>CM077834.1:35708781-36995100 GCA_039720395.1 Liquidambar formosana | reverse complement strand
CTCTCTCTCTTCTCCACCTCTAGCAACAACAAGGAAGAAGAAAGAAAAGGCTTGAAGCTCTAGCTAGGTGTGGATACCGTTGGAGGCAGCACACTTGGGCTGCTCATTCACCGCTGTCCGGAGTAGAAGCTTGGAGCAAAACGGAGAAGACAAAAATCCTGTAAGTGTTCTAACCCTCTTCGTAGTTAGGGTTTGATTTTGTGTTATGCATAGTTAGATTCATGGACTGTGGAATCGTAGGAAAATTTTTTTTATATTCCGCACTTCTATTTTTCCCTCTTGTTCGATTCCCAACACAGCCCACTAAAGGGGGCTGGCCATGGGGAAGAAACCCTAATAGGGTTATATGTAATTACACTTAATTGCACATTAACCCCTATTATTTGTATCAAATACAAATAGGCCTATAAAGAACTATTCTTTATTCACTAAAACCCTTTCTCTCATAGACTTTAAAGCCCTTCTTGCATGATCAGTGTGTGACCCATTGGGTTCACATCATCAAGTAGTAGGAATAGCACAAGGTGTGCACAATGGAACTCTTTCCATTCAGGGTCTAATTGGAACTCCTTCCAATTCCCTAATTGATTATAACTCACTTATATCAATTAGGGCTTCTACTAACCATGAATAACACCTAGCATATGGTTCATGGTGTTGTCCTTAATGAGGTGAATAAGTATCTAACAAAGAACCCTTCTGTTATAGTTTATAGGTTACAATTGCATCCTTCCTTCAACACAATGTCTCCAATTAAACTAATAGGACATGGAAGTCTGTCAAGTCCCTAGTTTAATTACTTTATACTCAATCATGAATATCAACTCATTGATGAACTCATGAAACTCTTTTCATATTCATCCTACCATGGCCATGGATTTAATGAGTTATATTATGAATGCTATATGAGACATTCTCTCTCTTTTTCCTGAGAGTGATGGATCCCTTGTTGATCACTCACATGCCTTCATACACATAGCAGTAGGGCCAATGAACACCTTTGCAGATCCCTGAATAGGATCTGCACTTAGTGTTATCAAACTTCTAAAGCTACATGCATAAGGCAACTATGGTGTCTCAGGTCTAAGGATTACTTGTACCACTATAACAATGAGAAACTAATTGACAGGCAGGATAAAACTCCATTCAGTTTATCTCATATCTTTGGTCACATTCAGTGTACCTATTCTCGCAATAGGCACCCACTTGTTGGTTGTAGTGTCTCCACACAAATAGCTTGAGACTAGCTATCCTCCTATAGAGTCAACCTTACAAGTGCTAGTCCTATGGTTCATTACTGTCCATCATAGTGAACCTTCAACTAGGAATGTTTTAGGAGTTTAGTACAGAGATATATCTATAGTCTCAAAATTACAACTCTTTGTAATTCCATATTCTCAACTCTAACTCCATGGACATATTATGTAAATATAAATGATGCATATAAACATAATAGAATAAGCCCTTTTATTAAATCAATAATAAATGTGACATACATAAATGAAATCAAATGATTGTTCCTAATCCCTAAACAATCATCTCTATGATTGGCTCTAGGGCATAATCCTAACAATCTCCCACTTGCACTGAAGCCAATCGACCATGTATCGCATGCTTATCTTCTTAAGATGTTGGTCTTAGACATAACCAATTATGTTTTAAAGCTTTAGTCAGTAGGTCTACAAAAACTTATGTAGATAATATCTTCTATAATGCATCTATTACCTCTTCCAATGATTCCTCTAATCACTTGGAATCGCCGCTCTATGTGTTTGGACTTTTGATGAGACCGTGATTCCTATACTTGAGATATAGACCCATTGTTGTCACAAAACAAGGTGTGGGCAACTCAATGGAAGGAACAACTCCAAGTTCTAAATGAACTTATAGATCCAAACAGTCTCCTAGACAATGCGACAATTAATTCACCCTTAATAATGGAATCCACTGTATCTTTCATACAGTTCTTCCATTAAGTATTTCACCAACTGAAGTGAATATAAAATATACCCCATATGGATTATATCCAAATCCATATACCCATCTACTATGAGTTTACAATTTCCATATACAATCCAATATTCCAAATTTGAATTGACTGATAACTATTTGTAACAATTACAACATAATAGATATCAGGTTTAATACATAGTGTAGAATAAGGCTTCTTAACACTTTAAGAACCTTACTTGTGTTATCCTAGGGCACATGCCCTTGAATAATGAATTCTCATCTGAAGTAAATCAGACCTCCCTTAGAATTCTCCATGTTGAACTCCTTCAACATTTCAACTATATTTGATGATTTGCAGATACTTAGCAATCTATATGATCTATCTCTATAGATCTTGTTGGATGCTTCTACCAAATCTTTCATGAATTAGTTTTTCTCCAAAAACCAAAACGATTAGGATGTCATTCATATATCATTCATAATGATTAGGATGTCATCTATACTTAGGATAAAGAAAAACGATCGCACTCCCACTAACCTTTTATACACTCACGGTCCATCTATACAATGAGAGAAATCAAACAATTTGATTACTTCAACTTTATAGATGTTCTAATTATGAGAACCTTGTAGTCTATTAATAGACTTCTATAACTTACACACTTTTATGGTTTTTCACCATTTGATATAACATCTTTATATCCTTTTTGACATATCTCATATTCAAAATGTGTGTTTATAGATAACAAGATCCAAATGGATTTCAGCATAACTATTATCAAACAAGTTTCTTTATAGACAACTTTTTGCCTATGTTGAAAACATTCTTAAATAGCCAAGCCTTTTAGGTCTCTACCTGTCCATATTGGATTTAATGACTCTTAGTCATTTCTCAAGTTGATGTCAAACATCGCCTAATCATAATCAATAGGATTATCTTGGTGATCTTTATCACCAAAGAACAATTCTTTCACATTCTAATGGAGATACAATATCTCTCTTATGTTAAAGAAATATCCAATTTGATCTATGAAAAGAATGTGGTGTAATTAAAGGTTTTGCCTCAATAGGGGCAAGGGTTGGATCTTTGTTGGTTTGTGGCTTTACAAACAATTCTGTAAATTCTATCTACTTTTGCATCTTTCTTGAATGAACTCTTTCTCAAGAAAATCCAGCAATCATCCTAATGGACAACTTTTGTTCATTAGAGTAATAGAAATACTATCCCAACCACTTTTAGGATATACCACAATTCAACACTTACTTGACCTTATTTCCAAATTGTCTACATTATGTTTCCAGACAAACGTAGCACAAGCCCAAGCTTTTACTTCTTTAAGTTGGGTTTCTTCCCATATCATATCTGATATAATTGGGACAAAACTGGAGTGAACCCTAAATTATCAATATGTAGCAATTTTAAGGTATATCCTAGATGGATACATTAGTAAAACTCATCATGGATCAAACCATATCTTAATAGGGTTCAATTTGTTCTCTTAAATTCACCATTGAGCTATGGTATTCTAAGATGAGTTACTATAATTGAATGCATGCTCTACATGACTGTATACATCACAATGTATAGTCAAATTATAAATGTAACTCATTCACTTCACCAAGTAAAAGATGGGTTTGGTCATCTTATAACCAAGTCATAATCGTTACATTTAAATGAGAGTCTCTACATCTCTTGTATTCTCAGAATACGTTGCATTCGCTCTAATTAGTCATTTAAATTCAGAAATCAAATTTCTAGAATGTCTTAAATGACTTAGTTAAGAAATAAGTTCCCAAAATTAATCTAGCAACTCTTGCTCTATTAAAATTTTTAAAGGTAACTTATTATCTACTTAACTTCTGCTTCGATTTAGATTATACCAGAATCCAAAAACCAAGAAGCAGAACTAACCAACAATTTAGTTTAGAGCATGAACCAAAACTTCAAAAGTTTGGTTCTTCTAGGAAGACTGATACTTTATCAAGTTCCCTTTACAATACCTTATATTTACTACAAAATAATTATATTTCTTTGTCTTTGACTTTTCAAGACTTGCTTTCCTCTATGCTTCCATTTTAAATCACATCTAGCTTCTCAAGCTATTCTATGTGATTAATCATTTTTCAAAAGAATGATTATTAATAAACAACTTTTATTACATCCTAGTCCAGAAGAAGTCCTTTACAAGTACTATACTTTATAGTATTATTTCACTCATAATACAACCTTTGTATGTGATGTAGGACATCAAAGGCACTTGCATTGACTAATTTTGCTTCTGAAGCTCATTAGTCATCAATACTATCATATAGCATGGCAACAAGATGCCAATTGCGCATAGTGTCTTTTTCTTCTTAGGATGTTTTATGGAGGGCCTTTAATAAAAGGCCTAATAGCATATATACAATCTTTTGAAATTGAGAACAATTCTCAATTTCCTAAGTCAATCAAAGAAATCGGGTTTAGTCAAACTATCAATATCCTATATTAGGAAATAGGGGTTTTGAGGTGAGTAATTAGGTAATCTACATAAACAAAGAATTAGATTTCATTTTTATCCATAATGATTGGGTCTTTAATCATATGGTACCTCCCACTATTTTATCAAATTCCATACACCCTCTAATGGAATTCGGGAATCTCATTCCTAATGGGGATTGGGGTCCCACTGTGACCTAGAAGCCTCACATGTTAGTTTCTTGACTTCTAACCCACAATAAGAAGACAACTCTTTGTCTATTGCTTCATAAGCAAGTTCCAATCATTTTGCCTCTAGGGAACATACACCTCACATGTTAGTTTCTTGGAATACTTCCCTAGTTAAGTTAAACCCATCATTCACACAGGTATGTTTCGCCAAATATATACCTCACATGTTAGTTTCTTGGTATATACCAGTTTAGGCACCCCATGATATCTCATATGTGATAGTTTCAAGTAATGTCTTTAACATGGATAGCTCCTACATGTCTGCAGCCAGGTACCCACATTAAGGGACGTTAGATGATCCTATAATGATGGAAGGCAATGAAGAATTCATTCCCCAATGACTTCTCCATTTTCAACTTAATATTAAATAAGAGGGGTTTTAAGGGGTCTCATCAAATTAACATGCATCCTATGTATCAAAATTTAAATATATAAATTATGCTATTTATAATCGTACATCTCATGCTATTATAAATCATACATCGCATGCTATTATATATCAACATATATAAAGTACCATATTTTGATATTAGTCCCTAAGTGAATAGGTAACATATACCAAACTATAGTATTGGAGCTAATACAATTATCTCATAAATTAAAGCTCCCACTATGATGATTATGGACTTTGAGAGGATTCAATCCAAGCCAATAGATTGAATCCAAGGTCTAAGGTGGGTGTAGGTGATCGTAAAATAAACCATTCGTAACATGCATGCTTTCTTGAAAACCTTCTCTAAGCTTTCAAGTCCTTCAATCTGCTCCCTTGGCTTGATGGTCTCCACCATTGGCTTGTTGGGCTCTATCATGCTCCTTTGGGTCCACCATGCTCCTTAGTGCGCTCTCGATTACATAACATTTACATAATTTAAAGAAATGGATACATAAGGGGAATGTGGGGTACATAAGAGAATGATAGAGAGAGGGGGAGAGGGAAGGTGGCATGCAAGCCCCAAATAAATTACATCACCTTAATAAAATTACAACTCTTGTAAATAATAACATCCCATTCATAAGACGGCTAATCACAATTGGTTTAAAGGGTATAGTCCATAATCATCATCCAAGCACATACATACAATCTCATTGCATAATGTAAAGAAAAACTGTAAGCATTAAAACATATGGGCATTATGGTAATTCTCTTGAATGATTTACATTAATCTCATTAATGCATCCTAATCTTATTAGGTTTTAACAAAAATATCCAGAATTAAATAAAGTCTTAACATTTAAGACATTACAGTTTCAATTAATCAAATTAATTTAAAACATGTAAAGTTTCCTAAAATAACTCTAATATCCAATATTAGGGTTTCCTTAATTAAACAAAACAATTTCATTTAATTAAGAATTTCCAGATTTTAATTTAATCCCTAATTGTGTTTTAAACCATTTAAAACATTATAAAATTAATCAATATTAATTAAATAATTAATATAGGAATTAAATAAAATCATTAAAATGATGAATTAGTGTATTAGGGTTTCCTAAAACCCTAAACCCTAAATGCATAACCCTAAACCCTAAATGCAAGCCCTAATCATTAAATGCCTTATGATTGGTCATTTAATGTCCAATCATTAAAACCCTAGGTTCATATGGTATTTAATAAAAGGGATTAGGGTTTAATTAATGCCAAATAGGGTATTAATTACCCTTAATTAATTACACTAATTAGGGTTTCCAAAACCCTAACCCTAGACATCATTAATGGTATTAATTATGCCCTAACAATCAATAACCATGATTGGTCATTTAATGACCAATCATTAACTCTTAATTAAGGTAATTAATATTCCAATTAGGGTTTTAATTAATGCCATAATGAAATTAGGGTTTCATCATTAACTCAAAATTAGGGTTTCATCCTTAACTCTATGCAGCCGTCACTACGAGGGAGCTGCCTGAGCTTGGCTAGGCTGCCATGGCCACCAACGACTGTGGGAGGCCATGGCCAGTCATGGGAGAACATCCTAGGGGTGTGGGACAAGCCTCTGGACATGTGAGAAGTGGTGGAAGTGGCTGCCATCATCAAGAACAATCAGGGTTTCCAAAACCCATTGCTGGAGCCATTGTTGCAGACCTTGACGGTCACAATAGCTTCTAAATCCTTATCAATTCGACTCCTCCATTGAAACCAGCTTTTGTATCATGTCCCTACATGAAATACTAAGCTAATAGAAGAGGTTTGGATGATCAAATCATCACCAATTGTTCTAAACAATTAAAACAACAGTAGGCTGCCCAGAATTTGACAGCACACTGTCCATGATCAGAAATTGATTTAAAACCCAGCAAGATGAATGAATTAGGCTACCAAACGAATTTTCCCAGTATCCTACATGTCTTAGGAAACTAATGCAATTGGTTTCATGCAATTTGGAGTTCCCTAACTCAAGTTCTAATCAAAACTCCATTGATGACTTTTCTGCAGAGAAAATCTGCTATGCTGTTCATGAAAAATTTTCAAACTTTTTGAATCTTTTTCCATCAAAACCTTTTTGAAACTTAAAGAAAATCATATACACATGATATATAATGATCCTACAATGATCTTCCATCATAAATACAGCAGCTTTAATTAGAATTAATTGCAAGAACCTTAGGGTTCTAAAACCCAGATTCAGCCTCCATGGTGTTCTTCTCCTTCTTCCTTCTGTTCTAGCATCTTAATCCAATTATGATGCATCTAAATGCTTGGGAACCTTTCCCTACCATGTCTAGAACATAACCCAAGTGGTGGCAACCATTGCCATGCCTTTGATCTCCATCAATAACTCAAAGTTGTGGCTATTGCATCATTCCCGAGCAAAACTGTCTTTCCAGACAGCCTGTAGTAAAAAATTCATAACTTTCACTACAGAACTCGGATTGACGCACCGTTTGTTGGGTTGGAAAGCTTATTCAAAGAGCTTTCTAACCATATATAGCTCAAAAATTTTGGAGAAGAACTCTGAATTCGGCAGGCAAAACAAGATGACGGTTTTTCATGGCAACCATGAAAACTGTTCATAACAGTTTTATAAAACCCTAGTTTCCTTATTCTTCTTCTCCAAACTCAAACCCTATGCAACCTATTGCATCCATGGATACACTTAACCATCAATTAGAAGAGGAGTAGAAGAGAATTGACCTAGGGTTCCAAACCCTAGGTTCAGCCATGGAGGAAAACCAATTATGCAGAAAAATTTTCCAGATTTTTGAATCATTCAACTACACCATAATTACCAGCCCATATGTATTTTGTATTATGCATAATCATGGCTCTGATACCACTGCTGGGAATCGAACAAGAGGGAAAAATACAAAGGCGGAATAAAAGTTTTTCCTACGATTCCACAGCCCATGAATCTAACTATGCATAACACAAAATCAAACCCTAACTACAAAGAGGGTTAGAACACTTACAGAATTTTTGTCTCCTCCTTTTTGCTCCAAGCTTTGATTCCGGACAGCGGTGAATGAGCAGCCCAAGTGTGCTGCCTCCAACGGTATCCACACCTAGCTAGAGCTTTAAGTTCTTTCTTTCTTCTTCTTTGTTGTTGCTAGAGGTGGAGAAGAGAGAGAGAGAGAAGAGAGCCTCCAAGGGGCTAGACGGCTAGGGTTTTGAGTGTGCAAGCAAGCCTATTATGCCATGTCACACATAAGTGTGACTTATATAGGCAGCCCACTAAAGGGGGCTGGCCATGGGGAAGAAACCCTAATAGGGTTATATGTAATTACACTTAATTGCACATTAACCCCTATTATTTGTATCAAATACAAATAGGCCTATAAAGAACTATTCTTTATTCACTAAAACCCTTTCTCTCATAGACTTTAAAGCCCTTCTTGCATGATCAGTGTGTGACCCATTGGGTTCACATCATCAAGTAGTAGGAATAGCATAAGGTGTGCACAATGGAACTCTTTCCATTCAGGGTCTAATTGGAACTCCTTCCAATTCCCTAATTGATTATAACTCACTTATATCAATTAGGGCTTCTACTAACCATGAATAACACCTAGCATATGGTTCATGGTGTTGTCCTTAATGAGGTGAATAAGTATCTAACAAAGAACCCTTCTGTTATAGTTTATAGGTTACAATTGCATCCTTCCTTCAACACAATGTCTCCAATGAAACTAATAGGACATGGAAGTCTGTCAAGTCCCTAGTTTAATTACTTTATACTCAATCATGAATATCAACTCATTGATGAACTCATGAAACTCTTTTCATATTCATCCTACCATGGCCATGGATTTAATGAGTTATATTATGAATGCTATATGAGACATTCTCTCTCTTTTTCCTGAGAGTGATGGATCCCTTGTTGATCACTCACATGCCTTCATACACATAGCAGTAGGGCCAATGAACACCTTTGCAGATCCCTGAATAGGATCTGCACTTAGTGTTATCAAACTTCTAAAGCTACATGCATAAGGCAACTATGGTGTCTCAGGTCTAAGGATTACTTGTACCACTATAACAATGAGAAACTAATTGACAGGCAGGATAAAACTCCATTCAGTTTATCTCATATCTTTGGTCACATTCAGTGTACCTATTCTCGCAATAGGCACCCACTTGTTGGTTGTAGTGTCTCCACACAAATAGCTTGAGACTAGCTATCCTCCTATAGAGTCAACCTTACAAGTGCTAGTCCTATGGTTCATTACTGTCCATCATAGTGAACCTTCAACTAGGAATGTTTTAGGAGTTTAGTACAGAGATATATCTATAGTCTCAAAATTACAACTCTTTGTAATTCCATATTCTCAACTCTAACTCCATGGACATATTATGTAAATATAAATGATGCATATAAACATAATAGAATAAGCCCTTTTATTAAATCAATAATAAATGTGACATACATAAATGAAATCAAATGATTGTTCCTAATCCCTAAACAATCATCTCTATGATTGGCTCTAGGGCATAATCCTAACAGCCTCTGCATCAAGGTTCTCTGCCCAGTCTTCTTCTTTCAAGCTTCCATCCAGATCTTGGATAGAGTTGTACCAACTTGTCAAGCTTTGAGGATTCGACCCTTCTATGAAGTATCTGTCACCAAAACTTTTATCTGCCAAAGCTGGGTCAGAACTTGGATAAAAAGTATATGGGATGTATTGCTTTATAGAAGGGTAATGGCATGATAATTCATTCAGCTCTTTCTCAATGCATTGGACATAGTCAAACCCAGATAGTGGTACTGCTGCTGATTCTGGTTGTATCTCATATATAGGCACGCCTATATCTGGAAAGTTTTTCTGCATAATTGGTTTTCCTCCATGGCTGAACCTAGGGTTTGGAACCCTAGGTCAATTCTCTTCTACTCCTCTTCTAATTGATGGTTAAGTGTATCCATGGATGCAATAGGTTGCATAGGGTTTGAGTTTGGAGAAGAAGAATAAGGAAACTAGGGTTTTATAAAACTGTTATGAACAGTTTTCATGGTTGCCATGAAAAACCGTCATCTTGTTTTGCCTGCCGAATTCAGAGTTCTTCTCCAAAATTTTTGAGCTATATATGGTTAGAAAGCTCTTTGAATAAGCTTTCCAACCCAACAAACGGTGCGTCAATCCGAGTTCTGTAGTGAAAGTTATGAATTTTTTACTACAGGCTGTCTGGAAAGACAGTTTTGCTCGGGAATGATGCAATAGCCACAACTTTGAGTTATTGATGGAGATCAAAGGCATGGCAATGGTTGCCACCACTTGGGTTATGTTCTAGACATGGTAGGGAAAGGTTCCCAAGCATTTAGATGCATCATAATTGGATTAAGATGCTAGAACAGAAGGAAGAAGGAGAAGAACACCATGGAGGCTGAATCTGGGTTTTAGAACCCTAAGGTTCTTGCAATTAATTCTAATTAAAGCTGCTGTATTTATGATGGAAGATCATTGTAGGATCATTATATATCATGTGTATATGATTTTCTTTAAGTTTCAAAAAGGTTTTGATGGAAAAAGATTCAAAAAGTTTGAAAATTTTTCATGAACAGCATAGCAGATTTTCTCTGCAGAAAAGTCATCAATGGAGTTTTGATTAGAACTTGAGTTAGGGAACTCCAAATTGCATGAAACCAATTGCATTAGTTTCCTAAGACATGTAGGATACTGGGAAAATTCGTTTGGTAGCCTAATTCATTCATCTTGCTGGGTTTTAAATCAATTTCTGACCATGGACAGTATGCTGTCAAATTCTGGGCAGCATACTGTTGTTTTAATTGTTTAGAACAATTGGTGATGATTCGATCATCCAAACCTCTTCTAGAAGCTTAGTATTTCATGTAGGGACATGATACAAAAGCTGGTTTCAATGGAGGAGTCGAATTGATAAGGATTTAGAAGCTATTGTGACCTTCAAGGTCTGCAACAATGGCTCCAGCAATGGGTTTTGGAAACCCTGATTGTTCTTGATGATGGCAGCCACTTCCACCACTTCTCACGTGTCCAGAGGCTTGTCCCACACCCCTAGGATGTTCTCCCATGGCTGCCCATGGCCTCCCACAGTCGTTGGTGGCCATGGCAGCCTAGCCAAGCTCAGGCAGCCGTCCTGGTAGTGACGGCTGCATAGAGTTAAGGATGAAACCCTAATTTTGAGTTAATGATGAAACCCTAATTTCATTATGGCATTAATTAAAACCCTAATTGGAATATTAATTACCTTAATTAAGAGTTAATGATTGGTCATTAAATGACCAATCATGGTTATTAATTGTTAGGGCATAATTAATACCATTAATGATGTCTAGGGTTAGGATTTTTGATAACCCTAATTAGTGTAATTAATTAAGGGTAATAAATACCCTATTTGGCATTAATTAAACCCTAATCCCTTTTATTAAATACCGTATGAACCTAGGGTTTTAATGATTGGTCATTAAATGACCAATCATAAGGCATTTAATGATTAGGGCTTGCATTTAGGGTTTAGGGTTATGCATTTAGGGTTTAGGGTTTTAGGAAACCCTAATACACTAATTCATCATTTTAATGATTTTATTTAATTCCTATATTAATTATTTAATTAATATTGATTAATTTTATAATGTTTTAAATGGTTTAAAACACAATTAGGGATTAAATTAAAATCTGGAAATTCTTAATTAAATGAAATTGTTTTGTTTAATTAAGGAAACCCTAATATTGGATATTAGAGTTATTTTAGGAAACTTTACATGTTTTAAATTAATTTGATTAATTGAAACTGTAATGTCTTAAATGTTAAGACTTTATTTAATTCTGGATATTTTTGTTAAAACCTAATAAGATTAGGATGCATTAATGAGATTAATGTAAATCATTCAAGAGAATTACCATAATGCCCATATGTTTTAATGCTTACAGTTTTTCTTTACATTATGCAATGAGATTGTATGTATGTGTTTGGATGATGATTATGGACTATACCCTTTAAACCAATTGTGATTGGCCGTCTTATGAATGGGATGTTATTATTTACAAGAGTTGTAATTTTATTAAGGTGATGTAATTTATTTGGGGCTTGCATGCCACCTTCCCTCTCCCTCTCTCTCTATCATTCTCTTATGTACCCCACATTCCCCTTATGTATCCCTTTCTTTAAATTATGTAAATGTTATTTAATCGAGAGCGCACTAAGGAGCATGGTGGACCCAAAGGAGCATGATAGAGCCCAACAAGCCAATGGTGGAGACCATAAAGCCAAGGGAGCAGATTGAAGGACTTGAAAGCTTAGAGAAGTGTTTCAAGAAAGCATGCATGTTACGAATGGTTTATTTTACGATCACCTACACCCACCTTAGACCTTGGATTCAATCTATTGGCTTGGATTGAATCCTCTCAAAGTCCATAATCATCATAGTGGGAGCTTAAATTTATGAGATAATTGTATTAGCTTCAATACTATAGTTTGGTATATGTTACCTATTCACTTAGGGACTAATATCAAAATATGGTACTTTATATATGTTGATATATATAATAGCATGTGATGTATGATTTATAATAGCATGAGATGTACGATTATAAATAGCATAATTTATATATTTAAATTTTGATACATAAGATGCATGTCAATTTGATGAGACCCTTTAAAACCCCTCTTATTTAATATTAAGTTGAAAATGGAGAAGTCATTGGGGAATGAATTCTTCATTGCCTTCCATCATTATAGGATCATCTAACGTCCCTTAATGTGGGTACCTGGCTGCAGACATGTAGGAGCTACCCATGTTAAAGACATTACTTGAAACTATCACATATGAGATATCATGGGGTGCCTAAACTGGTATATACCAAGAAACTAACATGTGAGGTATATATTTGGCGAAACATACCTGTGTGAATGATGGGTTTAACTTAACTAGGGAAGTATTCCAAGAAACTAACATGTGAGGTGTATGTTCCCTAGAGGCAAAACGATTGGAACTTGCTTATGAAGCAATAGACAAAGAGTTGTCTTCTTATTGTGGGTTAGAAGTCAAGAAACTAACATGTGAGGCTTCTAGGTCACAGTGGGACCCCAATCCCCATTAGGAATGAGATTCCCGAATTCCATTAGAGGGTGTATGGAATTTGATAAAATAGTGGGAAGTACCATATGATTAAAGACCCAATCATTATGGATAAAAATGAAATCTAATTCTTTGTTTATGTAGATTACCTAATTACTCACCTCAAAACCCCTATTTCCTAATATAGGATATTGATAGTTTGACTAAACCCGATTCCTTTGATTGACTTAGGAAATTGAAAATTGTTCTCAATTTCAAAAGATTGTTTATATGCTATTAGGCCTTTTATTAAAGGCCCTCCATAAAACATCCTAAGAAGAAAAAGACACTATGCGCAATTGGCATCTTGTTGCCATGCTATATGATAGTATTTATGACAATGAGCTTCAGAAGCAAAATTAGTCAATGCAAGTGCCTTTGATGTCCTACATCACATACAAAGGTTGTATCGTGAGTAAAATAATACTATAAAGTATAGTAGTTATAAAGGACTTCTTCTGGACTAGGATGTAATAAAAGTTGTTTATTAATAATCATTCTTTTGAAAAATGATTAATCACATAGAATAGCTTGAGAAGCTAGATGTGATTTAAAATGGAAGCATAGAGGAAAGCAAGTCTTGAAAAGTCAAAGACAAAGAAATATAATTATTTTGTAGTAAACATAAGGTATTGTAAAGGGAACTTGATAAAGTATCAGTCTTCCTAGAAGAACCAAACTTTTGAAGTTTTGGTTCATGCTCTAAACTAAATTGTTGGTTAGTTCTGCTTCTTGGTTTTTGGATTCTAGTGTAATCTAAATCGAAGCAGAAAGTTAAGTAGATAATAAGTTACCTTTAAAAATTTTAATAGAGCAAGAGTTGCTAGATTAATTTTGGGAACTTATTTCTTAACTAGGTCATTTAAGACATTCTAGAAATTTGATTTCTGAATTTAAATGACTAATTAGAGCGAATGCAACGTATTTCGAGAATACAAGAGATGTAGAGACTCTCATTTAAATGTAACGATTATGATTTGGTTATGAGATGACCAAACCCATCTTTTACTTGGTGAAGTGAAAGAGTTACATTTATAATTTGACTAATACATTGTGATGTATATAGTCATGTAGAGCACGCATTCAATTACAGTAGACTCATCTTAGAATACCATAGCTCAATGGTGAATCTAAGAGAACGAATTGAACCCTATTAAGATATGGTTGGATCCATGATGAGTTTTACTAATGTATCCATCTAGGATATACCTTAAAATTGCTACATATTGATAATTTAGGGTTCACTCCAGTTTTGTCCCAATTATATCAGATATGATATGGGAAGAAACCCAACTTAAAGAAGTTAAGGCTTGGGCTTGTGCTACGTTTGTCTGGAAACATAATGTAGACAATCTGGAAATAAGGTCAAGCAAGTGTTGAATTGTGGTATATCCTAAAAGTGGTTGGGATAGTATTTCTATTACTCTAATGAACAAAAGTTGTCCATTAGGATGATTGCTGGATTTTCTTGAGAAAGAGTTCATTCAAGAAAGATGCAAAAGTAGATAGAATTTACAGAATTGTTTGTAAAGCCACAAACCAACAAAGATCCAACCCTTGCCCCTATTGAGGCAAAACCTTTAATTACACCACATTCTTTTCATAGATCAAATTGGATATTTCTTTAACATAAGAGAGATATTGTATCTCCATTAGAATGTGAAAGAATTGTTCTTTGGTGATAAAGATCACCAAGATAATCCTATTGATTATGATTAGGCGATGTTTGACATCAACTTGAGAAATGACTAAGAGTCATTAAATCCAATATGGACAGGTAGAGACCTAAAAGGCTTGGCTATTTAAGAATGTTTTCAACATAGGCAAAAAGTTGTCTATAAAGAAACTTGTTTGATAATAGTTATGCTGAAATCCATTTGGATCTTGTTATCTATAAACACACATTTTGAATATGAGATATGTCAAAAAGGATATAAAGATGTTATATCAAATGGTGAAAAACCATAAAAGTGTGTAAGTTATAGAAGTCTATTAATAGACTACAAGGTTCTCATAATTAGAACATCTATAAAGTTGAAGTAATCAAATTGTTTGATTTCTCTCATTGTATAGATGGACCATGAGTGTATAAAAGGTTAGTGGGAGTGCGATCGTTTTTCTTTATCCTAAGTATGGATGACATCATAATCATTATGAATGATATATGAATGTTATCTAATGTAAAGTTTTAGTTTTTGGAGAAAAACTAATTCATGAAAGATTTGGCAAAAGCATCCAATAAGATCTATAGAGATAGATCATATAGATTGCTAAGTATCTCCAAATCATCAAACATAGATGAAATGTTGAAGGAGTTCAACATGGAGAATTCTAAGGGAGGTCTGATTTACTTCAGATAAGAATTCATTATTCAAGGGCATGTGCCCTAGGATAATACAAGTAAGGTTCTTAAAGTGTTAAGAAGCCTTATTCTACACTATGTATTGAACCTGATATCTATTATGTTGTAATTGTTACAAATAGTTATCAGTCAATTCAAATTTGGAATATTGGATTGTATATGGAAATTGTAAACTCATAGTAGATGGGTATATGGATTTGGATATAATCCATATGGGGTATATTTTATATTCACTTTAGTTGGTGAAATACTTAATGGAAGAACTGTATGAAAGATATAGTGGATTCCATTATTAAGGGTGAATTAATTGTCGCATTGTCTAGGAGACTGTTTGGATCTATAAGTTCATTTAGAACTTGGAGTTGTTCCTTCCATTGAGTTGCCCACACCTTGTTTTGTGACAACAATGGGTCTATAGCTCAAGTATAGGAATCACGGTCTCATCAAAAGTCTAAACACATAGAGCGGCAATTCCAAGTGATTAGAGGAATCATTGGAAAAGGTAATAGATACATTACAGAAGATATTATCTACATAAGTTTTTGTAGACCTACTGACTAAAGCTTTAAAACATAATTGGTTATGTCTAAGACCAACATCTTGAGAAGATAGGTATGCGATACATGGTCAATTGGCTTTAGTGCAAGTGGGAGATTGTTAGGATTATGCCCTAGAGCCAATCATGGAGATGATTGTTTAGGGATTAGGAACAATCATTTGATTTCATTTATGTATGTCACATTTATTATTGATTTAATAAAAGGGCTTACAAAAATTATGTTTATATGCATAATTTATATTTACATAATATGTCCATGGAGTTAGAGTTGAGAATATGGAATTACAAAGAGTTGTAATTTTGAGACTATAGATATATCTCTGTACTAAACTCCTAAAGCATTCCTAGTTGAAGGTTCACTATGATGGACAGTAATGAACCATAGGACTAGCACTTGTTAGGTTGACTCTATAGGAGGATAGCTAGTCTCAAGCTATTTGTGTGGAGACACTACAACCAACAAGTGGGTGCCTATTACAAGAATAGGTACACTGAATGTGACCAAAGATATGAGATAAACTGAATGGAGTTTTATCATGCCTGTCAATCAGTTTCTCATTGTTATAGTGGTACAAGTAATCCTTTGACCTGAGACACCATAGTTGCCTTATGCATGTAGCTTTAGAAGTTTGATAACACTAAGTGCAGATCCTATTCAGGGGTCTGCAAAGGTGTTCATTGGCCCTACTGCTATGTGTGTGAAGGCATGTGAGTGATCAACAAGGGATCCATCACTCTCAGGAAAAGAGAGAGAATGTCTCATATAGCATTCATAATATAACTCATTAAATCCATGGCCATGGTAGGATGAATATGAAAAGAGTTTCATGAGTTCATCAATGAGTTGATATCTATGAATGAGTATAAAGTAATTGAACTAGGGATTTGACAGACTTCCATGTCCTATTAGTTCAATTAGAGACATTGTGTTGAAGGAAGGATGCAATTGTAACCTATAAACTATAACAGAAGGGTTCTTTGTAAATGACTATTCACCTTATTAAGGACCACACCATGAGCCATATGCTAGGTGTTACTCATGGTTAGTAGAAGCCCTAATTGATATAAGTGAGTTATAATCAATTAGGGAATTGGAAGGAGTTCCAATTAGACCCTAAATGGAAAGAGTTCCATTGTGCACACCTCGTGCTATTCCTACTACTTAATGATGTGAACCCAATGGGTCACACACTGATCATGCAAGAAGGGCTTTAAAGTCTATGAGAGAAAGGGTTTTAGTGAATAAAGAATAGTTCTTTATAGGCCTATTTGTATTTGATACAAATAATAGGGGTTAATGTGCAATTAAGTGTAATTACACATAACCCTATTAGGGTTTCTTCCCCATGGCCAGCCCCCTTTAGTGGGCTGCCTATATAAGTCACACTTATGTGTGACATGGCATAGGAGGCTTGCACAATAAACCCTAGCCGTCCAGCCCCTTGGAGGCTCTCTTCTCTCTCTCTCTCTTCTCCACCTCTAGCAACAACAAGGAAGAAGAAAGAAAGGACTTGAAGCTCTAGCTAGGTGTGGATACCGTTGGAGGCAGCACACTTGGGCTGCTCATTCACCGCTGTCCGGAATCAAAGCTTGGAGCAAAAAGGAGAAGACAAAAATTCTGTAAGTGTTCTAACCCTCTTTGTAGTTAGGGTTTGATTTTGTGTTATGCATAGTTAGATTCATGGGCTGTGGAATCGTAGGAAAAATTTTTTTATATTCCGCCTTTGTATTTTTCCCTCTTGTTCGATTCCCAACACAGGATGGATCCAAGGTCAGCCCAATAGCAAGTTAAAACATGACGGCACATCCAACACTTGGAATTCCACCCTAAATTCAGTGGGTCCCATGATAAGAGGCAAAGTAACAACCCCTATTACTTCGCGGCGGGTGTTGTCATAAGCTCTTACAGTCTGCCCAGATGGTGTGAAATCGGTGGGTCCCAAACCCAAAACAGTGGCAGTTCGGAGAGGACATACATTCAGTGCGGACCCATTGTCGATAAGGACGGTAGGAACCCTCTTCCCCATAGTGTCAACGGTCACATAGAGAGCTTGAGAATGGCTTGGCCCGCTTTTGGGTAGGTCCACATCGGTGAACACGATGGTTGAGTTCTTGGGAGTTGGATTTACCAAATGTACCAATCCCTTGAGGGATGTATCAATGGGCACTTATATCTGATTCAGCAGTTTCAACACGGTCTATCTGTGTTTGTGCGAGGCCATGAGTAAGCCCCAAATAGTGATGTTGGCATTGGTCTTTTTCAGCTGCCTAAGCACCTCATCCTCTTCTTCTTATAAGCTAGGACGCCTCTGCCCTTCCAAATCTTCCAACGGATTCTCAGATTCTAGGTAGGGAGGCTTGAAATGGCGACCCCCTCTAGTTATATGGTCCAACTCATCATCGCTAGCCCATATGTCATGGACTTCCTCGGAGTCATTCATTAAGTCATCCCATTCTATCATGTCAATGCTCTCCATTTCTATCGACAAGTCATCCCAACCTGTAGGAACTATCGGCTCATTTGATATTGGACTTGGGCTTGAGTACAGCACATAGTAATCATATTTCCCCGACGATTCGCCTAATAGGCCAACTTGAGGATCCCCTGCATCATATCTTTCTTTCAGCTCTTGTTGGATAGATTTCTTTGGCAACAACAAAACTTTTTGGTCAATGAGGTCTTGAATGATCTTCTTTAGTATAGAACAAGCCTCAGTGTCATGGCCGGGTGCACGATGGTATTGGCAATATTAGTGAGGGGTTGATGGCCTTGGCTTTGGTGGAAGTGGCATAATAAGGCTGTTATTGCGGCAAATGGTGAAAAGATGGGTTAAGGTTATAGGGAGTGGAGTGTATTGTCTTATGGGCCGGCGAGGGCGAGAGGATTCAACCCCAATGGCATTTATGGTGTTGGGTGGGGGTGTGTTATTGTGAGATGGGAGAGGATTTCGAGTGACATTTGGATGGGTTGGTGGTGAGATGACTTGTTTGTCAATGAGGTCTTGGACTTGATGGCAAAGGCGAACACAACGATTGGTGGCATGGCCTTTGGATTGGTGGTACTTGCAGTACTCATTCTCGTTGTAGTTCTTGGGTAAGGGATTTAGTTGGGGTCTTGGGTCGAGTGGCTTCAATAGGTCACGGCTTACAAGCTTTTCAAGGACTCTTGCAAGTGGCATGAATAGGTCAGTGAAATGGCGAGGTGGTTTGACATCATTGAGAGAGAAGGGTTGGATGGGTTGAGTTATGGTGTTGACCTCGGCATTATTCTTCCCAGTAAAGTTTGTCTTGCGACTCCTCACTTCCTCAGTTTTGATTGTCCCATCATTGATAGCATCTTCAACCTGCGTGCCGGCCCCAATGAGAGCTTTGAAATTTGGGAAATAGTGGGCAAATAGGTGCTTGTGATACACGGGCAGCAAGTTCTTAACCACAAGCTGAATTTGGTCCTCCTCATTTGGCCTATTTATCATTCTCGACGCCTTTTGTCTCCACCTTGTAATGTAAGCGGAGAAAGTTTCATGAGCCCCTTGCTTGGTAGTCTCCAGGTCTCTTCGAGTAACGTCCACCTCTGTGTTGTACTTGTAGTGCTCCGAGAACTCATTGCATATGTCCTCCCAAGTTCGAGTCCTATTCTCATCCAAGGATAAGAACCATTTCAAAGCGGAAGTGGCCAAGGTTTCATGGAACATTTGAGCTAAAAGCTCATCGGTGGCCCCTCAAGGGTGCATAGCTCGCACATACATCTTCAAATGAGTCTTAGGGCAACCCGTCCCATCGAACTTTTCTAACTCCGACATCTTGAATTGCAATGGAATACGAGCCGTTGGAAACAGAGATAAAGTCTGCACATCGACCATGTCATCGGCCCTACGAATCCCTTTTATAGTTCTCTCCAATGCTTCTACCTTGCTAGCCAATACGGAATCACTGCTAGTACCCTTCCCTTTGGTTTCCCCTTCTAGGTTGGTGACCACAGGTTTCGAGCTACTTTCCTCCCTTGTCTTGGTGTTCTCATTGGATTGAGGTCCCTCTTCGGTGCTAGCCCCATGAGGTATACCCGAGGAATAGGCCTTAGAACCATTTTGTTCAAGATCCGCCATCTTCTGTTGGTTTTCTTGGGCCATTTTCAATGCGGTATCAGATGTCTCGGCAGTATGGTCAAGCTTGGTCATGATGGCTTTCAGGCAAGCCTCAAGGTCAAAGTGCCCCTCACTAGTTCTTTCGTCGGCCATGTCTGTATGATGGGTAGACTCAACACTCACTAGACGCCCTTGCGGATTGCAGATCCAAGCCAGTACGTCTATGGATAGAAAAGTTTTAACCTTTAGCCTAAAGACTTGTCCTAAACCTCCATATTTTTCTTAATGAACTCGGTCTCTACACCATGTTCAATTAACTCATTCCTTTTATCCAATTACCTTTACAAGGGTCATGGATTAAGGGTATGTTTAAAAGAATAGGGTATAGAGTCCTTCAATTAGGTTTAATTATTCCCCTAAGACTAGCACATCACAAACATAGCTTTATATCCTACTTCCTTAATTTATTCCTCCCAACCCATGGCCTTAACGAAGGTTAGGGTTTAAAGGTCTATGTTAAGGGCATAAGATATAAAACCTCACACCACAAACACGGTATAGCATCATTACAAACAATTGTGGGTGCATAATGGTGAGACCATAGTGTCCTACAAAGCCCACTACATGAACTAAGAGAGGGTAGGCTAGGGTCCTTCACTTGCTTGAGCAATCCTTATACCTAACCACATGTGGCATCAGGAACGCCGCGTGGGTCCAGCAGTACATGATTAACTCATTTAATATACCCAAGGGCAAGCCCAAGGGTACTAGGCAAGAGAGGTTGATAGCTTTCGCCCCAACACTTGGAATCAGGAAAACCAAGGTTGAAACTAGGCCCATCGTTGGCAAGGATACATCGAGGGACATCGATCCTAGCATGCAAGAGTTTGCACACACAATGCAATAAATGAAAGCACACAATCAAGCTGATGCAATGTGATTGATTTTAATTAATCATGAGAAATTAACCTAGCCCAATTAAACTTTATAGAGTCTAGCCCACATCATCCCCAGTGGAGTCGCCAAACTGTGAACCCCGGAAATTGGGCCCACGAGGATTGACAAAAAGATTAGTTTGTTTGAAAAAGAAAAAGGAAAGGAGTCGCCACCTTATTTTTTAAAGGAAACAAGGAAAACCCTAAAAATAGTTTGTTTTAGGAAAACAATTTGAATGACTCCATGTTTAAAAAGGAAAGGCAAAAACAGTCTTTTGGAAGCCAAAGAAATCGGGGATTCGGAGGCTAAGTTATGACATGGGAAGGTTCTAGGCAAAGCCTATAGGCACCCATGTCACCCTTTCAGTCTCTCAGTTCATTTGGGCTAAATTAAATCCTTACCATACAAAAATCAGCAAGTATATCATCACAAGAATCGCATGCATATCATATATTCCATTCATCCATCCATGCATAATAAGCACATAAAAACAGAAAATAAAGAAAAAAGAAAAGAAAGAAAGAAAGAAATCTAGGATACTTGGATCCTAGAACGGACTTGAGCCTCACGAAGAGCGCCTACGTACCATGCAACGAAATACATGGATCAAAGTCCACGTAGTTCGATTAGAACTAGGGTTAAATCCTAATATAAACCTATGGTAAAAACCCTAGGTTTCCTTATTTGATCGAAAGAGTTGAATATGATAGATAAACCAAGTTTGAATTTAGAAAGAACTCCACAATATGGAAACTTTGATAGAAAAACCAGAATTTTGTTGGTTAAGGAAACCTTTGATTATACCATAGACTTGTATTAGAAATTAACCCTAGAGAGGGAGAAGAGAAAGAGTTAAGGAAGAAAGGTGAATTGGGGCACCTTCATACCCGCTTACCTGAGCGCAATAGCTCCAAGCATTAGCCATTTCAAGCATTGGCAGCCCTATTTGCCATAGGACAATTACCACACCTATTTGCACCCTTACACGTGCTCAAAACCATGCAAAAACACTAACATGCAAATCTGGACAGAATGGTACTAAGGCCTAAAATCATCCACTAAACATGCCAATAACAAAAACAGCAAACTTTCATAAGCCCTAACACAATCCTAGAACCATATCATGCATAAAACCCTAGAATGAACTAACATGCATGCAAAAATATCATATTTACTCCATATGTAAAACATATACAGCAACTATGAAGAAAAATCAAATAAAAAACCTAAATTAACATGCTATATGGAAACCAACATAAAATAAGGACACTAACAGCCCTAAACTCACAAATATGCTTAAAAACACACAAAACATACTCCACACATACTAAAACCAAACTAATCAAAACCTAAATCATGCATATTAACTAACTAAAACAATAAAACATGATAAGAAACCCTAAGACTAACATGCAATAACACTAATCCTCGCACAAGGACAACAGGAGCACAAGAATCACACCTATGCTTAAAAACCTAAAGGACAGCCCTAAAGCATGCTAAAATTATGATAACAGTAGATATTCCATGTATATTAACTAGCTAGAGTGTTAATACATGATAAAAAAGCTACCTTTAACATGCAATAGGCCTATCCTATATGAAAACCCATATTCAGCATAAGAAGGAGTAAGGCATACCTTAGGAAGAGGCTTTCTTGCTGCTGTACAGACTCTCTCTTCCTCTTATGGATGACTTGAACCAATGTTCTCCAAGGCTACAGCAAAAACTCCAGCTCTCCTTCAAGTCTCTCTCTCTTATTCCCTCTCTAACACTTAGGTTTTTAGGCATAAAGTGGCTCCCCTTGTGCTGAAGCATAGGGGGTATTTATGGAGTTCAATTAGGATTAACCAATGGCTGGGATTAAAACCATAAAAATTAATCCAAGGGCTATTAGAGACCCCCTTAGGGCTTAAGTAACTCAGAAGTTACCAAAAATTAGAAGGAAACTCGTCCAAAAGAGCCCAAATACGTCAAAATAGGCAAGAGTCCACTTCAGCAAGGAATCATGGAGCAATTAGGAAAGTGGCCTCGGGTGACCACCAGGGCCTGGGCGGTTAGCCACCTGGGCCCAGGCGGCTAGTCGCCCGGGGCTGGGTGGTCACCCGAGCCCACTCCGGATTTTTGCCATATTTTGACTCCTAATCCTTCTAGAAGTGTTTCAGGGGCCAAATGAACTCCGATTTTGATGAAACAAAAGCCAAAACGACCGTGTTTCGATGAGGAATATGTTTTTGAACATTTTAGGGTGAAAACCACTAACCATGGGGGCATGGTTAGGTTTGAACAAGGCGGTTAACCGCTATGCTCTACCTTTGCTAAGCATAGGCATGCACATAGGGTCAAACCAAACACTTTCCATATCAAAATTGAACTTCATGAAACACTTTTGGAGGTAAAATGATGACTAATGAAAGTTAATTTGAAAAGATTTGGTTGGTAATTGTGAATCAATTAGAGCTAACCCAAAGAAGGGTCAATTAACCAACTTGAACTGTATCAAACCATTTTAATCCCGAGCCATTGATTCATCAAATTGAACTTAGAAATACCTCTTATGCATCCATATGAACTCCAATTGACAATTTGGAGATCATTTCAAGGTCAAATGAAAAGTTTGGGACTTAAAAGACGATTATGCCCCTCAAGTCACAAAAGCTCTTATTATCTCTCAAGATCAACTCCGAATTGAACCAAAATTCATATCCATTGTCCTTGTGACTCTAGAAAACTAATGCAAGTGACTAAACTCAAAAACAGAACAAAAACATGTATGGAATGATGAACCTAGTAAGGTGGTGCAAAAATGAGGTGTGACACACTATAATTTTGGCAATACTTTTACTTTCTGTATTGGTATTGTTATGAAATTTAATTTATAGGACCAAGTAGCCCTTCCTGTTACCATTTCTTCCTTGATGTAACGTCAAGGTCCGGCCAAATTGTTGTATAGGATTGCCAAGGAAGATAGCTCTTCCCATATTTTCCACTAGCTCAATTGATCCCCACATGAAGAAAAAAAAAAGGGAGGAAGAGGAAAAGGGATCAAGTCAAATCCTGCATCAATCAATTAGGGAATTTTTTGCATTCAAATTTAGCAATTTGAGCTTTAAGATTATCGACACCATTTTCTTTTGAAGTTTTCGTGAATTATATTATGACTTCAAAATTTTGGAAAGATTGGGCCGGATTTTTTTCATTAGATAATTTTGAACCCGCATTCCTTGGCTTCATAATGGCCACCAGCTACCACCAAGCTAATATAATTATTAATGAAAGATTGAGATGGTTTTGGTCTACCAAAAGAAAAATAAAAAATAAAAATGGAGAAGCTAGATTTAAAATTGCAAGCAAAATTGCCAGGGCTTCTTGATTATAGATCTCTCCCAAGTATTATTGTATTTAGGATCTTTAAAATAAAAATGGAGAAGCTAGATTTAAAATAATCCTATATAATAATATTATTGTATTTAGGATCTTTAAAATAATAACAATACCTAATAAGTTCACCCACTTGCCCGCTGTTGTCGCAATAACAAATTACAATAAAGAGTCATTTTTATGTATTTTGAATTCAAAAGATTGCGAAATTCTACTCAACCAGTGGATGAGACATATTATTTATCCCATATGCCTAGGTACACTCTTCAAATTTAGAATAATGCTGTATGCTCATGGTTATAGTATTGGGGTGATCCTGCAACCAAAAAAATAAAATAAAAAAGGTCTCTTATTTTATGCAGAAATATTATCTAAGAACCTCTGCCTAATCATAACCCAAACTCTAAGGCTACATTTGGTATATGGAAATGATGGAAGGAATGAAATCTTCATTTCATTGGTAAAAAAAAGTGGACTAGTTGGTTAGTCAAAAAGGAATCCTTATTCCCTTAAAGCTCATTATTCCTTCTTTTGATGGAATGAACATTCATTTTTCCACATAAAGCAATGCTTATTCCTTCTCATAAAGTGAAGCAATAATGACCATGGGACCCACTTATCTCTCTTTTTACTCATCTTTCCTCTCTTCTCTCTTCTCTCTTCTCTCTCTTCTCTTGATTGCCACTCTCCAATAGAACCCACCTTTTTTTTCTTTCAATTCTCATAACATGTTTCCATTCCTTTCCTCGGGACATAGAATGGCCATTGAGAATAATCAACTCATTCTCATAACCATTCCATTTCATTCCCATTCCATTCAAGCGTATCAAATGCAACCTAAGGGTTGGATTAGGTAGTTTCTCTTGAAATTGAAAGTTTTGGGTTTGACTTCTCACATGCTCTCACTTAGGCCTAGTCACTAACCAGCTTTATCTGAGGGATGATGGCATATATTAAGCAAGTGAAAGCATTTTCTAGATATTGAATTCAATTTTTCTAGATGAGAAATGATTCATCTAGTTAATTTTTCAAGTGAAACTTCCCAGGACAACTTTAGAGAAGTAGATCAGGCTTATATTGAAGGCCCCAATTAATATTACTTAATAATAAATAAGTGTTAATTACCAAAAAATTAATATGATCAATTTTGAAACTCATCAAAACATGGCAGTAGAACTGTAGAAGTTGCTAAGCAGCCACAGATTTACAAAGAAACTTGTATTCTTTGAAGCCTTTCATTCTTAGACATTAATGCATATCTTTGAAGGAGAATTTGTGCAAATATAATAATTTATGCACAAATGATAAATGATTCTTATTGGTCATAATTGTGTATTGAGTTGATAATTAATACAAAATTTTAAGGATAAAAAATTGTTGAGAGATCAAATTTGGAAGCCAAATGGGGAACAATTGATTATGATGTTAAGTACACCTCCTTTAATTCACTATATAAGGCTGTATCAGGTGGCATGTTTTTGAGGATGGTTATTGTGCAAACAATGGTAATTATGAAGCCTTTGGAATAGGGTTATGGTCGATACTAATTTTTTCTAGAGGGAACTCTCGACGTGTAAATATGTCTGAAAACAGTAATGTGTAAAGAAGTAAGGGCGTGGTTACTTTGCTAAAGGAAAAGAAAAAAAAGGGGGTCGATTGGGAGACAATTTGTTTGGGTTGGGTGCCTCTATCTTTGACATATGGTATAATAGGAATCATATCAAAATCTCATCTATTAAAAATTAAAATTCCTATTTGTCCTTTCAAAGTAAATTAAGGAACTAAATTCCTATTTTATCACCTTTTCATGATTTTCCTTTATTTTTAGTTTTATTTTTATTTTTTTGGTTTTTAACGGGGATCATTTAGTCTTTTGCCCTCTTTTTAGCACAAAATTGCCTTAAACGATCCCTTTTTCCTGCACAAAATGACACTTGGTGATCTCTTGATATTAATCCTCGATGCAAAACGGCGTCACTTCAGCTTGAAGGGTGAGATCTCAGATTCTCCCCGTTGCCCCTCCACTGGCGCAGTTGACACGAGTAGGTTGAGAGTGTCCATTCCTCTTCTACGCAGATCGCTTGTCCTCTCTCTACTTAGTCTCTCCTCTCTCCAATCCTCATTCTTGACTCTCTACTTTGTTCTCTCTTTCTTTCCTCAGATTTCTCTATTTTTCCAGTTTCTCAACTTAGCTTTTGTGAAATTTGGCTGGAGGACAACCTTTATCATCGATGGATGTTGTTTAAGGTGGCAAAGAAACTTTACTTGAATATTGAACAGTGACGTCAATGGTGAGTTTTCCTTCGTGTTCCCTTTTCTTTCTTTTGGGTGCTTTGATTTGGTCTCTACACTTTGCGATTTGGTGATTGTGAAAGCTTCTTTAGTTGTCTATGAGATTACGGTGAGTTGTGTAATTTCTACAGATACCCAAAAAGAACGGGTTTTCATAGTGGTTTCGTCGTTTCAGTCACCTTTCGAGTTTGGGTTCTCTTTGAGAGTCATTTTGTATGTGTACTCTCCTTTATGTTCCTATGTTCCTATTGTGTTTCTTCCTCTGTCTTGGTCTTGTTCTATTAGGGTTGCTACTTTTAGGGCGTTGTTCGGTGCTTGAAGGTGTGCAATTATTCTTTTTCGCTTCTTTTTTCTCTTCATGAAGTGTGCGACTCAATGTCAACTTCAACTAATGTCGAACCTCGCACAGAACGAGCAAATTCCTTGTGCGTTATGCTAGAATGAAGCTTGCGAGCTTGTGGTTTAGAGATTCAATTGAAAGAGGTTGAATGCATCTAAAGCCGTGAAGACACGGAGATCGATTGACAGGTCATAGGAGTGAAGACAATTACTGGAGTTCATGGGGTTAGAAAGTATTGTATCTTATACTCATTACTTTCCTAGTACATTCGGTTCATCTGGACAAGGTCTCATATTTTTTTTTTTCCATTGTTAGGGTTTTCCACATAAAAGTTTTGTGTGCCATCTTTTTACTTTTGCTTTACTTTGTTTATGCAATTGAATGGTATGTGAATGGGGCTATTTCATAAATTGATTAATTAGATATTTGGTAAGAATTTGAAGATACTTATTCAACCCCCCTTCTAGGTCTTATATGCTTGGTAACTTTAGAATTTCACTATTGACTTCTCACATTAAAAGCCATAGAATCGCCGTAGAGAGACAATCATACACAACACAGACATGAGTAATCTTTAAACATAGAAGCTTCTTTTTTCTTTTCTTTTCTTTTCTTTTTTTTTTTTTGCTAGTCCCATAGAACCTATTCCAAGTCTAAATAAGAAATGATAATAACCATTAAACTTAATATATGGAAGATTAATCTTCAGTTCTATACCTTTACCTTTCATGGCATTAAAAACAGTGCTCATTATATGCAAGAAAGTATTATACATTGCTCTATACATGCGTCTCAAGGTTGTATAGAAAAACACATAAATTTATCCAGGTTTTCTTAAGTATTTGAATTGGGTACTTTAGATGGCGAAGGTGTATCACCGATAGAATCCATAACTTCCTCTGCCATAGAAGACTGTGTAGGTTGAAAAGCTTCTCCTGGCAAAGAAGACAGTGTAGCTTGAACAACATTAGACTATGCAGCTTCAATAACTTCTTCCCCTAGATTCACCTCTTCGAATAAGGTGAACGCTTTGCATATGATATCAAAACAAAAAGAATTCATATAAACTAATAAATTTTGAAATTAAATTTCTCTTTTTTTTAAAAAAAAATTAAAAAAAGAACTATTAGGCGGCTTTAAGTTAGTTGGAAAGAATCAACAGAAACATGGAACAGAGTAATCCAAAGATAAAGTCAACCAAGCATGAAGCTACAGAGTATTAATGATTTGTAACAAAGAAAGTGGTATAGGCAAAAGGAAAAGACATGCACAAAAGGATCAAGGTTAAAAAACCTATTCATACATTTCTTCAACCAAAGGTAATCCAACCATGGCTCTCTCCCTACAATCATTATCCCACGTGCATTTCTTCAACCAAAGGTAATCCAACCGTGGCTCTCTCCTTACAATCGTTATCCCACTTTGCTTCCCACTTACTAATGACATCTAAGAATATCGATACGCAATTGACAGTTTTGTTTTTTTCTTCAACCAAAGGTAATCCAACCATGGCTCTCTCCCTACAATCATTATCCCACTCGTATGTCTTCAACCAAAGGTAATCCAACCATGTCTCTCTCCCTACAATCATTATCCCACTTTGTTTCCCACTCACTAATGACATCTAAGAATATCGATACACAATTGACAGTTTTGTTTTAGGTACATGATTGGCATGGAGATTGTAAAGAAATACTGATACTATGGAGTAAATTAATAAGGTCTGAATTATAAAAGCAACGTCTTTGATTTGTAGAGGTTTGACCCATACCAACAACATCTAGGATGGGTTTCACAAGCAAATAGGTTTTATGAGGTTATAGCTTCTACATAATACATGCAATATTACACATTCTAAATGAATCATATATAACAAATCTTGAACCATGTCTACCATTATTCTCCAATCATTCCAACATTTTGAGTCATACCCTAATGGAGTCTCTCATACTTGTAAGGAAACCATATCACTCAATCTTCTCGATGGATGGTGAGAATCAAACCACTTATCACAATTTCAATGGTTAGGATTTGTGTTTTAGAAATCTCCCCATAAATATATATATATATCATACTTCTTTTTAGGGTACATTACAAAAACCTCTAATATTTTGTCATTTTTCCTGTAACACCCCCTATGTGCCACAAAATAGTTTATAAATTTAGCAATTGGCGCCATAGATAATCGTTGTTCATGGAATTAGACTGAAAAAAAGTCACATAGCCGATGCTAATTTCATGATCAATGATTAACTATGGCATTAATTGCTAAATTTGTAAGCTATATGGGGGTACATTGCTAAAATCATGTACTCATGATTTTAAGAATTTCCAAACATGACAAGTGTTAAATAAGGAACTGCTCCTAAAATCGCGAAGTAGTCCGATCTTAGAAGCAAAAAGAATTCATTAACGTCTAGAAAAAAAATGATTGCAAAAAACAAAGTTCCAAATAGTAAAAGGCTCTTATTCACTATGCGGAGTGCTTACATGCTGGAGATGGAGATCAAGCACCGAGCCTATAGAGCTGTTACAGGGAAAAGTTCAAACATCGATGAGGGTGACCCATTTGGCTCTTTGATATGGAAGCTATGTTAGGATTATGCCCTAGAGCCAATCATAGAGATGATTGTTTAGGGATTAGGAACAATCATTTGATTTCATTTATGTATGTCACATTTATTATTGATTTAATAAAAGGGCTTATTCTATTATATTTATATGCATCATTTATATTTACATAATATGTCCATGGAGTTAGAGTTGAGAATATGGAATTACAAAGAGTTGTAATTTTGAGACTATAGATATATCTCTGTACTAAACTCCTAAAGCATTCCTAGTTGAAGGTTCACTATAATGGACAGTAATGAACCATAGGACTAGCACTTGTTAGGTTGACTCTATAGGAGGATAGCTAGTCTCAAGCTATTTGTGTGGAGACACTACAACCAACAAGTGGGTGCCTATTGCGAGAATAGGTACACTGAATGTGACCAAAGATATGAGATAAACTGAATGGAGTTTTATCCTGCCTGTCAATCAGTTTCTCATTGTTATAGTGGTACAAGTAATCCTTAGACCTGAGACACCATAGTTGCCTTATGCATGTAGCTTTAGAAGTTTGATAACACTAAGTGCAGAACCTATTCAGGGGTCTGCAAAGGTGTTCATTGGCCCTACTGCTATGTGTATGAAGGCATGTGAGTGATCAACAAGGGATCCATCACTCTCAGGAAAAAGAGAGAGAATGTCTCATATAGCATTCATAATATAACTCATTAAATCCATGGCCATGGTAGGATGAATATTAAAAGAGTTTCATGAGTTCATCAATGAGTTGATATTCATGATTGAGTATAAAGTAATTAAACTAGGGACTTGACAGACTTCCATGTCCTATTAGTTTAATTGGAGACATTGTGTTGAAGGAAGGATGCAATTGTAACCTATAAACTATAACAGAAGGGTTCTTTGTTAGATACTTATTCACCTCATTAAGGACAACACCATGAACCATATGCTAGGTGTTATTCATGGTTAGTAGAAGCCCTAATTGATATAAATGAGTTATAATCAATTAGGGAATTGGAAGGAGTTCCAATTAGACCCTGAATGGAAAGAATTCCATTGTGCACACCTTGTGCTATTCCTACTACTTGATGATGTGAACCCAATGGGTCACACACTGATCATGCAAGATGAGCTTTAAAGTCTATGAGAGAAAGGGTATGAGTGCATAAAGAATAGTTCTTTAAGGCCTATTTATATTTGATATAATTTATAGGGGTTATTGTGCAATTTAGAGAAATTGCATAAAACCCTAATAGGGTTTCCCCCTAGGGCCGGCCCCCTTAGTGTGGACTATATAAGTCACACTATGATGTGTGACATCATTATAAGTTGAACTCCCCAAGGGCTGGCCAGAATTTCCAGCCTCCCTCTCTCTCTCTCTCTCTCCTCTCTTCTCCTACACTAGCAACAACAAGGAAAAGGAGGAAAGGACTTGAAGCTCTAGCTAGGTGTGGATACCGTTGGAGGTAGCACACTTGGGCTGCTCATTCACCGCTGTCCGGAGTCGAAGCTTGGAGCAAAACGGAGAAGACAAAAATTCTGTAAGTGTTCTAACCCTCTTTGTAGTTAGGGTTTGTTTTTGTGTTATGCATAGTTAGATTCATGGGCTGTGGAATCGTAGGAAAAATTTTTACATTCCGCACTTCAATTTTTCCCTCTTGTTCGATTCCCAACAATGGTATCAGAGCCATGACTATGCATAATACAAAATACATATGGGCTGGTAATTATGGTGTAGTTGAATGATTCAAAAATCTGGAAAATTTTTCTGCATAATTGGTTTTCCTCCATGGCTGAACCTAGGGTTTGGAACCCTAGGTCAATTCTCTTCTACTCCTCTTCTAATTGATGGTTAAGTGTAGCCATGGATGCAATAGGTTGCATAGGGTTTGAGTTTGGAGAAGAAGAATAAGGAAACTAGGGTTTTATAAAACTATTATGAACAGTTTTCATGGTAGCCATGAAAAACCGTCATCTTGTTTTGCATGCCGAATTCAGAGTTCTTCTCCAAAATTTTCTAGCCATATATGGTTAGGAAGCTCTTCGAATAAGCTTTCCAACCCAACAAACGGTGCATCAATCCGAGTTCTGTAGTGAAAGTTATGAATTTTTTACTACAGGCTGTCTGGAAAGACAGTTTTGCTCGGGAATGATGCAATAGCCACAACTTTGAGTTATTGATGGAGATCAAAGGCATGGCAATGGTTGCCATCACTTGGGTTATGTTCTAGACATGGTAGAGAAAGGTTCCCAAGCATTTAGATGCATCATAATTGGATTAAGATGCTAGAACAGAAGGAAGAAGGAGAAGAACACCATGGAGGCTGAATCTGGGTTTTAGAACCCTAAGGTTCTTGCAATTAATTCTAATTAAAGCTGCTGTATTTATGATGGAAGATTATGGTAGGATCATTATATATCATGTGTATATGATTTTCTTTAAGTTTCAAAAAGGTTTTGATGGAAAAAGATTCAAAAAGTTTGAAAATTTTTCATGAACAGCATAGCAGATTTTCTCTGCAGAAAAGTCATCAATGGAGTTTTGATTAGAACTTGAGTTAGGGAACTCCAAATTGCATGAAACCAATTGCATTAGTTTCCTAAGACATGTAGGATACTGGGAAAATTCGTTTGGTAGCCTGACTTAATCATCTTGCTGGGTTTTAAATCAATTTCTGACCATGGACAGTATACTGTCAAATTCTGGGCAGCCTACTGTTGTTTTAATTGTTTAGAACAATTGGTGATGATATGATCATCCAAACCTCTTCTATTAGCTTAGTATTTCATGTAGGGACATGATACAAAAGCTGGTTTCAATGGAGGAGTCGAATTGATAAGGATTTAGAAGCTATTGTGACCTTCAAGGTCTGCAACAATGGCTCCAGCAATGGGTTTTGGAAACCCTGATTGTTCTTGATGATGGCAGCCACTTCCACCACTACTCACATGTCCAGAGGCTTGTCCCACACCCCTAGGATGTTCTCCCATAACTGGCCATTGCCTCCCACAGTCGTTGGTGGCCATGGCAGCCTAGCCAAGCTCAGGCAGCCCCCTGGTAGTGACGGCTGCATAGAGTTAAGGATGAAACCCTAATTTTGAGTTAATGATGAAACCCTAATTTCATTATGGCATTAATTAAAACCCTAATTGGAATATTAATTACCTTAATTAAGAGTTAATGATTGGTCATTAAATGACCAATCATGGTTATTAATTGTTAGGGCATAATTAATACCATTAATGATGTCTAGGGTTAGGGTTTTGATAACCCTAATTAGTGTAATTAATTAAGGGTAATAAATACCCTATTTGGCATTAATTAAACCCTAATCCCTTTTATTAAATACCGTATGAACCTAGGGTTTTAATGATTGGTTATTAAATGACCAATCATAAGGCATTTATTGATTAGGGCTTGCATTTAGGGTTTAGGGTTTTAGGAAACCCTAATACACTAATTCATCATTTAATTGATTTTATTTAATTCCCATGTTAATTATTTAATTAATATTGATTAATTTTATAATGTTTTAAATGGTTTAAAATACAATTGGGGATTAAATTAAAATCTGGAAATTCTTAATTAAATGAAATTGTTTTGTTTAAATAAGGAAACCCTAATATTGGATATTAGAGTTATTTTAGAAAACTTTATATGTTTCTATTAATTTGATTAATTGAAACTAAATGTCTTAAATGTTAAGACTTTATTTAATTCTGGATGTTTTTGTTTAAACCTAATAAGATTAGGATGCATTAATGAGATTAATGTAAATCATTCAATAGAATTACCATAATGCCCATATGTTTTAATGCTTACAGTTTTTCTTTACATTATGCAATGAGATTGTATGTATGTGTTTGGATGATGATTATGGACTATACCCCTTAAACCAATTGTGATTGGCCGTCTTATGAATGGGTTGTAATAATTTTTCAAGAGTTGTAATTTTATTATGGTGATGTAATTTATTATTTGGGGCTTGCATGCCACCTTCCCTCTCTCTCTATCATTCTCTTATGTACCCCACATTCCCCTTATGTATCCCTTTCTATATATTATGTAAATGTTATGTAATCGAGAGCGCACTAAGGAGCATGGTGGACCCAAAGGAGTATGATGGAGCCCAACAAGCCAATGGTGGAGACCATCAAGCCAAGGGAGCATATTGAAGGACTTGAAAGCTTAGAGAAGTTTTTCAAGAAAGCATGAATGTTACGAATGGTTTATTTTACGATCACCTACACCCACCTTAGACCTTGGATTCAATCTATTGGCTTGGATTGAATCCTCTCAAAGTCCATAATCATCATAGTGGGAGCTTTAATTTATGAGATAATTGTATTAGCTCCAATACCATAGTTTGGTATATGTTACCTATTCACTTAGGGACTAATATCAAAATATGGTACTTTATATATGTTGATATATAATAGCATGCGATGTATGATTTATAATATATAGCATGAGATGTATGATTATAAATAGCATAATTTATATGTTTAAATTTTGATACATAGGATGCATGTTAATTTGATGAGACCCTTTAAAACCCCTCTTATTTAATATTAAGTTGAAAATGGAGAAGTCATTGGGGAATGAATTCTTCATTGCCTTCCATCATTATAGGATCATCTAACGTCCCTTAATGTGGGTACCTAGCTGCAGACATGTAGGAGCTACCCATGTTAAAGACATTACTTGAAACTATCACATATGAGATATCATGGGGTGCCTAAACTGGTATATACCAAGAAACTAACATGTGAGGTATATACTTGGCGAAACATACCTGTGTGAATGATGGGTTTAACTTAACTAGGGAAGTATTCCAAGAAACTAACATGTGAGGTGTATGTTCCCTAGAGGCAAAACGATTGGAACTTGCTTATGAAGCAATAGACAAAGAGTTGTCTTCTTATTGTGGGTTAGAAGCCAAGAAACTAACATGTGAGGCTTCTAGGTCACAATGGGACCCCAATCCCCATTAGGAATGAGATTCCCGAATTCCATTGGAGGGTGTATGGAATTTGATAAAATAGTGGGAGGTACCATATGATTAAAGACCCAATCATTATGGATAAAAATGAAATCTAATTCTTTGTTTATGTAGATTACCTAATTACTCACCTCAAAACCCCTATTTCCTAATATATAGGATATTGATAGTTTGACTAAACCCGATTTCTTTGATTGACTTAGGAAATTGAGAATTGTTCTTAATTTCAAAAGATTGTTCATATGGTATTAGGCCTTTTCTTAAAGGCCCTCCATAAAACATCCTAAGAAGAAAAAGACACTATGCACAATTGGCATCTTGTTGCCATGCTATATGATAGTATTGATGACTAATGAGCTTCAGAAGCAAAATTAGTCAATGCAAATGCCTTTGATGTCCTACATCACATACAAAGGTTGTATGGTGAGTAAAATAATACTATAAAGTATAGTACTTACAAAGGACTTCTTCTGGACTAGGATGTAATAAAAGTTGTTTATTAATAATCATTCTTTTGAAAAATGATTAATTACATAGAATAGCTTGAGAAGCTAGATGTGATTTAAAATGGACGCATAGAGGAAATCATGTCTTGAAAAGTCAAAGACAAAGAAATATAATTATTTTGTAGTAAATATAAGGTATTGTAAAGGGAACTTGATAAAGTATCAGTCTTCCTAGAAGAACCAAACTTTTGAAGTTTTGGTTCATGCTCTAAACTAAATTGTTGATTAGTTCTGCTTCTTGGTTTTTGGATTCTAGTGTAATCTAAATTGAAGCAGAAAGTTAAGTAGATAATAAGTTACCTTTAAAAATTTTAATAGAGCAAGAGTTGCTAGATTAATTTTGGGAACTTATTTCTTAACTAAGTCATTTAAGACATTCTAGAAATTTGATTTCCAAATTTAAATGACTAATTAGAGCGAATGCAACGTATTCCGAGAATACAAGAGATGTAGAGGCTCTCATTTAAATGTAACGATTATGACTTGGTTATGAGATGACCAAACCCATCTTTTACTTGGTGAAGTGAATGAGTTACATTTATAATTTGACTATACATTGTGATGTATACAGTCATGTAGAGCATGCATTCAATTATAGTAGACTCATCTTAGAATACCATAGCTCAATGGTGAATCTAAGAGAACAAATTGAACCCTATTAAGAAATGGTTTGATCCATGATGAGTTTTACTAATGTATCCATCTAGGATATACCTTAAAATTGCTACATATTGATAATTTAGGGTTCACTCCAGTTTTGTCCCAATTATATCAGATATGATTGTTAGAGTTATGCCCTAGAGCCAATCATAGAGATGATTGTTTAGGGATAAAGGAACAATCATTTGATTTCATTTATGTATGTCACATTTATTATTGATTTAATAAAAGGGCTTATTCTATTATGTTTGTATGCATCATTTATATTTACATAATATGTCCAAGGAGTTAGAGTTGAGAATATTGAATTACAAAGAGTTGTAATTATGAGACTGTAAATATATCTCTGTACTAAACTCCTAAATCATTCCTAGTTGAAGGTTCACTATGATGGACAGTAATGAACCATAGGACTAGCACTTGTTAGGTTGACTCTATAGGAGGATAGCTGGTCTCAAGCTATTTGTGTGGAGACACTACAACCAACAGGTGGGTGCCTGTTAATAGAATAGGTACACTGAATGTGACCAAAGATTTGAGATAAACTGAATGGAGTTTTTACCTGCCTGTCAATCAGTTTCTCAATGTTATAGTGGTACAAGTAATCCTTAGACCTGAGACACCATAGTTACCTTATGCATGTAGCTTTAGAAGTTTGATAACACTAAGTGCAGATTCTATTCATGGGTCTGTAAAGGTGTTCATTGGCCCTATTGCTATATGTATGAAGGCATATGAGTGATCGACAAGGAATCCATTACTCTCAGGAAAAAGAGAGAGAATGTCTCATATATCATTCATAATATAACTCATTCAGTCCATGGCCATGGCAGTGTGAATATGGAAAGGAGTTTCCATAAGTTCATTATTGAGTTGATATTTATGAATGAGTATAAAGTAATTGAACTAGGGACTTGACAGACTTCCATGTCCTATTAGTTCAATTGGAGACATTGTGTAAATGGAAGGATGCAATTGTAACCTATAAACTATAACAGAAGGGTTCTTTGATAGATACATATTCACTTCATTAAGGACGACACCATGAACCATATGCTAGGTGTTATTCATGGTTAGTAGAAGCCCTAATTGATATAAGTGAGTTATAATCAATTAGGGAATTGGAAGGAGTTCCAATTAGACCCTAAATGGAAAGAGTTCCATTGTGCACACCTCGTGCTATTCCTACTACTTGATGATGTGAACCCAATGGGTCACACACTGATCATGCAAGATGAGCTTTAAAGTCTATGAGAGAAAGGGTATGAGTGCATAAAGAATAGTTCTTTGAGGCCTATTTATATTTGATATAATTTATAGGGGTTATTGTGCAATTTAGAGAAATTGCATCACACCCTAATAGGGTTTCCCCCTAGGGCCGGCCCCCTTAGTGTGGACTATATAAGTCACACTATGATGTGTGACATCATCACAAGTTGAAATCCTAAGGGGCTGTCCAGATTTTCCAGCCTCCCTCTCTTCTCCTTCACTAGCAACAACAAGGAAAAGGTGGAAAGGACTTGAAGCTCTAGCTAGGTGTGGATACCGTTGGAGGCAGCACACTTGGGCTGCTCATTCACCGCTGTCCGGAATCAAAGCTTGGAGCAAAAAGGAGAAGACAAAAATTCTGTAAGTGTTCTAACCCTCTTCATAGTTAGGGTTTGATTTTGTATATGCATAGTTAGATTCATGGGCTGTGGAATCAAAGGGAAAATTTTTATATTCCGCACTTCTTTTTTTCCCTCTTGTATGATTCCCAACAATGATATGGGAAGAAACCCAACTTAAAGAAGTTAAGGCTTGGGCTTGTGCTACGTTTGTCTGGAAACATAATGTAGACAATCTGGAAATAAGGTCAAGTAAGTGTTGAATTGTGGTATATCCTAAAAGTGGTTGGGATAGTATTTCTATTACTCTAATGAACAAAAGTTGTCCATTAGGATGATTGCTGGATTTTCTTGAGAAAGAGTTCATTCAAGAAAGATGCAAAAGTAGATAGAATTTACAGAATTGTTTGTAAAGACATAAACCAACAAAGATCCAACCCTTGCCCCTATTGAGGCAAAACCTTTAATTACACCACATTCTTTTCATAGATCAAATTGGATATTTCTTTAACATAAGAGAGATATTGTATCTCCATTAGAATGTGAAAGAATTGTTCTTTGGTGATAAAGATCACCAAGATAATCCTATTGATTATGATTAGGCGATGTTTGACATCAACTTGAGAAATGACTAAGAGTCATTAAATCCAATATGGACAGGTAGAGACCTAAAAGGCTTGGCTATTTAAGAATGTTTTCAACATAGGCAAAAAGTTGTCTATAAAGAAACTTGTTTGATAATAGTTATGCTGAAATCCATTTGGATCTTGTTATCTATAAACACACATTTTGAATATGAGATATGTCAAAAAGGATATAAAGATGTTATATCAAATGGTGAAAAACTATAAAAGTATGTAAGTTATAGAAGTCTATTAATAGACTACAAGGTTCTCATAATTAGAACATCTATAAAGTTGAAGTAATCAAATTGTTTGATTTCTCTCATTGTATAGATGGACCATGAGTGTATAAAAGGTTAGTGGGAGTGCGATCGTTTTTCTTTATCCTAAGTATAGATGAAATCCTAATCATTATGAATGATATATGAATGACATCCTAATCGTTTTGGTTTTTGGAGAAAAACTAATTCATGAAAGATTTGGCAGAAGCATCCAACAAGATCTATAGAGATAGATCATATAGATTGCTAAGTATCTCCAAATCATCAAACATAGTTGAAATGTTGAAGGAGTTTAACATGGAGAATTCTAAGGGAGGTCTGATTTACTTCAGATAAGAATTCATTATTCAAGGTCATGTGCCCTAAGATAACACAAGTAAGGTTCTTAAAGTGTTAAGAAGCCTTATTCTACACTATGTATTGAACCTGATATCTATTATGTTGTAATTGTTACAAATAATTATCAGTCAATTCAAATTTGGAATATTGGATTGTATATGGAAATTGTAAACTCATAGTAGATGGGTATATGGATTTGGATATAATCCATATGGGGTATATTTTATATTCACTTTAGTTGGTGAAATACTTAATGGAAGAACTGTATGAAAAATACAGTGGATTCCATTATTAAGGGTGAATTAATTGTCGCATTGTCTAGGAGACTGTTTGGATCTATAAGTTCATTTAGAACTTAGAGTTGTTCCTTCCATTGAGTTGCCCACACCTTGTTTTGTGACAACAATGAGTCTATATCTCAAGTATAGGAATCACGGTCTCATCAAAAGTCCAAACACATAGAGCGGCAATTCCAAGTGATTAGAGGAATCATTGGAAGAGGTAATAGATACATTATAGAAGATATTATCTACATAAGTTTTTGTAGACCTACTGACTAAAGCTTTAAAACATAATTGGTTATGTCTAAGACCAACATCTTAAGAAGATAAGTATGCGATACATGGTCGATTGGCTTCAGTGCAAGTGGGAGATTGTTAGGATTATGCCCTAGAGCCAATCATAGAGATGATTGTTTAGGGATTAGGAACAATCATTTGATTTCATTTATGTATGTCACATTTATTATTGATTTAATAAAAGGGCTTATTCTATTATGTTTATATGCATCATTTATATTTACATAATATGTCCATGGAGTTAGAGTTGAGAATATGGAATTACAAAGAGTTGTAATTTTGAGACTATAGATATCTCTGTACTAAACTCCTAAAGCATTCCTAGTTGAAGGTTCACTATAATGGACAGTAATGAACCATAGGACTAGCACTTGTTAGGTTGACTCTATAGGAGGATAGCTAGTCTCAAGCTATTTGTGTGGAGACACTACAACCAACAAGTGGGTGCCTATTGCGAGAATAGGTACACTGAATGTGACCAAAGATATGAGATAAACTGAATGGAGTTTTATCCTGCCTGTCAATCAGTTTCTCATTGTTATAGTGGTACAAGTAATCCTTAGACCTGAGACACCATAGTTGCCATATGCATGTAGCTTTAGAAGTTTGATAACACTAAGTGCAGAACCTATTCTGGGGTCTGCAAAGGTGTTCATTGGCCCTACTGCTATGTGTATGAAGGCATGTGAGTGATCAACAAGTGATCCATCACTCTCAGGAAAAAGAGAGAGAATGTCTCATATAGCATTCATAATATAACTCATTAAATCCATGGCCATGGTAGGATGAATATGAAAAGAGTTTCATGAGTTCATCAATGAGTTGATATTCATGATTGAGTATAAAGTAATTAAACTAGGGACTTGACAGACTTCCATGTCCTATTAGTTTAATTGGAGACATTGTGTTGAAGGAAGGATGCAATTGTAACCTATAAACTATAACAGAAGGGTTCTTTGTTAGATACTTATTCACCTCATTAAGGACAACACCATGAACCATATGCTAGGTGTTATTCATGGTTAGTAGAAGCCCTAATTGATATAAGTGAGTTATAATCAATTAGGGAATTGGAAGGAGTTCCAATTAGACCCTGAATGGAAAGAGTTCCATTGTGCACACCTTATGCTATTCCTACTACTTGATGATGTGAACCCAATGGGTCACACACTGATCATGCAAGATGAGCTTTAAAGTGTATGAGAGAAAGGGTATGAGTGCATAAAGAATAGTTCTTTAAGGCCTATTTATATTTGATATAATTTATAGGGGTTATTGTGCAATTTAGAGAAATTGCATAAAACCCTAATAGGGTTTCCCCCTAGGGCCGGCCCCCCTAGTGTGGACTATATAAGTCACACTATGATGTGTGACATCATCTTAAGTTGAACACCCCAAGGGCTGGCCAGAATTTCCAGCCTCCCTCTCTCTCTCTCTCTCTCCTCTCTTCTCCTACACTAGCAACAACAAGGAAAAGGAGGAAAGGACTTGAAGCTCTAGCTAGGTGTGGATACCGTTGGAGGCAGCACACTTGGGCTGCTCATTCACCGCTGTCCGGAGTCGAAGCTTGGAGCAAAACGGAGAAGACAAAAATTCTGTAAGTGTTCTAACCCTCTTTGTAGTTAGGGTTTGTTTTTGTGTTATGCATAGTTAGATTCATGGGCTGTGGAATCGTAGGAAAAATTTTTACATTCCGCACTTCAATTTTTCCCTCTTGTTCGATTCCCAACAAGCTGGGTGTATCGAATAAAGTAAAACACTTCATTTGGAGGGTCAACAAGAATATTTCGCCAATGAAAGCAATTTTGCTGCGAAGGAAAATAGAAGTTGATCCTAATTGTCCAATGTGTGGAGATGGGGAGGAGACAATTTTGCACATGTTTAAAGATTGTAGGTGGGCTAGGGAGGTGTGGTCTCATAGCTCTGTGAATGTCTCATTAAATAACCTCTCTTTTTCAGATATTCGTGATTGGCTAATGAGTATGTTAAGGGCACTTGGAAAGGGTAATGTGGCAATGGTGGTAATGGTTATGTGGTTAATATGGTATAATAGAAACTGAGTTGTTTTTTAGGGGATAAAGAAGGAACCTCTACATCTCATTGAGATGACTAGCAAGCTATTTCAAGATTTTACTGAGGCTCAAACCGTGTCCAAGATGGCTGGATTAAAAATCTCTTCAAAATGGCAGCCCCCTAATGATAGCCGGTTCAAGGTAAATGTGGATCGAGCCATTTTTGAAGACAAACTTAGTATAGGATTGGGTGTTGTGGTTCAGGACTCCGTTGGACAGTTGATTGCAGCCGCGTCTAAAAAGGTTCATGGTACCTTCTCCCTAGCTTAAGTTGAGGCTATTGCTAAGCAGTTTGCTGTAGGATTTGCTCGAGATTTGGGTTTGAGATGTGTGATCATGGAAGGAGATAATTTAGAAGTGATTCAATCCATTAATTCTCATGAAGAAGCCCAATTGACAATTTATTCGATCATTGAAGATGCTTGATTGGAGGCGAGGAGGTCATTTGATTTTATAGATTTCAAGCATGTAGGTAGGTTAGGCAACTCAGTGGCTCATAACCTTGCCAGATATGCATCTGTTTTAGATGATCTTCTTGTATGGATGGAAGAGGCCCACCGTGTGTGAGGGACCATCTCTAGGCTGACCTTCATTCTCATTCGCTTTAATAAAAATTCTACCGATTTCTATCAAAAAAAGAAAAAAGAAAAAAGAGAAGCTCTTATTCACGTCATTGGAAGTAACAATAAATACATGGTTATCCCATCAAATTTTATAGGTAAAACAATATCAGTTTACTACGTGATTTTCAAATTTTATAAGTGGAATAGTAACATTATACTACATAGTGTTACAAATTTTATAGGGGAATAGTAATAAGTTTTTTCAACCTTTGTCATGTGGACATTGCTCAAACACATGACTATGTCAGCAAATTTTATAATTAAAACATTATTAATTTAATACGTTGAAGTTTTATTGGTGGAACAATAAGAATTTAATACATTATGTTTCAAATTTAATAGGAAAAAACAGTAAAGTATTACTAATTAACACATAAAAAATTTAAATGCAATATTCAGTAAAAATGTCAAAAACAAATAATTTAAAGAAAAACACAAATCATGTACTATTTGCAACCATTACAAAAACAAATTGATTCTATAAAATGATCAAATTGAAAAAAAAAAAAAAACACAATATAAAGATCATATGAGAATTCAAAATACACAATACACAATTCGATTTAAAAAATCAACTTGAAAATGCAATCCACGCATGATATGTGGAAAATCAAAGCTTGAAGATAACATCTCACCAAGCTTGAAGATGACAGAACACCAAACTTGATCAGATGTGATGGAAAAAGAAGGTTGAACATGATAGAGAACCAAGCTACCGGATGTTGGAGAACAAAGCTTCATAATAATGAAGTTCTTGATCATTAGAAATTTGAATTCAAAATCCCACCACATCTAGCCAAAACCACTAAAAAGGAAATCCCCCAAATCGTGGTCGTTGTATTTTCAAAATAATGTTGTAGAAGAATTTGTTAATAAATTTTGTTAGATATATTTAATGCTAATATGGAATTAACTATATATATATATATATACAGAGGTGATCCCATCAGCACGTGCTGATATAAGTTCCATCAGCACTATGCATTGGGGGTTGTACCCCTTGCATTGATTCAATACACCTTGCATCCCACTAATGCACAAGGTACAACTCCTAATGCAGGTTTTGATATAAGTTATATCAGCACGTGCTTACCTGATCATCATCCTATATATATATATATATATATATATATATATAGATATATAGTTAATAAGAATACTAAATTATGGGGTTAGGGAGTTTAAAAATCTCTTGATGGGGTTAACGTTAAAACCACACTTCTAGTTGGGGTTATTGCCAATTTTTCCTATTTTTTTGATTGATCAATTCGATTTGGTACTAAGATTTTCTTGTTTGAGAACCGCACAGAATTACTGGGTTCTTAAAAAGTTTGAACCACGATCAAATCAAATACTGTTCAAAACCAAAACAAACCAAATTATTGGCTTTAATCCGATTCTCGGTTTTAACCAAACCAAACTGCACCCTTAATCCCTAGTACTCCCTACCAATGAACAATTACAATACGACAGTCCAATTATAATGACTATGACTAGATTCTTTCTTTCTTTTCTTTTCTATCCTTTTTCTCTTTCAATCACTTAATTATCATAAATTATCATAAGATTGCCTATTTCCCTCTCAGTAAACAATTGCTTATTTTCCCTTTTGGTAAACCCCAAAAAATCAAGGTACGTGACTCACCTGTCCTACTTAAAGGGTTTATTGCCAAAACTTTTTTCATGCCTATTTTGGTAACATTACCTCTCCCTAGTAATAAAAATAACCCAGCCATTGCTGGTAGCCCATAATAAACCGACTATTGTCGCCTCAAAGACATACACAATAAGAGGAATATTTTCCTTGCAGTTACTATTTACATATATTCCGTATATATACACTCGATACAACTATAGAAGAAATCAAGAAAATAGGAAGGTAGACCTTATATAGCATGACGGCTTCAGTCAATCCTGACCGTCAACAACACCACATTACGTACTCACGGTCGGTCTGTGTTCACTTTCCTTCTTTCCATATAGAGAGAGAACTCTATAATGGAAAGTGAATCAAAATCTGTGATTTTCTTTTCCTGTAATATTGATACTTGTCTGCAACATTCACCTATAAAAGTCTCTCTATACCCTTCACAAAAGTTGAATGCGAGAGGCTCTGTTTTCTTGACAGACCAGTTGCTGATATGGAGTTCTTCGATCGCTCGTCCGACGGCAATCTTCGGGTGGTGAACGGTCTTCCGAGATTCATGAAGTTGAATGGGATAAAATCGGATTTCGAAGAAGCCGATGGCGGGGTGACTGGGTCCGACGTCGTCGTTTCGCGTCAACGGATGATCATCGTCGCGAACCAGCTACCAATACTAGCCCATCGCGATAGAAATACCAAGAAGTGGTGCTTCCATTGGGATGAAGACGCATTGGTTTTGCAACTGAGAGACGGGTTCTCGCCCGACATTAAGGTTCTGTATGTGGGTTCCTTGACGGCGGAGGTTAATTCTTCAGAGCAACAAGAAGTCGCCGAATTACTGTTGGAGGAATTTCATTGCGTGTCGACGTTTTTGTAGGCAGAGATTCAGAACGAGTTCTATCATGGGTTCTACAAGCACTACCTTTGGCCTCTGTTTCACTACATGTTGCCCATATCGCCTAGCCACGGCGCGTGTTTCGTTCAAGCCGAATGGGAGGCCTACGTCACAGCAAACAGGGTTTTCGCCGAGAAGGTCAAGAAGTTGATAGAACTAGACGAGGATTCCGTTTGGATACACGATTATCACCTTATGGTGTTGCCTATTTTCTTGAGAAAGTGGGTTCGCTGTGTTAAGCTTGGGTTTTTCTTGCACAGCCCCTTTCCCTTATCGGAAATTTATCGGACCTCACCGGTGCAGGACGAGATTCTTCAGTCCTTATTGAATTGCGATCTCATCGGTTTCCACACATTTGATTACGCGAGGCACTTCTTGTCATGTTGTAGTAGGATGTTGGGTTTAGATTACAAATTGAAAAGGGGTTACATTGGCCTCGAGTATTTGGGTCGAACCTTGAGTATCAAGATCTTGCCGGTCGGAATTCATATGGGTCATCTTGAATCGGTTATGTCACAATCAACCACCGCTGAGAAGGCTAGACAGTTGAAGGAAAAATTTAAGGGGAAAATTTTGATGTTAGGCATCGACGACATGGATATGTTTAAGGGAATTAGCTTGAAGTTTCTAGCAATGGGGCAGCTTTTAGAACAGCAACCTGAATTGAGGGGAACACGGGTTTTAATTCAGATTGTGAACCCTGCAAGGAGCATGGGTAAGGATGTCTATGAGGTACATAATGAGACCAATTTTTTGGCAAACAAAATCAATCAGAAATATGGGAAGCCGGGTTATCAGCCAATTGTTTTAATCAATGGCCCGGTTACAACACAAGAGAAGGTTGCATACTATGCAATCTCTGAGTGTTATGTGGTCAATGCTGCAAGGGATGGAATGAATTTGGTGCCTTACAAGTATACAGTTTGTAGGCATGGCAGCCCTGTTTTAGATAAGGCATTGGGAATTGATAGATCTAAGATGTTGAGGAAGAGTGTTCTCATTGTTTCGGAATTCATTGGATGCTCACCATCTCTAAGTGAGGCGATTCGGGTTAATCCGTGGGACATTGATTCCGTATCAAAAGCAATGAATGGGGCCCTTAGAATGTCTGAGGCAGAGAAGCATTTGCACCATGAGAAGCACTATAAGTACATCTCTCATGATGTCGCGTATTGGACTAGGAGTTTTAACCAAGACCTTGAGAGAGCATGTAGAGAGCATGACCTCAAGCGTTTCTATGGCATGGGGCTGAAATTTACTTTCAGGATTGTTGCATTGGATCCTAATTTCAGGAAGCTTTCTGCTGAACACATAGTCCCTGCTTACAAGAAAACAAGTAGCCGGCTGATCCTTTTGGATTATGATGGCACTGTGATGCCACAGGATTCAGTGGACAAAACTCCTAGCAGCGAAGTTATTACGGTCTTGAATGATTTGTGCAGTGATCCCAAGAACGTTGTTTTTATCATTAGTGGTAGAGGAAAGGATTCTCTAAGCAAGTGGTTTGCTCCATGCGAGAAACTCGGTATTGCAGCAGAGCATGGTTACTTCACCAGGTATTGTTGTGCTTTTTTTCCTGTTCATATAATTTTTACTAATACGACAGTCATGTGGCTAATTTTGTTGTTTCATTAACTGTAGGTGGATAAGGGATGAACCATGGGAATCCTGCATGTTAACAAGGGACTTTGATTGGAAAAAGACTGTCGAACCTGTGATGGAGCATTATACACAGGCAACTGATGGCTCTTTTATAGAGCATAAGGAAACTGGACTGGTGTGGCACCATCAAGATGCTGAGTCTGCTTTTGGCTCATGCCAGGCGAAAGAGCTTCTTGATCACCTGGAGAGTGTGCTTGCTAACGAGCCTGTAGTTGTTAAAAGAGGTGACCACATTATTGAAGTGAAAGTACAGGTATGAAATATGTTGAAAAATTTTAAATTTGTATTAGTAGTTTTGGAATTTTAAATTTAGCTAGAAAAACATTGTGAGAAAATTGGGAAAGGTTAAAAATTGAATTTGATTTGGGGAATGTGATGCACTTTCATAATTTATTTTATTTTATTCTTTTTCTTTTTTTTGGGGGTGGGGGGGGGGGGTTGTTGAAGGTAGGGGAACATGTGTTTCAATATCGAGTTTTCCAAATATTTTGAATATTTGTGACTAGTTTTGGGATTAAATTGTAGTATGTAGGATATGCGCAATATTTGTTGTTGAAGGTATGGGAGCATGTGTTTCAGTTTCGAATTTTCCAAATATTTTTGAATATTTGCAACTAGTTTTGGGATAAAATTTTAGTACGTAGGATACACATAATATTTAGGACATTCGTGAATAGTTAGAGAGAATATAATTCTTGAGACTTGATAGAATCTAGAGAATTTTATGATAGTAGAAATTAATTTTTTCTCACTATCTCATTGATTTTGAAATGTGGGTTTCACAATTGGTAATGCATGGCTTTCTCTGGTGAATTGCAGGGTGTAAGCAAAGGTATAGTTGTGGAAGACCTTATATCAACAATGCAGAATAGAGGAAAGTTGCCAGACTTTGTGTTGTGCATGGCGGATGACCGTTCAGATGAAGACATGTTTGAGAGCATTGCACGTTCCATCTCTAACCCATCCTTGCCTGCCATCGAGGAAGTGTTTCTCTGCACTGTTGGTCAAAAACCAAGTCAGGCAAAATACTATCTTAACAATATTGTTGAAGTCATCGAGTTGCTTGAAGGCCTTACTACAGGTCTATAGCATGGGGTACCGCAGCCACATTACCAACACGTTGATTACTGATATGTGGAATGTGACCACTGACATACTTGTTGTTCAAAGGGGGCATTCAGGATTGAGTTTAGGTGGGCATTAGGTTTAGAGCATTTCTTAGGCTCTGTAATCTTTTTTTATGGTAGGAAGGGATAGATATTGGTCGATAGAAAGTAGTAAAGCTAGCCTTGCACATGAAAAATTCTTACATTCATTGGCAATCTAATAGCCAATTCTTTGAAATTTACCAAATCAGTTAGTCCATGTTTTTTTTTCTTCCTAGTTCCCATTATTTGGAGTGAATTTTTTTATCCTATGACCTAAGATTTCAAATGTTTTGCTTTGTGCATAGAACTTTAGGATATGCCTTGAGATTATGCTGAATTAGGTTTTAAAAGGGAAAAGAAGAAAAAATGAAAAAGAAAACACAACACAATCTTCACAATTCATAAGGGTAATTATGCCTTCACATTATGCGATGACTGTGGTTCTCTCTAATTTGCATGCCAATATATGGTTCATAACTCAATTCCCTTTGTTTCTTGAGTCTCTGTAAGAACACTTCTAATGGTAATTGTAAATAAAAAATGACTAATTTCTTAATGCACCTCTTTGAATAGGCAATATTTTCAATACCTAAGTGCATTTTCTTAGTACCATACCACAACAGAACATGAGCCATCAAATCAGATTATGGCAAATCACAACTATTTACATTTTCTAATGTGAAGAACATGTAACCCTTCTCTCTCTCATATCACTTACAAAAGGCAATCCCTTTTGGTTTTATAATAGACTTTGGTTAAATATAAATTTTTCTTCTCTTTTGTGACGTTTAATTTCCTCCCTTGTGTAACATAACCTGCTCAGATGTTGAAAATCCACATTACACACAAGAAGGATGAGAAGCTCTCTTGGAGACTCTCCAAGAGGTAGTTATTTTGACTTTTTAGCTAAAAATAGAGAGTAGCATCTCTAAAAGTCTAGCCATCTCTAGCTCTCTATCATAGCTAGGCTCTTTAAGGCTCTCCAAATGGAGTTAGCCCTCTTGACTCTCTTAGCTAAAGTAGAGAAAGAATAGCTAATCCTATGAGGAAAAAATAGCTAAATTTGTCGGAACCTTCACTTGAATAGGGAGTTCTCTATTTTAACTATCTTGGCTCCCTTGGCTAAATAAGAAAGATCTCTTATCATGATCTCTAAAGTAGAGAAAAAATTGCTAGTTCTCAGCTTGGAGATGCTCTTAAGGCTTCTGTTATGCAAGAATTCCGACTCGGAAGTTGTGGTGAAGGGCATTTGCAATAACTATTATGTTGATTCAATAATTGATCTCCAATCTCTATAGGTTATGCTTTCTGTCTCCCTCTTCATGGGTATTCCACAAATTGATCAAATTAAAACTTCTACTCAGAGTCTCAAGCTTGGATGTTAAATCTAGCAGACCTTACCTTCTTTTTTTTTTTTTTTTTTTTGTTTGATAAGTAAGAATACAATAAAACAAGCCGAAGCAAAAAAGAAGAAAAGAATTAAAAACTAAGGATATCTAAGTTAAATCCCAATTATTACACAACAACCTGTTCTCAGGATTGTCCCTAATCCTTTTGAAACCCATGCCTCTAAGTCTGGTATCAGTTACAATGTCTATAACAATAGACCCAACATCTTTGACAGAGTTAGCATGAAGTCTATTGTTCCTCTCTCTCCCCATGTGATACATTGCTACAGCCCAAGCCAGCTTCTTGACCATTGAAATAAGAGGAAACCCCTTGAGACTGGAGACAGCCCAAAAGATTTCATATAGCCAATAGCGAGGCTATCTACAAATGCCACAAAGAGGAAGGATTGTCCTCCAAATAGATGAAGTGAAAGAGTACTCGAAGAATAAATGGTTCCTGTCTTCAACAACCCTATGGCAAAGCACACAAGAAGTTGAAGCTAACATACCCGAATGAACCAACTTGTCTTGGGTGAGCAGTCTATCATGGATGATCAGCCAAAGAATGAATCCATGTTTCCTAATGGCTTTGGAAAACCATGCACATTTATACCAATCAACATCAGCACTGCCACTTCTAATAGAATTCCATGCTGAAGAGATGGAAAAAGTACCATAAGGGCAAAGGGACCAAATGACAGAATCCTTTTTAGCAGAGCACGGCAAGAGATTGACAGGCATAGTTCTCTTTAACTCAAAGAGGTCAGCTGAGATTATCTTAGGCCAAACCCATCCATTTTGATCCACAATAGTATTAACTTTAGCATTCAAAGGGATGGCATTGTCGAAAGCAACTCTACTATCCATGTATGGAAAGATTAGCCGCACCAAGTCTCTGAGGTTGAGGATTTTCCTCTAACGCCAAGAACAGTTCGAAGGCACCTCTATCCTTCATCCTTGCCTACAAGAAGGTTTTTCGGTGTCCTGTCCAGCAGAAGCAATTGGGTTATGACAGCATCTGTGGTTGGGTTCACAAGCTCCATTACTCCATGAAGATTTAAGAACAGGGTGCCAAAGGGAGCACTGCACAGTGAGAGAGATTAAGGCTATGAATGTATTCGCCATCACTTCGTGAACACGCATTCCCTCTGCACCACTCAAATTGATCTCTTTCTCATCCCCAAATTTTGCTAGCCATCCCAGACGGTTAGTGAAGTGTGCCCAATATTTTAGACATCATCCCTGAATATTTTCTTAATTTTTTTCTCAATATATTACACATTATCTCCAAATAATCCCCAAATTAAAGACACATAATGAAGAATGCCCAATATATTACACATCATCCCAAATATTTTCTTCATATTTTGTGTTATCTTCATTTGCTTACCAATATAATACACTTCTTCCATCGTTCCCAACTGTTAAAGAAGGATAGTGAAGCATGCCCAATATGTTACACATCATCCCCATTTGTAAAATTAAAGTTATGGAGCACTTTTTTAAAAAAAAAAAAACTAATAATAATAATTTTGGAAGTGCGTGTCTGTGTGATGTTTGATAAAGTTCTATTACTAGCTTACTGCATTGATTGGTTTAGATTTGAGGCTGTAGATGTGAATCTAATGTTATTATTAAGATTTTTTTTTTGAGTACTATGTTAAGCATTGAAGATTGGTGTGGAAGGCTAATCTGTTCATGCTCTTTTTGCTCTTCTAGGTGATTGGTTAGTTCATTTGCTATTAGTTTTTAGTAGTTTTTTATGCTTTAAATGATTTTTTTCTGGGTGTTGTTTCTTGTTTTGTATTGCCGGAGTTCTGTCTTTGTAGTCTCTATATCTTTTGATTATCTAGAGTTAGGGAGGCTTTGTTTGGGTGCTTTTGGTCATCTAGAAGGATATATCTAGGGTTACTATTGTATTAATTCTCTGTATAATAAATGAATTCATCTTTGCCTACCAAAAGAAATATATATTTTCAGATTCATTCTTGTTCCTTGCAGATAAAATACCTAAATTAAAAGACTTTGTATTTTTCTTTTTGTAATGGTCTTCACTTGGAATGAGTAACTGTAAAAGATATGGAATTTCATTTCAGTCGTTATGATATAGATTTAGTTATCTCCTAGAGGTTGCTTCTTTCATTACTAAAATATTGTATCAGATATGGGAAAGTGGGCTTTTGACATTTTATCTTTTATTTTTTAATTCTTCCTTTTGAATTGGAAATTGAGTATGACAGCAAGCTTGGTGAAATATTGTTCAAAGGCCGTTGGTGGTTGTTATACTGAAGACTTAAATTCAAGAGTCTTTATATTAGGCTAAGAATCTTCTTTATCCCATATTCCTGATTTTTTTTTTTTAAAAGAAAAAAAAAACTGCAATTGGAAAGATGTTTTGGGAGTAGTTATGCCCCTTCAAAAGATCATCCTAGATTAATATGAGCTCAATCAAGTTTGAAAGTACCAAACATATTCCACAGAAATTTTTGTGGGTAGTTAGCATATCCTCTATTTGGTTGATGAGACAGAAAAAAAAAAAAAAATAGAGAAGGAAAAGGAAAAGAGAGGAAAAATCATCTATTGTATTAGATTGTCAGCTACATTTGTTTCCAAAAGAATTTGAAAGTTTTAGTTAATGAAGCAATGAATCCATGTTGTAAAAATAGTGGAGATGCTACTGTATAAAATGAAATAGCTAGTACAAGAATTAAAAAAAAAAAAAAAATACAAACAGTGTCGGTTGAGGCGTGTACAAGGCACTGTCCTTAAGAGTAGTTCCGCTCCTCTGAGTATTAAACTCGGTGCAGTAGGTCACAGCGCTCTACCCTCCAGGATTCAACAACCGGGCTCCCACAAGCATGCACTCGCAAGTGTAGGAGTAAAACGAAGAACTCAGAATGCTCCTGACTGTCCAAAATAAAATTACAGAAAGAAAATAGAGAGAAGAAGAGAAGAGACGATTTGTCTTTTTGTTGTGTGTTTCTGCTAAATGAGAGGGCTGGTATATATAGGCTTTAGAAATCAGTAACAACCCTCAAAATAAATTCCCAACAGTCAAAAAATATAAATACGAAAATAAATTTTCAACAGTCAAAAAATATAAATTCCAACAGTCAAAAAATAATTAAATTCCAACAATCAAAAAATAATTAAATTCAAAAAGAATTGAAACTGTCAGCTGATTTAATTAGAATAATCCTGGGTATAAAAACGGGTCACTGAACTGGGTCGTGGATAACCCAGTATCCAAAAGTCAAAGTGGCAAAATGCGGGTCAATCCCGCTCGCACACGTGAAGCCAATTTTTCGGGATTTGCATCCCCCCTGCGCGCACGTCGTACGCTCATGCGCACGTCGTACGCTCATGCGCCCGACTAAGTCAATTTTCGGACCCCAATCCCACAAATCACTCGATTGGGCTCCGTCTCATGCGCACATGGGGACTCCCTACACCTCCCCACATGATACCGTATACAATAAGTGGAGTACTATATAAGCCCACTAAAACTCTTTTACTTTTCCAATGTGGGACAAGGTGTCATCACACTCAAGTACAAAACTCTTTTATGAAAACCTTTGATTTTTGAAATACTTATTTTATACTTAAAATACAACAATCCCCACATATTTCAAAAATAAAAAACAGAAAGAAAGGAGCGTGAGAACTTAATGCATCGGTTATAGTGTCTTTTGGACTATGAACCAAACCTAGGATATATAAGTAGTGACCCACAGAAACCTGGTGAAATATAAAATTTCTATGAACCAAAATTCCTTAGCGTGAATCAGTCGACTTACAACCCACATACAATTCTCAAAATCTGAGTTCTTCTAATCTGGGTGGCACGAATAGGCCATGCGCCATACCTGGAAATTCATGAGTGCTCTAGAGAATCTGCCCAAACTCTCATAGGAAGCAGCCCCACTTCCACACCTATATAGGTGGATCCATCAAGTGTGTACTACAACTAACACACCACCCACAAAGGACTATGGAATCCATTAAGAGTTAAACTCAATCTTACTCGTTGTAGTTTGCACTATCTACACCATAGGAAGGGACTCTCAAAATTGATAGTGCACTCCAAATCAACCAATAACTTGTTATTACCCATATGAACCTAATTCTTGGGATCTCCATTCACATAGGTTGGGTTACCATTATTGTTGACCCTTTGTTATAGGCATTAGTCCCATTCCCCTCAATGTATTACTCACTAGGTTTCTACCCAATGGTTTTGTCAGAGGATCGGCCAAATTCAACTCTGACCTCACAAAGTCAAGGGATATAACCCCATCACTAAGCAATTGCCTCACAATATTATGTCTTAGGCGTATATGCCTACTTTTCCCATTATAAGATTTACTCTTAGCTTTAGCTATAGCAGCTTGGCTATCACAATGTAGAGACACAGATGGAGTTGGTCTCACCCAAATGGGAATATCTGCTAAGAGGTTTCTAAGCCACTCAGCCTCTGTACTTGCCTTCTCTAAGGCAATGAACTCGGACTCCATAGTAGACTGAGCTGTGCATGTTTGCCTGGTAGATTTCCAAGATACTGCACCTCCACCAAGTGTAAACACATAACCGCTAGTAGATTTTGTCTCATCTGAATCAGAAATCCAGTTAGCATCACAGTACCCCTTTAATACAGAAGGAAAACCATTATAAAATAAAGCATAATCAATAGTTCCTTTCAAATATCGAAGTATTCTATACAAAGCAGTCCAATGATCTCTATTAGGATTATGAGTATATCTACTCAATCTACTAACAGCATATGCAATATCAGGTCGAGTGCAATTCATCAAATACATTAAACTACCAATTATTTGAGCATACTCGGATTGTGAGACACTATCTTCTTTATTTTTCTTTAAATGAGAATTAGCATCATAAGGTGTAGATACAGATTTGCAATCAAAATGTCCAAACTTCTTTAAAAGTTTTTCTACATAATGTTCTTGTGAAAGAAAAATACCCTCAGTAGTTTTAGTTATTTTTATTCCAAGAATAAAATCTGCCTCACCCATATCTTTCATATCAAATTGAGAAGAAAGGAAATTTTTGGTCTCTTTAACAATATCTAGACTAGTTCCCATGATCAACATGTCATCAACGTATAAGCAAATAATAACACAAGAATTATCATCAAATTTGCTATAAATACATTTATCAGAATCATTAATCAAATATCCATTAGATGTCATAGCATTATCAAATTTCTCATGCCACTGTTTTGGTGCTTGTTTAAGACCATATAAAGATTTAACTAGTCTACAAACTTTATGCTCATTACCAGGGACAACACAACCTTCAAGTTGGTCCATATATATTTCCTCTTCTAAGTCTCCATTTAAAAATGCAGTTTTAACATTCATTTGATGAATTATCAATTTATTTATGGAAGCTAATGCAATTAAAATTCTTATAGAGGAAATTCTAGTCACAGGAGCAAATGTATCAAAATAATCTATACCTTTCTTTTGAGTATAACCTTTAGCAACCAACCGAGCTTTAAATTTATCAATTGACCCATCAGGTTTTAACTTCTTTTTAAAAATCCATTTGCAACCAATAGTTTTAGAACCCGGAGGTAAATTAACCAATTCCCATGTATGATTAGACATAATTGATTCAATTTCACTATTAATTGCTTCTTTCCAAAAAGTTGAATCAGGAGAAGTTACGGCCTCATTATAAGTTTGTGGGTCATTATCAACAAGAAAAGTATAAAAATCATCTCCAAAATTAGTTTCTTTTCTTACTCTTTTACTCCTTAATTCAATTTCAATATTATCATTAGACTCTTTTTCAATTTCACTTTGAGGGTCACGAATTATTTTTTCACCTTTAGATTTTAAAGGAAAAATATTTTCAAAGAAATCTGCATTTTTAGTTTCCACAATTGTGTTTGGTTCCATAATATTATTTTCACTTTTAATTACCAAAAACCTATATGCAGCGCTATTATAAGCATAACCAATTAAAATACCATCAAAGGTTTTAGGACCAATTTTTCTCTTTTTAGGTTCTGGTAATAATACCTTAGCCAAACACCCCCACACTTTCAAATATTTTAAATTAGGTACATGTCCTTTCCAAAGTTCATAAGGTGTTACTCCAGTTTTCTTATAAGGTATTCTATTTTGTACATGACATGCAGAAAGAATAGCTTCACCCCACAAATTAAGTGGTGCCCCAGAACTAATTAACATAGAATTCATCATTTCTTTTAAAGTTCTATTTTTTCTTTCAGCTACTCCATTAGATTCAGGTGAATATGGAGGAGTTACTTCATGTATTATGCCATGTTCTTCACAAAAATCATTAAGGGGTTTGAATTCATATTCTCCTCCCCTGTCAGATCTAAGTCTTTTAATTTTTCTATTCAATTGATTTTCAACTTCTGCTTTATACTTAAAGAACATTTCAGTAGCTTCATCTTTTGTTCTTAATAAATACATTTTTGTATATCTTGAATAATCATCTACAAAAGTTATGTAATATTTCTTTCCACCTCTTGTCAATGTGCTTTTCAAATCTCCAATATCACTATGAATTAATTCTAAAAGTTCAGTTGCCCTATCAACTGATTTACAAGATTTTTTAGTTAACTTTGATTCTACACATACCTCACATTTTTCATTATTTTTTATTGATATATTATGAAGTAGACCAAGTTCTTTCATTTTCTTAATATAAGAAAAATTCACATGACCTAGTCTAGCATGCCATAAATCAATAGAATCAATCAAGTAAGCAGAAGAAGATGCACTTTCATTCATGATTTCAAGTACATTCAAAAGAAATAGACCTTGGTTACAATAACCTTTTCCAACAAACATACCATTCTTAGTCATAATGATCTTGTCAGATTCAAAAGATACCTTAACTCCAACCTTACCCAGCAGAGAAACCGACACCAAGTTGTAGCGAATGTCTAGAACATGGAGCACATCATTCAGTGAAAGGACTTTTCCAGAAGTCAGTTTGAGAAGAACCTTCCCTTTTCCCACAACTGGCGAGGGCCTGAATTGCCCATGAACACTTGTTCCTCGCCCTCCCTCATAGGAGTGTAGGAAACAAAAGCATTTCTGTCACCACAGATATGCTTGGTAGCCCCAGAGTCTACCACCCAATCCTTCACATTTGCAACCATGTTCACCTCAGTGATAACTGCAGCAATGATATCATCCGCCTCTGCCAAATTAACAGTTGTACGTTCGCCTTCCTGTACCTGCACTCGGGAGCATGGTGTCCTGGTTTCCCACAAACATAACAGTTACCCTTTTTCTTGAAGGTGGGTTGAGACTTTTGATTCTGACCAGGTCTAAAATTTTGATTAGTCTTACGGTCTTGGTTTGGCTTATTATTCCAGTTAGTCTTATGATTCTTATTATTAGTCCTCCTATTATTATTAGGTCTATTAGGTCCATCAACCAAATTAGCTTTAGAAGTAAATTCCTTAGCTTTTTCAGTCTTGTCTCTAATCCTATTCTTTTCTTCAATGCAAATGTGAACAATCACATCCTCAAGACTCATGTGTTTCCTCTTATGTTTCAAATTGTTTTTGTAGTCTTTCCAAGAGTCGGGCAATTTTTCAATAAGAAATCCTGCCAAGAAAGACTCTTGCAATTCTATCTCTTCAATTTTTAGGTCACTCACTAGGACATGGAAATCATGGATTTGAGATGATACATCTCTATCCTCAGTCATTTGAAAATTAGCAAAATTCCCTATGGCATATTTTTTATTACCAGCATCTTCTAAAACATATTTTTTATGCAGGCTATCCCAAATATCCTTAGCAGTCTTATAGGAATAATAGATATCATAAATTTCATTAGACAAAGTGCTAAAAATAGTGTGCCTACATACCTTATTACCATTTTCCCATTTTTTCAATTCCTCACCATATTTTTTAGAACCTTCCTTTGGTTTGGAACCTGTCAGAATGTGGGTTAAGTCCACCATGTCCAAAGCAGAATAGACACGCTCTTGCCAGCGCTTGAAGAAGGTTCCATTGAAGTGCTCGATCTTAGAAACATCATGCAGAATCTTAGCAGTCATAGCAGCAGCATCCATTATGAACTACTCTTAAGATTGTTGTAAAAATAGTGGAGATGCTACTGTATAAAATGAAATAGCTAGTACAAGAAAAAAAAAAAAAATACAAACAGTGTCGGTTGAGGCGTGTACAAGGCACTGTCCTTAAGAGTAGTTTCGCTCCTCTGAGTATTAAACTCGGTGCAGGGCACTCTACCCTCCAGGATTCAACAACCGGGCTCCCACAAGCGTGCACTCGCAAGTGTAGGAGTAAAACGAAGAACTCAAAATGCTCCTGACTGTCCAAAATAAAATTACAGAAAGAAAATAGAGAGAAGAAGAGAAGAGACGATTTGTCTTTTTGTTGTGTGTTTCTGCTGAATGAGAGGGCTGGTATATATAGGCTTTAGAAATCAGTAACAGCCCTCAAAATAAATTCCCAACAGTCAAAAAATATAAATACGAAAATAAATTTTCAACAGTCAAAAAATATAAATTCCAACAGTCAAAAAATAATTAAATTCCAACAGTAAAAAAATAATTAAATTAAAAAAGAATTGAAACTGTCAGCTGATTTAATTAGAATAATCCTGGGTATAAAAACGGGTCACTGAACTAGGTCGTGGATAACCCAGTATCCAAAAGTCAAAGTGGCAAAATGCGGGTCAATCTCGCCCGCACACGTGAAGCCAATTTTTCGGGATTTGCACCCCCCCTGCGCGCACGTCGTACGCTCGCGACGCGCCCAACTAATTCAATTTTCGGACCCCAATCCCGCAAATCACTCGATTGGACTCCGTCTCATGCGCACGTGGGGACTCCCTACACCTCCCCACATGATACCGTATACAATAAGTGGAGTACTATATAAGCCCACTAAAACTCTTTTACTTTTCCAATGTGGGACAAGGTGTCATCACACTCAAGTACAAAACTCTTTTATGAAAACCTTTGATTTTTGAAATACTTATTTTATACTTAAAATACAACAATCCAAATAGTGGTATTTGGTTAAGTTGATTGGAATTCTTTTGTTTCATTGGATCACAAATATTGAAAAATTGACCACAGTTAATATAACAAGTTAAACTTCTGTCTATATCTTTCTTTTCTCAACAGCTTGGGGTTCTCATTTCAATAGACTCCCAATTTCTAGGGTTGGTTTGATTTAGTTCTAGAATGCCTCTTTTTCTATAAGAGAAAAAATAAATAAATGAAACAACTGAATTTATAGGAGTTGGTAGAATCTTATGTTACACATCTTGGAATTGGTAGAGTACCTGATTATGATAGCTATTAAAAGGACAGTTAATGTTTTTGCATCATATGGCATGGTGGTGATACTTTTTGCACATTGGCTGAATCATTTCTCTTTCTTTGAATGGAAGTTAAGTGGAGGCCTTTGCAGTATGCAATTTTGTTTCATTTCTGTTAATTGCACATAATTTTTTGAGGTTTGTCATTCCCCTACCTAAATTGTGTGTTATCTACATAAACTCTTTGGGATTTCTAGGACCCAATTTGAATGGCCTTTCTGGAAGGCAGTCTGGCACAACTGCTAGGTACTCCTATTCTGATGCTAACAAGCACATGGCTGTAATTTGGGAGGAAAAGAAGCCAAAGGATTGCTTGCTTAATCCCAAGAAGGTAATTGGTTTAGTTCATTTCTTGAAATATTGTTATTGTCACATGCTTATCATCTGTCCCAAAAAAAAAAAAGTTATGGATGTTGGGTCAAATGCCCTACCTCTTATATGAACATTTCAGTAATAATTTGTAATTATGTTTAAACATTTACCTTTTGTTGTTCCCTTGTATAAAGTCAATGTGAAGGGAGCACATGATCTATAAATTTAGGTCATTGAGATTGTCTATGTTGAAATTTATAGGAGTTGTTTTTTGCTTTTTCTCTTTGTGCATATATTTTATTACCTTAATTAATTTATTTATTTATTTTAATATTACCTTAAATTTGCTTATGCACATATATTAGAATTATTATTATGGTTATTTTTGGGGTTCTGGTTATCTTGGCATAATACGCATTTTTATCAATGTAGATCCTAAATCTTTAGGTGAACTGGCAAGACAATGATTAGAAGTGATTATTTTAAAGTGAGGATGTTGCATGGTCCACTATTATAGGTGTTTAGCTATTTCTTAGTAGGACTTACATTTTGTATGTCTTTGAATGGATGAGCATAAAACTGATATTAATTAAACTTGTGTTTAACTGATGGGTTTGATATGCTTCCTTCTCTGCTAGACACTGACAATTCCTACATGATACATCGATGCATGAGTGATTCATGATCACCCCCTCTGAGTTGAAATTACTTAATAGTACCACATTGATGTGGAATTTAGCTTTTATTTGGATTCCATCAGTCTTTGAGGTCTTCTTTTTCTGCATGCCCCATAAACCTTTTTCTTTTTTTTTTTTTTTTACCTTTTTTGGACAAGGCTTGTCCTATGAAGTAATGGGAGGATATTATGCTTGATTGACTGTCATGTACTTCTATAGATTTCCACCTTATAACAGAGTGATAAGGGCCCTTTATTCTTTGCCATTGTATGGTCTTCGTGGCTAGCCAGGAACGAGTTAGTCTTCAAAGGTAATAGATTGCACTGGTCTGAAGTGGCTCGCCTCCCCAGTTCTAGAATTGGTCTTTGGGTGAAGGCCCTCAAGTCTGAGCTTGGCTTCTCAATTGATGACTTCCTTAGAGCTATTGATGGAGTTAGATCATTTCACTACAGAAATCTAAAAGTCAGGCAGTGCACGCTTCAGCAGGCCCCTTTCCCTGGCTTCCTAAAATTCAATGTAGATGGCTCAGCTAGAGGTAAACCAGGGCCGGGTGGTATTGGTGGCGTTCTTTGGATGAGAATGGAGTTGTATTGTACTTTTTCTCTTGTCCTGCTGGTGTTATTGATTCTAATTTGGCAAGGCTTCTTGCTGTTAGGGAGGCATTGCTCTTCCTCACAGGTTGGGATTAGGAACCTTATCATTGAATCTGAATCTGCAGTGATTGTTTCTTGGATCAATGGGGTCTCTAGAATAAGGAAGTACAATTTCAATTTGAACGAGATTTACTCCCTCATTGGGCATCTTCGAATAGCCACCATAAAACATGAACTGGGGGAGGTCAACAACATGGCTGATTGGCTAACAAAAGATGGCATGGGCAGGCTAGTTCCTTTTGTGGTTTGGCTGTAATTAATTGGCCGGGTGTTGTTGCTGTATGCAATGCTCCATATTCCGTTGCCTAGTGTCGCAGCTGTGCTTGGCTTGTGGTCAAGTATCCTTTTTGTGCTTTGTTTTTCTTTCTAAGCTGGTGTTTTTCATTTGTTTTCTTATGTTGGTGCCTTTGCCTCAATTGGTTTGTGGTTTTTTTGGTTCTTGTTGTGTAACCTTTCTCTGGTGTTCTTGCAGGGGTTGTCCTTCCCCTGCTTCTTGTGTATCCCCCAAGTTTCTTAATAACATTTTTTGGTTTGCTCATCAAAAAAAAGAAAAATGAAAAAGAAAAAGAAAAGAAGTGATTAGCTTATTTTTGGTTTCTTATTGTAACTGACTTGAATATTAGTGACATAAGCATTTATTCAGCTCATTTGGCTCATTTTTGAAAAATTATGGGGTGGGTTGGTTGTCATTGTCAGATTTAGTGTTGTCCAGATCCAATATATTTTTACAACATTAGCTTCATCAGTTGGAGCTATTTCAGTGCCTTTCTTTTGACAACATAAGCTTTAGTGCTATCCTTTCTTTCTTTCTTTTTTTTTTTTTTCCATTTTTTTCATCTTTTTTCCTTTTGTTTTTTTAAACAATTTCTGCTATTTCAGTGCAATTTGATGTTATCATTTTGTTTTTGATTGATTCTTCTACTTTTCTTTTTCAGACAAGTAACCAAGACAAGAGTTCCCCAGTCTTCAGCAGTAAGGTAAACTGCCTTTGCCTTTTCTTTAGTGCTGTAGTTGTACCTATAAGAAGTTATTGTAATTTTAGTTTTAAGTTTTTTTTTTTGTAAGACAAACTAATTGACTTAATTTTAGGACTAAAAGGTTCATAATAGGCTCAATGCACTGTCATTCCACATTGGAGAATATTACTGGGTAGAAATATATGAAGAAGATCAATGTACCAATATAAGGTGGAGGAATACTCCACAAATGCCACCAAGAAGTTCAATTTCTATCCTAAAGAAATTCCTGTTTGGCTAATGGATTGGGTTCCAGAGGAAGGCGGGTATCTGATTGGCAATCTACAGCCTGCTCACGTGGATTTCAGGTTCTTCAGCCTTAGGAAATCTTTGGGCCATTATTTTATCTTTAGGTACTCTAAAAGGGAAAGAGGTAAAGAAAATGAGGTTGTCTTGAATTTGTTAGAAGCTAAATGGGATGACATTATAAAGCATATATATGCCTCTAAAGATATGTTATTCTGCTTTGGAGAACAAAGAAAGGCGTATAATCACTGGTTGTGACCCAAACAATACATGATTTTTTTGTACAAATTCTCTCTCTCTCTCTCTCTATCTCTCCCTCTCCTTCTCCCTCTCTCTATCATATATATGTATATATATATATATATATATTATAATTATTAGCTAGTGGGCTACATAGAAGCAGTGGTTTGAGAATAGAGGAAATTCATAGGCTTAACATTGTTTTCCCCGAACTATGTATCTGTTTATTCAATCTTTTCCTACCATTCTATATCATAATTAATGTTTTCATGCCCTTGAATCCTAATATTACTTGTTCAATGTATCAGAAAGTTTGTTCTAATTTTAGCCTTTTTAACACTCGATCATAGGGTATCATTAATTGGTGGGGCTTAAGCCTCATGCTTGCTTTGAACATTAGTTCAATTATGTTCACTATTCCCATGGAAGTAGATTCAAACAACGCCATTACGACTCTTGCTGCTGGACAAGGTGGGTGTTGGGGAATATCCCTTGAGCTTCTACCTAATTTGAAATTGTCCAACCAAATAATATATATATAAACTAAATAGAAATTAGAACTTTCAATGATAAAAAGGAATAGGTGTTTGCCACCAACTTTGGTTTGATTATTGGAGTTTCTAGTCAGATAGATTATAGATCGACATTTTTTAAACATGGTCTCGGGCATTTGCAACTATGCCTGTGGTCGATCAGGACTGGGCCTATGCATTAATTTCCACCACAAGTTATGTTGTTGTCATGCCTTAAACCTAACCCATCGCCACCCATAGACAAATTACAACATTGACTATTAGTACAATCTACCTAAGGTCGGCCGTCGGCATAGCAACCTTAAAATCTTCAATATGTCCTCACTCATGCATATTTTAAGCTATCTTCAAGGTGTATTATTGTTTAGTACTTTATTTTTATTTACTTTTTTGGGAAGGGGGAGGGTCATGGGTTACCAGTAGGCCAAACTTACCAATTGTGACACTTTGTAACCATGTTAAATTTCAACGCCCACACCAATGCAATATTGATTAAATGCAATTGGACATCCCTTTTTGCTTGGCCTGCAAATCAGCAAATTAAAATGCAATATAAATCTGCATTTGTTGTAGAAAGAATATTATGTTATGTTATGTTATGAAGAAGAATGTCGATCACATCCATCTCTTCATTAGTTCATTTGGAACTCGCAGTATCCTCAATTTCATTCCTTGAGAGTTTCCTTAATATCTTGTATTGTTTCTTCTTTCTTGGGAAATTCTTTTAAATCATCTTTTTTAGAAATCTTTATCATAAGCTTGGCCTGAAAAAATCGCTGGAGTACATTTCTTTATACTTTTTCTATCTTTCAACTTCATTAATTTGCTTAGTATGCGTAGATCAAAAAATCAATGATCATCAGATAGTATTATACTTCAAGCTCTACAAGATTATATAGATTCTATATGACAGAGAGAGAGTGAGAGACGCAGACTATTGTACATCTTTATGTAAATGTGGTTAGCTAAAAGCTATTTGGTTTTGCTCTTGGGAAGAACTTTGAGTTATTCTGGACAGAGTATTCCCCTTCAATGCTTTGTGCCCTTTAAAAAAAGTTGGCAATTTGAACTTGTAATAGCAATATATAGTAAAATCACTCTTTTTTCTTCTCACAAACTGCATAACCCAAGGTCAGAAGATATCAAAAAAAACCTAGGGCGTTTCACGTGTGTTGCACTTCAAGCACAGATATTGTATCCAAAAATTTTGGCCTCCTTTGCTTAGCATTTTAAGAGTGACTTACCTCTAGAAAGCCCAAAAAAAAAAAAGTTGAATTGGTTTTAGCTCTTAAAAGCAGGATAAGCACTTCCTAATATGAACCAAACAACATCCTCCATTTTTGGGGGAATTTTAGATTGATTGGGTTATGGGAAAAGAATTATAGTTTAAATACAAATTACTACTAACTTTTTAGTAAATAACTACTAACTTATTTAAAAATTACTACTAATTGTAATTATTTACCCGTAGCCTGACCAATCTATAGTTCCTCCATTTTTTTTATGCAAATAAAATGTTACATTAATAAAAAGATAAAAGAACAATTATATTTGGGAAAAATAGGACCATAAAAATCTTCCTAGATCAAAGTTTCCTAAGAAACCTATTTACCCAAATATTATTAACATCATAATAATATATATAAGATTAACCACACAATATGCAACTGTTTTAACTTCTCTATAAACATGCCTACCATCTAGGAATGGCAACGGGGTAGGTTTGGGATGGGACTCATTTATCCCGATACCATCCCAAGAAAGATAATCTCTTCCTAAACCCCATGTTAGGACAGGATGAAGCGGGGGGCAAAAAAATATATAGGTCAGGTCTTGTTGGGCCATTTTTATTGATGGAAAACGAATTCCATTTAAAAGAAGGGGAAAAAATCAGTCTTAAATCACACATTCCACTACCATATTCTTGCTTATTTATGGTTTTGGCAAACCAAATACTAAAGAATTTAAACATAAAAATAAAATCATGAAGAAGAACTGAAAAAGTAACTAATGGTAATTAAATGTTTAATTCAAGAAAATATGAAAGATATAAGAGACAAAAATTTACATATATTCGAAGTGGGGCAATCTTAAACCATATTCCAACCCAAATCTGACATGGGATTTTTACTTTTTCGCTAACCCTATCCCTACTCTATTTATTTGCTCCCCAAACCTATCCCAATAGGGCCAGAATATATAGGGCAAGAAACCCACTTTCCCAGGTTCATTGCCATCCTATTAATAGCAAACTATTTGGAGGAATGAAGAGAATGCACTATAATTTTGGCGATACTTTTACTTTCTGTATTGGCATTGTTATGAAATTTAATTTATAGGACCAAATAGCCCTTCCTGTTACCATTTCTTCCTTGATGTAAGGTCAAGGTCCAGATTGTTGTATAGGATTGCCAAGGAAGATAGCTCTTCCCATATTTTTCCACTAGCTCGATCGATCCCCACTTGAAGGGAAAAAAAAAAAAAAAAGCATGGAGGAGGAGGGAAAGGGATCAAGTCAAATCCTGCACCAATCAATTAGGGAAATTTTTGCACTCAAAAAGCAATTTGAGCTTTAAGATTGTCGACACCATTTTCTTTTGAAGTTTTCGTGAATTATATTATGACTTCGAAATTTTGGAAAGATTGGGCCAGATTCTTTTCATTAGATAATTTTGAACCCACATTCCTCACCTTCATAATGGTCAAAAGCTACCACCAAGCCAAGATAATTATTAATGAAAGATTGAGATGGTTTTGGTCTACCAAAAGAAAAATAAAAAATAAAAATGGAGAAGCTAGATTTTAAATTGCAAGCAAAATTGCTGGGGCTTCTTGATTATAGATCTCTTCCAAGTTCTTTCAATGACCATTGGGCATTTGAAGGAGATAAGGAGCTAAAGATGTCTACTAGGTTTAGGTTCTAGACTTCCAACTGAAGTCATGAAGTGTGATTATGAAAGATTCGATCTGAATTGGCATACCGAGAAGAAGACTATTGGGCATAATATTACTTTGGAGTCAACAAGGGTAGAATTTTCCTAGTTGTACAAAGTCGAAGCCTTCCTAGACTTTCTTACCACCAATATCTCCTTGACGTCCTTTCTATCGTCAAGTTTGGGGCATAGGTATAATTTTTTATACTTTTTTGAAATAGGTTAGGATCAGAAGTACAATGTTTGTAGACAGTTTTCGACATAAGTGTTGAGTTAGTTGCTTTACAAGATTAACAGTATACCAAAAAACAAAAAAAAACAAAAAAAACCCCTTAGATATAAGCTCACAAGTCACAAATCAATTTATGACAAAATTTATGTGCAGTAAAAAATAAAATAAAATAAACCAACTTAGCTAAGCTAAGCTCACAAATCAATTTATGTAAAACATTATGCATAAAATAAAGTTGTCTCTTAATCTTGATTTTTTAGAAATATTTTTGTTAAATTATTCAAAATCTCTCTTAACAATGCACTTAAAAATTGTGTATACTGTCAAGTGATGCGCGGTGTAACACCCCAAATAATTATTATATGTTAATTTTGGGATATGTTGGAATTGAATTTTATTTGAAAAACAAAGATATTATTTTATATGATATAAATATTAGTTATTTATGAGAAGAGTTGAGGTGTCAATTGTGTGTTAATGGTGGGAACTACTTCGAATAGGTGGCATGATAAAGGGATGTTGGTTTGCATGATATAAGGGAGGTGTTAACACCTCTTGAATCCTTGCATGTGATGAACCAAGTGTCCATTAAAGGGTGGCATTAGATGCATGAAATAGCTAGATGGCAAGATGCATGAATTGGTTAGCCAAGTGGCATGATTTTAAATTTGTAATTGACATGTGGCTTTGAGGTGTCATCACCTTAGCACTTGAAAGGTGGTGATTTATCATTTTGGTTGGCTATATATATATGAGCTTTATTGCTTCTAACTCAAAATTTGAAATTTTAGAAAGAATATGAAAGGGATAGAGATTAGAGAGAGAATATCATTTTATGTAGGGAGTTTTGCTACCTCTTGTATATGTTGATAGAGGTTTTGAATTCACATATATCAATTATAGGTAGGGGTTTAATTCTTATTCAATAAGTGATGCTTATTTTGATGCTATTATTTGAAATGAGCATTTATGATGGTTGATTTCATTGATGGCCAATATATTTGGGAATTGAATTATTATTGATCGTTAGATTATATTCGAGGTATATGATTTGGAATTCATATAATTTAGCCTATCTATTATTTTTATATAAATGTGTGTATTGCATGAGATGTTTGAAACATTATTTATTGTCTAGGAATTGGATTTCCTATAGGGCTATTGTCGCTTACCCCAATATATTTTTCAAGTCTTTGTCATTGCAGGCACGTAATAGAATTGGGGTCGAGATTTGGAGAGATATCGTTAATTTAGTTTATTTTTCATTTCTATAAAATTGATATAAGTTTTATTTTTCATTTCTATATGTTGGAATTGAGTTTTGGGTTAGCCACCGCTTTCCGCAACTGTGCAATATTTAGTAATTTTTAAAAGAAATTTATTTTTGAAAGAGTTTTTATTGGTACGAAACTCATAAAATTGAACCTATTTTGAGGGTCGTTACACTTGGTATACGTTTATAGCATGACTACTTCACCTTTTCTAGGAACACCATACCTTTTTTTTTTTTTTTTTCAAAAATAAAATAAAATAATAAAAGATAAGATGGGCTAATGGGGATGGAGGAGATCACGAAACCATACATCAGCATGATGAAATAATATATAAGACTATTAAGGACCCTTCATTAATTCCAAAAACTAGGCAACTTTTAGGGGTATGGAATCCTTCTTAAATACCAATCCTAACTAATACCCTACCAATCCGATGGGACAAGGGATTTTTTGTGTAATTTACCTTTCTAATATTAAGTTCTCAGTCATAACATTTATAAACCTAAAAATAAATTACTGTAGCTTTTGTTGCTACCACGCTATCCTTGCTAGGGAGGGCAACTTGATTTGGCCGGTGTATGTACGTATTGTGTTCACCCACCCACCCCTCACATATAACTTTCGCTCACCCATCCCTCAATGCTATCACATGATCGATGGATGTACGTGTTGTGTGTAAGAGGATGCATATGTCGTGTAATGTACGTATAGTAGATTGAATAAAAGCATCAAATTAATATTCATATAGTATTGCGACATGTTGGGTGTGTGGTGTGAGGATATACGCATATGCCTTGTACTGTAGTAGATTGAATAAAAGCATCCAATCAATACTCGTAGAGGTCTTGAGTTCAACTTTCACTAATTCCCCTCAAGGTTATCTTTTTGGACTTTGTCCTATAATTGCTCAATGCATGTGGGATGAAAGGACTGTATGTGTTCAGGAGAATTAGTCGAGTGCAAAGCATCTGTAACCTCTTAATATCAAGGGAAAAAGAATACATATATTCATGTAGGATTGCGAAGGAAGATAGTTCTTCTCACCCCACCCCACCCCACAGAGAAGGGGATTAAGTCAACCTCTGCACCAATCAATAGGGGCATTTTTTGCTTTCAAATTTGGTAATTGATAAGAGCCTTAACACTATATTTCCCAAGTTCTTGTAAAATTTTGGTGAATCGTATTAAAACCTTAAAGTTCTATTTAGTTCCCAGATTTTATCATGGAAAATAAAATAAAATCAAATCAAATCAAATCAAATATAAGGAGTTGTATTTTTTTTTCTTATTTAGTTGCAATAGAAAATTAGAAAAAAAGAAAGAAAGAATAATTAGAATAATTTTGACTTGATATAATTTTATCTTTTCCTCTCATTTTCTTTCCTTCTCAATTTTTTTCCCTTCCCTTTATTTTCCTTGATAGAATCCACAAACCAAATAGATGTTAAAATTTTGGAAAGATTAATAATTTTTACTTGAGAAAAATTTAAACTCACATGTTTAAATGTCTCCTATTTTATGCATCAATATTATCTAAGAACTCTGCCTAATCATAACCCAAACTCTAAGGCTACATTTGGTATATGGAAATGAAGGAAGGAATGGAACTTCATTTCATTGCTAAAAAAAGTGGACTGTTTGATTAGTCAAAAAAGAATCCCTATTCCCTTAAAGCTCATTACTCCTTCTTTTTATGGAATGAACATTCATTTCTCCGCATAACGGAATGCTTATTCCTTCTCATAAAGTGAAGCAATAATGACCGTGGGACCCACTTATCTCTCTTTTTACTCATCTCTCCTCTCTTCTCTCTCTCTTCTCTCTTCTCTTGATTGCCACACTCAAATAGAACCCACCTTTTTGGCTTTCAATTCTCATAACATGTTTCCATTCCTTTCCTCAAGACATAGAATGGCCACTGAGAATAATCAATTCAATCCCATGACCATTCCATTTCATTCCCATTCCATTCAAGCGTACCAAATGCAACCTAAGGGGTGGATTAGGTAGTTTCTCTTGAAATTGAAGGTTTTGGGTTTAAGTTCTCACATACTCCCACTTGGGACTAGTCACTAACCAGCTTTATCTGAGGGATGATGGCATATGTTAAGCAAGTGACAGCATTTTCTAGATATTGAATTCATGAGTCATCTAGTTAATTTTTCAAATGAAACTTCCCCATGACAACTTTAGAGAAGTAGATCAAGTATGCATTTCAAGGCCCCAAATAATATTACTTAATAATAAATAAGTGTTAATTACCCAAAAATTAATATGATCAATTTTAAAACTCATCAAAACATGGTAGTAGAACTGTAGAAGTTGTTAAGCAGCCACAGTTTTAGAGAAAAACTTGTATACAACTATGACACGGCCACGTAGTGTCACAGGCCAATGGGAACAAAACAAAATGAGATTGTGGGGTTAAAAAAATATTCTGACAATCCCACTTTATTTAATCTTCATTGACTTGTGACACCACAGTCAGTTGTGTCACACAGTTGTATAAAAGTTTCTCTCACAGTTTTAGGGATAATAGTGATGTCTCCAATAACTTCATTTAGCAAGGGGTCGGTCCGGCTTAAGAGGCAGTAATTAATTAGTATCCCTAGTAACCCAATTCGATACAGTAAATTAAACTACCTTATCTAGAACACACCCTTTTTCTTTCCCCTTTTTGGCCGACTGATCTTTCTTTTATTTATTTAAAAAAAAGCGATATGACTAAATCCTCTAAAATACAAATAAAATCCTTTCCATAGTGGTAGTACGTATAGAGTTTATAATAAGATTGTGAATCATCTAATCACGAGCTTCGCAATGAAGAAGGTTCTTATGTGTTTTGGAGTCAACACGACCATTTCAAGCACAGCATGTGCTGTACAGTTGAATGTTCAAATTATTCTCAAATGCATGTGGGAGAGGGGGTATGCATCTGTATACCTAGGTCCATCATAAAGTAATTTTGACTTTAGTAAAGTACCATTTGGTCAATGTCAAATAATAGGAATATGCTTGGTGGAAAGATAAACTTAGTTTAATTTATGTATTGGCAGTTGTTGTAAAATTTTGAACCATTTTAAAGAAGCGTTTTTAAAAAATTAATCTACGTTTAAAGAGATTTTTTAGTCATTCAAAATCTTTGTATATGTAAATATGAAAAAGCCGTAATTCCAGTGAATGTTTGGGGCCTAGGGATTTAAGTGTTTATTACGGCCCAGTCCATATTTATAATTCAATCCACTCCCAGGCAAACACCAACGCTGTCTGAAGGTTCAAATGCAAAACCGGTTGGAGGTCTAAGCCTCTAAGGAAGTCAAGTAAGTTCTATCCAATTATCCACCAAACACATAATGCGCGCCATTTGTGTACAAAAAACTGTAATATTTAAAAAACTACTGGCCAATGGCATGATCGATAGCCATGGGATAGGCTAGCTAGAGAAGGAACAGGTGGTGCAGCCGCCTCACCTGAAAACTTTGTTCTCTATATTTTATAAGTCAAAGTATTTTGAAATTTTATATATATTTACTATCCGTTAATTTTTAGGTAAATTACACTTTGTCCTCTTTTATTATTCCCTCACACCCCTCTCAATTTTTACTTTTTCGTCCATATAAAACCCCAGATGCCCACCCCAATTACTCATCTCTATCTTTCTTTCTTCTGTTTTTTTTTTCCTTGTATTTTATCAATAAATTATAAAATTTTGCAACTCTTTTTACTCCAAAATAACAATAGGATAAATTTTTTGAAATAAAAGTCTTTGATCATGATTACAGAGAAGTCAAAGCACTGTGCGGATAATCTTGCTTGGATCGCAGCTTGGCGCAGTAGAAATTCAATTGGAGCGCCCGTGTGCCCTCATTTTGTGGCGTAGCTTCAGCCATAACTTTATGTTGGGCACTTGGGCTATCGGAATTGGACGAAATAGGCATTCGATCATGGGAAGATAATTTCAAACATCTTTTAGAAAATTACCGCCAACTCCATACTAGGATTACTAGCTAGGCAGTTTTCGAGCTCCTTATTGAATAATTCCTTTATATATATATATATATATATCTATATATAATAAATATTAAAAAAATGCTACAAAATATTTTAAAGTTTAACGGAAACGCCATGAAGTTGACTAAGAATGATATCATACCGTGCATGTGCCCCGGGTTTTTTTGAGGATTATTTTATTTTTATTTTTTTTTGTATGGAAATTTCAGCCTTAGTGATTTTTTATTACAAGCAAGTAATATATATCTCTGAAAATTTTGACAAATTTGACTACATTAATTGAGACTAAATTTTCTTGGGGGAGGCAATAGGCCGCCTCAATTTTCTTTGTACGTGCTCAAAATTTTAATTTTAATTTTTTCCTTTTAATCAGTGCTCAGAGGGTATAATTCTATTAAGCTAGTGGACTAAAATGGCAAAATGTTTTAAAATTCATTTGCAAAATCGGGACAAGTTGGCTAATTTTGGAGTTGTCCCAAAAGTAAACTATGAACGAAATCATTGCCGTTCAAGTAGGGGGTAGATTTTAAGATTATTTTATTTTTTTTGTGGGGAGGACTGAGCAGGGGGCCGGGGCGAGGAGGAATGTCAGCCTTTGTGTTTTTTAATTAATATATGAGTCTCTTTTGCTTTTTTTTTTTTTTTTTTTTTTGGAGGGTTGGGGGAGGGGGATTTCAGCCTATGTGATTGTGATATTTAATTAATAAATACATCCAAAAATTCCGGCAAAATTTAAGAAATTTAGATCAAAAAATTAAAACGTTCTCTGTGACCATAGTTTGAAGTATTCCTTCGATAATTTAGAAAATGGAGTTCCCTTAAGGTTTCAAATTACTCTTTCGGCAATACCATATTTACAATATTTATGTTTTATTTTCTGATTATTAGTAAAAATTGATTGAATCCATACCCAATCCAGCCCTACTAATTTCTCTATGGACAATGCTACCACGCATATATAATGCCCAATGTATATGATGGCTTTGGCAAATAATACGAATTCTAGAATTAGTTGGTGAATGGTGAATAAATAGTTTGGACTTCGGGTTAAATACGTTTAACAGTCGAGGAAAACCAAATAAAATACAAATTGGTCCGGCTAATGGCAAATAAGTACAGTTAATGGTTATTCTTAGTCAAGTTAGTAATAATTAATCTACAGTAAGTTAGCAGTCCTTTTTATTGAACTGTAATTATTTGCTCATAGCCAAACTAATCTATAATTCCCCTTAAGAAAAGCCACGCATATTAACAATTATATATGTTGTCAACTCATTATCATTTCCAATAATTCTAGAATTATTTGCATTATTCATTATTTTCCAGAATAACAAAGTACTAGATGTTGTACTTTATTTTATTTTCATTATTCATCATTTATCAGAATTACAACGCAATTGTTGTACATTTATTTTCTTAAGGGACATATTTCAGATGTACTCATACAGAAAACTTGATTCAATTCGTAGCTTAGCAAGTGAGATTATCGCCAGGTGAAACACCAAGTTGGTTGCAATAGTCAGTGTAGTACCCGACGCGGGCACTAACAGTGGTGGGGTTCTTGCCATCACACTCAAGGGCACCGTTAATGGCTCGAATGGTCGCCCCAAAACCTTGGCCAGAAGTTATTATGGAGTGGCAATTGTTCATCCAGAACCAAAGCGCAGCCTTAAACGACACGACAGCGTCATTTGCAACGGTTTCAGGAGCGTTTAATCCATCGAACCCAATGCTACTTTCCTGCTGGTCCATAGTTGTAGTTCCATGATAGCTGAAGTGGTCCACGGCCGTAGTAACCTTTGTTGGGGTTGCATGGATATTGTGTGTTTGTCGCGTCACAATATTCCGTAAACGGCTTTGACGAACCACCTATTTCCTCTTTGTAGCAAAAGTCTACATTTGCACAGAAAATTTTGTGTTAATAAATGGATGATATTGAGGTGATCTTATACAAATTACATCAACTGCACCTTATAGAGAAATGATTGACTTTGTATGTATATATGTGTGTTAATAAATGGATGAGAGAGAGCAAACATAAAAAATAATATTTGAAAAAAAAAAAAAATACTTACGTCCAGTTTCATGGGTGGCATGAGCAAAGAAAGCTGCAATCTCACGCTTAATGTCATCGGTGGAACCAACGGTACCAAACTGGGGAAACGAACTGATAGCGTCAATGAACGCAGCTCGGGTGTAGAAGCTTTTCCCGGCACAGCTGGCATCGGCCTGAGCAATTATCCCATTGAAGAAATCGGCCGTCACGATATCAGCAACCGAACTACCACCGCTAGGAGTGCTAGGAGTGGTAGGCGTCGATGAGTAACAAGGGCCACTTTGGCAGCCTGTGCCACAGTAGGCATCGCCAGGTGCCACAGTAACCAAACTGGCTACAACATTGGTCCGAGGCACAACCACAGTTCTGAGCCACAACAAAAAGTGGCAGGGCTGCAGCCAGGACGATTGTGAGTAAGGTTTCTCTCATAGTGAGGGATAACATTTTTGGGACAATAGGAAACTAAAGGGTTTTAGAGAATTGAGAGAGAAATGTGTGATAGGAAACTAAGGTTTGGACGTATATTTGTAGTGTAGCGATGGCTGATTAATTTAAACTCAATTCGAACACGTAAAATTTTTTATGGAGCGTGAATGACGGGTACGTCTGTAGACTTTGACTCGCCATAGGAAGATTGGTCTGGCTCCTAACAAAAACAAAAAGAAAGAAGATTGCAGATTGGTCTGGCTGTTGATGTCTAGAAAGAGTCCAATAGGTGCACTTGGTCATGTGTTTCAAGGTCAAGAAGTTGGGTGGTTAACCTTCCTTCCATGGTACGTGGCAGCACGTGTTTCAGATTACTAATCATTTTGAGGATTCTCACTAGCCTAGCAAGAAGAAGATTATTGTTTTTTCTGTTGTGACCTACATTATCAGTAATTTTTGGATTCATATATGTTATCCCTTCCATATTCTGCACGGGTGAAATTGTGCAAGTTGAGAAGGGTGAAATTGTATAAATTTTGTATTTCTTTCACTCACCATGGAAGAAGTCAATTTACTTCTGAGAATCACATATTGCCATTAAAAATTACCGCAATAACAAACTTGTAATTAATCTAGCTAGGATGTATTTCTCTCCCTCTTTATTGTGAGAGGCTAGTGATTCAAAATTTAACCTCAACAGTTGTTAAAATTAGGGTATGGGAGATCTAACTTATGGGTTAGGGTGTGGAGTTTAAGCAGGGAAACCACTCTGATCACACCCTTCTAAACCTTTTTCTTTCAGGCATTTAAAAAAAGGAGGGGGAAAAAAAATAGAAGAAGAAAAGAAAGAAAGAAAGAAAGAAAGAAAGAAGAGAACAGAAGAGATAAAAAGCATCAACTAATACCTAACTATTACGAAGACCTCTCCTTTCAAATAGGGAAGGAGGAAAGTTAGGCTCCAAGCCTATGACGGCTCAGCCAAATTAGATTTAGCATTTTTATTTAGATCTAGTCCATTTATCCAACAAGCTCCCATCATAGTGAGGATATTTCATAGCCAAAGACGTAGCATGCCATCTTAATTAAAAGGAGCTAGGAATGGAGTCTCAAGCTCAAATCTTATAATTGACTGTGCAGGGTTCATGCAATATGATTTATGTATACTAGATATAGCACATACGTTAATATTTTTAAATAATATTAGTTATATAAAAAATAATAAATACATAAAAATTTTATATTTTTTTTCATAAAAGATACTTTCTCTGTTCCTATTTAAGTGACCTCTTTTCTATTTTGAGATGTTACAAAATAATTGTCACATTCAAAAGTTAATGATTCTTCTTGTTAGATTTCGTAAAGCACCCTTAAAAATGTCTTTTCTCTCTTTCCAATGTTTCGTACAATTGAGGGCATAATTGAAATTTTAAAACTTTAGTATTGATTTGAAAGCATTTAATAGGACTACCTAAAAAAACATGTTTTTTCAAGGGGACAATCAAATAGGAACAGAGGGAGTAGTAAAATTTAAAATTCAAAAGTACATACTTTTTTATTAAAATTGTGAATGAAAGATTAAAAACCCTTTAAATATACATTCATAATTTTTTTTTTCTTCATAAAACAAAATATTCATAGAGTTTGTATTAATATATATTATCATGCAACTTGATAATTGTTCTAGGATTTTGAGAAAGAATCTAACTTTTATTTGTTAAGAGTTTGAGTTAAAATTTAATTTTCATTTGTTACCAAATGATAAAAGCATTTATTAAGGTTAAAATGGTATTTAAAAATAAAAATGAGGGTAGAATGGTCAATCAAAAGTTTTTCTTAGATACAGACTTTTATAGGTAGTAAGTATAAGTATATATATATGGGGAGGGTTCCGTTGACACTTAATGTAAAACTTTTTATGCTTACACTCGTCAATATCTTTCTATAAAAATCATATTTTGCCAATCCAATTGTTGAATTACATATTCTTATTATGCATATCATGTGTAACACCCCAGATATTTATTATATGTTAATTTTAAATTATATTAGGGTTGAATTTTATTTATGTGAAATAAGATTTATTATTATTATACATGCATTGGGTTGGACCATTTTATTGGGCTTAGAATTTCTTAATGGGCATTAAGAATATTTGGACTTGGGAAAAATATGAATGGACCCTTTTAACCCACTTTAAGAATTAAGTGTAGAATCTAATAGTAGTATACCTCCACTTTGCTGAATGATTCATGAAGGCATTATATATATATATATATATATTGTGTGGAAATATTCTTGAACCTAGGATCCAGCTCGAGCTAAGGAGCTCAAATCAGAATTATTGACATGTGGCAAAGACAGCTCAACCAGATCCGTTACAACGCACGTGGTCTCCTAGCTCGGGGCGTTATACTCATCTCGGGACACCTGTCCCATTACTCACACAACAATCCAAATCGATACTACAGTCCAAAACTGTGACCACAACTATAATTCCTAACACAGTGGTTAGAAGAAACCATGGTTCTCTGCCCAACCATGATCAGTAAACCATGATTAGACGGTTATTGGCTAACCATGGTCAGATCTGACCTGACCAAGGCAGTTACCTGACGTCACATGGTCAATCTGTACAAGTGGGTATAAATAGAATACGATACAGCCAAATAAGGTAAGCTATAGTACCCTAATCCTCTGAAATTCATCTTCTTCCTTGCCTTTACTTCCATAAAACAGCTTCTGACTTAAGCTTTGGAGAGGGCTTAGCCAAAACCCACCTTGGCCTACCCTTTGACCTTGTTTCTAAGCTTGTGAGTGCAGGTCCACGCGTGAGGTTCAGCTCATTCATCACTAATAGTTCTCGGGGCGCAGAAATTATCCCCCACAATTAGGCATTGTCTATGGGAACGATCACGAAAAGATGGCCACTCCACCTCTGCTTACCTATGGGCGAACAAGATCTGGAACAAACTTCACTCACGTAGACCAAACCGCTGGTGGCAATGCTGGAAAGCGCGCAAAAACCCAACTTCCACCAGTGAACCCACCTTTGCCACCGGTAGGAACCAATCAGCCACCTTCGGTTCAGCAGCATCAAATTTCCCCGGAGATGACTGCTGTCCTCTATTCTCTCGATGACCAGCCTGTCATAAAAGCCGCATTTAACAAGGCTATAATAAACAACCCCAACCTAGCAGCGGTGGTAGAAGCTGATAGCCACTATGCAATCTAAGATTCAAATAGCGGAGCTAGCTAAGCTGACGGCGAAACAAAACTACCACCGCCATCTCCAGTGAACTTTTGCACGTCGAGATGCTAACATTGCTGTTGAAGAGGCCAATCAGACCAACCCACTTCATTGCACTTGCCCCCAAGAAAGCTCACATAGACATGGAGCCTCGCACCACTACAATCGCAGCGGGCACGACGAAAGGCAATGTTCACCTAGCCCAGAACATGTGCACTCAGGGAGGGGGGATAGACATCACCATGAGTTAGTGCAAAGGTCCCCTGAGTGCAGTTCTAGGCGTTCAGGTCATTCCCGAAGATGGAGTGATGACCATCATAGATCTCAGTGCTAGAATGGGTTCTGAGGATGAGACACATAGAGACGAGAGACAGCGTTATAGGTCTCGGTCTCCGGAAAGAAGAAGGAAAGGAATTCTAGGGAAACAAGCAGAAAACACCCCCGATCTCCCAAGCATGAGGAGAATGAGGAAGAAGGTTCCAAGAGACGTCGGGATAACCATGATAGAGGAGGAGATAGGCCAGGGAACATCGCAATGGTTCGAAGTCCATTCACGAGGTGGATTCAACGGGTCCTAATCCCACGAGGGTACTTCGAAATAGCCTTTACTCTTTACTCTCTTTCAATAGATTCGGACCATCATTTAAATTATTATTTGCAACGTATGTTGTTATATTCTGGCAATGAGTGTTTTCTTTATAAAATTGTCCCTATGAGTTTGGGGGATGTGGCTCTTAAGTGGTGGGCCAAGATTCTAGATAAGTCTATCGACAGCTGGCAAGAACTGAGTAAGTTATTTAGGAAAAGGTTTATCACCAGTTGTAAGTTCCCGAGGACAATGCAGAATCTCTACAAGCTGAAACAGAAAGATGGGGAAGGTCTTCAGGAATACTCTCAGAGGTTTTGGGAGGTGTACAACGAGATTGACGATCCAATCGAAAAGAATGCCATGGACTTGTTTCGTCTCGTGTTGAAGAAGCCATCACCTCTGTTTAAGGAGTTGATAGTTAATCCCCTCAGAAACTTAGCCAAATTGCTCTCCACCCTGGCCAACTACTTAAAGCTAGATGACTTCTATAGCCCAAAGCCCACCAAAACCAATGAAAAAGACTATAAGAAAAGAGACTCAAAACCCCAAAGGGATAGCCCCTGTAGAGAAAAACCCAAGCAGTCTTCTAACCCAAATCGAGCCATTTTCATTGTGTTCACTCTCCCCATCTACAAGTTGATAAAAGCAGTGGAAGAGAAGGACTTTTTCGAAAGATCTAGGCCTATGGCTGGAGATCTCGAGAAGAGAAACAGAAAGTTGTTTTGCAATTATCACAAAGACCACGGCCATAAAACAGAAGACTGTAGGATCCTGAAAACAATCTTGAGGCTTAGGCCAAAGAAGGCAAGTTGAATGAATTCATAGCCCGAGGTGAGAAAAGACAGCCATTCCAGCAGAAGAAGCCTGAAAACAGAGCTCCTCAATCCACATAGCCAAAGATCCTAGGGAAGATTGATGTGATTACAAGGAGGATATGAGGAAACTGCTCTGTCGGCCAGCCAGCTCAAGGCATAGAATAGGGTAGCTTGCCAAGATGCCGAGGTCAGTGATGTTGGGAGTAAGCCAGTATTACTTCCTCGAGATGAAGGGGAGTCTGGAGAAAAGCTGCTTTTCTTTGGGAATGCAGAATCTGATGGAACAATGCGATACCCCCATAACGATGCTTTGGTTGTGCGCATGCTCATTGGGAACTATAACATGGGAAAAGTCTATGTGGACAACGGGGCAGTCCGTGAATATGATGTTCTAGAAGTTGTTCGGGAAACTCGAGCTGAAAGATTCTGATCTTAAACCTTGCCACATCAGCTTGAAGGCTTTCAATGGGAACGTGACTTTTTCATTGAGGCAAATAACTCTACCAATTCGGGCAAGATCAGTTCAGACTATGGAAACTTTTGTGGTCATTCAGGAGAGGTCAACCTATAACGTAATTCTCGGGCGACCCTGGATCCACGCCATTAAGGCTGTTCCGTCCTCTTACCATTAATCCATCAGGTTCCCAAGTCCAAAGGGGATCATAGAGATTAAAGGAAGCCAGGTAGCAGCGAGAGAATGTTTCTTGGCAGAATATGAAGGCTACTCGACCTCTTTGGGAAATAAACTAAAGTCTAAAATCCCATGCTTCCCTAGTTCAGGGACTAACAAAACCAAGACCTCAAAGCAGGTACTAAAACAAAAGAAGAAAGCTAAGGTTGATCAAACCCCCTAATGGCAACGAAAGGAAGAGCGGCGCGAGGTTGAAGAAACTGCTCTAGAACCTGCAGATTGAACAGGGGAAGAACTTGTAAAGAAGATAATTAATCCCGAGGATCCAGAGAAGTTCTTTTGGATTGGAAAGTCGTTAAATGAGGCCGATGCCACGGAATTATTTCAATTTTTGAAGGATAATGTTGATGTTTTCGCTTGGTTGCCCCATGAAATGCTTGGAATAGATCCGAAGGTTATCACACACGAGCTGTAGGTTAACCCGACTTGCAAGCCCGTAATTCAGAAGCAACGGAGATTATCTGATGATCGAGCTCAAACGGTTTCTGTCGAAGTGGATAAGCTTTTAAAAGTGGGATTTATCAGAGAAGTGAAGTACCCGAGCTGGCTAGCCAATCCTGTATGTGTAAAGAAGAAAATGGGAGACTGGCGTGTATGCATCGACTTCACAGACCTTAACAAGGCATATCCCAAAGACAGTTTCCAATTACCAAAGATTGACCAGCTAATAGACTCTATCTCAGGATACGAGCGACTAAGTACTATCTTCGATGCCTTCTCGGGTTATCATCAAATACCTATGGCAGAGCACAATCAAGATAAGACGGGGTTTATCACCCCAAAGGGAACTTTCTGCTACAAGGTAATGCCATCTAGACTAAAGAACGCTGGGACAACTTATTAATGTCTTGTAAACAGGATGTTTGAGGGGTTGATTGGCAAAAACTTAGAAGTATATGTTGATGACACTATCGTTAAGAGCAGCTCCAAGAAAAATCACTTGGCAGATTTGACCGAAGCCTTCGCCCGACTCAGAGAATACAGGATGAAGTTAAATGCAAAGAAAAGCTTATTTGGGATTAGCTCAGGGAAATTTCTAGGTCATTTAGTCTCAAGGAGAGGAATAGAGGCAAACCAGAGTAAGATTGAGGCAATCAGAACTCTCAAGGCCCCAACAAAGGTCAAGGATGTCCAACAGTTAAATGAAATGGTGGCAGCACTTAACAGATTTATCTCAAGGTCGTCAGACAAGTGTCACCCTTTCTTTCAGATACTAAAGAAGGGCAAGAGCTCGGGATGGAATACAGAGTGTCAAGAAGCTTACCAAAAACTAGTTGCTCACTTAGAAACTCTCCCAACCCTAACCCACCCTCACCTCGGGGAAACATTTTACCTATACCTGGCGGTTTCAGCACATTCCCATAGTGGAGTCCTCATCGCTCAATGTGGTCACGAACAGAAATCAATCTATTACATAAGTAAAACACTACTGGATGATGAGACTTGCTACCCCCCCCTCAAAAAAATGATTCTAGCCCTTGTCACAGCCTCTCGTAAGCTCCAGCACTACTTCCAGTCTCATCCTATCATCATGCTCACCAACTATCTAATTAAAGATGTCTTAAGGCGAGCCGACCTATCAGGAAGAGTCTCCAAGTGGGGAGTAGAACTTGACGCCTACGACATACATTTTCAACCCCGAACTGCCATTAAAGGCCAAGTATTAGCAGATTTCATCGCAGAGTTTGCAGATCCTACTTCCAGTTCAAACCAGACAACAGTTCACTCCTCTTTGGCTGAACTGGGGTAAGGGAAGATAATATAGACAATGATAAGAAAAAGAAATGGGAACTCAAAGTGGATGGAGCATCGAGCAGAAAAGGAGCAGGTTTGGGTATAGTGCTAACGAACCCCAAAGGAGAAATCATTGAGCAAGCAATAAGGCTTATGTTCCCAGCCTCAAACAACGAAGCTGAGTACAAGGCAGTTGTGGCTGGATTAGGGGTAGTCCAAGCTATGGGAGTAAAAGATTTGTTGGTAGACAGTGATTCCGGACTCGTGGTTAACCAACTGAATAGAGAATACAAAGCCAAAAATGAAAGAATGATCGCGTATATGCACAAGGTCTGGGAGTTGGCCTCAGATTTCAAAAGCATCGAATTTCGGTGTTTCGTGAGGGATCAGAACAGACATGCGGATGGATTAGCTGCTCTAGCTGCAGCTCTAGAAACAAACACTCCTCGGACCATATGCGTAGAGGTCCTACACAAACCCAGTATTAGAATAGAAGATATCATCTCAGACATTCAAGCATTATCCCCTAGTTGAATGGACGAGATTATCACTTGTCTACAACGGGACGAACTACCCAAGGATAGGAACCAGGGTCACCGAGTTCGAACCAAGGCAGCTTGATTTTGGTTATCTCCTTCAGGAAGTCTCTACAAAAGATCTTATACGGGGCCATACTTAAAGTGCGTGTATCCAGACCTTTTAAGTGAACTCCATGAGGGGTCATGTGGGGGTCACACAGGAGGAAGATCACGGGCCCATAGGGCGAACTCCCAGGGGTATTGGTGGCCGTATATGCAGAAAGATGCTATCAGGTATATGAAAAGATGTCTAAAATGCCAGATGTTTGCTAACAAAATACACCAGCCAACCCAAGAGTTATATCCTATATCCAGTCCTTGGCCATTTGCGTAGTGGGGCTTAGATCTTGTAGGCTCTTTGCCTACGGCCTCAGGGAATAGGAAATACTTGTTTATAGCGACTGATTATTTCACCAAATGGATAGAAGCAATTGCGCTCGCATCAATTAAGGACTCAGACATTATCAAATTCCTTTGGGAAAATATTATCACCCACTTCAAGGTCCCTAGGGCGTTCATGTCAGATAGTGGAACTCAATTTGATAGTAAAAGAAGTAGGGAGTTCAGCGCTGAATAGGGAATTTAATGGTGGTATTCGAGCTCGAGCTACCCTCAATGCAATGGTCAAGCAGAGGCAACGAATAAGATCATAGTGGCAGGAATAAAGAAGAGACTGGATAACGCTAAGGGGCCATAGCCTGATGAGTTGCATTCTGTCCTGTGGGCATACCAAACTATGCCTAGGAGGTCCACAGGAGAAACTTCGTTTTCAATGACTTATGGGATGGAAGCCGTGATACCAACAGAATTGGGCTTACCAAGTGTCAAGACAGAACAGTATGATGCAACAACAAACGAGCAAGTATTGGCTCAGGACCTGGATTTGGCAAAAGAAAGAAGGGAAAGAGCTCGAATCAAGATGGCATCTTACCAGTAGGATTTGAAAAAATATTACAACAGGAAGGTCAAGTCCAGAGAGTTCAAAGTTGGAGAATTGGTGCTCAGGCAGGTTAACTCTGGAAGCAGGAATCCAATAGAGGGGAAGCTCGGGGCAACCTGGGAAGGACCCTATGAGGTCGTCAGTGTGGGAGGCACGGGTTCATACAAACTAAAAAGCCTAGATACAGGACAGGAACTCCCGAGATCAGTTAATATAGCTAACTTAAGATTGTTTTACCGTTAAAAAAGTTGTAATTACACGCAAAGATCATTCAATATAAATACAGATGTTATTCATGAAGATTATTGTGCATTTATCACTTCGAACTAAAAGTACTTACCCAAGAATGGGTCCAAGTCAATTACTACCTAAGAATGGGCACAAGTCTCGCCTAAGAAGGGGCCCGAGCTTAATAAACCTAGTAACATGTTAAAAAGGAACCTACCCAACTATAGGTCCAGGTCAGCTATGGCCTAAGAATAGGCTCAGTTCTAAGACTTGCCCAAGAAAGGGTCTGAGCAAAATTTTTTAAGTCTTGCCCAAGAATAGGTCCAAGCACAATTAGCCTAAGAATGGGCTTAGTTCTAAGACTTGCCCAATAACGGGTCTAAGCGAAATTCTCAAAGTCTTACCCAAGAATGGGTCCAAGTAAAGTTTGTCTAAGAATAGGCTCAAATAAAAGCACTTGACCAAAAATGGGTCCAAGTCAAAATCTAGAACTAGATTGGGTTCGGGCTAGTTTATTAATAAGGCAAGAACCACGTGATAGTGAAGGAGTTATCCCGAGCTCACACTTAGGCACACAGCCATTTCAGAAAATAAAGAACAGGCATATATGATGTGACAAATAGAAATTTCAAAGAAGAATCTAAGTAGACAAAAGTGTATATAACTAATGAAGAAAAAGTTATATCTTATTCCAAGAAAAAATTTATAAATGTCTGTACAAGATTAGGCACTTGGACGAGACAAAGAAAAAGAAAAATAAAGCATTAAAACAACAATCACTTTTGCTCCGAGTTCCCTGCAGCTGGATCAACGTTTTCAAGCACATAGGTAACCGTGGCAGAGTTAGGAAGGTCCATAGAAACCTGAGGCGGATCAAGGACTGCTTCTGTTGTATTCTCTATTGCTACAGCAGGTTGATTCCCGTTGGCGGTAGCAGGAGCTTCATTGGAGGCACCAGTGACTTTCTCGGCTTCCGCACCGACCTCGGGTTGGGACATAACCTTGGGTTCGTTCACCCCAGGCTCTTCTTCACCCTCAGCTTTGGTATCAGCTTCCTCAGCATTGCCGCCTACGGGGTCGTCCTCCAAGAGTAATTCCCTCCTTTCAAAAGGAATGTCAGCGATCCCAAGGAATTGGGCAGAGGCCAATTCAACTAAGGTGTCCCACGCGAGCTTGTAAGTAGCCTCAAGTTCCTTGGTTAACTGCCCAACGAGAGTGTCTTTGACACTCTTCTTTTCCTTCGCCACCGCCTTCTCAGCAAAAGCCTTCTCCTTCTCCACGTCAGCCTTCTCCACGTCAGCCTCTAAGGCCCAAGCATTCCTCGTCAGGTCCCGCTTCGCCTGAGCTAGTTTGTCGTTAGTATCTTTCACTTTTTTCAGCTCAGCCTCCAGATCTGCATAGTCCTTCCTAGTAAGTTCGAGCTTGCTGATAGCGTTCACAGCATTAGATTGGTGTGTCCTGTATTTAGTCTTCAATTTTTCAATCTGAGACACTACCGCAGAGTAGTTTTTCTCAAACTCTTACAGTTTCTACTCAAGCTCACTCCAGACCTTGGTGACCTCAATCTCAATTTTGTTATCTTCTTTGGCAAGGAGGTTGCCAGCAAGCAAGATCTATTGGCAACTTTGCAATGACATGACCAAGTTAAAAACGTAACTGAAAGACAACAAAAGAAACCAGTGTGTGTCAAAGCTTACTCTGTAGAGGCTGGTGAATCCGAAGCAAATCAGCTTAGGGGCAGTCTTCCTTTTGAAGTGCTCCATGTCCGCTGGTAGCCTCATGGGGTTGCCCAACTGCTTGAAATTGTACTCCACAAAAAAAGAACTGGTAACAACCTCATCTGTGGGCATAGGGAACTGAGTGCATTTAAAAAGAGAAGTCAGTTAGAATTTATATCAAAATCAAAATTGCATGAGTAAAAGACAAACGCAAAGTTGAAAAAGTAAACTCTCACCTCGGGAAACTTAGCTACCATCTCACTTTGAGAGACAGCACTCTCCCTTGTGATAGCAGTGGCGAACGAGTCTCCTTGCCTATATCTCAATACAGGTGGCTGTTGTTGGGAGCCCGTAGTGGGCCTTTTGTTCTTTTTGGGCTCCACCTGGAGGGCTTTCCCCTTCCCAGTAACCTCAGGCACCATAGGCCTGTGAACTTCCTGCCCTTTCATGGTAGAAGCCATGAGTTTACCATTGTTGGGGTCAGTGGATTTTTTGCCAGCATCCTACCCAGAGTTTAGGGAAGGAGCAGTTTGGCTGGTCTTCTATGGGGCTTGTTTTTGCTGCGGTTGCTTTTGCTGGGCTGTTTTCTGCTAGGCAACTTTCTTCTTAACAGCATCCTTCTCGGCAACCCTTCTCTCGGCCACCAGGGCCCGCAGATTCATCCTAGAGTCTTTCCTATGCCTCTAGTTCCCAAAGTCAGTTCTCTGCCTTTTGGAGGGGGGAGGGTTGGAGCTTCTCCTTTCCATTGCCTGAGATACTATCTCCTTAGAACTGGAGCTCTCTATCATAAGAGGGACGAAATGACCAACTTTATCCAGGGCTCCTACGTCGATAGCACCCTCCCCTTCAGTTGGAAGCTGGATTCCTTCTTCGTCCTACTCTGGAGGAAGAGTTAAGTCCTCCTCGGGTTTTTCCCAATGAGGGAAACTTGCTTTACTATAGGTCTGGTACCTCGGGTAATAGTGGAGCAAGGTGTGAGCAGCCCTGCAATGCTGTCTCACTTGGTAGTTCAGCAGCTTTTTGATGTCTTCCTTCTTCAACTCTCCAGCAGGTTCGTTAGCATGTGGAGCTACTAGAAAGAAACAGGATACAAACATCAGCATTAAATCTATCATTCACCTTGGAACCTATGTAAAAAAACATAACAGTTAAAAAATTTTGTTTAACGCTTACAGAAAGAGCCTTGATTGCGAGGAATGATGATGTTTTTCGTTGGTAAGGTCCCATCCACGGGCCCGTACACGAAAATGATGTGGTCATGAGCCCTAGGGTTGGAATCAGGGATATGGGTAACGAACGGTTTTCTCCTGGGCTTGACTGAAAGGTAATGGTCTAGTTTGTTTTTTAAGGAACAAATCTTATAGTGTTGGAGTATCTCTAGAACCCCAACAGAAGTCCCTAGAATTTGGTTAAGGGCGTTAACACCCGAGACAATCCTAAAGGAGTTTAGCCCTAGTTGGGTTGGAACAAGATTGCAGTAAAGAAGAAATTCAATAAGGAGGTCAGAGAAGGGGACGCGAACTCCGCCCTCTATGAATGCAGCAATGGGAACAGAAGGCCACCCTGAAATCTGATCGATAAATGTCCTCATCAGGCTCTACAAACTGAAAACTGAACTTCCCATCCTCGAAGCCATACAATGCCTTAAATTCTGCTATCCTTGTAGGATTATCCTTAATATCGAAAAAAGACGACATCTGCTAAGTTTGAGATGGGGAATGTTAAATTCCAAGATCAACTATCCATCCTCACACGCCCTAACCTGAGCCTCCAGAACAATGTTCTAACAGTTATGTTTATCTTAACAGACTCAAAAATTGTTCTAAGTGTCAGCTCGAGAGTCACTCAATCTGATTCTAGGAAAAGTCAAAATGAGGAGACTAAGGGTCCCCTCTCTACTTTTACCCCGAAGTGGGATTTTTAAACCCTAAAGGCAGGAAAATTGGAATCTTGGCGATTTGCCTCAAAAATCAAGGGAAAACCCTAGAATCGGGAAACAAACCCCAAGAACAACACCAACAGTCCTAAGCAAAGGAAATAGCATCAAACAAATTGAAAAATAAAATAGAGAAAGAGTTATACTGTCACGGATCTCAAGAAGTGTGCTGGAAAGCAAGTCCACCAGAGAGATACAAGCACGCGATGGTGAGAACCTCCGAAGGATAGCTTTTGAAGCGGCAGAGGAACCAAAAAAGTGCTCAAGAACAGTGCAGCGGTGGTAGAACAAATCTCAAGATGGTGAAACGGATCAAGAGAGACTTTCTCCGATAAATAAACAGTGATAACAGTGGATTCCAGTGAAAAAATAGTGTGCACGGTTTGTTCTGGTGAAGATAGAAAGCAAAGAACAGAGAAAATAGAGAGAGAAAAGGCAAAAGGTAAAGTAAACAGTGATTAGTTTTTCCCCAAAGACATAATGCTTCTGGAGCATTAAATGCCATATACGACAGATGACACAGCCCCAATACACATGACGTCAGCACCTTGAAATACGAAAGGGCGTAACTACCCTCTGCCAGCTAAGCCCTAGAAAGCCAAACGCCATAGGGGCATAGTGAAAGGCATTTAGCAATTGTAAATTATGACAAGTCCCAATTCAGGAAAGTCATAATTAGGGCAAGTTTTGTGGAAATATTCTAGAACCGAGGATCCAGCTTGAGCTAAGGAGCTTAAATTAGAATTATTGACACGTGGCTAAGATAACTCAACCAGATCCGTTATAATGCACGTGGTCTCCTAGCTCGGGGCCTTATACTCATCTTGGGACACCTGTCCCATAACTCACACAATAATCTAAATCGCTATTACAATCCAAAACTGTGACCACAGCTATAATTCCTGACACAGCGGTTATAAGAAACCATGGTTTTCTGCCCAACCATGATCAGTAAACCATGATCAAACGGTTATTGGCTAACCATGGTTAGATCTGACCTAACCAAGGCAGTTACCTGACCTCACATGGTCAGTCCGTATAGGTGGGTATAAATAGAATATGATACAGATAAATAAGGCAAGCTATAGTACCCTAATCCTCTGAAATTCATCTTCTTCCTTGCCTTTACCTCCATAAAACAGCTTCTGACTTAAGCTTTGGAGAGGGCTTGGCCAAAACCCGCCTTGGCCTACCCTCTGACCTTGTTTCTAACCTTGTAAGTGCAGGTCCACGCGTGAGGTTCAGCTCATTCATCACCAACAGTTCTCAGGGAGCAGAAATTACCCCGCACATATATTATATTTATATATTGGTGAGTTTGCATCACACGTGTTCCAAGTTGTACAACCCACAGAGACACCTTATACATAGAATCTATGGGCTATACCACTCTCCACTACCGGCCTATATATTTGTGGGCTGCTATATTGTTTTATTATTTTATATATTGGGAGGCGATGGACATTGTACGTGGAGGTTTCTAGTGAGCCCACGTGCATATCTCTTTGGCACCGACTTAGTCCTCCATCCTATATATATATATATATATATACCCTTTTACTTCTAATGCAAGAGTACTGTGGGTGGGAACAGGGAAAAGAAATATAAGTGTGAGAGCGTGAGTGAGAGTGAGAACGTGAGTGAGAGAGAAGATCAATTCATGAAGGAAGATTTTGCTAATTTTTGTATACGTTCTTGGAGGTTTTGAATTCACATTAATTATAGGTAGGGGTTTAATTCTTATTCAATAAGTGATGCTTATTTTGATGTTATTATTTGAAATGAGTATTTATGATGGTTGATTTCATTGATGGCCAATATATTTTGAGAATTGAATTATTATCGATCGTTGGATTATATTCGATGTGAATGATTTGGAATTCGTATATTTTGGCCTATCTATTATTTTTATATAAATGCGTGTATTGCATGAGATGCTTGAAACATAATTTATTGTCTAGGAATTGGATTTCCTACTAGGTCGTTGTCGCTCACTCCAATATATTTTCAGGTCATTGTCGTTGGAGGCACATAGTAGAATTGGCGTCGAGATTTAAAGAGATATTGTTGATTTTTTTTATTTTTCATTTCTATAAAATTGATGTAAGTTTTATTTAATGAGTTGAGCAATGTATATTCATATGAGTTTTGGGTTAGCCACCGTTTTCTGCAACTGTACAATATTTTGTAATTTTCAAAAGAAATTCATTTTTGAAAGAGTTTTTATTGGTACGGAACTCATAAATTTGAACGTGTTTTGAGAGTCGTTACATCATGCATGCAAAATTTCAAGTTAATCGGAAATTAGGAACTATGTCATCCATAAAATGCTCGAAATTAAAGTTTTATTTGTTAAAAGAATGTGAGTTTACAGATCAAACACTTCTCAATATCCAATTAACTTGAAATTTGGCATGCATGACATGTATGATAGGATTATGTAATCCAACAGTTGGATTGACGAAATATGATTTCTATAGAACAATATATAAATCAAAGGTGTTTTTCAAAATGCTTTCATAATCACCCCTACAGGATTCGTCATTTGGTCAGACCGGCCTTAGATATGCTCCCTGGACATCATCGTTTCAATTACAATATTTATGTTTTATTTTCTAGTTATTAGTAAAAATTGATCGAATCCATACCCCAACCCAGCCCTACTAATTTCCATATGGACAACACCATAATGCATGCCCAATGTATGATGGCTTTGGAAAACAATAAGAATTCTAGAATTACCAGCTGAATTAATAGTTTGGACTTGAGGAGCGCGAAAGTCCGGATTATATACGTTTAACATTTGGGGAAAACCAAATCATATACGGAGTATAAATTTAAAAGTAGGAAAAGCCATGCAAATATGTACTATTATATAAAGGTAATTGATATAATGTTGTCACCTCATAATCATTTCTAATAATTCTTGAATTTTTTGCATTATTCCGCATTCTCATAATAACAAATTAAATAATTTCTCCTAGATGGCTTGGTAGCTTAGCAAGTGAGATTATCGCCAGGTGAAACACCAAGTTGGTTGCAATATTCAGTGTAGTAGTCGATGCGGGCATTAAGAGTGGTGGGGTTCTCACCATCACACTCAAGCTGACCGTTAATTCTTTGAAGGGTGGTCCCAAAGCCTTGGGCTCTTTTCCCTAAAAGGTGGGTTTTTTAATCTTTATTCTGACTTGGGTGTAGTTTTGAACTTAATTCCTAGATAGTGATAAATCGTGATTGCTAACCACGATTTTAAAATCGTGGTTAGCAACCACGATTTTAGGTTGGGTATACGAATTCATCATTTTATCGCTCGTATCAATATAAAATTTTTATACGCAAAAATCGTGGTTGCTAGTCACGATTTTAAATCAAAATCGTGGTTAGCAACCACGATTATGATGCTTAATAAGTGTTAAAAAAAGTGGGAAAAAATTTTAGAAGTAAAATCGTGGTTGGCAACCATGACTTTGTCCTGTTAAGTTACTAGTCATTCGTAATTAAGTTAGTAGTCATTTACTACTATGTTACTAGTCATTCGTAGTTAAGTTAGTAGTCATTTAATTTAAGTTCGTTACATCCAAATTACTAGTCAAAAGTCAGGATTTCATTTCCACGAGAAGATTTATGCTAATTCAAAAAATCAAAAAAATTTAGATCATTGTCAAAATTTGGCCCATGGTCATAATATAGCCACCCCTCCTTAATCATACTATTTGCAATCATTTTAACGTTTTATGATCTAGGTTTTACACATAATATTGTACATAATAGTTAAAGATCCCCTGCATATGCATGCTTGCAAGGTGTCTTGGACTTAATTGGTCCGTACATAAAATAAAAATTCTGAGATTGAATTCAATTCCAAGTCACAAATTGGCCTGAGAATATAGCCCATAAGAGAACATAAAAGAGAGTTGAGATGGTTTGGATTTTTACAAATCATTACAGTGTCTAATTCCATAATTTAAAGTCCATACACTAAGTAGAGTAAATGAGAATAAAATGCATACTAAAAAAATACAGCATATTTTATAGGACTACCATTAAATACTTCCACAACTGACACCCCAGCTTAGTTGAGCAGATTTTTGTTCCAGTGTTAATTGCCCGGTGGATGATGTTGGCCACAAAGGATCCAAAGACACTTCTCTTTGCCAATTGGACCGCACTGTCCCCATCATTATTGACCAGACCCTAATGAGCAACTACAATGATTAGCTCTAGGAAACAATCAGCTTGGTTTGCTCTGGCGGCCAACATTAAGGCTGTGTCACCAATCTCAGTCCTCGCATTGATTTTGCACCCATGTGAGATCGACTGTTTGAGAATGGGAAGGCAACCCAATCTAGCAGCCAAATGAAGAGGACAAGATTCTTGTCCCTTCTTGGTTCTTATGGTAAACTCAATATCAGCACCAACATAAGCTCTATTTCTTGTTTTTTTATTAGCCTGCATGGACAATTTTCAAAGAGAATAGAGTATAGATCAGCATTGATTTTGATACTATGTTATAAAGCAAAAAGCTGATATGAAGTCATCACACAACTGTGAAGCCAAGTCAAAGACAAAAGTAATCAAAAGTTGTGATTACTTGGGCCAAGTTAAATTACTAAGGGTAAGCAAAAGGTTGTGAGGTTTCTTGGTAATGTCTAGCATCTTACTATGCAAAATTTGGAGAGGCAGCATGCCACAATGTTTGTCGAGCTTCTTGTCAATAGGATAATTAATCCGATCATTCAATTTATATGGCATCAAACATGAAACAAAAGAACTTGTAAGCAAACAGAAATGCAGAATAACATACTGATTAAAAACCTAAGTAGATAATAATTAAATGATCCTTGCTCTAGATATTAGTATTATAAACCAAGACGAGAGAAAGAGGGAGAGACGTTGAAAATTTTCTGCAATGTTTAAGCTTCTTGTTAAGAAACCAAAAGGTGATATTCATAAGGAATTATACAAAAATAGACACCACAAACAGTGACTCTGTGGCCCAAACTCTCAGCTAAAGGGAAACAAATCGTAAGTCTAACATTCAAACTATTAGCAGTCAAGAATCTCAAGCCCTAGGAATTAAACTCTGAAATTTAGATATTCAATTTGTCTATTTATAATTGTAATTGTTCATCCTCTATAGGACAATAATAGCTACGATTTATGAGCGTATAGGACACTGTCGAAATGACAGATGCATCTGACACCATTTTAGGCATTTACAGGTGTGTCGACATCAAAGAGTGGCACTCAGGTTCATGTCCACAAATTTAAGATGAATGCCATACAATACAACACATCTAGATGTAGTTCACTAAAAGTTGTTATTATTCTTTTAAAATAAAGAAAAATTCCTGGCAGCTCTTTATAACATAAGAGAGTTCCAACCAATTGAAAAACAAGCATCTTAATGAGTTCTAATGTATTTAGGTCCTAATATATTTAGGCTGCTCTCACAAAAAGATCAAAACATCAATGTCATGATTGTCTAACCTCCAAACCCCATAATAGAAATAATGTAGTAATTTTTCTGAAATTACATCACCCACCAACAAGTGTTTTGACTATTTCTATGCATTGATATATGAGATTGTGATCCATCAAGTAGTTAAAACCTCAAAATAGGCAAGCTGGCTTTGACATGTTTTCCCTAAACCCCAACCTGATTTTTATCTTCTTCTTTATCACTCAATCTCCCATCCACAATCACTAAATTACCACAAACCCATCCAAGCCCCAGCTTGAATTAGTAAGGATAGATGTGTATCTGCTAGCCCCTAATCTGAAAAATATCAACTGAGATTTGATTATATATTTATACCAAAACTGAACAAGGAAATAGATTTTTAAAAAAATATACTATGTTTATTTTTTTATTATAACAAGTTCCCCGTCTCTTTGCAAACCATGGTTCCCTGAATGAAAAAAAAAAAAAAAAAAAAAAAAAAAAAAAAAAAAAAAAAAAAAAAAAAAAGAAAGAAAGAAAAAGGGCCGAAGGCCATGTACACAGGATGAAATTGAGTATTCACTTACCACAAGTTCAAAGCATAAAAAAATGCAAATCCCCAACTGGCAACGAAAAAAGAAAAAAAAAATTGAAAACACTAACTCACCACTGGGACGGCTGTCGTCGGTGGGAAAGCTTAGAGAAGACACTGGTTGCTCACCACTGCCGTCGGTCGGGAGGAAGGAGGTTGCACAAATTCAAAACCCCAACTGGAAAAAAAAAAAAAAAAAAAAAAAAAAAATTAACTCATCAGTAGTCCATTTGGGCTTCAAAACCCCAACTGGCAGCAAAAAAAATAAATAAAATTTGAAAACCCTTACTTACCGTCGGGGGCTTCGAGGCACTGACTGCCGGCGATTGTTGGAGAAGAGGAGGAGGTTGCCGGCGGGGGGAAGCTTCACGTCAGCCGTCGGGATGGGGGGGCATTCCACTTTTTTCGTCGGAGAGGAGGAGCTCTTCACCACAGCCGTCAACCGTCAGCCGTTGGGGAAGCTTCAACACAACTAGATCTGAAAAATGGAGGTTGCCGACGACAATGGAGAAGAGAAGGAGGTTGGGGAAGCTTCACCATAGCCAGATCTGAAAAATGGAGAGGAGAGAGAGAGAGAGAGAGAGAGCCAAAAATCAAAAACCAGATCTAAAAAATGGCTCCACCCCTTTTTCGTTTTGGTTGTATTTTTGCAACAAAAAATGGTGCCATTCTTCTGATCCCAGCTAACAGCGTTAGCTAAAACTGCCCAAAAATCCCATATGGGGTGTGGGTTTACGGGAGAGGGTGAGAGTTGGAAAGTGCGTTCAACATGTGAACAGGACAAAGTCGTGGTTGGTAACCACGATTTATAAAAGTCGTGGTTAGCAACCACGATTTTATCGTATAAATTTTTTATACTGATACGAACAATAAAAATACAAATTAGTATACCCAACCTGAAATCGTGGTTGCTAACCACGATTTTAATAAAATCGTGGTTAGCAACCACGATTTATCGCTGTTAGCAACCACGATTTATCGCTGTATAGGAATAAAGTTTAAAATCACACCAAAGTTGGAATAAAGACTAAAAAACTTACCACTTAGGGAAATGAGCCCAAAGCTTTGGCCAGAAGTTATGATGGAGTTATGATGGAGTGGCAATTGTTCATCCAAAACCAAAGCGCCGCCTTAAACGACACCACCGCGTCGATCATTTGCTATTGTTTCGGGAGCGTTCAATCCATCGAACCCAATGGTCTCGCCTGCTTGTCTATGGTTGTAATTCCACGATAGCTGAAGTGGTCCACGGCCATAGTAACCTTTGTTGGGGTTGCATGGATATTGTGTGTTATTCGAGTCACATAGTCCGTTAAGGGCTTTGACGGACCACCTATTTCCTCTATATGGCAAAAGTCTGCATGCACACAAAGAGTTTCATGTTAAATCACATACAGAGGGGCTGCCTCCAGTTAACGGAAAGGGTTCAAATCCTAAGGTGGAGGAAAGTAGTGTTCAATTAATAAATGAATAAGGGAGTGCTAGCATAAAATAATAAAAATAATAATATTAAATAAAAATAAAAAATGAACAACTTACGGCCAGTTTCATGGGTGGCATGAGCAAAGAAAGCTGCAATCTCACGCTTAGAATCGTCGGCGGATCCAACCGTACCAAACTCGGAATACAAACTGAGAGCGTCAAGAAACGCGGCTCGCGTGTAGAAGATCTTCCCGGCGCAGCTAGCATCGGCCTGACCAATTATCCCATTGAAGATATCGGCCGTCATGATATCAGCAACCGAACCACCACCACTAGGAGTTCTAGGAATGCTAGGAGTGCTAGGAGTGGTAGGCGGCGATGTGTAAAAAGAGCCACCTTGGCAGCCTGTGCCACAGTAGGCAATGCCACTACCACAGTAACCAAATTGGCTACAACATACGTCCGAGGCACAACCGCATTTCTGAGCCACTACGGACCATGGTAGGGCTGCGCCCAGGATTCCGACGAGGACGATTGTTAGTAAGGTTTCTCTCATAGCGAGGGATAATATTTTGGGACAATAGGAAACTAAAGGATTAGACAATTGAGAGAGAATTGTGTGATAGGAAACTAAGGTTTAGACGTATATTTATAGTGTACCGATAGCTAGCTGATTAATTGAAATTCAGTTCGGACAGGTAAAAGTTTTTTAAGGACCGTGAATGACGTACGGGTGGTCTGACTCCAAGCAAATCCAAAAAAAAAAAAAAAAAAGGTAAATAATAATAATAATGAATGGTTATATATTTCGAGGTCAAGAAGTTGGATGTTCCTTCGGATCCTCCCGTAGTCGTGACCAGTAACAGAGTAAGGAATTAGGTTTAGAGGGGTCAAATTTTGAAAAAAAGTTGTGAAGGAGACAAAGTTGAAAGTGATTGCTCATGAAACTTTAGAAACTTATTGGATGTATTCATATAATGGGTAAAAATAAGATAAGGGCCAAAAAACGAAAAAAAAAAAAATATATATTCAGAAGAGCCGGTCAATTATAATTTCTCAAAAAACCTAAATATAAAACCTAAAGAAAAAAAAATTTTCAGCAGAGCCAAGTGACCCCTCCGCCCCTGTACGTGACATCATGTGAAATATTCAAATTGCTAATCAAGCTTAAAATAGGTGAGGGTGTTTAAAAAATTTTGTGGTGGTAATAGCAACCCCTTTTTACTTTCCAAGTATATCTTGTGTTTTTTATTTTTTAATACTTTCCATACTTGTGATGTTTGTTTGAATACTAGGAAACTTGATGGGTTGTTACTTGGAGTTTGTGTAGAAGGAGGACATATATCGGAGTACGTGTTTGTTTGGTTGTAGGTACTGTACGTACCTATATATTAAGCTTAACCTGGTTTCCTAGGTGTTTCCTTGAAAACAGCTTGTTGAAGAGGTCTTCTCAATTCAAAGTATATGTACCGAAAGATTCTTACGGTTGTATTTTTGGGGTTGTTTTCTTATCTGTGACCTCCTCTTTGGTTGGTTTTGTGCTGCTGGCATGGGGTTATTTTCTCTTTGGGGTAGTTCTTTATGTTTTTTTGTAGGATGCTGTTTTGCTTATTAATTGTGGTGTGTTTGGGTGGTCTCTTTTTGTTGTTCTGGCATGGGGAGTTTTTTTGTAGTTTGGGTGTTTTTCTTCTCCTTAATTTATAATAAATATCACTTTTTGCTGACCAAAAAAATAATAATAATAATAATTTCTTAGGGTTTTAACACCACAAAGCCTCTTATTTTATGGGTGAATATTTTCTAAAATCCATGAGCCAATCACAACCCAACAAAAATTAAGGAGATGAAAACTCAATGAACAAAATCAGTGACACAACACATGCATCTTCTAGAAATTTAATCAATACAAATTATGATACATTGTGCTGCAATTTTTCTTTCTCTTTTTTTTTTTTTTTCGGATCAGCAAAAGAACCATTTTATTAAAGGAAAATGGAAGCAACACCCAGTCACCCACCGCCAAAAAAGCAAGAAATCAACCCCATAGAAACCCCAACACACCAACTAAAACAAAACCCAAAGAAGACAGAAATTCAGCAGCTAGCCCCTAAACTGAGGGCCATTACTATGTTGTGGTACTTTTTCTCTCATCATGAGGTAGGATTAAATCTAAATGATGTCCTTAATTATAGCATCTCCAACGAGACTAGCTATCCAAATCCCTTAGTTATTTTAGACAACCAAATCATTTTTTTCCTTTTCCATGGGGCTACCTATATGGTTAGCTATTTTAGCTATCGTCATTTCGATTAGCTACATTTAGCTAGCAAATGTTCGCTAACTAAACTATTTTTAATTAAAAAAGGTGACTCTTGTACTCTCTCTATGCATCATTCCCCCTTGTCTCTACCAAATGATTTAAAAAAGAAGGATTTTTAATAAAAACTTTGAAATAGCTCAAAAATAACTAGTACCTTTGGAGTACTCACTTGGATAGCTAGTTAATTATTTTTAAAAATGTTATTTTGCTAGCTAAAATAGTTATAAAAAAAAAAAATAGCTAGTGCCTTTAGAAATGCTCTTAGTAGTAGACAAGATTTATTAGCAGCTGCAATTGTTCTTATTTTCTGATGCTAAAATGGTAGATTGCATTATAACCCGATTGAAAGTATTTCCCTAAGTAATATAAATAGACCACTAAGTGATTTTGTTTTTTCTTATTTTATCTGCAAAAAGTCTATAACTGTCTAATGTGACATTTATCTAGTTGGTCTAGTGGCATGTCCCATCTAGGGGTGTGGGGTTGTGAAGGTCTTAATTTTGACTCCGCATGGATGCGTGTGTAGGTGTATGTTTTCTCTTATCGTTTGGAAAAAGTTAAATAAAATAAAATAATTAATTAATTAGCAATGTCAATAATTTTTTGTATCCATAATCTTCAATTATAATATTTGGTATGGATCGATAATTGGGCCTACTGTATATATCTATTATTCTGTGCATTGTGTGGAATACCGCTCGTGTATATATATATATATATTATAAGGAAAAAAATATAAAAGTAGTATTTTTGTATGACCTAAACTTCAAAAATATAGAAGTAGTATTCATAGTAATCATATCTATTCGAAGGAATCAAGAGAATGCACTATAATTTTGGCGATACTTTTACTTTCTGTATTGGCATTGTTATGAAATTTAATTTATAGGACCAAGTAGCCCTTCCTGTTACCATTTCTTCCTTGATGTAAGGTCAAGGTCTAGATTGTTGTATAGGATTGCCAAGGAAGATAGCTCTTCCCATATTTTCCACTAGCTCGATCGATCCCCACATGAAGAGAAAAAAAATGGAGGAAAAGGGATCAAGTCAAATCCTGCACCAATCAACTAGGGAAATTTTTGCATTCAAATTTAGCAATTTGAGCTTTAAGATTGTCAACACCATTTTTTTTTTAAGTTTTCATGAATTATACTATGACTTCGAAATTTTGGAAAAATTGGGCCGGATTCTTTTCATTAGATAATTTTGAACCCACATTCCTTGGCTTCATAATGGCCACAAGCTACCACCAAGCTAAGATAATTATTAATGAAAGATTGAGATGGTTTTGGTCTACCAAAAGAAAAATAAAAAATAAAAATGGAGAAGCTAGATTTAAAATTGCAAGCAAAATTGCCGGGGCTTCTTGATTATAGATCTCTTCCAATTTCTTTCAATGACCGTGGAAGCAATCAAATACTCCTATATAATAATATTATTGTATTTAGGATCTCTAAAATAATAACAATACCGAACAAGTACGTTCACCCACTTGCCCGCCGTTGACGCAATAACAAATTACAATAAAGAGTAATTTTTATGTATTTTGAACTCAAAAGATTGCGAAATTCTTCTCAACCAGTGGATGAGACATATTATCTATCCCATATGCCTAGGTACACTCTTCAAATTTAGAGTAATGCTATATGTTCATGATTTTAGCATCGTGGTGATCCTGCAACCAAAAAAATAAAATAAAAAAGGTCTACTATTTTATGCATAAATATCATCTAAGAACCTCCTCTGCTTAATCATAAGCCAAACTCTAAGGCTACATTTGGTATATGGAAATGAAGGAAGGAATGGAATTTTCATTTCATTGGTAAAAAAAGTGGACTGTTTGGTTAGTCAGAAAGGAATCCCTATTCCCTTAAAGCTCATTATTCCTTCTTTTGATGAAATGAACATTCATTTTTCCACATAAAGGAATGCTTATTCCTTCTCATAAAGTGAAGCAATAATGACAGTGGGACCCACTTATCTATCTTCTTACTCATCTTTCCTCTCTTCTCTTGATTGCCACTCCAATGGATCCCACCTTTTTTTCTTTCAATTCTCATAACAAGTTTCCATTCCTTTCCTCAAGACATAGAATGGCCATTAAGAATAATCAATTCATTCCCATGACCATTCCATTTCATTCCCATTCCATTCAAGCATACCAAACACAACCTAAGGGGTGGATTAGGTAATTTCCCTTGAAATTGAAGGTTTTGGGTTTGACTTCTCACATGCCAACTTGGGCCTAGCTAGTCACTAACTAGCTTTATCTGAGGGATGATAGCATATATTAAGCAAGTGACAACATTTTCTAGATATTGAATTCAATTTTTTTGGATGAGAGATGATTCATCTAGTTAATTTTTCAAATGAAACTTCCCCATGACAACTTTAGAGAAGTAGATCAGGTTCGCATTTCAAGGCCCCAGTTAGCATTACTTAATACAAAAAATTAATATGATCAATTCATTCCCACTTTATTCCATCTTCCAGTTAGTTGGAATGGGCTATTATCTATAAATTTCAGAAATGAAGATGAAACAATAGTTCTACAACCACCAATCCTTCTCAAGATCCTTTATCTTTAGGAGTTGATTAATTTAGTCTATCTCTCAATCCATTTCTAGTAAGCAACCTTTCAATTTCGTACAATTTCTTTTGGTTCGAGTTTGAGTTCAAGCACTTGAGAATTTGCACTTTCAGACTATGTTTGGTAATGTAATTTCAACTCATTTCATTTCAATTTAATGCTTGCAAGTTCTTTTGTTTCTCTTTTGTCATTCACGCTTGGACCTTGGAGGGAATCACCCCTTCCTCTCATACAATCAACTAACATTTCAATCACAATTCTTGAGGGGTTATGATCGCACACACACATTTGAGTTGAGATAGACCCTGGCACGCCCGCGCAATCCACCGACCTAGGAAGACCATTTTTAGTGCGAACACTATAATTTTCGGATTTAATCATTTTACTAATTTTGCCCTTTTTATTGCTTCTCTTTCTTTTATTTCAAAGGAAAAAAACAAATTATATAATTAAGGTCTGTTTGGGCGTTCAATTCCAAATTAAACAATTCAATAAATTTTACATAGTATTGAAAGCATGATTCATCATCTTGAATTGACAAATTTAAAATATGATGATCATCATTACAGATAGTTTTTGCTAACCCAGTGATCAGCAACGCCACACTACCACGAGGTGTCCACGTGCTCCCCAGTTCTCACCTCAACAACGCACACCCAACAACTACACCACCACCACCACCACCCCTCCTCGTCAACATTGGCTTATTGATTCTACATTCTGAATATGATGGCCCAAATGATATTGTCATTGGTGATGGTTTAGGTTTGAGCATCACTCACACTGGTTCTTCTCAATTCCCTGTTTCGTCAAATATTTTCACTTTATCTAATGTCTTGTGTGTTCCTTCTATGCAAAAAAAAAAAAAAAAAAAAAAAAAAAAAAAAAAAAAAATTATCTCTATCTCTCAATTCTGCAAAACTAACACAACTTCCATTGAATTTTCCCTCTCATTTTTCTATGAAGGATCTACACACGGGGGAGACTCTCTTTCATGGCCCAAATAAGGATAATATATATGAATGGCCCGAGTCTCTGCACACCTCTGCAACACCACCTCTTGCCATGGTTGGTATCAAGGCTCCCGTGCATGACTGGCTGCTTAGGCCATCCCTCTACTCGCACTCTACAGCACCTTGTCAAGCATTTCTCCCTCCCAGTGTCCCCCAATTCCTGTCTTCCCAATTACTTTACATGTATACATTGTAAAGTAAATTAACAAGATTAATATACTTTTCTGAGGTTGTTACTCTTTTAGTCCAAACCTCCAACTCTTTTAGTTCTTGCCCCCTGAGTCGCAACTCAAACCCATTCCTCCATAATCACCATAACCTAGGCCCCATAACCACCATCCTTAGGTTGAAGCCAACCCATCCACCATGAAAAATTGATGAAATAAAACACAAGATTGAAGGAAAAAAAATACAGAACCATAGTCATAACAGTTCGCTTTGAGTTGAATTTTTGGTATTTCAGCTTGCCAAACTATTTCCATCTATCTCAACAAAAGAGACAGAGAGAGAGAGAGATATGAAGGTTGACAGAGTTAGAATTTTATGTGAGTGAACATATGGGTTGTTGAGGTGAGTTGCAGAGGAGAGCTAGAGAGACAGAGGAGTTTGAGAAGAGAGACAGTGGATAATTTAGGTAAAACGCACCGTTTTAGTGTTTGGTAAGGGTAAAAGTAGCATTTTCAAAAGTTTGGAGCATGACATCAGCACAATCCAACTCCTTGAGTGTAACTGCGCAGGATACTATAGAGGAGATGGACTGCCATTACGAAGAGCAAGGGGGTCTGCATGTTAACTGATACAAATTAGGCGGGTCCAAGTGTAATTTACCCTAAAATAAATGACACCTACTAATTGTTTATACTACTTGGTAAAATACTTCAATCAATTATTCCGGTACATTATGTTCCACCTCCCATGCACGTACTAAAAAATGGCAATGCCTTCAAGGTCAAAACAGAAAGGTATCTATCCCCACTGAGATCCCAAAAGTGATCAATGGACCACTAGACACTACTTTCATTACACAAATCACAACAAGAAGAACAGCCCTCAAGCCCTGTCAGGCATGCAACCACATATGTACAATTATTTCCATGTATGTGCATGGAAAAAGCATAAAACTTTTGAAAACTGTGCTTTAACAAAAAAAAAAAAAAAAAAAAAAAAAAAAAAAGGGCATGATTTAACATTAAAATTTAAAAATTGACATCCATACAAATATAATAGACCAAACTGCAAGAAAAATAAACTAAATAATTAAGCAATGAGGTTTTTATTTCTTTTCTTTGTTAATTAATGAGATGGTGGTAGCTAAGTTCTGTGTAATCTATGACTCTATCAACCTCCATCATATCAAAGCACTCCACCCTTTTGCTATGAACCCCATTGCCTAATTATTTCTACTATGCATCTCTCTTTTTAACCAATTTATTATTAAAAAAATTAAAATGCTTCTAGATGGGTTTGAAACCGTCTTCATACTAACCAACTGATGCAGATTGCATCGGCATATACACCACGGGCTGTTGGACGTCTTGCTGCTGAATCGGGATTCTAGTTTATTTAGATATTTTAGGAGTCTTTATTATTATTATTTAATTATTGTTTTTAATTTAATTTGTTTCCTAGGTAGTTTGATATTTTATTGTTCTAGTAGAACTAGGTTGTCTTGTTCTAGTAGAACTAGGTTTTTCTTCTTACTTGTTCTAGTAGAATTAGGTTTTTTTGTTCTAGTAGAATTAGGTTGTTTTGTTCTAGTAGAATTAGGTTTTTCTTATTAGTTCTCTATATAAAGGGATGTAAGCCTTATGGCAAAGTGTGTTAAGTTGATTATTTGATTAATAATATTGAGAGAGAGAGAGTTCTCCTTTATTTTCCTACTTTCGTGTTCTTGAGAGAATATTGATTGTGGTTGCCTACTATCTGGCATTGTTCTTGCGACAATCAACAGATTGGTGGACGCTTGTTTGTTTTTTGGTGAGCTAGTCTTGACCGCGTATTTCCCGCTGGATCAGTTGGTATCAGAGCCCAGTTCGTTCTTGCCGTCATGCCAAGACGAGGAGGAAGACGTGCCGGAGGCCGTAAAGCCAATCTGGAGGACGTGTATTATCGCGAGGACATGGCCCGAATTAAACAAGAAATCAAAGATGAGGTACGTGCCCTATTCAAGAGTTATTGTCTTGAGCGATGTCGTAGTCATCGACCTCCATCTCCGCGTTCTATGGACAAAGAGAGTGATGAGGATGTTTTGGTTGAGAATATTTGTGTTGAGGATATCGTTGTAGAGAATGAAGATTTGAATGAAGTTGAAGGGGGTAAGAATTTTGAATGCATGGGAAATTTTTCTTTTAATAATTTTGGTGATGATAAATCTGAAAAATTAGTTGATTTTAATTCTCCGCCTATTTTTGATGAGTATGATGATGAGGATGATATTGAGGCAAATATTATTGAAAATTTGGAAGGGCAAGAGGAGGCTATAACCTCTGAGACACTTAATAAAAATTGTTCAAGCAATAATTTTTATTGTCGTGTTAAACTACTTGGTGATTTTCAAGAAGATGAAATTTTGGTCGTTGAAGAGTTGAAGCATTATGATCTTATTGAAGTTGACAATATTTGTTGTGTTGTTAATACTCTATTGCTGAAGATTTTGAATGAGATGAAAGGTGCAGAGAAAATTTTTTTTGTTATGAAATTTTGGAAAAATAAATTTTGGAGGCAATTGAAACAAAAAAAGTTTTCAAAGTATTTATTCAGTTGGAGTGGTCGACATCAATACTTCTGTGAAGCCAACCCGCAGAGTTCGGGGACGAACTCTCTCCAAACAGAGGAGAATAGGGATGATGATGTAAGGTGTGGAACGATCACTTTTGTGCAATCAAACCATTGCGGATCGAGCACTCTATCCGCGATATCAGCAACTGCAAGTCTGGTGGTAGTATTCGTACTCATAGTTTGTTCGATGTCAAGCACTTGGTTCCTTATCATGAAGATAGCTCCGATGATGAAGCTGCGAATTCGAGGGCGAATTCTCTCCAAACAGGGGAGAATGATGCAGATTGCATCGGCATATACACCACGGGCTGTTGGACGTCTTACTGCTGAATCGGGATTCTAGTTTATTTAGATATTTTAGGAGTCTTTATTATTATTATTTAATTATTGTTTTTAATTTAATTTGTTTCCTAGGTAGTTTGATATTTTATTGTTCTAGTAGAACTAAGTTGTCTTGTTCTAGTAGAACTAGGTTTTTCTTCTTACTTGTTCTAGTAGAATTAGGTTTTTTTGTTCTAGTAGAATTAGGTTGTTTTGTTCTAGTAGAATTAGGTTTTTCTTATTAGTTCTCTATATAAAGGGATGTAAGCCTTATGGCAAAGTGTGTTAAGTTGATTATTTGATTAATAATATTGAGAGAGAGAGAGTTCTCCTTTATTTTCCTACTTTCGTGTTCTTGAGAGAATATTGATTGTGGTTGCCTACTATCTGGCATTGTTCTTGCGACAATCAACAGATTGGTGGACGCTTGTTTGTTTTTTGGTGAGCTAGTCTCAACCGCGTATTTCCGCTCAACAGATTGGTGGACGCTTGTTTGTTTTTTGGTGAGCTAGTCTCAACCGCGTATTTCCGCTCAACAGATTGGTGGACGCTTGTTTGTTTTTTGGTGAGCTAGTCTCAACCGCGTATTTCCGCTGCATCACCAACCAACATCGAGCAATTAAACAATTACCCAACAAATAAAAATAAAAGTAAATAATAAATGTGGTAAAACTTATCCGTGGAATGAATTGGGGAAGTCAAAGGGTGCTCAGTTTCAGAAAGGTTTTGATGAGGAGTGATCTCAACATCGTTTTCCTTTGTGTATCCAAGCAGTAGGGGTTTGCCTGAGGTCAGTTAACAGCTACTGCATACAGGTCGGCCTGAAATCATGAGTACTAATTAACTGACGAAAGAAATAAGGCATTACCTAAATATATATTAAAACGGACAGTAATTCAGTACTCTAGCAGTGGGGCACATATACATGATGCACTCGATGAAATAACATTACAAAAGCTGTTCATCAGATGTGCTTTATGTAATTATTTTAGAAGTGCATTTTATGTCACAATAACTTTAGAAAAATCGTTCAGATTCAGCTATCTCATTACAAATTATTTTAAGCTTGTTCCAGGGGCTTTGAAGCTAATGTACAGTGCAATTTATGGGACCCATGGCCCCACAGAAATATAAAATGTTTCTACTGTAAAACTTTTTATTCTTTAAGCCTCACAAGCCCACTGCCATGAAAATAAAGAAAATTACTATTCTAAAAGCTCTATGTTTTTTACGGGCTCCATTTTTTCTTTAAATACTTTCTCCACATTTAAAACCCCTACCTTTCACCATGTGTTATTTTTAATGTCCTCAGGTAGACAGAAATGCTCACATACAATGCACGTGACTCACTACTAGTGGAAAAAATAGCTACAAAATTTATTTGATCGAAGTCATAGTAAGGAGACAGATTAGTGATTTGAATATAGATATATTCAAGTTTAGAATTTCAATACTTCAAATTATAGATACAGAAAGGTAATTAGTAGAGGGCTAGGTTTAATTCAGGGAGAAAAAGTACTATGTCCATAAAGATTGAAGAAAAGTTCCAATATGTTAGAGAGGGACAATGAAAAATGTAATGAGAACAGAAGGGAAGTAGCTGATCACAAACAGAAGGGAAGTACAACATGCTCTTACCGAGTGTTCAGACTTCAGATATTGAAAGATAGAATATAAAAGCAGAGGGCTGAAAAATATGATCACCTACAATCTTGTTTTCTCATTTTAATAGCTTTTAGAACACTGAAAAATCCATCTCAAACTTTGCCAAGTCACTGACTAGTATCCCCCTACCCATTAAGTTCTCATGCTGGGATAAGATGAGAAAAAATGAATGTAAGAGGAGAGAACAAAGATAATATAAGGGGAGGTACACACACAAAGTGCAAGCCCATGCGTCTAGGAATTCATGATCAGAGGGTGCAACCACTTTATGCTTTCTAAATTCCAAAGGCACATTGGGTACACTTGGATGTTTTTCTTAGTCCTTAAGCAAAGGGGAATTGAGGGTAACCTAACTTTCCTTTATAAGAATGCGCACAAGGGGGAGATCTAATTTTCGCAATCAAGAAACTTTGGGTTTAGAAGAGGACAGCAGGCATGGGTTCCTTTCTCTAATTGTTCTATTTTTTTGTGATATAATCTCAATGATAGTAGATTCTTTCTTTTTTTATCAACAAAAGAATGTGCGCGCACACATGAGTAAACTGCAAAGAGTAGTTACAAAAGAATATATCCATCAATCTCTATAGACAGAATCACACAAACAAAAACCAATAAAACCAAGCTCACAAGCTTAAGGTGGAAGTGAGTGCAATGAAAAGGTCATACATAATAATCTATCTGTCTTGGATGCCCCTCTTTGACAATAACTTCTACCAGAGAATTTGCACCACCTGGGATTCTACTGAATGTTGTCAACATCAACAATAGTAGATTCTTCTTGTCCTACATTGATACTTTGTGTTTTCTCTCTTCCCCTCTTTTCTTCTGCATGACTTTGTTCTGTGTCAAACACATAACAAAACAACTAGGGGGTATCGGACCTCTGATAAAATTTGGTCCAGCAAGTTCACGGTTGACTGCTTAGACTATCAGCCATGCTTGTCGCATAGTCACCTAGGTGTGATTTAAAAACATTGATTAGTGAGGATAATTTATAAATACATTTCTCTTATTAACTTTGCCTTTCGTAATCAGAACCTATGGCTTCACAGTAATAATATTGTGTTCAATAAAGATGTGGAACACTCACTCTCTTAGTATTATTTTAGCCGACAGAATTATCTCAAAAAGCATTGAATTTTATCTCCCTTACAATTATAGAGCATTAGAAATAATAAAAAATAACCATGCAACTACCAATAAAACAGAAATTTATATCAAACGAAAACAGCTACCTAATGGGCCAAGCTTAATTTTGAGCGAGTCCGGGCTGGTAATTTGGGAGAGGCAGGAATTTGCTGCTCTAAGAAATGAGATGGTTTGTTTATGACGGTTTTTCAATGTATGTAGGAAAGCATAAAATTTACTATAGCAGAAGCTCTGGTATTGAGGGAAAGGGTTTTGATGGCAATTAACAAAGACATTGAGAAACCTAATGAAAGCAAGTGACTACTTGTATTTTGCTTGGATAGGTTGAAAAAGTTGTAATTAAGCATGAGTACAGAGGCAAACTGCGTATATTGTTTTGTGTAGCTGTAAGCCCTTTATTTTATTCACTTATGTGCTTTCAATAAACAAGATAGCCATGCATACACCAGCCATTTTCCTTTCACCGAGTATAGAGAGACTTACCATGTTCCTAATGACCCACGCTCGTTAGGGTGATTCCCAAGAGGCAAATATATTTGTTTTGGTCTTTGACTTGATGATAACGATGTACCAAGACAACCTTCCGACTTTTTTTTCTTTGTAGTAACAAATTTTATTCTTGCTATAATCAATGATAATTGATATTGGGAAATTTCATCAACCACTCAAACCATTACCTAAACTGCAAATATAGAAAGAAAAGATAATTACCGAGCAATCAAGAAAATCCCTCTTGCAAAAAGAAAACAATAATTCAACAGAAAATTGAGATATACCATGCTATCAGGTAGCTTGTCCGGAAAAATGTTCGGAAAACATGCTATCAGGTAGCTTGTTTGGCAAATCCTGTAATTTCTCAATTGACTTGCATCCAGAAATGTCTAACTTCGCTAAGGATCTCAATTCCTCAAGACCCCTGATCTCAGTTAGTTTCTCACACCAAGCAACACCTAATTCTTTTAATTTTTTTAGGTTTGACAAATCCGGTAATTTTTCAATCAACTTGCATCCAGCAATGCTCAACAATTCTAACGATTCTAGTTCTTCAAGTCCCCAGATCTCAGTTAGTTCCTCACACCAAGTAACTTTTAATTCTTTTAATTTTTTTAGGTTTGAAAAATCAGGGAGTTTTTCAATCAACTCGCATCCAAAAATGTGCAGCAATTCTAAGGATTTCAGTTCCTCAAGTCCCCGGATCTCAGTTAAATTCTCTAAGTCAAAAATTTTTAACTCCTTTAAATTTTTCAGGTTTGACAGATCCAATAACCTTTCCTGTGATATGCACCATGACAGGTCCAGTCTCTCCAAAGCTTTCAAAACTCTAAGGCCCTCAATCTTAGGCAACTTCACGCATCCACAAAGCGTTAATTCTTTTAGCATTCCCAAGTTTGATGGATCAGGTAATCTCTCTATGGATATGCACTGATCCATATTCAAATGTTCTAAGGATTCCAATCCGTCTAGGCCTTGGATCTCGATTAGCTTCTTGCAGTCCTCGGTAACTAATTTTTGTAACTTCTTTAAGTTTGATAGATCCGGCAATCTTTCTAGGGATTCACACTCAGACACGTCCAAACTCATCAACAATTCCAATTTGCCAAGGCCTTGAATCTCCATTAGCTTAGAGCAATGAAAAAGATTTAATTCCGAAAAGTTTTTCAAATTTGATAGATCTGGCAATTTTTCCAATGATTCACACCCGTCAAGACGTAGTTGGAATAGACTTGAGGGAAGCCCTAGGATACAATGAAGATTTATGCAGAGTTTTACTTGGAGTTCCTTGAGCTGAGTAAGGGCACCAATCTCCGGTAAGGTGCTAATGTTGGCTTTGTACAAGGTCAAGGTCTCCAATTTGGATAATTTCACAGTATCTCTAGGAATTTCAACAAGATTCAAGCACTCATTAAAGATCAGCTCCTTTAAATTTATTAGGTTGGAAAGAGTTGGGAATGTCTCCATGAATCCACAAGTGACATATAGACTCGTTAAACTAGGGGGAAGCTCTGGCAGCAATTGAAGCTCTTTGCAGCTGATTAAATGAAGGGTTTGGAGGTAAGAAAGCCCATAAATGCTCATTGGTAAGCTACAAATCTTGGTATAATCTAATCTCAAGATTCTCAAAGAGAATAGTCTCCCAATATTAGTAGGAATTTCCCCTTGCAAATAATAACAATCTGTGGCATTTATCTCTTCAAGCTTCTCTAAATTTCCAATAGCATTAGGTAACTCTGTTATCTCAGAACACGTAATGTCAAGCACTTTCAAATTTATTAGATTTCCAATCGATGGGTGAATTTGAACCAAGTTGTGACATCCTTTAAGAATCAATCTCTCTAAAGTTGCAAACGTGGAAAAGTTAGGAGTTCTGCTTAAGCCATAGCAATTTGAGAGATCTAAAACTCTCACGTTTTTTGCCATCTGTAGAACAAGAAAATTACAAAAAAAAAAAAAAAAAAAAAGATATATATATATATATAAATAATCAATTTCCAACAAGCATATGAAGTGACAATAGAAAAGGCAAAGATATTCTATCAGACCTTGATTTGACTCCAAACCTCCCAGTCGTCTGTGATTTTGCTATATGATAGTTCAAGAATAACTAGATTCTTAAGATGAAAATTGGTTGGCGTAAAATTCCCTGGGCATCCGTGCCAATGAAGCCATCTTAACTTTGAAAAAAGATGATTAAAATCTCCAGCAAGGTCTATGTAATCCACTTGGAGAAACCTTAAATTGTGTAGTTGCCCAAATTCTTCATTTGTAAAACAATGGTTATGAGACCCTAGTTTTAAGTGAAGACAAAGGGCTTCAACCATTTTTGTTCCCTGACAATAGAAAACATTAAAATAAATTAAGAAGGTTTATGGAGTCCAAGGAAAGTACAAATATTAAAGACTATTTTTCACCATTTTTTGAAAATTTTTTAATGATTATTTCTTTTCTTTTCCTTTTTTTGGGCACATTCAAAAAACATCAAGAAGAGTAGAACCCTAACCTAACCTAACCCCACCCCACCATTTTTGTATTCGTTTTCCTTTTTTCTTCCCTTTATTTTTATTTTTTTATTTTCTATTTTCTCGTTTGCAAAGAGGGCTTCTAACCTTAACAATGCAACTTTTTTTTTTCTATCTACATGAGCAGCCACATCAGTTTGTAAGGCCCTTTTGTACAAGGTTTTTGTTTGTAAAGTATTTTATTTCATAAATATATTAATGAGGAAATAAGAAAAATTCTAAATATAGAGGGAAAAATTCATTATGTGCATGGATCTTACCACCCGTCCCTCCAATACTTCCAAGGCGTCCTCTTGTGACCACAACTTACTATGCTCTCCCAGTTCCTTGTAATTTTCCTCACGGACAATTTCCCTACCAAGGTCTCTAAGCTGATCGTGCATCCTTAACTCATTATCATCTCCAATTTTCACAAGAGATCTGAGAACAAGGACTTCAATACCAGTTGTTGGATAAAAGTTACAATCATGCCACATGTAAAAAGCAATATTTTTATCCACTCCAATGAAGAGACACGCAATATCAAGGAATATCTGTTGTTGCTCATAAATTAATGCTTCGTAACTTATTCTCAACTTTTTCTGGACTTCATTATCCGGTAGTTTTTTTCAGCTTCATCAATGTATCTTCCCATATTGCTTTCCCCTTGCCAAACAAAAATGACCCTATAATCTCAAGAGCCAAAGGAAGCCCTGCAGTAGTGGATACAACTTTTCTAGAGAGAATATCATTGTCTTCTGGAGGGAAGTCCCTTCTAAAGGCATGCTTGCTAAATAGTTGAAGAGAATGATCAGGTTCCATTGGCTGGGGTTCGTAAGTCTTTTTCACTTCAAGCTCATCTAGAACATCTTAGTTCCTTGTTGTAACTATGATCCTACTTCCTGAACCAAAGCAATCACAATTTCCTACAAGCTTATCAAATTGATACTTTTTATCCACATCGTCAAGAACAATGAGAACTTTCTTTTCACGAAACATGTCTTTGATCTTGTTGATTCCTTCATCAACATCAACAATATCCAGGTATTTCCTTTTTAGGATCTTATTGATAAGCTGACTTTGCAAATTAACAAGACCCTTGTGTTGTTGTGACGTTTCTCGAACATCTGCAATGAAGCAACAATATTTGAGGCGCTCAAAGAGTTGGTTGTAGATGACCTTGGCAATAGTTGTCTTGCCAATACCATCCATGCCATGGATTCCAAGAATCCTTACATCATTGGAGTCAACATTTAATAATCCCATTATATTTTCTACGTGATGATCAATTCCAACAAAGTTGTTAGTTACAACCATGTAATTCTTCTTTAACTCTAATAAGACCTTTGAAACAATCATCTTTACTAGTTCTCCTTGACGCCTGCCAAATATAATTGATATCAAAGGGGAAAACACAACAAAAAATTAATTCCTAGAAGGAAAAATAAACATTAGGGCAAAAGAATAATGAATTTTTTTTTTTTTTTTTTTTTTTTTAATTCAGTTCAGTGTGGCTAAGCAGAAGCAAATAGAATTACTGTAATGGGAAAAGATCACAGTACTCTACACCAGGACCAGCCCACAATTTTCTCGCTTAAAGTATGCAATTAGAATATCACTTATACAGATATAATCAGCTTTTGGCGGAAGGATTTTATTCTCATACTTATTGGAGAAGAGATAAGTGTTTCTATATATGGATCAGGCCCTGTTTACTTGTAATACACAATATTACTATTCTAATAAATTCTCAAGAACAAAAGTGTAAAGAATTTCTTCTTCCCCATTTTTCCAATTTTTTGAGTCTGAAATAAAATTACCAATATGAAAGACGCTGCATTAGTCATGCCTTTTTTTGCAGTACCCATCAATCATTTTCACTATTTAATTTTACTTTAAACAAGTACCGTTTCATGCATACCCTGCAGTAGTGGTCCCAACTAGAACATCTATGAGGAATATACCAATATTAGCCTTCTTGCAAGTATATATTCAGCCTTCATTATCAATTAGAACATCTCCATACAATATGAAAATAAGAAATGAACAGAGTTTCTTGACTCATCAGAACCAAGTGATAGAAAAAAAACTTACTTTTTATCCACCAAAGTCAATTTTGAATCATTGCTTCTTCGCCTCTAGGGCATTGTACTAACAACCGAGATATAAAACTTCCCCTCTTTTTCTCGGGTGTTTCACTATCGTCCTTAAAATCAGTACAAATGAATGGATCTAGCCTATAATGCGGATTGAATGTTACCTCTGTTACGCTATGTTTGGATAAGGAATTTTTAGGTGGAATTTGATTTTGAGATGAAATTTGTAAAATTTTTATATGGATTTTGTCCATCTCATCCTTATAAAAATTTTACAAATTCCATCTCAAAAGCAAATTCCACCTAAAATTTCCTTATCCAAACATAGGGTTAGTGTTTTTTTCCCCCTCCTTTATTCCTATCTCCTGCTTCTCTCTATAAGTTTTGAACTTTTCAAATCTAGTTGAACTCTGGAAATTTGGGCCAAAAAAAAATGACCAAAATAATTTGCTTTTGAATTAGTCTTTCAATCAACATTGAGCCATATATACGTTCAACAAATTCTATGCTTCCATGAAGAATCAAATTAGAGAATGAACAAATTACTATATGTGTACATATATAAAGAACTGAAGCAATAAGTTAAAACTTAAATTGGATTTGATGCTGTACATCGGACGGCCCGACATCGTAGAAAATGGGAAAAATCTGTTGTCCCATAGTTCTCTGGCACTCGACCATCTGAGCGAACTCACGTAGGCACCATTTACTAGAAGCGTAGTCTTTGGAAAAGATTGGGATGGAGATTTTCGATTCCTCGATTGCTTTAAGAAGCTCCGGGCCGATCTCTTCTCCTACGCGAAGCTCATTATCATCCCTGAAGGTGCGAATTCCCGCGTTGACCAAATCTTCGTAGAGAAAATCGGTGAAACCTTTACGAGTGTCTTTGCCTCTAAAACTCAAGAAGACTTTCATATTCCCCTCCTGGAGCAGAGGCGGAGGCGGAGGCGGAGGAAGTGTTCCCGGCACTGCTGGCAGATGCGCTTCGTATTCCACTCTTGTTCAGAAGATTACTAAAGACGAGCAAGGAAGTGAGAATTACAGCAATTGTCACAAGACATGGTAACCAGAACCAGCCCTCCTAATCCATTTCCACTGTACAAGCAGATCAGAGCTCCCTCTCTCTCGTCTGAAGAAACTCAAAACCTGTCGTCAGGCTTTGCCTTGGATTCCTTTCGTGTATTTAATTTTGGGGCGTGGATCCTCTCCAGTTTGCTGATGTCCAGTTGCCTCCAGTTTGCGGCTCACGTAGCACCTCCTCCTTTTAAAGTGATCCCACGGTCTAAAGCAAGCCACGTCATCCGCACCACTTGAGAGGTTTTCTCACCATATCAAAGTAGTAGCTGGATGCCTGGAAGTGTTAAATCGCCGGCAATGGCACCTTGCAACCTACCTCGTCGTCAGTGGCATGAAGTCTACCGTGACAGTGCAATATGACGGGATTGAGGGAGGGTAACTACACGAAGAGACGGAATATTGGGTTACAGAAGAATGGGATCATAGAAGTGAGTAGGCATCCAACTCGAGTGGTGGTATTTTGTGGGGGCGTCGAAACCCAATCACAGGTAGAATCTCCAAGGGTTTGAAATCTCTCGAAGGTTTTATTTTAGTTCCTTAATTTGGGTTTATTCATCTATGTTGTGGACTTTTTCCATTTGGTACAGTGCAATCGTAGAGTATTGCTCTTTGTTGTTTCATTAAAAGTTGGGGGAAATTACATCTTCTTCTTCGCCTTTTCGTGTGTGTAGTTGCTTGTATTCCATACTGGATTATTCATTGTCCACAGAGATCCGTTGTCCGACAATGATCCGGATTAGAGACAACCTTGTCTAGATTTATTTCACTCCGTTAAAGAGAACCTATTACCTAAACAAATATAGGTTGATGACGTGGCCAATTGTGGACTGCTGGATTAGATTTAGAGGAGGTGGGCTTTGAGAGCCGTCAACGGGAGGGTACTGGACATATAGCATACTGGAGTGGATCCGCACCCTTAATTTTGAGGGTAAATTACACTAACACCTCCCTCTAGATTATGATAATAACGAATACACCCCAATAAGGTTTGTCAAGTAACAGATGTTAACGGAGTGAATAAAATGTCTAATTAGACATTCACTTTGAGTGTGTAAACAATGGGACCAACAATCTCCGATTGTAAAAACCAATTAAGCCACTAGGGCGGAATCAAGAATTGAGATCGGGGTATTTGTAAGTAAAAAAAAAATAAAAAGAAATAAAAATAGAAATAAAATTTTAAAACATAGTAAGTAATAAGATAGCTATATCATAATAATATTAATTTATTTATATTTTTATTTATTTATTTATATTTATATTATATTATGGGGAGGCATTATTTCCACGGACAAAAACTTTGCTTCCACGACTTTTATTTTGAACGGACGAAACAACCCTTGGGATGAGACAAGTGAAGAGGCTAGGGGAAAAAGATTGAACGAAGAGAGAAGAGGGAAGAGAGATGAAGCTACTTGTCGGGCAAACTACGACTCCAAAGTTTCGAACTGAAAGTGATAAGGGCCATCTTCTCAACCCAAGGAGGGGTTATGGAGGAACAACATGCAGCTCAAGTAGGTTGTTGGGGTTTGCGATGATGAGGTCACCCTGTTTTCGGGGTTTTGCCATTATCATCCCATGGGGTTTGTCATCGCCATCATCATCTGCACACATAGGAGGGGTTTGGTAGAATGAAATCTGGGTTCAACTAGTCTTAGGACTATAGCCTGACGGGATGAAATTTGAAATGCAACTTGCAGAAATTGTGCTCTTCCTTTTTAAATAGACGTTCCAAACTCAATAGGGATTTTGATTTTTCTATTCTCTTTCTTATATTTTTTTTTCTTTGTTTTTCATTTCAAGGTTTTAATGGATAAAATTGTCAGGGAGGTTGTATTGTTCTTCTCCCTTCTTTTTTCCCTAATTGGATTGTAGTAGAGAAGGAGAAAAAATGGGTAATGTTCGACTGAAATGGAAGCTGGTGGTGAAACAGGTGGAAGTAGAGAAGCTTTAAAAAGAAGAGACACAGAGAAAGCGAAAAATTTTGGAGAAGAAAGAAGGAGGAGAGGCAAAAGATTTTTAAAAAGAGGGCAATTTCATCCATTTGTAGTAAAAGGCCGTGGAAGCAAAGAATTTGTCTCTAGCAATAACACCTCCCATATTATACTCTCTTTGTCCCACCAAGATAGACTATATTTGTAACTTTTTTTTGTCTCAAAATGTTTATCTATTTTAAAAAGTCAAATTATAATTTTGTTGAACTTCCTATACTATTCCTTGTTATTTTAATTACTTTCCACACAAAACCCAATAAAAAATAGGTAAGGATACTTTAAGAAAAATAGAATTTAATAAATGACAAGTCAATGAAATGATGATTTTTCTTAAACTACATGTGTGGTCAAACATGACCTATCTTTGTGGGACGGAGTGAGTATTATATTACATACTACCTATAAAAGTTTGTTGTTGACCTAAATGGTTTTAATCCCATGATTTTGATGATAACAATACATAATAAGATGTTTAAAGAACTAACGAGCATTTAAGTGATTAATCAAGACAGGTATCAAAGCCATAAGATGATTCAAGAATCAAAGGATCAAATTGCAAAAACAAAACAAAACACAAGAACAATGAACAAAGCAATTAAATCGATCCGTCATCAAAGAATGAATCAAGACTTGTTTCGAGACAATTTGTGAGGAATTTTAGGAATTTAATGTAAGATTAATTTCAATCCTTGCTCACACAAGGTTAAAGGGCTTAAAACTTTGCTAAATTAATATTTATAAAAGCTTAAAGTGTACCACCTTGAAACCAAAGTTAGTGAAAAATAATTGTCTGAAAACAAAATTTTTCAGACGGCTGAAACCATGTTTCAGCCGCCTAAAAAGACTGTTTTAGCAGGCTGAAAGTGGTTATGCCTAATTTGTCAATTCTCTGGTATTTTCAGACGGCTCTTTAAGCCGGCTGAAAGTTTATTTAGACAGCTGAAATGGATGACCCCTTGAACTCCAAATGTAACCCTCTCTGGAAACTTTAGCAGCCTTCTTCAGACGGTTGAAAACCTCGGGCAAGGTTCAAACGGCTAGTTTTTTAACGGACTTTTGAAGCATTGAGTGCCCACTAAACTCCCTTTCCCCGCATTTATTGCTACAAAACGGCTATATTGGACTTCTTGTATATAAATACAAGCCTTAAGCTCATTTATGAGCATTCATTGAACTACAAACAAGAAAATCAATTACAAGCACTAATTTCTCTTATGAGCATTCATTGAAATCAATCAATAGCTGAGTGTGCTTTCATTTTCTGTGTATCTACTCTTTGAGAGAGTTTTCTTTGAACACAAAATCAATTCCAAACATCTTGTATCAAAGGGTTGTTTGAACCCTCACTTGTAAGCACTTGAGAAGTGTGTATTTGGCTAAGTGTTGGTGAAGAATACTTGATTTGTAAAGGTTTGCTGCTCCACCTTGAAGGAGAATGATTGTGGATTGGTGAATTCTCAAGCGAGCTCTTGAGACGAGGACATAGGTAGGAGGCCGAACCTCGTTAACATCATTTGCATTCTCTTACTCTTAATCTCTCTATTATTGCTCAATCTTATATTCATTCTTGTTTGCAATAATATGATTTTGAGTTTGCTATTAATTTTTAATTTGGCTTATAATCCTATTCACCTCCCCTCTAGGGTTGTTTAATTTGGACAACAATTGCTATCAGAGCCCAATCTCTTACATTTGAAATATTTGTCTTGCGAGGAACGATATGGCCAAATATAGTGGAAATGGATTCACCGAACCATTACACCCTTATTTTAAATTTTAAATACTCATTTGCCCCCTATATTTAAACAATTAAAAATGTTTATTTTCCACCAAAAAAGAAAGGAAAAAAAATTTTTTTTTAAAAAGAAAGAAAAATAATGACGTCCACTTTATGAATGCTACACAGTCTCTATTACTATGTATGTCTCCTAACCAACTTCCTATTCCTATCATAACTCTTAGTCATGGAAGAAAGTTTGACCTATTTTGTGAGCATCTATTACCATAATAAAAGAATTTCTATTTTATTTAATATTTAATATAAGATATATGGAATGGGATTAATATATATATATATATTGTTAAAGATTCTATATTTTTCTCCATTTGGCAGGTCAATCACAAATTCTTTTGCCTGCTTTTCTCATCCACATACCCTGATGCCTTCCCAGTTCTATCGATCAAATATGGCTTCGATAATGTACTGTTGCTATGCATGTCAAGACCTTGATTGGGGAATTAGGGGATTTTTCACGCACTTGCAGAGCCTTCTTCGTAGCATATGCTAAAGCAGGAGCTGCTCCTCCATCTTCCTCAACATTCTCTGGTTGTGCAAATCTGTTGGGGATAATTGTGGATATTGTGAAATTCGTCATAGAATATTTATTCAAATTAAACATGAATACAACTAATAACACAAATTAAGAAATCACAAATACAATAAAATTGAACACGGATAAATCTCTTAATAATCATAATTTAAATTAACAAAAATCAACACAAGAAATATTGAATTAAAATTAAATAAAAGAGTAAGAAGAGCTAGCCTGTGGGAAGGCACGTGAGATCACGCTGTCCTAAAGGAACTATCGCCTCCCTACGTACAGGTTCTGGCGAACGATAGGACCTCCAAGATACAACCCCAAAGCTCGCAGCTCTCTTCTATGGGTACGTCCACAAGAAGAGTATAGTGAACTCGTCCACGATCAGTTGCCCGTAAATACAAAATATAAAATAACTCAATAAAATTCTTAGAGAAATATAGTAGAAAAGGATTGAGAAGACAATGTAAAAACCCCCTTTGTTCATGTAGAGAAGCCCACTATTTATATTAGTAAAATGCTGAAATTGGTTTGGGCTAATAAAGGCCCAAAATAAATATCATAATGATTCTTATAACAGCCCAATTAATAATATGAAATAAAAGTCCAACGGCTAATAACGGACACCCATAAATTATAGAAATTAAGGTCCAACGGTCAAATGAAATAAACTCATATAAATAAGCCATTAAGTCACTCGTGTGCTACGTCATGTGCCACATCACAACACGGCCGGCCGGTCCGGGTCGAGGTGGGCTATGAAGGTGTGCACACGTATGTGATTCGAAGTTTTAAAGCTTTAAAGAAAATCACATATTTTCTAACAATCCCCCACAAGATTTAAAAGTTCGACAAATAAATAATTAAACAAATTAAATATATATAAATATATAAACAAAATATATATATATATAGGGCAACTATATACTATGCAATAGGTGTAGGTGTCTTCTGGACTTGAACCCCACTTAGTGTTAACCGTTTCCATTTGAGGAATCATAGTGGCAAAGCCTTGAACTAGACCCCTTGAGCCAAATTTCAACAAGTCACACACATAGTATTGATATGGGACTTGGTTCTAAGCGGGTTAGCGCGATTTATGGCCATGCGCTATATCTTGATTTTCATAAGAGTTTCTAGGGTCAGCCCAAACCCATAGCCGCGGCCTCACGTCGGTTCTCACTTAGGTAAGTCCTCCAAGGGTACTGTGACTGTACCCTGCAGGAGTGTTCCTGCCTTAGGCTTATTCAGAGTAAAACTCTTCCTTACTGTCACATCAATAGCACTCTCACCATAGGGATGGGGAGGAGACACTCTCCTAGCAAAAAGTGCTTTTTGTGAGTCACGCTCTGCGGATTGTTTCTACCCATTGAACCTCCTTCATGAGATCTCCAATCACAAAGGTTGGGTTACTTCCGTTGGTGACTCCCTGTGGGCTAAAGCCCCATCCCCCTCGATGGATAAAATAACTGCATTTCTGCATAAGCTTCTAGTTGGTTGATCAGCCACATTTCACACCATATTCTGCATCTCATATTGGCATTATCATTTCCTGCATCACATAATGCTTCACATAGACATTAGCCAAACTTCAAATGATATAAAGATGCCAATATAGTGAACCCCAACAGTTATGAATATATATATTTTTCCTCTTAATGAGTTCACAAATAAACATAAATTGAATGCCTATAATTTTTTACAATCATTTCATTAACCATGTATGTTTTATTTCAAAAACAAATGGTATTCATAATAGCATAACAAATTCTAAATAAATAGGATATGATAAATTTCTCAGGATAATAATCACAGTGTCATGTCATCTCCAAATAAAACAAATATCTCTATTTCTATGTCCATAATTATTCTTCATAAAATGATGATAAGTCATCTTTAAATTATAACCTGGCAAAAACACAATCTAAGCAATTGTGAATACTTACCATAATTTTTTAATTCTTATACAAATGGTTTACACAATATGACACAATATTTATTGATTAATAATGAACCCCCACATCAAAATATTTATTTAAAATTTTAATTTTAAATTCATGGCATTTATCAATGCATAATGTTATTTCCATACTATTGAATATATGACTACACTTACTAACACATATTATAATTTTCTATGAAGAAAACTAAGAATAGCAACGACAATAATTTAATAAATGATTACTGTTATAGTAGAGCTGGCAGGCCTTCTCACAATTCAACAGTGACTCAACTTTATAATACACAATAATATCATACGAAAGTAAAATAAAATCATTCAAAACAATCAATGAAATATAAATATTCATTTGACCCGCTCATCTGAATATATAAGTTAACATCAAGCACAACTGAACAGGCCCATCAGACTATTGCATAATATTATAGAAAATAAAATGATTGAAGTCTCAATCTCTAAAACCTCTCCTACTTAGTGAAGTACAACTACATATGTACATAGAGAAAATCTCATGTCGTCTATGGTAATTTTACCAATATAGTAAAACTCTTAGCACGTACAGAGAGGTAAGTGACTAGAGTAAATAATATACACTATGACCCCAAATAATGTCACATTAAAATATAAAAAGGTACTCAAAGGCCATATGCAAAAGGACGAATTAGCAAGAACATTCTCACAAACTGATTAACCCTTTTTTTTTTCTTTTTTTTTTTCCCCTTTCACTGTTTTAAGCCAAAAGACCTAGACCCAAGTTTGATGAAAAAACCCAATCTAGTCAAAAGCTAGAAACTCTAAGTTTTAATCAACCAAATCCTAGACAAAATTAGTCTCACTTTCCCAAATATTACAAAAGAAACCATTTATTATTCCACAATGAATTTAGATATTTAGTCTGATATTCCAGTGTCCACGATGAGAATAAAAATTGTCGAATGATTTTAATGAGTCGACAACTACTATCTAAATGACATTTCAGAGAGTCAATGTATCAATCCAATCAAATACATGTTGGACAATTTTACCTCAATTTCCAATTTCCAACCATTAATTTATATATCAAAAAAATTTGCATGTGTCAATGTCCTTAAAACTTTTGTTGTAATTACAAAACAAAATAATATTGGATAACATATACGAATAACAACATCAAGAAATAATAACATTAATACCAAAGCCAATTATAGACAACTATATCAAAATCTATTTTGACAATATAAGCTTAAACTTCTACTAAAATTCCTTCAAAACCTATGGTCCCATGGCCATAATAGAAAATAGGTAATATGGGTCCAGTATATTTATTAAATAAAATATGGTTGTGTGAGCGCCACGCCCGGTACCACATGGTTCGAGAATACGCATTAGCCTCAAAGGACTAACACGGAGAGGAGTCGCCACCCAATAATGGGAACGAGTGAACCCTAGCAGGGTCTAGCTCGTCATAACCAGAGATTCGGGTTCGGAGCTAGGGTACGCAGCTGGGAAGGTGTTAGGCACCCAACCACGCCCGGTCGGAACCGGCCCCCCACACATGATTGATGGCTTTAATTAATCTAAATATTTAACTAAAATCAACCCTACTCATTCAACCACAGCAGCACGCAAATCATGATGATATGATGGAAACAAGAGATATAAAACAAACATAAAGAAATGACCATGCAAATTAATTAACTATCATAATAAATACAATAAAGAGGGAAACTGTCTGCCGAGGTAAGGTGCGTACGCATCACTGATTGGTGCGTACGCACCTAATAGGCATTTCACGCAGAATCACAGAACTCACATATCAGTCTACATCATGCATCCTTAATAAAATAAAATATGCAGAAAATAAATATGAATATGAATATAGACTAAACCTAAATCATGCTAATCATGCTGTAGACAGAAAAATAAAATAAACTAAAATAAAAGAAAAACTGTCTGCCAATACTTTATGTGCGTACGCGGTATTGGTTACTGCGTACGCACACCGTATTGATGAGTACGCAGTACAATAATTGCGTACGCACCTATTGGCGATTTATGTCATCTCTCAAAACTCACTGTATGCGATCAGAAATCATATATGTCCGTTTTTGCAGATTAGAGTCTGAAACCACCTTTATGGTAACACAGGAGATTTTCATACCAGCAAAATCATCATATAATTAAGCCCTAGTCTATTGCATGATGCTTATACAGAAATATGCATAAAGTCCTAAGTTCTCTTATGGAAAGAGTCCACTATGTGATGACATGCAATCAATATCATGCAGTTATCATGGCATTCATGGTAGCACATTACTTTATGAAATATGAATTTTCATGCTTAATAGGTAAATTATGCATATAGAATACAGATGTTACCCTCAGGGTTCTCCACTCTGATTCCTTTAAGGACTACTCCTTCTTGAACCTCCAGAATTGCAGCCTCCTACACTCTCTCTCTGTTCCTCTCTTTCCTTCTCTCTCTTTTGTTCTATAGCTTTCCTCCTCTCTCTGATTTTTCCCAGTCCCTCCTCCCCCTTTTCTTCAGGTGTCTAGTGGGTTATATATAGGCATAGGAAGTAGGATTAGGGGTCTCTGCTGTTTTTCCCGAAATCTAGGTCTCCTAAGCATGTTACAACACGTTCCTTGAAAGAGTTCTGATCTGGAGGGCAAATGGCCCAAAAAGAAAGGTTCTGGAAGCATAAGATGCGTACGCACCATAATTCCATGCGTACGCACCCATATTAATGCGTACGCATTTATGTCTGTGAATTTACCATATTTCTTAGCTGCAACTCTTTTGGCTCATGTAGGCGAATTCCAAAGTTTGTCAAAGTATATGAACTAACCTCATCACAGGGCGTTTCCAATCCGACTCATCGGGTGCAAAATGGGGTGTCTACAGTTGCCCCTCTTTCGATACCGCCTGCTTGACGGGTAGTATCGAAAGACTTAGCAGAGCCGCCATTTTGGCCCGCTGACCGAGTGGAAACCAAAGCAAACATAGTCCATGCGATTCAAAGTGATAGGATTCTGTTTGGGCAAAACAGATTGGGTATGCAAAGATCCCTGACTAGGGCATGGGCCTTGACGAAGGTCCGAAGCGAGTAAACCCTAACGAGGGTATGGGCCTTGACGAAGGTCCAGAGCGAGTAATCCCTAACGAGGGTATGGGCCTTGACGAAGGTCCAGAGCGAGTAACCTCTTACGCGGGCATGGGCCTTGACGAAGGTCCGCAGCGAGTAAACCCTGACGAGGGCATGGGCCTTGACGAAGGTCCGCATGGGCCTTGACGAAGGTCCGCATGAGTAAACCCTAACGAGGGTATGGGCCTTGACGAAGGTCCGCATGAGTAAACCCTAACGAGGGTATGGGCCTTGACGAAGGTCCGGAGCAAGTAATCCCTGACGAGGGCATGGGCCTTGACGAAGGTCCGTATGAGTAAACCCTAACGAGGGTATGGGCCTTGACGAAGATCTGCAGTGTGATCCCTGACGAGGGAATCTTGGACTTTAAGTTTCAGGCCCAAATCGCATCGTATGTGCGTACGCACATATACTGGTGCGTACGCACTGTGAGATATAGTCATCTGTATTAGATGTGCGTACGCATCTGGTTCAACTGCGTACACACCTCGACAAGAAAAACTAAAAAAAATAAGGGAAACGGCACCGTTTGAGCAGGGGAAGGGTTTCAAATCCGCAAAACCCTCCTCCTTCTCCGGCATTTCCGCCGTTGAACCCCGAAACAGCACCCCTTCTCCTCCATAACCGCCCCCCTCGAAGCCATTACCACACCCCTTCGAGGCCATCAACACGCCCCTTCGAGGCCATCAACACTCTGCATTCTCTCTACTCCTCCTGCCTTCCTCTCCTCCTACAACCAAACCTCCTCTCTCCTCTTCGTTCGCTGCTCCATTGCCGACGATGCCGCCGAAGAACAAACGTCCCCGCGGAGATGACGAGGGCTTCACCATCAACCGCTGGGACCCCCAACTGCGGCCCAACGCCATCCCTAGCATCCTCCACCGTCCTCAGGAGCATCTCTCACATATGGCGAGGCAGCAAAGGGTAAGTTCTTTTCGAACTCGAAAACCCATTTCGGTTTTATCGTTCTTCCAATTGCAACATTTTTCCTTTTTGATTCTTTTCTGTTGATGGCCACCACTCAAAAACACTTGGACTTGTTAATCGAAACGAAGTGACCCTAAAAAATACTGTGAAAACTGCTTAAAACCAACTGAACTGTGGAGGGGATGGTGGACGGAGGTTGAAGATGACTGATAGTGTTTCAGAGGTGCGTACGCACTAGGTGATGCTGCGTACGCATGACATGTAATGCGTATGCAGTCATACGACTGCGTACGCATTCTTAGGAATATGATTTCACACAGAGCGGAGATGGGACAGAAAATGCGCGTACGCATCTCATGACACTATGTACGCAATATATCACTGCGTACGTGATAGCGTGAGGTGCGTACGTGATCCATGGATTTTTCAAACCCAGCAGAGAAAGGACAGTGCGTACGCGTTCTGTTCAATGTATACGCGTTCTCTCGGGTGCGTACGCAATGAATGTGGGTGCGTACGTGCTCCATGGCTTTTTCAAACCCTATCAGAGAAAGGACAAGGCGTACGCGTTCTGTTCAATGTGTATGCATTCTCTCGGATGCGTACGCAATGAATATGATGCGTACGCAATACGTAAATACGTTTCTATTTAGTGATTGACAGATTAGTGCGTACGCATCCATTTTACTACGTACGCATGCTAATGAATGCGTACGCATGCTAATAATAACACTTACCTGTATACTTACCTGCCCTTGGATTTTGCAGATTCCTTCGAAGCGATCCGGTCGAGGGAGTCTTGACAGTCTCACAGGGTGGTGGGAGAGACTTACGCCCGAGACCCAGCAGATAGTATCCGACGCTGGTTTTGGGACGCTGACGCAGGCTACCATCTACAGCCAGGCGAGCCATACCTTGGTCTTCTGCATGGCCGAGCGCTGGTGGGACACCACCCACACATTACACCTGGCCGGTAGGGAGTGGACTCTGACTCCCCTTGACTTTCACCGCCTTACGGGCCTTCGGATGAGGGGGCGCCGTTTTACCTTTAAGCTGACTGATGATCAGAGAGATGCGCTCACCAGGCGCTACCTGGGTTTGCCGTGCCTGACTGCTACTATGAAGTACCCCCTCCTACATCGTGCATTCGCGGGGAAGGGGCAGGGCACTGCTGAGGAGCGCGACGCGATGGCTCGCGCCTTCATGTTGTATGTCATAGGGGCCTATCTGGTCCCTAATGCGTCTCAGACTTTCGAGCCGGGCTGGCTCCTAGCTTTGGAGGACCTTAGCGTGGCGCGGGAGTATGGATGGGGGACTGCAGTTCTGTCGCACCTCTATGCCACCATGGATGCCCTTAGTCGGGTGAAGTCCGACTCCTTGACCGGTTGTTGGCGACTTTGGTCGGTAAGTGTCTACTTTCAGCGCTTTCCTTTCCCTTTTCTTCCTTTTAATCATTATCTTTCTGGCTTTTGGGCAGTTATGGGCACAGGCTTATATCGACTTGAGTCCCTTGGGCGATCAGGAGGACTTGGGGCACACCGGCCTCCGGGAGTTCTTGGACAGGCTTACCCCGGTAAGCTTATCTATTTATCCTTTGTTATTTCTTCATGTGAGTTCATTAATCTCATCCGTCCTTTTTTTTTTTTTTTTTTTTTTTTTTGGATGCAGGCACGGATGCGTGCTCGCCCGTGGTTGGGGCAGGCTGGGGTAGGTCCTCCGGAGTGGGAGGAGGAGGCTCGGGCGATGTCGGAGACTTCCTGTCTGCTTGCCTATCCTCGCTCTCGCGCCCTGTATCTGGCGGAGAGGGTGGTGCCCCAGTTGACAGCAGATGCTGCCTTGTGCGCCTTGGTCCCTTATGATCCCCCTGCATTTTCCCTTGTCCCTTACCAGATGGCAGCCGAGGACTTGGAGACGTGGTCTGGTGGTATCCCCTATGCATCCCGCTTGCTAGGCCCTGACCATGACTACCCCTCCTTTGCGCGGGATCGCCTCATGCCCAGTTTCATCGGTCATCAGGTATTCATCTGTCCTTCCCTTGTCACGGTTCTCTATTGATCTTTGCGCGTACTTAGCTTCTTTCTCTCTCTTTTTTTTTTTTTTTTTTTTATCAGGCACCTGCTGCTGGCATGCCGGAGGGAGGTCTCCCCATCACCCTTCCATCTTATTCGGTACCCCTCTACAATGCTGAGGGCGTGCCTCGTGAGGAGCCTATTGTGCCAGATCCCCAGGCTTATCCTCTTCCTATTCCTCCTGGGACTCGCCAGGTACCTGCGTAACCCTGCAAAATAGCCCTAGGATTTTTGGTTAAGTTATGCTATGCATGCTCTAACGAACCTACCCTTTCCCTTTTTAGTTGACCCTTGCTAAGACCGAGCAGCTGTACCAGATGTTCGGTGGGCTGAAGCTGATGCTGACGGCTCACTCCCAGACGATTTGGGAGCTTCGTCGGGAGATCGCGCAAGCTCAGGAGGAGGGTGATGATGATAGTGACAGTGACGGGGACGCTGCCTAGGCTTAGATTTTGTTATTTCCTTCTTCTTTTCTCTTTTTGGAACAATATCATTTATTATATTTTGAGGACATGTACTTAACTAATTACTTTTCAATTTTACATGCTGTTCTGAATTGCATTATGTTCTTTCCTTGTGAGTGTTTTCCGAAATTTTCTTCATATGCGGCCCAGACTTTTCCCGGGTGATGTAGCATATGCGTACGCATCATAGTTACTGCGTACGCAGTATACTGGATGCGTACGCATCAATGGATGTTGCGTACGCATCATAACTCGATCAAGATCAGGATGCAGGGAGCTTCCCTGCAGTCCCCTTGTAGGACTCAAACTCTGCTTCACAACCACAGTCCAACTAAGGACTCTTTCCAGGACTGCCTATAAATTGGGGTATTTTCTTGTAAAGCCTCTCCTCATCAATCATGGAGAGCTCTCTTCCCCCTTAGGGTCTGTCACGGTGGCTGAAAACCCTGGACCGAGGTGCTCGCGATCTTTTTCAAGCTAAATTTCGAATTTCCTCTCTATTCGATTACGCTCATGTGAAAATCAATCATAGCTTTTTACGCGAGGCTGCTGAGTTTTGGGACCCCGCTCGACACGTATTCCGTTTTAATCGTAATGAGCTATGCCCCACCATGGAAGAATTTGGTGCTATTCTTGGGCGACCTGACTTCACCCGCGTTCTCCTGCCGAAGATGACTATCACGAAGGCTGAAGATCTGGTCCGTTCATTCGGAATTTCCCTGAGGCTCGCGCGATCATGGCTTGTGGATTCGCGCATTGTCCTGGAAAACGTAATATCATACTTTACTGCACTCCCTTTCCCGATCTTGACAGCGCAGGTTGACTGCTATCTGAACGCCGTTTGTGTTGTCCTGACGGCGAGTTATCTGTTTGTGGGACCCGAAGGTCTGGCGGATGTTTCTATCCTGCCTGTCGTTCTCGAACTTGGGGAGCGTAACCCCTGCATGCTCATCCTTGCGGATACTCTCAACGGTCTGGACAAATTTGCCCGCGAAGAAGTGTCTTTTTTGGGAGGCAGCCCGCTGCTTCTGCAGGTGAGGGTAAAATGCCCCTTCTTTCGTGCGTACGCACACACATTAGGGCGTACGCACAAACATTAGTGCGTACGCAGTTGTGTAGGTGCGTACGCATTATGATAGGTGTATACGCAAGTGTACATTCTGATCCTCATTTCCCCTGTCTTCTTAATGGCAGATATGGCTGTTGGAACGTCTGCAGCTGGTGAGCAAGCCTGTGGTCAGTCCCTGGGCATATCATCCTCCCGACTTTCGCCGTCGTCCTCTTATAAAACCGTTTCCGGGCGCCGACGATTTGCGCACTATGCTAGCCCATCTTCCTTGTCATGATATTTGTTGGTTTTGCCCCTGGTGGAGAATTTCTGAGATGACGACCGATCTCATCTTTTCTCGTGGTGCCATGTTGGTCGGTTTACGGGAGATCTCATATTGTCCCACTTCCCGTATTCGGCGGCAATTTGGCCTACCTCAGACTCCCACAAATGGTGATCACCTAGGATATACCTGCCCTGCCAGGGCTCGCATCGTTGAACGAATTGGGGAAGCTTGGGCAAGCAGAACTTTGATCCGCCCTATTGTCGCACCACCGTTAATTTCCCCGAGCTCAGATTACTATATTTGGCTTAAGGTTGATATGCAAGCTTCCGAGGAGGCAGAAGTGAGTCGTAAAAGAAAAAGGGGAGGACAAATTCTTGGGGACAAAAAGAAACTGAAAGTTTGACTTGCTTTTATTAATATGCTTGTTTCAGAATACATTTCATTTATTTCCTCTTTCCTTTCTTAAATATGTAATCAATAATGGCCATGAAAGTTGTGGTCGAGTTTATTATTAGTGAAACTATCCCTATCAATCTCGCACCATCTCCATCATGTTGTCCATACAGAATCTTATCCACTTTATATATAATATTTGCGCAAACGATCCATATTGACCGGATGTGTGAACTCATTCCCTTCCTCGTCCATTATCTTGACTGCTCCCCCTGACAGTATTGTTTTGACGATATATAGTCCTGCCCAATTCGGTCTGAACTTGCCCCTGGGGTCGGAGACACGAGCTAGAATTTCTTTTAGCACCAGGTCTCCCTCCCTTAGATTTCTCGGTCTTACTTTCTTGTTGAATGCACGGGCGATTCTTCTCTGATAGCCCTGCACATGATACATGGCCCCTAATCTTTTTTCGTCCAGCAAGGCAAGCTGTTCGTATCTTTCTCGTGTCCACTCCGCTTCGGGAATTTGATTTTCTATCATAACTCGTAAAGACTCGACCTCAACTTCTACTGGCAATACTGCTTCCATCCCATACACCAAAGAATAAGGCGTAGCCCCCGTGGATGTCCTTATGGATGTTCGATACCCCCATAGAGCATATGGTAACCTTTCTGCCCAATCTTTGTGTGTTTTGGCTGACTTCATAAGAATGTTCTTAACATTTTTGTTGGCCGCCTCTACTGCCCCATTGGTCTGTGGCCGGTACGGAGACGAGTGGTGGTGCTGGATATGATACTTATCAAGCAGTTCTTGTGTTTCTCCTTCAAAATGCGACCCGTTATCCGAAACGACCTCATGAGGTACCCCATATCTACAGATTATGTTGGTCTCGATGAATCGGGCCACATGCTTGGCTTTCAGTTCTGTATATGCTTCCGCCTCTATCCATTTGGTAAAGTAATCTATGGCCACTAATATGTATTCATGTCCGCCAGTGGCTTTTGGGTGAATTTTGCCAATGATGTCTATTCCCCAGACTGAGAATGGCCAAGGGGAGGTCAATTGATGTAGTTCTACAGGCGGAGTACACCGCATGTTGGCATGAATTTGGCATTGATGACATTTCTTTACGTATAACACACAGTCTGTCTCCATAATTGACTAGAAGTAACCCAATCTGACCGGTTTCTTTGCCAGCATTCTCCCATTCATGTGTGGTCCGCAAACCCCTTCATGAACTTCGGTAACCAACACCCGGGCCGCTTCTTTACTTATACACAGCAGATGAGTTCCGTTGGGCGATCTTTTAAATAGTTTCCCTCCGCACAGGACGTATTGGGCTGCCAGCAACCTCAGCGCCCTGCGATCTCTTTTATCTGCCCCTGACGGGTAAGCCCCTTTTTCTAAGAAATTTTGGATGTCGAAATACCAGGGGTTTCCATCGTCTACCTCTTCTTCTAGGGTCATAATAGCGGTTTCATGGGAGGGATGGGACTTTTGTTGGATCATGAGTGGTTGTAAGGTCATTCCTTCGGGGATGTTGATTAGAGAGGCTAAAGTGGCTAGAGCATCAGCGAATTGATTTTGGGATCGGGGTAAAGGGGTGAAGGTGATTTTACGGAATTTTTGGGCTAGGCTTTCTAGGTAGGCTTGGTATGGCTTCAAGTGCTCCTCCTTGGTTTTCCATATCTTTTGGACTTGGGCTATGACCAACGCGGAGTCTCCATATATCTCTGCTTCCTCTACTCCCAGGGCTAATAGTGCTTCCAGTCCTGCTATGCAAGCTTCATATTCTGTAGTGTTATTAGAATTCTTAAAATCCAGCTTTATGGATAGAGGTACATGGGACCCATTAGGCGATATTAAAATAACTCCGATCCCGTTCCCGTATTGATTTGATGCCCCATCGAAATACATTTTCCAAGTCTTTGAACACTCTATGTAAAACAGATCTTCATCCGGGAAATCTTCCCTAAGAGCTTGTCCCATTACCGGGTGTTCTGCACAAAAATCGGCTACCGCCCCTCCTTTGATGGCCTTCTGAGTAACATAGGTCAGCTCAAACTCAGATAGCAAGAACAGCCAACGTGACAGCCTGTTGTTAAGCGCAGGTTTCTCGAGGAGGTACTTCAATGGGTCCATTCTAGCGACTACCCATACCTCAAAGGTTATTAAGATGTGCCCAGCTTTTGTACCGCCCAGACTAATGCGAAGCATGATTTCTCCATGGCGGAGTAACGTGCCTCGTAATCATGCAATTTCTTACTTAAGTAATAGATGGCCTGTTCATTCCCATAGTCGTCTTGCTGTGCTAACATACTTCCCAAGGCTTCTTCGAAAACGGATAAATATAACAGAACGGGTTTCCCGGGTCGCGGAGGCGCAAGGATTGGAGGATTTAACAGGTACATCTTGATGGCTTCAAACGCTTGCTGACACTGCTCATTCCATTCCTTGGACTCTTTCTTCCTTAGCAACTTAAAAATTGGTTCGCAGGTTAGCGTGAGTCTTGCTATGAACCTACTAATATATTGCAATTTTCCTAAGAAACCCCGTACTTCCTTTTCTGTCTTTGGTGGTGGCATCTCTAGTATTGCTTTGATCTTGACAGGGTCCACTTCTATGCCCCTATAAGTTACCAAGTATCCCAATAGTTTCCCTGCTGTAACCCCGAAAGTGCACTTCTGAGGGTTTAATCTGAGCTTATACTTCCGAATCCTCTTGAAGAATTTCTCCAAGTTATCCATATGTTCCTCCCTGGTTGCTGATTTGACTATCATGTCGTCCACGTATACTTCCACTTCCTTGTGCATCATGTCATGTAGCAATGCGGTCGCCATCCTCTGGTACGTTGCCCCAGCGTTCTTCAATCTGAATGGCATGACGGTGTAGCAATACGTGCCCCACCCTGTGGTAAAAGTTGTCTTGCTCATGTCCTTTGGCGCCATCTTAATTTGGTTGTATCCCGAGAATCCGTCCATGAATGACATCAGGGCACTTCCTGCGGTGTTGTCTACAAGGACGTCAATATGAGGGAGGGGGAAGTCATCCTTCGGGCAGGCTTTATTCAGATCTCGATAATCTACGCAAACTCTTACTCGACCATCCTTTTTTGGCACAGGTACAATATTCGCAACCCAGTCGGCTTGATCTACCGCTCGTATAAACCCTACATTCAGCAGTTTGGTAACCTCCTCCTTAACCTTTATCAACCATTCTGGTTGCATTCGCCTTAATCGTTGTTTCACGGGTTTGGCTCCTTCCTTCGTTATGATGTGATGCTGTACTATCTCCGGATCAATCCCAGGCATATCATCGTAAGACCAAGCAAATACATCTTGGAACTCACTCAATAGTATTTTGAGATCGGTTTGTTCTTTTATAGACAAAGTGGAGCCGATTTGTACTTCCTTAAGATTTTCAATGGTGCCGAGGTTGATTTTAACAGTTTCACTTTTAATAGGTTCTACACTTCTTTCATAATCTTCATTGATTACTTTATTTAAATCGGGATCTTCGAACATTAATGCAATGTATTCTTCTAAAGACATATCAATATAAGCGAAATCAGAATTCATTTCATTATCAATTGGATAAATTACATCATAGTTGGCCTCAGAGGCCTTGATATCATCAAAAATGGTCATGGGATTAACCATAATCTTATCAGTCTGAGTGGTGATCCTATCGCCTACAATGGTCTTCTCCATCTTCTCCCAGGTCCAGGTGCTGGTTCCTCCATTTGCTTCAGTGATTAGCTCCGTTAAATTCTCTATGACCACTTGATCTGCTAATACTGTGATGCTCAGGTTGTGTTCTGATAGCAGATGTTCCCAGGCCCCCTGCTCTAAATTGTCGGCCCAGTCCACGTCCAGCGCCTTTACTTCTTCAGCCTTTCCCCATGAAGGTGTTATCTTTAATGTTTCTGCGAAGAAGACTTCCAAACCTGGCAACTTTCTTCCATTGGTCTTGTCTACCCAAGGCTCCGGGAAGCCACAGAAAGGGAAATCTTCTCCTTCCTTGACGAAATTGCCATTAAGGGTGCCTTCGTTCTTCGGGACTCCTGATTTTCCCTCATACCCTATCCCCTTACGATCTTTTTGTGCACGGAAATCAGGCAATTCAGTGACTCCTTATCCATTCTTTCCCATCCCCATTCCAGGTATGTACCCCATTCGCTTCATGATGTGGGCTACCGTATAACCCACTCCTATTCCGAAATCCGGAGATGCCTTTTCTCTTTCATCACTCCTTCTTTCGAGCATTTGCACTAACTCGAATCCTCTCCATCCCAAGTCCTCTGTTCCTTCTTTAATGCCTAACACTTGACCCGTGATTTCCCCATCCCCATGAATCACTAAGACACCTCCTTGCCACGGCATTTTGATTTTTTGGTGTACTGTCAACGGGACAGCTTCGAGAGGGTGAAGCCAAGTTCTTCCCAACAGCATGTTGTAATTGGCCGGAATATCCATCACACAGAATTCCACCATAGATTCCACCGGTCCTAATTTGCAGTTTGCTTTAAAAGTCCCTAGGACGCTCCTCGAGCTATTGTTGTATCCCCTCACAGTTACTGCGGATGGCGTTAGTTCTTCTTTAGGTACACCGAGGCGGTTGGCTGTGCGTAGCAGGCATACGTTGAGAGCCGACCCATTGTCTACGAGTACCACCGGGATCTTCAGGTTCTTGCACTCCACTATGACATACAAGGGTTTTGCATGCCCTACCCCTTCTGTGGGAAGATCTTTTCTTGAGAATGTCAGCACGGTCTTTTCGGCAGCATCTACCCCCATGATCGACAACACTTGCTCAGGCGTGGTGTCGATGGGCACCTCGTGTTGAGCTAGTGCCTCCAATACCGTCTTCCTATGTTTCTTTGAAGCCACCAATAGACCCCATAAGCTAATGTTGGCCTGTGTCCTCTTCAACTGTTTCAGGACCCGGTCCTCCTCCTCTTCTTTCCCTATTTCCCCCAATTTGTGTCTCAACTCCTCTATGTCAACTTCAGGGTTCACGTCTTTCCCCGGATTGTCACCCTCTAGATGAGGAGGCTTGAAATGCCTACCTGCGCGAGTAAGGTGCATAGTGTCCTCCTTAACTTGTTCCCAGAACCCTTTCTTAATATCCCCTTCTTCGTCACTGTCATCCCATGGTGAGCACACTGCAATGATGAGCATAGATGGATCCCCGCTTTCGCGTCCTCTTTCAATCAGATTGGCATATGGCGGTGGTGCGTTATGGTTGGGAATGGGATTTCGATGCACATTGGGTTTCTTATCCTCTCCTGGCGGCGGCAGCTTCCCTGCTTCAATCATATCTTGTATCACATGTCTCAACCGAGTACAATTGTCGATCTTATGACCGATGCGCTGGTGAAACTCGCAGAACTCATTCTGCCTCCAGTTAGATGGGATTGGGTTTGGAAGTGGCAGAGGTTCCAAGGCCTGTAAGTACCCTCTTCTAGACAGATTAGCAAATGCTTTGGACAAGGGTACTCCCAGATCGTGAAATACCCTGGGCTTTCTTTCTGTCTGCTGAACATTCCCTACTGTTGCTTGCACTGGTCCTCCGATTCTACTTGCCTCCACTTGCTCCACTGTTGCCACTGTTTGCCCCGAACACCCTCTTGGGCCTGGTCTCGATCTGCCCTTTGTTTATTGCATCTTCTATTCGGGTCCCGCACTGGTACAGTTGCTGGAAATCCATGACGGATGAGGTTAGCATTTTGTCGAAATAGACTGGTGTCAGATTTTTCAGGATCATGTTGACTTGATCTATCTCTGCCGGCCTGTTTGTCAGTTTCACTGCCTTTGCTCTCCATCGCCCTATGAACTCAGAAAAAAGCTCATCGGGTTTCTGCCTTGTCATTTCTAAATCCCTCAACGTTACATCCAATACTGTATTATAGTTGTACTTATTGGTGAACTCCTCGGTCAATACCTCCCAGGTCCCAGTTATCTTCTCATCGAGCTTGTAATACCATTTTGAAGCATCACCAGATAAGGATAGTGGAAACGCGAAGTGGATTTGCTCCGAGGTTAGGCCCCTCATTCTAGCTATGCTCATATACTGACGTAGATGTTGCTTAGGGTCGCCAGTTCCATCAAACTTCTCGTAATCCGCAATCTTGAATTTAGGGGGTAGTTGAACTCTAGCCTCAGAGGTGGCACCGGGCATAGAAAACATGTAGTCGTCTATCCCTTGAGACTTACGCCAGGCGGCCTTCATCTGCCTTATCTGCTCTCTCATTTCATGATTCTCCACCTCTAGCTTATCGAACCTGGGATCTTCCACTTTGCCCTTGTCTTTAACATTCTTCTTGCTAGCTATGTAATCTGCGAAATCCTCATCATCCCAAGGGTGAGATTCGCCTTCGTGAGTTTTCGGTGCACCACTCCCTTCTCCTTCCTTGTCGACTCCCTTTTCGCCTTCGGGTTGATCAGATGACCCTTTACCCCCCATCTCTAAATGCTCTAGCCTCTGGGTTAACCCCGTGATGAGTTCCTTCATTTCTGCTTTATCCTGTCGCAACATAGCCACGAGATCGATTAAAGTTGGCTCCGCTGCCATTGGTTTCGGTTCCACTTTCCTCAGTCGGTTGGATGTAGGTGATCGGACCCAAACACAACCTGGCACACTCTTCTGTGATCGACCAATCCTTTGCTGCATTTAGCCATATGTAACTTTATCAAGCCCATGTCCTTCATTTGAATAAATAACATTGTTCCATTAAGATTACCCAAATACTGCTTACTATACCTTGGGCTTTGTCATGTTTACTATGTCTTTCAAATGCCCAAGGTATAACAAGTGGACACAAAGCCGTTATTTTGCCAACTTAAGCCCAATACAGAAATATCTCTCATCTCTCAACAATTTGGGCCCGAACCTGATATTCATTCTTCTTTTTTTTTTTTTTTTTTTTTTGGTCAGGCCCAATTACAAATAATTCTCCACTCTTTCGGGCTTAAGTTCGGATATAACTTGCTTTGGACTTGATTCTTAGCTGGATTTTGGATTTGATTGCCAACACGGTTATCCTAGTGCTAAACCCACATAGTCCATTAATTATCTCAAGTCGGCCCAATATACACACACCTCACTCTCTTCTGGATCATGGACCCATGTATTTTTTCTTATTATTTTACACAAGTCCAAGTCCAATGACAATATCACACAACTTCCCTCAATCGGGCTCAACTTGAGATAGCTAATAGATAATGGGGGCCTCGTCCCAAGCCCGCGATGAATTCCTAATATGAATGCAACATGACATGGCACACATTCAAGCAAGGGTACGCAAAGGTTGGTGGGGTAACTAGTGGTGTTGGTTAATGGGGTACTTCTCCTTCAAGGGTCACCCAAGCTAGGGCACTCAAAGAGTGGCCCGTTAGCGTACTCACAAGCTTATTACAGGCTAGTGGCACAGGCTGTGGGTTGATGATGCCAACTTCCACTAACCATAGGCCCGAATGGGACCCGGTACCTTTCATCAGACTGTCATCGAGGGTAAGGGGTGGTAGTGCGCGTGTGTGCAATTTTGGTCTTTTTCAATTAAACAATTTAAATTAAGTAAAGCCATAAATCACTATACGGAATCTAGCTCTCTATCCCCAGTGGAGTCGCCACTGTGAGCGCCACGCCCGGTACCACATGGTTCGAGAATACGCATTAGCCTCAAAGGACTAACACGGAGAGGAGTCGCCACCCAATAATGGGAACGAGTGAACCCTAGCAGGGTCTAGCTCGTCATAACCAGAGATTCGGGTTCGGAGCTAGGGTACGCAGCTGGGAAGGTGTTAGGCACCCAGCCACGCCCGGTCGGAACCGGCCCCCCACACATGATTGATGGCTTTAATTAATCTAAATATTTAACTAAAATCAACCCTACTCATTCAACCACAGCAGCACGCAAATCATGATGATATGATGGAAACAAGAGATATAAAACAAACATAAAGAAATGACCATGCAAATTAATTAACTATCATAATAAATACAATAAAGAGGGAAACTGTCTGCCGAGGTAAGGTGCGTACGCATCACTGATTGGTGCGTACGCACCTAATAGGCATTTCACGCAGAATCACAGAACTCACATATCAGTCTACATCATGCATCCTTAATAAAATAAAATATGCAGAAAATAAATATGAATATGAATATAGACTAAACCTAAATCATGCTAATCATGCTGTAGACAGAAAAATAAAATAAACTAAAATAAAAGAAAAACTGTCTGCCAATACTTTATGTGCGTACGCGGTATTGGTTACTGCGTACGCACACCGTATTGATGAGTACGCAGTACAATAATTGCGTACGCACCTATTGGCGATTTATGTCATCTCTCAAAACTCACTGTATGCGATCAGAAATCATATATGTCCGTTTTTGCAGATTAGAGTCTGAAAACACCTTTATGGTAACACAGGAGATTTTCATACCAGCAAAATCATCATATAATTAAGCCCTAGTCTATTGCATGATGCTTATACAGAAATATGCATAAAGTCCTAAGTTCTCTTATGGAAAGAGTCCACTATGTGATGACATGCAATCAATATCATGCAGTTATCATGGCATTCATGGCAGCACATTACTTTATGAAATATGAATTTTCATGCTTAATAGGTAAATTATGCATACAGAATACAGATGTTACCCTCAGGGTTCTCCACTCTGATTCCTTTAAGGACTACTCCTTCTTGAACCTCCAGAATTGCAGCCTCCTACACTCTCTCTCTGTTCCTCTCTTTCCTTCTCTCTCTTTTGTTCTATAGCTTTCCTCCTCTCTCTGATTTTTCCCAGTCCCTCCTCCCCCTTTTCTTCAGGTGTCTAGTGGGTTATATATAGGCCTAGGAAGTAGGATTAGGGGTCTCTGCTATTTTTCCCGAAATCTAGGTCTCCTAAGCATGTTACAACACGTTCCTTGAAAGAGTTCTGATCTGGAGGGCAAATGGCCCGAAAAGAAAGGTTCTGGAAGCATAAGATGCGTACACACCATAATTCCATGCGTACGCACCCATATTAATGCGTACGCATTTATGTCCGTGAATTTACCATATTTCTTAGCTGCAACTCTTTTGGCTCATGTAGGCGAATTCCAAAGTTTGTCAAAGTATATGAACTAACCTCATCACAGGGCGTTTCCAATCCGACTCATCGGGTGCAAAATGGGGTGTCTACAGGTTGGCATAAACAGCAAACACCATTACACAATAAATAAAATAACCGTTTACTATAAAGTATAAACAGTAAAAAATCCCAATAATTTAAAATTAACTATTATACGGCAACTCTTAAAGTGAATTAAATACGGAAATACAAGAAACAGCAAAGTCCAAATTTAGGATATCAAACGCCACTAGTAAAGACCAATGATACATAAAATATAATAATGCACCACTAGTCCCTACATTGTTGCCAACTACTAATAAACATTAAACAAAATAATATATCAATATATAATTTTCTTAATACAATATTAATAGTCTCTCATTGAAAATATAGTGATATATTTTATTAGCCACTCACATATTAACATGTATTTCGGTGAAATCATTTTAACATGCAATGCCAAACAAGCTAGCTAGAGACAACTCATGTCATAATCGTCGCAAAGAAAAACTTTGATGTCTACTTATTTAATTTATTTCCACTGAACCATACCCAATGAAATCAAGAAGACAATCAACTAATAGAAGAAATCGTTGGAAACTCCATCTTTTTAAGTAAAATAAGAAAGGGCAAAGGGTAAGGTGTGAAAACGGTCAAAAATTGAAAGCTGAAAATAACTAGCTTTAATGACAGTAATAGTCACATACTCTGATACTCACATATTAATTTCTATAACTTCTATGTGATTCATATGCATTAAATTGAATAACATTAGGAATAATAATAATGCAGACCGTTACTATACAAATGGACTACTACAACATGCAAATAAAATAATGTTAGATGACTCATGCTTTAAAAATTTTCATATCAAGGTCAAACACTCATACAAGCTATTGAACCCAATTCAACTAGTATGAGGACTAATTCACATTCAATCACAAATTATTTATTTATTATTTACATTTTATCCATTAGATGGTTACGAACATATTCTCAATAAGACACAATGATAGAACACACAATAATGTATTAATCTATCTAAATCCACACGTTACAGTTCAAAAAATATTGAACTCATGTAAAACTATTTTACTTATGCAATTTTTTTTTTCTCCGTGAGCACAAGACTATTTTGTATATAAAAATTATTCCATGGAAATTATCAACCTTAATAATAACTAAATAAATTAATAATAAAATTAACTAGTTGTTACATAACAAATACCAACCGTTACTTTGTCATTTTAATAACATTAAACTTTGTAATGGCATGAATGGTCACTTATGAATATACAACAACCTAAAATGTTCTAATTGTCATACCTCATAAAAAATGATAAGAGACGTGTAACCATGTACATATTCTTTTTATGAACTCAATCAACACTTTCTGATAAGAGAAAATACCCTATCATGAGCGAATAGCCACAGCTATGCACACATACACAAGTTCATGAAGAACCTAGTCAAGAATTCAAGATGTTGCTAATCACGTGTACACCGTAGATTAGAACTAGTCATCTATTTCGTTGTAACATGGATGCAGTACATGTGGAAGTCTTATAGTTCCTTTAGATTGTTGGGGATAATTGTGGATATTGTGAAATTCGTCATAGAATATTTATTCAAATTAAACATATATGAATACAACTAATAACACAAATTAAGAAATCACAAATACAATAAAATTAAACACGGATAAATCTCTTAATAATCATAATTTAAATTAACAAAAATCAACACAAGAAATATTGAATTAAAATTAAATAAAAGAGTAAGAAGAGCTGGCTGTGGGAAGACACGTGAGATCACGCTGTCCTAAAGGAACTATCGCCTCCCTACGTACAGGTTCTGGCGGACGATAGGACCTCCAAGATACAACCCCAAAGCTCGCAGCTCTCTCTTCTATGGGTACGTCCACAAGAAGAGTATAGTGAACCCGTCCACGATCAGTTACCCGTAAATACAAAATATAAAATAACTCAATAAAATTCTTAGAGAAATATAGTAGAAAAGGATTGAGAAGACAATGTAAAAACCCCCTTTGTTCATGTAGAGAAGCCCACTATTTATATTAGTAAAATGCTGAAATTGGTTTGGGCTAATAAAGGCCCAAAATAAATATCATAATGATTCTTATAACAGCCCAATTAATAATATGAAATAAAAGTCCAACGGCTAATAACGGACACCCATAAATTATAGAAATTAAGGTCCAACGGTCAAATGAAATAAACTCATATAAATAAGCCATTAAGTCACTCGTGTGCTACGTCATGCGCCACATCACAACACGGCCGGCCGGTCCGGGTCGAGGTGGGCTATGAAGGTGTGCACACGTATGTGGTTCGAAGTTTTAAAGCTTTAAAGAAAATCACATATTTTCTAACAAAATCTTCCTCAACATTCATCATGGTCATATTTTGCTTTTAGGAAGAGTTTCAAGTAATAAAAATTGGAGATTGTAAAGAATATAAAAGCCATACAAATAATACGTGGTTAAATAACTAATAAAAATTACTATGGAACCTCTTATTAATAGAACAAATAGAATGGTATGCCAAGTTTCAGCTATTTCTATCCTATTAAATAAATTTCATCGTAAGAAGATCCCTATCTATTTTAGCTTAGTCAACTTTTCTTCTCTATCATTTCATCATATAGACGATATATAGAAGTCATAAACGGTTAACCCAATTCAATTTTTGTGTGCGAAAAATTTGAGAACCCTTTGCATGCATGTGGTTAAAAATTGTGCTTATTATTTGTCCTTTGAGTCGCGAATTAGTTGCCTTTACCTTCTTTAATTGCCTTCTTTAATTGTCCGGTGCATATGCCCAGAGAAATTAGTCAAGTGCAAAGTATCTGAAACCTCTTGATATAAAAATAATAATAATATTTTAGCTGTTGAACCACACAAAGTTGACTAATTATAGACTTGGAAAGAAATTAAAGTGTGCCATAATCAAACGAAGGACGATATATAATGTCCAAGAGGGGGAAAACTCTTAGGCCGGAGATCGAACAACCTTCTTGAGTTTTTATTAATTCATTTGAAAACTTGGACAAAGAGTTGGGAGATTCAAACCAAATAATTAAAATGTTCTCTGTCACCATAGTTCGAAATTGACATCCTTGAAAGCAGAGTTGTGGCAGGGTTTCACATTCCTATTGGGACAACACCATAAGGACAAATTTTTGGGTTTTATTAATTTTCGGTCATTAATTAACATTGAACGCCTATGTCGATCACCCAATACCTTAGGTTGAGTTTGTGGCAAAGAAAGGGAAATGACCTTTTGGTGACCACTTCCCAATGTAATACCAAACAAAAGGAAATTAGTAAATTAGTAGTCAAATTGTATCATGTTGACAGTCAATGTGTAGCATGTTGACAGGCAATGTAATGCCAAACAAAGGGTTTGCCCGTCAACTTCAAAAGTAATATCATATCATGCCTTCCTTTAGCCATCTCATTCTCAAAATGTCTCACTCAGATATCACGCTAGTCATTGAGGGTCTTTGCAATTAAAATCATACACGTTGCCCTTGTTTGTGGAATAGAATTAAGCCTGCACATTTGGCATCTTCTTTTAATAAGATATATTATCCATTGATTGGAAAATGCAATTAAAAATATTCCAAACACTCTATAACATCAAGAAAACCCTAAGTAGGTTGTTCATACTTTATTGTACTTTATTTTCACCTAGGACATATAGTATACTTGCAAAAATAAACTTCAAAAACTAGTTTAATTAATTAGCAACTGAGATTATCACCCGGCAAAACACCAAGTTGGCTACAGTAATCCTTTTAGAACCCAATCCGGGACTGTACAGCACCAGAGCCTCCTCCCCCCATTACACTCTCCACTGTTAATGGCTCGACTGGTTGCTCCAAAACCTTGGTTCATTATGGAGTGGCAATTGTTCATCCAAAACCAAAGCGCCGTCTTAAACGACACACCTACATCATTTGCAACTGTTTCGGGAGAGTTCAATCCATCCAATCCCAAGGCCTGACCTGCCGCTCCATAGTTGTGGTTCCACGATAGCTGAAGCGGTCCTCGCCCGTAGTAAACTTTGCTTTAGTTGGATGGATATTGTGTGTATGTTGGGTTTCAATACTTCGTCAAGAGCATTGATGGACCACCCATTTCCTCTATATGGCAGAAGTCTGCAAGTGCACAAAAATTTCATGTTAAACGAACTTATATTTCTTATAATTACAAAAAGACTCAAATTATAAAGCACCCTGACGTAGATGACATCAATCTCACCTCTTCATTCACCATCAAGTAATGTCTGATCCAGGCCGTTCTAGTGAATCAATGGAGATTGCAAAGGTATAAATATATTCATAAATATATGAGAAAGAGGGCAACAAATAAAAATAAAACTTACGATCAGTTTCAAGCGTGGCATGAGCGAAGAAAGCTGCGATCTCACGCTTAGAATCGTCGACAGAACCAACCGTACCAAATTGGGGATACAAACTGAGAGCGTCAAGAAACTTGGCTCGTTTAGAAGCTCTTGCCAGCACAACTAGCATCGGCCTGACCAATTATCCCATTAAAGAAATCGTCCGTCACCGTATCAGCCACCGAAACACCACTACTACGACGTGTAACAAGGCCCGGCTTGGCACCCCGTGCCACAGTAGTCATCGCCGGTGCCACAATAGCCATATTGGCTGCAACATTCGTCCGAGGCACAACCACAGTTCTGACCCACTACGGACACCGGCAGGGCCGCGGCGAGGATTCCAGCCAGAATGGTTAATGTCACGAAGTTTTTCTTGCTCAAATGGAGGGACAACATTTTGGGACAATTGAGAGGAAAATGCGTGTGTGATTGGAATTTGTACAAGGAAACCTCCTTATAAATTGTGCAAATTTCATCTTAAAAACAAATTCCACTTAAAAATTCCTTATCCAAACATAATGTTAAGAAATTTGATAATGAAGATTCTTGATCGGTTTACCGTGAAGAAGATCGACTATTGGATTAGTTCCGAGTCAACAAGACCAGCTCAGGCAAAGCATGTGCCAAGTCGAAGCCTTCCTAGACTTTCTTACCACTTAAACCTTTCTATAAACAAGTTTGGAGCGTGACCGTAATTTCCTTGAAATTGCACCGAAAACACCCTAAACGACTAAACCAAACAAACCAAACAAAACAAATGGGAACATAGAAAAGGGTAAAGCAATTTTAAATTTTAACATTAGATCAAAGATACAAGTTTGTTCATTACTTGGGTTCATATATGTAAGTGATCTAATAGCATACATTATTCCAACCAAACAAATATAAATTAAAAACAAAAACTAGCCACAACATGAACCATTGCATTAGAGGAATTCAGACAATACTGAAATAGGAGAAAAATCTTTAAATCCATGGCCTTCAAGATAGACAGCACTTCCCCTTCAAATTTTTCTAGAACAGCCCCCCGACGTAGATCCCATGTATGAAAAATCCTGCTTGGCTAAGCCTGCCTGTCCAAAAATACCAGCAGTAAAGCGATCTACTTCTATATGTTTCTCCTTCCGTACTTTTCTCCTTTCGGCAGGTCAATCACACATTCTCCTGCTTGCCTTTCTCATCCTCATACCCTGATGCCTTCCCAGTTCTACCAATCAAATACGGCTCCGGTAATGTATTGCTGCTATGCATGTCCAGACCTTGATAAGATCTGGTTGCAAAAAACTCAGCCCCAGATTTAGCTGTTCCCTTTATTAAGGAGTTAGGGGATTTGTCACGCACTTGCAGAGCCCTCTCCGTAGCATATGCTAAAGCAAGAGCTCCTCCTTCATCTTCCTCAACATTCTCTGGTTGTGCAACAAGTGCAAATATTCATCAAAGTATCAACAGTTGCCACATATCCACATATAAGGGAATGTCTATTAGGTGCATCAATAAAGCAAGAAAAATGGTGGGCAAAGAAACAAGTTCAACATTTCACGGTAGTATTTTGCTTTCAGGAAGATTTTTAACTACTAAACATTGTAGATGGTAAAGAATATAGAAGTCAAAGTCCCGGTCAGGTAAGAATGTGCTTATATAAATTATATTAACACCATGCATTGGGGGTTTTACCTCATGCGTTAGCCCCATGTACCCCATGTAACCCACCGATGCACGGGGTACAACTCCTAATGTGGGTGCTGATATAATTTATATCAACACGTTCTTACTTGACCGTCATCCATAAAAGTCATACAAATAACGCGTGGTTTTGCACGTTATTAATAAAATTTAATTGTGGAACCTCTTATTACTGGAACAAATAGATTGGTATGCCAAGCTTCTGCAATTTCTATCCTGTTAAATAAATTTCATCATAAGAAGATCCCTTTCAATTTCAGTCAACTTTTCATATCTATCATTTCATATAAATAGACCCATAGAAGTCACAAACTGTAACCCCAATTCAATTTGTGTATCGAATTTACAAGACAACATGCCAGTAACAAACCTAGAATTCTTCTTAACAGTTTTCAAGCTTGAAGAATTATTACTTTCATCAAACATAAATAATTAATCTTACAATCACACTGCTATAGTTGAATATGATCAAATTGGACATTTACATCGCCCCCAAGAGTACAGCCTATGACTAACTACCGTATTGAGTAACCCACATGTAGAAGACTATAGATGTACATGTTTGACTACATAGTTATCTGTTATGTTATCACATGCTCTCAACTAAAGTGTGTTTTAGTTGTCAAATTATCATATCCATGATATATGCAAGCAGAGCAGTTTTTCCTGATAATAGTCTTCCAATACTTGATAATCCATGAAAGAAATGGATCAAGAGGATAAGCAGGCTAGGCCCTTTTTAACCTTTCCCATATTTGACGGAATGGATATCTTAGTAATTTTTCCAAATTTTCTTATTCACCCAAAAACTAGAAAATATAATTCCAAATTGATTGTCAAGTGAAATCCAATCCATGAAATAATTTGATCTATATGTCCCAAGAGAACTCTACTCCCAAATGTTATCCTTTGAAATCAACATATATAATCTTGGGCTCTCCCATTTAATTTTTTAAAACAAAAATCAAAATCAAAATCGGACATCATAACACTGATTAACTGCTTGTGTTTATTTATCCTTCTCAAAGCAGCAAGCAACTATAAAAGAGTAAAGAATACAGCTATTAATGTGGAGACAATTTTTCATAGAAATAAATGAATAAATAAATAAAGTCATTTGCTTATAGAAAACTATTTCTCTCAGTTGGTTGCCTAACCTCTTTAACTTTTTTTTTTGCCTGACCTCTTTAACTAATTGTAGGTCTATGAGTGGATTTGATGGCAGCTAAAAAAAATTTCAAAGGAGATCTTTTCCAAACAATGTCATGTTTTGTGACAATCTCACAGAAATTTTTTTATCAATTAAAGAAACACCGTTGGAAGTAGTTTTGAACTCTTTTGTTCAATCATCAATGAGAAGAGAAATGCATTCAAAATTATAACAGTCACCACTTACTAGTCACTATCTAAAGTTTCATTTTTTTCCCCCAAAAGATTTCATTCCCATTTCAGTAAATGAATCCAGAAGAGAGAAACTACCTTGCAGATCAACATCTTCTATGTATCCACCTTGAAGGAATGAAAAACGTGCTTCTCCAGACTGCTTCTTTACTTCTACTAAAGATGATCTAATTAAATCCCAGAATTCCATCATATATGCTCCTGTCCATTGACTTCCTCTGGGGAATGAGATAAAACAAAACTTCAAACAATCAAATATGACTTTTATTTCTTTCCTTCAACCAATCAAATAAAAATTGATTGGTTCTACAAACAAGACTTTCGGAAAACATTACGCCGATATAGTGCTGTACTATTCATCTTCTCATTTAGGTTTTATACTTCAATCCCCAAGATTTTACTTTACTCATATTTCCTATTGCATTTTGTATTTACAGATTTCAGAAGTGTCGTCATGATATTTCATAGCCCAACATATGAGGAAAAAAAAAAAAAATAGTTTCGATGGGGGCTAGAACTAGACTGAACTCAACTCAACAAAGCCTTCAGTCCCAACTCCTTGGGGTGAGCTACACAAATCCTTTTAAGCCATATAGCTGTATTTAGGCCCTAGGACCCTATGGAATTTAATGAAGCCGAGTTGAATTAGTACGGAAAATCCTTTATTAATAACCACGAAATTTCATTAAGGAGAAAACATGAGGAAAGTTCTTTAAAGTGATAACATATAAAAAGGCAGAAAGAAACAATAGAGATACTAAGAAGAAAATTTCTTTCAGCAAATCATGCTTGTTCACTTAAAGCACATTAGCTGAGCCAACCTTAGCATTTACCAACATCAGACAAGAGAGCTGTAGATTTCTATGTCAAGGCCAGTCCCTGATTGCTTTTTGTATGTTCATGTATGTATTCATTATAAACAGCCAACTTACAGTATTCAACCATAATGAAAATCTGAATTTCAAATGCTAATAATTTTCAAACAATTGAAGGAAAAGGTTCAACACCATCCAAATCACTTCCTAAGGCAAATGAAACTCCCTAGTGCTATTAAATATTATCAACATTGGGTCCACAAAGATCAATATCTGACCAGTCAAGAGGCAGAAGGCAAAGGTAATTGAGGTCCCTTATCTGAAGGATAATAAAATAGGATGTGTTAAGTTTCCAACCTAAAAGCCTAAGCTTATAAGTGAAGAGCCCAAATAGGTATATGAAGCTATGTCAAACCCAATATTTGGGCGTTATGGGATGTGGTATATTTCCAACACTCCCCCACACGTGCAGACTTAACACAGACTTGTCACGTGGGCAACAAATACGAGCTCAATAGGCCCAAGAACGACATGCTCTGATACCATGTTAAGTTTCCAACTTAAAAGCCTAAGCTTATAAGTGGAGGGCCCAAACAAGTATATGAAGTTATGTTTAACTCGATATTTAATCGATGTGGGATGTGGCACTTCCCAACACTCCCCCTCACGTGCAGGCCTAACAAGACAACAATGGGCCTGTCACGTGGACAACAACAACGGGCTCATGAACGAAATAGGCCCAACAACAACAACAACAATAACGGGCTCACAAATGTAATGGCCCAAGAACGACATGCTTTGATACCATGTTAAGTTTCCAACCTAAAAGCCTAAGCTCATAAGTGAAGAGCCCAAATAGGTATATGAAGCTATGTCAAACCCAATATTTGGGCGTCATGGGATGTGGTATATTTCCAACACTCCCCCACATGTGCAGACATGACACAGACCTGTCACGTAGGCAACAAATACGAGCTCAATAGGCCCAAGAACGACATGCTCTGATACCATGTTAAGTTTCCAACTTAAAAGCCTAAGCTTATAAGTGGAGGGCCCAAACAAGTATATGAAGCTATGTTTAACTCGATATTTAATCGATGTGGGATGTGGCACTTCCCAACAGGATGAAATGAAGAAACAACTCCCAAAGATATGTTTTAAAGGTAGGTTCTTCTGCCTTTCTGGAGGACAACTCTGATCATAGATCTGCTTCCCAGAAGTACCTAAAGTAACCAATTCCTTCTTAGGCAGAAGCACTCAAGAGAAGAAGTGAAAGGAAAGGAGTGGAAGTAAGCACTCAACTGGGAAAAATTTATAGAACAATGCCGTAAATAATTATACAAAACAGAAACACCTTAAAGCAGTCTAAGTGTGTCAAGAAATTCATTAGAAGTGTTAAAATAACCTGGAACTTCTATATTCCTATTTAGCATAGACTGAACTATTTTCCTAATGAGAGGCTAAGTTGCCGTATGGAAACCAAATCTGTACATTGGCTTTCATGTAGTTTGATATCAGTCCAATGTTACAACCTATCAGAAAAACCAGAGAATGAGGCAGCAATGCCAAAGAAATAATGGAATAAAGTGATGATACAGACTCACTAAAAAACAAAATGTAAAGGTTAAAACCAAGTCCATCATAAGGAACATAAGATAAAAGGTCAGTACCTGTTAAAAGCCAGCATGGCTTCAAATGGAGTAATTACTGGAGCTAAGAACTCTTTGCTATCCAAAAGAGCAGTTTGGGCGCAAGAGACATAAATGAAGACATCACACTGACCACATTGGAAAACTGTTATAAGACCTTAAATATTCTCATCACCCCATGCAAATAAGCAGAAAACAATCTACATGCATGTATGTAAAAGTTTACCTCAGGAAAGTTAGCAAGTTTTGCAGGGTTTGGTTTTCCCATCACAAGAGTATATGCCTTTTTCCCTGCTCCTATGATCAACTCTTTCATCAGACGAATTATACGAAGATAACCAGCTGCATCAATAGTCGCAACATTAACCTTCGTCTTCTACTAGCTAAAGGATGCATAATGCACACATATGTTCTTTCCATTACAAATATACTTAGAATTTTAATACATAGAAATCACGCATTGTGAACAAGAAAGCTTGTTGAGATCATAATGGAGTTTAGGAAGGCGTCAAAGGCCACAACAAGTCAAAGCCATGGAAACTCGAATTGAGTCTAGAAAGTTTTCGTGGGGCTATTAGAAGTGTATTGAAATCATAGTGGAGAAGCATGCAAGCAAAGCTATTTCCAAGAATTCCCAGGAAGTATCATGGTCAAGGAGACCTACATCAATCACTTATAATTTCTTTCTTTCTCTTTTTTTTTTTTTTTTGGGGAGAGGGGGGGGGGGGGGTGAGGGAAGCAAGATTCAATTCCGATATTTAAGGAGATTATGACTGTGTTAGGGAGTGTTTATAGGCCAAGTGTTTGGTAACTCCATTCAAGCCACTTATCTGGTTTTTAATTGTTTTAATTTGGGTCCCAAAACAGGTTAATATCGTTCCAAGTAATAGATGGTTTTCATAAAAACCAGATGGAGAGTCATCCAACAAGACATCATCGATTACTTTTCCCTTCCTTTATTCGTCCTTTTTTTTCTTCTCTTCTCTACACCTGAAACCCCAACAACCGCCTTCATGGTGGTGATTGATGAACGCCCTTCTGGCTGATCTCCCTACCCAAGGTTTTAGCTTATTTGTTGTCCTTCTATCTTTCAAGAAAAGGGGAAAAAAAAAAAAAAAAAAAAAAAAGCAAATAACCACCACAAAACCCCATAATCACGATCAGTGGGAGTTCATCGGAGTTGCAGATCTTGAGGAGGAAATGGCAGCAGGGTAACGATGAACGGCAAGGTGGGGGATTCCGGCCATACAAATCTGAAAGGAGAGCATCAAATCTGAAGGGCGGTGGGGTAACAACGAGCAGTGGTGATGTGGGCAACCTTCATTTTTCCAAAGGCGTGATTCGAAACAAATTTGTGGTATTTCATGATTCTTCTTCTTCTTCTTCTTCTTCTGTGTTGGGCTTCAATGGCCAATCAGATCTGAAGCTAAAGCTTAAACCAAACGCCCTCATTGTCGAGCAACGCCTTCTTCCAACAGAGCTCCTCTTTTTCTTTTTTTCTTTTTATTTCTTCTATCAATTACAGGATTATGTGAAACCAAACAGTATCAAAAGATGAACTAGTGCAGAATCCAGTTTTGCCAAACAGCCTACAAACTAAAACAGTTCAGATATAAATTTGGTTCAACAAGAACTAGACAGGTGAAACTGGTTTTGAACTAGTCTGAACCAAATTCTAGGATTCCCAAACAGCCCCTTAGTGTCCTAAATTGAACATAACATATAAAATGAACAAATATTATTATTGTCATTTTTCTTTTTATTACAGAAAATAAAATAAAAATGACAGTAACAACAAAGGAAAGACACAAGTCTCCGTATGATTTCCCCATCAAGAGAATATCAAAATCTAGCAATTTATAAGTTATGTTACATGTCGACACTTCAAAATGTATGAAGTATCCATGTTAGACACGTGACACGGGCACGGATACACCCAACACCTGCACACATACACCCAACACCCATACCCAAGTCCGTGTAACGATTTATAAGAATATACAATCATATTCAATGGGTAAATGGAAGGGGAAAAAAAAAGGGGCCACTACAATCAATAGTACGCAGAATAACGATACTACTTCATTTAGTGTTAAATATTAATAAGTGGTAAAAGAGAGATAAAAAGGCATAAAAATCATCAAATAAGCAATAAGCATACTATTTTTTTTTACTCTTTGTAATCCTAAGCAATAGATGTATAGTGCATAAACACTCCATTGGAAGATTGAACTGTGTTAAAAAACAATCTACATTATGGGCTTACACAAGGAGATTGTTCGATATTAAAATAATGAGGTATTGACTATTGATGTGCCACAAAAAGGCTTGAGGATCATAACCAGATAAAACAGTAAACTACAACTAGAACTCACAAGGAAACATACCTACGCCAAGAGTTCCCACCAAAATTCCAATAATGTTTGCATCCTTTGCTTTCTCCACAAGGTAGTATCTGTAGAAATGTCACTAACATGGTAAATTGATCAACAAAGGTACTGGAAATAGATAAATTGTAATTTTTCTTTTTCTTCTTGAAAAATAAAAAAATAAAAATTGGGGGGAGGAGGTATATGTCAAAAGTGATACCTACACTTCAGAATCCTTCTCTGTTGAGATAAGTCTGTCACCAAGCATTTTTCAGTCGCATCATATCTGACTAAACGCAACACCAACAAAATTAAAATAAGGTCAAGTTATTTTATAAATAGAAGAGAAAAGAAGAAACTAGAAAAGAAGTTATACAACTGGAATAGTGGAAATATACCCAGGACAGAAACTTCAGAAAAATTACAAAATAACTTTAAAACACCAGAAATATTTCATTAGGATTATGACTAGTGACTATTATTTTCCCCCTAAAACATTAATTTTGCACTAAGAATAAAGAAAAACAACAAAAAAACTAGCCGTACAAACTAGAAGCAAATATAATACATTATACCCAGGTGCCCACTATGGTACATGAAAATGCACAGATAATTTTTTTTTTTTTTTTTTTTAATAAATGAAATTTCATAGCTGGTGTCAGAAATCAAACAATCGGATTGCTTTAAACACCTGAGAACCTGGATTGGAGAGCAATAGATACAATCTGGGGTGATCCTTGACCACTATGCAATTATGCAATCCAACAGTTAATTGCCCAAATGGAGGGGCAAAATTGTGTGCGCACAACATCTATGGTACATTATAAATTAAATACAAAGGAAAAACCTTGTTGCTTCAAAAGACTATATATATATATATATATATATATATATATGGGCCAAGATCAACATACACAATTTTTTACACAAGTTTTTAGATAACCTATTTCCAATTCATATTTTGCGAAACCCACCGTTGGATTAGATAGTCTTCCCACATAGGTCATGCACACAAAAAATCAAGTTGATCTGAGACTTGTTTCCCTTCGATCCAAAAACTTATCATTTTATGGATGAAGCGGTTATTAGTCTCGGATCAACTTGGTTTTTGGTGTGCACGACCAATGTGAGAAGACTATCTAATCCAATGGTGGGTTTCATGAAATATGAATTGGAGAGGGTTATCTAAAAACTTGTGTAAGAATTTGTGTAAAAAATTGTATATGTTGATCCTAACCCTATATATATTAACACCAATTTTTCCTATCATAAAAGTTAGTCAGCCAAATTTGGGCAGGGGCGCAAAACAACAACCTCAAATGATACATACACACACACATAAATATATATATAATATGCATACACATATATATAGAAGGTACTACAACATCGATTGTGGGAAAATTTCAAAATGAATTTCACAAGAAACGAAGCATTTCTACCTATGTCACAACCATTGAATGTCAATACAACATTTGCAAATGCTGAATTGTCAGAACCAATCCAAAAGAGAATATATTCTTCCAATCTCTGTCCCGCAGGTAAATTCCAGACCAAGCCTCCAATGCTATATCTAGCACCAGTTGCAACACCACAACCTTCGTCAGCAGCGCAGCTTTCAACTGGTCCCAGGTGCCCATTGGAAGTTTTATCATCTCCAGATGGATTCATATCTGAACACATAACCTCAGCGCAATAGAGTTCTAGTCTGGATCTGGACCCACATAACCTTGATGATTCAACTACTAGTGCTTCTTTGATATCCTGCATTGCATGTGCATATTCCAGCCCAAAAAGGACCTGCACTTCACGAAAGACATATTAACCAATCCAGCAAAAATATTTACTAGCTCTTTAGTACTGTAATGTGGAAACATCAGCTTACATCAAAGGTATTTAAAAGAAAGAAGCAAAGGCTTGAGAGCATTTGGACATCCTATATAATTTAAAGCAGTTTATTGTGTTTTTCTTAGCATTACAATTTGGTATTGTAATGTGGAAACATCAACTTACATCAAACAAAAATATAAATGAGGTTGAAAGCCTAACACATTTATTTATGCTAGTGTTTATATAAACAAATGGGCTCATTTTAATGAAATAAAAAATAGTTTATTCATTTCAAATCCAAAACGACATAGTGCATGCATTCAATCATAGTAAGGCTCTTTTGGTGTCAGATATCTCTAACAGCTTTGGACAGGAGGACAAGGGGTTGGTTATAGAAGTGTCCAATCTGTCTTCTTCACTACTTCAAGGCAAAATGAAGTGCATATGCAACATTGCATGTACGAGATTTCATTCATTTATAGATACTTATGTAGTTATGTCATAGGAGAACCAACTAAGAAATTATCCTATTAACACTTCAACCAAACTAAGAAGTTTCTTCTCTCTTCATAGGTCAAACAAACCAGTTGGATACATGTCCAATGGGACATATCAAATGCATCACATATCAATTATCAACATAACCATTTTGTGGCATGTACAGAACAATCCTTCATACATTTTCAAGTGTTGGTGCAACATAGACTACAGTTATTAATACTCTAGTATGCACAAAGTTAAACCAATCCACCACATAGCCAGAACACAATTCAATTAAGTTTCTGAGTTGAATCATGTCAAATGCTTGCTGTCATTACCAATCAAACAAATTGGCCATTTGATTCAAAATATTCGACTCTTCTAATTACTGTCCTTAATCCAAATGCAAGCAGACATATAACTAAAACATCCATAAACTCCACTGAGAGGCTCTTTTACAAGGTAAAATTCTGGAACCTTGGCATCCAGGTTATCAATGCACTGAAACCTCTGAAAGAGCCATTATCATTTTTGGGACCTTCATAGCTACCCAGATGCTATTAAATTAGCTTGTACCTAAAGTTTAACTAACAACCTGCGTATCTACTAATGTAATATTACATTTGCTTGTTATTAGTAGTTATACCACACAACTACAGCATATATCTAAAGAGGCAGGATCGACTTACACCTAGTGTAAGACTTCTAATTCTTATACCACTTAATAACCATTTGTTAGAATTCACATTTCACTAGTCCCACAATTGGATTAGATATGCCTTCCAAGTTTCCATCCATGTCATGCATACCAAATATCTCACTGATCAAATATCTATTGCCAATTGATCAATAAACTCATATTCATTTTAATTTTTTTGTAAATAAAACTATATTTTGAAGCTCTTTATGGATGAGGTAGCTTCTAATATCAGCTCAACCTATTTTTTGGCGAGCATAATGGACAAGCACAATAAATAATCCAACAGTGTGCTCAACAAGGTGTAGATCATATAAAAATTGAGGGTTCTAAGAAAGTAAGAATATAAAGTTTTTTACACCAGGTTTAAGGGAATCCTGCATTCCTACCTCATCTCCATATATGTATAAGTGCAGCTATATGTGTTTGTTGATGTCCAGAAGACAATATAGCATACAAGGTAAATAAAAAAATAAACATTTGTAATGGTGCATAAATCACCTTCAGGAATCACACATTCTTTTTTGTATTTTTTTTTTAGTTTTTTATTATTCTGGGTAATGTATGTTCATATGCTATTAGAGTCATGGACTGGTTGACAAAAATGGAATTGAAACATTTTGTTATCATACATTTTCTGGACTACTGTTTATGCTAGACATAAAATTATAGATGTTTTTTATTTTGGCATTTATAATTCTTTTATGCTGGTTAAATCAACCATGTCTTGCACACATAAAACAACAATTTTTATTGTTATACATATCACTGACCTTTTAGTTTCCGGTATGTGTGTGTATTCATTATACACATGAATCAGTGAGTCCACACTGCTAATTTCTAAAGGTCCACAAATTAGACCAATGTCAGATAATAGCCACTACCTTTTATAGATGCTCATACACAAACATATGGGAAAGAATGAACATGAAAATGTAGTCCCAGATTTATTTGGTTGACAGAGAGAAATGTTATCCTTGTCACAAACCCTAGAAACCTCAAAGCGAAAGCATACAAATAAGTGTCTAAAATTTAAAATCAAATACCGCCTAAAGATGTCTTACTATAAAATTATTGAATCAGCTCCTGTACTGATGCCGGTGCGTAGTTCCTTTGGAGGTTTTAATCGTTCTCGTCCCAAGCTTTCCTTGGGTAATCAGGTTGCTCTTAATCATCATAATCAGATTGTTGGTGATGATCCGAGAGGAGATCGGCGGGCGAGAGGTAGAAGATGGGGGGCAGATCACTTGCGTAGGAAACGAGTTGTTCCTGATCAAGGGGTGAGGGTGGAGAATGTCAGGTCACGTGGGGATAAGGGAGTGGTGGTTCGTACGGGGGTTGGTCGTGTTAATTCAAATTTTGAATCCATGGAGGAGATTGTTTTTGCTGATGCTGCATGTAGTGATAAAGGTAAAGGGGTGGTGTGCACAGCACGTGAGTTTTCTAATACAAATTTGTTGGATGTGGGCCGAACTGTTGGCAAGTATGGGGTGACAGTTGTAAAAGAATTGGGCCATTCCTCCTCTTCTAATCCGGCTTTCTCTGCTTCTTGTGTAACAACCCATAAGACAGGGTTAGAAAGCCATTCTAATATAGGGGTTTCTCAAGCCCAGTTGCCCTCTAGTAAGTTTCAGACTATTGGTGTTTGTGGAGGGTCTGCTAGAGATGTTTATCCTTTCAAAGACGAGGTTGGTAGGGCTGAGGTTGAGTTCATAGTAGAAAGGGAAGATCAGGCAGAGTTAGGTTCGATTCAAGAGGTTAACAGTATGCAAGGTGAGGATTTGGTGCTTGAAGACAGTGTGATAGGCAGTGAAGACGACTTTGCTAGTAGAGTCTCTTCAGGTATGGATTTTTCTGATTTTTCTGATCCTCTTGTTTGTTCTCCGATTGATGTTTTGGAACCACATCTCGACTTTGTTGATAGGGAAAGGTTGGATGGAAATTTATTACTAGAATATGCGTCAGTCAGTGATATTGAGGTGTTGGATTGGGTTCAGTCTCGGGTTAAAGGCTTGAGTAAATTTCTTGGGTTGTCAGATGATGGTTATGAGGATGAGTTTGTTTCTCTGTTTTCTTCTATTGAAAAATCTAGGAGGTCGATTGGTGTGGTGTCTTCTAGAAAGAAGATGTTTAGCCCAGAAGATAGGAGGAGAAGGGAATTGAAGAAGCTTTAGTGTACTGTCAATTACGAGAGAAGAGTAGGTGATGAGGGTCCGGTAGAGCCAGGGAATAGGGTTGGTCGTATTCTGGATTTAGTTGCTTCATGAATCTGCAGATTATCTGTTGGAATGTTAGAGGTCTTAATAGTAGGGAAAGGAGGAGGAGGAAGATTAAATCTGCTCTTAAGCGGTGGAGAGGGGATATTGTGATTTTTCAAGAATCGAAAATTGAAGTCATGAGTAGGGATATAGTTAAGGACATTTGGGCTGGTCGCTATGTGGATTGGGTGGAATTGGGTGCTCAAGACACAACTGGTGGTATTTTGATTATGTGGGACAATAGAGTTTTATCCAAAATGGATGTTGATGTAGGATCTTTCTCGGTCTCTTGTGTTTTCAAGAATATTGATGATGGTCTTGAATGGGTCTTGTCAGGGGTATATGGTCCTAATGATGATGCATTGAAGGTTTCTTGTTGGCTCGAATTGGATAGGATTAAAGCTAGATGGGTCTTCCCTGGTGTTTGGCGGGTGATTTTAATGTTGTTAGATACCCAAATGAAAAGAAAGATCGTTTGCTTTCTACTATGGCTATACGTGTGTTCTCGGATTTTGTGGATTCCAACGAGCTTGTCGATCCTCCCCTAGTAGGAGGTTGGTTTACTTGGTCGAGTAATCGGGATAATCCTTGTCTTTCAAGATTGGATAGATTCCTTTTTTCTCCATCTTGGGAGGAACATTTTCCTAGAGTGATCCAAGCCGCGCTCCCTAGGCCACTTTCCGACCATGTGCCTTTACTTTTAGATAGTGAAGGATTGAGAGTGACTAGAGGCCCTTTCCGCTTTGAAAATATGTGGTTAGAAGTGGATGGATTTGTTGAATTGATAAAGAATTGGTGGGATTCTTTTTATTTTAGTGGTCATCCAAGTTATGTTTTTGCTAAGAAATTGAAAGCTTTAAAAGAATGCTTAAAGGTGTGGAATAAGGAAGTGTTTGGTAATGTGTGAAAGACTAAAGATAGAGTGTTGGATTCTATTCATTCTTTAGATGAGAAGGAAGGGGTGGATGGCCTTTCGGAGGAGGATAAAGTTAAGAGAATGGAGGCTAAAGCGGAGTTTGCTAAACTTGCCCGGTTAGAAGAGATTAATTGGAGACAAAAATCTAGAGCCATTTGGCTTAAAGAAGGTGATAAAAATACAAAGTTTTTCCACAGAATGGCGAATTCTCACAAGAGGAACAACTTTATTAGGAAGATTAAAATTAATGGGAATATGGTGGAGGATGAAGATATCTTCTCCAAAGAGATTGTTGATTTCTATATTAATCTTTTTTATGAAGAAGAGGAGGAGACCGTTTCTTGATAATATGGATTTCAATGTTATTGATCACTTGGAGAGTTGGAGGCGAATGGTTTGGAGGTTGCTTTTGAGTAAGGGGAGGTGCTTGAGTCTATAAACTCTCTTTGTGGTGATAAAGCTCCCGGTCCGGATGGTATGTCCATTGCTTTTTTTTAAAAATGTTGGAGTGTGATTAAAGAAGACTTAATGAAGATTTTTGAGGAATTTTTTGAAAAGGAGAAATTTGAGAAAAGTCTTAATGCGACTTTTATTGCTCTTATTCCTAAAAAAGGGGAGGTTGTGGATGTGAGGGACTTTCACCCCATTTCTTTACTTGGTAGCGTTTATAAAATTGTTTCCAAAGTGTTAGCTTTGAGACTTGCAAAGGTTGTTGGGAATATTGTCTCCCCTTCTCAATTTGCTTTTATTAGAGAGAGACAAATTGTGGATGCGGTTCTTGTTGCTAATGAAAGTATGGATTCTAGAATTAAAAGTGGGGATCCGGGGGTTATGGTGAAGATTGACTTGGAAAAGGCTTATGATCGTGTTAATTGGAATTTCCTCGTACTTGCTTGGTAGAATGGGTTTTGGGGTAAAATGGCGAAAGTGGATATCTTGGTGCATTTCAAGTCCTTCTTTTTCGGTGTTGGTGAATGGGACTCCCTATGGCTTCTTTAATAGCTCTAGAGGGTTGCGCCAAGGGGACCTCTTTCTCCTCTTCTTTTTATTTTAGTGATGGAAGTGTTAAGTTTGTTTATTTCCAAGGCTTTGGATGCTGATTTGTTGGAGGACTTCACTATTGGTAATGGGAGATATGGAGTTGGGAAGGTGTCTCATTTACTTTTCGCCGATGATGCTCTCTTTTTTTGTGGTATTGATGAGGATCATATGCATACACTGAGGGCCATTCTCCTTTGTTTTGAAGCGGTGTCGGGTCTTAAAGTTAATCTTGGCAAGAGTGAGATTATTCCGGTGGGTGGAGTTCAAAACCTTGATTCTCTTGCTAATATTTTTGGTTGTAAAAAATTGGTAGTTTGCCAATGACTTATCTTGGTCTTCCTTTGGGAGGATGCTTCAAAGACCCAAAAGTTTGGGATCCCATGATTGCAAAGATTGAGAATAGACTTAGTGGGTGGTTTAAAGGTTACCTTTCGAAAGGGGGGAAGCTTACTCGTATTAAAAGTGTGTTATCTAGCATTCCAATCTACTTTATGTCCATTCACAAGATCCCAAGAGTGGTGGCTAATAGAATTGAGAAACTTCAAAGAGACTTTTTATGGCATGGTATTGGGGGTGAGCGGAAATTTCATCTTGTTGATTAGCATAACGTGCGCTTACCTAAGAGTGAGGGTGGTTTGGGTATTAGATCTATTTCTTGCACTAACCAAGCTTTTATGGGGAAATGGCTTTAGAGGTTTGCAAAAGATAATGGTGGTTTATGGAAGGATGTGGTGATTTGGAAGTGTGGAATTACTAGTGAGGGATGGTGGACTAAGGAGGTGAGGGGTACTCATGGAGTGGGTCTTTGGAAGGTGATCATGCAAGGCTTGGATGATTTTATCAAAAGGGTTGGTTTTAAAGTGGGTGGAGGTAATACAGTCAAATTTTGGAAAGATGTATGGTGTTCCAATTTACCCCTTATGTTGGAATTTCCTTCTTTGTATGATATGGTTTTACACAAGGATGTCTTGATTCATGACAACTTGGATGGGACTAATACTACCATCTCTTGGAATGTTCGTTTTGTGAGGCGTTTTAATGATTGGGAATTGGAAAGCGTGATGTTATTTTTTCAAATTCTTTATGATAGTAAGATTTCGGTGGGTGAGAATGATTCCTTGATGTGGCGTAAGGACTCTAAGGGTTTATTCTCTGTGAAATCTTTCTACAATTTTTTGAGGCCACATGGAGATCCTTTCATTTTGGCAAAGATAACATGGATTTCATCGGTTCCTACTAAAGTGGCTTTCTTTTGTTGGTTAGTGGGAAGAAACAAATTTTTGACTTTGGATAATCTTATGCGAAGAAGGTGATCTTTGCCTAATAAATGTATTTTATGCAAAGAGAAAGCGGAAACGGTGGATCATCTTTTCATACATTGTATTGTGGCTAATAGTCTTTGGGTGCTTATTTTAAATTTGTTTGGAATTCAATGGGTCCTTCCCTCTTCGACTCATGACCTTCTAGCTAGTTGGTGGATCAAAGGAGGTAAAAAAGAAGCTAAGGAGATTTGGAGAATGGTCCCCCCATGCCATTTTTTGGTGCATATGGAGAGAGAGAAATCTTAGAACTTTTGAAGGAATTGAGAAGTTGATCATTGATATGAAGTCCTTCTTGATTATGAATCTCTTTCTTTGGCATTCAAACTATTTTAATAGTTGTAACTGTTCTTTTGTTCTTTTTGTAGATGCCTTTAATCTTTAGAGGGGTCTTTCCTTAGTGCTTGTATATGTCTCATGTACTTGGGCTAAGCCTTTTGTATTAATATACTTTTACTTCATCAAAAAAAAAAATTAAAAAATTAAAAAATTAAAAAATTAAAAAATTATTGAGTAAATATAAGATTATCTAACAGTTGAATCAGAGCCAAAATTAGTTTTCATTTTTTGTCGATAGCAAGAAAGTTTTATGGGTTGGAGCACTAGACTCATCTCCAAATTCTTCTAAGGAGTTATCCAGAGGCAAAACAAACCTAACCTCACTGGAAACCCTCTAGTTTTCCTTTTACTTCCATCAAAGCCAATGAACATTAACATAAACTGTCTCCAAGTGCTCCAACCATAATACTGCCAAATATTGAAGCCCATTTCCTTTCCCTTTGCTTTTATAGTTTTGATTCTCCAAGTCTCCAGCTAAAACATTCAAAAAAACCTCAGCATCTTTGCGGAGAATGTGTATAATTATGCTACTATGTATAATAGCAGCATTCAGATCAAAACCAAGCCAAGCCAACCCCTTTCAACAATCATTGTCTTTTTCTGTTTTCCCTCGAATGAGTCAAACAAAACTGACAAGGGAAAAGGATCTCAAGTAGACATGAGATATCCCAAAATAGTCAAAATTCCCCCAGAAATTAAATTAAAAAATAAAATAAAATCTTGAACTTAGTTCCTGCAATGGGAAACCCTATGGCATGAAAGATTGCTAGGGTCCCAATTACCAAATATAATAGGAAGACTTGAGATATTTGCTAGCCCTCTAAATGAAGTTAGGAAAAAAAAAAAAAAAAAAAGGCAAGAACAAATCCCATGCTTCTGAAGCAATCTGCAATGGATTCCAGCTAATATTTTCTTCATTAGCAGAGTTTGTGCCACTTCAACAAAATGAGCAAGCCATCTTAGTATTCGCTTTGTTAGCGCAGTTTCCAACAACATCAGCAAGCCATCTAAGTGAATCATTTAACAATTTTCTTCTTTGTATAAAAATAGTATTAAAGGTCATTGCATAAAGAAATTTTTAAGATGAACCATTAACTCATGCTTATTTTAATAATCAGCAACTGCCAAACAGATGTCAAAGTTTTCAATATAATTTAAAACCGTGAATCAATCCAGAAGTAAGAAGGAAGATATTCTAGGTCATTTATCATTCATACCACAATAGGCTTGCCATTGGTCCATGCATAGTTAGATATATTATCAGCACAATGAGATATATTGATGGAAGCCTTTCCAAAAACAAAAAATGCTGGAAGAGTAGACGTCCTGCAAACAAAAAGAAGGCATTGAATAGAAACAATATAAAAGGACTAGATTTGAACCATTACAACAGCACAAAGAACTCAAAAACTAAAATCTATTATTGCAATTACAAAAGTCTAACTCATTTAAACCATGCAGAAGTGATTGAGGGGAAGATTGAAAAGCAAAGGCAACCCAAGAAAAGTACTAAGTTCAAATCCATGGTGGCATACTTCCAAAAAAGCTTTCACAATCAACTTTATCACAATCAATTAGCAACTTCTATGAGAGAGAAACTAATGGCTGCAAACATTTATGTGTGGCTATTTAACCTTAAACGGAGCCTCTCTGTTATCATCAACATGAACAAACAACAAACAATTTTACCCTTGAGGTTACTAGGTGCTTGTATATTCTACTTTACCTACAACGCTTTCATATTTAATACCCTTAGTTTTAACACGGTAGGTAAGAACTCCATCAGGTCTTCCAAAGGGCATCATATCCTTCTTTTTTTATTTTATTTTTTTTATATCACTTGCATAATCTTCAGTGTGTATTCATTAATAATGTTACTATCTCCTTAACCTTTTAGTCTTAAGCCTACCGCATATAATAATATTCTATATGTCTGCATGCTTCCTCAGTTCCTCTCCATTTCTCTAATCACAACTGTGTTATACCTTTCACACTCTCCCTTCTTCTGAGGCCTTCAACTTGGCATCAGTACTTTATACTTTCCCTCTTCAATTTCAAAACCTTTACAAAATTTTTACTCCTTTCTAGTTCTTTTGAAATCAATTCCAATTTATATATTTGGTGTTTCTAACCCCAGGAATCCATAAACATATTTCAATGCCACTGAAGTTTATTTAGGCACTTGAGAGAAACCCTAAACACTATAAAATGCAATGAATCATCCTACACCACAATTAATTTCTCCATTTACCTGCTATTTTCCTTCAACTATAAATTTGCCACAAGTGGACACCACTGTTTCTCTTTTTCAGCTTCACTTCTTTGTTCAAGGCAATTATGATGCTTACTCACATCTTTAACCTCCTAATGTAATGACACAAACATCGAGCAAGCAGCCCCAGTTATGAATGATCAACCCATTCCCCCCACGAAAACCTCACAATATGTGCATATTGATAAATTTTTACTTCTAAGAAAAAACATATCCATCACACCATAATCCTAAGAAAAATGCTATTCATCCCAACTGAAAGGGGGAAAAAAAGTAATAGGTCGCACCAGCCTGCCTCGAGAGTCAACCTAGGGAATCACCATGTATAGCATTACTCGATTGTTGAGTATTAAATTATAGTCCGATAATACCCTTTTTGTGCTAGTTCTCGTCTTTATACATTGGCAACCTCCACCTTACCCAGTGATGTACTTTGAACTCAACAATATGCACACACTGGAGGAGCCAAAAAGAGACGAGAGGGGGCAACAGACCCAGTGACTTTTTTGTAATAATATTTTTTTATATGTAAGTTGTTAAAGCTATAATTTTTTTACTTTGCAGCAGACCAAACAGACCCTATTGAACTCATGTTTAATAAAAATAAATTCATTACTTTTAAAATTGCTTTACCGAAAACCAAACAAAAAAATTGGTTTCCTGTGTGAGACCTAACGATGAACCCTCAAAAATTTCTTTTGATCTTTTTATCGTCAATTGAAAAAAGAAAAAAGGCCTAATTAATAAATGAAATAAAAATAGAATGCTAACAAACTAACCAAAGGTGGACCTCCCCCATTAGAGTAAAATCCTGACTCTGCCAGTGTGTATGCATACCATGATTGAAACATCAATTTATAGTCTATATTGAAGATAGCCTGCATGCTTTGAGATTTAGTTGCAAATTTTAGAACCTAATGGGCATAAGACTACTTACTTAGCTTAGGCAGTAAATTAATTTTCAACAACACTCTAATCTTCATGCAAAATTATCATGCTTCAAAGTTCAAACATAAAAACCCCGAAACAGCTTCAAATGGAGGTATAAAGATTTATCAAATTCGAAGACAATACTCACGGGCTCAGACATGTATGTCCGTAATGAATAACACATTCGGCGCTAGCATGTGAAGCTCCAACCTCATCAACACAACAACTACCATATGTTGTATCTGCCATTACAAAAAATCGAACCTCTCTGTCATCTCCATTTCCTTCAGTATCAGATTCAAGTGACTGAAGTTCGTCCCTCAGAGCCCTCACGACCCTTACTGAATCCTTCAAGAGCTCATCTGGGAACTAAAATTCAAACCAGAATGAATTGGATTCAGTTTAAATAGCCAATGATAGAAACCCTAAACCTATACTTGCTTACCGCAAAAATTGAAAAGAGAATTCAAAAAATCTGATGTTCGTTTTAATATCTAAAATCCAAATACTAGACTTTCTCAGCAACCAAACGGAGCTTAATTCTGCCTAATTGATGAGAAAAATGTAGAAAGGAAAACGAAAATAAAATTTTGCAACAATGTGGTCTCATGTTGTTTTGTTTTAGTTGGAGACTTCACGAATTCTCTGGTGCCAAAGAGGTTTACGAAGCAAAGGCAGCATAAGCCTCTGTTTGATAGCCGAGAAAACTGAAATATTTTTACAAGTCCTTTTCCCGGAAACCAAACGGAAGAAAAAGAAAAAGAAGTGTTGCTAGGGTTTTTACCTGTAACGCGACTCTGGTGAAGCTTCTACTGCGAATGAAATCGGCGGTGGGGGCAATTTCGTAATATGATTCGAAATCCATGACCGCCGACGACGCCGCCCTCCACCTTGTATGGACCTATTTTGAAAGATGAAATTGTCATGTAGGGAGGGCACCCTCGTCTTTTTTTAAACATTAATGGCATTTTCGGTAATTCGATTCTTCCCCTCTTTTAGCTAAGAAGACTGTCTTCTTCTTCATAAATCTCTATCTTCTTCTTCTTCCTGGTCTGCTTGAGCTTCACCGGCATTCGGACGGCGACGCTTTTGCCACTGCCGAAGGCAGAGATCGGACGGTGAGTATTCGATACCATTCTCTCTTTCATTTCTCCTCCTCGGTTTTGAGACGGGTTTGTACTTGTATGCTGTTTCTCTTATTATCTATGCTGTTTGGTTTTTGAGAAACCGGAGGAAAATGAAAGGAAAGAAATATAAATTGACTCAAATAAGTCTTGTAGTTGTACACATTTATTTGGCTGTGTTGAGTTTGTGTATTTTGTTTTCTTATAAATTAAACCGCAGAAAATAGAAAGGCTAACGGATTTTTTTTTTCCTCAATTTTCTCGGTAATCGAGCAGAGGGTTAGTGCTTATTCACTTATTTTTCCATGGAATAGAGAATGAGCATTTTATTGCTTAAAAATGCGATCAGTTCATTGGAAACATCGATTCCAAGGGGAAAAAAAACCAAAAAAACAAAAAAACAAAACAAAACTCTGAAAGAAATTACTCCATATAGAATTGGATACTTGTTTATCGATATAATTTTCTTTGTGATTAGGAGTTTGAATAGTTTCATCACTCTAATTAATACAGTGACATATAAAGGGTGGAGATTAAAGGTGTTGGAGCTTGATGTATGATTTACAAGGCAACTGAGTTCTTTGGCGAAGAATGAGCTGCACTCAAATCACTGCCTGCTGGCGTAGCATCAATGTCACCAATTCATCTCCATCGCAGTGCCTACCTTCTCTTCCATGTATTTCGCTGACCCATGCTATTTGTGTCCCTAGGACTTCCTTGAGACAAGCAACTAATGCATCAGCATATAAACGATGCACACCCGTTTGCTTATTTGGGGGCAAAGGAAATTCGGAAAATGAAAATGAGGTGAGAAGAATTCTGAATAAATTTTGAATAAATTTAGGAAAAGATTGGAGAAGAATCTCAAATTTCTGCCTAAACATATTGACATGCATCCAAATGCTATAATAGTCACATTTTTTCATCCCCTCCTGAAGACTCTTTCTAGTCAAATTCTATAATAATCAACTTTTATTTTTTATTTTTTTACTTTTTAAAGAAGAAATAATAAACAAACAAACCTGGTAAGGTTTTTGGTGCCCTTTGTTTTCAATCACATTAGAAAATGGATAGGTTGAATAGATGGGACCATCCTGCTGGAGTGCTGGGTTTAATATTGTTCCAAGGAGATGTTCCACTTTGGTGTCGACCGTTTGTGCTTATCAGATGTCCCATCTGAGACTTGTATGTTGGTGGTCTTGTGCAAGATGTAGCGTGAGTGCCTTCCAATTATTTAGCCTTTGGTGAGCACATTAGTTCCATGAATCTTAACAGCCTTCCTATCTTCTACTTTTAGAGTCTCTGACAGTCGGAGGAGACTAGTCTGCTATTCAACTCAACCAAACAGAGCCTTGTACCCCAAAGGATAGGCGTGCATGTCCTTGCCCCCCCCTTTTTTTTTTTTTAGTGAATGGTGCTCCTAGTGGCTTTTTCTAGAGCTCTAGAGGTTTGAGGCAAGGCAAGCTGCTTTCCCCTTTCATATTTATTTGGTTGTGGAAGTTTTGTCAAAGCTTTTGACGAAATTGGTGTAAGGGATTTTGTTGAGTGGTTTCCAGATTGGCTCAGATGTGCACAGGATTATTGTTCCTCATCTCCTTAATGTTGATGAGATGATGGTTTTATGTAATGTGGTTGAAGATCAAATTCAGTACTTAAGGCTATTCTTCTTTGCTTTGAAGCATTTTCTAGTTTGAAATATTGATTTGAGGAAGAGCAAGCTAATTCCAGTGGGAAGTATTGAGAATGCTTGTAGGCTTGCAGAAAATCCTGGTTGTGGAGTGGTAGTGTTCTATCTTCTTATTTTGGTTTGCCTCTTGGTGTTTAAGTCCACGAAGATCTGGGACGGAGTGATTGAGAAAGTGGGGAAAAAAATTTCTTGGTGGGAAAAGCTATATCTTTCAAAAGGTGGAAGGGTGACTTTGATTAAAAGCACTCTATCCAGTATTCTAGCTTATTTCTTGTTGCTTTTAAATTCTTATCTTGGTCGCAAAAAGGCTTGAAAATTTTCAAAGAGATTTTCTTTGGGCCAGTATTGAAGAGGAGTTCAAGTTCCACTTAGTTAATTGGGAGTCAATTTGGATGCTGAAGGAGTTTTGGGGGCTTGGGCTTAGGCGCATTTCTTGTTTCAATGATGCTTTGCTTTGTAAATGGATTAGGAGGTTTGCCTTAAATAGAGTGTTTGTGTATGAGTATAATCTCTTGGAAATATGGGTGTGAGGATGTGGAATGGTGGTCTAAGAAGGTGAGAGACTCTTATAGGGTGGGTCTTTGGAAAGCTATCATGATGGGCTTTGAAGATCTCGTTGAAGGTGTGGCTTCTAAAGGGGGATGGTAAAAAGGGTGAGGTTTTGGTGTGATTTATGGTACGGTGAGGAGCCGTTCATGGATTTGTTTCCAGATTTGAATGCTATTGTGTCTTATAAAGAGGATTGGGTAAGCGAGTATATGACGTGGTCAGAGGAAAGTGCACATTGGAATCTGATTTTTGTTAGAAATTTTCAATATTGAGAATTGGGAAGTGCTTCCATTTTCTTGAATAAACTTTATGCTGGGTCATGTGCGCGCGCACAAGCAAGACAGAGAGAGATGACTTGTGGTAATTTCATGCAGGGTGTCATTTTTCTCTGTTTTTAGTTCTAGTGGTACTGTGGTTGTAATAACAATAGGGACTTTTCCCTGCTAAAAGGGTGTGGGGTTCTCATGCCCCTTTAAAACTGGCCTTTTTTGCTTGGTCAGCTGTGGTGGATAAATGCTTAACAGTAGACAATTTTATTACAAGAGGTTGGTTTCTCCCCAAGAGAAGAAGAGTCAATGAATCATATTTTTATCCATTTTCCTTTCTTAAAGATAGTCGTCGAACTTCCTTTCCTCTTTGTTGGGAGTTAATTGGGTGCTTCCTAATTCGGTGATGTGGTTTTTTAGTGGTTGGTGGATTCAATGCGGAGATAAGGAAAAAAGGGATTTGTGACTTGGGACTTGGGGCCACTTAGTTTCTTGTGGGTTGTGTGGATGGAGAGAAACAAAAGAATTTAATATGAAAAGCTTTCTTTAGGAAAGACTAAATAACCTCTTCTTAAGACCATGTTCCAATGGTTTAGGGCTTCCAATGTTGCAATTGTCTTTTATTATTATTGTTATTATTATTAGGGCTAATTACATTTTTGTACCATCAACTTTGGGGGTAATCTCAATTTAGTCCACGAATTTGACACTTGACTCAATTTTGGGACAATTTTAAACTTTGTGTTTCAATGTAGAACAGGGGGTGATGGACGTTAGGATTTTTCACGGAGCAATCATGTGCCCTGCACGTGCTGTTGACGTGGATCCCACATGGCATAAAAAACTCAAGGTTAATTACTTTTTTGTACCCTCAACTTTGGGGGTAGTCTCAATTTAGTCCACGAACTTGACATTGACTCAATTTTGGGACAATTTTTAACTTTGTGTTTCAATGTAGGACAGGGGTGACGGACGTTAGGAATTTTAATGGAGCAGTCACATGCTCCGCACGTGCTGCTGATGTGGATTCCACGTGGCATCAAACTCTCTTTAGTCTCTATCCTTCTTGTTTCTGTTGCATTCTCTCTATACTGAAAAAAAAAAAAAAAAAAAAAAAGAAAGAAAGAAAGAAAGAAAGAAAGAAAGAAAGTAAAAATAAACAGCATACACACGTGCATGAAGAGCATCTTCTCCATCCACATGATCACATCCTCCTATCCTTTCTATCCCTAATTCTCACCTTGAGCACATGGTTGCCATCTTGGGTACCTGTGATGACCCATAGGATATATACCCAATGTGTAACCATTAAATCAGATCTTGTTTTGAAAGATTTTTCATGTTTGATGTATATAGACTTGTAGATTTTTGAGTAATCTTCAAAACAGCTTTTGAATCACCTCATTTCATTTAGAAACGAATGAGATATCAAAGAGAGAAATGATTATTTGAACAATTATTTCAATATTTTAAGAATTTTATGCCTTTTTAAAAATAAAAAAAATAAAAATTAGGAAAATGATTATTTGAACAATTATTTCCCAAAAATCAATATTTAAAATCAATTTCTAAATTTTAATAATTTTCTGGATTTTTTCAAAATTTAAAATCAATTCCTAACATCCGTTACGTAGGGGTGTTCATGGTTTAGGTTAAAACCGAGAACCAAACCAAACCAGCCGGTTTGGTTTGGTTTTGGTTTTCAATTTTAAAAAACCAAACCAAACTGAAAAACCGAAAAAGGAAAAAAAAAAAAAAAAATAATATATATATATATATATATATATATATATATATATATATATATATAAAATTATATGTTATATATTAAAGTTCAGTATGTAAATTTCCTATTCAAACAAGGGTAAAATAGGTAGTACAATAGTAGGAATACAAAACCTATTAAGTTAATAATCAAACTAAAGTTTGCTACTTTGTGCTCGGCCTCTCGCTCTTTGCTCCCCCCGCCTCTCGCTCGTTGTTTCTGTTTGGATACAATGTTAAAAATGTGTTTTCTACAAGTTTTGTTTAATGTCAAGAACTTGGTATGTTCCATTTTTAGGCGGGAACATGCCGAAATTTACAAAAAATGGTCAAAAGTTTTTGGACGCTGAGAACTTGGTATAAGATACATAATGGATTTTAAAGTAACATAATATCAAGAAATTGAGTACGGGAGAAATAACTTGCATCAGTGGTTAAATTCTAACCCCTTTTTTTTCGCACTTGTTGGTTTTTTCTTCCTTGGTGTAATTGGGATTCTCCTCCTACTATTGGTGGGAGCTCAAGTTAGGTGACGAAAGTTCATTCTACCCTCGGCTTGGTTGAGCTTCTGATACTCTCACTTGGAGTATTCAGATCAAGCATTGGCATGTCCATCTAAAAAAAATGATTAGGTCACCTTAATAAATAAATAAATAAATAAATAAAAAAGTTTAGGCCACCTTGAGAGGTCCACTATTAAATGTTAGGTCACATCTAAAAAGGTTGACATACTCACTTTTACAGCATCTTCAAGGATACTAGCAAGTCATGCAAGTCCTGCCTCAAAAAGGGTAGGTTGTATCTTTTTTGTGGTTCTGTGTTGCCCTTTGAAGGCTTGAATTGATATTCAGGAATATCTTTAATTATTGGAATATAATTAGTCACTTATCGAACAAAAAGGATGTATAAATTGGATAGTTTCAAGGAGGATATGTTCGATGAATTCAAAATGACATGCTTGGTACTACGACTCTGAACATAATGCTCCTGTTCGACTTTATAAAATCGAACATGTACGTAAGGTTTGGCTATATAGCACCGAATCGTATTATTATGGTAATTCAAAATGATATGTTCGATCGTATGACTCCGAACATAAAACTCTTGTTCGACTTCAGAAAACCAAACAGGTAAGTAACGTTTGGCTATATGGCACCGAACCGTAGTATTATTGATAATTCAAAATGATATGTTTGGTAGTATGGCTCCAAACATAAAGCTCTTGTTCGACTTTAGAAACCGAACATCTAAATAACATTTGGCTATATGGCACCGAACCGTAGTATTATCGGTAATTCAAAATGATATGTTCAGCAGTACGGCTTCGAACATAAAGCTCTTGTTTGACTTTAGAGACCGAACATGTAAATAACGTTTGACTATATGGCACCGAACTGTAGTATTACCGGTAATTCAAAATGATATGTTCAGTTGTATGAGTCCGAGTATAAAGCTTTTGTTCGACTTTAGACAACCGAACATGTAAGTAACGTTTGGCTGTATAGCACCGAACCGCATTACCGGTATTTCAAAAGGATATGTTCGGTCATATTAATCCGAACATGAGGAATTAGTTTGGTTGCACAAAACCAAACATTAGTATATTGTTTGGGTACTTAATGCCGAACAGGCGTGAATCTGTAATGAAAAAAACAAAATTGATTTGTCATAATTTTAACACAAAATCCATAGTCATTGCTGCCATTATCATCCCAAATTACTTCATTACACCAAAACAACGATCTATTAATCCAAAAAATTGTAAAGGGACCAAGAAAACAAGATTGATGATATTATAAATGGGCTAGTCAATGCCTACAGTATCATAAGTATCACTAATCACAACACCATAACCAATTACATTAAGGAAATTTTAAATTCTGTCAATGTAAGGAGAATTCCAGTCTGCTGCCTCAACATCGCGATGAAGTCACCAAGTGGTAGCTATAGGAGGCACGGGATGACCCACTTTCATGAACACCTACATGTTTGTTACAGCTGTTGTCAATAGGAATAAAACTAAAAAGCATAAAGAAAAATAAATAAATAAAAGTTTTAAGATCAGACCTGAGTAAAATGGTTTCCATTTATGAACCCAATTACAATTTCTTTACACGCGTGTAGAGGCATGGGATTCGATCTAAGTGGTAAAAAGGTAAGGCATTGCTGCATTGAGAGATGGTACAAGACCACATTATAACGGGATGCAATAAGATGTCCCATATCGGGCATTGTCATCTAATGCTCATACCTTGCAAAACCACCCTCAAAGTGTGTTAATCCAGATCTGATCTCATTTACCCTATGCACTGACCCATAAACCCGAGTGTATAGTTGGTGGTTATAGAGTAACTCATCAACTAGATCTTGTCTCACAACCATTCATCCATCTTCTCCATTTCCCATCAAGGCAGCAATAGCCCTAAAATCGCAATTTCCATCAGCCTCGACATCCTTGGTTTTGAATATATATTGTCTTATTCCAGCTGGAAATTCATCAATGTGTGATATTAGCTTTACAGCTTGGGTACGATAAACCTGAAAACATTATATCACGCAATTCATTAGGAAAATAACCCATTAATATGACAATAAAAGTAGATATTCTACCATCTATAACTACATCATTTTACTTTTTCTTTTGGTTGCCGTTGTTGGCCCCAAGGTTATATAACCAAGGGCATATCCGAGATTTTGATGATAACAAAGGATCGATGTAAGTACTAATGGTTTATTTGTCAAGATTATAATCAAAGCTAGGTACTCGAGCATATGGATCCAAAAGAAGCATAAAGATATATGCATATCATGGAACTCAAAGCACACATACTTGTGATGTCAAGGACAATCAAGCGCAAGAACATACGAGCATAGAAAGCATACAAAAGACCTACAACACTCAAGACCAAGCTAGCATCGTCAATGAAGATACTTATATAGCTATGAGTGAGGTTATTAGGTTTTTGATGTACTTGATTGCTCAAATGATCGCTCCATTAACCTAGATGGACCTTAGGATCCTTGGGTAAACTTAATTTATCACTTGAACAAGGCCTAAGTTGATACAAATGAACTTGATCGATTTAAACTTGTGATATAATCATTATAAGTTCATTTCTGCCCAAATCAGTCGACTCATTCTTGAATCAGTCGACTCATTTAAGCAGAAGAGGTCCCCTGCTCCTGTCTTTTGGTTCTGCTCAAATCAGTCCACTGAATTCCCAATTCAGTCGACTGATTTAGCAAATCAGTGGACTGAATTGAGTATTCAGTCGACTGATTGTGCGATCTCAGAACTCCAACGGCTAGTTTTTGAAAGGTTGTTGAGGCATTAAATGCCACCAAACGGCTCTTTCCCGGCATTTATTGCACCAAACGGTCATATTATGCCTAATGCCTATATAAACAATGATTCAAATGCATTTATTAGGATCAATACAAGAGAATTCATTGTTTTCATTCTTCTAGCCCTAAAATTCATTAAGAGCATTCATTGAGCAAATCAATTAGAAGAGAGCTGAGCTTTAATCTCTGTGTTATTCACTCTTAAAGAGAGTTTCTTTGTACACACATTACATCTCTACAAACTTGTAATCAAGGGTTGGTGATAACCCCATTCTTTGCACTTGAGGAAGTGTGGCTGAACAAGTGTTGGTTGAAAGCACTTGATTTGTAAAGGTTTGCTGCTCCACCTTGAAGGAGAGTGATAGTGGATTGGTGAATCCTCAAGCGAGCTCTTGAGGCGAGGACGTAGGCGGGAAGGCTGAACCTCGTTAAATCTTGTGTTTGCATTCTCTTTCTCTTATTCTCTTTACTGTTTATTATTGAGAATATCTCTATTTGCCATAATCTGATTTTAGCTTGCTATCATATTTTTTAATTGGCCAATAACCCTATTCACCCCCCCCCTCTAGGGTTGTTTACTTGGGACAACAATTGGTATCAGAGCCCAACCTCTAGCATTTGACATATTTGTCTTGCGAGGAACGATATGGCCAACTATAGTGGTAACGGATTCACCGAAGGACAATCGTCCAATAGACCACCACTTTTTAATGGAGATGCGTCTCTATATAATTTCTGGAAAATCAGAATGCAAATTTTTATTCAATCCACTAGCTATGAGCTATGGAATATCACTTCTAAGGGTCCTTTGATCCCTACTAAGGTGGTAGATGGAGTTACACTTCCTAAAGTACCACAAGAATACACCACAGCTGATCATAAGTCTCTTGAACTTAACTCTAAAGCCATTGGATTACTATATTGTGCTTTAACTAATGATGAATTTAGCAAAATCTCTAGGTGCACTAGTGCCAAAGAGATATGGGATACATTAGAAGTCACCTATGAAGGGACATCTCAAGTAAAAGAAGCAAAAATCAATATGCTTGTTTGTGAATATGAAATGTTTAAAATGAAAAAGGATGAATCTATTAGAGACATGTTTGCTAGATTCAATGCTATCATTAATCCTTTAAGTTCTCTTGGAAAGATCTACACTAACTCCGAATTGGTGAGAAAAATTCTTAGGAGCTTGCCTAAGCAATGGGATGTCCTCACCACTACTCTACTTCAATCAAAAGAGCTATCATCAATGACCTTGAGTGATCTTGACGGCAACCTAGTCACACAAGAACTCGCATTCAAAGCTCGTGAAATTGATGAAGGGAAGACATCCAAGAGCATGGCTCTCAAAGCCTCACAAGACGAAGAAGAACCACCAAGTGAAGAGTGTGAGAATGAAGAAGATGAAGACATGGCTTTCATATCTCACAAGCTCAAAAAGTTCTTCTCTAGAAGAAATCAAGGAAGGAGATTCAACAAGGGTGACTCCTCCAAAAGAATTCCAAATAGAGGAGAAAACTCAAATAGAGAACCACAAGTGTGTTTTGAATGCAAGAAGCCCGGACATATCAAGATAAATTGTCCTCAACTCAACAACAACTACAACAAGACGAGTCACACTAACAACAACTTCAAGGACAATAGAAAATTCAAGAAAAAGGCTTTCACCGTCACATGGGATGATGAAGCAAATAGTGATGAAGAAGATGAGGAGATTTCTTGTGATCAAGAAGTGGCAAACTTTTGTCTCATGGCAAAAGAGGATGAGGTAATCGAACTCAATTCTATTGATTATCCTATAGAAGAACCTCCCACTTATGAAGAATTACAAGATGCACTTGAAGACACTTTTCTTGAATTAAAAAGGTTTTCTCACAAAAACAATGATTTGAAAAAGAATATCTCATCTCTTCAAGAGGAACTAAATGCTTTGAAACATGAAAATTCAGAATTGAAAAGCAAGATAGACTCAACCCCTACCATTTCTCAATCTAGTCTTGAAAGTGAAAATACTTCATTGAAAGAAAAGGTTGAAGACTTGACTAATACCTTGGCCAAGTTTACCAATGGAAGGGATAACTTGGATAAGATATTAACTAGTCAAAGATGGTGTTTTGATAAGGCCGGAATTGGTTATCAAGAAAATGTCAAACAAAAATCTTATATTAACTTCTTTCCTAAGCCTAAAGTCTCTAGTACACCTAAAATCTCATGCACTTATTGTAAGAAGGAGGGACATAACATCTACACTTGCAAAATGAGAAAAAGACCTAAAAGTTTCACCAAGAGGGTGTGGGTAGTTAAGGGAACCTCTCCTCCTATGGCTAACCCCTATGGACCCAAGAAAGTATGGGTACCAAAGAAAGTTACTTGAACTTGTGTAGGTATGCTTGAAGTCATCAAGCAATGAAAAATGGTTTCTTGATAGTGGGTGCTCAAGGCATATGACGGGTGATAGATCAAAGTTCGTATCTTTGAAGCCCAAGGACGGCGGCTACGTGACATTTGGAGACAATGCCAAGGGTAAGATAATTGGCATTGGTAAGGTTGGTAAGAATTCCTCACTTTGTGTTGAAAATGTTTTATTAGTTGATGGTTTAAAGCATAATCTCCTTAGCATTAGTCAATTATGTGATAAAGGATATAGAGTTACCTTTAAATCCAACAAATGCATAATTGGAGATGAAGATAAGACCCTATTTGTTTCATATAGGATTGGTAACATCTATGCTATAGAGTTTGAAGAAATCGCATTACAAAATGTACATTGCTTCTCCGCTTTAAACGAAAATCATTGGTTATGGCATAGAAGACTTGGACATGCTAGCATGGATTTAATTTCAAAACTTTCTAGGCATGAACTTGTAAGAGGTTTACCAAAAGAAAAGTTTTCAAAAGATGGAGTTTGTAGTGCATGCCAACTTGGAAAACAAACCAAGTCCTCTTTTAAATCAAAGCCTCATATTTCAACTACTAGACCTTTACAACTCATTCATATGGATCTATTTGGACCTATTGCAATTGCAAGTCTTGGAGGGAAGCATTATGCATTTGTAATTGTTGATGACTACTCTAGATATACATGGGTGTTCTTCCTTGCACATAAAGATGAGACTCATGCTACATTTGTGACATATTGTAGAAGAGTCCAAAATGAGAAAGGCTATACCATTACACATGTTAGGAGTGATAGAGGGAGCGAATTTGTCAATAAGGATATTGTACAATTTTGTAATGAGAATGGCTTTGGTCACAATTTCTCCGCTCCTAGAACTCCTCAACAAAATGGTGTGGTTGAAAGAAAGAATAGAACACTTGAGGAAATGTCTAGAACAATGCTAAATGAACACTCTTTACCTCAATATTTTTGGGCCGAGGCCGTTAATACCGCATGCTATGTAATGAATAGAGTTCTTTTAAGATCTAAACTCGGTAAAACTCCTTATGAACTATGGAATGATAAGAAACCTAACATAGGTTACTTTAAAGTGTTTGGTTGTAAATGCTTTATATTGAATGATAGAGATAAACTTTCCAAATTTGATTCTAAATCCGATGAAGGTGTGTTTCTTGGCTATTCCATGAAGAGTAAAGCATATAGGGTGTTTAACAAGAGAACTTTAACTGTTCAAGAATCAATGCATGTTGTATTTGATGAAACTAACCCTCTTGCACCCAAGAAATATGTGGATGATGATGATGATGTAGGTACAAGCTTGCAAGAACAAGTTGAAACCTTGAGTCTAAATGATAAAGAAGATCCACTAGACAAAGGCAAAGAAAAGGAAGGAGATGAAGTTATTAAAGACAAGAATCCGGAAGAAGAAGTTGAAGTTGAAAATGCTCCACTCCATCCGGATGTCACCAAGACTTGGAAATTTGTGAGGAATCATCCTAAAGATCAAATCTTAGGTGAACCCTCACGTGGGGTAAGAACTCGTTCTTCCATGAGAAATTTATGTGATCATCTTGCTTTCCTATCTCAAATTGAACCTAAGAACATTAATGAAGCTGAAAATGATGAATCATGGGTCCTTGCTATGCAAGAAGAACTCAATCAATTTGAAAGGAACAAGGTTTGGACCTTGGTACCTAGACCACATGACCATGGAGTAATTGGAACTAAATGGGTATTTAGAAACAAAAAGGATGAATCCGGAGTTGTTACTAGAAACAAGGCTCGACTTGTAGCCCAAGGTTATAATCAACAAGAAGGCATAGATTATGATGAAACCTATGCTCCGGTAGCTAGACTAGAAGCCATAAGGATGTTACTTGCCTATGCATGTCATAAAAATTTCAAATTGTTTCAAATGGATGTCAAGAGTGCATTTTTAAATGGTTTCATAGAAGAGGAAGTTTATGTTGAACAACCTCCCGGTTTTGAAAGTCATGAATTTCCAAATCATGTTTTTAAACTAAGAAAAGCTTTATATGGTTTGAAACAAGCTCCTAGAGCTTGGTATGAAAGACTTAGTGGATTTTTACTCAAAAATGGTTTTAAGAGAGGAAAACTTGACACCACACTTTTCATTAAAACCATTGATAATGATATGCTTTTAGTGCAAATCTACGTTGATGATATCATTTTTGGATCCACTAATGAGAATCTTTGCAAAGAATTTTCTAAGATTATACAGGAAGAATTTGAGATGAGCATGATGGGAGAATTGACATTCTTTCTTGGACTTCAAATCAAACAAACAAAGGAAGGAACCTTCATCAATCAATCCAAATATGTCAAAGATCTACTCAAAAAGTACGGATTGGAAGATGGTAGAGAGTTTTCTACTCCAATGAGCACTTCCATCAAGATTGACAAGGATGAAAAGAGTAAAAATGTTGATCAAAAGAAATATAGAGGTATGATTGGAAGTTTACTTTATTTAACCGCAAGTAGACCCGATATCATGTTTAGTGTTTGCTTATGTGCTAGATTTCAATCATGTCCTAAAGAATCTCACTTGCTTGCCGTTAAGCGCATCTTTAAATACTTAAGTGGCTCAATTAACCTTGGATTATGGTTTCCTAAGTATACCTCTTTTGATATGCTTAGTTATTCCGATGCGGACTTTGCCGGTGGCAAAGATGACCGCAAGAGCACTAGTGGGACTTGCCATTTCCTAGGACATTCACTAGTTTCTTGGTTTAGTAAGAAACAAACATCGGTTGCACTCTCAACCACCGAGGCCGAATACATTGCAGCCGGTAGTTGTTGTGCACAAGTGTTGTACATGAAACAACAACTTGAGGACTATGGACTTCACTTTGATCACATTCCCATTAAATGTGATAATACTAGTGCCATCAACTTGACCAAGAACCCCATACAACACTCACGAACTAAGCACATTGAGATAAGACATCATTTCATTCGTGATCATGTCCAAAGAGGTGATATTGAGATTGATTTCATAGGTACCGACCATCAATTGGCCGATATCTTTACTAAACCTCTTCAAGAAGACCGTTTTAACTTCATTAAAAGAGAACTTGGCATGTGTTTGATGCATGATGTAGTGTATTGAGGCATGTCTTTGTTTTCTATTCTTGTCTTGACATTTTCTATATGGTAGATCTTATTTCTCTCACATTCTCTCAAAATTTTAAGTTAAAACTGAATTTCCTGGTGATTTAGTCTACTGAAAAGACAATTCAGTCGACTTAAATGGTGATTCAGTCGACTGAATTGGCTTTTCAGTCCACTGAATCAAGCCCTGCCATTTCTATTACCTACTGGCTGATTCAGTCGACTCAATTGACATTTCAGTCGACTGAAATGCCAAATCAGTCGACTGAAATGGACTTTCAGTCCACTGATTCAGGCAGTAGCCTTTGGAGCCTTTTCCAGGACAATTCAGTCGACTGAAATGGTGATTCAGTCGACTGAATCTGCGATTCTATAAATATAACACGCGGCTTTTCATTTCAAATCACACCCATTCCCGCGACGTTTTCACTTCTCTCTCTCTCTAACCTCCAAAACTCTCTCAACAATGGCTCCCAAGACGAAGAATCCAGCCAAACGCCCTCACACCGGTGAAGGTTCATCACGAAACTTACGACCCAGGGTTCCAAATCCTCCTCCACCGCCGGTGCAACCACCCGTTGAACAACAACCCGACGAAGAGGAAGGCGGAGAGTTTGTTTCTCTCGATGCACAGCGCAAGTTTGATGAGGACTTCAGTCGCCGTACCGTCGTCTTCGGTAAATATGCCCCTTTGGATTTCTTTGAAGAGCATTTCGTTCTCATTGCAAATTATTTCCGTCTTTTGGGTTGGGATTCATTCATTTTTCTGAAAAAACCCATGTATACTTATCTTGTGCGCATCTTTTACACCAATCTTGACTATATTAATAATCACATCCTTTGGTCTCAAGTTGGTGGTAGAATTATATCTATGGATCAAAACCTTCTTGCCCAAATCTTTCATATCCCTCGTGGTCAACATCAAATCCTTGTGACCAACGAATGGACTCACTTTCAAGGGTATGATCCTATCCAAGCCCTTAATCAGATCTGTGGGCGGAATGATATTGTAAACCGTTTTAAACCCAAAGCCAAAGAACTAACTCTCAATGCTCGATTGATTCATCACATGATTACATACAACATCCTTCCACGGGGTGGCGGACGTGACCATGTCTCATATTTCGATATTTTTCTTATTTGGTGCATCATGAATACCATTCCCATTGACTTGCCTTTTATCATTTCCAATCATATTGTCGATTGCCAAAAGAAGAAAGTGGCTAGTCTCCCCTACGGCTTTGCCTTGACTTGTGTTTTTGAACATTTCCATATACCTCTTGATGAGGAAGCCGTAGTCGCCATTTCTCACACCAACACCTACTCCGATATGACTCTCAAACAAATGCACTACAAGTTTACTTCTAGGGGTTGGGTACCGAAAGATGATCCGGATGAGGTGACCGATGAAGAACAGGAGGCTGATGACCCTGTTCCTCCTGGTGAAGAAGAGCAGCAGCCACATGAGGAGCCTGGTGAGCATGGCATGGATGTTGAGCCTCCACAGCCCCCTCCTGCGTTCGAGCCTCCTCCCTTTGAGCCTCCACAGCAGCCTACTATTCCTCCTGCTGGTGTTCAGACCATTTTGACAGCTATACAGGGTCTGCAGGTCTCCATGGATGGCATTGGCACTCGTCTCTTGGCTCTTGAGAACCGTCAGACACAAATCGAGAATGATATGGACACCTTGAAGCGTTATGGTGATATCTTTACGACTCAGGTGGACCAGCGTCTTGCCAGGACAGAGACTGATATACGCACTGTGCGTAACTCATTGACAGCCATTGAGCGATATGCCCGTCGCAATGCACCACCGCCTCCACCACCACCTCCTGCCCCTGAAGATGCGGACGCACCTGGTCTTCCCGAGCATATTGACTTGGACCCCTAGCTTTTTGTCTGATGACAAAAGGGGGAGATATTTTTTGATTGATGTATCTTGAACATCTAACTTATTTTGAACACATAATGACTTGACACATTCCTAGTTATCTATAACTGTTAACTTGTGACTTTTTGGTTATGTTTTGAACTATTCCCACAGTTGATTATAATCAGTTTATTTGCTTTACAATGCTTTGTGCTCATTGCTTATTACTTGCATTTCAACTATGCATATTGTGAGGGGGAGCTTGCTCCATATATATCATGTGCTTTATTTCTCTACCTGCCATATACATCAATAGTTTGTCATCATCAAAAAGGGGGAGATTGTTGGCCCCAAGGTTATATAACCAAGGGCATATCCGAGATTTTGATGATAACAAAGGATCGATGTAAGTACTAATGGTTTATTTGTCAAGATTATAATCAAAGCTAGGTACTCGAGCATATGGATCCAAAAGAAGCATAAAGATATATGCATATCATGGAACTCAAAGCACACATACTTGTGATGTCAAGGACAATCAAGCGCAAGAACATACGAGCATAGAAAGCATACAAAAGACCTACAACACTCAAGACCAAGCTAGCATCGTCAATGAAGATACTTATATAGCTATGAGTGAGGTTATTAGGTTTTTGATGTACTTGATTGCTCAAATGATCGCTCCATTAACCTAGATGGACCTTAGGATCCTTGGGTAAACTTAATTTATCACTTGAACAAGGCCTAAGTTGATACAAATGAACTTGATCGATTTAAACTTGTGATATAATCATTATAAGTTCATTTCTGCCCAAATCAGTCGACTCATTCTTGAATCAGTCGACTCATTTAAGCAGAAGAGGTCCCCTGCTCCTGTCTTTTGGTTCTGCTCAAATCAGTCCACTGAATTCCCAATTCAGTCGACTGATTTAGCAAATCAGTGGACTGAATTGAGTATTCAGTCGACTGATTGTGCGATCTCAGAACTCCAACGGCTAGTTTTTGAAAGGTTGTTGAGGCATTAAATGCCACCAAACGGCTCTTTCCCGGCATTTATTGCACCAAACGGTCATATTATGCCTAATGCCTATATAAACAATGATTCAAATGCATTTATTAGGATCAATACAAGAGAATTCATTGTTTTCATTCTTCTAGCCCTAAAATTCATTAAGAGCATTCATTGAGCAAATCAATTAGAAGAGAGCTGAGCTTTAATCTCTGTGTTATTCACTCTTAAAGAGAGTTTCTTTGTACACACATTACATCTCTACAAACTTGTAATCAAGGGTTGGTGATAACCCCATTCTTTGCACTTGAGGAAGTGTGGCTGAACAAGTGTTGGTTGAAAGCACTTGATTTGTAAAGGTTTGCTGCTCCACCTTGAAGGAGAGTGATAGTGGATTGGTGAATCCTCAAGCGAGCTCTTGAGGCGAGGACGTAGGCGGGAAGGCTGAACCTCGTTAAATCTTGTGTTTGCATTCTCTTTCTCTTATTCTCTTTACTGTTTATTATTGAGAATATCTCTATTTGCCATAATCTGATTTTAGCTTGCTATCATATTTTTTAATTGGCCAATAACCCTATTCACCCCCCCCTCTAGGGTTGTTTACTTGGGACAACAGCCGTTGTGGCACAAAATGACCTGAAGAGTTACTCGGCTCCACATTAAATCCAGGTGAGCAACTATCACGTCGAGACTGTACGTACTCAAAGGCGGATAGGTCACGACGTGTGGATGTGTCAACCTTCACCTTTCGCTGTCCTCGTATACGATTATATAGTTCGATGGGTTCTAAAAGATGTGTGCAATGTGGAGCTATTATCTCCCTCAACTTCTTTAACATTTGCAGTTGTGATTCTGTATTTTCGTCTTCGAATATCTGGAGAAACAAATCTAAATATGGTTGACACATCAATTTCAGATTTTGTTTCTTGGTAGCAAGCAAGATATCAAGTTTTTTCCAAAATTGATCAATACAATCAAGTGGAATAGGTCGACCTTCCCTTTTGTATTCTGCAATCTCATGTGCACATGGTAAACCATGGGACCGACGGTTTGTGCGACCACATGCTGATGCATCAACCCCGATTGCTCTAGCACGCCGCATCTGGGCATGATAACTCTGCACTTATAGATACCATGCCCCGAATCTCCTTTAATTCTGCACATGCAAACTTGTGTTTAGCAACTATTGAGCTCTTCTCAAATGATGCCTTGATTTCGGTGAACTGTAACTCAATCAAACTGTGCACCTCGCCCCATGATAACTCAAAGTTCAAGGTACTACACCCTAGTTGCCTCTTTAACCTTGCAAGTGTACTTTCCACCCTGGTCAATAAAATAAAATTTATTAATATCAAGATCTTATTGCTAAATTATAAATGTAACACACAATATTTTGATAATTGTTTAGAAACTACACCTATTCAACGTTCGATTCCCAAAATGCATACATGTGTCTGTCCAAGCCGAGACAAACCTATCCTTGTAAGGGGTCAACCAACTACTTGACACATATTATAGGCCTCAGGATAGGTATTGAAGTTCTTATGCAATGTGTCCACTTGAGTTAAGTACTCAGATTCAGTCGCAGGCAAGACAACTATTTCCCATTGGGAGTTAAACTTCTCCCACTCATCTCTTGACTAAAAATACTTCTTACAATTACTTAGAACATTTTTTGCAATGTTCCATCTACACAATAAATGCTTAGCATTGGGGAAAACCTTCTCAATGGCATTCATCAAGCTCAACTCTTTGTCCGTGATAATGACACCAGGTAAAATATTTTGATCCTCAACAAGATTGCGCAGTCTATTCAATGCCCATGTGTAGTTATCTTTCCGTTCATGCTGAATGTATACGAAGGTCACAGAGAATGTCAAGTTAGTTGATGTGACTCCAACAATCTCAAAGAGGGGAAGACGATATTTATTAGTCCTATATGTGCAATCCATTATCAACACATGTGGAAAGGCACGAAACAACTCCACACTACGAGGGTGTGCCCAAAATAAATCCAAAATGGTATCACTATCATCGGAACTCCTATGCCATTCAATGTATTTATGCTCAGCTAACTTACCCAACAAATATTGCATCTGTGATCTCCCAACCCTCTCTTTTACCCTATTCTTTTGATGTGCATTGTAGATTGTCCTCAAGTTGCTTGTATTGAGTGTATCCTTTTGCTTCAAAGTAACTAGAATGTCTTTAGGCCGGCTCATTTTCATGGACATGTTAGCCATTAATGAGTTCTCTTGCTCTGATAATCTCCTAGCATAGGAGTGCCCCTCGAGATACTTTGCAGCTTCATGATTATGTATTCCACATAAAACTTTCAACATCCATTCATCATCATTTGGCATCTTCTCACCTTTTAAGGCAAAGGGGCATCCACACTTCTTCGTACCAGTTTCTTTTTTTTGCTTCTTCTCATGTTCGGTCTCAATGCCTTTTTTCCTGTTTATTTAATAGCCACCTCGCTCACAACAAAGCTTTAGTCTTGCTGTCCTGCCTCTACTTGTAACATTAGATTTGGTTATCACAATAACAAACCCATTTTGTCTTTCTATTTCTTGAGCCCAATTGTATAATGCTTCTCTACTCTTGAAGACCTACACATGAAAATAAATTCATTTATATTCTTTAACTTCATGAATTATATTTATTCCATCAAGTAAATGAAAATTTTCATAAGTTTTAGTTACCTCATAATTTGTGAATTCATTACTGTAATCCATAACACATGACGACTCGTGGATATTGGCTTTTGAGGAAGCCTGCGACAAGAATAAAACATGCTAAAATAAAGTAATAATCCGATGCTTAAAATAAAAAAAATAAAACTATTCTGGAAGTATTCGGTTAATTCAAACCAAACACTGTCCACATGTTTGATTTCTTAAAACCGAACATATCTGTCTTAAACGGTTAGATGAAACTGAACATAATATTTATGATTGGTTGTTTAAAACCGAACAACATTACTAGAAACTGAATAATCCACGCACTGTTTGGTTTTCTAAAACCGAACAAAATAGTTATGCTTGGTTGTGTAAAACCGAACATTACTATTATGTTCGGATAACTAGAGTCGAACATGCGCGACTGTATTAAAAACAATTGCCATTTTTGCGTACTTTGAAGCCAAAATACATACCTCATTGCTGCCAACACCATCCCAATTGACTTCTTTCTCCTCCATTGCTCATAAAAAATGTAAAAACTACTACAAATGGGTCATGGATTTTTGTTTAAGGGTTGTTGTGAGAGAGTGAGGGATGAAAATGATACATTGGTTAGGGGTGGTTATGAGAGAGTGAGAGATGAGGATGAGAGTTGCCGGAAGCGCCAGAGAAAGTTGTCGAAGAAAGTTGCCGAAGAGAGTTGCTGGAGAGGGGTGCCGGAGAGTGGAGCGGGAGAGTGCGGGGTTGTGGTGTGGGAGTGTTCAAACGTGAAGGATTACAGATGAGGGGTGGGGTGTGTTCAGCATTTTGGTTAAGACTTAGAAGCCCTTTTTGGTCATTTTGCATTTTTTTCACATGGGCCTTCGGCGATCATAGGGCGTTCTCAAGATGAGTCGTTGAGGAGTTGATGATGTTTCACTCATCATCACTAGTAGTGTTCAAGCTTACCTCCGGCTTCTTTATCTCCGGCACTCTGCTTGTCATCTCCGGCACTTTCCAGGCGTGTCTGGTTAAAACTCTATCACAGCACCTCCAACTGCTTGATCTTTCTTCTTCTTCCCTGGCCAACTTTTTGGTTCTTCTGTTTCGTTCACTATCAGATTCCACAACAAGAAAAGAAAGAAAAGAAAAAGGGGCGACATTTCTGGTTTTAGGGTTTAGGTTTGTGACAAATTCTCTATTTAGGTAAAAAAAAAATGAATGTATTTTTTTCTTTAACATTCCTTCCATCTAAACCTTTTGGATTGCATAAAAAATATTTTGGTCTAAAAATTGAAAACATAATTCTCTTTCTCCAAAATTCACATATATTTAAAATAGTAAAGATGATTCATATAAACTTTCTGAGTTGATTTTCCGGGAATGGTAGCCAAACAGCTGGAAAATGAAGAAAAAATTGTAATTTGTGGATTAAATTTTATTATGTAATTGAATTTACACCGTAAATCATTTCACCTGCAAACAAACATAGTCTGATCAGTATATAACTCTGTACTCCCCTGTTCTGTTCTCTCAGGATTCATCGTTCTCTTCTACATCAATGGATTCTCTTGGAAAGTCCTTCAATCCCAACAAGCGTTTAAAAGAAGCGTTAGGATTCTCTCTCTATATATATTTGTAAAGGCTGTTCATTACCCATTTGATCCATCTTAACCCCTAACAGTTTTTTTGTTTTGCTGGGGCAGGTTTGTGAGCAACTTGACAGGATCTTCCATGCTTCAAATCGTTGCACTTTCGACGATAGTGCCCGTGAGTTGACAAAATTTTACATTTTTTCATTAAATTTTCCTTTTGAATTGTTTATGTAGCGTTAGCATTATTTATTTTCATTCATTCCGGCATTATTCTTTTCTGTCTCTAGGTTCTGATGATTTTGGGACGGTTGATCAGCTACAAAGTTGTAATCGGTAAACTTCTCTTAGAATTTTTCACATTTCTGTTTTTATTTTGTGGGTATTTGATGTTTGTTTTAGTGGGAGTTGGGGAATATGATCTCCGCATGTGCCATTTAGGGGGGAAAAATCTTAGATTTATTCATTAAACATTTCTGTGAAATGAGTGTGTTTGAAATGAAAATTTTGAGTTTAGTGATTTGCAATACAAGAAAAAATGGAATAAGAAATGAGTGTGGTCTTGATATTTAGTAAGTTAGAGGTAGTACCCGTTGAGAACAAGATGATAGAAAGTTGTTTAAGATGGTCCAGTCATATGAAACGAAGACCAGTTGCTCAAATGGTAAGGAGTGATTTGGTTTCAGCTGTAGGTGCTACAAGAAGAAGATGACTCAAAAGAATGTGTGATATGGTCTTGAGAAAAAACGTGATGACATATGATTAAATAGAAGATATATTATCCTACATAGATTTGAATGATGAAAAAGGATTCGTGGTGCAACCAACCCAAGTAGTTGGATTATGAGGTTTTGTTGAGTTTGAGTTTTATATTGATCTGTTACTCTTTTTAGGTGGTGCACTTTTATTCGTGAATTTGGGAGTCATTGTTTTATTTTTGCCAATAGTGGTCTTACTGCCTTCATGTTGGATCGAAGAAAGCCTGATGAGATACTATGAATTTTCTCTGTGGCAAAACTTCATCTACATAGGACAGAATAGTCAATAAAGTTAAATTACTTTTGTTAGGCTATTCCATCACCTGATTATGTTAATATTGAATTGTTTCTGTAGATCCTGCTGCCACGGAAACATCATTAAAGAAAAATGATAATTCATGTGTTGGTTCCAAGAATTGGAGGGCTTACATGGCAACAATGGCTGTGGAATTTCTCTTCATTATTCTTCCCATCCTTTTATTTTTCACTGTAAGTCTTCTTAAATAACACAACTATTTTCTTGGAGTAAAGCATTTGAGCAGTATGTAGTTTCTATTCCAACTATGCTATAATATACGGCTTTCATATCTTGATTCTCCCATCTGTGGTGCTTGCTGTTACGATCAGCGTCTTTGGTCATGAATGGGAGATTGTTTCATATAAATGGTGTCTAGTCATCTGTATTCTAGCTTTACTAGCTCTCTTTTGTCATGGTTTAAACACCTTTTCCTGCATATTGTGAACTTTTAATAATCTGTGTTGTAATGTATAAATTGCTAGTGTTGATAAGAAGTAGTTATTCATGACAGGTTCTAGCAGAGTGGACAAATGTATGTGCAATTTTATTTGTGTTTCTACTGCTGTACTGTATTGCAGTTGAAAGGTGAAATTTCTCTCTCATATATTTACTTGGTTACTGCTTTTTAATAGCCAGGCGAAGTCTTTTAGATGGCTTATTTAGATTGCTCCAGGATATTTCTCAAATAATGGAGCATATAACTGAATACTGTCTGATATGGTAAGTCATAGTGCATACACCAAATACAGATTTGGCTCCACTTATTTTGAAGAAGGGCCCCATGCTCTTAGGAAAAATATTTCATCATATAGGGTTTCTATGGTATGCAGTCTTAGCAACATTTACATTGTTTCTTTATTTATTTATTTATTTATTTTTGGAATTACAGATTGGTCTGGATATGAGCAAATAATTACAGTTAGTAGTCATTCTTAGTTTTTTTTTTTTGATAAGGTAGTAGTCATTCTTAGTTAAGTTAGTAGTCATTTGTATTGAACTGTAATTATTTGCCCATAGTTGGACCAAATGCTTCTCTCTCTCCCCTCCCCTGCCCTCCTTTTTTGGGTCTCATAAGGATGATTGCTGCAGATGATTGTAACATGCTTATGTATCTTGGCTGTTGACTACAAAATTTTTCCTAGAAGATATGCTAAGACTGAGACTTATGGTAATAGTTTGGTAACAAGGACTTTAATATCGATATCGATGGATATATCGAGGGTCCAAAAATACGGATATATCGGATATATCGTTGGATATATCGACAATATCGATATCGTTTTAAAGATATGGTGGATATTATGAGTTAAATACGGATATTTTTATTGAAACTCTGGAAAACAATGATTTAGGCTATAATACACAATCTAGCATCAAAATATTGCAATTTAAATGTGTATAGGACAAATATGTGTTGTATAGGGTATAAAATGTAAGCCGCGCTTAGAAAATAAATAATAGAGATTTATGTAAATTTAACATTTAAATATCACATAACATTAAAAGGAAGAGATTTATGCTTTTGTTATGCACTTATGCGCACCCCAGGGGTAAATTTGAAAAAAAAATTATAATGATGAGGCATGTAAGGAGCACTTCTATGCGTATGTATATGTTATGAAGTAAATATGTGAGTGGTGCCAAAAAAAAAAAAATATATGTGGGATAAATTTGAAAAAAATTTAACCATGGGTGTGGTAAATTTGAAGATAAGTTTTGAAACTATGGAAGAATTGTAATAACAATACTCTGAGGGCTTAAAATGTGAAATTGGTCTTTGTTTGTATAAAAATAGAATAAAATAGAGGGTATAATTGCAAAGTAAAGAAGATAATAAGGTGTTCTTACTTCTCACGATGGAAACCTAGAGCCAATCAACACCTACAGCCTATCAGCGACGGTATCTTCCTTTGGCACCTTACTCCGGCACCAACGGTAGCATCTCCGGCAAAAATTAGGTGAGTTTGACTTCCTTTTTTTTTTCCATTCTTTTTCTTCTTCTCCTCTGGTACCTATTCGGACACCAACTATGGTAGCTATTGCGGTATGTGGAGTCTGATGATATTGATTGGTAGGATTGACCGGGGGGTTTGGGGGGCAGAGCCTCCCAAGGGAGTTTGGGGGGCGTAGCCCTCCGAGGGGGTCGAAGACCCCCGCCGTACAACTTTTTCGTACTTTTATGTAAGGGTATTTTAGGTATTTTCCCATTGTTTATGTTAACCCTAATTACTACGGGTATTATTTAAAGGGGCTGGCCGTCAGAAGACTTTGTATCTTATATTCTCTTTTCGCCTCAGAGCATGGTGAAATTGTGTGTGTGCCATGGACGTACCTCAACTAGAGGGAACCATGTAAATTTCTATGTTCTTGCTTCTTCAATCCTTTCTTTCTTTTCTTGTTAATCACTGTGTGTGTGGTAAAAAAGGTTAATTTCATGTGAAAAATTTCACCAGAAATCAGCAAAACTGGAATTTAAACACAAACTGTCGATATATTGGACGATATCCTCGATATATCTTCGATATATCGACGATATATCAAAGATATCTCTACGAAAAGTTGCAGAAATCAGACAATAAATGAAGCAAACGATATATCGACGATATATCACGATATATCGTCAATATCGCTCGATATTTTGTGTTTTTTGAATTTCTCAAGTATCGCACTAGAATATCGTATCGCTGGTGGGCGATATCGCGATATGTCGCGATATTTTGGTCCATGTTTGGTAAGATCTCTCAAGCTGTGAAATTTATTTATAGTGTTGTTAATATATAATTTTTATTATTTTATTACTTTTGAAATAGATGAACAGGATATATAGACTGATCTAAGTTGGGGCACTACTTGGTGCACGTATTAGGGAGGTCAGAGCCACAATTTTCCCTCTGGGGTCAGCCAAGAGTTTATGGATTAAAAGTTATCTTCCAATTTCAGAATACTAAACTTAATCTAGAACCATAACTGCCCAACCTAAATATACATTTTTTTTTTTTAATTCGATTTTGTTTATTATCTATTAATTGACAAGTTGAATTTTTTTTACCAAGTATACTGTCTTGACTCTTGAAAAGGGCACTTATCATTACTGGTGTTCATTGGTGGCTCTAATTTTCCTCCTCTTGTGATTATTTGGTTTTATTAGTTAAATAAATATTTCATAGAGGAAATCTATGCTATTAGGGAAATTTAATGGGGACATCTTTCTTTCACCAATTTTGATTGAAAGTTGGAACACAAGATTCAATCAGTTAAAAAATATTAAGTCTCACCTATGAGATTCTTTTTTTCTTTTGTTCTATGGCATGGTATTTGTGATGTTTTGTGTCCACTCTATTTGGATTTCAGAGTGCAGCCTGCTAACTCTCATGACTTGATGTCCAGATGGTGAATCAAGATCTGGAATATGGACTTAAAAGGGGTTTGGAAAGCAGTTCCGCATGGCTTGTTTTGATGTAAAAATCTTCATTGGTAACGAAACTTTATTTTTGGATTTGGGTTGAAGGGGATAGATAGGGGAGTTTGTTTTTTAATTTTTTTGGATTCTTTTAAGCTCTAAAACGGAGCTCTCTTTTTTGTTATTTTGCATGTATATGTCTCATGTACATGGCCCATGCCCTTTTTTGTTAGTTAATACAAACTTTACTTCATTTAAAAAAGAAAAAAACATAAAAAAAGAAAAAAAAAGAAAGGAAAGATCTTCCAAAGCTTGTACTGGAATCTACTTGGCCTACTCAATAATCATGCTGAAAACTAAGAATTAATGAAATTTTTCTGCATGGTTGATAGATAGCTAATGCATATATATATATATATATATATATATATATATATAGAGATAAAAATTTAACATTATTCAATCGAGGACATTTTGATCTTTCCATATTCTTTAATCTTTAATTTAAAAAGGAATTTGTTCATCTTCTTTCTTCCTTCCAATCTACAAAAAGCATGGTAATGTCTCCTAAACAAATATCATTGCTTCCTTTTGATCACAAGTTAAAGACAAAATATTAAACATTCAAAGATCCAATAGGGGAATAGGATATCCTGGTTGAAATTAATCCTTGATCTCAGTTGTAGCCCATGTGAAATGGTATGTATTATTAATATCCTCACTGGAATATAAGAAGGTGCTTGTGCTTCTTATATTTATTGAATGAAAGGAGAGACAGTGTTGAAGTTGGGGATGGAATCATCGTATCTCCCATCAATGGAGATGGGATTAGAAGCTTGTTGAGTATTAAAAGTTGAGAACCATAGATCTGCTGGAGTGTGTGGCTGTGAATCTCCATTACTTGGATTGAAGGTCGAACATGAATTTTCTATTTCAGTCTTGCATGAAACTGCTTTTATTTGTAACTTGAAGGATGTTAGATCTTTACAATCACTACTGATTTATCACTTTGAAGAATCTAGCTAGTTTCTCACACCAAAGTCACTGCTTTTTCATCTGGGCTTTCATGTCAAGTTGCTATTATTGCAGCCAATTTCTCAGGCCCAAGCACAAGATTGATTTCATATTATTGATTACCATAATTTGGTTCAAAACTAAATACGATACTCCCTTCGTCCCATAAAAATAGGCTAAGTTTGACAAAACACACAGTTTAAGAAAAGCCATTATTGCATTGACTTCTCATTTATTAAACTTCATATTTCCAAAAGTATCCTCTCCTATTAATTGTTATTGGGTTGTGTGAAGAGTAATTGTTGAAATAAGGAAGGGTAGTATAGGAAAATCCAAAAAAAATATGATGACTTTTCAAAATGGCCAAACATTTTGGGACAAAAAAAGTTACAAAAATGGCCTATCTTTGTGAGACGGAGTGAGTAATAATTTATTTTTTGAGAAAATAAACACAAAAAATGTAAATGATGAATAAGGTATACAAGTTAGTAGTGTAACAAATTAGATGACTACAAGTTCCCCCATAAATATTAAAAATTAGTAAAATTATGGGTATTGGTGCGGACACCAGACCTCGACCACAGATCACACAGGTGTACGAGCGCCGCCGACGCCGCCGGACAGCACACCCGATGACCTTATGGCTGGATACGATGGATTATTAGAGAGCTAGAAGATTTTATTACCTTTTTTAAGACTATTTTAATTTTATTTGGTTTATTTAGATTTCCTTTTTGATTATTATGTCTTATTTCCTTAATTAGATGTAATGGGCCTATTTAAGGTTCCGAATATTAGGGTTGGAGACTCACTTCATTATTATTAAAAATTTGGGACTTATGTTTGGGCTGGTTCTCCAGACAAACCCTAGCTTCTTTGCTTCTTTGCTTCTTGCTTCTTTCTTTCTCTTGCTTCTGTTCTTTGTTGCTGGTTGAATCGTGCTTAGTGATATTGTGACTTGAACCTTTGGTGTGGATGTCCTACATCAACTTTGGTATCAAAGCAAACTCAATCTATGGAGCCGAAGCCTTCCGCCAATCGTCATTTTAAGATGCCCCACGAGTTCTTCCCCAAAAAGAAAATTGTCCTCTCACCCCTTCGTCCTCCCTCACAAGATTTTTGAAGCCACCCGCAAAGCCCTTGCAGAAGAACAAGCTCAGAAATCCAAAACCCCCGTTGAACAACCCAAGAAACCCGAGTTTCCCCTTCGTTCTCGCCTCTGAACCATAGCTATACCCACACCCAAACCCTACCTTCACAAACCCCAAACCATCGACCACGGTTCTACTGCCAGACTCAAATCCCTTGAACCCCATACCCCAACGAGTCAACACCCACAGTGAATCCAAACCCCTTAATCGGCAACCCAACCCCATACCTATCGAAACCAAACCCAAAAACCCAGAGGACAAAACCCTCCATCGAGCAGCCAAAAAAAAAAAAAAAAAGATTTTCCCTCTAACACCCCTACCGGCAACCCCGACACCAATGATTCCCTTCACTACCAACCACCATTAACCCTCCACCAGCACATTCGAGCCCCAGCCGCCAAACTCGACACCACCACGAGCCCGAATTGCAGCCTTTGGAATCGCAGCACCGCCGTCAGAGTCCCAACATCGCCGTCAAACCGCCATCGCCCTGTCGCCGTCAAGCCCTTGCCGTCAGACCACCTGTGGTTTTCCCCGTCGAGCCTCGCCGTCGAGCCTCAGCTCTCCCTCCCCCATTGTATCATGTTTGGGAAGCTTCCAGGAGGCTTGGGTTTAAAACCAAAAGGTAATAAGGGCCTTTGGTTGCAAACAAAGCCTATTCTAATCGCGGATAAGGAGCTGTAACCTTGGATAAGGTTATCCCCATTTCAATTTCAGATCATCTAATCCAAAAGGAAGTTTAATCAATTGGAACCAGAATTTAGACAAGGTTATCCTCCGTTTGGACAGGAGCATTCTGATTGCGTTTGGCTTATCCTATACCAGGTTAGTACTGTCCCCACTTTAGTTGATTTAATTTGTTTATCTTAAACTGTATCAATAATTTTGCTTTGTGCTTGGTTGGAATTCACTGCCATTAAAAAAAAAAAAAAAAAAAAAAAACCCAAACCTTTGTTTATTTATTTATTTATTTTTATCCACTTTGCAATTCCATCCCACTTGACTACCAATTTTATCCTAATTCCCCTTGAATTGAACCGAATCATTCTCACATTCTTTAAGACACTCGGTTTGATTTATTAATTGTAGAGCATTGTTAAGTTTGTGGTAGTATTTACCTTATTTGGTTAATTAACACTTTGAATACTAGCACTACATGCTTGCAACTGTCTAGTGAATTAGGACTTAGTCTCTGTTATTAAAAGCTTATTGGACCAAAGTGAGTTAAACAAAAAAAAAAAAAAAAAACAGGAAGTCAAATTGCTTGCCCTAATCTCAGTGCACTTAGCTACTTCGTAGGATCCTTGTTTCATTGTAGCACCCCATACCTAGTACATCTTCGCATGCACTTACGTAGTGGTCGTGTTATATCAAGTCCTGAGTGTCAGTTAACCATGGGATCGAGTCAAGAGGACTCCCTAGGGAGACTTCTCCAAGATTTGTACACCAAGTTTGATTCTCAGCTTGCTGAGGAGCGTGCCAAGACTGACGCTCGATTTGAGTTCTTAGAAGCTTCTGTGACAAATATTGTCGCTTCCCTAGAAGGCGATCAACGCCAGTCAGGAATCGTGATTGACAATACAGATAGAGCACACCCTAGGCCACCTCCTAGAGGTTATGAGCAAAATCCTAATCGGCATTATGCTGATTATAGGGACTTTAGAGATCCTGATGATAGAGTTAGGGGAACAATCAAAGTTGAAGCGCCTACTTTTGATGGTCGACTCGACCCAAAGGCCTTCACTGATTGGATCCGAGAGATGGACCACTTCTTTGAGTGGTACGAGTTGTCAGCTGATCGGAGAGTTAGGTTTGCCAAAATGAAGCTTATTGGTAAGGCTAAACTTTTCTGGGAAAGTACTGAACTCCTTCTCGCTCGAAAACACCAGCCTCCTATTAATGATTGGGTGGAAATGAAAGAGAAGCTTAGAGACAAATATTTGCCCCAATCGTATCAAGGCAACCTACTCGACCAATGGAATAACATAAGGCAAGGGAACCGACCTGCCACTGAGTACATCGCCCAGTTTAATGAGTATATGATGCGATGTGACGTGGTTGAGGATGAGCGTATGATTTTGAGTAGGTTTAGGAACGGTCTTAATGATGACCTCCGAAAGGAACTTGTCTTACATGAGGTCTCAAATTTAAGCGACGCCTACACCTTCGTACAAAATCATGAGCTAGTTGCTAGGCCCCATTCTCAAGGCACACTGAAACTAAGAGCCCATTTCGTTACCCTTCAACTTCAGTGCCTAGAACAACAGCCGGTCCGCCTCAGGTTAGACTCAACCCTACTCCTGCCCCAGTTGCGAAAGAGGTATCAAACCCTTTCGTACCAAATAAGGGCAAAGAAGTGATTGGTGCTCCTCCCAGACCAAATTCTCGCATCCAATGCTTCAAATGCCATGGTTTCAGGCATGTATCCTCCAGTTGCCCCACTAAAGAGACCTTATATATAGAAGGTCCAAATCATGAGGGAACTGAAGAAGAGTTGGACGAGCAGATATATGAACCTGACATAAACCATATTGCTAACCTCGATGATGAGTTTACTGACTCTAGTCATCAACTCACAATGGGTGTCGTCAGGTGTGCCTTAGCGCAAGTCTAGGGAGAATGATGATTGGAAACGGACTGCAATTTTCCACACCTACATCAAGTGTGGAGAAAAGGATTGCAAGGTGATCATAGATAGCGGGAGTTGTATCAACGCTGTTTCATCTAGCCTTGTCTCTCGTCTAGGTTTAAAATCCATGCCCCACCCTAGTCCCTACAATATCTCCTGGGTTGACACCTCATCCATAGCTATTAAAGAGAGATGCCTTATTCCTATTCAGTTCCTTTCCTATAAGGACCAAATATGGTGTGATGTTGTCCCCATGGATGTGGGCCATATCATCTTAGGGCGCCCATGGCTTTTCGATTTAGTTGTTACCATTTATGGTCGCTCTAATTCGTGCTCGTTTGTCTTCAATGGGCAGAAAATCAAGCTTAACCCTTTACAACCCAAACCTACCAACAAAGGTCACAAAGGTCAAAAGAACGAAATGGGTAGAGAAAAGGGTTTACACATCATTAACCCCAAAGTGATCGAGAAAGAAGCAAATCTAGGATCTCTTGTGTTTGCCCTAGTCGCCAAGGAAGTCCCATCTATTACTCATGAAGAACCACCTGAAGAAGTTATCCCTGTTCTTCATCAGTTTCAAAACCTTTTCCCTGAGGAACTCCCAGATCAACTACCACCAATGCAGTGACATTCAACACGCAATTGATTTTGTTCCAGGGGCGACACTCCCAAACTTGCCCCACTATAGGATGAACCTACAGAGCATGCTAAGTTGAAGAGGCAAGTAGATGAACTCTTGAGAAAGGGATTTATTCAGGAAAATTTAAGTCCATGTGCTGTACCCGCACTACTAACCCCCAAGAAAGATGGATCATGGAGAATGTGTGTGGATAGCCGTGCAATCAACAAGATTACGGTGAAATACCGTTTTCCAATCCCTAGGCTTGACGATATGTTAGATATGATGGCCGGAGCTAAGATCTTCTCAAAGATAGATCTGAAAAGTGGCTACCACCAAATTCGAATTCGTCGAAAACAGGCCTTCAAAACCAAGGATGGTCTTTATGAATGGTTGGTCATGCCTTTTGGATTATCCAATGCTCCTAGTACTTTTATGAGAGTGATGACACAAGTACTTCGACCTTTTATAGGTAAGTTTCTAGTTGTATACTTCGATGACATCCTCATCTATAGCAATACCAAGGAGCAACACCTAGACCATCTCACACAAGTTTGTCAAGCCCTACAAGAGGCCAACTTATATGCCAATCTTAAGAAGTGTTCATTCGTCACTACTAGTGTTATCTTCTTAGGGTTTGTAGTATCCTCTGAAGGAGTCTCGGCTGACCCACAAAAGGTACAGGCGATAGTAGAATGGTATGAGCCCAAGAAGATCCATGAGATTCGAAACTTCCATAGGCTCGCTACTTTCTACCAGTCGATTTATCAAAGGGTTCAGTGCTATAATGGCCCCCATTACTGATTGTCTCAAGAAAGGGGAATTCCAGTGGACCACGACAGCCACTAAAGCCTTTGTGGAGATTAAGAAGAGAATGACTGAAGCGCCAGTTATGCGCCTCCCAGACTTCTCAAAGGTGTTTGAAATAGAATGCGATGCATCTGGGTTAGGTATAGGAGGAGTACTCAGTCAAGAACAGCATCCAATTGCCTATTTTAGTGAAAAGCTAAATGAGGCAAAACAAAAGTACTCCACCTATGAGAAGGAATTCTATGCTGTAGTGCAGTCTTTAAAGCACTAGCGCCATTACCTGCTGCCTAAAGAATTCATTCTCACTCTGATCATAAAGCTTTAAGGTATATCAACTCCCAGAAAAAGTTAAACTTTAGACATGGTCGCTGGGTTGAGTTTTTACAAGCTTATACCTTTGTACTCAAGCATCGATCCGGAGTTGAAAATAAGGCAGCTGATGCCCTAAGTCGTCGTGTTTTGTTACTTTCCATGATGAAAGTACAAATCACTGGGTTTGAACGCCTCAAAGAAGAATATGAGTCATGCCTAGACTTTGGCGATGTTTACCAAATCTTGTAAGATGAACAGACCCTTGAAGTTGATGGGTTTATTCTTCAGAACGGGTATCTGTTCAATGGTAACAAATTGTGTATCCCACGTTCGTCAGTGAGAGACTTTATAGTGTAGGAATTACATGCAGGTGGTCTATCAGGTCATTTTGGGCGAGACAAAACTATTGAAGAAGTAGAGCGCACCTTCTATTGGCCTAGTTTGAAGAGGGATGTTGCCAAAATTGTGAGTCAGTGCCGTACATGTCAATTGGCAAAACATAGGAAACAGAATACCGGCCTCTACACTCCACTACCCGTGCCCGATTGTCCATGGCAAGATGTGAGCATAGATTTTGTTCTAGGTCTTCCACATACCTTTAGGAAACATGATTCTATTCTTGTAGTCGTGGATCATTTTTCTAAAATGGCTCACTTCATCCCTTGCTCTAAGACAGCTGATGCTTCCTATGTTGCCAAATTGTTCTTCAATGAAATTGTCAAGCTGTATGGCCTTCCCAAAACCATAGTGTCTGATAGGGATGTCAAATTCATGAGTTACTTTTGGAAAACACTTTGGCATTTGTTAGGCACAAAGCTGAAATTCTCCACCGCCTATCATCCTCAAACTGATGGTCAAACTGAAGTTGTCAATCGAAGTTTAGGCAACCTCTTGAGGAGTTTGGTAGGTGACAATAATAGGAATTGGGATTCCATCTTACCCCCAGCTCAGTTTGCATACAATGGCTCTGTCAATAGGTCAATAGGCATGAGTCCGTTTGAGGTCGTGCATGGTTACAAGCCTAGGAAACCTTTAGACCTCCTCCCTATGTCTCCTCATGTTAGGACATCTGAGTCGGCTGAGGCATTTACCCGTCATGTCCATGATTTGCACTATGAGATTGGCAAGCGCATTCATGCAAGCAATGAAAAATATAAAACACAAGCTAACTCACGTAGGCGCTATGTAGAATTTAATACTGGAGACTATGTTATGATTCGAGTTAGGCCTGAGCGGTTGTCTTCTGGAACTGCTCGGAAATTGCAAGCTCGTAGTGCTGGGCCATTTAAAGTGTTATCACGGGTTGGGCCGAATGCTTATGTTATAGACCTACCATCTGACTATGGGATTAGCTCTACTTTTAATGTTGAAGACCTTGTTGCTTATAAAGATCCCATAACTATACCTGATGAACCTTTTGTTGACCCTCCCCAACTCCTATCTACTCATATTGTTCCTGTTTCCCCACCCCTCACTTTTCCACAAGCACAACAAGATTTTATTGATGCTATTTTGGATGAGCAAATTGTTTCTACTAGGGATGGTGGATTTCAGCGCTTCTTGATTCGTTGGCCAGGCCGTCCTGAGTCAGATTGCACATGGATCACCCGTGATGATCTCCAGTGGCTCGATCCAGATTTATGGGAGTACTATCAGAGTCGACTAGGAGCCACACGCGACGGAGTCGCGTTTTCCTCACCCCGCGGGAGTTGGTGCGGACACTAGACCTCGACCACAGATCACGCAGGTGTACGAGCGCCGCCGACGCCGCCGGACAGCACACCCGGTGACCTTATGGCTGGATACGATGGATTATTAGAGAGCTAGAAGATTTTATTACCTTTTTTAAGACTATTTTAATTTTATTTGGTTTATTTAGATTTCCTTTTTGATTATTATGTCTTATTTCCTTAATTAGATGTAATGGGCCTATTTAAGGTTTCGAATGTTAGGGTTGGAGACTCACTTCATTATTATTAAAAATTTGGGACTTACGTTTGGGCTGGTTCTCCAGACAAACCCTAGCTTCTTTGCTTCTTGCTTCTTTCTTTCTCTTGCTTCTGTTCTTTGTTGCTGGTTGAATCGTGCTTAGTGATATTGTGACTTGAACCTTTGGTGTGGATGTCCTACATCAGGTATACTTGCTCTAAATCAATATGGGGATGGTGCTACACATGCTCATGAAGTTGCTGTGTCTTGTATAATATACCTTTGAGTGCCTTAAGATTTTCTTTGTGAGACATTTATCTCATGTATCATATCAAACTTTTCTAAATATAAATAGAATGACTAAACCTATTGCATTGAAAATATCAGGAAAAGAAGTTGGAAATGGAGAAGTTATTCGTATTAGTTTTTAGTGCTTGTGACCTTTGTGTCCAATTTATACTGTTTTTATTTTGATTTTGGCATGTATGATCTAGATAAATTGGTTACCAAGTGCTATTTTGTTATTTTTATTGATATTTTTATTGTTAAAGTGTTTGTAAGTTTTACCCTTATTCTTTTATATAATTATAGTAAATTAATTTTTGTTTGCTTTATGAATTTGTTCTATTATGTTAATTAGTAGTACTCTGAATTTGTTTGTTTGAACTAATTAAATTTAAACTTCTTTTGATTATGTCAGATGGATCTTGGGGTAGGCTCATTTGTTCTAGCGAATTCATTGGTTTCACGTCAAGTACGACGAAATGCCTATGCAGTGTGAGTCATTTTATGTTTTATAGTAATTGACAATATGATGGTGAAATTATTAGGTTCCAGTTGGTATGGGGCTTGCCTGGGATGGCCATAAAGTCGGACATCCTAGGTTTGGCTCATCCTAGTATTGTTGCCCGGACTTAATTGATAATTGTAGTTTGCGGGGATCGTAGTTATCTGGGGTTTAGCCTGGTCCCATGAATGTTCAACAAGGTGGGGTCGGGGGTGCCACATCAGCAAAAAGATAAAAATAAATAATAGGTTAGCATTTAGTATAAGAATTTCTTCCCCATATCATTCTTGAACAATCCCTTGATGCAATGAAATGCAATTAAGTTACTGAAATACATCTAAGAAATGGCCTGAACTCCATTCATCGCAGTGATTTATTAATGATGTCGGGGGTCTTTGTTTGTCCTTGTCTCTACAGGAAGTGGAAGACTGCACTTCAATCAACTAGTCCACTAATCTTTCTAGGGTTTGGTCGTCTTGTTTCTACAGCAGGTGTTGATTATCAGGTAAAATCTTTTTTCTTAGTTTTCCTCTCCTAATATTATATATCAGTGCATTAATGTATATTATTGAGGTATTGTTAGAGGTGGAAAAATCTGATCCTTACCTGCAAACCTACCCAACTAAATGAGTTTAACTGGTCATTTTCCTAAGTGGGTTGCTTTTAAGTTACATGGATTGAGCCCAATTATAAAGAGGGTTGGTTAATTTCAATATTTTAATACATGGGTTGTAATTACACAACATTCCAAAAGTACTTCTCCACTATAGTCATCTTGTTGAATTCTATAGGAAACTTCTCTTCAAAGTCTCAATTCTTACACAATTTTTTTATGAAGTAAATTTCTATTAGAGAAAAAGGGCAAAGCCCATGTACATAAGAGATATACAGCCACTAGCCAAAAAAGGAAGAGAACCTCCTATTGGAGAAAAAGGGAGTCAACAAAAGAAATAAAAGAGGGGTTGCTGTCATCAAAATAGCTACAAGCCCACCAAAAAAGGGTCTTAACAAGAAGATATTTAATGTCAGTAGGGGATTCTTCCGAGTCTTCAAACGTTCTCAGGTTTCTTTCTTTCCAAAGACACCAAAAGAGAGCACGAGGAACCATACTCCAAATGACCTCCAATTTCTTGTTTACTATCTTAGTCTGCCAACCCACAAGAAGATCAAGTAGAGTGAGGAAGAACCCAATGACCAAACAAGGAAAAATGAGTTATCAAAGGCTCCATGCCACCTTGCAATGGATAAAGAGATGATTAACTGATTCCACCTCTTCCTAGAAAAGAATGCATTTATTCGCCAAGGGCCATCCTTTATTAATAAGATGGTCCAAAGTCAAGCATTTATCCCTAACCACCAACCAAGAAAAGAAAGCAAAATTGGTTGGGATCGAAGCAATCCAAATTCTCTTTTATGTTAATTTGTTATCCTGCATCAATTATGGTCATTTTTAAGTATCTCCAGTGACTTTAAAATCATCGATATCAGCGAGATATCGGCAATGTATTGGCATATCAATGAGGGTCGATACGATATCTCTCAATGATTTTGTTTTGGTTGCTTATCGGTAGATATATCGCTCTATCTATGAGATATCAAGAAATATCAACAATATCATTATAGATCGCAACTTTTTCCATTTTTTATCCATTTACCGTCGATATTTGGGAGATATTTCATTGATATTGGTTGATATTTCGATGATATCGTCAATTCGTAATGCTATTGGTACAAATTTTGAACTATTTTTTAAGAAATTTCTAAGAAGAAAGAAGAAGAGGAGCACATTAATTCCATCACTGGCATCCTTGCCACCATCACAGAAGAAGATGAAGACGACGACGAAAGGCTAACATACCCGTTAGTGTGTTGTTGCCGCGCCATCGTTGTCGTCATCTTGGTCATTGTCGAACCCCCTTAACTACCTGCCTACTCGCCGCTTCTACAAGCTTAATCCCTTTTTCCTTTTTGTCGGTGGAGTGAGGTGCTTAACCTATTTTAATTACCTCTTCCCCTTTTGTTGTCTCATTATCTCATAAAGTATCTTTTTTTTTCTTTTTTTTTTCTTTTAAAATGGTCCAAGATCCCCATAATGTCATAACACATGACTTTTTATTCTATTCTTTCTTTCTTTCTTTTTTTCTTTTTTTGTTTAATAAATTTATTAATGATTCATGACTTATATTCTTTTTTTTTTTTTTTTTTTAAATTTTGTTTAAAAAGTTAAGCAAATGCAAGTATATATATACATGAGTCCAGTCCTATAAGGACGTATTGATGCAAGTTACATTAACACTATGCATTAGGTAATATACCACATGCATGTGTGAGTTATATAGTATTTTAATATTATGCGACATTTAAATGTTGTTTAATCTGCATAAATTCCTATTATTTATTTTCTCACCGCGTCACTGTAACAACCCGAAATTAGGGTTGTTAGTTAAGTAATAAGAAAACCACTTTTAAAGCCAAATTTGGTAGATGTTTAATCAAAATAATTCTTTTGAAAATATTTTTAGAAAATCCAGCATGATCTTGTCTGCCTGTCTGTAAATAGGACATACCAAGTTATCGACTAGTCATAAAACCTGTATAAAACACATTTATAAGCTTTTCCAGCCATCCACACAATATTTCAAAAATAAAGAAATCTACAGGCTATATTGTAGTCACATAGGTCTCATTCAGATATACATCCACTACTCAATTAATTTTTACAGGCCATGAAATTAAAATTAATACATGCCTAGGCTCAAAGCCTATCTCCAATATTCTCTACATGAATGCAAGCATGCTGACGTGCTCCCAAAACCCAGGTCAACTTAGCTTTGAAAAACATGACCTGTAAGAAAAACTGTGGAGGTATGAGCTACACGCTCAGTAGGAAAACATTTCTCAAAATAACCCCAAGGTTTTAAAAACCATAGTTTATATACTTTTCAAGAACTCTGCAAAACTATTGATTAGTTTGCAACATAATTTTCATTAAATACAACTGACACATGTATAATGAAATAAACTGCGGAAGTTTAAATCATTTGATACCAACACCTCTTTTTATTTTTAAAAAAGTAAGAAATAACTCAAGTTATTTATAATTCATTATCATTCTTTCCAATTTCCATATCACGGCCTTATAAGCCAATAATCATCAACCGCCATATCCGGCAATCTATAATATCAATCTTTCAAACTGATAAATCCTCCCTAGGTCATGCGGGGCCCTCGCACGTGAAAATAAGAGGAAACACTATGGATCCCTATCTGGTCCAGAAAGTAACCTCAAAAGGAAACACGACAACACATCCCTACTTGGGACCGCAGTAACCTCTATTCGGGCACGTAGCCCAAGACTAAAGGATAGGAAGACATGGCAAGATGTCCTGTTCCTTTGGGACCGCAATAATCCTGTCTCCAGTAGCCCTCACCATCATCACTTGTCTTTTCATTTATCAATTCCATAATTTCCATAAAAACCGTAAAATTATATATAAATTTTCCAAGAAAAACCGTATAACAGTTGGGTTCATATAAACAATATAAAATGACCCCCATAAATCATTCCCAAACCATTTCCAAAATAATGTTTTCAAAAACAACATTTTTATAACAATATGATGTGAAAATCAAACCTTAGGTTTCCCACAATTTGTCAAAACCTAGCAAATATATACCTAATGCATGATATTTATGCAAAAACCACCAAATACATGTAAATATGCATGATTTATACCCAAACCCCCATGCATCAAGGGTTTAAAATGAGAAAAATGTTCCCTACCTCATTGATGAGAAATGAAAATGCAAAACTACCACCGTAAACATGTAGATCGGGCCAAATACTGCAAGATCCGCGCTTGCCGGCGTCGGATCGGAGCTCCGGTGCTCCGACGAGCCATTGTCGACCTCCCACGGCACACTCTCTCTCTCTCTCCTTCTCTTTCTCTCCCTCTCTCCTAAGTTAGGAGACATGAAAATGGGGCCTAAGGTCGAGTGAAAGGGGTTTTAAAACATAAGAGTAGGGGGCACATGCCTCATTTAACTCGTTATAAAAACTGCCAGTCGAAGGTTTCAAACATCTGAAAGTTAGTTTCAAACGTCTAAAACTAAACCTCAGAAATCATCGTTCTCTGGAATTTTTAGACGTTTGAATGTTATTTTCAAACGTCTGAAATGTCACTTTTAGACGTCTGAAATGTGTTTCAGACGTCTGAAACACACAGACAACTGAAAATTGACTAGGCTACACCTCATCAGCACAGACATCAACCTTATTTCATTAAAAACATTTAAGTAATCTTCTCCATTCTTTTATTCTTCCTTTTACTTTAAGTTATTTAATGAAAATAAACAAATAACCCCCCCATTTGAATCCAAATAAAATATCAGAAAAATCAAATTCCCAATATATCAAAATCTCATTTCCAAGTTTTAGTACAAAATCCGTCTCCCGACAGATTTTTCTAAAACAAACATATGAGGAACCTAATCCAAACATGCTAATAAAATCCCATAAAATCATAGAAGTCTTATAATATTATAAACTTCTATTACCGCTAAAAATTATCTTTAAAAACGAAGATTTACGAAAATTTATTTTTCCCCAACACTTAGCCAAATTTCAGCAACTTAAACTCGAAACTGCAAATAAGGCCAAACACACACTTAAAATACTTGATGCATAAAAACAAGCATCAAATCACAAATAACATCATATTATCACATATACGAATTACCTATACATGAGGTTATCCAACAAATCAGGGGATTAACTACGCTAATCATATATTAAGCCGTATTAATCCCTATTAAGAAAACAGGTCCTCACAGTCACACTTTTTATACCCTACAAAACACATACTTGTATTATACACATTTAAAGTGTGATCTTTTGATCCTAAATTGTGTATTAGAGTTTAAATAATTGTTTCTTCGAGTTTCTATAAAAATATCTGTAAATTAACTTATAATATTTACCATATCTTCAAAATGATATCGATATTGTCGATATATCCAATATATCGAACGATATATCTGATATGTCCATATTTTTGGACTCTCGATATATCCATCGATATCGATATTAAAGTCCTTATCTCGTGGTCGTGAGTTTTCAGTAGTTCCTAGTTTTACTCTTGGTTTACTAAAAGAACAAAAAGAAAATAAAATTAATACTACCATGGATAAAGAACCTGTTCAGTAAGGTAAAATTTGTTCAGTTCATGTAGGAATTGGATCTGCGCAATAGGTTATTCTTTATTTTTTCATTTGTTTTTTTTTTTTTTTAAAAATAAGTTTTCTGCCTATTGAAATACCTATATTTTAATTGTAACGAACATAGGTATATTCATATGTTGCATAAATTCAGTCATTTCTTGTCAGCATTGGTGGAAAGCTGGTATAGAAAGTTCTCTATTGATAAGAGATTGTGTTGCTTAGACAGTTCCACTAGCAGATTAACATTTCAGTTGTTAGTCAAAGTTATGAAATTGAATACTGAAATTATTTTCATGAGATTACCCGGGATGAAAATGCAATCTACCTATTGTCCATTGGGCTATAAATGTGATATTTTATGCCATATTCTTGTCTGTGTAAGGGTTTCATAGTTAGGCTTGTTACCTTTGCTCGTACATGAGGCTGGTCTTTCCTTTTTTTTCTCAAAGGTTCATGTGGGGGAATATGGTGTGCACTGGAATTTTTTTTTCACACTTGCTGCTGTATCAATCCTGTCATCCTTAATTAACTTGCCCCCAAAATATTGTGGAATTCTAGGTTCCTTAATTTTAATAGGTATACTTTCAGTTGGATTTATTTGTTTGTATCTATTCCCTTGGAAAGCCAATTTGATTTTGCTTGTAGAATTATTTAACTTTTCAACTCTTCAGGATACCAAATTTTCTTGATGCATGAGCTGAATGTTTATTTGCTTTCTGATGAAAGGGGAATGAATTACATCAGCCAAAACAAGGAGGGAATTTTTAGCATATTTGGTGAGCTTTACTTGGAAATCTATTTAGTAGCTTGTTGAATTTAAGTTTTTAACCCTTTCTTTTTTGGTGGTTTTTTAAGCTGGAGTTGTTTGTTCCAGTGTGTAAAAAAAATATTATGCCGTTTCTATTTTATTTTTTTATAAAGCTTTGGATTTAGTGGCTACATAATAGTGATGGAATGTTCACTGTTTTCTCTGTCATTGTATATAATTCTTGGAAGGCAAGTTTTTAACCTTTTTTAAAGGAAAATGTTTCTGTTTGAAAAGTGGGAATTTCATCAGGATTTTCGAATTTTTCATATTTCTGGAAAGTTGTGAAAATTCTGAAAGGTACTTTGGAAAAAGAGAGAAACAAATATTAACAGTCTTAATCAAAATATTTCAACACTCGTGTAGATTTACTAGGATTAGTTTACGAGCATGAATTGGTAGTTAGCTTGGGTATATGGGTTTGTTGACAGAGATGGAAGAATGCTGGTCGCGTTGTTGAGTTGATTTTATCTTTGTACATATTATGTAACAGTCGTTAAAGACCTCTGGCAAGGTAATAGGACTTTCGGAGATTGCGCTAAGGATTTTTATTGACTGATCGCATGAAACAAGTTATTAAGAAAAGTGAGCTTATGGTGGTGCAGTATGTTGGAGGCTCAAAAGAGCTTTTTAGGAGGGACATTATGCAACTAATAAGACATTTGCTGAGGCTTGCTGCTGCGCTTTGATAACTATTTAACAACTAAAGCTTTTCTTTGAACCTACTTATCATGTTTGGAGTACTGGAACTAAAATATTATGTGGAGACTGTTATAGATGTTGCCTGCAGATGTTGGATTCGTTAGACCACCATATCTTAGGATATGTGGTCTTGGTTATGAGTACATGGGCACATTGTCGGTTGCACACTATTAGTTTTACATTTTCCTTAAAACCAAGCTGCTTGTATATACATTCTATTCCAAATGGGGAATGAAGAATACATTAACTTGCATGGTAAAGCAAAAATATCTAAAAATGTGGAAATGCAAAAGTTTAGATGGAATAATTTTCTAAATTATGCAAGTTAAACCTAGTTTTAATTATTTTAAGTAACCCATTAATATTGGGTGTTTCTAGAGATTTGATGCATACTCAATCTTGCAAAATTTCATCTAAAATGGTAGAGGTAGATTTTCAGTGTCAGACAGATTGGCTAAAATATTTGATAAAAGGTTTCTGGAGTGATGAGTATCTGAGTTAATAAAATATATGACATATTTCGCTCTATATTGTGGCGTTTCAAACATTTTAGCATATGTTAGAAGCTGTTGCTTGTTATTGCTTTTGGTTCTAAATTTTAGTCAAGAAATTGATTTTTTGTTTCATCCCAGGATATTGGGGCATGTATCTTGTTGGCGTCCAAATGGGCAACTATCTGTTTTTTGGAAACGAATCCACTACTTTGTCAATAAGCAGTAGCTGGGCTAGAAGTAGAGTCTGGTTTCTTTCTCTTCTGTTTTGGTAAATTTCTGTTGCAAGTTATTTTTGTCGTTTCTATATTGTCTACAGCCTTTTCAGTTGATCTGTGAAGGTGACTTTCTAATCCTTGCCCTCAATGAATGTTGCAGGTTATTAACCGTGCTTTTAGACTGGCATGTAGAAAGAGTTTCCCGAAGAATGGTATGATATATTTCTCTTTTTGATCCTCTAATTCATGGAGATGTTCTAAAACAATGTTATTCTCGATTATAACTAATAATACATAAATTCTGATAGAAAATGCTTTCTGCAGTGCAACCTGGCTTGTGTTACTATGGTGTTGGCTCAAAACCTACAGGTTATTCTCTTTTCCTGTGCTGAATTTAAAGATATCTAGAATTTGATGAGCATATCTGTTTTGCACTTGGTGCAGAAGTTGCAATATCTTAAGGCTGTCCACTGAAGATAAATCATTTAGATGCCACAAACTCAATTTATGTCTTAATCATAAATAACTAATGTTTTGTTTTCTGCTGACTTTTGTATGATGTTGTCCTTTGTTAATTTAATTTTCTTTTCTTGAACTTGTCTTTGACCTATAAGGACTGGCTTCTTCTTATTTCATGTAGCAGAACCTAAATTATTATTCCCTTGGAAATTTTAGTTAGTTCGGGATTTGTAGAGTATGTAGATATTGCGGTAGGACCATTGCCTTTGATTTTTTATTTTTTTTTATTTATTTATTATTTATTTTTTTATGAAGTAAAGTTTGTATAAATAACCTTTGATCTATCAGAATGGGTGGGATAAGGCAATGTAGTGATGCTCGTTTTCATGTTTCCATGGTGTTTGGAAGTCATAATGGACCACTCCTGTGTTCTCAAATATTTATCATATTGGGAGTTGACTCTGTAGACATAGTTATTAACAATGTAGTATTAAGGTTAGATTAAGCCTCCAGGATGAAAGGTTTTGATCACTTTCTAAATCTGGAATATTTTTGGTTAAATTAGTTTACCATGTGTTGAAGTTGGAGTCTGGGATCGATTTTAGCACGAATGATATAAAAAACTTATGTTCTCACTAAACTAGCCTTGTTCCCTTGGAGAACAGTGTGGATGAAATTTGACCACTGGTCATCATGTTGAATATGTTCAATCATTCCCTATAGTCATGTCATGTGTAATGGTAGCTAAGAATGTGTATATCAAATACTCTTCTGTTTCCTACTTGTAAGCACCTTGTTGATTATACGGAGCCATTATTTTGTCAGCCAGGTTGTTTATCATTTGACACCGTGGGCTTTAGTTGAATAATTGTATTGCAACCTTAAGACTTTTTATAGGGTTTTATTCATTACTTTAGATTTTTCGCTTAAATTGTAAATGATTTTGGGGGAATTGAAATCTTAGATTTTTTAGAAAATTGATTTTCTTTGCTTTATATGTTTGTTGTATTTTATTATTTGGGTTATGATATGACTATGCCTCCAATATAAGATTCCTCCTTTTTGAGAAGACTTATGCTTTCTCAGAATTTTGTATGCTGCATCCAATGCCAAGTAGTAGGGAAATGGATGTAGCTCCATGTTTTGCTCCCTTTCAAGGTCTCCATTTCCTCTCAAGTTGCGTTTCCTTAAATTAATTTGAGTTAGAGGTTTTAGATACAATTTCCCAGAAATGCATGGATGACAAGAGTATGATAAACATGAGATTAGGACACCTAATTAGAGATTGGATGTTGAGTACAGGAACAAACACCTTTCCTAAGTGTAATATGAAGATTTATGTCGACTACATTGAGAGAAATAGGAGAAACTGAATCCATCTAAGGGTTCATTACCTGAAGATGAGGGAGTTTCTTGAAGAGTCACATCATTGGGTTGTGGATATCTCCTTGAGTACTAAAAATAAGTCCTTATCTTTAGAAAGGCATCACCGTTTTGAGCAGGAGTAGATCTACAACAGTTTGAGTCCATAAAGTGACCAGAAATAAACCGGGTTTACTTCCCATCACTGGTACCAATCTCCTGTATCAAGTTCATGTTGGCGATTGGATTTGCATGGCCTTCGCCTTGAGTACAATAATATTTCCTTGTCGTTAATAGAAACAGCAAGGAGAATTTTAGAGCTAGTCAGACGACCACTTAGAGGATCGAGGACAATTAGACAAGGGCATACAGAAGGAAAGGATGAGAATGATATCCCTTAATCATTTCTCACAATCTTTCAGTGAAGAGAAACCTTCCGTAGAGAAGAAGTAAATTTCCTTAAAATATGTAATATCCATACTAGTGAACATTTTCCTACTGGAAGAGTGATAACTCTTCTCAGGGAAAAAAAAAAAGTGGAAAATATGACACTTGTACCCCTAGTTGGTTGATGGCCGGTAACCAATAAAGGTGTACTTCAAGGATTGGGGATAAAGTTGCTATGTTATGTACTCTGAGATATCTAAATATTTTCTGAGGGATGGGAAAGGACATCTAGGACACGAGCAGTATTAGGTGCCTTCTACTGCAAATTTCAAAATATGAGATAAATGTGATTATTAAGTTATCCAGCAATTGAAACCTGTCCAGACTAGATGTAGTAGGGATATTTGTAGCAAACAGGTGGAAAGATTGACTTTAAGCACATGGCAGCAGTTCTTCCTTTCAGCAACACCATTCTCATTGAGTGACTTTAAAGTATACGAGTTTTTCTTTTCCTTGGTGACGAAAGAAAGTTTAGTTTTCTCTCTTTCCTCTTGAGAGAGTCCATGTCTCTTCCTCAAATGGATCGTATTAAATTTTATATTTTTTTGCACATAGTAAAAATTCCAACTTGAAGAGCAATGTGTTATTTATTTTTTATTATTATTTTATATATTTTTTTTTGGGGGGGGGGGGGGGGGGGGGGAGTGGGGATGACGTTCCATCTGGGCTTTATTTGTAATAATTCTGTCATTCTATGGATACTAATACATTTTGAATAATTCTGTCATTTTATGTGAGCTTGATGGGAAGGTTGCCCGTAATCCTGAATTTTTTCAGAAATCCTAGAAATTGTCAGAATGCCTACTGGGTCTAATTACTTAATTAGGCAGCCATTTTTGGATCATAATAATTTGATTTGGCATGTGGAGAAGCATATTATTGCCTTTGTTTTTGTGCTGTCGATAGTATTATAATTTGTATGGAGAGTGATTTCTTATTTTAAAAGTTTTTTAAGTTTGTTTACCAATTAAAGTTTCAGTTGTTTTGCAGGTGTTAGCAATACTAATGCTTTCTGATTACATTCCTGGAAGGAAAACTTTGGTACTTGAAGAAGCTTTCAACCAGAATTTACTGGGATCATTTCTTCTGGTGACACGATATCCTTTAGTTTCATTCACTTGCTAAAGACATTTTCCCCCCTCTGGAGTATCATGATAACTAACCGTTGAGTTTTCTCATTTTATGCATGCAGGCAAATTTGCTCACAGGGCTGGTAAACTTGTTTGTGGATACCCTGTTTGTCTCATCGGTCGCAGCCCTTGTTATCTTGCTTGTCTATGCATTCATTTTATCTGCGATCACTGGATTTGCACATTTTTATGGCATCAAGTTAAAGTTTTGGTAGAGTGGACCTTGGTTTACTGTTTAGAAAATCTTCTGTTTAGACCATAATTTATTAACAGATTGAGACTTTATTGTCACTGCTGTTCGTCTAACTATAGTTTTTGACATAAATATTTAGCTCAGGAAGTATTGTACTACGCAATTTGTATCTTACCCCGTGGCTAAAGCCAATTTCTAGGAGTATCAAGTTTTCCTTTTATTGATTATTTATTGTTTTATAAATATTTTGGGGTTCAATCAACTCTATACCTTAATCCATAGGATACGTGGCAACATAGGGTTCTCAGGTTATTTAAGAAAATTTGGGATGGCAACAACCAATAAATTAAATATGCACTTTTTTTGGTTATAAATATAAAATCTATTTTGAAGATTAAAACCGTCAATTTAATAATGAGAATCTTTCCAAAAAAAAAAAAAAACTACCTTTTAAAAATAAATACCTTTTCAATAAGATGGCCCCGATATAGGAGATTAGTTCGATCGAAGGCCAATATGAAAACAAATACCTTTTGTGTATCAAATATATTCAAATTGGATCTATGTTTTTTTTCAAGGAAATTTTGCAAATAGGCCTTTTCACTTACCTTGCTTTTGTTGTCATTTAGTTTTCTAAAGGTTTCTTTCTAACTTATATATATACATAAGCAGTGACCCACGTAATGCGTGAAATTATGTGAATACAATATCTTAAATTTTTTGCTCCTTCTAGAAATTTCAAACCGATTTAACTTAGAGTAATTTTCATCATTCAATATTATCATATGAACCCTTGCTCACCTAACTGTATTCATATGTATAAGATATTTTGAATCATTTGAAAAGTTGGTTTGACTTATCCAGATAAAACAAGAATGCCTCAAATTGTAACAGGGACCTTTCTCTTCTCTTACATTGCCCAAATAAAATCACTTTGTTGTTAAATCAAAATTCATATGCATCGCACGTGTGTAATATTTAGTATGTATAAATATATAGACACTCTTGTGGACGCTCATGCTTACACAGCCTCTTATATCTAATATCTTGTTATCTTTCTTGTCTATGTAACTATTTTGTCTGCTTTCACTAGATTCCCACATTTTTATGGTGTTGCGCTAAAATTTTGGCAGGGACAAATACTAATTGTAGCACCCATGTATATAAACGTAGCAAGTTTATATTGCTTCTATAAGTCCAACCATCATATTCCATTTATGCGTCTATTACAATAGAGTTCTTATCATAATTGTCCAAACTAGACTTTAGTTAATAATTACATCTCATATAAGCTTAAAGATAGTTACGCCAATTTTCTTAATCAGCTAAATCATCCTTAGCCTCTCCTGAAATCATAAATTTTTAAAAAAAGGTAAGCTATCTAGCTTAATGAGAATCCAAATAAAATTTATGATTTGATTTGAAATTATGTCAATTTCATCAACTCAAATAAATGCCTAGTGCATGCTTTATCCTAAAATATTGTAGCATGTAATTCAAATAATCCATACCTGACTCGTTGTTGTGTCTCACAACTTGCAAATATAATTCTTAAAAAAATACACATAGGCATCATGCCAAATGTGTTCTACTATTCAGCCACAGCACATATGCCTCCTTACAATATGTGTATACAGACCACGGCCTACTCGCTCAATGTGTCTGTATATTAGTGCATTAACTGCAGGATATACTCAATCCCGACTGTCCTCCATCATTATCATCAACATTTTAATTTATCTTAATCAACAACAATATAAATATGCTATAATAATGCATCATGAATTTCATGTCATACATAAATATCTCAATCAACAGATATAGATTTATCAACAGATATATTGCCACAATGATGCGTCATAAGACTCATCTTGTGCATATAAATCTCAAGCTTATTCATACACACCCAGTTATACTTGTGTCTAACATAAACCCATTTAAGGTTATTTTTTACCTATTCCAAGTTGTTTACAATTATAAAGAAAATTTTAAATTTCAAACAAAAATAATTAACAATAATAACTTTTTTTTCTTTTTTTTGGGTCAAATGGTCAAACCGGGCCAGCCCTGGACAAACTAGGTCAAATCGGATTAAATAAGAAAAACCGGGTCCAAAAAAAAAAATTCAAATCGGGTCAAGTGGTCAACCCGGGTCAACTTGACCTGCACTGTTCTTTTTCTTCTTCCTTATTTTCACTAATTTTCTGTTACGAATTTTCCTATTTTTTTTCAGAACTTTGAAAAAATCCACAAAACTCATTTCTTATCCAAAATTGTAAATAAGGTGTCCCTGGAAAGCTCTAGATCCCTAGTATTTATTAAAAGAAAACATGAGAAATGATTAGCTAAAAACTCGTAATTTATCAAAAACCAAATTCTGGTTTTTGATTTATTTCTCCCTTAATTCAAAGAATTGAAGCTTCAAATTTATACAACAATTACACTCCGTTATAACCATCATTCAATCAAATTTTCATGCCTTGAATCCTTCTCTAGCACTTGAAATAAAAATCTCAGATTTTCAAGAAGCCATTGATAAACTCTAAGCTTCTCTACGCATGCTTTTTCTATCAAATTAATCCTTAATATCATCAAGTTTTTCTACTGATAATCAATACATAAGAAGAGGAAAAGGTTCTCACCTAAAAATTTCCCAGCTTCTACAACAAATTTCCTTTCTCTCTCTTCTTAGTTCCTTCTCTTTCTCCTTCTTCTCTCTCTTTCTCTCTCTCTCTTTCTCTCTCTCTCCTATGATTTCTGCAAAAATTCCAGTCTTCTTATACCCCTCTTGCATGAAATAACTCTTTGACACATGGCCTTAATGCCATGCCAAATGTCCCCTAAGGGTGGCTATGTGTTCTTTACTTGCAAGAACCCCTTCCATGGCTGCCATGTGCCTTCATGCCCCATTATTCATGCCACTTGGCATGACTTATATATATATATATATATATATATATATATATATGCACACACACACAAAAGCTGAGTATCAGAAAAGCTTTTAATTGACCTTTATTTTATTTTTTAAATACATCACTACTCTTATACATGGTACATTGATTGGAATAGGAAATAAGAATATAAAACACAAACATATAAATAGGAATTCAAAGTATACTATAATTCATATACTTTAATTCGTAAAACCACATAAATAGGAAATTAAATTCATATAAAATCCTAAATCTTAACATATATCATCTACATAATTTTGAATTCTACTTTCTTCATTAACAACAGGATTCTGAATTCCTCTTTCTCCATTGATAGCGTCTTCTACCTTGTTTGGTATGTGTTTCTCTACAAAATGCAATAACTTTTTCTCATAATGAAAAAAAATAAAAACAAAAAGCCACGTGCAACGCATGTGTGCACCAACTAGTATATATATATATATATATACACTGTGTGTGTGTGTGTGTGTGTGTGTGTGTGTGTGTCTATCTGTGTGTGTGTGTGTGTGTGTAATTATATTGGGACCATATTGGGTCACTACAACTTATATAACAGACTGTCATTGCCAAAACAGTACAATCATGGCTACATAAAATAATAAACCATGAATTTTTTTGAAGAGTAAAACTCATTTGTGGTCATGATTTGACTGTCATTGCTTTTGTCATGCTCGCACCACCCTTTATTTATATATCTATATATAAATAAATTCTATCCCATGAAAGGTGTTGAATATATATATTACATCATGCATTAGTGGTTGTAACCTTTACATTGGTCTCATGTACCCCATAACCCACCAATGCCAAGGCTAAAGCAGCAAGATTAGCAATCTCTATGGCCAATAAAAGAAGTTGGAAGAAGATGTGTGTTGAAGGCTAAGACTGGATTGAGAGCCGTTGAAGCTTCCTTCCATAAGATTCCTAGAGCTGCAAATAGTGCTGCGCATGCTATGGCGCAGCAAGCAATCCGGACAGGTTTCATGATTTCCTAATGGCAAAACCCATCACTGCTCCTGTCATATATGTGAACTTCCTTATTTGTGTGTGTTTAGCTAAAAATAGAAGATGGGTGCTTCTGAACATAGTCTTCTCTTTTTTTTCTTATGCTTTCTCCTTTATGCTTAATTTGTATTGTTCCTCGTTCTGTTCTTGCCTTTGTCTGGCTTTGCGGCCTTCTATTTGATGTTTTAATGAAAAGTTTGAATGGTCTTCGTAGCATAAAAATAAAATAAATAAATAAAATTAAATTAATAAATAAATAAGTAAAACTCAATAGAACCACATTTCTTTTCTTTTCTGTTTGTTTTTTTTTCTTCTTTTGGTAGAGAGAGAAATTCAAACCCCTAATCTATACTACTACCTTTTATCTCATCCTCCCTCAAATGAGAATTAAAAAATAATAAGAAAACAGATGAAGAAAGAACAAAAGCCCATGTGCATTGGTCCACCATTTTGATTGTTCGATCAGCAGGGGATCTATGTGAACTAATTACTTTAGATCAATCTCTCAAAAATAATAAATCAGCACATTCTGTCTCATAATTACAAATGAATATAAAAGAAACCATGTTTTCTCATTATTCCCAAAATTGAACGAAATCCAATTTCCAATTCAACTTGATACCCAACTGCAATGTATGTACTTTTCTGACATCTGTGCTTTATAGACTGGATACTCGAGCTAGAAACCTGTCCGTGCAAATGAACCACATGCCACTGAAATTTACCATAAGAGGTAACACTAATGCCGTTAGTGCAGTTATGTTGATGAGGACACAACTTCAATGGCACTGCCCAATGGCCATGCTGCTTCAACCAGGGCATTACGGTATTGCAACTTTCTTCACCAATGTAATCTCTTGCCAGGGATCTAGGGCTGTCCAAAAAACAAGGGCAGTCAATATGGAAACATTTTGAAGGATGTCATGATAAACATGCATAAACTACTTAAATGCAAGTATAACTTACCAAATCCATCTACAAGCAATGTGAACTGATAAACAAGATCCATGCATAAGTATGGCAGGTTATCCTCATCCACACTTGGATAAGTGGATTTGGCATCCTCAAGTCTAGTTTCACAAGCACGCTTAGCAGCATCCTCAAAATCCACAGGGCGAACTTTGGCAACAGGACAAATTGGGATCAACGAAGCCAGCCTGTATGTGAAAAGAATCTAGTTGGCACAGGTATGCAGCCATAAAGAAAGGATGAATCCTAACTTCCACTATTTTTATTTTGTCAGGCATCTGAATGAAGGATGATTAATACCTCAGCAGCCCTGTCGAAAAAAAATGAAGCAATAAACAGGTTCTTCTGTCCATCCCCACCTCCACCATTCCATACCCCACCAAATGTGCATTTCATGTGTGTACATGAAGATTCATTAACTTTAAGAGCCTTAAAAGCCACCCTCCTGCAATCCTTGATGCTTGAGCCAGATGGAGAAGCTGATGCATCGTAAGACTCTCCTCCATATTTGAAAGACCCTTCAAAAAAATTATAATTTGATCTAAATTATTGGTTTGCTTTCTGGAGAACACAAAATAAAGAAAACTAGCAATTTAACAGCAACCATTCCAAACCCAAATAATTGTAAGATTCCAAAATCTATGTTCTATGCCCTCATTCTTCTAGGCTTCTAAAGATAACATACAGTATTTTTTAATTTGAAATAAACACGTTGGAATTCAATAGAAAAATGAAAAAAATAAAAACATTTTTTTTTTGGGGAGGGGGTGGGGGGTGTGGTTTTTGGAAATTACTATGTTGACAGAAAAGCAGGAAGCAGCTAGTAGATGTTACTTCCAACCATCACACATTTCCTACTGATCATACATGAACATTTCTTTTCCCTGAGCCATGCATAAACATTCAATCAAAGGCATACTGTGATCTGCAAATACAGTGGACAATCTGGTGCCTCTACTTGATGAAAGTCGCACAGAGCCACCTGCTTAAATACCAATTCAGTGTGGTGCAGTTATGTTAAACAGTCAGTAATTAAGAGAAGTGCTTAGAATTTTTGTTTTAAAACAATTTCAGATCTCCAGTTTCTATGTTCTAGAAAGTATATTGATCCAATATAGAAGAACATTGTGCAGCAGTGCAGCACAAAAATTTTCAAATAACACAACTCTCGTTAACCTGACAGAAATATCGTAATAACATGAAAGATGAGAGTGAAATATTGTCATCAATAAACAATCATGCCTTGTGAAAATGGAAGAATTCAAAGTACCATGATAGCCAGCTAAGATACATGGATTGCCAGAGTCTTTAACAACCTTCAGAATCTCCGCGCGAGCTGCTAATAAGCCATAATGCAAATAACTGATACAAGAGCAAAAAACCATATCAACTGGAACATATAATATTTCATAATTCTTATATATGGGAAGTATAACGTTATTCAAAACAGGACTGATATTTTCAGGGAAGTCAAGGACATGATCAAAAGTGATCATCATTAATTACCAAATGCAAAAGCAATGTTAGCGTTCTTGCCAATGTTACCTGGAGCGTGGTATCGCTCTAGTATGTGGTATGCAGTACGGGTACAGGTACGATGCTTTGTTGATACGTGGTACCTTAGGGGGTAGGCTTAGTTGGTTCACTCTGGTACATTAGGGTGTATGTATGTATATCTATATATTCCCCATTTATTCTGACAGATTCCTTCAGAATATTATGAAAATTGGAACTTTAATTAAATTTAAATATTGAATAATTTTGGAAATTAAATTATATATAAAATTTAGTAACATTTTATAGTAGTTTGAGAGTCTCATACAATTGCAAATAATCCTAATTTGGGAGTTAAAGTTGTAACTTTACAAACAAAGGTATCTATGTGTGTGTCTCTTGTTTATATTTCGGGATGCTAAAAATGGAGATCCATATCACGAATAATGAATCGCATTTTGGGTCCGGGACCCCATATCACAGTTCAAAGGGGGTCAAGAGATCCTAGTAACATTGGTTCTGGCACAATGACAAGTACAAAGACCACACAGCAATAAATGGCCTATGGGGTAATACATCAACAATTCATGAATTAAAGTATCATGACATCATTCATCAAAGAAGAAGAGGAAAACCTGTGAACATAAAGGTAATATTTTGCTCCCTTAAGATACATTTCCTTCACATATGTATCCTCTCCGCCTGATATTCTTGGAGCCTTCACAGCATCCATCTCTGAGATCGCATATGCCATTTGAACAGATCCGCCACCAAGATCAACTACTCCAACTGTATCTGAGTGTTTCTTTCCCAAATTCCCTAAAAGATAGTTTATGGTCACCTGCACAAAAAGATACAATTTCATACTAGATCCTTTACTACATCTGCTCATTAAAAGAGAATGCACAAGATCCTTGTTTTCCATATGTTATTAGAAACCATAAATGCAGCACTAGTGATTTCTTGGTACTTATTTCATGTTTCACTCTTTATCTAAGTTCCATAGCAACACCACAAGTCTCCCTTAAAAAGACAAAGGAAGAACTTAAGCATCATAGAGGAGCTTAGCATCCCAACCAGGTTGGCACCCTAAGACCTCCTAATCATGTGCTACTTGGGGCAACCTATAGCTCCATAATTCTTATCTGTGGGCACCATAACAAATTTTCCCCCTACATCTAGTATCTTCTCTTTGTTTTGTCATTGTGTGTGTGTTTTTTTTTTTTTTTTTTTGGGGAGGGGGGGGGGGGGGGGGGTGAGAGAGAGATATAGAGAGAGTAACCATAGGAAACAAGTATACACGCACTCATTACACTCAAGAATCATTAAATAATGCGATAGACTTAATAGTGTTGTGCTTAAAACTTTTAAAACCATTGGGAACTCACTGAATTTTGGGTTGGGGGAAAAAATTAAAGTTCAAGGCAAAGAAAAAAAAAAGTGTTTTTTTGCTATAAATATTAATTTAAGATATTCCTTGGGACCGTAATCCTTAGCCATTATATATGTTTAGATCTTTTATTTTTTTTATTTTTAAATTGTCACATAGCTTTAAAGGTTGATTCAAAGTTTTAGCATTTACAAAAAGGGCTTTTGCTTCACATAATATTTATAATCTATAAAACACATATATGGATACTAAATACAGGTATACAAGTACGATACGATACGAATATGTTGAATCAAAAATTCTAAAGAAAATATAAGACCTGATACGGTGGGGATACATTAATAAATAAATATATTTATATTAATATTAATACTTGATCTAAACCATTAATAATAAACTCTAAAAAAGTTTAAAACATCTACAAAATCAATTAATATGCAACAATAAATTTCCAAAGAACACATCATAACCATCAACCATGTTCATCATTCAAAAAAAAAAAAAAAACCCACAATGACATCGACATTACAAAATAACCATTTAGCTCTATCGCTCTACAATGGTTTCCCCAGGAGAGGAGAGAGATAGAGCAAGAAGAGAACAGTGATGAGAAAACTCAAATGGGTTTATCTTTTTTATTGAAGAGTGGATATTACGTATTTTTAAAAATACATTAAAAGCCCCATTTATTTAAAAACTAATGTATACATTGCGCATCCAATGATGTGGCATTGTTTGTTACTGTTCTAATACGCGCTTTGATAAATCTTTTGTAGTTTGATACTTTGATCATGTAATAAGGATATTACACTTTGTTGTGCTGTCTGAATCATTTCGATAGATTGTTCATAGGTTGATTATAAGCTATGAAGCACGGATACTTCAAAATCCCCAAAGCCACAGGTCCATCATACATCAAAACTGGTATTGTACATACTTCTATTTCATTAAAGAAACTAGAGGGTTCATAATTCGATTACATAATTTTTGGCTTACTCTTACTCTTACATATAAAAGGGGTTGATTAATCTTTCAAAAGAATTTTGTTGCATGTCTACGCATAACCATTCATTTTGCGCCATTTTAGTTCCGTTTAGTAATAACAATAATAATAAAAGACAACACCAATAACTTTGTCCTACCACCCTTCTTCATATTATATGCTGTAGTTAGTCCCCAAAACTCAATTCCATCCTAAACCTTCAAAGCATGTTTACTTTGCAATGCATGGTTAGAAATGATACACTTTCCATTAAAAGAAAATAAATAACAGTTAGAAACAACTTGCATCCAAACATCACTACAACATGGTTGAGGGATTTGAGTCCAAAACTATTAACACATAAACATGGTAAGTTTGATTTAACATACCCACTGAAAAGAACCTTCTTGAGATCCATCCAAAACAGTGACTGAGTCTGGATGGGATTTCAGGGTGCTTTTATCTTTCAGAAGATCCCTGACCTTTAAACAGGAAGCTTAATGCTATAAGTATGAGGTAAGAAGATGAATATAATGTTTCACACGAGCAAGAGACACCATATAAGGCAAATTATTACCGCTTGCAAAATTCTATCAGATGCATCACCTTCCAATGCCCTCAAACCTGCAGTCGCCTGCATAACATTAAGATCAAGTTATAGTACTTAATAATGATGCAGATAACGAAGTTATAGTACATAGCAATTCATAAATAATAGTACATAAAAGATGCCGGAAAAATCAGAATTACCCACCCCAACTCTGACTGGTGACTTGCCGCGCAACTCTGGGGGGATAACACTTTCTGCTTCCTCTAGAAGGGGCAATAGAGAATTTGCAGCAAGCTGAGGGTCTTCGGCATATGCGCTCAAGCCAGGTTTTTTCTACATTACCAAAGTGAAATAAGGAGGAAACAACGCAGCACAAACCCGCTAAATTTTGATGTTAAAATAAAATGCATAAAGAGTACCGACATAATTGAAACTATGCCAATACAATTAAAGAAAAGGAAAATCATATATCGTAAAATGCAGAATGCTAAGAGACGCAATTGTTCAAGTAGTTGTAAAAATGAAGGGAAGGACAAAAGTACAAAATTCAGAGATAAGTACAAGGCCACACACAGAATGCGATTTATTTTCTCGAGAAAAGGAAAAGGGAAAAAAGAAGCAATACCTGGCGGAAAAGCTCAAGATCTTTTGCAATGGGAACGAGATTCAAACGATCGTCAAAGCAAAAGACATGGACACGGCTGCCAGAGCTTCCGGCATCGAAAATGACGGCATAGGAGAGAGAGGGAGAGGGGGAAGCCTTGCGGATGGTGAGAGAGAACTCCCCCAAGGAAGCAGAGGGAGAACGGGGCATGTAGAAGAGGAGGAAGGATATGAGGAGGAGAGGGAGTGAAATCACTAGGATGACGCCTCGGAAGCGGTAGATCATGTCGGACAGGGACTCATGTTGCCTGCTCGTACGCTTCAACATTTTGTCCAATAATTGATGATCTGGACTAAACTGCGCCTCCAGGAGTTCTGCGGCCGAAGGAGATCTGTACCGGATCTGACTGTTTCCGGCGGCGGCAGCAGGAGCCTTCAAGGATTGGCTTTCCTGCGAGGGCTCCAGCTCTTCTTTATTTTCTGTCGACAAAAATGCCGTTTTGGTGAATCCCATTGCTCTCCCTTTCTCCAACGGTTACCACCGATGGCCGATGGGCGACTTGACTCAACTCGCTTCAGATTTCAAAGTAAACTGAAAAAATTAATAATAATAATAAAAAATAATAAAATAATAAAATAAATTCCAAATCCAGTTGAAACTAATTGCAACAAAAAAAGAAAAAGGAAAAAAAGTTTGTACCATGGAGTTACAGATCACAAGAATGAAAATACAACCATACAAGTCATGGTCACTAATGAATAGCCAACAAGATAATTCTACGAGACTGATCAAGTTTGAGACCAAGGAAGCAAGCAAGGCACATTTGAACTTGTATCAACTTCGAAATCAATGAGAGTGTTTCTATATTTGCACTGCACTGCCACTTCGCCCGTTGAGAATCCTCATTTCTTTATAGCAATAGATATGAGGGCTTGAGAATAAGGCCACTTGACATTCAGTAGCTGCTCTCAATTGATAAAGGAACCACATGAAAAAAGAGGGGGGGAAAGACATCAATCATAACAAAGAAGCATTAAGATGACATAATCTAAGAAAAATATGACTTGTAAGCCATGGTTGGATGATTATGGAAAGGAGTTTTTAAAAATATTGTATAGATGGAAAGATGTAGTTGTAACCTTAAATTATAACTAAGGGTTCTTTATTCGATATTTATTCACCTCATCGAATACCATACCATAGGCCATTACTAGATGCTACTCATAGTAAAAGTCTTAATTGATATAAATGAGTTATAATCAATTAAGGAATTGGAAGATGTTCCAATTAGACTCTTAATGGAAAGTGTTCCATTGTGCATACCTTGTGCTATTCCTACTACTCGATGATGTGAACCCAATGGGTCACACACTAATCATGCAAAGAGGGACTTTAAAACTTTGAGAGAAGGGACAAGATTGAATAAGAAAAGTTCGAGAGAGCCACACTTGTATTAGATATAAGAAGGATGGGTTAAATTGCAATTTAGAGAAGTTAAAATCCACAAGGAATTCTCTCTCCTTAGGCCCGGCCCCTTAGGGTGGCTATAAATATACACACTAGCATATGTATCACACAACACTTCATTCTCTCTCTAGCCCTAGCCAAACCTAGAGAAGCTCTCTCTTTCTCTCTCTTCTCTTCTCATCTTCTAGCATCAACAAGGAGAAAGCAAGGGAAGCTTGAAGGCCTTTGTTAGATGTGGATACCATTGGAGGCAGAACACTTGGACTGCTCAAATCATTACTATCTGGATTCAAAGCTTGAAGGAAGAAGAAAAAGACATAATCAACTGTAAGTATTCAAACCCCTTTTCTAGATAGGGTTTATAGTTTTGTATTGAAACACAATCAGATTCATGGGTTGCATGGAATTGATAGGAAATTTTTGTTATTCAAGTTATTCCACATTCTAATTTCCTTCTATTTCAATTCCTTACACATTCTGGGTTTTAGAACCCTAGGGTTCTTGCAATTAATTCTAATTAAAGCTGCTGTATTTTTTATGGAAAATCATTGTATATCATGTATATATGATTTTCTTTAAGTTTCAAAAGAGTTTTGATGGAAAAAGATTCAAAAAGTTTGAAAATTTTTCATGAACAGCATAGCAAATTTTTCTGCAGAAAAGTCATCAATGGAGTTTTGATTAGAACTCGAGCTAGGGAACTCCAAATTGCATGAAACCACTTGCATTAGTTTCCTAAGACATGTAGGATACTGTAAAATATTCGTTTGGTAGCCTGACTTAATCATCTTGCTGGGTTTTAAATCAATTTCTGACCATGGACAGTATGCTGTCAAATTCTGGACAACCTACTGTTCTTTGAATTGTTTAGAACAATTAGGGATGATTTGATCATCCAAACCACTTCTATTAGCTTCATAATTCATGTAAGGGATATGATACAAAAACTGGTTTTGTTGGTGGAGTTGAATTGATTGAATTTTAGAAGCGTTTGTGACCTTGAAGGTCTCCCATGGTGGCGCCAGCCATAGGTTTTGGAAACCCTGATCAATTGTTGATGATGGGAGCCCATTAACCACCCCGCACATGTCTATGGGCTTGGCCTACACCCCAGCAAGACCCTCCCATGGCTGGCCATGGCCTCCCACAGCCGTTAGTGGCCATGGCAGCCTAGCCAAGCCTTGGCAGCCCCTTGAAGGTGGTGGCACACTAGGGTTTCCTAGGAAACCCTAATTTGAGTTAATGATGAAACCCTAATTATTAATGGCATTAATTAAAACCCTAATTGGCATATTAATTACCTTAATTAAAGAGTTAATGATTGGTCATTAATGACCAATCATGGTTATTAATAATTAGGGCATAATTAAATGCATTAATATGTCTAGGGTTAGGGTTTTGGAAACCCTAATTAGTGTAATTAATTAAGAGTAATTAATACCCTGTTTGGTATTAATTAAACCCTAATCCTTATCAGTAATACTGTAAAAACCTAGGGTTTTAATGATTGGTCATTAAATGACCAATCATTGGGCATTTAATGTTAAGGCTTGCATTCAGGGTTTAAGGTAATGCATTTAGGGTTTAGGGTTTTAGGAAACCCTAATGCACTAATTCATCATTTAAATTATTTTATTTAATTCCTACATTAATTATTTAATTAATATTGATTAATTTAATAATGTTTTAGATGGTTTAAAACACATTTAGGGATTAAATTAAGATATGGAAAATCTTAATTAAATGAAATTGTTTTGTTTAATTAAGGAAACCCTAATATTAGATATTAGAGTTATTTTAGGAAACTTTAAATGTTTCAATTGATTTGATTGATTGAAACAAAATGTTTTAAATGTTAAGATTTAATTAAATTCTGGAAATTTTGTAAAACCTAATGAGATTAGGATACATTAATGAGATTAATGTAAATCATTCAAGAGAATTACCATAATGCCCATATGTTTAATTGCTTACAGTTTTTCTTACATTATGCAATGTGATTGTATGTTTGTGGTTGGATGATGATTATGGACTATACCCTTTAAACCAATTGTGATTGGCTGTCTTATGAATGGGATGTAATATTTTTCAAGAGTTGTAATTTATTTTAGTGACGTAATTTATTATTTGGGGCTTGCATGCCACCTTCTCTCTCTCTCTCTCTCTCTCTCTCTCTCTCTATCATTCTCTTATGTACCTCACTTTCCCCTTATGTATCCCTTTCTTTAAATTATGTAAATGTTATGTAATCAATAGCATACTAAGGAGCATAGTGGACTCAAAAGAGCATGGTGGAGCCCAACAAGCTAATGGTGGAGACCATCAAGCCATTGGAGGAGATTAAAGGACTTGAAAGCTTAGAGAAGATTTTCAAGAGAGCACGCGTGTTTCGAATATTTTATTTTACGATCACCCACACCCACCTTAGACCTTGGATTTAATCTATTGGTTTGGATTGAATCTACTTAAAGTCCATAATCATCATAGTGGGAGCTTTTAATGAGATTAATAGTGATAGCTCCAAATTGATAGATCGTTATATGTCTCCTTTTTAGGGACTAATATCGATAAGTGGATTATTTTATACTGTTCAGTTTTTTATTTATATGCATGAAATGTTTATTAATTTGATGAGACCCTTAAAACCCCTCTCTTTTAATATTAAGTTGAAAATGAAGAAATAATAGGGAATGAATTCTTCATTGCCTTCCATCATTATAGGATCATCTAACGTCCCTTAATGTGGGTATCTGGCTGCAGACATGTAGGAACTACCCATGTTAAAGACATTACTTGAAACTATCACATATGAGATATCATGGGGTGTCTAAACTGGTATATACCAAGAAACTAACATGTGAGGTATATATTTAGCGAAACATACCTATGTGAATGATAGGCTTAACTTAATTAGGGAAGTATTCCAAGAAACTAACATGTGAGGAGTATGTACCCTAGAGGCAAAATGATTGGAACTTGCTTATGAAGCAATAGACAAAGAGTTGTCTTCTTATTGTGGGTTAGAAGCCAAGAAACTAACATGTGAGGCTTCTAGGTCACAGTGGGACCCCAATCCCCATTAAGGAATAAGATTCCCGAATTCCATTAGAGGGTGTATGGAATTTGATAAAATTGTGGGAGGTACCATATGATTAAAGACCCAATCATTATGGATAAAAATGAAATCTAATTCTTTGTTTATGTAGATTACCTAATTACTCACCTCAAAACCCCTATTTCCTAATATGCAGGATATTGATAGTTTGACTAACCCGATTTCTTTGATTGACTTAGGAAATTGAAAATTGTTCTCAATTTCAAAAGATTGTTTATATGCTATTAGGCCTTTTCTGCCATCCATAAAACATCCTAAGAAGAAAAAGACACTATGCATAATTGGCATCTTGTTGTCATGCTATATGATAGTATTGATGACTAATGAGCTTCAGAAGCAAAATTAGTCAATGCAAATGCCTTGGATGTCCTATATCACATACAAAGGTTGTATAGTGGGTAAAATAATACTATAAAGTATAGTACTTATAAAGGACTTCTTCTGGTCTAGGATGTAACAAAGGTTGTTTATTAATAATCATTCTTTTGAAAAATGATTAATCACATAGAATAGCTTGAGAAACTAGATGTGATTTAAAAATGGAAGCATAGAGGGAAGCAAGTCTTGAAAAGTCAAAAACAAAGAAATATAATTATTTTGTAGTAAACATAAGGTATTGTAAAGGGAACTTGATAAAGTATCAGTTTTCCTAGAAGAACCAAACTTTTGAAGTTTTGGTTCATGCTCTAAACTAAATTGTTGGTCAGTTCTGTTTCTTGGTTTTTGGATTCTAGTGTAATCTAAATAGAAGCAGAAAGTTAAGTAGATAATAAGTTACCTTTAAAATTTTAATAGAGCAAGAGTTGCTAGATTAATTTTAGAACTTATTTCTTAACTAGGTCATTTAAGACATTCTAGAAATTTGATTTCTGAATTTAAATGACTAATTAGAGCGAATGCAACGTATTCCAAGAATACAAGAGATGTAGAGACTCTCATTTAAATGTAGCAAATGTAACTTGGTTATGAGATAACCAAGCCTATCATTTATTTGAGGAAGTGAAGGAGCTACATTTATAATTTGACTAATACATTGTGATGCATATAGTCATATAGAGCATGCATTCAATTACAATAGACTCCTCTTAGAATACCATAGCTCAATGGTGAATCTAAGAGAATGAATTGAACCCTATTAAGATATGGTTTGATCCATGATGAGTTTTACTAATGTATCCATCTAGGATATACCTTAAAATTGCTACATATTGATAATTTAGAGTTCACTCCAGTTTTGTCCCAATTATACCAAATATGATATAGGAAGAAACCCAGCTTAAAGATGTTAAGGCTTGAGATTGTGCTACGTATGTCTAGAGACATAATGGAGAGAATCTGGAAATAAAGTCAAGTAAGTGTTGAATTGTGGTATATCCCAAGTGTGGTTGAGATAGTATTTCTATTACCCTAATGAACAAAAGTTGTCCATTAGGATGTTTACTGGATTTTCTTGAGAAATAGTTCATTCAAGAAAGATGCAAAAGTAGATAGAATTTACAGAATTGTCTGTATAGCCACAAATGAACAAAGATCCAACCCTTGTTTCTATTGAGGCAAAAACCCTTAATTACACCACAATCCTTTCATAGATCAAAGTGGATCTTTTTCAACATATAAGAGATACGTTATCTCTATTAATATGTGAAAGAATAGTTCTATGGTGATAAAGATCACTAAAATAATCCTATTGATTATGATTAGGCGATGTTTGACATCAACTCAAGAAATGACTAAGAGTCATTAAATCCAATATGGCTAGGTAGAGACCTAGAAGGCTAGGCTATTTAAGAATGTTTTCAACATAGGCAAAAAGTTGTCTATAAAGAAACTTGTTTGATGATAGTAATGTTGAAATCCATTTGGATCTTGTTATCTATAAACACTCATTTTGAATATAAGATATGTCAAAAAGGATATAAAAATGTTATATCCAATGATGAAAAGCCATAAAAGTGGGTAAGTTATAGAAGTCTATTAATAGATTACAAGATTCTCATAATTATAACATCTATAAAGTTTAAGTAATCAAATTGTTTGATTTCTTTTATTGTATAGATGGACCATGAGTGTATAAAGGTTAGTAGGAGTGTGATCAATTTTTCTTTATCCTATCAATAAGATGACATCCTAATCATTATGAATGATATATGAATGTTATCTAATGTGAAGTTTTAGTTTTTGAGAAAAACTTCTTCATAAAAGATTTGGCAGAAGCATCCAACCATATCTATAGAGATAGATTATGTGGATTGCTAAGTATCTCCAAATCATTAAACATAGTTGAAATGTTGAAGGAGTTCAACATGGAGAATTCTAAAGGAGGTCAGATTTGCTTCAGATAAGAATTCATTATTCAAGGGCATGTGCCCTAGGATAACACAAGTAAGGTTCTTAAAGTGTTAAGAAGCCTTATTCTACACTATGTATTGAACTTAATATCTATTATGTTGTAATTGTTACAAATAGTTATCAGTTAATCTAAATTTGGAATATTAGATTGTATTTGGAAATTGTAACTCATAGTAGATGGGTATATGGATTTGGATATAATCCATATGGGGTATATTTGATATTCACTTTAGTTGGTGAAATACTTAATGGAAGAACTATATGAAGGATACAGTGGATTCCATTATTGAGGGTGAATTAATTGTTGCATTGTCTAGGAGACTGTTTGGATCTATAAGTTCATTTAGAACTTGGAGTTGTTCCTTCCATTGAGTTGCCCATACCTTGTTTTGTGATAACAATGGGTCTATAGCTTAAGCATAGGAACCACGGTCTCATTAAAAGTCCAAACACATAGAGCGGCAATTCCAAGTGATTAGAGGAATCAATGGAAGAGGTAATAGATACATTACAGAAGATATTATCTACATAAGTTTTTGTAGACCTACTAACTAAAGCTTTAAAACATAATTGGTTATGTCTAAGACCAACATCTTGAGAAGATAGGTATGCGATACATGGTCGATTAGTTTTAGTGCAAGTGGGAGATTGTTAGGATTATGCCCTAGAGCCAATCATAGAGATGATTGTTTAGGAATTAGGAACAATCATTTGATTTCATTTATGTGTGTCACATTTATTATTGATTTAATAAAAGGGATTATTCTATTATGTTTATATGCATCATTTATATTTACATAATATGTTTATGGAGTTGGAGTTGAGAATATGGAATTACAAAGAGTTGTAATTTTGAGACTGTAGATATATTTCTGTACTAAACGCCTAAATCATTCCTAGTTGAAGGTTCACTATGATGGACAATAATGAACTATAGGACTAGCACTTGTTAGGTTGACTCTATAAGAGGATATTTGGTCTCAAACTATTTGTGTAGAAACACTACAACTAACAGGTGGATGCCTATTAATAGAATAGGTATACTGAATGTGACCAAAGATATGAGATAAACTGAATGGAGTTTTAACCTGCCTGTCAATCAATTTCTCATTGTTGTCTTATGCACATAGCTTTAAAAGTTTGATAACACTAAGTGCAGATCCTAATTAGGGGTCTGCAAGGGTGGTCATTGGCCCTATTGCTATATGTATGAAGGCATGTGAGTAATCAACAAGGAATCTATTACTCTCAGGAAAAAGAGAGAGAATCTTTCATATAGTATTCATAATATAACTTATTTAGTCCATGGCCATAGTAGTATGAATATGGAAAGGAGTTTCCATAAGTTCACAATTGAGTTAATATTTATGAATGATTATAAAGTAATTGAACTAGAGACTTGACAGACTTCCATGTCCTATTAGTTCAATTGGAGACATTGTGTAAATGGAAGGATGTAATTGTAACCTATAAACTATAACAAAAGGGTTCTTTGTTAGATATTTATTCACCTCATTAAGGACAACACTATGAACCATATGCTAGATGTTATTCATGGTTAGTAGAAGCCCTAATTGATATAAATGGTTATAATCAATTAGGGAATTGGAAGGAGTTCCAATTAGACCCTAAATGGAAAGAGTTCCATTAGTGCATACCTTGTGCCATTCTTACTACTTGATGATGTGAACCCAATGGGTCACACACTGATCATGCTAAGCAGAGCTTTAAAGTCTATTAGAGAAAGGGTATAAGTGAATAAAAGAATAGTTTTTAAGGGCTTAGTTTGTATATGATATAAACTAAGGGGGTTATTATGTAATTAAAAGTAATTACACAAAACCTATTAGGGTTAGAAGTGCCCCCTCATGGTCGACCCTATTAGAGGCTTTATAAAGCCTCTAGTGATATATGACATCATCACTTTTAAAAGCTCCCAAGGGCTGGCCGAAATTTTCACAGCCTTCTCTCTCTCTTTCCTTTCTTTTCCTACTCTAGCAACAACAAGGGAAAGAAGCAAAAGACAATTAAATTGTAAGTGTTCTAACCCTCTTTGTAGTTAGGGTTTTGTTTTTGTATTATGCATTGTTAGATTCAAGGGCTGTGGAATCGTAGGAAAAATTTTTATATTCCGCACTTCGATTTTTCCCTCTTTTACAATTCCCAACATTCCATGCCTTTGATCACCGTTAAAAGGTTATAGTTGCTGCTGTCACATCATTCCCGTGCAAAATAGTCTTCCTAGACAGCCTGTAGTAAAAAATTCATAACTTTCGCTACAGAACTTAGATCGACGCAACGTTTGTTGGGTTGGAAAGCTGATTCGAAGATATTTCTAACTATATATGGCTCAAAAATTTTGGAGAAGAACTCTAATTTTGGCATGTAAAACAAGATGACGGTTTTTTATGACTATCATAAAAACTGTTGATAATAGTTTTATAAAACCCTAGTTTTCTTATTTTTCTTCTCCAAACTTAATCCCTATCCAACTCTTGAATCATTGGCAGCTCTAAAACATATTTTAGAAGAGGAGTAGAAGAGAAAACAACCTAGGGTTCATAAACCCTAGGTTCGGCCATGAGAGGGAATCAAATTTTATGCATGAACTCATTCTAGTTATTTAACCAATCAATTTTACCATAACAACCAACCCATATGCAGTTTGTATTAAGTATAATCATGGCTCTAGTATCATTGTTGGGAATTGAACTAGAAGGAAAAACAAAGTGCGGAATTTAAAAATTTTTTACTAAACGATTCCACAGCCCATGAATCTAATTATGCTATAATAAAAAACTAAAACCCTAACTAAAAGGGGGTTGAATCACTTACAGTTTGATTGTCTTCTTCCTTTGCTCCAAGCTTTGATTCTGGATAGCAGTGAATTAAGCAGTCCAAGTATTCTGCCTCCAATGGTATCCACACCTAGCACGAGTTTCAAGTTCATTCTTCTTAATCCTTGTTTGTTGCTAGAATAGGAGAAGAGAAGAGAGAGAGAGAGAGAGAGAGAGCCACACCAAGGGTGGGACAGTTAGGGCTTGAAGTGGGCTTAATGTGTTGATATCACACATCATCACATGATGTATATATAGCTTCCAATAGGGCCGGCCTTAAAGGGAATCCAAACCCTAGTTGGGTTATATGTAATTACTCTTAATTGCATATTAACCCTTCTAGTTTATATCATATACAAACTTGACCTTCAAGAACTATTCTTTTATTCACTTATACCCTTTCTCTCATAGACTTTAAAGTTCTCTTTGCATGATCAGTGTGTGACCCATTAGGTTCACATCATCAAGTATAGGAATAGCACAAAGTGTGCACAATGGAATTCTTTCCATTAAGGGTCTAATTGGAACTCCTTCCGATTCCCTAATTGATTATAACTCACTTATATCAATTAGGGCTTCTACTAACTATGAGTAACATCTAGCATATGGCTTATGGTGTGGTCCTTAATGAGGTGAATATGTATCTTACATAGAACCCTTTTGTTATAGTTTATAGGTTACAATTGCATCCTTCCTTCTACACAATGTCTCCAATTAAACTAATAGGACATAGAAGTCTATCAAGTCCCTAGTTTAATAACTTTATACTCAATCATGAATATCAACTCATTGATGAACTCATGAAAACTCTTTTCCATATTCATCCTACCATAGCCATGGATTTAATGAGTTATATTATGAGTGCTATATAAGACATTCTCTCTCTTTTTCCTGAGAGTGATGGATTCCTTGTTGATCACTCACATGCCTTCATACACATAGCAATAGGGCTACTGAACACGCTTGTAGTCCCTTATAAGAATCTACACGTAGTGTTATCAAACTTCTAAGTCTATATGTATAAGACAACTATGGTGTCTCAGGTCTAAGGATTACTTGTACCATTATAACAATGAGAAACTGATTGACAGGTAGGTTAAAACTCCACTTAGTTGATCTCATATCTCTAGTTACATTCAGCGTACTTATTCTTGTAATAGGCACCCACATGTTGGTTGTAGTGTCTCCACACAAATAGCTTGAGACTAGCTATCCTTCTCAAAAATACCCTAACAAGTGTTAGTCCTATGGTTCATTACTGTCCATTATAGTGAACCTTCAACTAGGAATGTTTTAAGAGTTAGTATAGAGATATATTTATAGTCTCAAAATTACAACTCTTTGTAATTCCATATTCTCAACTCTAACTTCATGGACATATCATGTAAATATAATAATGAAATAAACATGATAGAATAAGCCCTTTTATTAAATAATAATAAATGTGATTAACAATTAATGAAATCCTATGATTGTTCCTTATCCTTAAGGCATCATCTCTATGATTGGCTGTAGGGTATACAACTAACATTACTTGTACTACTGCAACTATGAGAAACTGATTGACGGGCAGGTAAAAACTCTATTCAGTTTATCTCAAATAAATTGGTCACATTCAATGTACTTGTTCATATAACATGCACCCACATGTTTAGTCTTAGTGTCTCCATATAAATAGCTTGAGACTATCTATCTTCCTATAGGGCCAACCTAACATGTGTTAGTCCTATGGTTTATTATTGTCCATCATAGTGAACCTTCAACTAGGAATGATTTAAGAGTCTAGTACAAAGATATCTATATATATATATATATATATATATATATAGTCTCTTAACCACAACAATTTGTGATTTCATATTCTTAACTCTAACTCTATGGACATATCATGTGAATATGAAATAGAATAAATATGATAGAATAAAGCCCTTTATTAAATAATTATAAATGTAATTAACAATAAATTAAATCAATTGATTGTTCATTGTCCCCAAAGTATCATCTCTATGATTGGCTGTAGGGCATACTACTAATATATTGTCAATCAGTTTATGTTTGCCCCTCAGTCCATTCACTATGCTACTATTCTACATATCCTTCGATACATCAAAGGTACCCTATTTCATGGCCTTCACTTTTCTGCCATCTCTCTTCTTAAGATGCGCGCCTACTCAGATGTTTATTGGGCTAGGGGATTCGACTAACCATCATTCTACCACTAGCTATTGTTTCTTTCTTGGCACCTCCTTTATTTCCTGGCATAGCAAGAAACAAATTAGCATAGCTCGCTCTAATACTGAAGCTGAATATCACATTCTCGCCGATACTACCCAGGAACTTCTTTGGCTTCATTAGCTTCTTGACACTATAGGCATCCCACTTTCCAATGCCACTATTCTTTACTATGATAATCGCAGTGCTATTCAGATTGCTCATAATGATGTCTTCCATGAACGCACCAAACATATTAAAATCGACTATTACTTCGTGCGTCAACATATTAATAGTGGCACTGTTCGTCTCCTCCACAGATCAACCTACTGAAATCTTCACCAAAGCACATCTAGTAGGACGCTGTGAACCCTAGAAAGTGGCCCACATGATTGAAAAAGATAATTTGAAAAAGGAAAAGGACTCACCACTTTATTTTTTAAAGGAAACAATGAAAACCCTAAAAGCCTTTTTTTTTTTTTAAGAAAACAATTGAATGACTCCATGTTTAAAAAGGAAAGGCAAAAACAGTCTTTTTGGAAACCAAAGAAACTAAGGATTCGAAGGCTAAGTTATGACATGGGAAAGCCTATAGGCACCCATGTCACCCTAATTGGTCTCTTAGTTTATTTGGGTTAAATTAAAATCTTTTCCACACAAAAAACTAGCAAGTATCATCACAAGACAATATGCATATCATATATTCCACCCATTCATCCATGCACAATAAATAAATAAAAATAAAGAAAAAGATAAAGAAAACTAGGATACTTAGATCCTAGGGCGAACTTGAACCTCAAAACGAGTGCCTACATATCATGCATAGAAATACATGGATCAAAGTCCGCATAGTTCAATAAAAATAAAGTTATAACCTAATATGAATCTATGGTAAAAACCCTAAGTTTCCTTATTTGAAAGATAGGAAATTTGATAAATAAACCAAGTTTAGAAAATAGGCAACTTCCACCAGATGCAAAATTTTGATAAAAAGGTACTTTACTTTAACAAGGAAACCTCTAGTAATGAACATGTGTTCATATTAAGAAATAACCCTAAGAAAGGGAGAAGAGAAAGATTAGAGATAGAGATTTAGGGCACTTTCATACCCTACTTACCTTTGTGCAATTATCTCTAAGCAATAGCAAAATTTGAGCAATTGCAGCCTTATTTGCAATACGGCAATTGCCACACCTATTTGCACCCTTACACGTGCTCAAAACCATGATTAAACAGTGATATATAAATCTGGAAAGAATAATATTAAGGCATAAAATCATCCATTAGTTCATGCAAATAACAAGAATAATGAATTTTTATAAACCCTAATACAACCCTACATGCAATAACCTAACTAACATGCATAAAAACCTAAAAATCCACTAATAATGAATGCAAAACTCACCATAGTTATTCTATATGTATCACATATATAACAACCATGAAGAAAAACCAACAAAAAACCCTAACCTAGCATGCCATATGCAACTTACCTAAAATAAGGATAATGAAAACCCTAAAATCACAACTATTTATTAAAACCTATAAATTAACTCTAAAACATGCAAAAGTCATCATGGATATCATTATTATCACATATATTAACTAATAGAAACATCAATCCATGGTAGAAATCACAACAGTTGCATGCAATAAAGCTAACCTAAGAGAGAACCCTAATTTTAGCCTTAAGGGTTTAGAACATTACCTTGGAATAAGCCTCTTTTGCTGCTGTAGAGACTCTCTCTTTCACTTGTGAACAATTTGAGACAACTTTTCTTCAAGGCTACAGCAGGAGCTTCAGCTCTCCTTTAGAACTCTCTCTCTTATTCTCTCTTAGAACTTAGGTTTGATGCATAGAAATGGCTCCTCTAATGCCGAAACATAGTGAGGTATTTATAGAGTTTAATTGGAATAAATCAATGGCTAGGATTAAAACCCTAAAAACTAATCCGAGGGCTATTAGAGATTCCCTTGGTGCTCAAGGAACTCAAAAGTTACCAAAAATTAGAAGGAAAGTCGTTCTAAAAGAGTCCAAATCCGTCAAAATAGGGAAGGAGTCCCGCTTCAGCAAAAATAGGGAAATGGTCTCGGGTGACCACCTGGCCTTGAGCAGCTAGCCACCTCAGCCTAGCCGCCCAGGCATGGGTGGTCACCCGAGCCCGCTTCAGTTTTTCTCTTATTTTGGAACTCCTTTCCTTCTAGGAGTGTTTTAGGGGTCAAATTAACTCCGATTTTGATGAAATGAAAGCCAAAAAAACCATGCTTTAATGAGGAATACATTTTTAAATATTTTAGGGCAAAAACCACTAACCATGAGTGCATGGTTAGGTTTTACAAAGGCGGTTAACCGCTATGCACTACAATTGCAAAGCATAGGTATGCACATAGGATTCAACCAAATGCTTTCTAAACCAAAATTGATCATTCCAAAACACTTTTAGGGATAAAATGATGACTAATTAAAGTCAATTTGAAAAGAATTGATTAATAATTGTGAGTCGAATTGAGCCAACCCAAAATGGGTTTTTTAACCAACTTGAACTATATTGAGCCATTTTAACCCTAAGTCATTGATTCATCAAATTGAACCTATAAATACCTCATATGCATCAATGTAAACTCCAATTGACAATTTGGAGATCATTTAAGGTCAAATGAAAAGTTTGTGGCTTAAAAGACAATTATGCCCCTCAAGTCCCAAAAGTTCTTATTAACTCTCAAGTGTTGGGAATCAAATAAAAGGGAAAAATTGAAGTACGGAATATAAAAATTTTTCCTTTGATTCCACAGCCCATGAATTTAACTATGCATAACATAAAATCAAACCCTAACTACACACTTATAGAATTTTTGTCTTCTCCTATTTACTCCAAGCTTTGATTCCGGACAGCGGTGAATGAGCAGCCTAAGTGTGCTGCCTCCAACGGTATCCATACCTAGCTAGAGCTTTAAGTCCTTTCCACCTTTTCCTTGTTGTTGCTAGTGTAGGAAAAGAGAGGAGAGAGAGAGAGAGGGAGGCTTGAATTTTCAGCCAGCCGTTTAGGGAGTTGAACTTGTTGTGATGTCATCACATCACACTACATATATATAGCCCACCAAGGGGGGGCTGGCCATGAGGGAAAACCCACTTAGGGTTTTGTGTAATTACTATTAATTACACAATAACCCCTTTAATTATATCATATATAAATTTGGCCTTAAAGAACATTTCTTTATTCACTTATACCCTTTCTCTCATAGACTTTAAATCTCATCTTGCATGATCAATGTGTGACCTATTGGGTTCACATCATCAAGTAGTAGGAATAGCACGATGTGTGCACAATGGAACTCTTTCCATTTGGGGTCTAATTGGAACTCCTTCTAATTCCCTAATTGATTATAACTCACTTATATCAATTTGGGCTTCTACTAACCATGAATAACACCTAGCATATGGTTCATGGTTTGTCCTTAATGAAGTGAATAAGATCTAATATAGAACCCTTCTGTTATAGTTTATAGGTCACAATTACATCCTTCCATTTACACAATGTCTCCAATTGAATTAATAGGACATGGAAGTCTATCAAGTCCCTAGTTCAATTACTTTATACTCATTTATAAATATCAACTCAATGATGAACTTATGGAAACCCCTTTCCATATTCACACTGCCGTGGCCATAGACTGAATGAGTTGTATCATAAATGCTATATGAGACATTCTCTCTCTTTTTCCTGAAAGTAATGGATTCCTTGTCGATCACTTATATGCCTTTATACACATAGCAATAGGGCCAATGAACACCTTTTCAGACCCTTGAATAGGATTTGCACTTAGTGTTATCAAACTTCTAAAGCTACATGCATAAGGTAACTATGGTGTCTCAGGTCTAAGGATTACTTGTACCACTATAACATTGAGAAATTGATTGACAGGCAGGTTAAAACTCCATTCAATTTATCTCAAATCTTTGGTCACATCTAGTGTACCTATTCTATTAATAGGTACCCACCTGTTGGTTGTAGTGTCTCCACACAAATAGATTGAGACCAGTTATCCTCCTATAGAGTCAACCTAACAAGTGCTAGTCCTATGGTTCATTATTATCCATCATAGTGAACCTTCAACTAGGAATGATTTAGGAGTTTAGTATAGAGATATATTTACAGTCTCATAATTACAACTCTTTGTAATTCAATATTCTCAACTCTAACTCCTTGGACATATTATGTAAATATAAATGATGCATACAAACATAATAGAATAAGCCCTTTTATTAAATTAATAATAAATGTGACATACATAAATGAAATAAAATGATTATTCCTTTATCCCTAAACAATCATCTCTATGATTGGCTCTAGGGCATAACTCTAACATCAAGATCAACTCTAAATTGAACCAAAATACATATCCATTATCCTTAGGACTCTGAAAAACTAATGCAAGTGGATAGACTAAAAAACAAATCAAAAACTTACATGGAATGACAAACCCTAGTAAGGTGGTACAAAAATGGGGTGTGACAAACGCTATCAAGATTTAGTGTCCAAACTCAAGTTGGTCTCTACTACACCTACTTAAGTTTGAGGGGGGGGGGGGGGTGCTACCGTGTATAGTTTCCACACTATATAGAGTAGTATTATACCTAGGAATATTCCCAGATATTCATGGAATATGCTAGCATTATTCCCCTAGTGTATACATATGTATAGGCCTTTCTTATACATGTATTGTACATATTCAATACAAGGGTTTTACCCACTTTATTCTCTCTCTCTCTCTCTCTCTTTCTCTCTCTCGTTATTTATTGCTGTAGTAAAACACATTATAATTCATGGTTTTAGGGGGTATCAGAGCAAGGAATGCAAGAAGAGGAAGTATAGGAAGAGGGTTGCTATGAGGGAAGACTTCTTGAAGAGACATGCTGGTGTGTAAAGAAGGAGCCAGAGGAGCTTAGATGGAAAGAAAAGACAGGACAGGAAGATGGCCAGATGGGGGCGTGTTGATAATGAGTATTTTTTTTTTCCTTGTTCCTTCTGTTTTTCTTTTTCTTCAGCTTTTCTTTCTTGGAGAGATAATGGTTTGTTCACTAAGGTGGTGTTGTTGGTTGGAAATTCATTAAAGTAATCAATGCTTTTATTATTATTGAAGCCAATTGCAGTTGAAGTGAGTATCTTGCATAAGACATATAGTCTAGGTTACATTGACTTATATACCTTTGCCAATATAAATTAATTAAACCAAGTTTAATCCAATAGTTAGTTAAGATTCATCAAGATAATTCATTTGGAGAATGGCCGTCAATTTAGGTGTACCAATCTTTTTTAAGTACAAAACATACACCCTACTCATATATAGGTTTTCCCAACCCAATTTTTGGTTACATCCAATAGGTTTAAGTTTCAATCCCCGAACTTTCCCTGATGAAATGGGAGAAATACTACCTAAACTACGAGACCAATATGCGTAGAGGACAAAACTTCATAGTATGAAGTAAACCTTCCTTGACACCAAAACTTTAACGATAAGGTATTGCATCAACAAATGTAAACTATGTTGTTGTGACTCGACTATGGATCTTCCATTTTTTTTTTCTTAATAATATTAAAGAGGAGTCAAAACTATGGATCTTCCATAATATTGCATGGAGTACAAGATATCAATAGATCACAAGACCATATCTTGCAAGGGTTTCGGAGTAGGTTATATTTTTAAGGGGACTTTGGCGACAAGTCCATAAAATTGGACTTGTGTAGGCATATGTCCACAAAAAATTCCTATGTAGCCTAAAGTCCACCTTAAACTTTTCATACCAAAATACCCTTACCCACAGTGTAATCTGCCTCCTTAACAAAAACAAAACGTTAAACCTATGTGCATCTCCCTGAAGCGGTAACTTCTGCGCCTTCTCCTTGAAGCTGCGTGTCACAACCTAGAAAACAGGCCATGACTTACCAATAATAAATTATAATTTAAATAGAATTCAAGGATGGTTTATAATCAAAATCACAATTTAAAGAGATATTTTTAAGGAAATCTGGCATGGTCCCATTAAAAAGTAGGACATACCAAGTTATTAACAATTTAAACTTGTTCAATTTAAACCAAAAATCATAAAACCATCCACAGACTATTTAAAAGTTAAGCTGGCATTCAATCCCACAAGATTCTACCATCAATACACACTCATATAAAATACATAAGGGCTGTTTAAATATTATACAAACCATAAGAAATAAAATACAATATCCGCGTAACATCTAATGCCATGCCATGCTAACCCCAATGCGATACATCCTCAAAAGAATCATCGTTACCTTACTCAAAATTTGCGAAACTGTTTTAAAATAGGCGTGAATATAAACTTAGTAGGTTACATTTTTCAAAGATATAAACCAAGGTTTTAAAAGGATTTTGAGCATTAAGAACTAGAGTAATTAAATCACATAACATGATTTAAATAAAAAGGGAAACATTTAATCAACCAATATATCATCCACCATAACTGGTATCCCATACATCAATATTTCAAACTGATAAATCCTCTCCAAGTCATGTGGGGCTCTTGTGCGCGGAATAAGAGGAAACACAGCTAGACATCCCTATCTGGGACCGTAGTAACCTCAAGAGGAAACACGGCAAAACATCCTTACCTAGGATTACAGTAACCTCTATTCGCATTTAAGCCCAGGACTAAAGGATAGGAAGACACAGCACGACATCCCTTTTTTTTTGGGACTGTAGTAATCTTGACTCCAATAGCCCTTACATCATAGTATCACATAAATTTTTATATATATGTTCTTCCATAATCATTTCATAAATAATGATAGGAAAACGGTTTCCCAAAACACTTGTATAAAAGTGACTCCTCATTATTATGACTGTAAAAATTTAACCCAATGGGTCTCAAAACTAACCCATTGTACTAAAAAAATTATCAAAGGGGTTATAATACAACATATATAAACCAAAATAAGGTGTAAACCACAAACCCTAAGTGTACTCATTTCATAATTTTCATGAAATTAAACCCAAACCATAAAGAATGCTAAATATGGTTTGTAAACATGCAAACTCACACAATTTTCTCCCAACCCATGTATACAATGATTTACAACAATGAAAAATGCACCTACCTCACAAATAGTAGCTAGAAATGCAAATCCAAGGATGTACGCATGTAGATCGGGGTGGAAATTGCAAGGTCCAAGCGTTACGTAGTCGGATCCGAGCTCCTAGGGTCACGTTTCTTGTCATTCGAGCTCTCTCCTTCTCCTTGCGTTTCTCCCTTTCTCTATCTCATTCTCCCCTTCTACCGAAAATGGGTGAGAAACCCATTAGAAATGGGTTTTAAAGAGAAAAAGAAAGGAAGGGCAAAATGGTAATTTCACACACCTTAAAAAAAATCTCAGCCTCAAAGCCCGATCGATTAGCCTTGGAGGTCTCGATTGATCAGGAAAAACAGAAGCCAAAAAGGGTTTTTAGGACACCTCCGATTGATCAGCTCTACCACCTCGATCGATCGGCCCTGCTGAATTTTGCATTATAATGTGCTAAAATTGTCAAATTCGCTTACAATTCATATATTTTCAATTGTACACTCAATACAATAATCTAGGTCATCACACTGTGAGCTTGGCGACTTCAAGCATCCATTTTGTCACCATGAATCCATCATACTAGTCAAGCTGTTATCATTGTCATCCTCTCAGAAAAAACAAATCTAAAGTAACACTCAGATCTATGAAACCAATTTCATTTTTCTTTTGCTTTTTGCTAGATTTTCCTGGGAACCAAAAACACAATATAATTTTTAAAACATAAGTATTTGCCTGATGACAAAGAGTTTAATGAGGTGATTGGTGCAGGACCAATGATGATCTTTTATACATTTTGCCACAAAGCAACATGTAGTAGGAAAGTTAATGCTTTTGTTTAATGATTGAGGGTTTGGTAGTATGTGCTCTTCTTATACGGAAGCCAACCTCACCTAACCTCTTCTTAATTCATCGTTCTCCTTATCACACTCATAGAAAACATGCTACTGCATGAAGATTTTCCAAGTATATGACTTTGAATTTAATTTTGCTTGAAATAGTTACATGTAACTGTTTCATAAAATCCATTCTAAAGAGTTCAATTTAATCACAAACCAACTTAATATGTTAAATTTAGTTACAAACACTTAAAATTATTTGTTTTCATCATATATTTAAGTCATATTATAAAAAATATTCAAAATGTAGTTGCAAAAAATTATATGCAATTGTTTCATAATACCCACTTCAAAATGTTAAATTTAATCATAATGTCTTAAATTTAAGGTTTTAATAAGTTAAATTTATTCACAAACACTTAGATTTAACTATTTGTATGTGATATTGAAGTTAGATTATATAGACATTCAAGATATAAGTGTTTTTTCAAAATAGTTACATGTAACTTTTCACATAACTCACTCTGAAGAATTAAAAGTAGTCACAATCATTATATTTAACTATTTTAATAAGTTAATTTTAAGCACACACACTTGGTTTAACAAATTTCATGGAGATATTGAAGTTAGATGAACTATTTTAATTGTTTTGAAATATTTACATGCAGTCAATCTAATTGTTTTTTTTTTTAATACATAATTTCATATTCATTATAGGTCTTCTTTTGAAAGTTTCAACGAATAAATTCTAAACATATAAATTTTATAAAAAATTATTATGTAGAACAAAAGTTGTGCCATTTTAAAGTTTGCAAACAAAAGATAACACTTTAGGTTAATAATGACTTTACTCATTTGACACTCACACAAAACTTTCATGTTTTACTTAAAAGTGGACTTTTGGCTACTTAAGTTTTCTACATGGACTTATTGCCTTTACAATTCCTACAAAGTAGACTTTTTGCTAATTTTCCCTATTTTCAATGGGCATCTAGACTTGATAACCTTTCTATGTTTTGCATATACATAAAAGAGTAAAAGTAAAACTAAATAATGCTTTTCAAATAAAACCAACATAAGAGAAAAAGGGAGAATATATGTAGGGAACACTATAATTTGATGCTTTAATTTTTGTTCTCTGTGAATGTACTAAAGTGCTCCCTTTAGTAGGCATTCCTGTAAATGGGCTAGACATACCACTTGATTGGTATATATGCCTTTTATGGTCCAACATCCTTTTTTATGGCTTTTAAAGTACAAAATATGGGCACACATGCAACGCACACGATTTATATATAGAACATGGAAATCTAATAATTTGTTACTTTTTGTTGATTTAAATCATTAGAATGGACGCTCAACACAGTCGGTCAAAATTCTTTCCAGGGCTAAGGAGTCATGGTAGGAATAAAAAGTTGGTTAGAAAATATGCATAGTAGTGGAGGCTGTAGTAGAATTCATGAAGTGGATGTCATTATCTTTTTTTTCCTTCTTTTTTGCTGGATAAATATTCTTAATTGATTAAATATGGGAGTAAATAAGTATTTAAAATTTAAAATAAGGGTATAATGATCAATCAAAAGTTTTCTAAAATAGATACTTTTATAGGTAATATAGATGTGGGCTACCATTCTTAATGGTATGCTATCCCGTCCCAATGTTTAGACTCAATTTCATAATAAGGAGTGATAAACCATGAAAAAAAAAATTATAGTCGGTGTAAAACTTTTTACTCTTACACGTACTCCTCAATATCTTTTTGTGGGAATAATATTTCCCCAATCCAATTGTTGGATTAGGTAATGTATTCATGCACATCATGCATGCCAAATTTCAAATAAATTAGATATCGATAAATTCATGAGGTATTTTATTTCACAGTCCTTGATCTTTTTTAGAAGGGGTTTTTATTCACATATTTAACACTATGACCTATAGGCTTCAACATGTACATGTTCTGTTGTGTTGTTAGATGTGTCTTTGAGAAAAAATCTGCAATTCTGTGAGCATATATGCGTTTGAGAATTCTATGATTTTTGATTTATTGCCTTCATTATTCATGAGCTTCAGAAATACCCATATGAGATTCCTTTTGTATGTGTAATCTATGAGGAAAGATTTTGAATTTTGATGGACTAATGTGTTTAGGAATTGGTTGGTTTTTTGCTGACATAATTTTATTGGGGTTTTTTCCCCCTTTTTCTTCATGAGGTTTCGACGATACTAGATGAAATTATGGTTTAATGTGCAGTCCCTGAGAAAAAGTTGGATATTTTGATGAATGCGTGTGTTCAAGGATTGGACACTAGATTAATGATTTTGCATTCCAGTCAACTGCTCAAGCTTGCATTTCTTAGTGATAGTTTCCATATCAAGTGCTGACACGAAAATTTAGATTTTTTAATAACATATTTATACGCTATGTTGTGGAGGATTATTTATGCGTGAATATCAGATTTTTCAGGGTCATTTTCTCCATTTTCTTCTCCTCCCCACCCCACCCCTCCTCCCCTCGCTATTCTTTGCTATTGTTGTTATATGATGATCCACGTGATTTAACTATCCCCCTGTTTCTCTTGCAGGTCTTTGTTGGTAATATCCATTTTTTTTCAAGGAGTTAGAGTGAACAAAGCATCTTTATAGCTGCCACACCTCTTGACTGAATCCATAAAGAGAATCAGAAGAGTTCATCTACTAAATATCATATCAAATTCACTGCATTTATTCGCCAAATGTATTCATTAAATATAATTACTTCATGTAACAGAGCAAAATCATGGTAGTGTTGGAGTATTAAATTTCATGTCTACACAAAGAAAAACTCAAAAGCGTGCAATGCTGGAAAATGCTGGAAAAGATCTGTATTTAAGCTATAAAAATTAGATACAATTTATCTCTACGATTGACATTAACAGAGCAAGGTCATGATAGTGTTGGAGCATTAAATTTCATGTCTACGCAAAGAAAAACTCAAAAGCATGCAATGCGGGAAAAGATCTGTATTTAAGAAATAATAAAATTTAGATAAAATTTTATCTCTAAGTTTGACATCAGACAAGGTAGTACATATGTTGACAATTTCAGGCAAATTTAGCAAGATACAAGGTAGTGAGGAAGACAGTAATTGTTAGTTTGAAGTAGTACTCAAGAAGAAAGAATGCCAAGAAAAGTAAATAAACAATTTACAGACCGCAGAAAACGCCTTCCATCATTTTTATGTGCATATGAGAGAACAGTCATGTTTCTGCAACATTTGCTCATCTAAACTGCAAACAACGGGTCAAGACAGCCAAAGAATGTGAGTCAGCCTATCACTCTTCAGGTTGCTCCTCAGATATATCATCCTTTTCCTTTTCCTTTTCAGATTCATTAATGTTCTTTTGACTAAACTTTAGGCGAAGTGGTCGACCCAACAATTCCTGTAGTAGGAAGATAGAGAGGATCACATATTTCACAATATTTTGTTTCAATTTTATACAGATATAATAGTAATTAAGTTCGCTATAAAAAAAAAAAGTAATTAAGTTCATGTTACAGTGTGTTGTATATATCTAAAAGAAACCAGATCTAATATATTTCCACAAACTTACATAGATACATAAATACTGAAAATTCCAAATCTTGGATGTGTTACCCCAAAACGGCTAAACATGGGTATTTATATTGCTTTTTGAGTTGCATGAAATGATGCAGTAGTACATCAACTAGCTATGTTGACTAAGCATACATAGTGACACGGCACGCGCGCAAACGATGGACCCCGCCTAGATGGACATAGTCTCTAGAATGTTCTAGACTTCTCTACACAACTCTAGACAATGGGAAGCAAGATTAGTCCAGAGTATTCTAGAGCCTTCTTTTCCTTTCCACACTCGGACACTTTGTGGAAAGGAAACTTGTATTGCACTATGGAAGCTTTACAACACTCAAGAGCTACCATGCTTGGATGATTTGGCCAAATGAGGCCTCCCTCCTTATATAGACTCCTATGGACTATTCTAGAACATAATAATTGCTTGGGAGAGTTCTAGAGCATTCTCTAGAAGCTTCCCACCTCCTCAAAGGAATATTCTAGGGACATCTATTTACAAGAATGTACAAGAAGGCTCTAGAATACTCTGGACTAATCTTGCTTCCCATTGTCTAGAGTTGTGTAGAGAAGTCTAGAACATTCTAGAGACTGTGTCCATCTAGACGGGGTCCATCGTTTGCGCGCGTGCCGTGTCATTCTCCCCCACCTAATCTGGCGACGTCCTCGTCGCGCTCTCTTCTCTTGAAGCGCTTGAATGTGATCCTTGAACTGCCACAAGGATTCTTCCGACTCCCAACTGGCTTCAGATTCTGGCAAGCCTTTCCACTGCACAAAGTACTCCTTGTACCTTGGAATTCCTTTCCGCTGTACCTCCCTATCTGCTAATATACAATCAACTTCCTTATCGAATGAGGTAGCGACGATTGGCGGGGCTCTTTTTTATTCTCCTCGACTTGGGTCTTCCTTGTCTTCATGATATGGCTTCAAGTTGCTTACATGGAAGACAGGGTGAATCTTGAGCTTTGACGGTAGCTCCAAGCGATAAGATGCCTTGCCCACTTTGCTTAGTACTGGGAATGGCCCCTCATATCGCCTCAACAACGCCTTATGATATCCCCGAAACGTCTTATGTTGTGAGGGTAGGAGCTTGAGCAAGACAAGGTCTCCTGTTTGGAACTCTACTGCCCTTCGCTTCTTGTCAGCCCACTTCTTCATCTTTTTAGCCGCTTGTTCCAGATAAGTGCGGGCCAACTCTCTTTGTTCTTGCCAGCCCTTGACTGTCTTGTAAGCTGCAGGGCTACTTCCTGTGTAGCCTGTCGTGACCGTGCTAGGTGTCAAGGGTTGTTGCCCTGTGGCTAGCTCAAAAGGACTATGCCCCGTCGACTCTGAGCGCTGTAGGTTATAAGAGAACTGGGCCACATCCAGCAACTTTGCCCAATCCTTTTGGTTGGCACTCACATAATGTCTCAGGTATATCTCCAGCAAGGCATTCACCTGTTCTGTCTGGCCATCGGTTTGGGGGTGAAAGCTTGTAGAGAAGTTCAACTCCGAGCCCAACATCTTGAAGAGCTCCGTCCAAAACCGCCCTGTGAAGCGCTTGTCTCTGTCGCTCACTATAGATCGCGGAACTCCCCAATACTTAACCACATGTTTGAAGAATAGCCGGGCCACTTCTTCTGCTGTGCAATCTGCCGGGGCCGGTATGAAAGTCGCATATTTGGTGAACCTGTCAACCACCACAATAATTGACCCACAGCCTTCTGACTTGGGTAGCGCCATAATGAAGTCTAGTGAGACGCTTTCCCAAGGTCTCTCTGGAACGGGAAGCGGCTCCAACAATCCTCCTGGAAGCCTCTGCTCCATCTTATCTTGTTGGCACACAAGACAAGTCCGCACATACGACTCCACGTCGTCCCTCAGCTGTGGCCAATAGTAGGTGTCCCCAACTAAGGCCAGTGTTCTATAAGTCCCCGGATGTCCTGCCCACTTGGAGTCATGACACTCCTTTAAGATCTCCTTCCGCAAGTTTCCCCATTTGGGCACGTAGATCCGGTTCCCCTTTGTGTAGAGAAGATCCCTTTCTAGCCAAAATCGCCGTGTCTTACCCTCCTTTGTAAGCTCTACAATGCTTTTGGCTTTGGGATCGTGCTGCAATCCTTCTCGAATTCGATCTAGGAGAGAGCTTTGTGGGCGTGTCATAGCTGCAAACTCAGCCTTCCGACTTAGTGCGTCTGCCACTAAGTTAGCCTTGCCGGGTTTATACTCCAACACATAGTCGAATTCTGCTAAGAAGTCTTGCCATCTAGCTTGCTTTGGAGAGAGCTTCTTCTGCGATTGAAAGTAGCTAGTGGCCACATTATCCGTCTTCACTACAAACTTGGAACCAAGTAAGTAGTGTCGCCAAACCCGTAGGCAATGTATGATTGCAGACATCTCCTTCTCTTGCACCGTATAGCGCCTTCTCCGTATCGTTGAGCTTCCGACTCTCGTAGGCTATCGGGTGTCCCTCCTGCATAAGAACTCCCCCAATAGCAAAGTCTGATGCATCTGTGTGAAGCTCAAATGGTTTGCTGAGATCTGGCAAACTCAGCACTGGCTCCTCCATAATTGCCTTCTTCAGTCCCTCGAAGGCATTTTGGCATTGGGCAGACCACTCCCATGTCTTGCCCTTCTTCAAAAGATCTGTGAGGGGCGCAGCCTTAGAGGAATACCCCTCAATGAACCGCCTATAGTAGTTGACGAGCCCCAAGAAAGATCGCAACTCCGATACTTTGGTAGGCGGATCCCATTCTTGTATAGCCCTGACTTTGGCTCCATCCATCATGAGTCTTCCATCCGTGATTCGATGACCCAAGAAGCTGACCTCCTCTTGGGCGAAGGAGCATTTCTCCTTCTTCACATACAGCTCGTTCTCTCGCAATATCTGGAAGACAGTTCTAAGGTGCTGGACATGCTCTTCCAGCGTCTTGCTGTACACCACTACGTCATCCAAGTATACTACCACAAATTTATCTAAGTATGGATGGAAGATCTTATTCATCAAGGTACAGAAAGTAGCAGGCGCATTAGTGAGACCAAAGGGCATAACAAGGAACTCGTAAGATCCGTACCTCGTCACACAGGTAGTCTTACGCTCATCCCCTTCAGCAATCCGCACTTGATAATACCCCGAGCGAAGGTCGAGTTTGGTGAAGTACCTGGCTCCTCCAAGCTGGTCGAACAAATCAGCTATTAGTGGAATGGGGTATTTGTTTTTCACCGTCACCTTGTTGAGCGCCCGGTAGTCGATGCATAACCGCAAAGACCCATCATGCTTCTTCTGGAATAGCACTGGAGCTCCATAGGGCGCCTTAGATGGTTGAATGAAGCCAGCATTGAGTAAATCCTTCAATTGCTTCTTCAACTCCTCCAACTCTGGCGGGGCCATGCGATAAGGCGCCTTGGCAGGGGGTTTGGCTCCAGCTCTATCTTATGATCCACCTCCCTCTTAGGTGGTAGTCTCTTGGGCAACTCCTTAGGCATCACATCCTGGTACTCGGCTAATACTCGCTCTATCTCCTTGGGCATCTCCTCTGAACCACTTTGGGAAGAATCGTCTGTCTTCAAAGCCGCAAGGTAGGTAGACTCCCCTTTCTTTAAGCCCTTGGAGAACTGCATTGCCGATAATGCCTTGGACTCGATCTTGGCTTGTCTCGTCACCGGAACCATGCAAGTAGTCCCTTCTTCAGCAATGCACATGACATTGGAGGAGGGAACTGGGAAAACCTTGACCTTGTCCATAAATTCCATGCCAAGCACCATGGGGTAGTCGTCCATGGGAATGACTGAGAAATCCGCCATTCCACTCCATGAGCCGATACACAGCTTTACCCCACGTGCCACCCCATCAATAGGTTGAGCAACCGAGTTGACCGCCTTAAGCCACCCGCCTTCCTTGGTTACCTTGAGACCTAGTCTCTTGGCTTCCTCTGTTGCGATAAAGTTGTGGGTTGCCCCTGTATCGACCAAGGCACGGGACGTCTTCCCATTCACCACTGTATCTACATACATGAGTCCTTTCGTCGGGGCCTTAGATGCCTCAGCCTTAGCCTTCACAGCATTCAGCATCTGGAGAGAGCTCACCCTCGTCTCCTCTCCTACATCCTCTTCCTCTTCTTGCTGAGATGCCAAAGCATTAAGGGCCTTCCTCTTGGGACAGTCCTTTATGAAGTGAGGTCCATCACAGAAATAGCACGCCCTGTTGGGCTTGGACTGGTCCCTGCCCTTGTCACCGTGCTTGTCCTTTCTCAAGGGTGGTCTCCCTGAGTCGGACTTCCCTTTGGCTTCCTTGTCTCCCCCACCTTTCCCATAGTTGCCCTTCTGCCCCTTAGATTTGTTATCATTCTTCTTATACTCTATAAGTGACTCCGCAGCCGCTATGGCTGAAGACAAGGTCTGCACTCCGCGGCGTTGCAGCTCTTGCTTAGCCCAGGGTTGGAGGCCACTCATAAAGTAGACGAACTTGTCTTCTTCGGTAATATCCGGGATTTCAAACAAGAGGTTGGTGAATTCCGACACATATTTCCGGATAGTACCCTTTTGTCTTAGCCATCGAAGGCGTTCTTTGGCCTCAAAGCGAGCATTTTCAGGGTAGAAATGCAACTTAATATCTTGCTTAAAATCATCCCAAGTCTCTAGGGTGAACGTACCTTGCTCGATCTCTGTGCTCCGTCGACGCCACCACAAGAGAGCATTGTCACGAAGGAACAAGGAAGTTGTCGAGATCTTGCTAGCATCATCCTCCACATGTAGGTGTCGAAGGTACCTTTCGATGTTCCATAGGAACGTATCCAACTCCTTCGCATCCCGCTTGCCATCATAAGCCTTGGGCTTTGGAGCATCCACCTTCGGCGCCTCACGAACCACGTGAGCTCGATTGATTGCCGCCTCTTTGCATAGTGCCCAATCTCCCTTCATTTCCTTCATCTCATCTCGGAACGAGGTCAGCTCCGCAAACACTTGGTCTAATTGGCGTAGGAACTCTTGTCGAAGTGTGTCAGCCATGGAGTTCAAGATTCCCAACGTGTCTCCTTTAAGGTCGTCCAGCGCGGCCTCTAAAGTAGCATTACTTGGGACCTCATCCTCGAGCTGCATGCCAATGTCAGCCACGGCCTTTTCCATCCTCTCGAGCCGTGTCTCCATGGAAGCCACTATGTCCTTCAACTTCGACCTGCCCCTCCCACCAGCGTTGCGAGGGTCCTCCCTTTCCTTAGGAACATTCTCCGTAGGATCACTAACATTCGAGGTGGTAGCCATCACCGCCTTTGCCGTAGTCACACACCAAGTAGCATTACTTGGGACCTCATCCTCGAGCTGCATGCCAATGTCAGCCACGGCCTTTTCCATCCTCTCGAGCCGTGTCTCCATGGAAGCCACCATGTCCTTCGACTTCGACCTGCCCCTCCCACCAGCGTTGCGAGGGTCCTCCCTTTCCTTAGGAACATTCTCCGTAGGATCACTAACATTCGAGGTGGTAGCCATCACCGCCTTTGCCGTAGTCACACACCAAGTAGCATTACTTGGGACCTCATCCTCGAGTTGCATGCCAATGTCAGCCACGGCCTTTTCCATCCTCTCGAGCCGTGTCTCCATGGAAGCCACCATGTCCTTCGACTTCGACCTGCCCCTCCTACCAGTGTTGCGAGGGTCCTCCCTTTCCTTAGGAACATTCTCCGTAGGATCACTAACATTCGAGGTGGTAGCCATCACCGCCTTTGCCGTAGTCACACACCTTGTAACTTTGGCTCTGATACTGTCACGGGCTTGATGTTTCGACCCACTACCCGTGCGGCACTTAAGCTTCACGCCCTACTCGTGAAAAGCTTCCATAGTGCAATACAAGTTTCCTTTCCACAAAGTGTCCGAGTGTGGTTTCCTTCTTTCCTAGCTTGGTGGTGCGCTTGAAGGCTTACTTAAGGGTTCACGAGTAGGGCGTGAAGCTTAAGTGCCGCACGGGTAGTGGGTCGAAACATCAAGCCCGTGACAATAGGCTTCCAAGTGTATATAGAGATGATTTGTTGTCAATTATCACTCATATAATTACCACAGTCAATCCTTAGATCGTGGTGCAGATTGAAATATCACAGAAGGTATGACCATTGGGTCAAAATCATATGCTTCGCCTGGATTTAATATATTATCTCCCTCGACTTGCCCAAGCGAGGTGAGATGTACATGAAAGAAGTGGACAGCGAACGAAGCAAGAAACATAGAAAGGCGGAAAGGCCCAATCAATCGAAAGGAAACAATGGCGATGCCAGAAAATGGAGATAGAGGAGGAAACATAAATGAAAAACCCAAGGGATAAATCAGCTCGCCACTCCATGGAATCTACCAAAGATATAAGAGCAAGGATAACAAGAACTCCTTCTCGAAAAGCCAAATGCTAAAATGTCATTCAAAATTCTGGAAATTATCTTTCAATTACAAGGTTCACAGCTTAAATAAGCATTGAAAAGGAACAACCCTCCAGCCATGGGTAGAATTCCAAAGCTAACAACACTGTTTAAATTGACAACACTAGTTCCAAATAATAACAGGCAAGGAAAAAAAAAAAAATGAAAAAAATGAAAACCTTGACTAGAAGTAGAACTTGAATATCACCTAACCAAAATTAAAGAGACTTTTAGGTAATACTAATCTGAGGTAGGTAATACTAATCTGAAAATTAAAGTATGCACAAAGAGCCAAATTAAGCTGGAACAAATTTTCAAGCAATAGTAACTAGAAAGCTGCAAAACTGAAACTTAGCTTCTATAGAACTTTTCAGCTATCAAGCCATACACCATTTGAAAGCCCTTGAATTCTACCTTCTAACACATCAGATTGCTCGCATATTGGAATTCCATGGAATGAGTTATGGCCATTTTACTAACAGTTGTCACATATGATTATGCCAACCAATAATATGACTTTCTATTGAATTTTCTCTTTTGGGCATCTTTTTGGGTTGAACAATTGGTATCCACATAGTGATAACATGGCAATGTTGTGGCAGTGTCAAGGGAATTATGTCATTCTCCCCCTGTTGAAATTAACTCATCCTTGAGTTCTAATAGTGCTCTATGGATATTCACAAAGCACACTAAGTTTTCTTCCATCAACATTTCCATAGTTAATATTGAAGACCTACAAATAGTGTCTGTTCTTCTTTATTAATCTTCCATACCATCACAACATATTCACTTTGAACACGAATTTTCTCAAGTGAAGACTCCGAACAGGGATCATGATACACATCCAATAGGCATACAAAACCAAACTCTTCCATGTTTTTCATAGCAAACTTTCTCTCATTCCAAACAATTAGGGCTTCATCAATGAAAGGAAGATTTTCCCATATATTTTTCTTTAAGGCTCTATTTGGTTCATGGATTTTGTCAAGGAAAAAAAATAAAATATGAGGAATTGTACTTTTTCTTATTTGGTTGCAAAGGAAAATTGGTAGAAGAATAATAATTGAAAGAATTTTGGCTTGGTATGATATGATCTTTTTCTTTCATTTTCTTTCCTCCGCATTTTTTTTCCTTTCCCTTTTTTTTCCATGGTAAAATCCACGAACCAAATAGAGGGTAAAGAATTTTCTTTTGAACCCATGGTTCTTTCTTCAAATCGAATTAAGCAATTTGGAGTTGCATAATCTATGGGTTCTTCATCATAGATAGGAGGTTTATTCCAATCAACAAAATCATCCACAAGATACCCTTGAGCTTGATGACGGGGGGAAGCCCTTTCACTTGGCGCCCAACTATGAGCATGGTTTAGGGAGTTAGCATCCTCCTCATCAATTGATGTTTCATGTTCCAAACTATGACAAGTATCATCATGTTTCAGATATTCGTACTGTTATACTATTGAAGTTGTTCAACTTGTCTCCTCAAATCTTCAAACTTGACATCACATAAGTCATGTTTGCATACTAGTGTTTCTTTAACATTTGGACCAGCCATGAAAACTGAAGCCCTGATACCAATTTGACATTGAAAAATGGAGAAAGAAAAAAAAAACACAAGTGAAAACTCAAAGGGTAAATCAGCTTGCCACCTTATGGAATCCACCAAATGGATAAGAGCAATGATAAAAGACGAGCTCCTTCCTCTCAAAAAGACGAAGGCTGCAAAGTCATTCAAAATTATAGAAATTATCTTTAAATTACAATGCTTAGAGCTTAATTGCTTAAATAAGCATTGGCATGGAACAACCCTCCAATATAGGTAGAATTCTAAAGCTAACAACACTACTAGATTGAAAACACTAATTCCAAGTAAGAAGTGGCCAGAAAACTAAAAATACTTTGACTACAACTTAAATACCACAACCAAAATAAAAAGTACTTTTAGGTACTTGAAACAGGATTAAAAGGAACAATAATCTGAAAACTAAAGTAAGCAAAAAGAGCTAAAATAAGCTAGAACAAACTTTTAAGTAGAAGGAACAAGAAGACTACAAAATTTTCATTTAATTTGATCTTTTGGGAATTCTATTTGGGCTGAACCATTGGTGTCCACATAGTGATGACATGGCAATGATGTGGTACCCACAAAGGAATTGTCTCCAACAGGGAACAGGGAACACTTGCACTAGTTTTGGAAAGCAAATGACCAAAGTGCAGTGACTGTTACAACTAAGGATCTATAGAAAAGTGGAGCTTTCTAATTAAGCCCACTATCTTTCAAGCCTACTTAACATGAACATCGGTTCTTTATTTTCATTTTCAAAACACTTGCGAGCCTCCTTTATGCTACCATGCCTCCCTTTTTCTATACTACCTTACTAATCAATTCCACCATGCTTATCCCCAAATCCCAAAAACCAATTTACAGTCACAGTTACCATAAGCCAGCGCATAGTTTCACTACAGCAAAACCTAGCCAAAGATGAGTCAGACTTAAAGAAAATTTAGCAAGTTTGGTCATCTCCCATCAAAGTCTAATTTGAACCATAACAAAGAACTGAATTGTTTGGCATGTAATTCTGTCAACTGTAATTAAACAAGAGAAACGAAACCTCATGATGTATCTTTACAAGAGCACTGTAGGATCGTAAAGTTCATAAATTGATGAACTATCCTACTTTTTCTATTCCAGATTTTGGCTTAAAAAACAGATTTTTCCCTTCATAATGGAATAAATTAGACACTAAAAAACAATAAATTTCTGTAAAAAACCCATGGCGAAATACATCCCAGTGTCCCACAAATAAAAATAGCAGAACTTTTTCTAAAAAGTAAGTACATGCGCCCAAAGCTTTAGAAACAAATAAATCTATAAAGAGATCCAGAAGTAGATTACCTTCTACTGGAAAATTCCAACTAAAAGCCCCCCTATTAACAAAACAACAATGGACCATTGAACCCATTTACGTAATTCGGGAAAGTATTATCCAAAATCAAGTAGAAAAGTAAGGGAAATAAAATGGTAACAAAATATATTTGATTTTGAATACCTTTCCATCCAAAGCAGAAATTGCAGCCTCGGCTTCCTCCTTCGTGGCAAAGGAGACAAACCCATACCCAGCAGATCTTCCTGAAGGGCTATCAAATACAACCCTTGTTGAAACCGGTTTGAAACTGGCAGAGAAAAATTCTCTGAGATGGCTAGATCTTACTTTCCATTCAAGATTAGATACATAAAGCTTATGGCGTGTCTCTCCAGCAGGAGGACTGGGAGGAGGAGGTGAAGGTCTTTTGAATCTCTTTGCAAACTGTACCCTAATGATCCTTCCCGACAATTCCTGCACCACAAAGATCCTACATTAATAGACACACACCCATATATATATATATTAGGGGGGTGGGTGTGGGGGACAAAACAAAACAAAACAAGAGAGAGAGAGAGAGTAAAAAAAAAAAAATGAAGATATTGAAGCTCTTTCTTGTGCATTGTTAATGGTGGAGATATCTTTTTGGGGGTTGATAAATTGCTTGCTGATCAATGTATTTTTGAAGCAATTCCTAATTGCAGATTTTATTAGATCTCATAAGACTTGGGATTATAATAAAATAAATATTTTTGGTAGACAAAAATAAGTATAAGAAATTTTAAGTTACCCACTTCCTATCATGGATACTGAAAGATAGTGTCAAGGGGTGGGATTCTCTGTTTAGCTCGGCTGTGCCCTGGTTTTATCAAGTAGTTTCTCATTCTCTCATCCAAATCCTTCATTCTATAACCAATCACCATCCCTTCACCTTCATTTTTTTTCTTTTTTTTTTTTTAAATGACAAACTCTTAAAGATAAGACTATATCCCATAAATCTATCATACTATTCCTAAAAGAATATAATCAAAAACTTATATCTCCCTCCTATACATTCCTACAAGTTACATAGCAAATTTTCAAAAATAAATTAGGAAAATGAATTGACAACCACACACAAAATCCAGAAAATAATAATAATAGTAATAATCCTTCATATTCTCCCCTGCACCTTCAAATCCACCATTTAACAGAAAGCTATTCAAATATATCTACCAAACGGAAGAGGAAAAAAACCCAGAAAATAAAATTCTAAATAAACTTACATGAGAGTCAAATTTATCAACAACGGCCTGAGCTTCTTCCCCAGAAGCCATTGTGACAAAGGCAAACCCTCTGCTCCTCCCATCCTTTTGCTTTATAATCTAAAATTCCATACATACAATCAGAACCCGACCTCGATATCCAAATATATATTTATATATCGAAATACCAAGAGAAAGGGTAAAGCGAGAGAACCTCGACATCTGTGACAGTTCCGCACTCGCCGAAGAGGTTCTTGATATCAGCAACAGAGAGAGACCGACGGCAAATTGACCACGTAAAGCTTTCTCCTTTGATTTGCTTCCTGGGTTTGGTCTTGTTCTGCTTCTACTGCTACCTCCTGGACTGCAGAGCAAAGTTCGAAGCCGAGTTGTCTGGTTGTTTCGGTAGAAAGAAGAGGGAGAGATGAGAGGGGGAATTTATGTGAAAGGATAGGGGTAGAAGTGGAAACGTGGAGCCTTATGGAGACTGGAGGTTTCTGGGTAAACATGAATTTGGAGGAAGAAGAAGAAGGGTAGAGTGAGAAGATAGAGACCGTGGCTTCTGCCGCCATTGCTGTGACAACGAAGAGACACCAGAAGAGCGGGTGACCAAACGGAGTTTGAGATATATCATGGCTTGAATGATGTCGCTGGCTTTTACTAAAACACCCCTCATATTTTATCTTCCTTACTGACTAATTAGTAAATTCATTGACTTTAAAACAGTTATACAAAACTTCGGATTTGGATTTGCTCAAGTTGGGAGCATCTACTGGAGGCTCAAGTTGACCATGGATGGCCGCCACGTGGACAACAGCTTGATCCAACGGCTCAAGTGAAAAAGGGCAAGGGAGCTAACGCTGTTAGGGGGGGGATGGCATTGAGATGCCAAACGACACCGTTTTGCACCTATACACAACGAAAAATCGTGAAAATGGGAGGGGGGGGGGGCTGGATTCTGATCTACATTTTGATTTCTCTCTCTCTCTCTCTCTCTCTCTCTCTCCCTCTCTCTCTCCCCTCCATTTTCGATTTGGAATCTGCAGTCACGCTCTCTCCCCTCTCGCCGTTCCACTCTCTCTCCCCTCCCGCCGTTCCACTCTCTCTCCCCTCCCTCCGCCACCGCTCCTTTGTCTGGTTAAACCCAGATCTGGGTAAGGGGTTGCTCTGGTTTTCCGTCCACCACCGGCCGCCGCTGCTGCCGCCGCTGCTGCTGCTGCCCCTACTGATGCCCCTACTGCTGCCGCTGCTACTGCCCTTGCTCCTGCCGCTGCTGCTGCCCCTGCCACTGCCGTTGCTGCCCCTACTGCTGCCGCTGCTGCTTCCGCACTCTCCATTCTCGCCGGCAGTCAGCCCCCCTTGAAGCTTCGACGGTGAGTTTGGGTTTTCAAAATTTTTTTTTTTTCCCCCTGCCAGTTGGGGTTTTCGACGGTGAATTTGAAATTTTTTTTTTATATATTTTTTTCTATTTTGCTGCCAGTTAGTCAGCCATTCCCGCCGCTACTGCTGCCGCTCCTTCCTCCTGTTGCAGCTGCTCCTTCCTCGGCGAACGCAGGTATGTTATTTATTTTTTAATTTTTTATTTTTTGTGTAAACTGGGTTATTTTTTGTGTAAACTGGGGCTTTTTTTTTCCTTTTCTTTTTCCTGCCAGTTTTATTGTTGCGGAATTTCATATTTTGGTCGAGTCCGTGCTTCACCACAGAAACTGCACAATGCTGTTAAGCAGAACAGCATGAAACACGAGATGTCCAAAGTGCAAATTTTGGGAATTTTGGGAACTGGATTTTCCTTGATTATTTTGACTTGATTTTCCTACCATTTTTTTAAATAAATTGTCATGTGAAATATGTCGCACTAGAGTTCAATGAAAATCAAGCATGGCGGCTGGGTCGTCAATGGATCCGGTTAATTTAGACTAGATTAGGTTCAGAAAAGATTATGGGTGAGTCGAATTTGATCTAATCCAATAATATAATGGATTAAAGATTTGTAAATCTAGATTTGAACCCATTAACAATTGGATAGCTGATCCGATAATTAAAGTTTTGGTTCCTATCTAGTGCCATCCTCAAGTAAGCCACACAAATTCTTCCTAAGTCAAATTCTCATTAGTTAATAAAACTCATTTTAGCCGATTATATATATATATCTATATATACACACAAATAATCAATTTTTATTGGATAAATATTATGCTGTGGGAGAATATCTTCGAAATCCCTTTTGCCTTATTTGGTTCTTGGATTTTGCGAAGAAAAGGAAAATAAAATTTGAGAATTCCATTTTCTTTTGTTTGGCTGCAAAGGAAAGGGAAAATAATTATACATGTTTTTGCTAAACACACACAAAAAGAAAATAATTATATATAATGATGGAAAACATGAAGAAAAATTTTAATATTTTGGTATAAAACATTTTCCCTTTAAAATTGCAAGTAGAGTGGAGGAAAATCTTTTGGAAAAATTTCCATTAGGCTGTATATGTACATTCTTTTGATTTCAACAATATATATGTACATATATTATGAGTGGCAGTCCATGCTATGCGGCGGATTAATTTAAATAACCTTACCCATGCATCAACTGATCCTTCTATTCTATCAACCTGGATAGAAATATAAGTATTGAACAATATAATTGTATCGTTATAACTGTATAAATATATATTTTTGTATCATATCAGACCTTGCCCAATATTGATATTTGGTTAATCTAGCTGTAGGGCTATTTATTCCAAATCTTTCTTCCTTATTCTTTTTTTTTTTTTTCTCTTTTTTTTTTTCAAAATAAACATCTCATGCCAAACGAAATGGCATCTTGGTATTGGACCTATTTTTGGGTCACTACTAAAATTCAAATTTGTCGATCATAAATTCTTTATAATGGTTTTTTAAGTTTCCAATTGAATTGCAAGGTTTTGCCCATATCTTGACTTTCAATAATGGAATTTTGAACAATACTTTAGGTTCCACAAGTCAATTAAAGAGAAGGCATAAGTCAATGGCATCTGAAGGTTCCACAAGCAGTGGTATGCATGTTCCAATAAGAAAATGCAAATGTTCTCGTGCAAGACCATGTGAATTAGCCATATCTGGATCTGAACGAAATCCCGGTAGATTGTACTATAAATCTATTTGCAATGTAAGTTTTTATGGTTATGTTTTATATTTGATATTAAATTAGCTTATTTGAAACATAATTTTTTACTAACGCAATGTAACTCTTGTGTAGACTCGTAATTGCACAAGATTTGTTGATTGGGTCGATGAATATATGGCACTATTACATGAGGAAAATATACTAGTACAACGATTCGATAGGTACAACAATGTACGCACTCCATCTCAAGTACATGAGCGCGAGGAAGTGGGAAGGAGCCCAACAAGATATGCAAGGATCTCAACAAGAGATGCATTCACATCTGGGTGCACTAGTTTGGATCACGTTTCATATCGTGAATTTTCAAGATTGAGTGATCAACTCGTTGAGTTAAGATTAATAATAACATGTCTTGTTGTAATTGGATTGGTTGTTTTAGTTTTATTAGTTGTACTTTTGTTAGTGCGAAACTAACAAAAGCTATTGGATGTGAGAAATGGCATTTCTTAGTGTTGCTAATTTTATGTAGTTTAATTGAAGCTCTACTGTGCATGGTTATCAAAAGGTTAATAGTTGTGGAAAACCTCCAATCTATGTTTCATTTAAGATGTGGAGGAATATCTGTGTGTGTGTACTTGTGTGTATGTGTGTAGAAGAAAGCGTCTTTCAAAGAGAAGAAAATTCCATGGCAGGTGCACACCATGTTACATCTGACAGATGGTCATGCCAAATTTGTTCGCATGCACCTTATCAAGTGCATATACGAGTTGTGGAAATAGATCGCTATGGAAATAGATTGAGACTTTTCTTTGTCGACCATGAGGGTCGGCATGAAAAATAAAACTTTGGTAAATTTGGCTTTAAAATATGGGTAAGAACATGAAAAAAAGCTACCTATATGAAATGTGTTATGAAAATTTGCTATCCTCCTCACATGATATGACAATCACAATGTGGAAATTGATATAATAGTGAAGCTTTCTTTATATTTGGTTCACGAAAAGATTGAAATCCACGTTATTGTTGGTTTTGTAATTTTTTTTTTTTTTCATTTCATGTTATCCATGTTATCCATGTTAACTCACCTATGAATCCAATAAATTTATCAAGCATGTTTAGCAACCCTTCAACCAATTAGAGGACCATTAGACATCAAACCCAATTAACTCCAAACATGCTAAAACAAAAGTCCCACAATTCACGCCAACAATTAAAATAACAAAAGCACGAATTTTTTTATAGAAAATTTGGCATGACCCTGTCTATAATATGGACATCCCAAGTTATCGACTAATCAAACCTGTACACAATCAAACTACTATTAACTATTCAGAAACCAATGATATATCAAGAGCACCAAATTTTTGCTGAAATTCTACCAAGACCTTGTTTATAACAACAATTAGTCCCATAAAAAAAAAAAAAAAAAAACAAAAATGTAGAATTCAATATACACATTAAACCAAAATGTAAACAATTAGTCCCCTAAAGAACTAAAGTGTACATCTAAATTTCACGTCCATATTCAATGTACACGTTAAACCAAAATGTTGAGAGTTCCAACTTAAACAAATAGTCCCCTATAATGCTTCCCCCATCATGCTTTGCACTTTGTTCCATGACTGTTCAAATGCCCTGAATAGAAAAAAGTTTAAGAAGAAAAAACCATTGATTTCCCAAAAATTGTCAAAATAATAGATTCACCCTTAATACCTCAATATCAACAATTCCATCACGATGTCGGTCCATCCAAATTATCAGGAGCATTAATGTCAACCTATAAGTATTAAGTGGTAATTATTAGCATTTATGTCAGAAGGATATTATAATAACTAAACTAATATAATGTATATATAATTTTTACTTGGCTAGAAGATATGTTATTTGAGCCTTGACAAGGCTCAAATGTCCAATTTGAACCATCAATATTTGCTGTCAACAATGCTTGGATGCTGTTTGGTGGTGTGCACAAGGTCGTATTCAATGGCGGACCCAAAGTAGAACCCAAAGTAGAACCACTTATCTGTAAAGACAAATAAAAATATTAAGATATATGTAAAAACAAAATATATATATACATATATAAAAGTTGTATATGGTGGAATGAAAGATTTTCACCTGTGATTGTAGTATTTGTTCTGGTGGAAGGGGAATATATACATCTGCATCTTGTTCAATACGACGTGCCTATAAAATAATAAAATGTTTTATAAAATGTCAAAGATATACAAAATTTATAAATAAAAAAATTTCACATATTACATGTTATATAATATATTTTCTAATCTATTTTAATGTAAACATTATACTTTATATGTGGACTTTGATTTGGATGTTGTGTTGGATTTTGGTATGGCTTTTGCTTTCGCCTTCGCCTTCGCCTTCGCCTTTGCCTTGTCTATGCTTATTTCCATTCCACTCTTTGCCCTACGTTTCCCCTTAAATGGGTCATTTTTTCTCTTCAGGGTGTATGTATCCATTGAGTTGTCATCATCAACAAGTTGCTCAACTGTTTTTTTTTTTTTTTTTAAAGAAAGAAACAAATTATAGTAATCAAGAATATGAATACAAAAAATACAATATACGCATCTTAAAAATGAAAACAAAATAAAAATAAATAAGTTGGTCACCTATTCCCTACGTAGAAGCTGTTTCATGCGCTGTCACTGTTTCCTGCACTTTCCTATTCAAATGTGCATGTATTACAGCTTCCAATTTTGCTTGCAAAGTGATTTGAGTCTCAATAACACAATGATACGCATCTTCATATTTGGCAGCCCTGTCTGCTAGCTTCCTCCACCCTGTCATCATCATGGAATATCGATCAGCTTCTTCCAACTTTCCATTTGCTTCAGTATTGCGGGCAAGCATATCATGTACATCTGTGGATCTTGCATCTCTTGTCCACCTCTTCAATATATATTGGTCAGGGAGTTCCCCGCCAAGTAATACTTCTCTAAAGACCTTTAAGGCATGTCTGCATAAGATGCCACTCATTTCAAATAGTCTACAACTACAAGAGAGATGATCATTAGACTTATACCTCTTCACATGGACAACTCCACGTCCATCATCATTACAGACCATATAAATTATATTCTCATCATCTTCAACATCACATCTAACCTGTAGTACAACAGATTTGAAATACTCAACTTGGAATGCCTCACATATATCCCTTGTATAAATTTTTCCTGCTTGCACCAACACTTTATAAGGCACAAGCACTTTTGGCTGTTTCTGAGACAATGCAAATTCAGCTTCCAATTCTTTGTGGCGCTTGTTAGATAGCAATCTCTCAAAGTGCATTAAAAATTGCATCAAATCATGATCTGATCTCAAATAATTTTTCAAAGAGGCATTAAAACTCTCACTCAGTTGAGTGCTTTTCATTCCTGCACACCAATGTAACCTGACATATGCATGTGCCCATTTTTCCTTCACTTTATATAAAGTGTCCAACCAATGATTGCCACGCACATCATAATCATCAAGCATTTGTTCCCAAGTAGCTAAAAAATCGGCCTCTTATCTATGTGGTCCATGAAATATGCCAACTTTCCTTTGACAGATGTAGTCGACATATCAGAATCAGTTTCAACTCCAGCCGTTGTAGTAATTCTACTCACATGTTTCGTGGCATTTTGCATTATATGCCATTTGCATAGCCTATGGAAAGTATTGGGCATCACATTAGGGATGGCTTTTGCCATTGCAGCATCCTGATCGGTTATAATGGTTTGTGGAGCCCTATTGGACATCGCTTCCAAGAATGTTTGAAATAACCATTCAAATGAATCGATGGTTTCATCGTACATTAGTGCAGCCCCAAAAACCACAACCTCTCGGTGATGATTAAATCCCACAAAAAAAAAAAGCAAATGGGCGATGTTCTTTGTTAATCTTGTAAGTTGTGTCGAAACTTACAACATCCCCAAATTGACTATAATCAATAATCATGCGAGCATCCGCCCAAAAAATATTGGTAATTTGTTCCTCATTGTCAAATTGAACAGCATGATAAAATGATGGATTCTTCAATGTTTGTTCTTTAAAATATCGCATCAAACTACCTGCTTCCCCATATGCCAATTTACTCATTCTCCTACTTCGAAGGTAATTCTTCTGATCAAGTTTAGTAAATCCAAGGGATTCCCTTCCTCCAGCTTGTGTACTCATTAAAGAATAAGTATCCCGAATAGAAAGCCCAGCTTCTTCAGCCATAACCTAATTCATTGCCCTGCAATTCAGAAATGCACCTTTGAGATCGCAACATATATGAGCATCCCTTAGGCGCAAGGTCATGATTATGCTCCTCAACAAACATGTTAACTTCATACTTTCGAGTGTTTTCATTGAACCGTATCCCCATTTTAGCCAAACACCCCGTCCTTGTGTAGCCCCTAGGATTCTTAAGGGATTTTGCTCCAACCTTTTTCCTTAGCACCCCCTCATTTGAACAAACATACAAACATATACTGATACAACCATGTGTTTTACTCTTATTTCTATATTGTCGTCGGATGCTGAAGCCTACTCTCTTGCCGTATTCATTATAATAGTCATAAGCCTTTGTTTCTTCATCAAACTCCATACCCATCCTGGGCTTCCATTCCAATTGCTCAACACTGTCGTGTAATGGTAACTCCATTCCTGAACACACAAAAAATAAAGCAACTTTAAGATGATGTTATATTTCTATTTCTTGCTATATTCAAATCCACAAGTGGCAGCAAAATAACAATGTGCCATGTAGAAGAAATGTTTTGAAATAATATGGGGCTCTAGGGTTATTACTTATTAATTAAGATTTCCTTTAGAGTAATTGTTGATAATATTATATTTAAACAATTTTTTAATATTGAATGCAATTCTTTAAATTGAGGGCATAATGGTCATTTGGAAACTTTTTGTCATGACTCATGAGGGAGGAAGAGGAATGACAAACTTGTACTTCGTTCTTTTACCACCGAATACAGGTGGCCTGCTCTGGTAATTATCTAACACATGTGGGATGGAGGCCTGCTTGATCCCATGGGATTAGTCTTATCCCAAAGGGATGGAGATACCCATGCTAAGCCCAAAAAAATAAAAAAAATAAAAAAAAAACCACCCATAGCTGTTAAAGGTGTGAGAAAGTAGTGAGAAATCCCCTTTAGTTTTCTTGGACACCAAAGGGGCATATGGGTGTGAACTCAATGGGGTTCTAAACTTTGGGACGATATTTTGGGATTGTGGTTAGGTGTGAAAATCAAAAAGACATATGGGTTGGGGGTGTTTTGGGAATATTGTTGGGTGTGCATATAAAAATGTGGGTGTCCAAAAACACTGGTTTACAAATAAATTGAAGGGATTGCAAACTTGCAATAGCCACATCCTTTCTCTCCCTCCAAAAAGACCACCAAATGGCTGCTTATAACTTATAAGCCCACCTAAATGGTTCATGGTAAAAGCATGATGGTAGAGAACCACTAGGGGGTGGCCCAAAGCACACACAATGAGCGTGAAAATCTGATAGTAGAGAACCACAAATGACTGGCCCAAAATTTAACTTGATTTAACAGTAAGAGTTTAACATAAAAGTCCACCCACGCTTATTGATGCCTCAACCGCATGCACCAAAATGTGCATAAGGTTATGCATGCATATTTTATGTATGAATATGATATATGTGTTTTGGAATAAGAGAATTGCTTTGCTAGTTTGTAGATTGACAGTTGCTGGTTCTTTTTCTTTCTTATTTTATTTTATTTATTTATTTTTTAAAATCTCTGTTAAGTCTAGATAATTAACCTTCCAGACGTGGTTAATGTGGGTGATGGCCTGGGCTATTTGGTGACCACTTGGGCAATTGAGACACCTTGAAATTCCTTAGTGACAGAAATCCACAAGGAGGTATTTCATTTCACCTTATGTTTTATTTATTTATTCATTTATTTTTTTGAGTAATTTCACCTTATGTATGATATTTGTGTCCAATATCATCAATTTTGGTATCGAAAATCCTTTTCTTTATTTTTTTTCCAATGACCCAAACTGAGGCCATACTTTTAGAGTCCTAAAGCATACTATCCTAGGAGCAACAACTGTAACTTGGACATTTTTTTTTTCTTGGAAAGCTTTGATCCCTTTAGTGTTGCCTACATCATGCCAATCCTCTTTTGGAAATCTTCTTTGTCACTTGGTAGCTAGAGCTTTATTTTTGGAGAACCAGTTGCCCTTGCCCTAATCTAGACCTTCTTTATGTTTTGGAAGGAGCTAGAAAATCCTAATTCATTGGAGTTTCCATTTTTTTTTTTTAACCATAGGAATTTTTTAAGAGACATTTTAAAATATTTTCACTTTGATGTGATTTATGAACACAATGTATTGATTGTGTCTGTGTGTCAAATGCCAATAAACAATTGCACATAATTCGAGGAGTATCTGGATCACTCAGCTCTTCTGTTATGCAAAGTTAATTTGTAAAACGTTCCAAGAATAAGAAGGAAAGCTATTTTCTATATATTGTGAAATGTAATCTCCATAGGTAATGACAATTACAGTATCATAGATGAAGTCCTCAAAAACGCAGTTTACACAAAAAATAACCCAGTTTACACAAAAAATAAAAAAATAAAAAATAAATAACATACCTGCGTTCGCCGAGGAAGGAGCAGCCGCAGCAAGGAGGAAGGAGCGGCAGCAGCAGCGGCGGGAATGGTTGACTAACTGGCAGCAAAATAGAAAAAAAAAAAAAAAAATTTTAAATTCACTGTCGAAAACCCCAACTGGCTAGGGGAAAAAAAAATTTTGAAAACCCAAACTCACCGTCGAAGCTTCAAGGGGGGCTGACTGCTGGCGAGAATGGAGAGTGCGGTAGCAGCAGCGGCAGCAGCAGCGGCAGCAGCAGGGGCATCAGTAGGGGCAGCAGCAGCAGCAGCGGCAGTAGCGGCAGTCGGTGGTGGACGAAAAACCAGAGCAACCCCTTACCCAGATCTGGGTTTAACCAGACAAAGGAGCGGCGGTGGAGGGAGGGGAGAGAGAGTGGAACGGCGGGAGGGGAGAGAGAGTGGAACGGCGAGAGGGGAGAGAGTGTGACTACAGATTCCAAATCGAAAATGGAGGTGAGAGAGAGGGAGAGAAAGAGAGAGAGAGAGAGAGAGAGAGAGAGAGAGAGAGAGAGAGAGGGCAAAATCAAAATGTAGATCAGAATCCCGCCCCCCCCCCCCATTTTCACGATATTTCGTTGTGTATAGGTGCAAAACGGCGTCGTTTGGCATCTGAATGCCATCCCCCCCCTAACGGCGTTAGCTCCCTTGCCCTTTTTTACTTGAGCCGTTGGATCAGGCTGTTGTCCACGTGGTGGCCATCCACGGTCAACTTGAGCCTCCAGTAGATGCTCCCAACTTGAGCAAATCCAAATCCCAAAACTTCCACCATTCCATGTTTCTTCCTCCCTCTTCCATTCTCATGTTTTCCAATTTATCACAAAAATAGTTTTGTCACTCGATCTACTATCCCTCTCTTCTTCTTTTTTGGGAAGATGCTATACTATTATACTAAGATAATTCTCTTTATAGTTGGAGTGCACCTGAAAACACCCCTAATATTTTATCTTCCTATTTTATCTTCCTTACAGACTAATTAGTAAATTCATCAACTTTAAAACAGTTATACAAAACTCCCACCATTCCATGTTTCTCCCTCTCTTCCATTCCCACTTTTTCCAATTTATCACAAAAAAGTTATGCCACTCTATCTTCTACCCCTCTCTTCTTCTTTTTTGGGAAGATGCATGTTGCACACGTGTGCCAGACTTCTAGTAATAAAAAATGGAATTATATTGGCTAATGCCACTTTCAGACCTTTTTTTTTTTCTCCTTTCTTGATTTTTTCTTATATAAATTTTAATACTATCACATCTTATTGCCAAGTGAAAGTGTATTTGCAACACTAGGTTTGGAAAAAAATTGAAAAACACTATGAAGAACATTTATATTAAAAGCGTAGGTTGACAACATAGAACGATAACAATAGAGGGCAGAGACCAATGAATCGATGATTGCAAAGGACAATGTGTGAAAACCCTAATCGCGGGAGAGAGAGGGGCTGATGGTGTCTAAGGCTTTCACCTTTTCTATAAAAAAAAATTTTTAAAAAAATTATGTTGAAAGTGCGGTTACAAAACACACATTCCCTTTTATTGAAAGCATGTAACCTAACCACAATTTCAAAGGTGTGTGTGCGTGTGTGTGTGTGTGTGTTTTTTTTTTCAACTTCTTGTAGCCCATATTTCGCATTTTATATGCCAAGTGAAAGCATACTTGAACATTGGTTTGAAAAAAAAGTTGAAAAACATCATAGAAAAAGAAAACGAGTTCTAGATAAGGGTTTTGGAGTACACTTGATAAGGTTTTCAGAGTGCACTTGATATTAGAACATCAAACTCTCTATCTTTCTCTATATATATATGGGATAGGATTGGGGGACTCATATAAAAGCACTTCATTTTTGCATTTTAGCTTATTTGTCAAATGGTGAGTAGAGCATGACCACGTTAGCCTTTTGGAATATCGTTGGATCTTGTGAATCCAGTAGCTTAAGAATGAGGTGCAAAAGTGAACTGAAAAAATTAAGTCGATGGATTCCTTCCCAAATAGGGGAAGAATCCGTTTACACCTGATGTAAGAATTTATACACCCTTCAATATCTTTTTGAAAAAATAATCTTTTGTCAATTTAACCATTGGATTAGATATTCCACTCACGCACATCATGCATGTTAAATTTCAATTAATCAAAGATTATAAGCTATGTCATCCATAAAGTGCCCAAAATTATACTTTTATTTAGATAAGAAAGGCAAGTTTACAAATCAAATGCTTATTGATATTTAATTGACTTGATTTTGGTGTGCATGATGTGCATGTAGATATTATCTAATACGAAGGTGGGTTTGGCAAAATATGATTCCTATAAAAAGAAACTGAGGGATGTAAGAGTAAAAAGTTTTACACCAGGTGTAAGTTAATCCCTTTGATGATATCATGGGGTGTGAAACATGAAAACTAACATGATGCAACCCAAAAATAGTAACAAAAATCTATTCAAAACATGCTAACAAACTAACAAAATCCTAGAAAAAGATAGATACTAATCATGTTTCAAAACATTAAACTCTAGAGCGCATAAGAGGGAAGAAAACGTACCTTGGATACAATAATCCTTATGATTGTGATAATTTATTAAACTCGCATATTTATATTATGAAAATAACATCGTAAATCATGAAATATCATTACAAACAATTCATACTAACATCCTAAGCATGCTTTCATCACAACAATCACCAATACAAGAGAAAACCCTAATACTAGAGGAATAAATACTTACCTATTGTTGTAGCCTTTCTTTGCTTCATTCTTGCTTCTAGAACTCTCCTCGTGATGCTCTTTACCCTTTTAAAGCATTCCCTCAAGTCTCCCAAAGCTCACAAATTCATAACTCCCTCTCTCTCTAGGTTTTAAAGGCATGTAAATGTCCCTAAGTGTTGAAAATAGGCTTCTATTTATAAGAAACCAACCCTAGGATCCAATGGTTGAGATTAATTTACCATAAAATTGATCAAAGGCTATTACCAATTCACTTGAGCATAAAGTAACTCAAAGTTACTAAAAATTTAGGATGGAAACCTTTTGGAATAAGAAAAATCAATTTGGAAGGTCAAAAGTCGTCAAAATGGGCAATTAACCAAAACTAGAAGCGGGAGCTCGGGTGACTAGATGTGGTGGGCTAGACAGGCTAGCTGGGGTGAGCTGGCCACCCAAGAGGGTTGCCCAGGTCAACCTTCTCCAATTGCTTGTTTTGCGATTTTGTCTTAAAACAGCCATAACTTGCTCAAATTAACTCTGAATTGAGTTACTTTCAAAACCCTAGTGACTCCAACTTTAGGAAAAACAAAGTCATGAAACCAAAGAGAAGGGTTCGGGGGCTAAGTTACGATGTGAGAAGGTTTTAGGAAACATCCCATAGGCACCCTCATCGCCCGGGTTGGTCTCCAAATTTAATTGGGCTAATTTAATCCCTTTATTGCATACAAATCAATATTAATCAATAAAAAACAGCATGCTAATCAATCATATATATATCCATCCATACAAGCTATCAATCAAAAGAAAATAAAGAAGAGAATAATAAGATGATGAAACTAAAGCAATAAGGAAACAAAACAAACAATAACACAAAAATAAATAAATAACACAAAAAGAAAAGAAAACCTATGATACTTAGTATAATAGGGCTGACTTGAACTCTAGTGAGCGCCTACGTACCTTACTAGTTACCTAATAAGAATCAAAGTCCTCGTAGTTCGAAAGGAGGGCTATTCCCTTCATAAGGAATTACAATAGTTTATAAATTTCCATTTTGTTTAAAAAGAAAGTTTTAGAAAAGGAAAGCTTTTAGAAAAAGGGAAGTTTCAATAAAAAGAAAAAATTTATGAAATTGGAAACTTTGTTAAAAGGAAACTTTTAGAAAAGAAACTTTTTAAAAAGGAAGTTTATGGAATAGGGAACTTTTAGAAAAAAGAAATTCACAAACTATCATAATTCTTCATGAGAAGAATAGCCCAATGGTAGAAGGGGAAGACTCAAGGTAAATTGATCACCAATTAACCCAAAATTAAACATGCAACAATCATCAAAAAACAATTATATCACAATCATATCATCATATCAAAACAATAGCAAATAAAGGGAAAATCAACTCTAGATATGCTAAAAAACTATCATCATGCAAAAGATGTCAAAACAATTACCAAATATGCTAAGAAACCATCAAAGACAAATCTTGATAGAATGTATAATGCCTTCGAAACACTTTAGAAAATCATTCCAAAACGAAATCAAATGACTAATGAAACCCTAATGCAATGGGACACTTATCATTCAATAACTAACCTTAGAACAAGCAAACTAACATGATGCAACCCTAAAAAGGTAACAAAAATCTATTCAAAACATGCTAACAAACTAACAAAATCCTAGAAAAGAGTGCTTTTAGTCATGCTTCAAAACAGTAAATTCTAAAGCGCATAAGAGGGAAGAAAACATACTTTGGATGCAATAATCCTTATGCTTGCGATAATTTATCAAACTCACATATTTATATTATCAAAATAAGATCATGAGTCATGAAATATCATCGCAAACAATTTATACTAACATCCTAATTAGCATGCTTTAATCACAACAATCACCAATGCAAGAAAGAACCTTAATACTAGAGGAATAAATACTTACCTGCTATTGTAACATTCCTTGCTTCTTCCTTGCTTGTAGAACTCTCCTCTTGATGCTTTTAAGTCTCTTGAAGCATGTCCTCAAGTCTCTAAAAGCTCACAAATTCGTAGCTCCCTCTCTCTTTAGGTTATGGAGGCATATAAAAGTCCCTAAGTGTTTAAAATAGGCTTCTATTTATAGGGAACCAACCCTAGTGTAGACACCCCATTTTCATCCCTAAGAATTCATAAACTCATTTGATGAGTTTTTGAAGCATTTAAAAGTCTTTAAGCCTTGAAGGATATTTTTGTCATTTTAAGCTTATGTGCATAGTTCGTTATTGCATGCATATTTTTTTTTCTCATTTTTGCATTCCATCACTTGCATTTAGTTTATAGGTGCATTTAGGATATATGTGTGTAATTTGGTTCAATTTCAGATAGGTTTGGATAGTTAATTAGAACTTTTGCGACTTGAAGGGCAATTTCGTCTTTTAACTCGTATATTTTACAATTGACCTCGAAACTCATCCCGGATTGTTCCATTGTGTTTATATTGATGAAAAGAGTCTATTTGTAGAGTCAATTTAAGGATTGAATGGCTTTATGGTTAATTTACCATAATTTTCACTTTTGACTAATTGACCCTTTTCGGTTAACCACCTTGTTAAACCTAGCCACCTAACCATGGTTTGATATTTTTGGCTCAAGAATATTCTAGATTTGTTTTTTATCAAATTCTGGAAATTTTTGCTTTTGAATCACTCAATTCGAAGTTAATTTCAGTAAGTAATGGTCATTTTAAGCATAAAAACCCAAAATATATAGGAAGCAACCGGGGGAATCAGGAGAGGACCCTTGGGTGACTAGTTCACCCAACTAGTCCAATCGGTTGGCCCAACCAGTCACCCGAGGTCTCGTGCCTAGTTTTGCCATCTTGCCTATTTTGCGACTTTGACCTTCCTATATACTCCGTTTTCCTTATTCCAAAAGAATTTCCATCCTTATTTTTAGGTAACTTTGAGTTAATTATAGCTATTCATTAATTTTATGGTAATTAATCTCAGCCATTGGATTCTAGGGTTGGCTAGCTATAAATTAAGACCCTCCCATCAAAATAAAACACTTTTGCAGCCCCTATATTTACCAATGAGAGAGGGAGCATGAATTTACACACACTCATACACCTTGAGAGAGCTATTCTACTGCATCTTTGAAGGAAAACTAGAAGCATATGAAGCCAAAGAAGAAGGAAGCATCCACCAAAGGCCCACTTTTGTAAGTAAGCCTCTTTTTCCTCTTTTCTTCTTCTCTCCTCCTCTTAGGTTTTATTCTCTACATATTCTCTACATATTTGGGATGATTTCTTAGCTTAGTTATCATGTCTATCGAATATTGTTGAGATTATTTTATGGATATTATATTAATAGCATGATAGTTTGCTAGGGTTTCTTCTTTGTGTGTTGAAATAATGATTTTCTCTCTCTAGAATAGGGTTGTTTTGAATAGCACATTAGTTGAAGTATTAGGGTTATTTTCTCTTCATGGTTCACTTATATGCATGTTTTTTTAAAACTTTTCATGTAGAACACATATTGTGAAGGGCTTATCTTCATATATCTATATATGATTATTCTTTTAGAGGATAATTATCATTTTTAAAGGATGAGTCTTTGCATGAGTGCTTTAGAGAGTGTGTTTAAGTGTGCTATCTTTTTCATTGCATTCTTAGGTATAGATTTTACGTATGATATGTGGAGAAATCACTCATATGGAGTACTTTTTGTGTGAAATTATCTTAAGATAGTTTTTCTTAAGAAAGCTCACTATAAAAAAACATTTTTCATGTTTTCACATAAATCCTTATGTTTTATTTTCTTTTTATGTTTTGAGTTGTTATATGATATTTTCATCATAATAATTCACTTCTTTCATATTTTTGATATTTTCATGCATGATAGTGAGTCTAGTGCATATAGGAGCATATTAGGGTTTTGTATTCCTTTTTATTTTTGCTTTTAGAATGATTATTAGGATATTTTAGGATTGTTTAGTATTCTGTCAAGATTTGATTTAGGTCTTCTAATGATGATTTGAGCATAAATATGGTTGATTTGAGCATTATAATTGTCCTATAGCATACATAGAATGACTATTTGATATTTTCTCAATGTTTTAAGATAATTGGCATATGGTAAGTTGGATTATGGTAAGTTTTGTTATGAATAGTCCCCTTCTTCCTCTTGGGTTATTTTCTTTGCATTGAATTGTGATAATTCTTAAGTTTCCATTTTCTTAAACTCTTTATTCTCTCAAAGTTCCCCTTTTAATAAAACTTCTTATTTTCTCTTATTACTTTTAGAGATTTCTTATCTTTAGAAACTTTCCTTTTTCTTTAAATGAAAACTCAAGATTTATGGTAGTTCATTGTGAAAGAAATAACCCATTCTCTTTCAAACTACATGAACTTTGATCCTTGCATCTTTGTATGTGGGGTATGTTGGCACTCATTTAATGTTCCACCATAGGATACTAAATATCCTAGGTTTCTTTTCTTTTATTTCTTTTATTTTATTCTCTTATTCTTTATTCCTTTTCTCTATTGCTTTCCCTATCTCTCTCTTATTCTTTATTCTTTTATGGATTTGAATGGATGTATGTGGATGCATAGATGATTCTTTATATATGCATGGTGACTGATTAGGAGGTGATTGAAATAGCCCATACAAATTAAGAGACCTTTTTTAGGGTGATGTGGATGCCTATAGGATGTTTTTTAGAACCTTCCCACATCGTAAATTAATCTCTGAATCTTCTCTTAGGTTTGTTAAGGTTTGCCTTTTCTTATATTGAAGTCATTTGTTTGGTTTTGAAAAGTTTTCTCTAAATTGTTTTTATGGTTTTCCTTATTCCTTAAAAATGAGGTAGTAACTCCTTACTTTTGTTATTTATTTTTGTGGACTTTAAAAAACAGATTTTTATTCATTTAAATCTCTCTTTCTTTTAAAAAGGGTGATCAAAACCCGTGGTTCACACATAAGATCCAATGGTTAAGATTAATTTACCATAAAATTAATCAAGGGCTATTATTAATTCACTTGATCCTTAAGTAACTCAAAGTTACCAAACAAAAAAAAAAAAAAAAAAAATCAATTTAGAAGGTTAAAAGTTGTCAAAATTGGAAATAGGCAAAACTAAATGCTGGAGGCTTGGGTAGCCCTAGGGTGGGCCGGCTGGGCCGGCTAGGCCGGCTAGGTTCAGTTGGTCACCTAAGAGGCTTGCCTAGGTCTGCTCCCTTTAGTTACCCGTTTTGTGAATTTTTCTTAAAATGGCCATAACTTACTCATTTTAACTCTGAATTGAGTGATTCAAAAGCCTATATTTCCATAGTTCAATGAACAATAAGTTTAGAACATTTTTAGACCAAAATCCTCTAAGCATAGAGTGAGCACCACGCCCTAAACCACATAGTTCGAGAATAAGCATTAGCCTCAAAGGACTAATACGGAGAGGGGTCGCCACCCAATAGTGGGAACAAGTGAACTCTAGTAGGGTCTAGCTCGTCATAACCAGAGATTCAGATATGGAGCTAGGGTACGCGACTAGGAAGGTGTTAGGCACCCAGCCACGCCCGGTCGGAACCGACCCCCAGACATGATTAATGGTTTTAATTAATCTAAATGTTCAATTAAAATTGACCCTATTCATTCAACAATAGCAGCACACAAGTCATGATGATATGGCAGAAGTAGAAGCATAAACAAACATAACAGAATGGAAATACAAGTTAATAAACTGTTAGAGTAAATACAATAAAGAAAGGAAACTGTCTGTCAATACCATACATGTGTACGTAGTTGAAGATGCTACGTACGCATGCTACATGCTGCGTACGCAGCATAATGGATGTGTGCGCACCAATTGACGTTTATTTCACCTCTCAGAAATTCTACCTATATACCATGAAAAAAGTATATACGTGATTTTCCGCAGGTTTATAACTTTAATCTATTTCATATTAAAAATAAAGTAGAAACTAACATCCTACATGCTATTTCATAGGAAAATAAACTATTGCATAAATATTACATGATGTATATGCACAGAACCCTAGATTCCCTTATAAGGAGAGTCCACTACGTGATAATGATCCATACTATCATATATGAGATATACAATTGAATTTATACAATAAGCATGGCTCCATAGTAACAACACTATTCTATCAAGGAGATGATCATGCTAAATAAAATAAAGTGGAATTGCTGACTTTACCCTCAGGGTTATACACTCAATCCTTTTTAGAGCCCGTCCGTATGAACCCCCAAAATTGCAACCGTTACTCTTGCCTCCTTTTTCTTTTATTCTCTCTAGGGTTTTCTCTCTTAGTTCCACATAAAAAGGTCCCCCCTCTCAGGTGTATAGTGGGATATATATAAGCATAGGAGGTAGAATTAGGGTTTCTACCCATTTTCCTCGAAATCCAGGTTTCCTAATTATACCATAACACATCTTCCTAAAAAGAAGAGTTACTAAAGGGCAGGGAAACACGAAAAAGGTTTTGGAAAGCATGTGTTGCATACGCATCTCACTAAGATGCGTACGAACCTTACTCAATGCGTATGTAGTGAATGTTCTTAAAATTAACTCATTTGCCAATTACAATTCTGTTGGTTTGTTTGGACATCTCACAAGGTTTTAATAGAGTGTATAGACTAACCTCATCATAGGGTGTTCCCAATTCAAATCATGGGGTGCAAAATGGGGTGTCTACAGTTGCTCCTTTTACGATATCATCCTCATGATAGGTAATATCGAAAGACTTAGTGGAGCCACTATTTTGGCTCGTTGACCAAATGAGAACCAAAGATAGATGTAATTCGTGTGATATGAAATAACAAAATTCAGTTTACGCAAAATAGATTTGATAAACAATGGACGTATTGGACTTTAACGAAGGTCTACAAAGTGAAATAAACCTCGATCGAGAGTATTGGGCCTTAACAAAGGTCTACAAAGTGAAATAAACCTCAGTCGAGAGTATTGGGCCTTAACGAAGGTCCAATAGTGAATCGACCCTAACGAGGGCATCGGGCCTTGACGAAGGTCCGTAAAGTGCAATAAACCCTAATCGAGGGTACTGGGCCTTGACGAAGGTTCAATAGTGAATCGACCCTAACGAAGGTATCGGGCCTTGATGAAAGTCCGTAAAGTGCAACAAACCCTAATCGAGGGTACTAGGTCTTGACAAAAGTCCAACAATGAATCGACCCTCATGAGGGTATTGGGCCTTGACGAAGGTCCGTAAAGTGTAATAAACCCTAATCGAGGGTACTGGGCCTTGACGAAGGTCCAATAGTGAATTAACCCTCATGAGGGTATCGGGCCTTGACGAAGGTCTGTAAAATGCAATAAACCCTAATCGAGGGTACTGGGCCTTGACGAAGGTCTACAAAGTGAAATAAACCTCAATCGAGAACAAAGGTCCACAAAGTGAAATAAACCCTAATCGAGGGTACTGGTTCTTAACGAAGGTCTAACAGTGAATCGACCCTAATCGAGGGTACTGGGTCTTGACGAAGGTCCAATAGTGAATCGACCCTAATTGAGGGTACCGGGCCTTGACAAAGGTCCATTAAGTGCAATAAACCCTAATCGAAGGTATTGGGCCTTGACGAAGGTCCAATAGTGAATCAACCCTCATGAGGTATCGAGCTTTGATGAAGGTCCATAAAGTGCAATAAGCCCAAATCAAGGGTACTGGGCCTTGATGAAGGTCCAAAAGTGAATCGACCCTCACGAGGGTATCGGGCCTTAACGAAGGTCTGTAAAGTGCAATAAACCGAAGGTACTGGGCCTTGACGAAGGTCCAACAGTGAATCGACCCTCATGAGGGTATCGGGCTTTGATGAAGGTCCAACAGCTGAATTGGACTTTAAAGAAAGTTTAAGTCAAAACATGTGGTAAAGATAATGTGTATGCGTTACTGTTATTGCGTACGCACTATAATGTATTGCGTACGCACAGTATTCTATATCCTGAAAAAAAATTAAATAAAACGATGTCGTTTAACTAAGGGGGTTTCAAATTTTGAAACCCCTCTCTTTCTCTGGCATCTCCGCCATTAAACCCCAAAAATCACTCCTTCCCCTTCCATAACCGCCCCTTTGCACCCCGTCTCGCATCCTTTCGAAAACCCTAACCCATCTCCCTTTCTCGTGCTTCTCTTCTCTTCGCATTCTCTTCCTCTTTTCTCTCCCTTTTTCTTCCTCTGTACATCCATACCCGTATTCCTCAAACGCACATTACCACCATGCCACCAAAAAATAAAAGGGTTCGTGGTGATGACGATGGCTTCACCATCAACCGATGGGACCCCAGCTACGGTGCAACACCATCCCTAGCATCCTCTATCGCCTAGAGGAGCACCTCTTGCATATCGCAAGACAACAACGGGTGAATTCTCTCGAAACCCATAAAACCCATTTCGGTTTTAAAATTCTTCCAACATGTGTTCTTAATCTGTTTATGCCTTGATTAACACCTATAAACATTCAAACGTGTTAAACAAATAAAATGTAATCTTAAAACATACTATGAAACCTGCTTGGAATAAAAAGAAATGGAGAATGTGGATGGTGGTATAGACGAAGGTTGAAGATGAGTGGCTCAGTTACAGAGATGTGTACGCATTTGGTGGTATTGCATACGCACTATATATGTTGCGTACGCATTGAAACATGCTATGTACGTATCCTAAGGGAAAAGAAATTTAGACAGAGAGAAAATAGGATAGAAGGCAATGCTTACCATCTCGTGGCATTGCGTACGTAGCATAGCTACTGCGTATGTGATGGTGGGAGGTGCGTATGCATTCTGGGAAGCAATTTAGACGGATGGGGGATAAAACAATGCGTACGCATCTAGCGACATTGTGTACGCATCGTATATGTTGCGTACGCAATGGTACCAGGTGCGTACGCATTGGAGACTACTTACCTGTATACTTACCTGCCTCAATTTTGCAGATTCCTTCAAAGCGGTCTGGTAGGGGCAGCTTGGACAGCCTCACAGGGTGGTAGGAAAGGCTCATGCTCGAGACACAGCAGATAATGTCTGAAGCGGGCAGGAGTAGATCTAGAAAATTTTCTCAGTGGTTGCACTTTTAAATTTTTTTTAATATATATATATATTTTGCTTCTAAGAGTTAAAAAGGAAAGAGAGAAAGGTAAGAGGACTACATATTGGCATGATTGACTTGAAGTGGTGAAATAACTTAAAACGATAGGCATGCCATATTTTAAAATGCGTAGGCAGCTTTTAGAAATGCGGAACTTTACATACTACTCCTAACATTCCTATACCCATTTACTTTATACGGGATAAGCAGCAAGATGGGAAAAGAAGAAAAGTTAAAGGACCACACATTGACATGACTAAATAGAAATTATGAAATAGTACATAAGACTAACAAACATGTCATAAAAACCAATTCACAAATTAAACCCAACTTTATGTAATCTACAAAAAATGTGTACATTAGTAAATTTAACCAAAATTTAATCAAAATTAATCATTTTTTCTTAATGAGGGCTAAAGCACTTAAGTAAATTTAAATAAAATTTTTTATTCAAAATTTTTTTTTTTCAAATTTGAGTGGTTGCACGTGAGGGCAGATGCATGTGAGGGCAGATGCACCTTAGTGCATCCGCCCTTGGATGCGGGCTTTGGGACCTTGATGTAGGCCACTATTTACAGCCAGGCGAGTCACATCTTGGTTTTCTGTATAGCTGAGCGTTGGTGGGACACTACTCATACGTTGCATTTAGCTATAAAGGAGTGTACCTTGACTCCCTTTGACTTTCATTGTCTTACAGACCTTCGGATAAGAGAACACAGCTTTACTTTTGAGCTAACAGATGATTAAAGGGACGTACTTACCAAGCGCTACCTAGGCTTGCTGTGCCTAACCGCCACCATAAAGTACCCGCTCTTGTATCATGCTTTCGCGGGGAAGGGGTAGGGCACAATTGAGGAGCGTGACACGATGGCTCGTGCTTTTATGCTGTATGTTATAGGGGCATATTTGGTCCCTAGTGCGTCATAGACTTTCGAGCCCAGCTGGTTCCTAGCATTAGAGGATCTTGGTGCAGTGCGGGAGTATGGATGGGGGACAGCGGTTCTGTCACACCTTTATGCTACGATGGACGCCCTTAATTGGGTGAAGTTCGACTCCCTAACCGGTTGTTGGCGGTTGTAGTCGGTAAATACCTATTGCTAGTGTCTTTTTTTCCTTTTCTCTTTCTTCTTTTGCTTTTTTTAATCTTTATCTTTCTGTTCTTATACAGCTGTGGGCACAGACCTATATTGATTTGAGGCCTTTAGGTGACCAGGAGGATCTGACCCATACTGGCCTCCAGGAGTTCGTAGACAGGCTTACACAGGTAAACTATCTGTTTATTTTTATTTACTTTATGTACCTTACATTTTCATGCGAATAGATCAATCTTATCTATTCCTTCCTCTCTCAAACGCATGCGCAGATGCGTTCCCATCCTTAATTAGAGCAAGCCAAAGTGGGTCCTTCAGAGTGGGAGGAGGAGGCTCGGTTGATGTTGGAGGCTTCCTATTTACTCGTCTACCCTCGCTCCCGTGCTCTGTACCTGGCAGAAAGGGTGGTGCCCCAACTGACGGCGGATCTTGCACTGTGCGCTCTAGTCCCTTATAATCTTCCTGCATTTTCTCTGGTCCCTTATCAGATGGAGGTGGAGGATTTAGAGGCATGGTCCAACGGCATCCTTACGTATCTTGCCTACTAGGTCCTGAGCATAACTACGCTACCTTTGCCAGGAGTGTCTCATGCTTGGCTTCATCAGTCATCAGGTATCTATCAGCCATTTGTTCACCATAGCTATTTCCTGGTTATTACATATATTTTAACATTTTCTCTATCTTCTTTTTCTCATTAGGCGCCTACTGCTGGTATGTCGAAGGAAGGCCTTCCCATCACTCTTCCTTCTTACTCGGTGCCCCTCTATAATGTTGAGGGTATGTCGCATGAGGAGCCTATCGTGCCAGACCCCCAAGCTTATCCTCTTCCTATTCCTCCCAGGACCCGCTAGGTACCTATGTGTCCCTGCAAAACGATCTAGAGTTTCTATGATTACACTATGCTATGCATGCTCTAACGGTTTCCCTTTTTCCCTTTTAGTTGACCCTTGCCAAGACTAATCAGCTGTACCAGATGTTTGGGGGGCTGAAGCTGATGTTGATTGCTCATTCCTGGACGATTTAGGAGTTACACAGAGAGATTGCGCAGGGCGAGGCGCAAGGTGATGGTGATAGTGGTGATGGCCAGTGATTGGGCTTGGCTTTGTTATTCTCATTCCTTTTTTCTTTTTTTAAAACAATGGTTGTTTATTGCACTTTTGGGGACATGTACTTAATCAGTTACATTTTGATTTTGAATGCTGTTTTGAGTTGCGTACCCTTATGCATGTATATGTGGATGTGTTTCTCATTCCTTTATGGTAAACTATTCTTTAATAGGAGTTGTCCAATCATAGGGGTGCACATTCTGCATATGCAGGAGGAGGGCTACGTACGCACCCACATATATTGCGTACGCACCTACATCTATTGCGTACGCATTTGAGTGATTGTGTACGCACCAGGGTTCGATGGCAATGTTTTAGAAAACTCCACCTTCTAGTTTCCTTGTACAACTAGTCTACTGTTCATGATAACAGTCCCACGAAAACTCTTCCCAATACTATTTATAAATTCAATGTATTAGCCCATAAGCTGTTTGTCACACCCTATTTTTGCACCACCTTACTAAGGATCATCATTTCATGCATGTGTCACACCCCATTTTTGTCACCTTAACTAGGACACATCATTTCATGTAGGATTTTGAGTTCTTTTTGAGTATAGTCTTTTGCATTGAGTTTCTATGGCATTGAATATCATGTGTATGAATTTTGAAGTGATTTGGAGTTCATTTCGATAGCCAATAAGAACTTTTGCAACTTTAAGGGCATAATCATCTTTTAAGTCGTATATTTTCCATTTGACCTTGAAATGAATCCCGAGTCATTCCCTCGAGTTCATATGAGTATATAGAGTCTATATATAGGTTCAATTTCATGAACTGATGGTTTAAGATCAATTCGGCTCATAACGGTTTGGGTTGGCTAAAAGACTCTTTCTTGGTTCGCTCAAATTGACTCACAAGACCCACTCAATTTTCTCTCATTTAACTTCAATTGGGATTTATTTATATCCTAGGTATGTTTAGAAAGATCGAATTTCGATTGGGAAAGCATTTGGTTCGACCTTGTGTACAAACCCAAGCTTAGCGACAGTAAGGCACCATGGTTAACCACCTTTGTAAAACCTAACCATGCACCCATGGTTAAGGATTTTTGTCCTAAAATGTCTAAAAATGTGTTCCCCTTCGAAACACGGTCGTTTTGGCTTTTATTTCGTCAAAATCGGACTTAATTTGACCATTTTAGGACTTCTAAAGCGAGTAGGAGTCAAAACCGGAGTAAAATAGAAGAGCCCCTCGGGTAACCGTTTGGGGCTGGATGGTCAACCATTTAGGCCCAGATAGCTAACCATCCGGGGCTAGTTGGTCACCTGAGGACTCCGTCCTCAATTAGGTTTTTGACTCTTCTCTCCCTCTTTTGACGGTTTCTTCCGCTATTACAACTTGTTTTCTCTTAGGATTGTGTAAGTTTGAGTTGCTTGAGCACCAAGAAAGTCTCTAATAGCCCTAAGATCATTATCTAATGAATTAATCCTAGCCATTGGTTCATGGGGTCAATTCTCTATATAAAAGGCATGATATTCAGCACATAGGGGGAGGTTAATAGCACTTTACACCTAGAGAGAGAGGGAGCTACGAGTTTGGAGTGCTAGAAGGACATCAAGAGAAGGCTTTTCAACCCGAAGCAAGCAAGAGAACAAGGACTTCGAAGGCAAGGGAGGTTCTACAAGAGGTAAACACACTTTCAATTGCTGAAATTAGACTTTCTTCCTTCATCTTCTCCTCCTTTCTTTAGGATAGTTCTAGTGCATGTAATAGCTCTTCTTATGGATTGAATTCAATGCTTTTATGATGTGTTATGAATGATTTTGAGATGGTTGATGGCTTTATATGCTTGATAATCCCTGCTTTACTAAGGATTGGAGAGCGTTACTCTTTCTATCCTCTTAAATCATGCATAGTTCACATGTCTAGGTTGCTGTGATAATTGTCATGAGTTGATACTCCTGTTAGTTGATATATATGATATAAATGATGTTCATGATGATTTGAGCATGTGTTAGAGTCTTTTCATAGGATTTTACGCATACTTGTGAGATTAGGGTTTCGATAACCCTAAAATCACACAAGTTTCATACAGCATGTTTAGCTTAACTCTATGAGTAGTTTCTCATCATGGTCATTCTATATATGCTGCATATAGTTGAATCATGCTACGTTTGCATTCATGTAGTGGATTTTATAGGGTTTTTGGGGATGTTATCCTTTTCTAAGGATAATTATCCTTTTTGTTAAGTAGGGTTTTGCATGAGAGCTTTCTGTAATGTGTTTAAGCATGAAATCACTTCTATTGTGTTCTAGTATATATGTTTTATGTAGGATATGATGATTGCACCTCCCCATAGTGACTTTTTTACGTAAAATTATCTTAGGATAGTTTTGCTTAAGAAAGCTCGCCGTAAGAAGGCCTGTTTTCATATTTTACATAAAATGTCATCTTTTTTGTTAGAATAGATTTAGTTATCATGTTTATTGATATAATTGGGGTCTCTCATGATTGTTAGTGTGTCTTCGGTAGGTTTTTTATGCATGTTAGTCAGGTCATTGCATGTAGGATTGAGTTAGGGTCCTTAGTTATTCATTATTCTTGTTGTTGGCATGACAAATGGATGATTTTAGGCCTTTTCATGATTCTGTCCAGATTAATATATTGTTTTCTTTGCATGGTTTTGTGCACTTGTAAGGGTGCAAATAGGTATAATAATTGTCCTATTGCAAATAGGGCTGCTATTGCTTGAAATTGCTAATGCTTGGAGCTATTGCGCTCAGGTAAGTGGGGTGTGAAGGTGCCCCAATTCACCTTTCTTTTTCTTTCTTTTCTCTTCTCCCTCCTAGGGTTACTTCTTAATACGAACACATGGTAATTATCAAGGGTTTCCTTCGTTAATAAAATTCTGATTTTCTATCAAAGTTTCCATCTTGTGGAAGTTTTCAATTTTGGATTATTCAATACATTCTTCAAATAAGGAAACCTTGGGTTTTTACCATGGGTTTGTATTAGGTTGTAACCTTATTCTTTTCAAACGACGTGGACTTTGATCCATGTATTTCGCTACATGGTACGTAGGCGCTCTTTTTGAGGCTCAAGTCCGTTCTAGGATCCAAGTATCCTAGGTTTTTCTTCTTTACTTTTTTCTGTTTTATTTTATTTTATTTGTTTGATTATGCATGGATGATTGGATGGAATATATGATATGCATGCTGCTTTGTGATGATATATGCTGATATTTGAGTGAAAAAGATTTTAAGTTAGGCCAATCAAATTAAGAGACCAACTCGGGCGATGTGGATGCCTATGGGCTTTGCCTAGAACCTTCCCACGTTGTAACTTAGCCCCCGAATCCAATTTTCTGGTTTTAAAGATTTTGCTTTTCCTTTAATGGAGTCATGTGGTTTTGAAAATAAAACATTTTTATGGTTTTCTTCTTTTCCCTAAAAAATGAGGTGGCGACTCCTTTTCGTTTGTTGTCTTTCACTACTTATCTTTTTGCTAAACCCTTGTGGGCCGTTTTCCGGGGTTAACAGTTTGGCGACTCCGCTGGGGATATCGAGGGCTAGACTCATTTAATTTGATTGGGCTAAATTAATTTCTTTATTGTTTAATAAAATCAATCACTTGCATCTGCTTGATTGTGTGCTTTCATTTTTTGCATTGTGTGCGCAATTGTTGCATAATTACTCGATTGTCCCTCGATGTATCCTTGCCAACTGATAGCCTAGTTCGACCTTGGTTTTCCTGATTCCATGTGTTGAGCGAAGCTATCAAACCTCTCTTCCCAAGTACCCTTGGGCTTGCCCTTGGGTATATCAAATGGATCAATCACGTACTGCTGGACCCACGCGACATTCCTAATGTCATATGTGGTTAGGTATAAAGATTGGTACAAACAAAGTTGAGGACCCTAGCCTACCCTCTTAAAAGAAATAATTGCATGTAATGGGCCTTCTAGGACACCGTTGGATCACCTATATGCACACACATTGTTGTGATGATATGCTACCGTGTTTGTGATGTGTTGCCATGCTTTGTGTGGACCCGGGGTAATCGCAGCCCACAATGGGTTTAAAAGAAAACTTTAGGGTTTGAAAAAGGAAAAGGGAGTCACCACCTTATTTTTTAAAGGAAACAAGGAAAACCTTAAAAAAAACAGTTTTGTTTTAGGAAAACAAAAGATTGACTCCATGTTTAAAAATGGTAAGGCAAAAAGTCTTTTGGAAACCAAAGATGGTGGATTCGGAGGCTAAGTTACGATATGGGAAGGTTCTAGGCAAAGCCTATAGGCACCCATATCGCCCTAAACGGTCTCTTAATTTAATTGGGCTAAATCAAAGTCTTAATCACACATCAATTAATAATTATCATCACAAGATAGCATGCATATCATCCATTCATTCATCCATATAAGCAATTAAATCAAAGAAAAACAGAAAAAAGAAAGAGGGGAAGGAAAAACCTAGGATACTTAGTATCCTAGGGCGGACTTGAACCTCACGAAGAGCGCCTACGTACCATGTATGGAAATACATGGATCAAAGTCCACGTAGTTCGAAAGGGAATAGGGTTATAACCTAATAGAGGCCTATGGTAAACCCTAAGTTTCCTTTCATATGGTAAGTTTCCAAAAATGAATGATTCTCAAAAGATCTTCAGGAAATATGGAATTTTATAAATATAGAAACTTTGATTTAAAAAGTATTTTTTAATGAAAGGAAACTATAAGGATTGCCATGTTCCCCTATTAGGAAATAACCCTAGGACGGGAGAAAGGGAAAGTTTCAAAGAGGGGAAAGAAGGGTGAATTGGGGCACCCTCATACCCTACTTACCTTTAAGCAAAAGCAACCTATCAAAATAACCACCCTATTGCATAGGGTAATTATCTTATTTGCAAGATTTCATCTCGCAATAGCCAAAATAACCACCCCACATTGGTGGGGTAGTTGCACCTGTTGTACCTGTCAAGTACCTGCAATTTGCATGCAAAACATACCAAGAATACCAACCAACCAAGCTAGGTTCCAATCAAGCAATTATCATGCTTAAACATAGGCTAACACATGCTCAAAATATCATATTAAGGACAAATAACAAATCTGGACAGAATGGAAGATAAGGCTTAAAATCCTTCATAAGTCATGTAGACAACACGAATCATGAAATAAAGTAAACCCTAACTCAACCCTATATGCAATAACATGCAAACAACCCTAAAACCAACTACCAAGGATGCAAAAATATCATATTTATCTAATATGCAACACATATGCAGCAACTATGAAGAAGAACTAGAGAATAACCCTAAGCTATCATGCTATATGCAACTTTCCGAAAACAAGGACGAATAAAAACCCTAGAATCACAATGGTGCATAAAATCACATGAAACAACACTTTAACATACTAAACAGCCCATGAATATTATCCTAAACATGCATACTAGCTAATAGAAATAACAAAATATGATAAAAACATAAGCTTTAATATGCAAAAGAGTTATTTCATGCAGAAAACCAATTTCAGCACTAAGGAAACCCTAGAATCCCAAACATGCAGTAAATCACATAGAATAACACTCTAGCATACTAAACAGCCCATGAATATCATCCTAAACATGCATACTAGCTAATAGAAACAACAAAATATGATAAAAAACATAAGCTTTAATATGCAAAAGAGTTATCTCATGCAGAAAACCAATTTCAGCACTAAGGAAACCCTAGAATCCTAAACATGCAGTAAATCACATGGAATAACAATCTAGCATACTAAACAGCCCATGAATATCATCCTAAACATGCATAATAGCTAATAGAAATAGCAAAACACAATAAAAATATATGCTTTAACATGACATGATGCTATCCTATGCAAAACCCTAATTTAAAAGAGAGAAGAGGAGAAGAGAGGGTATACCTATGGTGAAGTATCCTTTTGCTGCTGTGGAGAGTCCTCCTTCTCTTGTGTGCTGCTGGGAATTCCTTCCTTCAAGCCTTTAAGCCAAACTCCAGCCCTCTTTCAAGCTCTCTCTCTCACTTTTTCACTCAAAATTTAGGTTAAACTACCCTAAGGATGGCTATCATGGCCTCCAAGTCTCACATATGCTTCTCACTTCAGAAAATTGCCTCCCCTATTGCTGAAGTATAAGGGGGTATTTATAGGGTTTGAGGGAAAACCCTCAATGGTTGGGATTAAAACCCTAGGTATTGATCCAAGGGCTCTTAGAGGTTCCCTTGGGGCTCAAGTAGGTCAAATAGGGCTGAAAATAGGGTTAAATGGTAGTTGGAGGCGAGCAAATCCGAGGAAATAGGGAGGGAGCCGCGTCAACACTCAAAAAAGGAAAGTGGCTCTGGGGTGGTCACCCGAGGCCATGTCAGCTTCAGCCCAATTTTTGACCCTTTCGATTTCCAAATGTGTTTCAGGGCTCAAATTAACTACGATTTTGACGAAACGAAAGCCAAAACGACCGTGTTTCGAAGGGGAATGTAATTTGAGTCACTTGAGGGCAAGAAACCCTAGCCATGGCTGCATGGTTGGGTCCTACAAAGGTGGTTAACCGCTATGCCTCACCCTTGCTTAGCTTAGGTATGCACATAGGGTCGCACCGAATGCTTTCCAATTCGAAATTCAACCTCCTTAAACACATTTGGGGATGAAATTAAGATTAATCAAAGTCAAATGGATAGTCATGGAGTGAAAATCATGAGCCAATTCGAGCTAACCCAAAATAGGTCTCTTAACCAACCTGAGCCATGTTGAGCCATTCTAATCCCGAACCATCAATTCATCAAATTGAACCTATAAATACCTCAAATGCAACCATATGAACTCCAATTGGCAACTTGGAGATCATTTCAAGATCAAATGGAAAGTTTGTGACCAAAAAGACGATTATGCCCCTCAAGTCACAAAAGTTCTTATTAGCCCTCAAGATCAACTCTAAATCGAACCAAAATTCATACACATCATCCTCAGGACCCTAAAAACTCAATGCAAAAGACTAGACTCAAAAAGGAAACAAAAAGACACATGAAATGACAAACCCTAGCTAAGGTGGCAAAAATGGGGTATGACACTTTGTTGATTAAATGGGTAATTAAAGGAGACTTTATATCTTACATCCTTAATACGTACCCTTCCCCATGACCCCCGCAAGGGTAATTGGTTAAGAAAACTAATTAAGGGTGTACGTTGTAAAAATTTTGGGATAATTATAGAAGCTTAGGATGGACCCTTAGGCTGAAAAATTGAGTGTTTGCCCTTATGTTAGAGGGAGAGACGTGCTGGCTTGGATCCGTAATTAACAAGGGTGCCTAGTCAGTACTGATTCTGTCACCGAGTCAAATATGGCCGAGGAAAGAACTAGCAACCGGGGTTTCAACTTTGAGGCAATTTTGAAAGCTATCAAGGAAAAGCTTGACTACAATGCCCAGGTATCCGAAACGGCACTCAAGATGGCTCAAGACATTCAACAGAAGAAATTTGAACCCGAATCTAGGGCCCGTGCCACCAACAACAATCAAGGATCCAATGATTCCGAATCTGCTGAGGAACCATTAGGAAAGGGGGGAAAACCACCTAAGACCAAGGAAGGGGAAACCAAAGCCACATCAAGAGAGAACTCAACTGTACTGGCAAACAAAGTCGAAGCCTTAGAACGAACTCTGAAGGGAATCCGTAGATCTGATGTTACGGTGGACATCCGTACTTTGTCTTTGTTTCGAAAAGCTCGTATTCTGCTACATTTCAAGATGCCAAAATTGGAGAAATTCGATGGGATAGGTGTGAACCCCGGAAATTGGGCCCACGAGGGATTGAAAAGAAAGTGGGTTTGAAAAAGAAAAAAGAAAGGAGTCGCCACCTTATTTTTTAAAGGAAACAAGGAAAACCCTAAAAATCAGGTTGTTTTAGGAAAACAATTTGAATGACTCCATAAAAAAAGGAAAGGCAAAAACCAATCTTTTAAAAACCAAAGAAATCGGGGATTCGGAGGCTAAGTTATGACATGGGAAGGTTCTAGGCAAAGCCTATAGGCACCCATGTCACCCTTTCGGTCTCTCAGTTCATTTGGGCTAAATTAAAGTCTTTCCATACAAAAATCAGCAAATATATCATCACAAGAATTGCATGCATATCATATATTTCATTCATCCATCCATGCATAATAAGCAAATAAAAACAGAAAATAAAAAGAAGAAAAGAAAACATAAATAAACCTAGGATGCTTGGATCCTAGAACGGACTTGAGCCTCACGAAGAGCGCCTACGTACCATGCAACGAAATACATGGATCAAAGTCCACGTAGTTCGATTAGAATTAGGGTTAAGACCTAATACAAACCTATGGTTAAAACCCTAGGTTTCCTTATTTGATCAAAAGAGTTGAATATGATAGAAAGTTTGATTTTAGGAAAGAAATCCACAAAATGGAAACTTTAATAAAAACCAGAATTTTGTTGGTTAAGGAAACCTCTAATTAAACCATAGGATCATATTAAAAATTAACCCTAAATAGGGAGAAGAGAATGAGTTAAGAAGAAAGGTGAATTGGGGCACCTTCACACCCACTTACCTGAGCGCAATTAGCTCCAAGCATTTAGCCATTTCAGACATAAGCAGCCCTATTTGCCATAGGACAAATACCACACCTATTTGCACCCTTACAAGTGCTCAAAACCATGCAAAAACACTAACATGCAAATCTGGACAGAATAGTATTATGGCCTAAAAATCATCCACTAAGCATGCTAACAGCAACACAGCGAACAATAATAAGTCCTAACATATTCCTAGAACCATATCATGCATAAAAACCCTAAAACATACTAACATGCATGCAAAACTATCATGTTTACTCCATATGAAAAACATATACAGCAAACACGAAGAAAAACCAAATAAAAAAGTCTACTTTATCATGCTATATGAAAACAAACACGAAACAATGACTCTAAAACCCTAAACTCACAAATATGCTTAAAAACATACAAAACATACTTTAATCATGCTAAAACCAAACTAAACAGAAATTAAATCATGCATATTAACTAACTAAAGCAATATAACATGATGAAAATCCTAACTCTAACATGCAATGACACTAAGCCTAACACAAGGACAATAGGAGCACACGAATCACAACTATGCATTAAAAACCTAAAGGACAGCCCTAAAGCATGCTAATCAGTAGATAAAAAATAGATATTCCATGTATATTAACTAGCTAGAGTGTTAATACATGATAAAAAAGTTACCTTTAACATGCAATAGGCCTAACCCATATGAAAACCTAGTTTAAGCTTGAATAGAGAAGGAGAATACCTTAGGAAGGGCCTTCCTTGTTGCTGTATGCAATTGTTCGTGGCTCCTCAGGTCTTTAGAGTGAATCAAACCAACACGAATCCTCCTCTTTGTCAAAGTGGTATCACAGCAAAGAGATCAAAACTCACTCAACTTTGAAAAGAAATAGAAAACAAAAAGAGAACAAGAGAAAAGAAAAAGTGATTCTCGTCACTTTGCAGCAGCAGCAACTTCAATCGCGTTTTTGGGTATGAAAACATTGGATTTGGACAAAGCTTGTAAAATACAAAGTTGTAGAGAATTGAATTATCTTTCTAACAAGACCAATTTCATCAAATTCTGACTTCGGATGAAAAAGTTATGATTAAAATACGACTGCTGGTTTTCAGAAAATCTGCTGCTGAATTATGACGAATTTCACTCCCTCCAAACCCTCTTCTCCTCCCCCTTGTTTAAAGACATTAAGAGAGTATTTATAACTGAAATCTGGAGTTTCCCTTTCCTTCCTGGACTAGGTTTCTTTGGAGAATAATCAAAAGGTATTTTATAATGATAAAAGACTTCTAATCTGAATAGGAAAAGGAAATTGTCTTTTATAAAAATTGGGAGATTGACCGCTAACACGCATGCACATGTATCGTATGTGCGTACACACACTCATCACATACGTACACGTGTTAGTGTCATGATAAAAATGGCTAATTTAATAAAATAATTTTCTTTTCATTTTAACCAAAAATCTCATGCTGTGATTCGCACTAATTCTTCAAGGATAATCCGTAAATAACCACACTAAACTCCTCATCAGGCCATATCAAAATTGAACTTCATGAAACACTTTTGAGGGTAAAATGATGACTAATGAAAGTCAATTTGAAAAGATTTGGTTGGTAATTGTGAGTCAATTAGAGCTAACCCAAGGAAGGGTCAATTAACCAACTTGAACTACATCGAGCCATTTTAATCCCGAGCCATTGACTTACCAAATTGACACTAAAAATACCTCTTATGCATCCATATGAACTCCAATTGACAATTTGGAGATCATTCCAAGTTCAAATGAAAAGTTTGGGACTTAAAAGACGATTATGCCCCTCAAGTCACAAAAGCTCTTATTATCCCTCAAGATCAACTCCAATTTGAACCAAAATTCATATCCATTGTCCTTGTGACTCTAGAAAACTAATGCAAGTGACTAGACTCAAAAACAAAACAAAAACATGCATGAAATGATGAGCCCTAGTAAGGTGGTGCAAAAATGGGGTGTGACAGAAGCCCCTCATTGGCGAACAAGTTACACTTGTGAACCAATGATAAAGAACAACCCATTTTTGGCCAAAAAGCCTGGAGAAATCACACACTGTAACCAAACAATGATGGGAGGTTGAAAACTTGAGACTGAAATAAGGAAGTGTACTCAAGTCATGAGTATACTTAAACCACTGGGGGTTGATGATTGTCAAGAGAAGCATATTCAAGCCACTACGAATGAACATACTTTTGAAATGGAGAAATATATTCTAGTCACGAATATATTTAACCAAGTGATGAGAATGAGATCTGAGAAGTACGTTCAAGTGATGAACGTACCTTGGAAATGGAGAAGTATATTCAGGTCATGAATATATTTAACCAAGTGAGTGACAAAAAATCTGAGAAGTATACTCAAATGATGAGTATACCACTGAAATGGAGAAATATATTCAGGTCACGAATATATTTAACCAAGTAATCTGAGAATGAAATCTGAGAAGTATACTCAAGTGGTGAGCATACCATTGAAATGGAGAAATATATCCAAGCGATGGATATCTTTAACCAAGTAGGATAAGAATAATCTGAGAGGTGTATTCAAGTGATGAGTGTACTTTTGAAATGGAGAAATATATTCAGGTCACGAACATATTTAACCAAGTGATGAAAAAGATGCTGAGAAATATACTCAAGTGATGAGTATACTTAATGATTGAAAAAGACTGAGAAGTACGTTCAAGTGATGAACACACTTTTGAAATGGAGAAATGTATCCAAGTGATGGATATATTTAACCAAGTAAGTTGAGAAGTACACTCAAGTGATGAGCATACCATTGAAATGGAGAAATATATCCAAACGACGGATATATTTAACCAAGTAAGATAAGAATAATCTAAGAAGTGTACTCAAGTGATGAGTACACCATTGAAATGGAGAAATATATTCGAGTCACGAATATACTTAACCAAGTAAGTGACAAGTATGTTTGAGTGATAAACATACCATTGAAATAGAGAAATATATCCAAGTGATGGATATACTTAACCAAGTAAGTGACAAGTATGTTTAAGTGATAAACATACCATTGAAATAGAGAAATATATCCAAGCGATGGATATACTTAAGCAAGTAAGATAGAGAATAATCTGAGAAGTGTACTCAAGTGATGAGTACACCATTGAAATGGAGAAATATATTCTAGTCATGAATATATTTAACCAAGTAAGTGACAAATATTCTGAGAAGTATGTTCAAGTGATGAACATACTATTGAAATGGAGAAATATACCCAAGCGATGGATATACTTAACCAAGTAAGTGGCAAAATATCTGAGAAGTATACTCAAGTGATGAGTATACCATTGAAATGGAAAAAATATACCCAAGTGGTGGATATACTTAACCAAGTAAGTGACAAATGATCTGAGAAGTATGTTCAAGTGATGAACATACCATTGAAATGGAAAAAATATACCCAAGTGGTGGATATACTTAACCAAGTAAGTGACAAATGATCTGAGAAGTATGTTCAAGTGATGAACATACCATTGAAATGGAGAAATATACCCAAGCGATGGATATACTTAACCAAGTAAGTGACGAAATATCTGAGAAGTATACTCGAGTGATGAGTATACCATTGAAATGGAGAAATATAACCAAGCGATGGATATACTTAACCAAGTAAGTGACGAAATATCTGAGAAGTATACTCGAGTGATGAGTATACCATTGAAATGGAGAAATATATTCAAGTGATGAATATATTTAACCAAGTAAGTGATAATGAGGATCTGAAACTAGGAAGCATATTCAATGGGTGAACATGCTTTTGAAATGGAAGAATATATTCAAGTGATGAATATATTCAACCAAGTATGATAGAAAATAAGAATTTGAAACTGAGAAGCATATTCAAAGGGTGAATACACTTTTGAAATGGAAGAACACATTCAAGCGATGAATATATTCAACCAAGTAGGATGAAAAATCAAGATTTGAAATGAGGATATATGATCAATTTATCAAGATTGAACAGGCATGGTGCAAGAGGAAAGTGACTTAACACATTGTCACTTGAGTTGGCATGACACAGGGGAAATATATTCAACCCTTTTGAACATAAAATCAATTCAAGGAATTGATTTCAAGATGGAATTTGATTGATTTTAAGCTCAAAAAGTGTTGAATATCTCATTTGGAAGGAGGTTTGATCATGCGTCAAGGCGAGACAAAGCGAGAAGTAAAACCAAAACAAAGTGGCTTGGGTGACCACCAGGCCTCGGGAGGCTAGCCGCCCAGGCCTGGGTGGTTACCCGAGCCCGAAGTGGAAATCCCACTTTGAATAGGAAACTTCCTATTCTGATGGGTTTTTTCCTATTTGAACTTGGATTTGTGACCTTTTCCCTATAAAAACACATCCAAGAGGTTCCTAAACCTACTTGTATTCATTCATTAGAAGTTATGGAGGCTCTAGACAAATTTTTAGGAGGGTTTTTGAGAGTTGTGAGTGCTGAAGCAAAATCTGAGTTCAAGTGCTTTGGCTTGGATCCATTGCTCTCCTTGAGGCATGTGACTTGGATCCATTGCTCTCCTTGAGGCATGTGAGGCTTGAAACGAACCTCTTGACTGCTGCTACATATTTTTGGGATCCTCAAGTTCATGTGTTCCGCTTCAACTATGAAGAACTGTGCCCAACCATGGAGGAATTCTGTGCATTGTATGGAGTTTCAACGGTAGGTCCTTTCATTCTCCCTACTCCTCGCCCAAGCTTTCTTACTTCTTTCTCCAATCTACTTGGGATTCACTCATAATATGCCTCTACGTTTGTAAAGGACCATATGGTAGACTTGATGAAATTGACAACCTCTTTTTTAGCTTGTGATAGTAAAGGTATTCTGAATTTTACCTTTCCTATTAAGCATGCTCTTGCCTTTTGCCTCATTGGTCGTTTTCTTATTTCCACTGGTACTCCACATGTTCCCATTCAAATCTGTGACTTGATTCCTCTCCTTGCCAAGGGCCATAACTTGATTCCCATGGTGCTAGCTGAAACCCTGAATGGTTTGGATAAAGTCCATGAGGACCCAAAGGTTTCCTTAGGAGGTAGCCCCATTATACTGCAGATGTGGTTGCTTGAAAGACTGAATTTCTTGTCACCAGTTGCCATTACACCGTACAAGCCCCAGCATTACTGCCTCCGCCGCATTGAACTGCCTGGGCAATTTTCATTGAGAGATTGGCTAGGTTACTACCAAACCCTTTCTTGGAGGAGTGTCAAGTGGTTTGTATTCATATGGGGCTGTAGTGACCAGGTGCTTCTGCGGACTTCTGGATGCGCCATGGTGAGACTCATAGGACTGAGGTCTACTTCCTTCTATTGGCCTTCAAGGGTTCTGCGTCAGATGGGCGCCATGCAAACCATACCCATTTCCTTGAAAGGTGACTATCCTGTGGTGCCCGCGGGTCTTTCTGTAGTGACTTGGGCGAAGGACCGATGGCCTAGCAAGTTGATACTAACCCAAGTTACGAATACTGATGGTCCATATATGATGAGCCTCGAGTATAAGGAATGGTTGAAAAGCAATTTAGGTGAGAGAGAGACTACTCGAAGAGAAAGGATTTTTGGACTTATCAAGAACAACGAACTTGGATCTTGCAGAGAAGATATTATGGAAGCAGTGACAGCAGCTTATGAACATGACTTGAGGAAGAAAAGAAGACATGAAAGAGAGAAGAAGAAAGCTGAGGAGCGAGCTGCAAAGAGGCTCAAGAAAATAGAATAGGATATTTATGGCATATTTATAGTTCTTTTACTTAATACCAATGAATTGCTATGTCAATCAATTTTAGTTTTGAATAAATTGCCAATAATAAATCAAATTTGGGATTTTCTTGTTTGATTTAGACCGCACCCAAGGTAACTTTATGGGTTGCCTACGTATCTCCATGGTTTTTTCTTTTTTTGTTTTTTTTTTTTTTGTTTTTTTTTTTTTTTTTTTTTGTTTGGAGAATCAGGTCTTACGTAGTTCTTATGCCTTAACTTTTGCCTAGGCCGCCCTTACGGGTTTTCAACCTAGCAGGCTTCAAACATGATATTTCTTCAATTGATCCAAATTAGTTGGACGAGCGAACTCAATTCCATCTAAATCCATGAGGCGAACAGCCCCTGCTGGCAATATCTCTTTGATAATGTATGGCCCACCCCAACTTGGCTTGAATTTTCCCCGCGGATCGAACACTGGAGCTCTGATTTCTTTTAGCACTACATCCCATTTCTTTAGACCTCGATCTTTGACATGCTTGTTGAATGCTCTGGCAACTCTCCGTTGATACCCCTGAACATGATACAGCGCCCTTAAACGCCTTTCATCCAGCAAAGCTAACTCATCATAGCGGCTCTTAACCAAGTCCACTTCTGTTATCTGGCTCTCCACGGCAACTCTTAGTGAAGGAACTTCCAATTCAACTGGCATCACGGCCTCCATTCCATAAACTAGAGAATAAGGGGTAGCCCCTGTTGACGACCTTATTGATGTTCTGTAACCCCATAGAGCCAATGGAAACTTCTCATGCCAGTCTGTGTGTGAGTCCGCAGTCTTCTGTAGTATCTTCTTGATGTTCTTGTTAGCTGCTTCCACCGCTCCATTAGTCTGAGGACGGTATGGTGACGACAGATGGTGGGCTATGCCATACTTTTGCAAGAGCTCATGGGTTTCTTTCTGAAAGTGCTGGCCATTGTCTGAGATAACTTCATGCGGTACCCCATATCGATAGATGATGCTGTGCTGTATGAACTGTGCTACCTTCTTGGAATTCAAGGTCTTGAAGGACGCTGCTTCCACCCACTTAGTGAAGTAGTCGATGGCGACCAGGATGTATTCATGCCCATTTGATGCCTTTGGTTTGATCTGTCCGATGATATCTATCCCCCATACCGCGAATGGCCATGGTGACGACATACTTGTTAAAGGCATAGAAGGCAAATGTTGTCCACTGGCGAACAGTTGGCATTTGTGGCACTTCTTGACATGTGCGTGGCAGTCTCTTTCTATGGTAGACCAATAATAGCCTAACCTCATGATTTTCTTAGCTAACATATAGCCATTCATATGCGGAGCCCCTGTCCCTTCATGGATTTCTTTAATCAGATGCTCGGCTTCTTCCTCGGTGACACACAGCAGGTGGATCCCGTCGTATGATATCCGATATAGCTTTCCTCCACAAAGTACATAGTGACTTGCCAACCGCTTTAGGGTTTTTCTATCAATGCGAGATGCTCCTTCTGGGTACTCCCTTTCTTCAATGAACTTTTTTATGTCATGGAACCACGGACGGCCATCATTCACTTCCCCTCCTCGGATTGCACAACAGTACACAGGCTTGTCTCGGCATTCTATTACCAACGGCTTCACATTTCCCCCTTCAGGTATCTCCACCATGGATGCTAGGGTCGCCAAGGCATCGGCGAACTGGTTCTTGTTTCTTGAAAGGTAGTTGAACTCTATCTTTGAGAACTCCTTGGTTAGAGCTTCCAGATAGGCATGGTAGGGTAGCAGCTTCTCATCTCGAGTTTTCCATTCCCCTTTTATCTGACAAATGATTAGCGCCGAGTCCCCGAACACTTCTAATTCTTTGATCCCCAATTCAAGTGCTGCTTCCAATGCTAGGATACAGGCCTCATATTCAGCAATGTTGTTGGTGGCTTCGAACCCCAACTTGACCGCCAACGGTGTAAATGCCTCTTCGGGTGAGACCAGCAGGACTCCTATCCCATAACCTTTCTTATCGGCTGCCCCATCGAAGTATACTCTCCAAGTTTTTCTACCAATCTCTAGCACGTCCTCATCTGGGAATTGATCGTTGAACGGAGCGGATGATGACACCGGACAGCTGGCTAGGTAGTCTGCGATAACGCTTCCCTTGATAGACTTCTAATTCACGTACTTGATGTCGAATTCATTGAGGAGAATTGACCATCGAGCAGTTCTGAATGACAATACTGGCCTTTCTACCAGGTACTTCAACGGGTCCATGCGACTTATCAAGAACACTTCGAAGGACATTATGTAGTGCCGGAGTTTCTGCGTCGCCCATACTAGTGCCACACAAGCCTTTTCAATTGCATTGTACTTCACTTCATAGTCTGTCATTTTCTTGCTTAAGTAATAAATGGCATTCTCCTTTGTAGACCCTTCGAGATATTGAGCTAACAAAGCTCCCGTCGCGGTTTCGGTGACCGTTAAGTATAACAAAAGCGGCGCACCTTGCCGTGGGGGAACTAAGATTGGAGGATTGCTCAAGTATCTCTTAATGGTCTCAAAGGCCTCTTGGCATTCTTCGTTCCATACTTTTGGCACACCTTTCTTAAGCAATTTGAAGATTGGTTCGCAAACCATGGTCAAGTTGGCAATGAATCGGCTTATGTATTGAACTCTTCCCAGAAAACCCTAGATCTGCTTCTCAGTGCTAGGCGGCTCCATCTCCACAATAGCTTTTATCTTCCCTGGGTCCACTTCGATACCTCTCTGAGTGATCATAAACCCCAATAACTTGCCTGCAGTGACACCAAAAGCGCACTTCTGTGGGTTGAGACGGAGATTGTACTTTTTTGCTCGCTCTAGGAATTTCTCTAGTGCCTTGAAATGCCCTTCTCTATCCACGGACTTTACGATCATATCATCGACATAAACCTCGACTTCCTTATGGATCATATCATGCAATAAGGTCGTAGCTGCTCTTTGGTAAGTAGCCCCAGCGTTTCTTAAGCCAAAAGGCATTACCTTGTAACAGTACGTTCCCCATTGCATGATAAAGGCTGTTTTCTCCATGTCTTGAGGCGCCATCTTTATCTGGTTATACCCGGAGAATCCGTCCATGAAGGAGAGGAGTGCATGTCCCACTGTACTATCCACCAACACGTCGATATGGGGTAAAGGAAAGTCATCCTTAGGGCTCGCGGCGTTGAGATCTCGGAAATCGACACACATCCTTACTTTCCCATCTTTTTTTAGGCACAGGCACTATATTTGACAACCATTCGGGGTACTCCACAACTTAGAGGAAACCCGCGTCTAGTTGTTTAGTTACCTCTTCTTTTACTTTTAGAGCCCATTCTGGTTTTAATCTTCTAAGTTTTTGCTTTACCGGCTTCTTTAGGGAATTAGTGGGGATATAGTGTTGCACAATATTGGGGTCGATGCCAGGCATGTCTTCATAAGACCATGCAAAAGCCATAATGTTGGCTTTCAAGAGGGAGATCATCTTTTCTTTTTCAACGGGGGAGAGGGTTTTCCCAATTTTAACTATTCTTGGCAATTCATTCGTCCCTAAGTTGATTGATTCCAATTCATCCATATTAGGTTCGGTGACGCCCCTTTTCCTTTGCTCAACGAGCTCCGGGGGGACATCGTTCCTAGGATCTATATCCATGCCATAAATATCCATAGAGGAGAGAAAAGAGACACTGCATATATAGAGAAAGAAAGCACACTTTATTGACTAGGAATAATGGGAATGACACACAAAAGAAAGAAGGAAAACAAACAAATCTGTATCAATACTATGACTCCACAAAGTGAGTAAAGTAGATACATCTTATTGAATTAGGGAAATATTACTAAACTAAGACACCTACAAGCTGCTATCAGGTAGGCCAAGATCTTCTTCTTCATGGATCTCCGCAATGACACCACATTCAAGGTACCAATTCAGGAATGGCACGGTAGCATGGCTAATGGATGAACCCTGGAGTTCTTCAATGGTCGAGTCTTCCACGGTGAGGATCATGTCTTGGAACATTTCAGTCATAGCCCCCGCATCAAGGTTCTCTGCCCAGTCTTCCTCTTTCAAGCTTCCATATAGATCTTGGATAGAGTGGTACCAACTTGTCAAACTTTGAGGATTCGGCCCTTCTGTGAAGTATCTATCACCAAAACTTTTATCTGCCACGGCTGGGTCGAAACTTGGATAAAAAGTATATGGGATGTACTGCTTTATAGAAGAGTAATGGCGTGATGATTCATTCAGCTCTTTCTCAATGCATTGGACATAATCAAACCCAGATAGCGGTATCGCTGCTGATTCAGGTTGTATCTCACATATAGGCACACCTGCGAGTTTCAATTCATAGTCCCCTTGAAGCGTTACTATGGCTCCTTCATATGGAAACTTCACCTTTTGATGGAGTGAAGATGGCACAGCCCCAGCGGGATGGATCCAAGGTCGGCCCAACAGCAAGTTGAAACATGACGGCACATCTAACACTTGGAATTCCACCCTAAATTCAGTGGGTCCCATGATAAGAGGCAAAGTAACTACCCCTATTACTTCTCGGCGGGTGTTGTCATAAGCTCTTACGGTCTGCCCAGATGGCGTGAAATCAGTGGGTCCCAAACCCAAAACAGTGGCAGTTCGGAGAGGACATACATTCAGTGCGGACCCATTGTCGATAAGAACGGTGGGAACCCTCTTCCCCATAGTGTCAACGGTCACATAGAGAGCTTGAGAATGGCTCGGCCCGCTTTTAGGTAGGTCTACATCGGTGAACACGATGGTTGAGTTCTTGGGAGTTGGATTCACCAAATGCACCAATCCCTCGGGGGATGTGTTAACAGGCACTTGTATCTGATTCAACAGTTTCAACACAGTCTGTCTGTGTTTATGCGAGGCCATGAGCAAGCCCCAAATAGTAATGTTGGCATTGGTCTTCTTCAGCTGCCTAAGCACTTCATCCTCTTCTTCTTGCAAGCTAGGACGCCTCTGCCCTTCCAAATCTTCCAACGGATTTTCAGATTCTAGGTGGGGGGGCTTGAAATGACGACCCCCTCTGGTTATATGGTCCAACTCATCATCGCTAGCCCATATGTCATGGACTTCCTCGGAGTCATTCATCAAGTCATCCCATTCTATCATGTCGATGCTCTCCATCTCTGTCGGCAAGTCATCCCAACCTGAAGGGACTATCGGCTCATCTGATATCGGACTTGGGCTTGAGTACAGCACATAGTAATCATATTTCCCCGACGCTTCACCTAATAGGCCAACCTGAGGATCCCCTGCTTCATATCTTTCTTTTAGCTCTTGTTGGATAGATTTCTTGGGCAACAACAAAACCTTTTGGTCAATGAGGTCTTGGATGATCTTCTTTAGTATAGAACAAGCCTCGGTGTCATGGCCGGGTGCACGATAGTATTGGCAATATTGGTGAGGGGTTGATGGTCTTGGCTTTGGTAGAAGTGGCATGATAAGGCTGTTATTGCGGCAAATGGTGAAGAGACGGGTTAAGGTCATGGGGAGCGGAGTGTATTGTCTTATGGGATGGCGAGGGCGAGAGGATTCAACCCCAATGGCATTTATGGTGTTAGGTGGGGGTGTGTTGTTGTGTGATGGGAGAGGATTACGGGTGACATTTGGACGGGTTGGTGGTGAAATGACTTGCTTGTCAATGAGGTCTTGGACTTGGTGGCGAAGGCGAATATAGCGATTGGTGGCATGGCCTTTGGATTGGTGGTACTTACAGTACTCATTCTCATTATAGCTCTTGGGTAAGGGATTTGGTGGAGGTCTTGGGTCGAGTGGCTTCAATAGGTCACGACTTATGAGCTTTTCAAGGACTCTTTCGAGTGGCATGAATAGGTCAGTGAATTGGCGAGGTGGGTTGACATCATTGAGAGAAAAGGGTTGGATTGGTTGAGTTATGGTGTTGACCTCGGCATTGTTCTTCCCAGTAAAGTTTGTTTTGCGACTCCTCACTTCCTCAGTCTTGATTGTCCCATCATTGATAGCATCTTCAACCTGCGTGCCAGCCCCAATGAGAGCTTTGAAATTTGGGAAATAGTGGGCAAATAGGTGCTTGTGATACACGGGCAGCAGGTTCTTAACCACTAACTGAATTTGGTCCTCCTCATTCGGCCTATCCGTCATTCTCGACGCCTTTTGTCTCCACCTTGTAATGTAAGCGGAGAAAGTTTCATGAGCCCCTTGCTTGGTAGTTTCTAGGTCCCTTCGAGTAACGTCCACCTCTGTATTATACTTGTAGTGCTCTGAAAACTCATTGCATATGTCTTCCCAAGTCCGGGTTCTATTCTCATCCAAGGATAAGAACCATTTCAAAGCAGAAGTGGCCAAGGTTTCATGGAACATTTGAGCTAAAAGCTCGTCAGTAGCCCCTCGAGGGTGCATAGCTCGCACGTACATCTTCAAATGAGTCTTAGGGTAACCCGTCCCATCGAACTTTTCTAACTCCGGCATCTTGAATTGTAGTGGAATACGAGCCGTTGGAAACAGGGATAGAGTCCGCACATCGACCATGTCATCAGCCCTGCGAATCCCTTTTATGGTTCTCTCCAAAGCTTCTACCTTGCTAGCTAACACGGAATCACTGCTAGTACCTTTCCCCTTGGCTTCCCCTTCTAGGTCGGTGACCTAAGGTTTCGAGCTACTTTCCCCCCTTGTCTTGGTGTTCTCATTGGATTGAGGTCCCTCTTCGGTGCCAGCCCCATGAGGTATACCCGAGGAATGGGGCTTAAAGCCATTTTGTTCAAGATCCGCCATCTTCTGTTGGTTCTCTTGAGCCATTTTCAATGCGGTATCGGATGTCTCGGCGGTATGGTCAAGCTTGGCCATGATGGCTTTCAGGCAAGCCTCAAGGTCAAAGTGCCCCTCACTAGTTCTTTCGTCAGCCATGTCTGTCTGATGGGTAGACTCAACACTCACTAGACGCCCTTGTGGATTGCGGATCCAAGCCAGCACGTCTATGGATAGAAAAGTTTTAACCTTTAGCCTAAGGATCTGTCCTAAACCTCCATATTTTCCTTAATGAACTCGGTCTCTACACCATGTTCAATTAATTCATTCCTTTTATCCAATTACCTTTACAGGGATCATGGATTAAGGGTATGTTTTAAAGAATAGGGCATAGAGTCCTTCAACTAGGTTTAATTAATCCCCTAGGACTAGCACATCACAAACATAGCTTTACATCCTATTTCCTTAATTTATTCCTCCTAACCCATGGCCTTAACGAAGGCTAGGGTTTAAAGGTCTATATTAAGGGCATAAGATATGAAGCCTCACACCACAAACACAGCATAGCATCATTACAAACAATTGTGGGTGCATAAAGGTGAGACCGTAGTGTCCTACAAGTCTGTCTATATGGACTAATGATAAGGGTAGGCTAGGGTCCTTCACTTGCTTGAGCAATCCTTATACCTAACCACATGTGGCATCAGGAACGCCGCGTGGGTCCAGCAGTACGTGATTAACTCATTTAATATACCCAAGGGCAAGCCCAAGGGTACTAGGCAAGAGAGGTTGATAGCTTTCGCCCCAACACATGGAATCAGGAAAACCAAGGTTGAGACTAGGCCGATCGTTGGCAAGGATACATCGAGGGACATCGATCCTAACATGCAAGAGTTTGCGCACACAATGCAATAAATGAAAGCACACAATCAAGCGGATGCAATGTGATTGATTTTAATTAAACATAAGAAATTAACCTAGCCCAATTAAACTTTATAGAGTCTAGCCCACAAATCCCCAGTGGAGTCGCCAAACTGTGAACCCCGGAAATTGGGCCCACGAGGGATTGAAAAGAAAGTGGGTTTGAAAAAGAAAAAAGAATGGAGTCGCCACCTTATTTTTTAAAGGAAACAAGGAAAACCCTAAAAATCAGGTTGTTTTAGGAAAACAATTTGAATGACTCCATAAAAAAAGGAAAGGCAAAAACCAATCTTTTGAAAACCAAAGAAATCGGGGATTCGGAGGCTAAGTTATGACATGGGAAGGTTCTAGGCAAAGCCTATAGGCACCCATGTCACCCTTTCGGTCTCTCAGTTCATTTGGGCTAAATTAAAGTCTTTCCATACAAAAATCAGCAAGTATATCATCACAAGAATTGCATGCATATCATATATTTCATTCATCCATCCATGCATAATAAGCAAATAAAAACAGAAAATAAAAAGAAGAAAAGAAAACATAAATAAACCTAGGATGCTTGGATCCTAGAACGGACTTGAGCCTCACGAAGAGCGCCTACGTACCATGCAACGAAATACATGGATCAAAGTCCACGTAGTTCGATTAGAATTAGGGTTAAGACCTAATACAAACCTATGGTTAAAACCCTAGGTTTCCTTATTTGATCAAAAGAGTTGAATATGATAGAAAGTTTGATTTTAGGAAAGAAATCCACAAAATGGAAACTTTAATAAAAACCAGAATTTTGTTGGTTAAGGAAACCTCTAATTAAACCATAGGATCATATTAAAAATTAACCCTAAATAGGGAGAAGAGAATGAGTTAAGAAGAAAGGTGAATTGGGGCACCTTCACACCCACTTACCTGAGCGCAATTAGCTCCAAGCATTTAGCCATTTCAGACATAAGCAGCCCTATTTGCCATAGGACAAATACCATACCTATTTGCACCCTTACAAGTGCTCAAAACCATGCAAAAACACTAACATGCAAATCTGGACAGAATAGTATTATGGCATAAAAATCATCCACTAAGCATGCTAACAGCAACACAGCGAACAATAATAAGTCCTAACATATTCCTAGAACCATATCATGCATAAAAACCCTAAAACATACTAACATGCATGCAAAACTATCATGTTTACTCCATATGAAAAACATATACAGCAAACACGAAGAAAAACCAAATAAAAAAGTCTACTTTATCATGCTATATGAAAACAAACACGAAACAATGACTCTAAAACCCTAAACTCACAAATATGCTTAAAAACATACAAAACATACTTTAATCATGCTAAAACCAAACTAAACAGAAATTAAATCATGCATATTAACTAACTAAAGCAATATAACATGATGAAAATCCTAACTCTAACATGCAATGACACTAATCCTAACACAAGGACAATAGGAGCACACGAATCACAACTATGCATTAAAAACCTAAAGGACAGCCCTAAAGCATGCTAATCAGTAGATAAAAAATAGATATTCCATGTATATTAACTAGCTAGAGTGTTAATACATGATAAAAAAGTTACCTTTAACATGCAATAGGCCTAACCCATATGAAAACCTAGTTTAAGCTTGAATAGAGAAGGAGAATACCTTAGGAAGGGCCTTCCTTGCTGCTGTATGCAATTGTTCGTGGCTCCTCAGGTCTTTAGAGTGAATCAAACCAACACGAATCCTCCTCTTTGTCAAAGTGGTATCACAGCAAAGAGATCAAAACTCACTCAACTTTGAAAAGAAATAGAAAACAAAAAGAGAACAAGAGAAAAGAAAAAGTGATTCTCGTCACTTTGCAGCAGCGGCAACTTCAATCGCGTTTTTGGGTATGAAAACGTTGGATTTGGACAAAGCTTGTGAAATACAAAGTTGTAGAGAATTGAATTGTCTTTCTAACAAGACCAATTTCATCAAATTCTGACTTCGGATGAAAAAGTTATGATTAAAATACGACTGCTGGTTTTCAGAAAATCTGCTGCTGAATTATGACGAATTTCACTCCCTCCAAACCCTCTTCTCCTCCCCCTTGTTTAAAGACATTAAGAGAGTATTTATAACTGAAATCTGGAGTTTCCCTTTCCTTCCTGGACTAGGTTTCTTTGGAGAATAATCAAAAGGTATTTTATAATGATAAAAGACTTCTAATCTGAATAGGAAAAGGAAATTGTCTTTTATAAAAATTGGGAGACTGACCGCTAACACGCATGCACATGTATCGTATGTGCGTACACACACTCATCACATACGTACACGTGTTAGTGTCATGATAAAAATGGCTAATTTAATAAAATAATTTTCTTTTCATTTTAACCAAAAATCTCATGCTGTGATTCGCACTAATTCTTCAAGGATAATCCGTAAATAACCACACTAAACTCATCATCAGGCCATATCAAAATTGAACTTCAAGAAACACTTTTGAGCGTAAAATGATGACTAATGAAAGTCAATTTGAAAAGATTTGGTTGGTAATTGTGAGTCAATTAGAGCTAACCCAAGGAAGGGTCAATTAACCAACTTGAACTACATCGAGCCATTTTAATGCCGAGCCATTGACTTACCAAATTGACACTAAAAATACCTCTTATGCATCCATATGAACTCCAATTGACAATTTGGAGATCATTCCAAGGTCAAATGAAAAGTTTGGGACTTAAAAGACGATTATGCCCCTCAAGTCACAAAAGCTCTTATTATCCCTCAAGATCAACTCCAATTTGAACCAAAATTCATATCCATTGTCCTTGTGACTCTAGAAAACTAATGCAAGTGACTAGACTCAAAAACAAAACAAAAACATGCATGAAATGATGAGCCCTAGTAAGGTGGTGAAAAAATGGGGTGTGACAATAGGCTGTCTTAAGACCCACCTCAAGATGTATGTGCGAGCTATGCACCCTCGAGGGGCGAACGATGAGCTATTGGCTCAAATGTTTCACAAGTCATTAGCGAGTTCTGCCTTGAAATGGTTTTTGTTATTGGAGGAGAACAAAACCAAGACCTGGGAGGATGTATGCAATGCATTCACGGACCACTACAAGTATAACACCGAAGTGGATGTCATGCGAAGGGACTTGGAAACTACCAAGTAAGGGGTTAATGAGACTTTCTCCGCCTTTATCACTAGGTGGAGGCAAAAGGCTTCCAAAATGACAGATAGACTGAATGAAGAAGACCAGATCCAGTTGGTGGTGAAGAATTTGTTGCCCGTGTATCACAAGCACCTCTTTGCTCACTACTTTCTGAACTTCAAGGCTCTTGTTGGGGCTGGCACACAGGTTGAAGATGCAATTGCTGATGGAACAATCAAAATGGAGGAGGTCTAAAGGAGTCGAAGGACAAATTTCGGAGGAAAAACAAATGCTGAGGTCAATACCATTACCCAACCTGCTCGCCCTTTCTCCCTAAATGATTCCACCTCACCTCGCCAATTCACCGAGCTATACATGCCACTCGAAAGAGTTTTTGAAAAGCTGAGAAGCCGTGACCTCTTGAAACCCCTCGACCCAAGGCCTCCACCAAACCCATTGCCCAAGAACTACAATGAAAATGAGTATTGCAAGTTCCACCAAACCAAAGGCCATCCAACCAACCGTTGCTATCGCCTCCGCCATAAGATTCAAGATTTGCTTGACAAGTAGATCATTTCATTGCCTACTACACCAAATCGCCCAAATGTCACTCGAAATCCCCTCCCCACTCACAATGTGCCTCCTCCCAACAACATAAATGCCATCGAGCTTGACTCGTCTCAATCTCGTCAACCTATAAGACAATACACACCACTTCCCATGACCTTGACTCAAGTTTTCCACCAATGTTGTGATAAAGGACTCATATTGCCACACCATCCAAAGCCCAGACCTTCGACTCCTCATCAATTCTGCTTGTATCATTAGGCTCCCGGACATGATACGGAGGATTGTGTCCTATTGAAGAAGGTGGTTCAAGACTTTATTGACCAAAAGGTTTTGGTATTACCAAAGAAGTCCATTCAGCAACAATTGAAAGAAAGGTTCGAGGCAGGGGATCCTAAAGTGGGTTTGCTGGGAGAGTCGTCCGGAAAGTTTAATTACTATGTACTCTACCCTGACCCCACCCCCAATGAGCCTATAGTCCCCACAGGTTGGGATGAGTTACTAGAGGAAGCTCAAATAGAGGAGATCGACATGATCACATGGGATGATCTCATAGGTGACGTAGGTGAGATTGATGATATGTGGATGAGCGATGATAAGGTGGAACACATAACTAGAGGGGGTCGCCATTTCAAACCTCCACACTTAGAATCTGACAACCTGTTGGGAGAATTGGAAGGTAATCGCCACCTCGACTTGCAAGAAGAGGAGGATGAAGTGCTTAGGCAATTGAAAAAGACTAATGCCAACATCACTATATGGGGTTTGCTCATGGCCTCTTACAAGCATAGGCAGACAATCTTAAAGTTGCTTAACCAGATACAGGTTCCCGTCGACATATCTCCAGAAAATTTGGTGAACTTGGTGAATCCAACTTCGAAGAACTCAACCATTGTGTTCTCAAAGGCAGACCTACCTAAAAGTGGACCTAGCCATTCACAAGCCATGTACATCACTGTCGACACCATGGGAAAGAGAGTTCCAACAGTCCTAATTGACAATGATTCCACCCTTAATGTGTGCCCTCTCAGAACTGCCATCGTCTTAGGTTTGGATCCACCTGACTTCATGCCATCTGGGCAAACAGTGAGAGCCTATGATAACACCCGCAGAGAGGTAATTGGGGTGGTCACCTTGCCACTGATCATGGGGCCTACAGAATTCAAAGTGGAGTTCCAAGTGTTGGATGTCCCGTCATGCTTCAATCTCTTGTTAAGTTAGCCTTGGATTCACCCTGTAGGGGCTGTCCCTTCTTTATTGCACCAAAAAATCAAGTTCCCTTACGAAGGAGCCATTGGAGTACCATTTTCTGGATTATGACTTGAATTTGTCGAGGGTACCCATTTGCGAAAACAAGCCCGAGCCCATTGGAGACTATTGTCTGGATTCGAGTATGTTCAATGCATAGAGAAAGAGCCAGAACAGAGAGAGTTGATACCTCTCGACTTTTGCCCTCATGGCAACTTACATGTTGGGAACATAATGAAGAAAATGAGTTTCTTCCCAGGCATGGGACTAGGACGCCGTCAGCAAGGCATACCGCTATCCATTCAGAGCCGCATTGTCGCCTATACCTTCGGTTTGGGGTATGAGCCTTCCAAGAAAGACCGTATAGAGATGTTACAGAGAAGCAAAGAAAGGGTCAAAGCAAAAGCAGAAGGGAGGGTGCCAGATATTAGAATCTCGCCATATCGACCTACCTTGAATGGCTACTTTGTTAAGGAGGGGGAGGACTTTCTGTTCTGTGGATTCCCAGAACCATTCGTTGACAAAGCAACCAAGGCAAGAATTCTAGGGTTTGAGATATTCTTCACTGAGTGGTATCCCATCACTGCAACAATGGTTGATGATGAAGCAATCAATGATGACTATTGGGAAGAGAAGAGCGAGGACTGAGCAGAATAGATGGATTCGGATGCCATGGTTACTATGTTTCAAGATACGGTTCTTGCTTTAGAGGAATCGGATTTTGAATGTTCTTCAATTCACCATGCAGCCATGCCGCTCCTTAATTGGTATCTTGAATAGGATACCATTACAAAAATTCTTGAGGGCGAGGATCTCGACCTACCTGATAGTAGGTTGTAGGTTCCTTTAGTAATCTTGTTTAGTTTCCTTTCCAAATAAAAGTGTGTCTGCCTAGCCCACCTCGTGGAGTTAGGAGTCGTTTCCTAGTTGTGGCACATATGTTTTCTTTTCTTTGTGTTAGTTCAATTAATAAAGATGTCTCTTTTCATTATTTGTAGTGTTTCCTTTCTCTCTTCTATGGATATCTATGGCATGGATATAGATCTTAGGAATGACGTCCCTCCGGAGCTCGTCGAGCAAAGGAAAAGGGGTGTTACCGAACCTAACATGGATGAATTGGAATCAATCAATCTAGGGACAGATGAGTTGCCAAGGATAATTAAAATTGGGATAACTCTCTCGCCTGTTGAAAAAGAAAAATTGATAATACTTCTAAAAGACAATATAGAGGCCTTCGCATGGTCTTATGAAGATATGCTTGGCATTGATCCAGATATTGTGCAACATTACATCCCTACTAATCCCACTAAAAAGCCTGTAAAGCAGAAATTAAGAACATTAAAACCGGAATGGGCTTTGAAAGTAAATGAAGAGGTAACTAAACAATTAGATGCCGGGTTTCTCCAAGTTGTGGTATACCCTGAATGGTTGTCTAACATAGTGCCTGTGCATAAAAAAGATGGGAAAGTGCGGATGTGTGTGGACTTCCGTGACCTTAAAGCTGCGAGCCTTAAAGATGATTTCCCTCTACCACATATCGATGTATTGGTGGACAGTACAGCAGGCCATGCTCTTCTCTCCTTCATGGATGGATTTTCCGATTACAACTAGATAAAGATGTCGCCTCAAGACATGGAGAAAACAACTTTTATCATGCAATGGGGAACGTACTGTTATAAGGTGATGCTTTTTGGCTTGAGAAACGCCGGGACTACTTATCAAAGAGCAGCTACAACCCTATTGCATGATATAATCCATAAGTAAGTTGAGGTTTACGTCAATGACATGATCGTGAAGTCCGTGGACAAGGAAGGACATTTCGCTGCATTAGAGAAGTTCCTAGAACGGGCAAAGAAGTACAACCTCCGATTGAATCCTCAGAAATGTGCCTTTGGAGTCACCGGAGGGAAGCTACTGGGTTTTATGATCACTCAGAGGGGAATTGAAGTTGATCCAGGGAAGATAAAAGCTATCACGGAGTTGGAGCCACCAAGAACTGAAAAGCAGATCCAGGGTTTTCTAGGGAGAGTTTAATATATAAGCCGGTTTATCGCCAATCTGACTATGGTGTGCAAGCCGATTTTCAAGCTGCTTAAGAAGGGCGTTTCCAAGGAATGGAATGAGAATTGTCAAGAAGCCTTTGAGACCATTAAAAGGTATCTAAGCAACCCCCCAATCTTGGTTCCCCCATAGCAAGGTGAACCATTACTGTTATACTTAATGGTTACTGAAACCGCGATGGGAGCCATGTTAGCTCAATACCTTGAAGGGTCGAAAAAAGAAAATGCCATCTACTACTTGAGCAAGAAATTAAAGTACAATGCATTAGAAAAGGCTTGCGTAGCGTTGGTGTGGGCCACCCAGAAACTTCGTCATTACATGATGTCTTTCGAAGTCTTGCTGATAAGTCGCTTGGATCCCTTAAAGTATTTGCTAGAAAAACCAGTCCTATCGTATAGGACAGCTCATTGGTCGCTTCTCCTCAATGAGTTCGACATAAAGTACCTAGCACAGAAGTCCATTAAAGGAAGTATTGTTGCAAACCACTTGGCAAGTTGCCCTGTGTCATCATTAACCCAATTCAATGATGAGTTCCCCGACGAAGACATCCTTGAAATCGGGAAGAAGGTTTGGCGGGTTTACTTCGATGGAGCTACAAACAGAAGAGGTTATGGAATAGGAGTGCTACTAGTTTTGCCTGAAGAAGCCTTCACGCCTTTAGCAGTAAAATTGGGGTTCGAAGCTACCAACAACATTACAGAATATGAGACCTACATCCTAGCATTGGAAGTTGCATTAGAGTTGGGAATAAAAGAACTAGAAGTGTTCGGGGATTCAGCATTAATCATCTGTCAGATAAAAGGGGAGTGGAAAACTCGCGACGAGAAGCTGTTGCCATATCACGCCTATTTGGAAGCATTGACCAAAGAGTTTGCAGAGATCAAGTTCAATTACCTGTCAAGAAACAAGAATCAGTTTGCCGATGCCCTAGCAACTCTAGCTTCAATGGTGGAGATACCAGATCGAATGCAGAGAAAAACCTGTTTATTGCTGTTCCATTCGAGAAGGGGAAGTAATGGATAACTACCCCTGGTTTTATGACATAACGAGGCTCATCGAAGAAAGAAGATATCCAAAGGAAGCATCTCGTATGGACAGATGAACATTGAGGAGATTGGCAAGCCATTATGTGGTATGCGGAGGGAAACCGTATTGGAGGTCTTACGACGGGATTCACTTGCTGTGTGTCACGGAAGAAGAAGCTAGAAAACTCATCGAAGAAATTCATGAAGGAGTGGGGGCTCCACACATGAATGGATACATACTGGCTAAGAAAATCATGAGGCTAGGGTACTATTGGTCTACAATGGAAATGGATTGCTATGCCCATGTCAAGAAGTGTCATAAGTGCCAACTCTTCGCCAGCAGACAACACTTGCCCTCTATGCCCTTAACAAGTATGTCAACTCCGTGGCCGTTTGCAGTGTAGGGAATAGATATCATCGGGCAGATTAAGCCGAAGGCATCCAATGGACATGAATATATCTTGGTAGCCATCGATTACTTCACCAAGTGGGTGGAAGCAGCTTCCTTCAAGACTTTGGATGCCAAAAAGGTCACGCAGTTTATACAACTCAACATTATCTAAAGATATGAGGTACCATATGAGGTCATTTCGGATAACGGTCAGCATTTTCAGAAGGAAACTAAAGAACTCTTGCAAAAGTATAAGATCATTCATCACTCGTCATCCCTGTATCGCCTATAGACTAACGGTGCAGTAGAAGCCGCCAACAAGAATATCAAGAAGATACTACAGAAAACAGCTGACACCTACACTGATTAGCATGAGAAGTTACCCTTAGCCTTATGGGGCTATAAAACATCCGTAAGATCGTCAACAGGGGCTACCCCCTATTCTTTGGTGTATGGGATGGAGGCTGTTTTGCCCATTGAGTTGGAGGTACCGTCACTACGAGTTGCCATGGAGAGTCAGATAGCAGAAGTGGATTAGGTTAAGAATCGTTATGATGAGTTGGCATTGCTAGATGAAAGGCGATTGAGGGATCTATACCACGTGCAAGGGTACCAGAGAAGAGTCGCAAGGGCGTTCAATAAACATATCAAAGACAGAGGCTTGAAGAAAGGGGATTTGGTATTGAAAGAGATCCGAGCTCCAATTTTTGATCCACGAGGAAAGTTCAAACCAAGTTGGGGTGGCCCATATGTCATCAAGGAAATATTACCAGCAGGAGCTGTTCGACTTATGGACTTGGATGGGGTCGAGTTCGCTCGTCCTACCAATCTGGATCAATTAAAGAAGTATTATATATAAGGCCTGCTAGGTTGAAAACCTGTAAGGGCGGCCTAGGCAAAAGTTAAGGCATTTGAACTACGAGGACCTGATTCCCTAAAAAGAAAAAGAAAAAAAAAAGAAGAAAAAGAAGAAAAAAGAAAAAAAATGGGGATACGTAGGCAGCCCATAAAGTTACTTTGGGTGCAGTCCAAACAACACAACAAAATCTCAAAAGTAAATTATTATTGGCAATTCATTTGAAACTAATTGTTTGACATAGCAATTTATTGGTGTTAAGTAAAAGAACTATCGACATGCCATAGACATTCTATTCCTTGAGTCTTTAAGTTCTCTTGAGTTTCCTCAGAGTCGTCTTGTTTGCCTTCTTTCTTTTTCTCTCGAGTCTCCTTCTCTTTCGCAAGTAATGGTCATGTGCTGCCTCTACTGCCTCAAGAATGTCTTCTCTGCAAAGCCCAAGTCTCGTGTCCTTGATAAGGTCATAAATTCTTTCTTTGCAAGAAGCCTCCCTTTTGCCCAAATCATCCTTTAACCATTGCTTATATTCCGGACTCATCTTGAAAGGTCCTTCAGTGTTGGCAATTCGAGTCAATTTCAGGTCCGTAGGCAAGCAAGTCCTCGCCCACTTGACTATAGTAAGACCGATAGGTTCCACAGAGCAACAAGGTCCTGTTAAGGACGGTATAGTTTCCATGGCACCCATCTGGCGAAGAATTCTCGAAGTCCAATAGAAGGAAGTCGATCTCAGCCCTATGAGTTTGACGAAAGCACACCTCGAGGTTCAAAAAAGTACTTGTTCTTTACACCCCCATATAAAGACGTACCATTTGATGTTCCGCTACGACAGTGTTTGGAAATAACCCAACCAATCTCTCAAAGGAAAAGGCCTAGGGAGTTCAACTCGGTGCAAATAGAAGTGCTGGGGCTTGTACAGATTGATAGTGATAGGAGATAGAAAATTCAAGCACTCGAGCAGCCACATTTGCAATAAAAAGGGGCTACTTCCTAAAGGTGCTTTAGGGTTGCCATGAACCTCATCTAAACCATTCAGGGTTTCAGCTAATACCAAGGGAATAATGCTATGTCACTTGAGAAGAGGGGCAATCAATTCACATATTTGAACAGGGGCTTGAAGAGTGCCGGTGGAGATGAGAAAGCGACCAATTAAACAGAAAGCGAGTGCACGTTGAAGTTGAAGGGTGAAAGTCAGAATACCTTCGCTATCATGAGCCAAGAATGAGGTTGCTAACTTCATTAAGTCCACCATATGTTCCTTTACAAAGATCGTTACGTCCTTCTGAGGAAGGCCAAGAAAGTCTGAGAAAGAAGCAAGGTAATCCGAGCGAGGTGTAGGAAGGATGAATGGCTTTGCAGGTGAGCACAAAATTCCTCCATGGTTGGGCATAATTCTTCATAATTGAATCGAAAGACATGGATTTGAGGATCCCAGAAATATATAGCAGCAGTGAGAAGAGTCGTCTCGAGCTTCATATACCTTAGAGAGAGCAACGGTTCCAAGCCAAAGCACTTAAACTCAGTTTTGTTTTTGGCAGCCATGACAGCCAAAAACCCTTTTAGGAACCCATCCAAGGCTTCCATAATTATTGTAAATAAAAATAGGTGAGTTAGAAGGCTTCCCTCATGTGTTTTTATAGGGAAAAAGTCATAAATTCGATTCCTAAAAGGAGTAGAATCGTCAAAATAGCAAAATTCCTGAAAAATCGCGAAAAACGCGTCGACCTTGGGTAACCGTCCGAGGCCGGACGATCAGTCGTCTAGGCCCAGACGACTAACCATCCGGGGCTAGATGGTCACCCGAGGCTGACACCTTGTTTCGCCCAGTTTTGCCCTATTTTGCCCCGTTTGGCCTTTGTTCGCCTATTCGCACTTTTGAACCTCTTTTGATATGAAATCTCAAGTTTATTTTGAGTTAAAAAATGAATGAATATCTTGATATTGTTTAGCATGAAATGGTTTTGAAATGGATTGCATTGGTGGCCTTTGTGTGGGCATGGTTTGCTAGTAGGGTTGAATAACCCTTTCTATGCATATGATTTATAATCATTAGGGATGAACTCCTTCCCTTATCACTATGATTGGTTGTCATTTGGGATAAGAATACTTTCCCTATGTGCATGTGAATGATTGTTATCATGAGATGAATGTATCTCCTATATAGGGATGGCAATTTCGCCCCGATCCATAGGGTCCCGACTCGATCCATACCCGAATGGGCAGGTATTTTTTATTTTTTTTCGGGTATCGGGTCGGGTATGGGTATAAATTTTTAAAAAATTTCGGGTACGGGTCGGGTATGGACCCCAACAAGGAAAAACCCGAAGACCCGACCCGACCCGCTATATTTACAATATATATATATATATATATATATATATATATATATATATTACAATAAAATATAAATACCTACTTAAACCTATCTTGATATAGGCTTATGGAGTCCATTCGAAGGCTCATTATGTATTTTTATTGTTTTTTAATTTTTATATTTGTGTATAATATTTGTGTGATCATATTAGGTATGATTTTATTTGAACAAGATCATATTAATTAGGTGCTAAAAACATTTATAAGCTTGGTATATGATTATATGAATAACATGTAATAGGTGTAAGTAACAAAAAAATGGAATTTGGGGGAAAAAAATCCTCACAACAGGGCGGTCGGGTATGGGCGGGTCGGGCATGGGTAGTCCAATAAAACAGTGGATCGGGGATGGGGTTAATTGTTCATACCCATCGGGTATCGGGTCGGGCATGGGTATAAGAAATTAAAGGCCGGGTCGGGTATGGGGTAGTGTCGACCCGCATCCGACCCGACCCATTGCCATCCCTACTCCTATACGAGTTGGTGCTTGAGTTGAGGCATGAATAGCCTCTATATGAGATGACTTTGTGAACTTGTGGACTTATTAAGTGTTGGTGAGTAGAAACTTACCCTTGCCTTGATAACTTGAATGTGAGAAGGATGCGATCTTTCTCATGTTATGTGATTACCTTGATAGCTTGAGTATGAGAAGATGTGATCTTTCTCATGTTATTTGATTCCTTGATAGCTTGAATATGAGAAGGATGCAATTTTTCTCATGTTATGTGTTTACCTCGATAGCTTGAATGTGAGAAGGATGCGATCTTTCTCATGTTTTGTGATAACCTTGATAGCATAGTTTCCCCTCATATTATTCACCGGTGCAACTGGTGTAGTATGGGAAGACCTTTCATCGAACGTAATTTAGTGTAAGCTATGGATACCTCGTATTATTCACCAGTGCAATTGGTGTAGTATGGGAAGACCTTTCATCGAACACAGTTCGGTGTAAGCTATGGATACCTCGTATTACTTACCAGTGCAACTGGTATAGTATGGGAAGACCTTTCATCAAACGCAGATTCGATGTAAGCTATGGATACCTCATATTATTCACCAGTGCAACTGGTGTATTATGGGAAGACCTTTCATCGAACGTAGTTCGGTGTAAGCTGTGGATACCTCATCTTGTCCCTCAGTGTAACTGGCATACAATATAAGAAGAGTTTTGTAGAACTCATGAGGAGTACCTTTGTGTGTGGAAGGTTTGTGTGTGATGAATTCTATGGATTCAATAAAATGATCACTTTCTTTTCCCTGATGGGTGTTAATGAAATCAATCCCCCAGGCAAAAATGGATTGTTCTTTAATCATTGGCTCACAAGTGAAACTTGTTCACTAATGAGGGGCTTCTGTCACAATCCATTTTTGTCACCTTAACTAGGACACATCATTTCATGTAGGATTTTGAGTTCTTTTTGAGTCTAGTCTTTTGCATTGAGTTTCCATGGCATTGAATATCATGTGTATGAATTTTGAAGTGATTTGGAGTTCATTTCGATAGTCAATAAGAACTTTTGCGACTTTAATGGCATAATCGTCTTTTAAGCCGTATATTTTCCATTTGACCTTGAAATGAATCCCGAGTCATTCCCTCAAGTTCATATGAGCATATAGAGTCTATATATAGATTCAATTTCATGAACTGATGGTTTAAGATCAATTCGGCTCATAACGATTCGGGTTGGCTAAAAGACCCTTTCTTGGTTCGCTCAAATTAACTCACAAGACCCACTCAATTTTCTCTCATTTAACTTCAATTGGGCTTTATTTACATCCTAGGTATGTTTAGAAAGATCGAATTTCGATTGGGAAAGCATTTGGTTCGACCTTGTGTATAAACCCAAGCTTAGTAACGGTGAGGCATCATGGTTAACCACCTTTTCAAAACCTAACCATGCACCCATGGTTAAGGATTTTTGTCCTAAAATGTCTAAAAATGTGTCCCCCTTCGAAACACGATCGTTTTGGCTTTTATTTCGTCAAAATCAGACTTAATTTGACCATTTTAGGACTTCTAAAGCGAGTAGGAGTCAAAACCGAAGTAAAATAGAAGAGCCCCTCGGGTAATCGTCCGAGGCTGGACGGTCAGCCGTCTAGGCCCAAACGGCTAACCGGCCGGGGCTAGTTGGTCACCTGAGGAGTCCGTCCTTAACTAGGTTTCTGACTCTTCTCTCCCTCTTTTGACGGTTTCCTCCGCCATTACAACTTGTTTTCTCTTAGAATTGTGTAAGTTTGAGTTGTTTGAGCACCAAGAGAGTATCTAATAGCCCTAGGGTCATTATCTAATGAATTAATCCTACCCATTGGTTCATGGGGTCAGTTCTCTATACAAAGGGCATGATATTCAGCACATAGGGGGAGGTTAATAGCACTTTACACTTAGAGAGAGAGGGAGCTACGAGTTTAGAGAGCTAGAAGGACATCAAGAGAAGGCTTTTCAACCCTAAGCAAGCAAGATAACAAGGATTTCGAAGGCAAGGGAGGTTCTACAAGAGGTAAACACACTTTCAATTGCTGAAATTAGACTTTCCTCCTTCATCTTCTCCTCCTTTCTTTAGGATAGTTCTAGTGCATGTAATAGCTCTTCTTATGGATTGAATTCAATGCTTTTATGATGTGTTATGAATGATTTTGAGATGGTTGATGGCTTTATATGCTTGATAATCCCTGTTTTACTAAGGATTGGAGAGCGTTACTCTTTCTATCCTCTTAAATCATGCATAGTTCACATGTCTAGGTTGCTGTGATAATTGTCATGAGTTGATGCTCCTGTTAGTTGATATATATGATATAAATGATGTCCATGATGATTTGAGCATGTGTTAGAGTCTTTTCATAGGATTTCATGCATAGTTGTGAGATTAGGGTTTCGATAACCCTAAAATCGCACAAGTTTCATACAGCATGTGTAGCTTAACTCTATGAGTAGTTTCTCGTCATAGTCATTCTATATATGCTGCATATAGTTGAATCATGCTAGGTTTGCATTCATGTAGTGGATTTTATAGGGTTTTTGGAGATGTTATCCTTTTTTAAGGATAATTATCCTTTTTGTTAAGTAGGGTTTTTCATGAGAGCTTTTTGTGATGTGTTTAAGCATGAAATCACTTCTATTGTGTTCTAGTATATATGTTTTACGTAGGATATGATGATTGCACCTCCCCATAGTGACTTTTTTACGTGAAATTATCTTAGGATAGTTTTGCTTAAGAAAGCTCGCCGTAGGAAGGCCTGTTTTCATATTTTACATAAAATGTCATCTTTTTGGATAGAATAGATTTAGTTATCATGTTTATTGATATAATTGTGGTCTCTCATGATTTTTAGTGTGTCTTCGGTAGGTTTTTTATGCATGTTAGTCAGGTCATTGCATGTAGGATTGAGTTAGGGTCCTGAGTTATTCATTATTCTTGTTGTTGGCAGTGACAAATGGATGATTTTAGGCCTTTTCATGATTTTGTCCAGATTAGTATATCGTTTTCTTTGCATGGTTTTGCGCACTTGTAAGGGTGCAAATAGGTACAATAATTGACCTATTGCAAATAGGGCTGCTATTGCTTGAAATTGCTAATGCTTGGAGCTATTGCGCTCAGGTAAATGGGTGTGAAGGTGCCCCAATTCACCTTTCTTGTTCTTTCTTTTCTCTTCTCCCTCCTAGGGTTACTTCTTAACACATGGTAATTATCAAGGGTTTCCTTTGTTAATAAAATTCTAATTTTCTATCAAAGTTTCCGTCTTATGGAAGTTTTCAATTTTGGATTATTCAATACATTCTTCAAATAAGGAAACCTAGGGTTTTTACCATGGGTTTGTATTAGGTTGTAACCTTATTCTTTTCGAACTACGTAGATTTTGATCCATTTATTTCGCTGCATGGTACGTAGGCGTTCTTTTTGAGGCTCAAATCCATTCTAGGATCCAAGTATCCTAGGTTTTTCTTCTTTTCTTTTTTCTGTTTTATTTTATTTTATTTGTTTGATTATGCATGGATGATTGGATGGAATATATGATATGCATACTGCCTTGTAATGATATATGCTGATATTTGAGTGAAAAAGATTTTAAGTTAGCCCTATCAAATTAAGAGACCAACTCGGGCGATGTGGGTGCCTATGGGCTTTACCCAGAACCTTCCCACGTCGTAACTTAGCCCCCGAATCCAATATTTTGGTTTTAAAGACTTTGCTTTTCCTTTAATGGAGTCATGTGGTTTTGAAAATAAAACATTTTTATGGTTTTCCTCTTTTCCCTAAAAAATGAGGTGGCGACTCCTTTTTGTTTGTTGTCTTTCACACCCCTACTTATCTTTTTGCCAAAGCCTTGTAGGCCGTTTTTCGGGGTTCACAGCATGTTTTTGCTTTGTTTTGAGTCTAGTCACTTGCATTAGTTTTTTAGGGTCATAAGGGTAGTGGATATGAATTTTGATTCAATTTGGAGTTGATCCCGATAGTCAATTAGAGATTTTGTGACTTTAAGGGCATTATTGTCTTTTAAGTTGTATCTTTTCTCTTTGACCTTGAAATGATCTCCAAGTTGTCAATTGGAGTTCATATTGATACATAGGAGGTATTTATAGGTTCAATTTGATGAATTAATGGTTTAGGATTAAAATGGCTCAATATGGTTTAGGTTGGTTAAGAGACCCTCTTCGGGTTGGCTCAAGTTGGCTCATGATTTTCACTCAATTCCCACTCATTTGACTTTAATTAGTCTTAATTTCATCCCAAAATGTGTTTTAGAAGGTTGAATTTTAAATAGGAAAGCATTCGGTACGACCTTCTGTGCATACTTAAGCTTAGCGACAGTGGTACATAGCAGTTAGCCGCCGTTGTAAAACCAAACCATGCAGCCATGGCTAGGGATTTTTGTTCTAAAATGTCTTAAATTACATTCCTTTTCAAACCACGGTCATTTTAGCTTTCGTTTCATCAAAATCGGAGTTGATTTGACCCCCGAAACACATTTGGAAGCTGAAAGGGCTCAAAATAGGCAAGAGTTGACAAGGCCTTCGGGTAACCACCTAGGCCTAGGCGGCTAGCCACCTGGGCCCAGGCTGCTAGTCGCCCAGCTCTGGGTGGTCAGCTAAGGGGCTCCATTAATTTTAATGGGTTTTTGATCTCTTTCTTATTTTTGACGAATTTTCCACCTCCAGCCACCATTCCTTATTATTTTCAGCCCTATTTGAGTGCCTTAAGCCCCAAGAGAGCCTCTAATGACCCTTAGATTGATATTTAAGGTTTTAATCCCAACCATTGAGGGATTCCCCTCAAGCTCTGTAATACCCCTCTATGTTTCAGCATTAGGAGAGGCAACCTAGATCCACTTTTATGCTTTTAACCTAATTTCTGAGAGAGAGGTAGAGAAAGAGAGTTCCAAAGGAGAGCTAGGGTTTGTGGAGGCTTGAGGGAGAGTGTTTCAAGTCATTGACAAGAGAACGAAGGAGTCTCTACAACGATAAGAAGGTTGAACCATAGGTATATCTCTATCCCTTTTATGCTGAAATTAGGGTTTTTGCTTAGAATAACTCTATTGTATGTTAAAGCTTATATTTTTTTATCATGTGTTGTTGCTTCTATTAGTTGATATACATGATTAGAATGTTGTTCATGAGTAGTTTTGCATGCTAGAGGGTTATTTTATGTGGTGTAATGCATAGTTGTGATTCTAGGGTTTCTATAGTGCTGAAATTAGGGTTTTGCTTGAAATAACCCTATTGCATGTTAAAGCTTGTATTTTTATCATGTATTGATGATTCTATTAGTTAATATACATGATTTAAATGTCATTCATGATGAGTTTTGCATGATTTAGGATTATTTCATGTAGTTTAAAGCATAGTTGTGATTCAAGGGTTTTTATTGTCCTTGTTTAGGGTTAGTTGCGTATAACATGATAGTTTAGGGTTTTTTATTGGTTTTTCTTCATAGTTGCTATATATGTATTACATATGGAATAACTATGATAATTTTTGCATTCATGTTAGTGGATTTCCAGGTTTTTTTTATGTATGCCATGGTTCTAGGATTGCACTAAGGTTTATGAAAATTCACTATTTATGTTGTTTGCATGATTAGTGGATGATTTTAGGCTTTAATGCTTTTCTATCCAGATTTATATATCATTGTTTTTGCATGGTTTTGAGCATGTGTAAGGGTGCAAACAGGTACGATAATTGCCTTATTGCAAATAGGCCTATTATTGTTTAAGCTTGCTATTGCTTAGAGTAATTGCCTAAAGTAAGTAGGGTTTGAAGGTGCCCCAATTCACCTTTTTCTTCCTTAATCCTTTCTCTTCTCCCCTTTTAGGGTTACTTCTTAATGTGAATCCATGGTAAATTACTAGAGGTTTCCTTATTAAAATAAATATCTTTTTATCAAAGTTTCCATCTTATGGAAGTTATATTTCAAACTTGGTTTAAATATAAGATTTTCTATCTTTTAAATAAGGAAACCTAGGGTTTTTACCATAGGTTTATATTAGGATTTAACACTATTCTTAATCGAACTACGTGGACTTTGATCCATGTATTCCGTTGCATGGTACGTAGACTTTTTGAGGTTCAAATCCGCCCTAAGATCTAAGTATCCTAGTTTAGTTTTGTTTTTCTTTGTTTTGTTTATTTGTTATGGGTGGAATATATGATATGCATGCAATTCTTGATGTAATATATTTGCTGATTTTTGTATGGTAAGATCTTAATTTAGCCCATATAAACTAAGAAACCGAAAGGGTGACATGGGTGCCTATAAGCTATGCCTAGAACCTTCCCATGTCATAACTTAGCATCCGAATCCCCGATTTCCTTGGTTTCCAAAAGATTGTTTTTGCTTTTCTTTTTTAAACATGGAGTTATTCTTTTGTTTTCTTAAAACAAAATTGGTTTTTAGGGTTTTCCTTGTTTCCTTTAAAAAAAAAATAAGGTAGGAACTCCTTTTCTTTTTCAACTAAATCTTTTTCAATCATGTGGACCACTTTTTGGGGTTCACAGTTTGGTGACTCTGCTGGGGATTTGTTGGCTAGACTCTATATGATTTTATTGGGCTAAATTAATTTCTTTTGTTAAAATCAATCACACTGCATCCGCTTGATTGTGTGCTTTCATTTATTGCATTGTGTGCGCAAACTCTTGCATGATAGGATCGATGTCCTTCGATGTATCCTTGCCACTAATGGGCCTAGCCTCAACCTTACACTTCCTGACTCCAAGTGTTGGTGTGAGCGCCACGCCCTAAACTACATAGCTCGAGAATACGTATTAGCCTCAAAGAACTAACACGGAGAGGAGTCGCCACCCAATATTAGGAACGAGTTAACCCTAGCAGGGTCTAACTCGTCATAACCAGAGATTCGGATTCGGAGCTAGGGTACGCCACTAGGAAGGTGTTAGGCACCTAGCTACACCCAGTTAGAATCGGCCCCCACACATGATTAATGGCTTTAATTAATCTAAATGCTCAATTAAAATTAACCCTATTCATTTAACCACAGCAGCACACAAATCATGATGATATGATAGAAATACAAGTGCAAAATAATCATAAATAAATAAAAGTACGAAATAATCAACTATTAATACAAATAAAATAAAGAGAACTGTCTGCCGAAAATAAGGTGCGTATGCATCATTGATTGTTGCGTACGCATCACTGATAGGTGCGTACGCACCTATCGCAAAACTCACATATCAATCTACAACATGCATCCCAAAATAAATAAAATATATAAATAAATTCAAATATAAACACTAAACCTAAATCATGCTAATCATACTTTAGACAAAAATAAAATAAAACAAAAATAATAAAAGAAGAACTAAAATAAAAAGCTAAGTAAAACTAAATTTACCGACTTTGTAATTGTTTGTGGCCCCTTAGGTCTTTGGATTGAATCAAGCCAACATAAATCCTCCTCTTCGTCAAAGTGTTATCACAGCAAAGAGATCAAAACTCACTCAACTTTGAAAAGAAATAGAAAAGAAAAAGATAATAAGAGAAAAGAAAAGTGATTTTCGTCACTTTTCAACAGCAGCAACTTCAATCACGTTTTTGGGTATGAAAACATTAGAATTAGACAAAACTCATGAAATACAAAGTTGTAGAGAGTTGAATTATCTTTCTAAGAAGACTAATTTTATCAAATTCTCACTTCAGAATCAAAATTTATGATTAAAATACGCTTGCTAGTTTTTAGAAAAACTGCCGCTAAATTATGAGGAATTTCACTCTCTAAAAACCCTATTCTCCCTCTCTCTAAGGCATTAAAAGAGTATTTATAGCTGAAAACTAGGGATTCCCTTTCCTTCCTAGATAGGTTTCTTGGAGAATAATCAAAAGGTGTTACCAATAATTAAAAAGTCTTCCAATCTGAATAGGAAATGTAAATTGCCTTTTCTAAAAATTAGGAGAGTGGCCGCTAACACGCATGCACATTTATTGTATGTGCGTACACACACTTATCACATACATACACGTGTTAGTGGTATGATAAAAATGACTAATTTAATAAAATAATTTTCCTTTCATTTTAACCAAAAATCTCATGCTGTGATTCGCACTAATTTTTCAACAATAATCCGTTAATGACCACACTAAACTCATCATCGGGGCCACGGGACTTGAGATGACAACGGGTACAAAATGGGGTGCCTATAGTTGCCCTTCTTTTGGCTGAGTTTTGTATTACAATACGAAAATCAAAAGCTTGAGAAGACAAACCATTTACTAGTTGGCAACTTAAAGTCCACACACACACACATGTAATAAGGTCGTGCCAAACTCAACTAACTACCTACGTACTCCTCAAAGACCAGACCTAGCGTAGTTCATGCAAAATAATAGAGGAACTCGGTAGGTAATTTCTTGAAACTACCAACTGAAAAAGATCAGTATGAAAATTTTATTTCTTTCCTGGGGAATAAATAAGAAGCTTCATCCCTTTCTTGGGGAGTGAATAAGAAAACACTAATGATAGAAACTCTATCCGTTTCCCTGTAGATAAAGGTGTGATCCCTTTTCTAGTGGATCACAAACAAACATAGAAGACCCCTTTTCCTATGGATCACAAACAATCATAGAAGACCCCTTTCCCTATGGGTCACAAATATAGAAGATCCCTTTCCCTGTGGATCAATCATAAAAATAGTGATAAAGTGCCCCTAAAGGCGAGTAAGAATTCTATCTAAAACTCAAACCCAAAAGTGTCCATCTGGACAAGCAGGAACTCTATCTAGAGTTCAAACCTAAAAACAATGATAAGGTGCCTCGCAAGGCAAGTAAGAATTCTATCTAGAATTCAAACCCAAAAGTGTCCATCTGGACAGGCAAGAACTCTATCGAGAGTTCAAACCCAAAAACAATGATAAAGTGTCTTGCAAGGTGAGTAAGAAATCTATCTAGAATTCAAACCCAACGACGATAAATGCAACAGACTAGCCAAGTAATTAATAGAGAATATATCATGAGAAAGACCTCATCCCTTTCATAGGGAATGCACATGAAAACATCAAATCACTCGAATGTATATGGATGCAGACCCTACGTCAAGAAATAAACGACAGGAATAAACCCCAATCTAAGGGATGAACAAAAACATGACTCACAGAACAAGCATAAGAAGAGAAGACTTTCAAGACACGATAAAGAGGATATTGATTCATGAAATCACAACAAATAATCTCTGAAATGTTCTTTTACTCTGGGACACAATCCTCACAAGGTTCACCTTGCCCTTGCTCAAAGTTCCTCCTTCTATTCTTATCATTCTCTATTCACTTTCATTTTTCATTTCTTTTTTTTTTTTTTAATAATTTTTTAAGCCCTAACTTTAAACTAGGCCGCCCTTTCGGGTTTTCAACCTAGCAGGCATTCCCTTTCTTATTTTATATCAAATTCAGACCAATGTGATGTTCACCCACCAACAACTCCATCAGCATCTCCAAAAGATTATTTTCACCATCATACCTTCTCAGTGGCATTAAATTGCTTGAAACCTTCTTTATGACATGGTAAACATTAATAAAGTGCTAATCTTTCTGTTTAAATTATCGATGGTTCAACTTTCTAACACATCAGTCTCTTGCACATGCCTCTTGCATGAACAAGGATGTGGCTGCACCTCTAAAAGTTGCCTACGTACCCAAAAAGGGATTAAGCCTTACGTAGTTCATTAATACTTGAACAACTTCAATCAATCAGAGAGGACTTTTATCTAGACTGTAATGTAAGCTTTAGGCTCTAGGCTCATTAAAGAAGGGATGATAAAGGCTCAAGTTTAATTTCAATGGGTTCCTATCTGTTAAGAATTACTTCATCAATGCTCATTTCATTTTCCAACTTGGCACTTCACTTTCTATCTCATTTTTGCATCTTTTCTTTCTTTTCTTTTTTCCTTCTTCTTTCTTTCTTTTTTCTTTCCTTTTCTTTTCATCTCTTATGTTTATTTTTTTCTCATTTTTTTTTCAATTTTCTTTTCATCTTTCTTTCTATTTCAATGGTTTATACACCACCCTAAACATCTCTTTAAAATTTGCCCCTAGTGTAGGGGGTAATCCTTGACAATAATATCAAAAAGGAAAATATTCAGGCTCAACATGGCTAGCAAGGGATTTTTCTTTTCTTTTGAAGGATAGCAGAAATGATGGCCTCTCTTCATTTTGATTTCCATTGTTCACAGTTCAACCATTAAAAGGGTAAGTCTATTAACTCATGTGCTAGAAGAGTAAACTATATCAAACCCTTGAGAAAGCAAGCAATAAATTAATGAAAACCATTCATTGATAATCAAAAGAAACAATCATACCAAAATAATTATCCCAACATAATTGTTCCAAACCATAAAAATCTAACCAATTATTCAAATAATGTCTTAAAACCATGGAAACTAAAAGAAACTAAGCAATCCTCTATTTTCAAACCCACTATGTCCCATTTGCATATGGAGGTGGCATGGCGTGGTGGTTTGGGAGTGGATTCATCGCTATTTTTGGTGCTTCTGGCCTAGGAAGCTTCCCTGAATCGATCATATCATGAATGGTGTGGCGAAGATGATTGCACCTATCAATATAATGACCATTACTTTGGTGAAAATCACAATACTCATTCTCATTGTAGTTTGGTGCCGACTTATTGATAGGAATAGGATCCAGCAGCTTCAACTTTCCTCTTTTCACTAAATTCCGAAGGGTTGTAGATAGAAACACACCAAGTGAAGAGAACTCCTAAGGTCCACTATGAGGATTAACTGCATTAACCTCATTAGCTTTGTTGCCATTACTTGCACTCGAGTTGCCAAGTTTATACGTACACTTCTTCCCATCATACTTATCAATTAGCCCACTATCCATGCCATCCTCAACTTGTATACCAACATCGTACAAGTCTTCAAAGGTCCTCAATGGAATAAGCATCAATGGTCGTCCAAAAGCCGGTAGAAGATTCTTCACAATCATGCGCACCTCATCATTTTCAGTTAGACGATTGGGCATTTTAACAGCTTTAGCTCTCCACCACATGAAGAACTCAAAGAATGTCTCATTACCCTTTTGCTTTGTAGTCTCCAAATCTCGCAAAGTTACATCAAGTTGGGCATTATAGTTGTAATAGTGCACGAACTCCATTGCTAGCCCCTTCCAGTCTCGGGTCTTTGCAATATCCAAGGAAAGGTACCAATTCATAGCATCGCTATTAAGGGTCCTTGGGAAACAATGCATAATCTGCTCTTTAGAAAGCGCTAATAGGTTTCATCGCTAGAATGTACTGCTTTAAATGATTGTGAGGATTACCAATCCCATCAAACACATCCATCTTAGGCATTTTAAATTTTAGGGGTAGTTGGACGTTAAGGAATAGACATAATTCATCCATGTCTAACATGTACTCTTCAACACCTTGAGACTTCCTCAAAATGGTCTTTATCTTTTCCACCTCAGCAGAAATGTCTTACACCTCTTTTCCCTTCCTCTTGGTTTCAGCTTCCTTCTTCTCAGATTCAGCTTCTTTCTTCTTAGATTCAGCTTCTTTCCTCTTATAGTAGTCCTCGTTATCTTCTTTACTAAAGATGAAATCTTCATCCTCCACCTTAGTTTTGGATTCTTCTTTCGTTGCTTGTTTACCCTGGTTGATTTCAATCTTTTGGAGTCTTTCTAAAATAGGCACTGTGAACCCCCAAAAAGTGGGCCCACAGGGACTGTGAAGAAAATAGGTTTGAAAAAGAAAACAAAAGGAGTCACCACCTTATTTTTTAAAGGAAATAAGGAAAACCCTAAAAATAGTTTTGTTTTAGGAAAACAATTTAAATGACTCCATATTTAAAAAGGAAAGGCAAAAACAGTCTTTTTGGAAACCAAAGAAAATTGGGGATTCGGAAGCTAAGTTATCACATGGGAAGGTTCTAGGCAAAGCCTATAGGGACCCATGTCACCCTTTTGGTCTCTCGGTTTATTTGGGCTAAATTAAAGTCTTTTCAACACATAAATCAATAAATATCATCACAAAACAGCATGCATATCATATATTCCATCCAATCATCCATGCATAATAAGCAAGATAAAATAGAAAATAACACACAAAAACCTAGGATACTTGTATCCTATAACGGACTTGAGCCTCACGAAGAGCGCCTACGTACCATGCAATGAAATACATGGATCAAAATCCACGTAGTTCGATTAGAATAGGGTTAAACCTTAATACAAACCTATGGTAAAAACCCTAGGTTTCCTTATTTGAAAGAGAATTGAATATGATAGATAAACCAAGTTTGAATTTAGAAAGAATTCCACAAAATGGAAACTTTGATAAAAAAAACCAGAATTTTATTGGTTAAGGAAACCCTTGATTAAGACCATAGACTCATATTAAGAAATAACCCTAAAGAGGGAGAAGGGAAAGAGTTAAAGAAGAGAGGTGAATTGGGGCACCTTCACACCCACTTACCTGAGCGCAATAGCTCCAAGCATTAGCAATTTCAAGCAATTGCAGCCCTATTTGCCATAGAACAATTACCACACCTATTTGCACCCTTACATATGCTCAAAACCATGCAAACACAACAATATGCAAATCTGGACAGAATAGTATTATGGCCTAAAATCATCCACTAAACATGCTAACAGCAAAAACAGCGAACAATAATAAGCTCTAATGCAATCCTAATACCATATTATGCATAAAAAACCTAGAAATCCACTAATATGCATGCAAAAAGCATCATAGTTATCATATATGTAAAACACATACAGCAACTATGAAGAAAACAAATAAGAAACCCTATGCTAACATGCTGTATGAAACTAACCTAAAACAAGGACACTAAAAACCCTAAACTCACAAACATGCTTGAGGACACACAAAACAAACTCTAAACATGCTAAACTCATATTAAACAAAACTCAAATCATGCATATTAACTAACTAAAGCAGTAGAACATGATAAAAACCCTATCTTTAACATGCACTAACACTATTCTAAAACAAGGACAATGGAAACACTAGAATCACAACTATGCTTTAAATCCTATGAAACAATCCTAAAGCATGCTAAACCCATCATAAACAGTAAGTATTTCATGTATATTAACTAGCTAAAGTATTAATACATGATAAAAAAAGCTATCTTTAACATGCAATAAGCCTATTCTACATGAAACCTTAGTTTAAGCTTGAATAGAAGGGAAGAATACCTTAGGAAAGCTTCCTTGCTGCTGTGGAGACTCTCCTCTTGACTTGTGGATGACTTGAATCAATGTTCTCCAAGGCTACAGCAGGTCCTCTAGCTCTCCTTCAAGTCTCTCTCTCTTATTCTCTCTCAAACACTCAAGTTTTAATGCATGAAGTGGCTCCCAATTGTCTCTAATTGCCTCCCCTATGCTGCAGCATAGGGGGTATTTATAGACTTCAATTAGGATTAACTAATGGTTGGGATTAAAACCCTAGAAATTAATCTAAGGGCTATTAGAGACCCCCTTTGGGCTTAAGTAACTCAGGAGTTACCAAAAATTAGAAGGAAACCGTCCAAAAGAGCCCAAATACGTCAAAATAGGAAGAAGTCCGATTCAGCAAAGAGTTAGATAGCAAATAGGAAAGTGTTCTCGGGTGACCACCAAGGCCTGGGCGGCTAGCCACCTGGGCCCAGGCAGCTAGCCGCCCGAGGCTGGGTGGTCACCCGAGCCCACTTCGGATTTTTAGCCTATTTTGACTCCTTTCCCTTCTAGGAGTGTTTCAGGGGTCAAATTAAGTCTGATTTTGATGAAACAAAAGCCAAAACGACCGTGTTTCAATGAGGAATACATTTTTGAACATTTTATGGTGAAAACCACTAACCATAGGTGCATGGTTAGGTTTGAAAAAGGTGGTTAACCGCTATGTTCTACCTTTGCTAAGCATAGGTATGTACATAGAATCAAACCAAATGCTTTCCAAACCAAAATTAAACTTTCTAAAACACTTTTTAGGGTAAAATGATAACTAATTAAAGTCAATTTGAAAAGATTTGATTGGTAATTGTGAGTCAATTAGAGCTAACCCAAAGAAAGGTCAATTAACCAACTTAAACTACATCGAGCCATTTTAATCCTGAGCCATTGATTCATCAAATTGAAACTAGAAATACCTCATATGCATCCATATGAACTCCAATTGACAATTTGGAGATCATTTCAAGGTCAAATAAAAAGTTTGGGACTTAAAAGACGATTATGCCCCTCAAGTCACAAAAGCTCTTATTATCTCTCAAGAATGACTCCAAATTGAACCAAAATTCATATCCATTGTCCTTGTGACTCTAAAAACCTAATGCAAGTGACTAGACTCAAAAACAAAACAAAAACATGCATGAAATGATGAGCCCTAGTAAGGTGGTGCAAAAATGGGGTATGATAGGCGCCATTGATTTTTCCATCATCTTTGCCATCATCTCTTCCAATCTCTTCACTAAATCTTGTTTAGCAACCATTACAACAGTTTGGATAACTTCTACTTTTTCTAGACGAATTATGGACCCAAGTTGGTTGTGTAGGATTCTCTTTAGAAGCAATGATTGGTTATCCCTGCAAAGAATATTCCTTATAAAAATCATTTACCGTGATTATCCATAATGATTTCATATCAATTTCCATTCAAACATGCCTCTAGAATAAAGCCCAACAAAGACTAGAGAATTAAACCAAAAAAGGAACCCAGAAACACTTAGACTAAGACTCAAAGACCTAAAAGGAAAAAATGAAAGTGGACATAGACTCTTAAAATGACAACTGAAAACCTAGACAAGAGACATGGTGACAACACGCAACATTAAAAAAGAAAAGATGTAAACCTTATAATAAATGGGCCAATGCACCTAAGAGAAGGTAATGGAAGACTCAACTAACCCTAATACCCTAAAATGAAAGACTCTAATGAATGAGATGCCCCTAGAAAAAAGAGAGAAATGGTAATGGACCTAAAACCCTAAAAGAAAGCCCAACATAGGATCATATTAAGAATGCATGAAACCAAGGATACCACATTGGGTTCAACCAACCACAGTCTATTCATTTTTCGCATCTAGGCCCATTACAATATTCACACATTCTTCCACTCTCATTTGGATCCAAGCCAATATTTACTTTTTGATTTTTTGATTTTTGATTAATTGATTTATTTATTTATTTATTTGGGCTTGGACCCAATTGCAAAATCACACACCTCACCTGTCAATTGAGCCTAAACTTGAAAAAGAGAATAGATAATGCATGCCTTGTCCCAAGCTCATGATGAATTCCTAATATGAATGCAACATGACATGGTACACATTCAAACAAAGGTATGCAAAGGTTAGTGGGGTGACAAGTGGTGTTGGTTAATAGGGTACTTCTCATTTAAGGGTTGTTAGGATTATGCCATAAAGCCAATCATACAGATGACTGTTTAGGGATTAGGAACAATCAATTGATTTCATTTATATATGTCACATTTATTATTGATTTAATAAAAGGGCTTATTCTATTATGTTTATATGCATAATTTATTTACATAATATGTCCATGGAGTTAGAGTTGAGAACATGAAATTACAAAGGGTTGTAATTTTGAGACTCTAAATATATCTCTGTACTAAACTCCTAAATCATTCCTAGTTGAAGGTCCACTATGATGGACAATAATGAACCATAGGACTAGCACTTATTAGGTTGACTCTATAGGAGGATAGCTAGTCTCAAGCTATTTGTGTGGAGACACTACAACCAACAAGTGGGTGCCTGTTATAAGAATAGGTACATTGAATGTGACCAAAGATATGAGATAAACTGAATGGAGTTTTAACTTGCCTGTCAATCAGTTTCTCATTGTTATAGTGGTACTAGTAATCCTTAGACCTGAGACACCATGGTTGTCTTATGCATGTAGCTTTAGAAGTTTGATAACACTAAGTGCAGATCCTATTCAGGGGTCTATAAGGGTGTTCATTGGCCCTTCTGCTATGTGTGTGAAGGCATATGAGTGATCAACAAGGAATCCATCACTCTCAGGAAAAAGGGAGTGAATGTCTCATATAGCATTCATTGAATATAACTCATTAAATCCATGGGCCCATGGTAGAATGAATATGGAAAGGAGTTTCCATAAGTTCATCATTGAGTTGATATTAATGAATGAGTATAAAGTAATTGAACTAGGGACTTGACAGACTTCCATGTCCTATTAGTTCAATTGGAGACATTGAGTTGATGGAAGGATGGAATTGTAACATATAAACTATAACAGAGGGGTTCTTTGTAAATGACTATTCACCTCATTAAGGACCACACCATGAGCCATATGCTAGGTGTTACTCATGGTTAGTAGAAGCCCTAATTGATATAAATGAGTTATAATCAATTAGGCAATTGAAAGGAGTTTCAATTAGACCCGTAATAGAAAGTGTTCCATTGTGCACAACTTGTGCTGTTCCTACTACTTGATGATGTGAACCCAATAGGTCACACACTGATCATGCTAAGAGAGCTTGATTGTCTATGAGAGAAAGGATATAAGTGATTAAAGAAAAGTTCTTTAAGGGGCTAATTTGTATTTGATGCAAACTAGTGGGCCAATTGTGTAATTAAGAGTAATTACACAAATTCCACTAGGGTTAGGAATCCCCCTATGGCTGGCCCTATTAATGGGCTATATAATGCCCATTATGTGGGGATCACAGAAGGACAATTCATTCTCCCAAGGGCTGGCTGGAAAAATTACAGCTCTCCCTCTCTCTCTCTCCCTCTTCTCCACCTCTAGTAACCATAAGGAAGAAGAAGGAAAGGACAACAAGCTCTAGCTAGGTGTGGATACTGTTGGAGGCAGCACACTTGGGCTGCTCATTCACCGCTGTCCGGAGACAAAGCTTGGAGCAAAAAGGAGAAGAAAAAGCTTGGAGCATAAAGGAGAAGACCATATCAAACTGTAAGTAATTCCACCCTCTTCTAGTTAGGGTTTTTGTTTTGTATTAAGCATAATTAAGATTCATGGTTTTGGGAATCATAGGAAAAATTTTAATTCCGCCTTTATAGTTTTTCCTCTCTAGTTAGATTCCCAACAGTGGTATCAGAGCCATAGTTATGCCTAATACAAACTACATATGGTCTGTAATTCATGGTAAATTGATTGGTTAATAAATCTGGAATTTATGTTCATGCATTGGAAAGGGTTCCCAAGCATTCGGATGCATCATAATTGGATTATGAGTCTAGAACAGAAGGAAGAAGGAGAAGACCACCATGTTTGAATCTGGGTTTTAGAACCCTAGGGTTCTTGCTACTGTTATGATCAGATACTTCTGTAAAATTGATGAATAATCATTATAGGATGATGATATATGATGTATAGATCATATTCTTTAATAATCAAAGGAGTCTTGACGCATAAAGAATCAAAAAGGTTTGATTTCTTGGAAGAACACAGCAGCCTGTTTTTCTGCAGAAAGTCATCAATGGAGTTTTGTTCATATCTTGAGCTAGGGAACTCCAAATTGCATGAAACCAATTTTATTAGTTTCCTAAGACATGTAAGATACTAGGAAAAATAATTTGGTAGCCTGAATTAATCATCTTGCTGGGTTTTAAATCAATTTGTGATCATGGACAGTATGTTGTCAAATTCTGGACAACCTACTGTTCTTGAATTGTTTAGAACAATTGGGGATGATTTGATCATCCAAACCACTTCAATTAGCTTAGTAATTCATGTAGGGACATGATACAAAAGCTGGTTTTGTTGGTGGAGTTGAATTGTTTAAGTTTTAGAAACTTTTGTGACCTTGGAGGTCCTCCAATGGTGGTGCCAGCCCTGGGTTCTTGAAACCCTAATGTTCTTTGAAGAAGACAGCCCTCTTGGCCACTCCACACGTGTCCATGGGCTTGGCCCACACCCTGGCTTGAGTTCCCCTTTGCTGGCCATGGCCTCCCATGGCCTGGCCAAGCCATGGCAGCCTTGCCTAGCCATGGCAGCCCACTATAGGTGGCGGCAGCCTTAGGGTTTCTTAGGTAACCCTAATTCCCTTTAATGATGAAACCCTAAATCTATTAATGGCATTAATTAAAACCCTAATTGAGCAATTAATTACCATAATTAAAGTGTTTAATGATTGGTCATTAATTGACCAATCATGGTTATTAATCATTAGGGTATAATTAAGTGCATTTATGATGTCTAGGGTTTAGGGTTTAGGAAACCCTAATTCGTATTAATTAAACCATAATTCTATTAATGCATTAATTAATAACTAAACCTAGTAATTAATGTGTCTAACCTAGGGTTAAATGATTGGTCATTAATGACTAATCATGATCATTAATGGTTTAGTAATTAATCATTGGCATTTAATAGGTTTAAGGTTTAGGGTTTTAGAAACCCTAATTAGTGCATATTAATTAGGTGTAATTAATATCCTAGGTGGCATTAATTAAACCCTAATCCTAATCATTAATACCGTATAAACCTAGGGTTTAAATGATTGGTCATTAATTGACCAATCATAAGGCATTTAATGCATTAGGGTTACACTTAGGGTTTAGAGTTAATGCATTTAGGGTTTAGGGTTTTAGGAAACCCTAATGCACTAATTAATTAATAAAATGATTTTATTTAATTCTGAAATTGATTATTTAATTAATGGTGATTAATTTTATAATGTTTTAAATGGTTTAAAACACAATTTAGGATTAAATTAAAATCTAGAATTTTTAATTAAATGAAATTGTTTTGTTTAATTAAAGAAACCCTAATATTTGATATTAGTGTTCAATTAGGGGACTTTAAATGTTTCAATTGATTTGATTAATTGAAATTAAATGTCTTAAATGTTAAGACTTAATTAATTCAGGAACTTATGCATCTCCTAATAAGATTAGGACACATTAATGAGATTAATGAAAACCAATCAATAGAGTTACCATGAATGCCCATATGTTTATTGCTTACAGTTATTTCCTTTATTATGCAATATGATTGTATGGTTATGGATGGATGATGATTATGGACTATACCCCTTAAACCAATTGTGATTGGCCGTCTTATGAATGGGTTGTATAATTTTTCAAGAGTTGTCAATTTTTGGTGATGTATTATTTATTTGGGGCTTGCATGCCACGTTCTTCTCTCTCTCTATCATTCTTTTATGTACCCTACATTCCCCTTATGTATCCCTTTCTTTAAAATTATGTAAATGTTATGTAATCGAGAGCGCACTAAGGAGCATGGTGGACCTAAAGGAGCATGGTGGAGCCCAACAAGCCTATGGTGGAGACCATGAAGCTAATGGAGGAGATTGAAGGGCTTGAAAGCTTGGAGAAGACTTTCAAGAGAGCATGCTATGTTTCGAATGAATGTTTTACGATCACCTACACCCACCTTAGACCTTAGATTCAATTCATTGGCTTGGATTGAATCTTCTTAAAGTCCATAATCATCATAGTGGGAGCTTTTAATGAGATTAATAGAGATAGCTCCAAATCCAAAGATCGTTATACGTCACCTTATAGGGATTACATATATATAATGTTGTTATATATTTCTTATTTAAATGCATGAGATGTATGTTAGATTAGTTTATTTGATGAGACCCTTAAAACCCTCTCTTTTAATATTAAGTTGGAAATGGAGAATACATTAGGGAATGGATTCTTGATTGCCTTCCATCATTATAGGATCATCTAACGTCCCTTAATATGGGTACCTGGCTGCAGACATGTAGGAGCTACCCATATTAAAGACATTACTTGAAACTATCACATATATAGATATCATGGGGCACCTAAACTGGTATATACCAAGAAACTATAATGTGAGGTATATATGTGACGAAACATACCTATGTGAATGATGGGTTTAAGTTAACTAGGGAAGTATTCCAAGAAACTATAATGTGAGGAGTATGTACCCTAGAGGCAAAATGATTGGAACTTGCTTATGAAGCAATAGACAAGGAGTTGTCTTCTTATTGTGGGTTAGAAGTCAAGAAACTATAATATGAGGCTTCTAGGTCACAGTGGGACCCCAATCCCCATTAGGAATAAGATTCCCGAATTCCATTAGAGGGTGTATGGAATTTGATAAAATAGTGGGAGGTACCATATGATTAAAGACCCGATCATTATGGATTAAAAATGAAATCTAATTCTCTATTTTTATATGTAGTTCATAGAAATGGCTCACCTCAACCCACTATCCAAAATATTGGACATCAACCGTTTGACTGGACCAAACTATATTGACTGGCTGAGGAACTTAAAAATAGTTTTAACTTCTGAAAAGGTTACCTACACACTTGATGGCACACTTCCTGAGGTACCGGCTGAGACTGCAACTCAGCAAGAGAAAGACGCTTATCAAAAGCGCATGGACGACAACCTAAAGGCAAGATGCTATATGATGGCATCCATAAGCCCTGAGCTTCAGAAGCAACATGAGTCCATGAGTAGTGCTCCCGACATCTTTCTCCACTTACAAGAGTTGTATGGGGAGCAAAGTAGGACCGCTAAATATAATATTGTCAAGGATCTATTCAAGGCAAGGATGAACGAGGGTTCATCCGTGACTGATCACACCTTGAAGATGATCAACCATATCAAGTAGCTTGAGAAGCTTGATGTGATCATTGAAGCTGATATGTGTTTAGACATTATTCTGCAGTCCCTTCCTGATTCATTTGGGCCGTTCATTATGAATTTTCATATGAACAAGCTTGAGCCCACTCTCCCTGGGCTACACAATTTGCTCAAGATGACTGAGGAGACGATGAAGAAAGGGAAAAGTTCTTTGCTCGCATTTGATGGAGCTTCTACTTCCAAAGCCAAACCTAAGCCCAAGGACAAGGGAAAAGGCAAGGGTAAGAATACCCAAGGGAAGAAGAAGAAGAACTTAAAGCCGAAGGGAGGCGTCAAGAAAGGTAATACCGACAAGGCCAAAGGAACTTGTTTTCACTATGGCAAGGATGGGCACTAGAAACGTAACTGCCAGGAGTATCTAGATACTCTAAAGAACCGACCTTCGGAAGGTATGGATCATGCTCTAAACTAAATGTTATTTGCATAGAGCATGATAGTTCTAAAAATGAATGCTAATAATCTTAATAGAACAAAATATACATAGTGATGTATGAAGAGGTTTCTCTTACTTTACAACCTTTACCGATGATTCATTCTAGGTTTGGGTGTGTATACTTAAAGAAGTACAAATCAGAATCATTTGAAAAGTTCAAGGAATTCATATATGAAGTAGAGAAACAAACTAGTAAAAATATAAGCTCTTCGATTGGATCGAGAAGGCGAATATTTAACTGGTGATCTTACAGATCAACTTATTCAAACAGGCATTCTATTCTAATGGACACCTCTTAGAACACCATAACTAAATGGTGTGTTGGAAAGGAGGAAGAGGACCTTATTGGATATGGTCCGATCCATGATAAGTTACAACGGCCTAATATTATCTTTGTTAGGATATGCCCTAGAAATTGCCATGTACCTGTGAAACAAAGTTCAAACCAAGGTTATCCCTTAAGACCCATATGAAATATGAAAAGGGAAGCACCAAACCTTGAGCATGTTAAGGTATGGGGTTGCACTACATATGTAGAGACGTATAATGCAACAAAATTGGAAATCAAGATAACTTAAATGTAGGTTTGTGGATTACCCTAAAGAAAGTTTAGGATATCATATCTATTATCCTGATGAACAAAAGGTGTTTTGTTTGTAAGTTTGCAATCTTTCTTGAAAAAGAGTTTATTCAAGAAGGAGATAACAACAGAAAATAGAACTCAAAGAGTTGTCTAATGAGACACAAACCAACATTGATGCAACTCCTGTCCCTGTTGAGATAGAACCCATCATTGTACCATGATTGTACAAAGGGTTAGTGGGAGTGCGATCACATTTATGGTCCTATAAGTGAATGATGTTCTACTTATTAGGGAATAATGTAGAGACACTGTCAAAAGTGAAAAATTGGTTTTTCATAGATTTTCTCCATAAAAGATTTGGAAGAAGCACCCTATATTCTGGGAATAGAGGTCTATAGAGATAGATCTTAAAGGATGCTAAGTCTCTCCCAATTGAAGTACATAGACAAGATTTTGAAAGAGTTCAAAATGCATGATTCCAAAAGGAGGTCTAATTCCTGTCAGACATGGAATCAAGTTGTCTATAACTAAAAGACCAGATATCAATTTTGCTGTAAATGTTACGAGTAGATATCAGGCAGACCCAGATAAGGAACACTAGGAAGCAGTCAAGGTTATCCTTAAGTTCTTGAGAAGAACTAAAGGACCTATGCCTTGCCTATGGAGAAAGAAACTTGGAAATGGTTGGTGTAACAAATTCAGATTTTCAATCTGACAATGATGATAGGAGATCAACATCGAGGTATGTTCTCACCTTAAATGGTGGAGCTGTAAATTTGAGCGCATTGCTGCATGTTTGGATGAGAAAGTTCATTGCAAAACTAGGAGTGGTTCCTGACATTGAGAAGCCTTTACTATAGTTTTTGTGACAACAATAAGGCTATTGCTCAAGACAAGGATCCACAGTCTCATCAAAAGTCCAAACTTTAAGCGGCAATTCCAAGTGATTAGAGAGATCATTGGAAGAGATGACATATACATATAGAAGTTTAATACAACAGAGAATAAAGAAGACCCCTTCACTAAGGCTATGACCCAAGTGTGTTGGATCACCACCGACAGGATATGGGTATGAGATACATGGTGGATTGCCTATAGTGCAAGTGGGAGATTGTTAGGATTATGCCCTAGAGCCAATCATAGAGATGATTGTTTAGAGATTAGGAACAATCAATTGATTTCATTTATATATGTCACATTTATTATTGATTTAATAAAAGGGCTTATTCTATTATGTTTATATGCATCATTTATATTTACATAATATGTCCATGGAATTAGAGTTGAGAATATGAAATTACAAAGGGTTGTAATTTTGAGACTCTAAATATATCTCTGTACTAAACTCCTAAATCATTCCTAGTTGAAGGTTCACTATGATGGATAGTAATGAACCATAGGACTAGCACTTGTTAGGTTGACTCTATAGGAGGATAGCTAGTCTCAAGCTATTTGTGTGAAGACACTACAACCAACAAGTGGGTGCCTGTTATAAGAATAGGTACACTGAACGTGACCAAAGATATGAGATAAACTGAATGGAGTTTTAACCTGCCTGTCAATCAGTTTCTCATTGTTATAGTGGTACAAGTAATCCTTAGACCTGAGACACCATGGTTGTCTTATGCATGTAGCTTTAGAAGTTTGATAACACTAAGTGCAGATCCTATTCAGGGGTCTGTAAGGGTGTTCATTGGCCCTTCTGCTATGTGTGTGAAGGCATATGAGTGATCAACAAGGAATCCATCACTCTCAGGAAAAAGGGAGTGAATGTCTCATATAGCATTCATTGAATATAACTCATTAAATCCATGGGCCCATGGTAGAATGAATATGGAAAGGAGTTTCCATAAATTCATCATTGAGTTGATATTAATGAATGAGTATAGAGTAATTGAACTAGGGACTTGACAGACTTCCATGTCCTATTAGTTCAATTGGAGACATTGAGTTGATGGAAGGATGGAATTGTAACCTATAAACTATAACAGAAGGGTTCTTTGTAAATGACTATTCACCTCATTAAGGACCACACCATGAGCCATATGCTAGGTGTTACTCATGGTTAGTAGAAGCCCTAATTGATATAAATGAGTTATAATCAATTAGGGAATTGAAAGGAGTTTCAATTAGACCCTTAATGGAAAGTGTTCCATTGTGCACAACTTGTGCTGTTCCTACTACTTGATGATGTGAACCCAATGGGTCACACACTGATCATGCTAAGAGAGCTTGATTATCTATGAGAGAAAGGGTATAAGTGATTAAAGAAAAGGTCTTTAAGGGGCTAATTTGTATTTGATGCAAACTAGTGGGCCAATTGTGTAATTAAGAGTAATTACACAAATTCCACTAGGGTTAGGAATCCCCCTATGGCCGGCCCTATTAATGGGCTATATAATGCCCATTATGTGGGGATCACAGAAGGACAATTCATTCTCCCAAGGGCTGGCTGGAAAAATTACAGCTCTCCCTCTCTCTCTCTCCCTCTTCTCCACCTCTAGCAACCATAAGGAAGAAGAAGGAAAGGACAACAAGCTCTAGCTAGATGTGGATACTGTTGGAGGCAGCACACTTGGGCTGCTCATTCACCGCTGTCCGGAGACAAAGCTTGGATCAAAAAGGAGAAGAAAAAGCTTGGAGCATAAAGGAGAAGACCATATCAAACTGTAAGTAATTCCACCCTCTTCTAGTTAGGGTTTTTGTTTTGTATTAAGCATAATTAAGATTCATGGTTTTAGGAATCGTAGGAAAAATTTTAATTCTGCCTTTGTAGTTTTTCCTCTCTAGTTAGATTACCAACATAGGTCACCCAAGCTAGGGCACTCAAAGAGTGGCCCATTAACGTACTCGCAAGCTTATTATAGGCTAATGGCACAGGCTGTGGGTTGATGATGCCAACTTCCAATAACTATAGGCCCGAATGGGACCCGGTACCTTTCGTCAGACAGTCATCGAGGGTAATGGGTGGTAGTACGCGTGTGTGCAATTTTGGTCTTTTCCAATTAAACAATTTTAATTAAGTAAAGCCATAAATCACTATACGAATCTAGCTCTCTATCCCCAGTGGAGTCGCCACTATGAGCGCCATGCCCTAAACCACATAGCTCGAGAATACGCATTAGCTTCAAAGGACTAACACAGAGAGGAGTCGCAACCCAATATTAGGAACGAGTGAACCCTAGCAGGTTCTAACTCGTCATAACCAGAGATTCGGGTTCGGAGCTAGGGTACACCGCTGGGATGGTGTTAAGGCACCCAGCTACGCCTGGTCGGAACCGGCCCCCACACATGATCAATGGCTTTAATTAATCTAAATGCTCAATTAAAATTAACCCTATTCATTCAACTACAGCAGCACACAAATCATGATGGTATGATAGAAATACAAGTGCAAAATAATCATAAAGAAATAAAAGTACTAAATAATCAACTATCAATATAAATAAAATAAAGAGAATTGTTTGCCGAAAATAAGGTGCGTATACATCATTGATTGTTGCGTACGCATCACTGATAGGTGCATACGCACCTATCGCAAAACTCACATATCAATCTACAACAAGCATCCCAAAATAAATAAAATATAGAAATAAATACAAATATAAACACTAAACAAAATCACGCTAATCATACTTTAGACAAAAATAAAATAAAATAAAAATAATAAAAGAAGAACTAAAATAAAAAGTTAAGTAAAACTAAATTTACCAACTTCATAATTGTTCGTGGCCCCTCAGGTCTTTGGATTGAATTAAGCCAACACAAATCCTCCTCTTCGTCAAAGTGTTATTATAGCAAAGAGATAAAAACTCACTTAACTTTGAAAAGAAATAGAAAACGAAAAGAGAATAAGAGAAAAGAAAAGTGATTTTCGTCACTTTTCAACAGCAGCAACTTCAATCACGTTTTTGGGTATGAAAACGTTGGAATTGGACAAAATTCATGATATACAAAGTTGTAGAGAATTGAATTATCTTTCTAAGAAGATGAATTTCATCAAATTCTAACTTCAGAATCAAAAGGTATGATTAAAATACGCTTGCTGGTTTTCAGAAAAACTGCTACTGAAGTATGACGAATTTCACTCTCTAAAAACCCTGTTCTCCCTCTCTCTAAGGCATTAAAAGAGTATTTATAGCTGAAAAACTAGGGTTTCCCTTTCCTTCCTAGACTAGGTTTCTTGGAGAATAATCAAAAAGTGTTACCAATAATTAAAAAGTCTTCTAATCTGAATAAGAAAGGTAAATTGCCTTTTCTAAAAATTAGGAGAGTGACCACTAACACGCATGCACATGTATCGTATGTGCGTACACACACTTATCACATACGTACACGTGTTAGTGGTATGATAAAAATGACTAATTTAATAAAATAATTTTCCTTTCATTTTAACCCAAAATCTCATGCTGTGATTCGCACTAATTTTTCAAGGATAATCCGTTAATAACCACACTAAACTCATCATCGGGGCCACGGGACTTGAGATGACAACCGGTACAAAATAGGGTGTCTACAGTTGGGATGAAAGCTATTAACCTCTCTTGCCAAGTACCCTTGGGTATATTAAATGAGCCAATCACGTACTGTTGGACCCACGCGGCCTTCCTTGTTGGGAATCTAACTAGGGAGGAAAACTATAAAGGCGGAATTAAAATTTTCCTACGATTCCCAAACCCATGAATTCGATTATGCATAATACAAAAACAATAACCTAACTACCAAGAGAGTTAGGGTTACTTACAGTTGATGAATGTCTTCTCCTTTATGCTCCAAGCTTTGTCTTCTCCTTTTTGCTCCAAGCATGAACTCCTGGCAGCAATGAATGAGCAGTCCAATTGTATTGCCTCCAACGGTATCCACACCTAGCTAGAGCTTGATGTCCTTTCCTTCTTCTTCCTTATGGTTGCTAGAGGTGGAAAAAAGAGAGAAAGAGAGAGAGAGCCTTGTGAAATTTTCGACCAGCCCCTTGGGGATCCAATTGTGATGATGTCATCACATCATAATGTGGCTTATATAGCCACACAATAGGGCCGGCCATAGGGGAACTCCTAAACCTAGTGTATTTTGTGTAATTACTCTTAATTACATAATTAGCCCACTAGTTTGCATCAAATACAAATTAGCCCCTTAAAGAACTTTTCTTTAATCACTTATACCCTTTTTCTCATAGACAATCAAGCTCTCTTAGCATGATTAGTGTGTGACCCATTGGGTTCACGTCATCAAGTAGTAGGAACAGCACATGTTGTGTACAATGGAACACTTTCCATCAATGGTCTAATTGGAACTCCTTCTAATTCCCTAATTGATTATAACTCATTTATATCAATTAGGGCTTCTGCTAACCATAAATAACACCTAGCATATGGCTCATGGTGTGGTCCTTAATGAGGTGAATAATCATTTACAAAGAACCATTCTGTTATAGTTTATAGGTTACAATTCCATCCTTCCATCAACACAATGTCTCCAATTAAACTAATAGGACATGGAAGTCTGTCAAGTCCCAAGTTCAATTACTTTATACTCATTCATTAATATCAACTCAATGATGAACTTATGGAAACTCTTTTCCATATTCATTCTACCATGGGCCTATGGGTTTAATGAGTTATATTCAATTAATGCTATATGAGACATTCACTGTCTTTTTCCTGAGAATGATGGATTCCTTGTTGATCACTCACATGCCTTCACACACATAGCAGTAGGGCCAATGAACACCTTTACGGACCCTTGAATAGGATCTACACTTAGTGTTATCAAACTTCTAAAGCTATATGCATAAGAAAACCATGGTGTCTCAAGTCTAAGGATTACTTATACCACTATAACAATGAGAAACTGATTGATAGGCAGGTTAAAACTCTATTCAGTTTATCTCATATCTTTGGTCACATTCAGTGTACCTATTCTTATAATAGGCACCCACTTATTGGTTGTAGTGTCTCTACACAAATAGCTTGAGACTAGCTATCCTCCTATAAGGTCAACCTAACAAGTGCTAGTCCTATGGTTCATTACTGTCCATCATAGTGAACCTTCAACTAGGAATGTTTTAGGAGTTTAGTACAGAGATATATTTACAGTCTCAAAATTACAACACTTTGTAATTTCATATTCTCAACTCTAACTCCATGGACATATTATGTAAATATAAATGATGCATATAAACATAATAGAATAAGCCCTTTTATTAAATCAATAATAAATGTGACATGCATAAATGAAATCAATTGATTGTTCCTAATCCCTAAACAATCATCTCCATGATTGGCTCTAGGGCATAATCCTAACATTCCTGACGCCACATGTGGTTAGGTATATAGATTGGTTCAAGCAAGTGAAGGACCCCAGCCTACCCTAATCATTAGTTCATGTAGATGGTCTTATAAGACACTATTGGTTTACCCTTATGCACCCATACTTGATTGTAATAATATCACGCCATGCTTGTCTTGTGTTGCTATGCTCATAAGTTGTGTTGTATACTTATGTTTATTTTAACCTTGGGTAATGATCAACACTTGATATATGGTTTCACCTACATACTCTTAATAAGTACCTCTACCCTTCACCTAAAGGGCTCCCTAAAAGAGGGAGTGACTAATTAAGGTGTGTGGGTTAAGACTATTTAATCATGGGCTTTAGGGTTAAGAAGTTGGGGTTTATTCATCTTTATGTCCTTTAATATGTCACCTCACCTTCCGTTTTAAGGGACACTTTTAAGAATGAGGTGTCTAATTAGGGATATATTATGTTTGGGACCTAGCCTATAGTGCGTCCACACTTAGGGGAAAGCGACTCTTGATAGTTTTGTGATAGTTAATGGTTTGAACCTAAGGCTAAGTAACTCACTTTCATGTCCTTAATACGTCACCTCACACTTCAAGGTACCCTTGAAGATGAGATGTCTAACTAAGGGAATGCTTTATAAGATCATACTTATCAATTTAGTGCAATCACGAAAATATTGTTAAAATGTTTTGGTTATAGCCTAAAAAGGGAATTTTGTTCTTGAAGGGGGGGTTGGATTAAACCCGTGACAACTTATTAAGGTAGGACTCAAATTTTGAACCTAAGATGGCCAATAAAGGGACTAGTGAAAGGAACTTTGACTTTGAGGTTTGCTTGAAAGATATTATAACAAAGTTAGACCATAACTCAAAGACCTCTAAAACAGCATTGAAATTGGCTCAAGATAATCAATAGAAGATGGTAGATCTAGAACAAAACAATGGTTCTAAGACCCATTCCTCGAGCACATCTCATGGGTCTAGCACTGAAGATGAACCTTAATCCAATGAGAACACTAAGGCAAAAGGGGAGGGTAATTCAAAACTTGAGACTATCAACTTAGAAAAAGAAAACAAAGGGAAGGTTGTACCTAAGGTAACCGAGGACTCTGCATTAGCTAGTAAGGTGGAAGCTTTGGAGAAAATCGTAAAGGGAATTCGTAGGACCGATGATGTGGTGGATGTGCACACACTGTCCTTGTTCCCACAAGCTCTCATTCCACTACAATTCAAGATGCCAGAGTTAGAAAATTTTGATGGGACGGGCTGCCCTAAGATCCACTTAAAGATGTATGTGCGAGCTATGCACTCTTAAGGAGCAAGCAATGAGTTATTGGCTCAAATATTCCATGAGACATTGGCAACTTCCACATTGAAGTGGTTCTTGGCATTGGAAGAGAATAGGACTCGAACTTAGGAGGATATATGCAATGAGTTCTCATAGCATTACAAGTATAATACAGAAGTAGATGTCACTCAGAGAGACTTGGAGACTACAAAACAAGGGGCTAATGAGACCATCTTCACATTCATTACAAGGTGGAGACAAAAGGCTTTTTAAATGGTCAACCGACCCAACAAAGAAGAGCAGATTCAGATGGTAGTCAAAAACCTTCTCCCTATCTACCATAAGCATCTATTTTCAAGCTATTTTCTAAACTTTAAGGCCTTAATTAGGGCTAGAACTCAAGTAGAAGATGCCATTGGTGACGGTACAATTGAGGAAGAAGAGACATCAAGGAACTCCTAAACTGGAAGTAATGGAAAGACACATAGGCATGTCAATGCCATATCTCCCCAACAGCCCCGCCAGTTCACCAAACTTTACATGCCATTGAGCGATGTATTTGAGAAGTTGAAGGTGAAAGGTTTGCTTCAACCCCTTGACCCGGCACCATTGCCTAATCCATTGCCCCGTCGCTTTAAAGAAATTGAGTATTGTGACTTCCACCAAGGCAAGGGGCAAAGCACTAATTGATGCCCGAAGTTGAAACATAAAATCCAAGATCTCTTTGACAAGGGAATTGTCTATCCACCTAAGGCATCTGATTGTCCACTCTAAAGGCAATCCATTTAGTGTTTATTGTCGAACCAATTTTGTCATGACTGTCCATGATAAAGAGTTTGGGTTATGTTCCCTAGAGTAGACTTAGGATTTGTTTACTTTCTCTAGCTAATTGTTTGCGATCTCCAAGTCCAATGTCTTTTGAAGTTCTGAGTCTTTTGAGTCTTGATAATTGTTAAGTCAAGATTTTCAATGTCTTATTTTTCATTCCTTTAATTTTGATTTCAAGAATTCCATTGTCATTCTAATTCTTTTCTCATCAATCAATTGACAATCAAAGTGGCATCAGAATATTGCTAAGAGGCTCAAAAACTCCTTCCACTAAAGGAGCAAACGCAAAGAATGATGAATAAACTGTGACTAATTGACTAGAAAACATGGGAAAGCCAAAAATGGTAAACGTAAGAGACCACCCGCCCAATACACTACATGAAGACATAGGCCAAGCAACTTAAGAAGATTTTGAACCCTTATAAGAAGCAATTCAAAGATCCAAAGAAGAAATCAACTACCATGCTTTTGTTTATTTCCCTCTCCCTCAAAAAAAAAAAAAAAAAAACCAAACAAACAAACAAACAAAGAAAAAAAGAAGAAGAAGAAAAAAGAGCACAAAAAAGAAAAAAGTACAAAAAGAAAAGGGAAGGGATTAACATCCAAAAGCATCACGAAGGAGAATCAACAACAATCAAGAGAAAGTCTTATAATCGAAGAAGACTACAACCCATGTTCGTGACTCGTGGGAGAAGTTCAAGCCAAGTAAGGATGGTCCCTATGTGGTTATGTGTAGAGCCTAAGCTCGCTAGGTTGAAAACCTGAAAAGGCGACCTAGGCAAAATTTAGAGCTATTGGAAAAAAATGAAGAATGAACCTCTTTAACTATGAGGACCTAATTCTCCACCAAAAAAAAAAAAAAGGAAATGTTTGTTTTGTAAATGTCTAGTGAAGATCAAAGTGGAGATACATAGGCAGCCCATAAAGTTATTTTGGATGCGGTTCAATTTATTGAAAGAGAAAGAAAGAGACTTCGCATATAACCAACCATTGACGACAATTCTTTGTGACTAAGTTAAGAAGAAGCAGTTTCATTGATTGAATTAGTGAGCTTAAAAATACTACATGCCACTAAGAGAGTTAATTTGATTATTCTTCTCTTGCAATCCATTCTTGTATGACTTTCTCAATTCCTTCGTGTATCCCTCCACTTTTATCCTTTATTTCTCTTAAGTCCTATGTATCTCTAATGGTCATTGACCTTGTCCCTTGAAAAGCGCTTATTCATCGTGAATCATTTGTGAGGTCCACTAGATTTTGTTTTGTTGTATATTTTGACTTAGACCCTTGTCATGGACTTAATAATGGAGAAGGGGTAGCAGTAACCACTATGGAACGATTTGCCTTAGCTGTAGGCATGTGATTTCGTGAGATTGGGGCTGATTTATTTTGCTCAATCAAAGAACGAGAATGTGTTATGAACCTAGGGGTTGATTATGCTTGTTGAAGAAGAATTTGAATGAGTGCTGGGGCTGGTTTGTCTTGTTCGGAGAACTTAAATGAATTGATAAAGAGAATGGGCTAGGGCTTCATGAGTTGAATTTCTTTGCACTAAAGAGAAAGGAAAGAATGGAGAAAAGAAAAAAAAGGGAAAAGAAGAAGAGCCCACTAGGTTGAAAACCCGAAAAGGCGGCTTAGGCAAAAATTAGGGCAACCCAGTAGGTTGAAAACCCGTAAGGGCAATCTAGGGAAAAGTTAGGGTTTTGAAAAAAGAGAAGTGAGGAAAGATAATAAGAGGTGATTCCACTCTATTCCTATACCTTGAAAAAGAATTCATGGGTTTGACCCTATCCTCCTGAAATGCATTACTTCTTAAGAAGGCTTGACTATAATTTTATAAAATGTTTTTGAAAAAAATTCCATGATTTTGCTAAATATGCAAAGGTGTCTTTAAGGAAAAAGAATGAAAATAATAATGAGTTTGCAAAACCATTTCTAGATAATCTTTTTATGCATGAACTTGTGCTCATAAGTCTATGTGAATCAATTTTACTTGAGTTAATTGATTAGTTGATGTGTGCATGCAATGTTCATTGAGTTTTTGAGGTTCATTTTCCCATGATCATATTTAACTAGTTTTCATTTTTGGTTGTGTGGTTCATAGTTTCTCTCCATATAGTGTTGGCTTAGTCTCTATACCATTCCTATCTTATAAATAGTGACTCCCCACTTAACTAGTGTCTTCATAGGCTCTTTCGAGTATTCACATGTACTCACCCTGAGTATTCACATGTACTTACCCCAAGTATTCACTCGCCTCCTTTCTCTCTTATTCTCTCTAGGGTTTTCTTTCTTAGTTCCACACAAAAAGGTCCCCCATCTCAGGTGTATGGTGAGATATATATAGGCATAGGAGGTAGAATTAGGGTTTCTGCCCATTTTCCCTGAAATCCAAGTCTCTTAATTATACCACAACACGTCTTCCTAAAAAGAAGAGTTACTAAAGGGCAGGGAAACACGAAAAAGGTTTTGAAAAGCATGTGTTGCATACGCATTTCACTAAGATGCGTACACACTTTACTCAATGCGTACGCAGTGAACGTTCATAAAATTAACTCATTTTCCAGCTGCAATTCTGTTGGTTCGTTTGGACATCTCATAAGGTTTTAATAGAGTGTATAGACTAACCTCATCATAGGTTGTTCCTAATTTGAATCATGGGGTGCAAAATGGGATGTCTACACATAGTCTAGTGGCTGGGTTTAACAAAGCAATTAACTGAAAAAAGGTCATTTAGCCATTAAGGAGAAAACAAGGTAAATTAATCTCAAAAGCCATTTAATCCTTAAATTGACTCTATAAATAGATTCTCTACATCAATAGAAGCTCATTAGAACAACTCAAGACAAGTTTCAAGGTCAATTGGAAAATGTATGAGCTAAAAGACAATATTCTCTCCAAGTCGCAAAAGTTCTTATTAACCATCCAAACCCATCTGAAATGAAACCAAATTACATAAACACATCCTATATGCACCTAAAAGCTAAATGCAAGTGATGAAATGCAAAAATAAGACAAAAACATGCTTGCAATAATGAACTACTCATAAAAGTTTAAAAGGGCAAAAGTGTCCTTCAAAGTTTAGAGATTGTTAAACACATCAAGACTTAAACAAATGCTAACATGAACTCATAGGGATGAAAATGGGGTGTCTACAACTCTAATCCCTAATTCCCCATTTTATTCATTCGATCACCCATTTATCAGCCCTCAGCATTGCCAAACAAACCCTACCCTCTCTCTGTCTCTAACTCTTTGGCGCACTAGATTGACGGCAACAAGTAACGATTTAAGGTTTGTTCTCTCTCAAAATCACAGGCCACATTAATCACCATCGAGACCTCTTACGTGCTATTTTGATTAAAGGCCACATTCGTCGCCGTCAAGCCCAAACAACCTAACCCTAGTCCCTAACTACTTTAGTCTTCTCACTCTCAGTCCCTCTTTTTCTCTGCTCTTCTCTTGTTTTGTGAGCCTGTGTTGATAGGACACTATTTGCCTCCACCCCAAGGGGGAGGAGTTCCTCCCAACCTCCATTCATTTTCTGCCACGTGTCATAAATATTTTAGAAAAATATGAATTCAAAATCACAAACAAATAAATAAGCTAATTTGAATACGTGGACACACTTTCATGTTAACATAAAAATGTAACACTCAAATATTGATTTATAAAAATGTGTTCACAATTATGTAAACATGGGAATTCATACACATAATCAATTATTCTTCTTTATTTGGACAAGTGGTGAAATATGAGTAAGAGGAGGGAAGAAGCTCCTCCATCAGAGGGTGGAGGCAAGTATTTTCCATGTTGATATATATATATATATATATATATAGATGCAATCCCAATTAGGTCAACACGTGTCGATATAAGTTATATTAGCACCATGCATTGGGGGTTTAACCCCGTGAATTAGCCTAGTGTACTTCGTAACCCACCAATGCACAAGGCAACCCCAATGTGAGTGTTGATGCAAGTTATATCAGCACATCCTTACCTAACTGCAATCCTATATATACAACTTGTATATGTATGGGATAGTCTACGCAATCATATATAGTCCTAATCAGGTTAGCACATGTTGATATAAGTTATATCAGCACCATGCATTGGGGGTTGTACCCCATACATTGATATCTCATACGATCACAATCATCCGTAAGCAACATGCCTCATGCGTGAATGCACGTGTGTCATCCACAAACAACTATGATCGTGCGGGATAGTGCTGGATATATATATATATATATATATATATATATATATATATATATATATATATATATATATATATATATATATATATATATAATCAGGTTAGCACGTGTTAATATAAGTTATATCAGCACCATGCATTAAGAGTTGTACCCCGTGAATTAGCCCAATGTACCTCATAACTCACTAATGCACAAGGTATAACCCCAACTATAGGTTTTGATATATGTTGGCCTAGGCTTGTAGGGATGCAAGTTGAGGGTCAATGTCATGCCGTTTGCGATCACTCGAGCCATAGTGCTTAGCTACTACATTGTCTTTTAAAAGATTTAAGGGTGCCTTCCCTAACATCAACTAGTTTTAGTTGAAATAGTTAGCACTCGGTCCTATAATTGATATCAGAGCGAGGTCATAATGTCAAGTCCCCAAGAGAGCGCGGGCATGCCCTGGGGGGTGATTGTTGGCCAAAGCCTATGGGGATGTAGGGTGAGGGTCAACATCATGCCGGTTGCGATCACTCGAGCTGTGGTGCTTGACTGCTACGCTACCCTTTAAAAGATTTGAAGGTGCCTTCCCTAGCATCAACTGGTTTTTGGTGAAATGGTTAGCACTCGATCCTACAATATAATTTATATCAATATGTGCTCACCTTATCATCATTTTATATCACTAATGCACAAGGTACAACCTCCAATGCAAGTGTTGATATAAGTTATATCTACACATGCTCACCTAATGATGATCAGGTGAGCACGTACTAATATTAACATATGCTCACCTAACCATCATTCTATATGAATAATGCACGAGGTACAACCCCCAATGCGAGTGTTGATATGAGTTAAACCAGCACGTGCTCACCTAATGATGATTAAGTGAGTACGTGCTAATATAACTTATATTAATAGGCGCATTGGGAGTTGTACCCCATCCAATAGTGGGTTACGGGGTACATTGAGCCAATATACGGGTGTAACCCCTAATGCATGGTGTTGATATAACTTATATTAACACATGCTGATTTAATTCAGACTGCATATATAAGGTCGGGATCAACATACAAAATTTTTTACACAAGTTTTTAAATTAACTATCTCCAATTCATATTTTACGAAACCCACTGTTGGATTAGATAATCTTCTCACATAGGTCATGCACATAAAAACTGAAGTTGATTCGAGACTAAAGGACGCTTCATCCATAAATGTGAGAAAACTTGTCTTTTTAATTACTGAAAATATCATATTTAGGGATGAGGTAGCTCTTTATCTCGGATCAACTTCATTTTTTACATACATAACCTATGTGGGAAAACTATCTAATCTAACAGTGGTTTCACAAAATATGAATTGGAAATAGATTATCTAAAAGCTTATGTAAGAATTTGTATATATATATATATACAGTCTTGATCAGGTCAGCACGTGTTGATATAAGTTATATCAACCCCATGCATTGAGGGTTGTACCTTATTCATCAACCCAATACACCCCATAACCCACTAATGTATAAAGTACAACCCCCAACACAAGTGATGATATATATTATATTAGCACGTGCTTACCTAATCATTATCCTATATATATACAGAATTGATCCCATCAGTACGTGCTGATATAGGGCTATATCAGCACGTGCTAATCTGGTCGTCTAATCCAAAAGAAGGTGATCTAATGGCTGTGATTGGAGACAACTTAAAAGACCCGACTCCAACCCATATGGACCCGACTCCAACCCATATGGACATGAAACTGACCCGCCAATACCAGATCCAAGGAAAAAAAAAAAAGGATTTCATTTTGAGAACACGATTCAAACCAGATCTGGTTCTCATTTTCCTCTCTCACGCGATCAGCGAAAAGCCCTAGCTTTCTCATCCTCCACAATCTAGCTACCAAAGCCAGCATTTACTGGCGGAGCCTCCGGCGAGGACCACACGGCAACGGGGAGGAGAGGTATAGAGCCTTCCTTTTTTTCTTTTCCTTATTCTTTTTTTTTCCTCACCTGGTTTGCTTCGTGTTCTTTCTTTCCTCACCTGGTTTGCTTCATGTTTTCTTTCCTTTTTCTTTTTTTTTTTCTTTAAGCCATATTGTTTGGTTATTGAGCAAATGGTATTTGATGCCTCTTTCTTTTAGGGTATTTGCTACGATTAGACCTGGTTCTCATTCTCAACCTGCCTCTCCCACGTGATCAGCGAAAGTCCTAGCTTTCTCATCCTCCACAATCCAGCCACTAAAGCTAGCATTTACCGATGGAGCCTCTAGCGAGGACCACACAGCAATGGGGAGGAGAGGTACGGAACCTTCCTTTTGTCTTTTTCTTGTTTTTTTTTTTTCCTCACCTGGTTTGCTTCGTGTTCTTTCTTCCCTCACCTGGTTTGCTTCATGTTTTCTTTCCTTTATTTGTTTTTTTTTTTTAAGCCATATTGTTTGGTTATTGAGGAAATGGTATTTGATGCCTCTTTCTTTTAGGGTATTTGCTACGGTTTTTTTTTTTTTTTTTTTTTTTGCGAGGAAAAATTGTTGCTGCAGTTACTACCTTTTTTTTTGTTAAAGCTGCATTTTTTTTGGGGAAAAAATCATAGTGTTTGGTTTTCTGAGAAAATGTAGCAGAAGAAAGGACAAAATTTTTGGGATCCTTAAATTTTTCAGTTTGGATGATGTTTTACAAAATGTTCAATGCGTGCTATGCCAGGCTGAGTATATATTGGCTGTGGCAATATATACATAGCCCATTTTAAAACTTTTGGCAGTATTATACTTTCCTAAAAATGATCCAGCATTGAAATTGAGTGACTTATTTTTTTCAATCCTCTTTGTTGGGTTGCTGGGGATCAAACTGTGATTCTATTGGAAACTCAGGGGACTGATTGATCCTCCCTCATTTATTTTGGTGGTGTCTGTGTCAACAAAAGCTGGATCAATTGCTATTTCAATGATGGATCAATTGCTACACTTGTAGATGATAATATGTGTCAACATCAAATTAATCCATGCATATTTAGCTTGTCAGCTGAACATCTTTAATCTTATCTAAATTAGTTGCTTGTCAGCTGAACATCTTTAATCTTATCTAAATTAGTTGCCAAAGGAATGATAATGAGTTATTTTCAGCGAAATCCTATTATGGCAAATTGACTTGAGGTGAGGTTGTTACCAGCAATTTGAGTTTGGAATGATTCGGTTTCTTCTAAGATGGATTTTTTTGTTTGGTTGGTAGCTAGAGAATAGAGATAAATGCTTAACATTTGATCATTTGATAAATAACGAGTGAGTTATTCCGAATAGGTGCATAGTAAGGAACCGGTGGAGGTGGTGGACCAATTTTTTTTCCCCATTGTAATTTGGCTTGGAATTTATGGGTATTTGCTTTTTGTCTTTTGGGGTCCAATGGGTGTTACCTTTTTCCACTCATGATTTGCTTGTTGGTGGTGGATTGGGTTCAGGACTAAGAATATCAAAAGGGTTTGGAATGGTGTTTCGCATGCCATCTTCTTCCACTCATTATTATATTATTATTTTGTTTTCTTTTTTCAAAAAATTCATGATTCCTGTTGCAGTGGTGCTATTTTCTCCTCCTCTATTTGGTTTCTAAATATACTGAAGAAAAGTAAAGAAATCAAAATTTTCGATATCATGCTTAAGTGTTTTTCGTTCCCATTATTTCAAGTAAGGAAAGAATTGTTTCATTAGGCTTGATTAAGTGGAAGTTCTTGTTTTGTCAGCTTTCAAATAGTGAGAAAATCTATAAGATTCTGAGATTTAATTTCTTTTCTTTTTATACTCAGCAACCAAATAGAATTTTATAAAATTTAGACGTTTAAAGTTTGTGGTCTTTGAGTTTTGCAAAGATTTTGTCATTTGTAATAACTATTATCTTTATGCTGTTATTAGATGTTGGTTAAAAAATTGATTAAGTTTGGCTGAGTTTACTTCATTTGCAATTTTCTGTAAGTAGGCTCACATAAAGGAGCTGGAAGAAGAAGTGAAGCTTCTTAAGAATCTCTCTCACCCAAACATTGTTGTGAGTATGGTATTTTTTTTTCCTCTTTTTTTTTTTTTTTATAAATAAAAAACGGAATTCATGAAGCCTATCACTTTTCCAACTATCTTTTTGTTTTGTTTTGATCTTTTTTTTTTTTTTTTTTTTTTGTTTTGGTTCCTCAAAGATATTTGGGTACAGTGAGGGAGGACAACACTTTGAATATTCTGTTGGAATTTGTCCCTGGTGGATCGATTTCATCACTTTTGGGGAAATTTGGATCTTTCCCTGAGGCTGTAAGTCATTCCCAATTCTCAAAGTGTGAAATTAGGCTATTTTGAAAGTTAATCTTATCTACTAATATACTGAGCAGGTTATAAGAACATACATGAAACAATTGTTACTGGGACTGGAGTATTTGCACAATGATATTACGTGTGAAAATTGCTTCTCTCTACATATATTTTCTTCTGAGAGGATAATATGTCTTTTTCCATCCACATTCAGGGGGGCAAATATCCTTGTTGATAATAAAGGATGCATTAAACTTGCAGACTTTGGTGCATCCAAATAGGTTATGGAGTTGGTACAGTTATTGTTTTCTACTTCGCTTTCCATTATTTGTATAGTTTATTTATGTTGTTAGATTACTTCTGCTCTGAATATGGCATCTAATTGAGATCTTGTTACCATTGGCTACTGTTTCAGGGGCCAAGTCCATGAAGGGTACTCCATATTGGATGGCTCCTGAAGTTATTATCCAAACTAGGCATAGTTTGTAAGTACAACCAGACGCCTCTAAACACCTATATGATGACATGCATGGTACTTTATTTCAATAGGCTTAGAAAAGAGTGGCATTCTCCTTTTGGTTGTGATATTTACTAGAGGCAGGGGATGTTCCCTATGCTGTGGAGTTGAAGTTGGTTGGAGCTTTAGTATTTGTTTTGATCAGGAGTATTATGCTCCGGTGATTTGTTTTGTCCTGGTGCGGTGTTGATAGGTATAATCCCTTGTATAGCTATTTGTTATTTTGTTTGTCTCTTTTTTTATTTGTCTTAATTTCTTTCATTTCAAGAGTTTGCCTCAATTTTTTTGGTCTAACCGTCCTTTGTTTTGGTGGGTCTTGTTGGCATGTGTAAACAAGGGTGGAGAGGGCTGGTTCTTCAGTTGGCTTGGTGGCTTTGGTGATATTTATGGTTAATGTCTCGATATGGGTTTGTATATCTTGATTTCTTTCTTTTTGCTTGTCGTGATTGGTTGCTCAAATAAATTTAGAGGGCGAAGGAATGGGTCTTGGCAGGGTCCATGAGCCTATAAGATTATAAGATTTCCTCTTTTGTATATCTAAACATATCTATATCTATAGGATTGTTTCTTATTTCTCATTTACCCTCTGTTTGGACCTTGGATTCTACTAAAGGAAAAAGGGGGAAGGGAAAGACAATTTAAAGAAAAATAGAAAATTTCTGCCATCTGGTCCATCTAAGTTTTTTTTTTTTTCCTTTCCCTCTCCTTTTCCATGAACTAAACAATGTACAGGGTTAATATCTTGTACATCCTGACATTTTTTTTTCCAATGGCTTGATTGTGTTTGCTGGTTCTAGAGGCAATTTTCTTTTTGGTTGCCCACTAGCACTGTTGGTACAAGTTTTGAATAATAACAATTTAAGTGTAAAAAAGGATTTAAAAAAAAAAAAAAGTAGTGAAGTTGGAATTCAGACTTATGCATTTTTTGGAATTTAGACTTATCTTATGTTGTGGAGTCTTTGCCTTAATTTGGTTTGTGGAGTTTTTGGTTGATGATGGCTGATTATAAGTTGAATTGATAACTTGTGTGGATGAATTGGGAATATTATAAATATGTTTTCCACAGGTTTCTGACTAGTTGAGAACTTGGTAGGTGTACAAATGGGATCATGTCGGATTTTCTAAAAAATTGTTTTCAGAATAATTATAATTATATACCATAGCATATTTTTAATGTAACCAATAATTAATTGTGTGGTGACAGTCGCAGCGAGGCAAGTGGTACACATGGTGTAGGGAGCACAACTGCTTGGCCTATCAAATTCATTAGGCTGTTGTAGTGGAGGTAATACTTCTACGTCTTTTGTTAGTATAGCATAATAAATATTGGCTTACATTTGAAGTCACACTTTGTTTGCAATGTTTTGCAGGAGTTGATGGTTGATGACTTATCAGTTTTTTGCGCATTGGATGCATGCTCCTACTTTGCCTCTTTTTTTTTTCTTTTTTTTTTTTTTTTTTGTGGTTTTCACCAGAATAGTTGCATGTAATGATAAGTAGGATGATGTTAATGACATGTAATGACATTTTGGATCCTTTATTTAATGAATTTGATTGGTTAGGTGTTTGAAGTTTCGGATCAAATCAATTGTGGTTTTATATTTTTAATAATGGTATGTTTGGTCATCATGTTAGATGAACAGGGAATAGGTACAAGCAACCATAAATGAAAGCACAAACTTAAAAAACAAAAAAAAAGAAAAAAAAAAAAAAAAAAAAAGAAAGGAGAAAAGACAACGTTTACAAATTGTTGTCATAACATTGTCAAAAATCTAAGACAACATTTTGGAAACGTTGTTGATGTGTCTAATTAAGACAACATTTTTGAAATGTTGTTAATGTGTCTATCTAAGACAATATTTGGAAAACGTTGTCGATGTGTCTAATCTAACTATCTAAGATAACATTTTTGAAACGTTGTTAATGTATTGGATCTACGACAACATTTCTTGAAATGTTGTAAGATGTGTCTAACCCAATGTTTTTTCAACGTTGTAAGATGAGAGCAACAACGTTTTTTTTTTCCATTTTACAGCTTGAGAGTAGTTGGCCATTTGACTTTTTTAAAGTGTGTGAATTTTTCTTTCCTTTCATTTTGCCCTCAACAACCTATATTGGAAAAAAACCACTTTCCTTATTTTTTAACTCTCATTTTCCTAGAGAACTAAACACAATAAAATTTTTTATTTTGCAAACATTTCTTTTCTTTCCAAACTTTTTTGCCTTGTATTTTCTTTCCCTTAAAAAATCCACAAACCAAATAGAGGGTTAAAGATTTGAGGAGAAGAAATAAATTGGTTACCTAATTTCAACTTGCTATGTCTCTTGATTCTAAGTTCATGAATGAGTGTGCCCTAACCAAAAAATCCAGTAGCTGGCCCACCACATTCGCCAATATTTTCATGAAATACTTAATGGAAAATCACAATATTAATTGGACTACTAACATTCATTAACAGAGTTACAAACATACCATTTGATGGACTACAAACCTACAATTGAATACTACAAATAAAAATGTTTAATGAATGGGTGTGCTATAACTAAAAATCCAGTAGCTAGTTGATCAAATGGGTCAATATCTTCATGAAATGATTGATGGAAAATCACAACCTCTATTGGACTACTGACTTGCTTTTAAAGAGTTACAAACATTCCATTTAATGGACTGCAAACCTACAATTGACTGACTACAAATGGAAATGTTTAATGAATGAGTGTTCCTAACCAAAAAATTAAGTTGCTATCCACCCCCAATTATCAATCTCTTCATGAAATAAAACGAAATGCGTGATAGAAAATCACAACCTTTATTGGACTACTGACTTGCTTTTAAAGAGTTACAAACATGCCATTTGATCGACTACAAACCTACAATTGAGTACTATAAATTGGAATGTTTAATGAATTGAGTGTTCCCTAACCAAAAAATTAAGTTGCTATCCACCCCCAATCATCAATCTTTTCATAAAATGAAATGAAATGCGTGATGGAAAATCATAACCTTTATTGGACTACTGACTTGTTTTTAAAGAGTTACAAACATGCCGTTTGATCGACTACAAAACTACAATTGAGTACTATAAATTGGAATGTTTAACGAATGAGTGTTCCCTAACCAAAAAATTAAATTGCTATCCCCCCCCCCCCCAATCATCAATCTCTTATGAAATGAAATGAAATGCGTGATGGAGAATCACAACCTTTATTGGACTACTGACTTGCTTTTAAAGAACTACAAACATGCCATTTGATCGACTACGAAGTTATAATTGAGTACTAAAAATTGGAATGTTTAATGAATGAGTGTTCCCTAACTAAAAAATTAAGTTGCTATCTACCCCCAATCATCAATCTCTTCATGAAATGAAATAAAATGCGTGATGGAAAATCATAACCTTTATTGGACTACTAACTTGCTTTTAAAGAGCTACAAACATGCCATTTGATTGAGCACAAACCTACAATTGAGTACTACAAATGAGAATGTTTAATGAATGAGTGTTCCCTAACCAAAAAATGAAGTTGCTATCCACCCCCAATCATCAATCTCTTCATGAAATGAAATGAAATGCGTGATGGAGAATCACAATCTTTATTGGACTACTGACTTGCTTTTAAAGAACTACAAACATGCCATTTGATCGATTACAAACCTACAATTGAGTAGTGCAAGTGGGAATGTTTAATGAATGAGTGTTCCCTAACCAAAAAATTAAGTTGCTAGCCACCCCCAATTATCAATATCTACATAAAATGAAATGAAATGCATGATAGAAAATCACAACCTTTATTGAACTACTGACTTGCTTTTAAAAAGTTACAAATATGCCATTTGATCGACTACAAACCTACAATTTAGTACTACAAATTGGAATGTTTAATGAATGAGTGTTCCCTAACCAAAAAATTAAGTTACTAGCCACCCCCATTGAAATGCGTGATGAAAAATCACAACCTTTATTGGACTACTAACTTGCTTTTTAAATAGCTACAAACATTTCAGTGGACTGACTTCAAATCTACATTTAAATGACCACAAATGGGTATCATTTACAGGATAAGCATCTTATGCTCCAATAGAGGATAGTCCAATACAAGGGCATCTTGTGCTCCAATATACATCGAGTTATAGATCTTCCAGTACACTTCCCTAACCTTCCTACTATGATGGAACAACCACGATTCTGACGCTCCTGCACCTTGAGATTGATCAATAGCGTTACCATGATATCTTGTGGCCCAATAGCTTCTGTAAGGTAACCAATAGATCAATAAAGATCTAAGGGCATCTTGTGCTCCAATATACAGCGAGTTATAGATCTTCCAATACACTTCCTTAACCTTTTTAGCATGATGGAACAGCCACGATTTTGACGCTACTGCACCTTGACATTGTTCGTTGCCATGACATCTTGTGGCCCAATAGCTTTTGCAAGGTAACCAAAAGTGTTCACAGTCGCTGCCTAATACCGATCTTGTGGGCTTTGAGCATCTCAAGAAGCGCAAAACATATCCTCATCCAATCCCTTGTTGTAACAAACTCAGTCCCACGGTCTGCAATTCGACCAAATCAATGCAGTTCTCTTCGACTTTCTCATGCCGATTCTTCAAGATAGGAGTCAACATGGGATGCAAGTCCTTAATAAGAGTCTTCATTTTTTGTCATACCAATGACATAAACAATTGCTTTCAAAGCTCCCAATATTAATCCTAAAACTTCCGCATACTCTTCTCCCAAATACTTGGACAATAAAACCCCAATGTGACCCATCAGTTGTTCCTCTTGGCACTGCTTTACGATAACATCAATCCTTGATATAAGATCTGCCGCTTTCTGTCTCACCTTTGCACTCTTGTTATTCAAGTGCCACTTTATGGTCCCATATATCTGTGTAAGGTACGGCTTCACTCTTTACACAAGAGAATTCACAACTACACTAAACCCATTAAGCATTACGTTGGCATCGTCGCTGGTCTGCTCTTGAAATGCATAAAGAATCCCATCAATCAATGACTTGTCCAAGCGAGAATCAATATCAGATGCACCCAATTTTGTAACCACCTTCTCAATTTTTTCCATAACTAGCCGCCTATACGATTCACTCTTGTCTTTAAGATCCGCAACACACCTCATAGTCAGTCAAATTTAGATTTGTAATTAGTCAGGAATAGTATCTTTGTAGTCATTTTGAAGGAAGTCAGAAGTCCAATAAAAAGTTGATATTTTCAATCAAGCAGTTCACGAAGATCTCGATGAATGAAGGTGCGCTAGCAACTAGATTTTGGTTGTGGCACACTAATTCATTAAGCAACTCAATTTGTAGTCAATCAAATGTAGGTTTAAAGAGGGACCACTTGCACAGTAGATCGGTGCCTCTACACTTGCAACACGGATTGCTCAATTAAACGATGATGGGTATTCATTTACGAATAAGTGAATAAGATTTAAAAAGTGTTATATTTACTTGATCTTAGCTCTATTTCATAATTCACTTGGCACTATTGATATAATGCGGAGTGAATTATATTATCTTATCGAATCAGGCAGGTCAAAGTTCTTATCGAAGATTGTCGGGGAAAAAATATTCTAATACCCCGTTAGCTGGCCAAACACATGCCAATCGACACTGTGAGGACCCAAGGCTTGATTCATGAGTAATTTTGGGTTAGAATGTGCTAAGGTAGGTTTTCATGAGCCTAACACTTCTTTTTATGCATGTTGAGCAATATAGTTAACTACAATGACTTATAGTCGACTATATTGTTAGGCAAATTTCTTTTTGTGCATACTGAGTAATTTAGTTGACTATAATGATTTATAGTCGGCTATATTGTCAGGTAGAATGTTACGATAGTATTCTTTGGGGAGTTTTAGTCGACTATAACTCATTATAGCCGACTATAATGCACGAATTTCAGCTTAAGGGCTAGATTTTTATGGGGTAAAAAGACCATTATACCCCTCACTTATACTCCATTTATAAACCCAATTTCTAGAGGGTTCTCACCCATTCTTCTCAGTTGAGAAAGAGAGAGAGAGAAGAGAAGAGAAGGCGGCGGAAGCTCAACGGTGGCTCGCCGGACATTTTCTCATCTTAAACCATTGATGCATAGGGGGTTTTGTGTTTAAATCATGTAAAAATACATGTATTTGGCATTCTTTGCATAAATATCATGCATGTGGGCATATTTTATGAGTTTTGATAAATTTTGGAAAACCTAGGGTTTTGTATTACACCCTATTTGGTTATATGCATATTACATTTCAAATCCTCACATGATTTGGGGTACAATGGGTTGATTTACATACCCCCTTTTGTTATATTCTTGTTATTTATGAAACTCTTATATGTTTAAGGGTTTAAATGGGTTGGGTTTTAAAACTTATTGGACTATTTGTGTGGTCAAAATATTGGGGGTCATTTTTATATACATGTTTTTGGAAACCATTATTTTGAAAAATGGTTGGGAAATAATTATTATGATTAATGGAGTTATTTCATATGGTTTTCAAAGCACAAAACCTATTATGTGGTTTTTAGAAAATTTATATATAATTTTTTGGATTATGTGAAAATTATAGAATTGATAAATGAATAGACAAGTGGTGATGATAAGGATGAGATAATAAGGGGTACTTTTCGGTCCCAACGACCGTAGTGTTCCCGAAATGAAATTACTTTCTAGGACCCAAATAAGGATCCTTAGTGTTTCCTCTTAATTCTGCGCGTGAGAGCCCCGCATGATGTTATGGATTGCCAGATATGGCGGATGATGATTATTGGCTTATAAGGCTGTCATATGATATCAGAAAATGATGGATAATTCATTTGTAAAATGATGATTTTTCTAACCTCTTTAAAAAGGAAAAAGGGGCGTTGGTATTAAATAATTTAACTCTCGTAGTTTATTTCATTATACCTGTATCAGTTTTATTTATTGGATACTTATATCGCAAACTAATAACGGTTTTGCAGGTATTCTTTCAAAAGTATATATATATTTATATACTATGGTTTTGAAAACCTCAGATTATTTTTTTGGGAAAATGTTTTCCTACTGAGCATATAGCTCATACCCCAACAGTTTTTCTTGCAGGTCATATTTTCAAAATAAGGCTTGACCTGGGGTTTGGGAAGCGCATTAGTATGCTTGCATTCATATAGAGGATCATTGTATTTTATTTCAGCTTTGAGCCTAGGCATGTATTAATTTTATATTCATGGCCTGTAATAATTAATTGAGTAGTGGATGCATATCTGTGTGAGACCCATGTGGCTACAATACAGCCTATAGATTTATTTATTTTTGGAATATTGAGTGGATGGTTGGAAATGCTTATAAATGTGTTTTCTACAGGTTTTATGACTAGTCGATAACTTAGTATGTCCTATTTACAGATAGGACCATGCCGGATTTTCTAAAAATGTTTCAAAAGAATTATTTTTATTAAACATCCACCAAAATTGGCTTTAAAATTTATTTTCCTATTATATAACTAATGGTCCCCATTTTGGGTCATTACTGACACTCCTCTACAGCTACAAATGGCATTGCATCGTTTCCGTGAGGAGGTCAATCGGATGCAAATGCGACGGCAAAGATATGAATTTTGGTGGGCAACACAAGAGGGTGCCAAAGAGGGCTTAATGGCAGAGGCACAAATTTATTGGAGCGCGAGCATTGGTGACGAATATAAATCCAACATCAACATGTCAGACGAAGAATAAAATATAGCAACCTCTATTGTAGCATACATAAATGCGGTTTATAGTCTTGCAAGTGTGATGTTTATAGCTTTTTTATAGCACGTCAGTAGTCCAAAAAATGTTAAGATTTTAGATCAATGAAGATCTTGATGAATGGGTGGGCTACCTACTTGATTTTCATTGATTGGCACTAGGTATTAGGGTATTCATTCAATGCTCCCAGTTATCATCAAAGTAGGTTTGTAGTCTTTCAAATGTAATGTTTGTATTATTTTATTGCAAGTCAATAGGCCATTAAATGTTGATATTTTCGATCAAACATTTGATGAAGATATTGATGAATGGGGAAGGGCTAGCTATTGGGTTTTTGGTTGTGGCACACTCAATTGGAAGTTTGCAGTCAGTCAGTTGTAGGTTTCTATTCCGTCAAATGAGATGTTTGTAGCTATTAAAAACAAATCAACAGTCCAATCAATGTTGAGATTTCCGATAAAGGATTTCATCAAGATCTTGATAAATGGGGAGGGCTAGCTACTGGATTTTTGGTTGGGCATAATCATTGATGCAACATTCCTATTTGTAGTAAGTCATCTGTTAATTTGTAGTCAGTCAATTGTAGGTTTGTAGTCAGTCAATTTGTAGTCAGTCAGTTGTAGGTTTGTAGAGAGAAGCAATTTTCACACGTAATATCATTGTGCAAATACTCCAGTCCCAGTAACAGTTGTTTCGTGTATGTTCTTATAACCTGCTCAGCATATTAGTAGATAAGATTAACTTTCAAAATAGCCTAATTTCACACTTTGAGAACTGGGAATGACTTACAGCCTCAAGGAAAGATCCAAATTTCCCCAAAGGTGATGAAATCGATCCACCAGGGACAAATTCCAATAGAATATTCAAAGTGTTGTCCTCCCTCAATGTACCCAAATATCTCTGAGGAACCACAAAAAAAAATAAAAAAAAAAAAAAAAAAAAAGAGATCAAAACAAAACAAAAAGACAGTTGGAAAAGTGATAGGCTTCATGAATTCCGTTTTTTATTTATCAAAAAAAAAAAAAAAAAAAAAGAGGAAAAAAAAATACCATACTCACAACAATGTTTTGGGTGAGAGAGATTCTTAAGAAGCTTCACTTCTTCCTCCAGCTCCTTCATGTGAGCCTACTTATAGAAAATTGCAAATGAAGTAAACTCAGCCAAACTTAATCAATTTTTTAACCAACATCTAATAACAGCATAAAGATAACAGTTATTACAAATGACAAAATCTTTGCAAAACTCAAAGACCACAAACTTCAAACGTCTAAATTTTATAAAATTCTGTTTGGTTGCTGAGTATAAAAAGAAAAGAAATTAAATCTCAGAATCTTATAGATTTTCTCACTATTTGAAAGCTGACTAAACAAGAACTTCCACTTAATCAAGCCTAATGAAACAATTCTTTCCTTACTTGAAATAATGGGAACGAAAAACACTTAAGCATGATATTGAAAATTTTGATTTCTTTACTTTTCTTCAGTACATTCAGAAACCAAACAGAGGAGGAGAAAATAGCACCACTGCAACAGGAATCATGAATTTTTTGAAAAAAGAAAACAAAATAATAATATAATAATGAGTGGAAGAAGATGGCATGCGGAACACCATTCCAAACCCTTTTGATATTCTTAGTCCTGAACCCAATCCACCACCAACAAGCAAATCATGAGTGGAAAAAGGTAACACCCATTGGACCCCAAAAGACAAAAAGCAAATACCCATAAATTCCAAGCCAAATTACAATGGGGAAAAAAAATTGGTCCACCACCTCCACCGGTTTCTTACAATGCACCTATTCGGAATAACTCACTCACTATTTATCAACTGATCAAATGTTAAGCATTTATCTCTATTCTCTAGCCACCAACCAAACAAAAAAAATCCATCTTAGAAGGAACCGAATCATTCCAAACTCAAATTGCTGGTAACAACACCTCACCTCAAGTCAATTCGCCATAATAGGATTTCACTGAAAATAACTCATCATCATTCCTTTGGCAACTAATTTAGATAAGATTAAAGATGTTCAGCTGACAAGCTAAATATGCATGGATTAATTTGATGTTGACACATATTATCATCTACAGGTTTAGCAATTGATCCATCATTGAAATAGCAATTAATCCAGCTTTTGTTGACACAGACACCACCAAAATAAATGAGGGAGGATCAATTAGTCCCCTGAGTTTCCAACAGAATCACAGTTTGATCCCCAGCAACCCAATAAAGAGGATTGAAAAAAATAAGTCACTCAATTTCAATGCTGGATCATTTTTAGGAAAGTATAATACTGCCAAAAGTTTTAAAATGGGCTATGTATATATTGCCACAACCAATATATACTCAGCCTGGCACAGCACGCAGTGAGCATTTTGTAAAACATCATCCAAACTAAAAAATTTAAGGATCCCAAAAATTTTGTCCTTTCTTCTGCTACATTTTCTCAGAAAACCAAACACTACGATTTTTTCCCCAAAAAAAAGAATGCAGCTTTAACAAAAAAAAGGTAGTAATTGCAACAACAATTTTTCCTCACAAAAAAATAAAAATTAAAAAAAATAACCGTAGCAAATACCCTAAAAGAAAGAGGCATCAAATACCATTTCCTCAATAACCAAATAATATGGCTTAAAAAAAATAAATAAATAAATAAAGGAAAGAAAACATGAAGCAAACCAGGTGAGGAAAGAAAGAACACGAAGCAAACCAGGTGAGGAAAAAAAAAAACAAGAAAAAGAAAAAAGGAAGGTTCTGTACCTCTCCTCCCCGCTGTCATGTGGTCCTCGCCGGAGGCTCCGCCGGTAAATGCTAGCTTTGGTGGCTGGATTGTGGAGGATGAGAAAGCTAGGGATTGGTGGGGTGTCATTTGGACCTGACCACGATTCCTTCTCTCACAAAACCTAGATTTGACGGCTATAACAGATTGAACCCGGCCATTCGAATCCAGATGGGGGCGGCTGACATGGGTTTGATCTTTTCTAGCGATGACGGAAAGAGAAGAGAGAGAGAGAGAGAACGAACGGATTGGTGGGGTGAAGAGTAAGGTTGCCGCTGGTGAAGAACAAGATTGTTGGATTCGCGAGCGGTGATGGATTGTAGGCGTGTAAGGGGCTTCTGGCGCGTGCTGCCGACGAGAATGTTTTTGTGCATGGGGACAGGGTGGCTGTGCTTGCTGGTGTATGTCACGATGAACATCCTTGGATTGGATCGGTTTCGCCCTACTTATTTCCTTTCCAAACAACCTTTCAAGCTACTGCATCTGTAATAGCCCTTGTTGATAAAAAAAATAATTTTTCTTTTTTAAAAAAAAAAAAAGGAAATGTTTTTCAATTTTACCATATATAGAGAGAGATGGAGATGTACAGAGAAGGAAAAGGAAAGAAAAATATTGGAAAAATGAGTGAAACCATTAAAAAACCCACCTTGGATATGGCGAGACTTTGATGGGTTTTTGGCCATAACTACTATTGCATCTTCTTCTTCTTCATGCTTCGTTTTTTCTTTTCTTTTCTTGTTTTTGTTTTTTTTTTTTTTTTTTGTTTGTTTTTTCTGTTGTTGTTGTTGGGATGAGTTGGGGTTTCTCCGTTGAAAAAAATTGAACTGATCAGAAAAAATGGAGTTGATCGAAAATAATAGAGTTGGCATTAAGGTCTTTTTAAGCGTTTTTTCCACTCAGCCATCAAGGTCTTTTTAAGTGTTTTTTTCACTCAGCCGTTAGATCATTTTAAAGGGAATGGACGGCTAGCTCAACCGTAGCTGATATGGCAGTACATCAGCTGTATATGTATATATAGAGTTCCTTTCTTATAAGGTTAATATAACTTAATTTTTCGTTATATCACCCTCTAAAACCCTATATGTGACCCATATTTTGTGAAACCAACAATTGGATTACATCTATTTCATATAAAGATCATGCATGCCAAAAATCAAGTTGATCTAAGATTAAGAGTTGCTTCATCCATAAATGTCTAAAATGAGCAATTATCATTGATTCAAAAATTAGAAGTTTTGGATCATATAGCAATTAGTCTTGAATCAACTTGATTTTTAGCATGCAACACCTACATGATAAGGCTATATAATCCAATGATTGATTTCACAAAATATGGGTCATATGTAGGGTTTTAAAAGGTGGACTTAATACAAAATTAGATTAGGTTAACTTTATAAGAAAGGGATTCATATATGGGTAAAATGCAAAAAACCCCCTCCTATTATTACCCGTTTTGCACCTTACCCCCTCTATTAAAAAAGTGAACAAAAAACCCCCTATAATGTCTCAGTGGGGTACGCCGTTAACAGAAACTTGAAAAGTCCATTCTGCCCTTGTTTTCTTTTTTTTTTTTCTTAAATAAAATTAGTTGAGTTTAAGTTTATAAAAATTAATTTGGTTATGTATATGAAACTGTGTCGTTATTTATGAAACGGTGTCATTTATTTATAAGAAATCAAAATAAAAAAATTACTCTCCGGCATGCTTTCCGATTCTGGTCATCTTCATTGGCGCACACATATAAGCGATTTCCAAGATCCATTCCTCGCAACTTCGCAAAAACAACAAGTTCAATTTTGTTATTGATGAATTCGTGCATAAATGCTGGGTAATTCGTGGAATAAGCTTGTATTCCGTCTAAATCTAGGCAAAGCTCATCCATTGTCTCTCATCACAAATCGAACCCACTTATCAACGCTGGAAGAAACATAAGAAATTGATTGTGAATTTCTTGACACGGCATTGCTTGTGAATAATTAGGGTTTGATTGACAAAAGTATCAAACTTGCATTTGAAATCAAACCCCACGATGTTGTAAAAGAAATTGAGAATTGAGACTGAAGCTCAGAGATATGACCATCTCTGCAGTGGCAACAGTGGAGGTGCAGTGGCAATAGAGGCAACATCCCATCCTTTAATCTCCAAATACCCATATGGAGGTGCAGTAGACAACCGCATGGACAACGGCGACAATGGTGGTATGGGGGGTTAGGATTTTGAAGATAAGAGGTAATTGTCGGTGCGGAGGGTTTGAGGGTACCCATTATTGGATCGACTCACACTGGTAGAAGAGAAAAAGGGAAGATTTCAGATCTAGAGCAATCCCCCTCAACTACAAAATAGCCAATGTCGATGATTTTCACCGGTACCACCATGGCAGATGGTTGTAGCATCAACAAAGTAGCCATAACGAGAGAAAAGAAGAAGAATGGCAGCTATGAAGAAGACCACCGATGGTGGTGATTAAAGTGTGGCAGCTATGGCCTTCGACAAGGTAGCCATGATAGAGAGAGAAGAAGAAGAAGAAGCAGAGTGAGCTAATGAAATCACTCAAGGGCAAAAGAGTAACTTCAGTACAGGTAGGGGTATTTTTGTCTTAAAGGTGGTAAACAGTGTCACGTGCCTAGCACATGACACTATGCTGTTAATTTTTCTAACGACAAATGGACGGTAGGGGGCAATCTGCTAACCCTAATTAATATGAGGGGTTTGTTGTTCACTTTTTTAATAGAGGGTGGTAAGGTGCAAAACGGGTAATAATAGGACGGGGTTTTTTTCATTTTACCCTAAAGATATATACAAATCGAATTGCATGTTTGATTTTGGTTTTTTGGCCTAATTGGGCCAAGAAAAAAGGAGTCCAAATTCAACTTCAATAAAACCGAAAAACGACCGAACCGCATCAATATAAATTTGGTCGGTGTAAGATAAGTGGTAGGGGTGTTAGTGGTTCGGTTTTGAGGTAGATTTCAAACCAAACCATACTATAAAAACACCAATCCAAACCAAACCAAACCAAAAAATTTCGGTTTGGTTCGGTTCGGTTTCTATTTTAACCTATCAAGTAGCAACAAATAATTGAAAATGAAAAAAATGACATACCAAACTCCAAATAAAAATATTTTTAATAAATGCATTACATTAGCAACTAAAACAAATATTAAACATTGTATCAAAATAGAAACATATTGACATATGTCAATCCAAGTTAAATCTCCAATCTAATACATGTCAATATACTAGTTACTTAGTACTTACTGTTCAGTAGGTTTTGTACTCCAATAAGTTCAGTACTACTATCTCAAATTTACCATCTATTATGCCCTTAGTAGAATAAGAAATTTACAAACTAAAGTTTAATATATAATATATAAAATTATATATATATTATATATTTTTTTGGTTTGGTTTGATTTTCTAAACATGAAAACCAAAATCAAACCATTTTAATTCGGTTTTCTAAAATTACAATCAAAACCAACCCTAATGACAAAAAAACCAAACCAAACCGATCGGTTTAGTTCTTGGTTTTAACCTAAACCATTAACACCCCTAATAATTGGTGTTGGTGTGATTTCGGTTTGGTCGTTACAGAAACCAAAATGGTTGGTTTGGTGGGTAAACCTCCAAAACCCCACGGACTTCCACCCCTAGGCCCTAACTGTTATAGACATCTTCGTTAATCTTTACAACAAAACCCAAGGCCCTGATAATTGACTAACAGAGAAATAGGAGTAAACCTCCAAAACCCCACGGACTTCCACCCCTAGGCCCTAACTGTTATAGACATCTTCGTTAATCTTTACAACAAAACCCAAGGCCCTGATAATTGACTAACAGAGAAATAGGAGGAAATCCTCTTTCTACTAAATATAAATGATTTTCTTGGGGTCATTATGGAAAATCATGGACGTAGGAATAAGGGCATCTCTTGAATAAAAGTGAAAAAATCATGTAATGAAACGGTGCGGATTCTTGGGGCCATTATGGAAAAATCATGCAACTACAACAGAATATAAATCCTACGCTTTAGTCCACTCAGCCATCTATCCCCACATTTGGACGTCCAAATGAGAACTAAATAATGTAAGTGTACCTTACATTGAAGGAAGAAATCTATCATATAAAATTAAAAAAATTTAAGAAACTAAACTGCAATCATAAAAAATGAATGGAAATGCAAAATAATGGGATTTCATGAACTTCTATAAATTGATCCCTATAACATCAATTATAGTAATGACTCCCCACTATAAAGTCTCATCAAGGTGAGGGATTCATCACAAATGAATGAAAAATTCAAAATAGTGGGATCTCATGAATTTCTACAAATTGATCCCTATAACATCAACTATACTAATGACTCCCCACTGTCTCATTCAAGGGGAGGGATTTGTGCCTTCCTTTTTTTTTTTTTTTGGTAAACAGGGATTTGTGCCTTTGATACAATGTAAAATACTCTACAGCCAAACGGACCCTTTCTCAATTCAAGAATGCAGGGAACAAGTCTTGAATTTAATTGCAAATGCAACAAGCATGCCTCAGAAATTCTAACTTCCTGCAGCACTACCTGACATCACATAATCCAACAGATTCTATTGGAACATTCAAGGAAGATGCAGTTCAAGCAAACCATTTTAATATGAAAAATCCCTTTCCAAACACATCATCAGATATACTTAGTAACAAAAATTTCTTTCACCATAACAGAAGTACTGATTGAACGTAAAGATCCTGTAACTAACTAGTTTTTTCTTAGTCATCCTCAAAAAGTGGGTCTAAGACGGTTCCCGTAAAAACGAAGGATCGCAGCTTAAGGTTTCAGTTCATTCAAACAAGGTATATTGAGATCTGTGCAAATGACTCTCGTCAAGGTATATTAAGACCGTGCAAATGACTGATCCTGTAAGCGAAGGGAAAAAAGTGGGGAAGCTGCCTCATGCTTTCCACTGGCTAACCTGAAAGATGGGCAAGTGAAGTTAAAAAAAAGTGAATAACCGCACTCTGATTGCTCTCCAAAACCAAACACAAACAACAACCCCCCACCTCCAAGAAAAAGGCAAAAAAAAAAAAAAAAAAAAAGCCCACAAGAACCAAAAGGGAAAAATTTAAAAGAATAAATAAATAAAAACACACACAAAATGAAATAAAGCTGCACACATAAAAAGGGATAATAGGAGCCTTCATACTTCGAGTTCTTCACTGATGAAATCTTCTTGTAAGGAACTTGTGGAAAGGAGTTTCTGGAACAGGTATCAGTTTCCCAATCACAGCAAGAGGCCAACTAGTAGAGGGTGGAGAAAAGTAAAGTTCATTAGTTTTCATTAGTTACAAATGAATATATGTACACAAAGTATACATAAACTGGCAATAATACTAGGTTACCGTTTTCATGACGGAGTACTGTCATATATTCACTGTCTTTGCAAGATAACCCAGATTCCAAATGAACAAATTCAAACTTGAAAAGGATCTTTCTGATTCTCGAAGAATGAGGATCACTTTTGATAATCCATTCTTTTATTTCTATTGTGACCGTCAGGAAATATTTTGTTCTTTCTTTTAAAACTCTTAGAACTCAAACAATTCCAAATAGAAAAACTTCAATCATTTCGATTTGTTTGAAAGCGGAAAAAGAGGTGATATCTATCCCTAAATATTAATCTGAAAGTGGAAAGAAATTATATTTCCAAGCATGTTACGACAGCCAAGAAGAACTTCAGTGGACATTTCCCCTCAGCATATATAATATCAAATGCAGTTCAACATGTAGTATGCTCAGGGAATTACACCTATTCAAAAAGTACCCACCTCATAAAACCAATAGCTATGGAAACAAGCCACTGCTTCCAATTAAGCCTGACCGTTGATGCAAACTTGCCAAGAAACTCGATGATGATGATCTAAAAGGAGCAAGTAAAATATATCAAGGATCATGCAAAATGCGTTGCTCACCCCCACCCAAAAAAAAAAACAACACAAAAATGCTTAACAAGTCTCACCTGAAGTACGATGGTCAGTCCCACAATCCCCATGAAGAGACGGTTTCTAGTTATTCCTTTGAATACATTAATTTCATCTGGCTTCCGAGCATTAAATTCATTGAATATCTGTAGTTTGAATAATTAGCTCATTTGTGTCCTTTGTATCCCATTGAAGAAAGAATAGAATTATCCAAAAAAAAAAAAAAAAAAAAAAAAAAAAAAAACCAACACAACAAACAAACAAACAAAGAACAAAAAAAAGGCTACATAGCACATTTCCACCCAATCTGAAGAGTATTATAGGTTAAGCGTGCAAATGAACTAAGCCAAGTCAATATCTTCCAAACATGGCTTGATTCACCCAATGGAACTTAGGCACATTAGCAGGCATTTAAACCATATCAAAGTCACCCACATTTCAATTGGCTAGAGTTCCCACTGCCTTTGGATCATTCTGGTTGAGCAGATATGATTAAAGCATTATGTTGGATCAGCAAGGAGTTGGAAGCAGCAGTGGGCTGTTCTTAGTATTAAAAGATCTAGTTCAATATATTTATAAAACACTACAGAAAATATCCAGTGAGAAGGTGGACATCTTAATGCTCACAACTCCAAGCAACACACATACACGCTTGTGTGTGTGTATGTGCATACATATATAATTATAATTTTATATATATATATATATATATATATATATATAATGAGAGAGAGAGAGAGAGAGAGAGAGAATCAGGGGAAGGGGATTAAGGATGGATGGGTTCTGCAACAGAAGAATTTACTGTATTTTACTGTATTTTCCTTTTTCAATCTCCCTTCTGGGAGAAAATCACCTGGGTGTCACAGGTGGGGTTTGGCATAGACCCTGACCTTTCTATGAATAAAACAACATGCCACATAAGACGGGAACAAGGCCCTTACCTGAAAAAAACTTACAACACAAAGAAGGTAACCCCAACCTATCGAACCTAATAGACTCTTGAATGATAAGGTGAAGAGAATATTCCAGACTCACCAATTGTCCATCAAGAATTGGCAACCTCAAAATAAAATGCATAAAACCAACAGGTACAGGGATTGAAGGGAAAAGATTACAGATGGAATCAGTTTTGCAAAAGAATTTAAATATCCCAAGGCATATTTTACATACATGTACACACACACACACACACACACACACACACATGGCTATGACTTTGATATGAAACACCAGATCAGTGGAGTACTGGTGTGTCCCATTCCCATGAAATAAACATCAAAAGGGAATTAAAAGATTGGCTCACAAAGACCTTTCGAAGACCAAGGAATACACTGGTACAGAAGAGAGACTTGATTCCAGTCAAAAGCCTCAAGAGGTCAAAAGGATTATTAAATTGCCTTTTTGTTTTATCTTGAAAAAGAATTTAAATATCCAAGGCATATTTTACATACATGTATACACACACACACACATATGGCTATACTTTAATATGGAACGCCAGATCAATGCAGTACTGGTGTGTCCCATTCCCATGAAATAAACATTAAAAGGGAACTAGCAGATTTGCTCTCAACGACCACACTGGTACAGAAGAGAGAGTTAATTCCAGTCAAAGGCCTCAAGAGGACAACCGAAAGACCCAAAATAATGTAGTTAGAGATGGTGTGAAAGGACTTTCATATAACCAATTGGTGTGAAAGATTCATGTAGCTGATCCCATGGAGTTGGGACCAGGGATTAAGGCTTTCTTGAGTTGAGTTAAGCTCTATAAATATTACTTTCAAAGTCAACAACTATTTACCATTCACACACACGCGCGTGCATTAACGTATTTACCTATCCATACATACATGGTTCAAAGTATCTAATTTCCATTTTTTAGGTTGAGGTAAGAGACTTACTTGACAAAAAACAAACGCATTGAATATCAGTGTATTCTTCACTTTGTTGGCATGGTCGCTGCTATCTTGCTTTAAACCCAGTAAACTCCTTCCTTGAAAATTGAGGACAAGCAGGACACTCACTTGATACAAAGCCTGCAATTTTCCAACCACTCCCCACAACATTCATTTAAAAATAGGATAACTGAAACACATAACAGTTATTACCAGAAAATCTCTAGATAAAAATAAATAATGGTGGCCATAACCCAAAAAATAAAAAAAAAAAAAAAATACCTGTATCAGTAGGTTCCTCCACATGATATTTGTTATAAGAGGTTCCCTAAGAAATATACAAGATAACATCAGTGTATTTGTGCAAGCATTGGCAAAGGAAAATAGAAATGCCACAATTTTTTATAGGAAGGAGAGCACGTTTGGGATAAGAAAACTTTAGACAAATTAGAGAGAAGAAAAACTAGGAAGAGAGACAAATCCTGATAGTGTACACAAAAGGGCATTTGTTACGAAATGGCCCTAGTAATCAACCTTTTGTTTTTTTTTTTTGGTAAGTCCAGTAATCAACTTTTATTATAAGGTATTCTTTCTTTTTTTCACACATGAGACACAAAAAATAGAAGTTCAAGTAATACAATAATTTGAGAAACAAATCTCTTCTGCATTCCAGATGACAACAAAAACTTTTCTACTGACACTTATAATATATAAACATAGAGATGGCAATATAAACATAGAGATGGCAATAGATTGGAAAAAGGGGGATAACCCGGCCTGACCAATCTCTATTGGGACAGGCTTTGGGATATCATAACCAGGGTTAGGGCTGTTTGAGAATAAGATGAAATCCCACAGTCATGCTCAGGTCAGGAAGGGTTTAAAGCGTCCAACCCAGTATGCTTTTAAAAATTTTAAACACCCTATTTCCCTCATTTTTAACTATGTTTTTAAATATGATAGCCTCAATGTCCCTTCCATTTAAAACAATTATAGGAGAATAGAAGTTCTAGATTGGGGTTCCATCCCTTCTCTCCCTCATGGAACTTGCCATCTTGCCATCTGCGTCACCATTGTGCAAGCCTCCACCTAGAAATCTCTCATTTTCCTTATTGCCAAATGAATAAACATATTTTTTTCCCCTTATTTTCCGATCTAAGGAAAAAAAAAAAGGGGGGAAATTAGCAATAACCCCTATTAGGAGACTGCTTTCAACAAAAAACCCACCATAAGATTTTTTAACTTCAAGTCCCCTTTTTTAAAAGATTGTTTAAGCAAAAGGAAATGTTTTTTTGAAAATACCCGTTTTACCCTTTTGTATTTACATTACAACCGATGTTATTTACGGGAAGAAGTGAGGGAGGGGAGGGAAAGAGAGAGAGAGAGAGAGAGAGAAAGGGGGCTCCATGGTTGAGGCTCAATGGAAAAACCAAATCGTCTCATGGGCGATCGTCTCCAGTGGTCGAGGGTCGACAGCAGGTGACTCAATGGCTTGGGGCTCCACTTTAGCCACAAGTCAAGTAAGAGGGCCGACAACAGAGAGAGAGAGAGAGGGGGCTCCATCAACAGCGGCTGAAGTGGGGAGGCAACGGGGATGCAATTGCAGAGGGTTCAAACGACGATGGGGGCTGGTCATGAGTCACCAACGTTTGTGAGTCGCCGATGACGGGGATGGAAAAATCAGATCTGGTTTTTTTTTTTTTTTGGTTTGACAGATGGAAAAAATTTCGCCGACAATGTGGGGAGGCAGCGGGGCTAGTGGTGAGTTGCCAATGACAGGGATAGAGAAATCAGATTTGTTTTTTTTTTTTTTTTTTTCCTGGGGGTTTGACCGCAGGTTTGAAGGGAAAAGGGTTGTGGTTTTGATTTGGGTTTCTGATTTGTTGCACGATGATGGACATACTACGGTGAGGATGGTGTGGGTTTGGTAGAGTTTGATAATGGTGGTTATCAACAGGTTTGGGGTTTTATGGCAAGGGTTCACAGCAGTGGTTTGGTGTTGCAAAGGGACGGTGGTGGATTGAGGGTTGTGCTGTTATTTTGAGGTATATAATTTTTCTAAAGCTCACAACAGCAAACTAGTACTATTGTCTGTGTATTTTTTTCAAAGCACACAAGAGTAAATTGGTGCTATTGTCTATGAAATTTTTGTGTATTTTTTTTCAAAGCACACGAGAGTAAATTGGTACTATTATCTGTGTATTTTTTTCAAAGCACACGAGTAAATTGGTACCATTGTCTGTGTAATTTTTCAAAGCACCTTTGTGTAAATTTTTCAAAGCACACCCAACAATAAACTGTTACTATTGGCTGTGTAAATTTTATAAATCACACAACAGTAAACTGTGCACCTTCGCCATCACTATCAATGGCAGGATGGAGAAGGTAGATCGAGTGGAAGGGGGAAGGAGAAGATGATTCGTTGCAAATCTGGAAACCAGATCTGGCGATAGCATAATTAAAGATAGATTAAGAACCTTTCTTCTCTTCTCCTAGCTGTTTGTGCCTCTTCTACTAGGTTCGATTCTCACCAGCAAGTATTGTGTGATTCGGATAGCCACTTCATAGTTGCCGAAATAGTATTTGCAGCTTGATCGGCAGTGGCCAAATGTGGGAGGCGATGGAACCACGGGAGAGAGGGAGAGAACATGGGAAAAAAATGGCACGGTTTGTAATTTGATTTAAATTGTAAATAGGGGTATTTTTGTCACTATGGGGTCAAAAGGGGTTTTCACAAAACTATTTTTTACTTAGGGCCTATTGTAAAAGTACTCTTACACTTGGGGCCTATGGCCAAAAATCCCAAAAAAAAAATAATGGAAGAATTTTTGGAAAAATTGCTAGTACAAGTCATTTTTGAAAAATCAAAACGAAATAGTGACAATATATTTTATATAAACTTTTTCTTCTTCATTTATTGCCTGATTGGAGCTAGGTCAAGATAGGGTGGCACCGTCCCAAACCCACTTCATTGTCAACTCTACACACATAGGACATTAGGATATAATCTATGTTGCATGAACATGGAAATGGACATGGACATGGACACTAAGACACTAGTATTCAAGTAAAAGCATTATGTAATGGCATTATAATATTTATCAACTTCATTACAAGTAAAAGTAACTAGGTTACATAAGGGTCAATCAGGTGTTTAAGCCAAATTGAAACCCATTTAGACAAGATACAGGATGGGCTCGTATTTTTTCAGCTCAAGTTTTAGTGACCAAATTGCTTAAATAGTGAGGTTTATTTATTAAATTTGAACAAACCAGTCAACTCAAAAGTTGTTTTAAAAAAGAAAAATAGCACCTTTAGTTTCCTTTCTTCCTGTTTTGGACAGAAAAGCCTTAAGTTGACAAAAATCTTTCCAATTACTACGACCACACTGACAGAATTTTAACATAAAGCATGCCAACCAGCACATGTTTCTTTGTGTCTGGATTGCTCTTGTTGAATACTGGTTGAATGTTATTTGTTACCATATGTTTTATTATTGTTATTTAGCTGAGGGGCAGCTTTGTAATTGCAACTAAACTATGATATAAATAAAAAGATTAGAAGAGAGAATACCTAATGGTTCTCTCTCTCTTATTCCTTCTCTTTTTTTTCCTCCTTCCCTCTTTTTATTCATTAATTTATACACATCTCCCTGGTATCAGAGTGAATCCATAGATCCATAGGGCTTGTGATGCTGGAAAAACACAACAGAGGACCCTGCTGACCTTAGCAGTACAGATGGTGACGTCAGTAAGGGTGGCTGACCATACCACCATGATCGACTAAGGAGAGTCCACTTGGGTGATTTCATCCCGATCCGACTTCGTTTGGTATAACTTCTCTATTTTCTGTTACTTTTCGGAAAAAATGGGGTAATTTCTAAAAAATTACAATGCAGCCTTTGTTTGGGAGATTTGTTGCATTAATTTGCCAGAGGGTTGCGACTAGGTGGTTTAATGTGTTGTTTAGGTTGCTGGGGTCTGTTTGGCTTAATTTTTTAGGATTTTTTACTCCTAGAGTTGGTCGGCACTATGATATTTCCTCAACAAGCTACTGTTTTGTGCTAGCAAACCACTACTTTACTATGTAGCAACTTGTTTTTTATTTAAGAACGGTTTATTGCCTCTGAAAGTTCTTAGTAATTTTCCAACCGATTATCCCTTATTTTTCTGCTGTTTTTTTTTTTGCCTCTTGGTGAATTTGGAGCTTGTTTGGGTAGTGCTTAAGCCTATCACAGCATATCTGAGGCTAGTGAAATCAACCAAACCCAACCCAACCCAACCCAAAGAGGTTATGGGTTAGATTAGCACCAATAATGGTAACCCTAATCTCCAAATCTTGACATCAAAGTTAGATCAGAATAACTACTTCGCTTGGTTGCAGTCAGTAAAACTTTTCCTTGAGGGGAAAGGAAAGATGGGGTGTCCATATCCCGATAGGAAAATTATTGAACCATCTTGGGATGATCCCTCATGAGAAGTGTGATGCAGAGACTCCATTATTATGTCTTGGTTAGTGAAGTCGATGACACCAGAGATTGTTAATGGGTATTTAATTATTTATTGATGCGAACAACAAAGAAGATTTGGGATGTGGTAGAGCAGACTTACTAAAAAAAGGGGAATCTTGCATTGATTTTTGAGTTGAGGCAAGATCCATGATATAACCCAACATGATATGTCTTTGACTACTTACTTTCACACACTTTGGAGAGACGAAGACTCTAACAACAACTGGATTATTATTAGAATTTTTAGACAACATGCCCCGTAGATTCTTTGAAGTTTCATCAGCTTGTGGAATGGGGTCACATCATGGGTTTTGGTTGGCCTTAAACCTGAGCATGATTAAGTGTGTGTTCATCCTTGGCAATGACTCTCTCCTTTTAAGGAGGTATTTGCCTATCTGAAGCAAGAGGAAAATACATGGGGTGTCATGATGAATACTATAGTAGACAGGATGTCATGATTAATATTGTAGCGTCAAAATCATGGGATTGGGCCCTTCTCATAGGGTTTCTTTATCTAGGTATCAATGGTTTGTTTCATTTATTAATGATGCTTCAACAAGTACACTACTTAGGTGTACTTGTTGAAGCAAAAAAGATGCCTTCTTTGTTTTCAAAATTCTCATAAATGGTATTGACACAATTTCATCACCCCATCAAGGTTGTTTGATCTGACAATGGTGGTGCGTATATCTATGGGGGACTCGTTTCATATTTCCAAGAACATACGATAGTTCATCAAACTACATATCCTTATACTCCTTGACAGAATGAGGTTGTAGAGCGGAAGAATTGTCATCTCCTAGAAGTAGCTAGGGCTTTGCTATTTTCCATGAATGTATCAAAGTCCTACCAAGGGAGGCCATTCTCACCACCACATACCTCATCAACCAAATATCTTCTCAGGTCTAGACTTTAGAAAACCCATTGATGTGTTGTCACAGGTCACACCCTCTACTTCTTTTAAGATTCCTCCCCACAAATTCAGGTGTATGTTTTGTTCATATTCTAGGCGCTATGAGTGAATTAGATCCCTATACCCTTCAGTGTGTGCTTTTGGAGTACTATCCTACACGAAACAAATAAATATGCTACTACCCCTGTCTAGGAAGCGATGGGAAGTAGTTTGTCTCTATGCATGTCACATTCCTTAGGTCTTCTACTTATTTTTCTCCTTTTCAAGACAATAATAGTGATGAGTAGTATCCTTTTCCTTTGGTTCTTCCTATAGTGGATACAGTTGTTCCTACTTATGACTCTCCTACTTCTAATGATGAGAATAAGGGAAATTGGTCATTCAAGGAGAAAAAAGGGTAAGACCCATGCCCTTCCTACTTTCCTTCTGTTCGTCCAATAGGATCAATTGTTGGTCGAGCCTCACTTTTGCTCTCCTTTTTGCTTGTTGCTTAACACCCGTGAGGCCTTTTATAACTCTCAACCTCAACGGCCTTATTGTGACTCAAGTAAGTTCAATGATAGTATTCTGATCCTCCTCCTATTCCTATTGATGATTTTGATGCTTCTATCACCCTTCGTAAAGGGGGTTACGTCTTGTACCCCACATCCTTTCTTATTAAAACCTTTCATCATCTTATTGTGCTTTTAATTCTCAATTGTTTTTTGCATCATCTTCCAAAAGTTTGCAAGATGCACTTAGTGACCATAAATAAGGAAGCAATGAATAAAAGAGATGAGAGCTCTTCACAAGAAAGGCAAGATTGGTGGCAAAGGGCTATACACATATCTATGGGATTCATTATCAAGAAACCTTTGCTCTAGTTGCAAAAATGAATTCCATTTGAGTCTTCTTGACCTTTGCTACAAATTGGGTTGGTTTCTCTAACAACGGGAGGTGAAGAATGCATTTCTTTATGGAGATTGGGAAAATTAATTGGATGTGGATGTTCCTTGGTCTTTGAGAATCTATTGACAAAGGATAAGGTATGCAAGTTAAGGAAAGCCTTGTATGGGCTGAACCAATCTCCCAAAGCATGGTTCAAAAGGTCTACTCGAGCTATGCTGAGAGATGAATATCAACAGAGTCAGGGTGATCAAATCTTGTTCATTCGACATTCATCTAAGGGTAAGATCACATCTCTTATTATATATGTGGACGACATTGTTATAACTAGTGATAATATGGAAGATATCTTTTAAAGAAGTAACAAGAGTATTATATATAAAAAGAACGGAGTCTTGTACACAGGAAGTGTACTGTGTACAAGAAAGCTTAAATACTTTAAAGAGTCTAAGAACTCTTGAAGAGGTTTCCTATTAAAAAAAATCCTTAGGATCTCCCCAAGCAAAAAGAGATTCAAAAACATGCATCTTTACAAATTGTATAGGTTTTTCCAAATTCTCAAAAATACTCTTGTTCCTTTCTGTCCAAAGGGACCAAAAAAATGGCATGTGGCAATAGCTTCCAAACCATAAGATCAGGTTTGTTGGAGCTAGTGCATCGCCAAGAATCAACCAATTGTAGAACACTCCTTGGCATCACCCACTGCACTTGGAACAAATTCAAATAGCAGTTCCAAATATCCTTGGCGACCGAACAATACATAAGCAGGTGGTTGACAGACTCTTCCTTTTCTTTACAAAGGACACACCAATTCGCAAGTTATCCAATCTCAAACACTTTCCCCAACAAGCAACCCAAGTGAAAAAAGAGACTTTAGACAACACTTTGGCCAGCCAAATCCTAGCTACTGGGAAGGTAAATGTATGCACACCCAAGGACTTAAATATCGATATCGATAGATATATCGAAGGTCCAAAAATACAGATATATCGAAAATATCAATATCGATATCGATTTAGAGATATGGTGGATATTATTAGTTAAACACGGATATTTTTATTGAAACTTTGAGAAATGATGATTAAGACTCTAATATACAATTTAGAATCAAAATATTGCAATTTAAAAGTGTATAATATAAGTATGTGTTGTGTATTGTATAAAAGGTGTGACACGGTGAGAAAATAAATAATATAAATTTATGCAAATTCAACATCTAAATGTCACATGAAATTAAAATCTGTAAATATATATCATTTATACAATAATAAATCAATACATCAATAAATTAATGACATACACTTACATTAGTACCACAAGAAACTTGGAGAAACTACCAAACCAGCCTTGAGTAATACTAATAATTTCAAATGTGTATAAATTAATATCAATACTAACAAATTAATAATACTATAAAGTAATTCATGGTCTACACTAATAAATTAATAATACTATAGAGTAATAGCCTAATAGGTAATAGTTAAAAAGGTGCTAAAATAGTAAAGGAGCTGGGTAAAGGGGGAAAGGGGGTTGGGTTCTTGTGAAGCTTGGAGAAATTGCCAAAATAGCCTTCAAAACTACTACAAGAGGACATTAGGCGTGGGAAAAAATGGGACAGCAGTCACCACACTCAAATTTATGTCAATTAGTCACATGGGTCGATATACCTCGATATGATCGATATTTCTCAATATACCTTGATATATCATCGATATTTCGACGATAGATGGTGAAAAAATATGGATATTCTCGATATGTCTTGATATTGTTGATATTCGTCGATATATCGACGACAAGTTGATATATCCAACGATATACTGTCAAAATAATACCGATGCATGATATCGTTTCGCTGCTTGTCGATATGGGACGATATGTCACCGATATCAACGATTTTTAAGACTATATGCACACCTACTAAGGAGGAAGAGGAAATACACAAATTGAAACATTATTTCGCTAGGGAATTTGATATCAAAAGAACCTTGGGAACTTGAAATACTTTCTAGGTATCAAAGTTGCTAGATCTCAGAGAGGCATTTTTATTTCTTTATGGAGATATGTATTGGATCTTCTTAAGGAGACAGGTATACGCTTGGGTGCAAAGCATGCAATATTACCATAGAAAAAAATCATAAACTAGGTGAAAATATAGAGAGGGTTGTAGTCAACAAGGGAAGATATGAACGATTAGTTGATAAGTTGATTTACCTGTCTCACACTCATCCAAATATTGCATATGCTGTCAGTGTGGTGAATCAATTCATGCATTACCCCTCGTGAGTCTCATATAGAGGTCGTCTATCAAATTCTTCCGTACTTAAAAATTGCTCCTAGGAAAGGGATATTGTTCTCGAAACATGATCATTTGAGGATAGAATCATATACAGATCTAGCTTTGGTAGGCTCTTCATTGATCGGATATCTATATCTTGTTACTGTACTTTTGTAGGAGGAAATCCTATCACTTGGCAGAGCAAGAAGCGAACAGTAGTGGCTAGCTAGTGCAGAGGTCAAGTTCAGATATATGGCTGATGGAGTGTGTGAGTTGCTTTGGTTGAAGATCTTGCTAAAGGTTCCTATGCGGTTATATTGTAATAACAAGGCAGCCATCAATATTGCACATAACCCAATTCAACACAATTGAACTAAGCATGTTAAAGTTGATAAACACTTCATCAAGGAAAAGTTGAGTTCTAGAGAGATTTGTACTATATGAGGATAGATCAACTTGTTGATATCTAGACATAGGGGTACCTAGCAAAGTTTTTAATAATATTTTAGTCAAGCTAGGCATGAAAGATATCTTTGCACCAGCTTGAGGGGGAATGATGAATAGCAGTTTATTTACTTGAATGTTATTTGTTACCCAATGTTTTATTATTTTTACTCAGCAAAGAGATAGTTTTGTAATTGCAGCTTAAGTGAGATATAAATAAAAAGATCAGAAGGGAGAAAACCTAATAGTTGACTCTCTCTCTCTCTCTCTCTCTCTCTCTCTCTCTCTTATTCCTTCTCTTCTTTCTCCTTCTTCTTCCCTCTTCTTTTTCTTTCATTTACACACAAATCTACTATTCTCCCAAAATAAGTTGAGATATAAGATCCCTACCCCTCTAACGACAAGAAACTGAACCCACCCTGAATTTTGCAAGCTCTATGTAGCCTGACACTAAATCAAGAAGAAAAAATACACTTCATCCAAAAATTCTTACCTTCGACCAACTGGAGGCCTATGCATTAGGTGATCTGTTGGTGGTTCAGTAGCCAATGCAAGAGCTCCAAGAGTGTCCATGATAAGATTAACCCAGAGAAGCTGTAGTGAGTAAGGAAAAGTGAGGAGACAGAGTATAGCCATCAACACTAACACACACACAAATAGAGAGAGAGAACACAAACCTGGACTGCATTTAGTGGAACATCACCAGAGGAAACAGCAGAAACAACATTTATTATAAGAGCTGCAACATTAACTGTTAGCTGAAACTGAATGAATTTCTGAATATTTGCATATACTGATCTGCCCCATCTGACAACCTGCATCCAGCCCACAAAGTAGACAGTTTTTATTAACCTAAGTTTTCTTTCATTTATTCAAATGCCATAGAGTATCAAATCAACAGAATTTAAGTCTGGAAAACCTAGAAGACAAGCACATGGATTGGTGGAAAACAAATCTATTTGTGTACTCATAATAACAAAATAGTGGACATTGCAGGAAAGCCTTGAGCCAAAACAGATGTTACAGGCTTACAGTTCAGAAGATAATTGCAAAACCACGACACCATACTTGTTTTGGAATTACCTCATCCAGATACAATATGTTAAAGACCAGAAAAAAAAAAAAAAAAAAAAAAAAAAAAAAAAAAAAAAAGGAAGAAGAAGAAGAAAGAAAAGATTCGTGAAACTTCATGCAACTAAGGTCCATAATGATTAGCCCAACCTCAATTGTTTTTTGCTTCACAGTAAGGCGAATGAACTGAAGTCATACTCTACTGATAATGGAAATTTTGGAAATTGAGTTTGTTCAAAAGGAGGAACATTGTGTTCTTCCCTTTAGAAAGGAATTGGACATATAGGACAAAAAAAAAGTCACCCCGGAGCAGAAAGCATTAACATTTTTCCCATAATAATCACTTAAATATACAATATAGCACATAGACTAACCTTCACAACTGAGGAAAAATTATCGTCCAATATGATAATATCTGAGCTCTCTTTAGCAACTTCTGTTCCTTGGATACCCATAGCAAGACCGATATCAGACTGCACTCCAAAACACCAGAATTGAAAAGAGGAACATGTTAATAAATATATCTTTTCAAAGAAAATAAAATGGAAATTATAGGCCCTAAAAATTCAAAGAAAAGCTATTTTTGTGCACAAGTGGAGCAGCAGTTGGGGTCCACCATTTTTGTGTACCATAAGAAAAGCCATAATGGAAAAATTATATACTCCATATCTTGGCTGTATGCCTTATCATTATACATTTATTTGCACCACTCAAGAATACAGAATCTATCAGGTAATTGGGTCATTGAATAACATTAGCTATAGCCTTTCAGGATAGGAATCCACCTAAGTGGAATAGATCCAAAAGTGGACCCCCATGCCATCCAGCTATGTGCTATCCCAGGAATATCCCAGATTCACAAACTTCTACCATCTCACAATTCACTCTATTCAGACCTCATGAAGTGCAGGAGCATCGTTAGTGCCATCTCCAGTTACCGCAACCACGTGTCCCCTCTTTCTCAATGCTTGCACAAGAAGAAGCTTGTCATTAGGAGACGACCTGCCCATGACCTATACATGAAACCACATAATTAATTTTCTCCATCAAATTGGTAGAGATTTAATCACTAATCATGCACAAACACAGAAAACATACAAATGGCAACACAACTACATATACAGATCATACCGATATGCTATCAGCAATTTCTTTTCTCTGTTCATCGGATAATGCACGAAATACCCTTCCTTCAATTATATTTGGCTCACCAACGTCTTCTTCTGAATTCAAAATTCCGCATTCCAATGCTATTGCTTTCGCTGTTTGAGGATTGTCACCAGTTACCATGCGTACCTAAACGTCAACAATTAGCAAATTCATTTCAATCAAATTAATAGTCCATGTTGACACAATATTATATATACATATTCTATAATATATATTGTATTATATTTATACATATATAACTAGATATATAGGAAACTTTCATCACATTAATTGACATATTTCATATTAGGGAGATCATAACCAACAAATTATTGTAATAACCTTAAAGAAGGCTTGTTCTAATCACTATAACTACTCTATTGTACTACAAAATTAAAACAACACAACCAACTAATCATCACTTCAGATATGCAAATAAATGTTCTCACTGGTAAAGGATACACATATTTGCTGAGTGAACACAGCCTTTTTACTCATATCCCAGGCATTGCCCCTCAATCAATGACCAGTGACAAAGCCAGAAAATTAGTCATGGAGGGTAAATACATTAAATCAATAAAGAAATCGTTTTTGCCCCTATAATTCCAACCACCCCCCCCCCCCCCCCCCCCCCAAAAGGGGATGCCTGGGGAGTGTAAAATAGCCTAAAAATTTTAAAAATATAAGGAAAAAAAAAAGAGGTTTTGGCTTTTGACTTTTGTGGAAGGGTTAAATTTACAAAAGGTTCAAATTTTTGAAACCAAAACAAAATTTTTGGAGGGGATCGAATTTGCAATTGTTTAAAAATCTTTACATAAAAATAATAATAATAATAATAATAATAATAAAGGAAGGTTAATTGACCCCTCCCACCACCTCTTCCCTGTGCCATTTCAGTGACCATAAGAGATGGGTAGATGCTATAATTTCAAAGCACACTATCAACTGACTGCAGAATAACAATCGCCAACATGCCAATACCACTGTACAAAGTTCTGTTCTCTTTAAATGTAATGGCCAAGACATCTTGCGACTTTGCTGAGTCGAAACATAAGACAATATAGCACATTAGCACATAGCAAGCATCAACCGGGGCAGTTCTTTTCAATCAGTTTCAGTCAAAACACCAGTACATAGCATCAACCAAGGAAGTTTTCAGTCAAACATACAAAAGCATCTTGAAATCATAAATAAAAGGAAAAAACAAAACAAATAAATATGGACAATGACGCACACAACAACATATGTGACATGACCTATATATATCATGCAAAGCCAGAGGAAATGATAAAAATAAAAACCATAAACTCATGGAAAATGCAAATTAGGATCAGAAATACATTAATTGGTGAGCACAACACCAAAAACATTAAACATCTGACTGCCATCTACTATTGATACCAAAGACTCGACATCCACAAAAAATCCCTACGCTTTCCATGCGGAAGTGATTAATAGGTTTTTGGTTCACACGACCTATGGCAGCAAATGCTTGTAGGGGATTTTGGTTTATTATTGAAAATTTTAGGTCTTTATTTGACAACAGGTAGTTTCGAATTTTGGGATTTGTTCGAAATATTCAATAACTTGATTTATTATAATGAGGTAAATTTGTAACATGAACTTGATGAAACAAAATCCAACCCTCCCAACCCCATGCCTTGAAATATCAGCTTCCAGACGACATCCTTCTACTAGCTCAGATCAGTCCTATTATCAGGTGCACCAGATATCAGGTACACTCCAAAACTCTTCCTAGTGAGGTGGATCCAACCATTGGATTAGATAGCCTTCCCATGTAGGTAGAGTTTTGGAGTGCACCTGATAATAGGACTGATATGTGTGTGTGTGTGTGTGTGTGTGTGTGTGTGTAGATATATAGATATAAATCGGTTATGTTCCCATCAACACGTGTTGATATAAGTTATATCAGCACCATGCATTGGGGGTTGTACCCCTTGCATTGGTCTAATGTACCTCATATCCCACTAATGCATAAGGTACAACTCTCAATGCGGGTATTGATATAAGTTATATCAGCACGTGCTTACCTGATCATCATCTATATATATATATATATCTGAATTGATGGCCTGAAGATTCTCCAGCAGCCTTGTATATGATAGGCTGACTATGAGAGACCAAGTGCTTACAAACCTTACAAACCAAATGTTCAATTGTCAAGATCTTATTCAAGCACAAAAGACAATCTTAGTTGGAATAGAGGGTCATGAATTGCCATAGCTATAAAAATAAATAAATAAACAACTAATCTAGAGATCTTCCTACAGGTTAGTTTTCCATCTTCTTTTCCAGGTTGAGGTTTCTTATTTGTATGGTTATTGAGGCCTCTTCTTTGCCTTTAGCCAAGCTGCCTCATGCATGTATAGAGTCAGCCCAGGTCTCGCTTTCCCTAACACAACCTACCCCTCACAGAAGCCATCTTCTCTATAATGTGACTGCTACAGCTTTTGCCTCTTACCGGTTTATGCTTAAGACAGACAGACAGTCATGCCAGCTTTCCTATTAAAACTTCCTCCACTGCCTAATTGGCTTTCAATGTAAAGAATTGCATGATGATCAAGACATACATGTACATTAGCTTAAGACCAGAATTTCTCTAATGCATAACAAACAAGGGATTCCTGCCATTAAAAAAATAAAAATAAAAAATGAAAACTAAAACGGTCATACAGAGCCTGAGCCTATTCTCATTGAATTGAAGTTTGACCTCACAATAGAAAAATTTGTTCTTACAGGGAGAGTAGCATTGGAGCCATCATTATTTGAGGAGAATTAAAAAACATCGGACTCCCCATAAAGATATCTTTTTACACGATGGATTTCCAGTCCATCCGTAGCAGTGAATCTTTCTTCTCCACCCTTCTATTTATTTATTTATTTATTTATGTTTACAGTGTTAAGTTAATAAAGTAGGGGCTTATTCTAATAGGTTATATTTGTAAACCCCAAAGGGGTAGCTCAGTTGAAAAGGGATCCCGCCTCAAGAAGCTAAGGTTCTAAGTTCAACTCTTGTTATACCCTGGGGTCACCCAAACAAAGTTTCCATGCCTCTCATGGGCCTTGGTCTCACTTGATCTATGTAGGTTGTGTGGTCTTACATGGTCCCAAAGTTTACCAGAAAGGCCTCCTCATAAAAGAAATAGTGATTATATTTGTAATTTTCAATGTTTACTGATATAAATATGAATGCTCAAACAATTTTAGGGTTGCTGCCTCCTTTTCTCTCTCTCTCTATTCTCTACTCTTACAAACCCTAAAAATTCTAACATGGTATTAGAGTTTTAGGCTTAGAGTTGCTACGCTTTTCCACTTCTTCTCTACTCTTTTCTTCCTCTTCTCTCTTTCTTTTCTTGCTCATTTCTTAGTAAAACAGGCAAACCCTTGGGGTTTCTCACTACCGTGTTCTTCTCCGACAAAAAGAAAAAGAATTTACTCTTCACAAGTCCATACGGACACTCTTTTTAGGGTGCCTCGTGAAGTGTGCAATTGGTGCTTATGTTATTTTGGTATTGGGTCAGGGGTTTGAAGCAATACAAGATTCCTAAATCCTAGTTTTTCGTGTTTTTCAGCTTCTTACAAGGTTAGTTTCAATTGTTTGTTAAAGTTTCTGAATGATATGTTCGTAAAAGGTGCTGTTTTGTTGTATTTATGGCATGTTGTGGACTGGTTGTGCTATTTCGAGAATGTTTGAGGCAGTTTGATGGTTGTTGGAGGTGTTATTTTAATTTTTAAGAGATTTCATAATTAGTCCTTCCAGTGTTATTTCAGAATTTCAGATTCAGAAGACATTTTGGGCCTCTAAACCCAAGAATCTCACTTTCTTACATTCCAGCTTTGATTCAACCTCAATTTCTAGCTATTTTCTGTTATCTATTCCAAGAAATTCCTCTCTATAGTAGTATTATCAAGATTAAGTTCATTTTAATATAACTGCTTTATGGAAGCTAGATGGATTACTTGGAAGAGGCTGGTGTACAATGACAAAACAGAAAATCCATAACAAAGATACCAACACTGCCACTATATCGATTTGTATGACAATGATTCCAAAAGAAAATGAAATGAGACGTGCAGATGAGCAGAACTGTACTGGTTCTGCATCCAGGCCTCTTAACACAATTACAAATAAAGGCAATATTAGAAACACCCTTGTTACATAACTCATAATCACGGAGAAAATTTCATATTTCATTGGAACTTTAAGATTGAAAAATTCAAAGTAAATTGCATTATCATTCACAGAAAAATTAACATAACAATATAGTCAAGATTTGACAATCCAAAAAATACCTTAACCCCAGCAATTTGGCATAATCGCACTGCATCTTTCACACCTGGTCGACAAGGATCCTACAACACATTGTATACATTAGTTAATATATTACTAGAGGTTAACAACACAAGGGAAACCAAATTAATGGTCTAAAAAATGAATGGGACTTATTTGACATTTGAAGACAAATGGAACAGTAACATGCTTCTTTCAAATATCCCTTTTAAGAAAACATTTTTTTTTTCTTTTGGATAGGAAACATGTTAATATTATAAATAAAAAAGATAACATCAAGAAGGAAGAGATTTCCATCTGGAGGACCCAAAAGAACAACAAAAGACAGCCTGTGAGTCTAGCTGTAAGTGGCCTACAATCACCAAAAATCTTCTGTATACACTTAAAGACACAGAAACAATACCAAAAACACAAAAGCTACACCATAATCTATACCACTATCTGAATAAAGCTATACAACTCTGGAATGGTATTAGAAACCAAAAGCCACAACCTCAAGGAGGAAAATAACGTCCCCCAAAAGACTTCAAAGCAGTGACTGGCCAAGCCATCTGCCTTCCCATTTGCGCTCCTAGCCAGCCACTCGGGTTGAATCTCTAACTTCCCTGCCTACTCTAATATCTCTCTGATAAAGTTTGCAAATATCCACATTCCCACAGAATCAGATCTCAAAAAATCCATGAAATTGGAGGAGTCTATTCATAATGTACCCTAAAAGCCATTTCATTTCATTTCTTATGTGATTAATAAAAGGGCAAGTTTATTATCAGGATTCTTTGGATTTGCATGATAAGACCACAGGTTAATCGAGGAGAGCACAGTGGGGCCCACCTTTTGTGTCAGTCTCTATAAAGAAAACATCAAGAATGAATGTATTGTAGCTATCAACATACGCATTGGGGGTTATACCTCGTGCATTGGAGGGTTACGGGGTTTCAACGAAGCAGATTTAGTCATTAGTAAAGCCGAAGTCAACAAAGGTGTTGCAAAATGAGGAAGAAGGAGGAGGAACCAAAACACATGGCTCATGTGGATCACTCTGGAGGCCTACAAACTTTTGCGGCTCATTATTCCACAATTCAGCACCCCCAAAGTAGCATTCAAATCTAATTCATAGGTCTATTTTGCGTGAATCATGAATAAACAAAGGCTTGATCTTGGTGTTTAAGGAATCCATAAAAATTGTGTTCTTAGTAATTTCCTTCAAAGAAACCCTCTACCAAGAAATGAGAGAAGCCCAAAGTGGACACTTCTCTAAGTCCTTCTCAAAGAGCCAATAATTCCACCTTCAAGGTAATTCCTTCACCTGCTGGCGTAGAAAAACCAGAAACCACCTCCCTCTGCTGTCTTTGAAAGGCCTCCAATCCATAACTGCCCTGGATTCCCCAGTGAAAAACCATTGAAATTGAATTTAATGGACCCAATTGGAGGTGGAGTCCACTTTGAAGAAGTCCTCATAATCTATCCTTGCAAGGAGCAACTGCTAACCAGTCTCTACAAATAAACGGATGCCCTCAAAAGCCTTGGTAACTGATGGCCAAAGGACGCAAGGAAAACAAGCATCCTCTTTGGAGGAAAATTTATCCTCGAATATATAGGCATTCCTCTCTAACCAAACCACGCCCAAGGTAGCCAGCACAACACAAGACCATAGAATCTTTCCCCTTTTTGATCTGCCTAACCCTCAAAAATAGGTCTGTAACATAGATGTGATGGGAAGGGAGGGACCCAACTCATCTCACATAGGCCAAAGAGCCATTGCCACAACCAAAAGGCAAAAGGACGATGCAAAATAAATGATTCAAGTGATTCGCTATTGTGAAAATTGTTATTTTTATTGACTTACTTATGGGCCACAATCCACACAAAGGCTTCTAATTTAGGGGGAGTTTTCAACTTAGAGGGACAGAAAAGGGGCAATGGATTGAAGTTTAAAAAAGAATGGAAAAAGGAAGTAGAAAACTGTGCACTACAGTCAAGACATCAAACCCTCTCAGTAGGTGAAGACGAAAATAGATAAATATTCTCCAAGACTACTAAAAGGGAAACCAAATCAAAGATTTCACATTGGAGCAAGTTTCTTTTAAAATGAAAGTTCCAAGAGAGAGGAGGAGCTGGTCGATTCAACCACAAAATCACTAATGGGGGCCCCATTGAGAGAAGATAAAATGTATAATATTGGAAATTTATAAAAAGGGCTTTTTGCCCTACCACCAAACTGCCAGAATCAAATCCGAGAACCATCGCCAACTTTGAATTTGGCATGGGAAGAGAAATCTGTAAATATTTGAGAAATGAATTTCCCAGGGCTACGATATGATTCCTTAGAAAAAAAATTAGCATCCCAACCATTCTCCCGGGGACCATATTTGCTTTTAATAATCATGTGCCACAGGGAATTCAATTCTCTTGGAAACATCCATAACCATTTCCCCACTTAGGGCTTTATTCCTATGAGACAAAATCCCCTAATCTAACCTCCTTTTTTGTTTAGAAAAGGATACCGCTTCCCAACTAAAGAGATGGTCCTTTTTTATCCCTCTTGGCCCTGACCACAAAAAATCTCTGTGAATCTTCACCAAAGAAGTAGCCATTCTGGCAAGGATCCTAAACAGGGACATGAAATAAATGGCAATACTAGCCAAACATGACTGAATTAGAGTAATAAGCCCCCTAGAGAAATGTACACTTTTTTCCATCCATCCAACCCTTTTGAAACTTTTTCTACAACCAGATCCCAAAAGCTAAGGGCTTTAGGATTTAAGAGAACAATTGAAAATGATGCCTATAAATATGAAGGACTATAATGAAAAGAACATTGAAGTAAGATTAAAGTAGGTGTTAGTGAACTATATAATGAAGTGCAGTTAAATTAGTGAAACATATTCATACACTTCTAAAAAAATGAAGCTTCTAATAAGTGCAGACAAGTAACAACAGAAATATAAAACATTTGAGGTAATTTCTCATTAAAAATTGGTGCACAAGGGAATGGTAAAGGACTGCAAAAAAAAATGTACTAAAAGATTACATGAGAACATTTAAACAAAATTTTCATAAGGTCTGTATAACCCATGCAAAGTAAAGGGTGTGAAACCTAATTTCGCTTTGATAGGACATATAGACTAATTGTGTTACAATAGATGCATATTTAAAGAGGAAAACTACTAATCCAAAGGAATAGGACCATCACCATATGATCATGATAAATGTTTTAAAAAGCATGGACATGAGGTGAGGAGTTTTTCCACCCATGGGGTGAGAGGTAAGACCCGATGAATGGGCACAAAAAAATAAATAATAATAATAAATAAATAAATAAAAATAAAGGTAAAGGTAAAGACTAATAATATATAAAATGAACCAATCAGGTGAAAAAAAACAATAGGGAGAGAGAGAGAGAGAGAGAGAGAGAGTTACACGCATTTGCCTAAAGAGGCATATGCCAGAAAAAATATAAAAGACTAAAACAGCCTTTATCTAAAGGCTTTGTTTGCCTTTCCACAGAGATAAAAAGTGATTGAAGCCTTTTTTTTTTTTTTCTTCCTCGTAGGAAGGGTACACACATTTGTCGGAGTCACTATCGCCGGAAGGTACCATCTACTCCTCTGTCATCTCCTCATCTATTCTCCTCCTCTCTTCTCATCAACGTTGTTTTGTTCTTATTTCAAAGAGAAGTGTGAGGGGCTAGGGAAAAAAATGCCAGTTGAATCAGACACATAACCCACAACACAGTGTTTTAGTTGTTTGGAGACTATTTGGGATAGGTTCTGGAAGGCATAAACCCATGGTAAGGGCATGGTTCAAAGTCTCGGTCTTGGTCATGGTCGCGTTTTGGTCTCGGTCATCTCGGTCTTGTCCATCTCGTCACGTTTTGGGTGAGACACAACTTTAAGTATGAAAGAATGTTTTAAAAAATCCAGAAGAATCATAGAAAAATAAGAAAAAAATAGGACAATTACATTGGAACCATCAAATAAGAAATATAAATAACTAGGAGTTAGGACCATAATGTGATACAAAACATCAAAACAGGCACTAGCACATTAGTACTACATAGTATTTTCTTTTTTTAAGCGTGTATATATATATATTTTCAAATACAAGGCTTGGTTATTATTTTTTACTATATTGAAAATAAGTAATAAAAGATTTATGCCATTTTAATAAATAGATTTTAGATTAAAAATTATAACCTTTTAAAAAGACCCAATCGTTAACATTTTTTTTTTCTTTTTTTTTTAAACAATCAATAGAACCTAATTGTTAACTAATTAGAAAAATAATTTTTGTAAAGAATAAATTGAATAAATATTAGTATTAAAAGAGATTGTTTCTTTTGGGGAAATTATAAAACACAAGGGACTAAGTTCTAATTTTGTAGGTTATAAAAGGTCAAACAGTCAAAGCCCCCCCCCCCCCCCCTCTTTTTTTGATAGACCGCTCAAACCTTTACCTCTTTTTTTGCTGAATCATACCTTTACTTTTACCTTTCATGATATAAAAAGTTACAAATTAAGTTGACCCATAACCCACTGAAATAGAGAAACCAGAGGCTACCAACATAGAGAAACCAGGTAAGTGCTCTCTCTCTCTCTCTCTCTCTCTCTCTCTCTCGGCTTTGGCTATCATCGACTCATCACACACCCACATCTTGATCGAGAGACAGATGTTGGCCCATGACTCAACAAAGACTATGTAGCTGTTGGTCAACGGTCGGAATACTCGTCTGAGAAAGAAGATTGGGTTAGGCACTCAGGCTTGACTCTTGTTGCTCGAGTTGAGAGAACGACGCAGAAATGGTGGAGTTGCAGAAAGTTGCTTGACGAGGCTAGCTTCTGGGTTTTCTCTCTTAAGTCTCTCGTCTAGTTCGGAAAATCAAATCTGGCCCGAAATTCTCAAGATATCGCTTAAGATGTGATGATACTGCAAGTTCTCATGTGTCTCGTCTCGTCTCGTCTCGTCTCGAGCGATATCTCAAGAATCTCGTTCGAGATGTATACTCCACCGTATATCTTTATAACATTCCAAGAAACTGTCTCAAGCCTTGACGATACCGGGTCAACCCGGCGAGATCTTGTCCAAAACGGACTAGACTATAAACCCCAGGTAAGGGCGTAAAAAAAATGCGTTTTTCCTCTATGAGACGTGCATTTTGTGCCTAGGGAGTACCGAGTACGCCCAAGGAGTGTAGCCCCTAATTTAATAAGCCATGAGGTATTTCACCCCCTGAAACACCCAAAGATGTGCCTTAGGCACATACAAGGAGCGTTTTTAAAAACGTGGTCATGATAATGCAATGCAAATATTGCAATCATAAACACAATCCAAGTTAAAAATTCAAGACCTAACAAAGCATCCAATGCAAACTGAAGGCTAGCAATGCCCAAGCATACTTAGGCTAAAACTTGCAGAATGAACTCAGTAGTAATTATAATGTTAAAGAAATGTTGCTATACTGAATTCAGTAATTTGTAGTATTTCTCAATATATGAAATTTAAGAAAGTAACACATACATTTATATATATATATATATAATCAAATATTTAAAGAATTTCTAAATATATAGATCTTATTTGAATGCTTTACATTCTTTACTTTTGAAACTTGCAAAAATATTATGAACGGCACAGATGAATTAGTCATACTTTAAAGTGTTTATGTCAAGTGAAATTTTAAACTTTGAGGGGAGAAAAGGGAAGGGGAGGGGGGGAATTAATCATATGGTTTCAACTAGATCCCTTTTTTGTTTATCTGACACTTTAGAACTTCGCTAAATATTGTCCTTCAGACAATAACAATAACATTCAAGCAGAACAGTAAACAAAATATGTAGAAATATCAAAAATCAAAATTGTACTTTGCACTAAAAATAAAGTGTTACCATGTAACACAGTATACTGCGGGAAGGAACAAGTCAGTTGCATTCAAGTAGAACATCAATCAAAGGCATAACAAGATCCATATTAACATTCAGAAAAGGAAGGGTATTATTAAGATTTGTCCCAAATGCAAGTAAAATAGATCTTGTAACACATAACCATCTTTGTATTTCTCCTTGGACGTATACGGTATACCTTTAAACCAACTATAGCCAGCAGAACAAGGTCATCCTCAGGTAATACCCAGTGAGCTAGTTGCTCTTCATCAGTTGGAACATTTTCTAGTTCATCTGGTCTGTATGCAAGGGAAACACATCGCAAACTAGATGTAGCCATATCTTCGATAGTGCTCTTGAAAAACATCACCTGCAAACCAAGACAAGTTTGACTATCCAGAACATGTAGCGGAAAATTCTTTGGAAGACAAACGGCAAGAAATCTTTATCAATTTAATATTCAATTACCAAATCTCCATCAAAACAAAGTATCGTATTATTTCATCTTCTTTGAATTATATCACAAAGTCTCTATTCGAAACAGATTTGAACAGAATACTAGATATGACATCTACTGTACAACTTTCCCACACTTTTTATATCTAGCCAAAGCAGTAACTCAATAACAGTACATCCAAGATATTGAAATTCTTATACAAATCAAAAGATACTACTGCCCAAAGGAAAAAAAAAAAAAAAAAAAGGATTTTTGACATATTATCAAACAACTGGGACAGCCTGGAATGCAATTTGATTTTTTACTCAAAAAAAAAAAAAAAGAAAAAAATCTCCTATCTAACAATTATTTAATAAATAAATAAATAAATTCATTTCATGAAGAAACTATCTTGGCAAACCTTATCTTCATCCATTGGTACCACACGACCATCTGCATCAATGTACCTTGTACATGAGCCTAAGACTATCTCAGCAGCCCCTTTCCAGTGTATGTGAACTTGAGAATCAGGCTGCACAAATAAAGAGCAAGACAAAAAATAAAATCATGATCAACAAGTAACAACATAGTTCAATGGATCAAAATCAGAAACTCACGCAGATGAATATCTGTGCTTATATTTATGAATTCGAACTCATGTTCCAACCACAAGAGAATTCGCACTGGACCAAAATAAATTTCTAGTCTCAATTTATAAAATAAAAAATAATAATAATAAATAAATAAAAGAGGAATCACAATCCATGAAACCGTAGCTACAAGAAGATGTGACCTGATGTGACCTTGTCTGCCCAGGTTATATTTGTTTATTGAATCACACAGCCTTATCTCTAAGAATCAACATGTCTTACAGTTTCCAAATTCCAATTGGATTTTTCATAATTTCCCAAAGTATCAACAAATGTTTACAATATGTCAGAAATTTCTTTGTTTTTTCTTTTAGGGTTTCCTAAGAATCCATGGTTTACAGTATGAATTGACACAGGCTTTTTGCCCTGTAAGGCTATGTTACATTGACTAAAGTACAAGTATCAGTTGCGGGTGCGTGTTCATGTATCAAATTCGTCTACTTTCCAAAGATTTTCAATATTTTGAAGTGACATGCAGGAGTACCCACACCCATGCAAGTCGTGTAGGCTCAGCTACTGCAAGATGAAGTAAAGGAACCATGTGACATAGTTGTACATAATACTATTAACAAAGTCTTATCACCATTTACAATCTATATAACACACATTCCAAAAAGCGGAATGTCCGGGAAACTTGTTTGAGATCTCAGGATGATACCTTAACACAATGCCATAAACCAATACCAATTTGTGCCAAAACCATAACCAATGAAAACCATGCTCCAACATACGATATCAATGTTGGTCAATTATTTCTTGAGTTTCCATTTCAGTCATAACTTCATACTTGGCAATATATGCATGTGTGTGTGTGTGTGTGTGTGTGTTGTAGGGTGATGTAAAGACACGCTCCCCTTAAAATCAGGGTTCGAAGTCTCGTTTGTCTCGAACGAGATCTCGCCAAGACAATTCGGTCTCGCCACTAACCGATCCGAGAAATCCCACCGATACAAATATATAAGGAGAAGTATCACTCTCGGATGAGATTATCAGGATCTCGAACGATCCGTGACAAGATAGGCGAGAACTCGATGATTCATTTGGATTCAAACGATTTCGTACAAGAAATTGCAGCGAGGCAAAGAAGACCATATGGCCTACCTCGACATTCAATAGCAACTCAAGCTTCCATTCTCTCTTATTGAGGGTCAGACGAAGAGGTCTGGGTAGTACGAATCTAGATTTGGGCTTCACGCTTCTGTTCTCGCATCGCGTTGTCTCCGATGGCCGGCAACGACATCTCTACCATCTCAAGTGGGCGTTGCAGCGTCTCAAGCCAGCAGCAGATCTCGTCGGATCTAGTGGTGGGTGGCCTCTTACAACCGACGACGAGCTCCAACAACCTCCCTGCACTCTCTCTGCCTCTCTCATTTCTCAGTCTTGACTATTCGAGACCCGATGAGGTAAGGGCCTAAAGGTTTAATTTTGGGGGAAAATTTTAGATTAGTGAGGCTGTAGGAAAATGATTACAGTTAGTAGTCATTGTTAGTTAAGTCAGTGGTCGTTTATTAGAATGTTAATAGAAAATGACACTCAATTGAAATTATTTTACATAGCCCAACCAATCTAAAATCCCCCCTATTTGTTTTTTATTTTAATTTTGTTTCTTTTTTCTTTTTTTAAAGGGTTGTTGTGTTGACTGGGAACCCTTTTTTTTTTTTTTTTTTAAACTGCAATTAAGAACTTATATGTTCATGGACCAACACTTTTTATAAAAAAACAAATAATCATGAACTTATAAATATATTTTATTTATTTTATAAATAATAAATTTTTTTTTATAAATGATAATTTTTTTTAATTTCAAAAATATTGATTTTTTAAATTAGAAAATTGTTGAACATTTTTTTAATCATCATCTAGGAAGCACGGATACTCCAAAACCCCTCTCGAATCCGTATCGGAACAGTGTCACAACATAAGATACGGCACTGATACGTTCGGATACGGGAGGATACAGCACCGATACGTTTTGGATACGGCAAGATACGACGGGATACGGCTAGGGGTCATTTCTTTATAAAAGAAAAAAAGGAGTTTAAATGAAATTTTTAAAAAGCATCAAGGTAAAATTTAAAACAAAATATTTGTGATACATATAGGATATATATTTATATTTTTATAGTAGTGATTAATAGATTATTAATGATTTAATGATGCAATGTTGATATGTGAATATGTGATACACTAATATTGTTTACATCTTTGTATATGTGGATTTATTATAATGTAGTACTGTGTACAAAATAAAGTCATATTATCATACATCTTTGTATTTGTGGCTTTATTGATGTTTTAGACTAAATATAAATATTAAAATAGTTATTTATTAACATATCTCCGCCGTATCGTATCCCACATTTTTTTAGAATTACTGAATCAGCATATCCGTATCCATATCCGTATCCGTGCTTCTTAGATCATCATGAACTTATAAATATGCATAAATAATTTGTAAAATTATTTTTTGTCGATATATGATTTTTATTTCTGTTCTTTGAGATTATATTAGATATATAAAACATAAAAATAGTGTTCTTTCATGATATATTAGCGCGTTAGCACCTATTTTTATGTTTTTGACCATATTATGTGTCTTAAGTTCTATATTTTGCTTATTTGATGGTTCCAATGTAATTATCATATTTTTTTACAAATTTTCTATGATTTTGTGGAATTTTTTCAAACATCTTTTCATGCATAAAGTTGCATCTCGCCCAAGACGCAACAGGTTGGACGAGACTGAAACAAGACAAGGACTGAGACCGAGACTTTGAACCATGCTTAAAATCCACCCCACCCAACAAAAAAAAAAAAAAAAAAAAAAAAAAAAAAAACATATTTTTATTTCCTTTGTTTTTTTTCTTTTTCTTTTTCTTTTTTTGAGTAGAAGCGAAGGTGGACCTGCCTATTCGAATTCCGCCCCCTTGAATTTTTTTTTTTTTAATATAACATAGAAGCAGAGTCCCCCTAGCCCCCTTCTCTCCTTAGAAAATCCCCTTAGAAGTTTACTTGCATCTCAAAGTTCACCCTTTTTTTTTTTTTTTAAGGTCCCGTGTCAAGGTGTAAGGGGGTGAAGCCACTCTCCTTAGAATCCGCCCCTCTTAGAGATATATTTCTTGAGCAAAAGTTGCGCCATCCCCCTTGTACCACCCTACTCAATGTAAGCAAATTAGCTCGCTAGTGTCGCCCACCTTAGCTGCAACCAAGGTTTTGGGTTGATTTCTGGTCTGAAGGTTAGCTCGATGTGGGAGGGTAGTGGGGAAAGCAAAAAGGATCATTGGATTAATTGGGGGGTAGTTTCTTGGTCTAAGGAAAAAGGAGGGCTCGGTTTGGGTGATGTGGTGCTTAAGAATTTTTCTTACAGGTAAATGGTTGTGGAGATTCCCCATTGAACAAGGTTCCTATTGACATTCCATTATCAACAGTTAAGTACAATATTCAAAATAATGGGTGGGATTCTAATCTTGTGTAAATAGAGAGATTTCAATGTCCATGAAAATTTCTCTCTCAGGGTATTCCTTGTTTTTTGAGCTATGTCAACTTTCTTGTTCATAACGATGCCCGCATTCGTTAAATCAACTTATTCCTAGATAGGAATTAAAAGGAATTTTTCCATGGATGATAAAAAGAATGCATCCTTTATGCACCATGTAGAAACCGAGATTCAAGCAAAGAATATGGGTGAATAATAATATTAATAATGATAAGAACATTTTTAAGCTACCGCTTAACCCTAGAAACTTAAGCTATTAAGGAATGGGCCAACAATGTATATCAAGCTAACACACAATAATATAACTCAGTTTAATTAAGTCTGAGGCTTTAAATTCTAGTTTATCAATGTTATAGAAAATTGGTTCCCTAGACCTGTGTCAATTAAGAAGGAAAAAAAAATCACCTACAAACACAAGAAACCTTTTATAATAATTAGGTCAGTTACATCAAACCATATGAAATTCCATATGACAACAGCAGGAAAGTAGTAAATTCCACTTTGCTGAGTTCAGATGAATGCTAAGTACACACAACAATAATAAGATCACTAACACAAAACACTGAATTTTGAATGAATATGCAAACCCATTACCAGTTGTAGCGCAACGCCACCTCGTTTTTTCTCCGAGTTAAAGGGGAAAACATGAATTATTTTAGTATTTGATCTGACAGCTTCAAAATTCATCCCAAGCTGCAGAAGAAGTATCAATGACTAATTATTTATATCAAAAGGCTTACGTAGAATTAGCTAATAAGATGAAGTTAGCAAAGAAACCTTAACTCCCCAGTCTAGAATAGCCCTTTCTGTTGGTGATCCAGAAAGCTCAACCTCTCCATCACCCTGTAAAACACCATCCACAGCAAATGATAATCTCATGTTTAAGCCCAATTGGAGACAAAAGATATCCTACAGAAGCTGTATTCATGCCTGATCGAAATGCAAATCATAGCATTCATTCATATTGGAGTCATATTGGAGTGGGAATGAAAAACGAGGGATACTTTTTCTAAAGATATGGATAAATGAAACATACTTCAATAATTTAATAATAATAATAATAATAATAATTTAAAAAATAAAAAAAGGAAGGAAAACCAACTTGTAATCCTAAAAAGAAAACAAAATCAAAACTGGAATATACTTTATTAGCTAAAAAGCCTAAAATCAGTAAACAAGAAACATTTTTACAGTTTTAATGATGCTTTTCTATTCTCTTATTCAGTATAGAATGTCTAAATAAAATTAAAAGAAAATGCATGCCAGGGTGAAAGACGATCCTTTAACGAATTAATACTTATTTCTTCAACTTACTTCAGGTGTAAAAACACTGCCATTTGTATTCTGGGCAATGCCTTCAAAAAGTAGAGAAGATAGAATAGGAGACAATAGTGAACTGCTGTCCGGCGGATCAATTTTCTTCCCACCAACATATGCCGCAACCACAGTCATCTGTAAATGAAAGGAATAAGTAAACAAATAAAGATTTCACTTGCATCTAGAGTGGGTTTCTTACCACCCGATCCCACCCAAGGCTAACATACACAATGAATGTAAAATCCTCTTAAATTGATAATAGCTAGGATACAAATGATATTTCATCTTCTAGGAAACATTCAACCATCATCATTTAACAGCTCTAAAGGAATTCTCCCACAAATCTAGACAGTAAAAAGATCAAATTCACATAGAAGTGCACTCCAAAATCAAATAGAACCCATTGGCCAACCCCACCCCTACCCTAAAATAAAATAAAATAAAGGGTAAACTGCAAGAAGCGTCTAGCCCTTTTTCATGTAAACCCCCATAAAGATGGTCGCAATGTCCCCCCCAGACAGCTTATAAATTTAGCAATTACCGCCGCTAGTAATCTCCATCATGAAATTAATGGTTGTCACATGACTTTTTTCCATCTCATTTCATGACCAATTACTAATGGTGGCGCTAATTGCTCAATTTATAAGCTATACAGGGGGGACATTGCAACCCTTTTTTCTTTAGGGGGGGTTACATGAAAAAGGGCCAAACATTAGGGGAGTTTCTTGTAGTTTATCCTAAAATAAATAAACCCACAATCATAAAGCCAAACTTTGATACTTTAAATGAAAAGAAATAATCAAGAAGCCGCATAATAACCAACCTGATTCAAAGTTAAGGTTCCAGTCTTATCACTGCAAATAGTAGTGGCAGAGCCCATGGTTTCACAAGCTGAAAGTCTCCGAACCTGCAATTTTATTGCCGTCAAACCAACAACATGACCTATTTAAGGCTCCGCACAACATATATTCATGTAAAGTCTAAGGGGAGCACAATTTTGAGAAAAATAAAAAGATACATTCATACCAAGGCCTTATCCGCCATCATTTTTCTCATCGAGTAAGCAAGACTGTATCATAGTCAGAGAACACAAGCATTATAAGAAAAGGGATGGGGAGGGAAAGGAAATGACAATAAAAGAAACACATGTGCATACGCGCACACTCAAACACAAATATTTCCATATATACATATTCACAAGAAACTAGAAGTGTCATCAATGGTGAACTAGATCGCAGACGAGTCCAGATCTTCTGGCTCAGGAGTGTGTCCCCTCACTCTGGCCCACCATTCAAAAGCTGGACACATAGCCCCTTACATGTTGGAATTAACAAGCCGTCATCTCCTTTCTTTCTTTTTTCCCTCGATGAAAAAATGGAAAAGGAAGAGGGATGATTCTCCATAAGTTTGCTCGGATGGATTCTCAACCATTTCTCTTCTTTCTAATCTTCTTCATCTTCTTATCCCCTTATCCCTCTCATTATTCTTTTCAATTTCAAGAATGGCTTACAAGGAAACATATTCCTCTCCCTATATGTAAATGTATATATATATGCAACGAAAGAGCAGAGGTCATATATGAAATTGTGTGCATTTTTTTTTCCACAGGCATGGATAAGTGCTTAGATTGAAGAAATGTGGCCCTTTTGCTAGTTTTAATCCCACACGAATCACTCAACCCACATGGAGTTCCAGGTTCCTCTCTCTCTCTCTCTCTCTCTCTCTCTCTACATATATATATATATATATATATATATATATTCCTCTCTCTCTCTCTCTCTACATATATAAATACACACACACACACTACAATTACATTTATTTCCTTTTGTTGATGCTGCTAATTTAGTGGCATTTGGAATTAAGCAGGGATTTCATCTACAGGGGATTCAAGAGCTTACGCTCTATTATGTTGCTGAGAAAAAGGAAAAGGTTTGAAATTGTAAACTTGTATAATTTTAATGATTTTGGGGTTTTAAAAACTTATGCTCTGTTTGATTGCAGAGAAAATTTATAGAAAGGAAAAATGAAAAATTGTCAATTTTAGACTATCTGATATTTTCATATTTTGGGACCCTCAATTACCAAAACCAAGCTCCAGCATGAAAGGTGGTGATGTTGATTTTGGTGGGGCTGCCGACGAGATGATGTTCTGAGCTTGGTGAAGATGACCAGAATGTGAGATCCTGAAATCAGCTGTGTATGAAGGTGATAGGTTGACCAGTGTTGAGAGATTGAAGAGAGAAAACCAAAGCGGTGAGGCTGCTGGCAGTGGGGCTGCTGGCGGTGAGGCTGCTGGCAGTGGGGCTGCTGGCAGTGAGGCTGCTGGCGGTGAACCTCACCAGAGAAGACAAGTACAACCTCCTTTTTTATCTCTCATTTATTATTGTTTTAGTAACCTCAAACCAGAGATTGACACCATAAGTTGACGCTCTGAATTTGAGGAACTGTGTTGCAATGTCGCATTGTTTAATCAAAGTGACAGAGAATGGGGCCAGAAGATCTGGACTCATCAGACTGCAGACCGAGATGGTGTGAGCACATGTGCAACAAAAACCAGTGACAGCAACCATAAGTATTGACATAGTTCAACTTGAAGCCACTACTAAGGACTAAGAGGACACTAGAAAAAATGAGGGTCAAAGTGCTGAGAAAAGAGATCTGGCTTATGCTTTCACACAAAATATGGCCCTACATACAGCAAATTCATGTAGCCAAGCCCACAGTAGTTTTGGTAAACCTTTGTTAAAGTGGGTTGCGTTGAGCAACTAAACAATATGAAACAAAGAGAGAAAACAAAAATGTCAAACACTTACGTTAACGTTACAGCTAATGGAAGCCCTTCAGGCACCGCAACAACTACAATGGTGACCTAAAATAACTCTGATGTTAGTCATGAACTTAGAAAATATAAATATGAAAAAATACCTAACTAATAAGGCACTTACCGCAACAGTGACAATTTTAATGGCTGCATCTATGGCATCACTAACACTGGTCTTGCCTGCAGTAAATATACCAGTTCCACTGGAATTTTTGGTATGGCCAGTAAAGTATCTGCGCAAATTCAAATTTATAAGTTGATGCATCAAACTTCATCTTTCAAGAGAGTGAGAGAAAGAATTCCTTAACTGATATCAGAGTTACCTGACCAAAAGGACAACCAAGACAACAAAGGCTACTAGGAGTCCAACTATGCCAATAAAGGTCGCAACACCATTTAAGCGTACCTATTATACAACATTTGAAAGTATCATACAGAGTAAAGTATGAACTACTATTAGTAATGGTTAAAAGTAGCACATTTTGAACCAACTAACCTGCAAGGGTGTTTCTTCACCAGTGTCTTCTGAAATACTAGCCATAAGCAATCCCCATTCAGTATTTATCCCAACACTTGTTACCTGAAATATATATACACATGTATAAGCAATCCCCATGTATTACTGAAATATATATACACATGTTACCTGAAATATATATACACATGTATAACTGTACAAATACAAGTTAGCCAAGAATCAAGAGCAGCAACAAGCAGATAACAGACTTTCATTTAGTAGGTAAATTTGAATATATTTGTGCATATATATTCACACAAATACACAAATATAAAGCAGCATCCCCATGTGAAGCTTCCACCTTAGCATCTGGTGGGTATATTTTTATTTTATTCTATTTCAACTCTGATCTTACCATCCAAGTCCTTGTATTTCTTTACTCACTGTTGCACAACTTACCACAATTGACGAGCTTGACAGTATAATGATGATGAGAACACATATAGCCTAATATCATAAGAATATAATAAATATATATATACATAAGCATCAAAAACACATTCAAGAAAAATATAAAAAATTTGAAAAAAAAGAATATATATAATATATGTTTCCTCGACTTTTAATTTTTTAAAAGAAAAAGTGTCAACATGTTACTCAAGGTTCAGTTCTGGGCTTCAACCCCAACCTCAACCTTCTAAAAGATCAGGAGAAAGGGCTAGCTACATTCTAACCAGCTAAACACCACAATGAACAAGAATTGATTCAATGGAGGAAAAATGGCCCATAGATTCCTTAAGGTCATAACAGATCAAGATAAAAACTAACCAGATCAACCCTTTGATATATGGTTCTCAAGCAAGGAGACACACTAATTCAATGCTAAAGAGAATCAATGATTGGATCTTCTTTACTAGAAATTGACATAGTCATGACAACTACAACAAAGGAAAACTCACTTACAAGGGTCAAGCTTCCCTAACAAATAAGTAAAAGTGCTAAATTCTGGAAAATCTACCGACCTGTTTGGCTCACAAGAAACCATTAAACGGTCAAAAACCTACTTTGTCTGACACTTAGGGCTGTGTATAGATGTCCCAGACTCCCAAGTTATTGAATGAAGGTGTGCGTCCATGAACAAGCATTGTGCAAATAATGTGATTCCGATGAACTTTGTGCCTCACATTATCAAAGCAGTGTGCCATCCACAAACATGGGTGGGCCCTTATTGTGATGGTGGACCCTTATTGTGATTACAATGAGTTTGGGTTTGGAAAACAGGTGGAAAATGGACAAGCCATTTGGTCAACATGGTAATGGTCAATGGGAAAGGTGAATAGCAACTGCGACGGCATTGTCAAAAAGGCTGTGAAAAAAAATAATTAGAGGATTGCGGATCTCTGGATAAGGAACAGGGGAGAAAGGATGAGCTCTGGAAAATACATAAAATGTGATGATTTTAATATCCCAATAACCTTTGCATACCATGGTCTTCTTGGCCAGATCGTAGCTTGTGAACATTACAGTCTAGACATGCATATTCAATCAGCCTTCTGGGAAAATAAAAAATAAACAAATAAAATTCCCTTGCATGGAATAGTTGCACCATCAAAGTCACAGAATGGCAACAAAAGTATTATTGTGAGGACCTTTATATATTTTGGTCTAGAATGTTTGTGACATGTGAACAAGTTGAAGACAAATGAGGTATAAGTGAATTTGGCTAATTTCAGCACATTATAGTGCGAATTCTACAGGGCCAATCGATGGGGAGGCCAAGGCCGATCGATCAGGCAAAGGCCTGCGAGCTTCCCCTTTTTCCTGCAAATCTCTGATCAATCGGGCATCACTAAGCCAATCAATCAAGCCCCAATATATCAGATTTTTTTTTTAAAGCAAAATGACCATTTTGCCCTCCCCTTTACTTTTCTTTAAAACCCGATTTCTTATGGGTTTTTCACCCATTTCTTCAGCCGAGAGAAAGGGAGGGATGGAGAGAGAGAAAGAAAAGGAGAATGGCGAGGGAGAGTGGAGGCTAGCGGCAAAGAACGCGACCCTAGGAGCTTGGATCCGACCACTCGACAATTGGATCTTGTTATTGCATTCCCAATCTACGCAAGTATACCCTCAGATTTACATTTCTAGATACCGTTTAAGAAGTAGATGAATTTTTCATTGTTGTAGATCATTGTATACATGGATGGGGTAAAATCATGTGGGTTAGCATGTTTACAAGTTATATTTCATGTTCTGCATGCATGGGGGTTTTAATTTCATGGTTTTCATGGGTTGGGTAAGGGAACGGCTATTGCAACCCCCCATTCTTATAACCCCAATTCTTTCTTTTTGGTTTTTAAGATTTCATGAAAAATATAAAAGGTTTTTGCAAAAACCAGTCACATAGTCCACTAGAAAACATCATTTTGAACAACTTTACAGAAGAAAGTTTTTCCAAAATCTATTGTTTAGGTAGACTTTTTGGCAAAAAATTAAATAAAGGCTATAAATGGCTAAAAAGTATATCTAAACGATAGATTTAAAAAATAACTTTCTTCTATAAAGTTGTTCAAAATAATGTTTTCTAGTGGACATCACAGCCGGTTTTTATAAAAACCTTTTATATTTTGCATAAAACCTTAAAAACTTAAAGGATGGGGGGTGGGGTGATAAGAATGGGGGGTTGCAATAGCCATTCCCGTTGGGTAAACCTAGGTTTGATATTTGTACCCTATTTTGCTAAATACATGTTGTATTTAAACCCCTTGCATGATTTGGGTACAATGGGTTAGTTTTGAAACCTGCTAGGTTAAACTCTTTTCAGTCGAAATATTGGGGGTCACTTTTATACAAGTGTTTGGAACCTGTTTTCTTACCATTTATGTATTAAATGGTTGTAAGATTTAATATATGAAAATTAATGTAAAAATATGTGATGATAAAGGCTAAGGAGTTAGGATTACTATAGTCCCAAAAGAAAAAGGGACATCCTTAGTCCTAGGCTACTTGATGTAAACCCGAAGTTAAACTCATTGTGGTCTCCAGTAGAGATGTCTTCTCGTGCTTCCTCTCGAGGTTACTGCTATCCCAAAAGGGATGTCTTGCCATGTTTCCTCTTATTCCACGCGCGAGGGCCCCACTTGACTAGGGGATGATTATCAGTTTAAAACCATGATGATATGGTTACCAGAGATGGTGGTTGGTGAAATGGTTAATACATGCTCTCCCTTAATTTAAAATTGTGTATTGTGATTCTGGTTATATCATTATTTAAATGTTCAAAATTCTTTTAAAACCTTGATGAACATATTTGAAAAATGTAACCTACTGTGAGTTTTACTCATACCCTAATTTTAAACAATTTTGCGGATTTTGAGCAAGGTTGCAATGACTCATTTGAAAAAGCATTCAATCGGGGGTAGCATGGGACATAGCATGTATTGTGTGCAACAGTTGTGTGGATTTGCGATTATAATCTTTTCGATATGTACTATATTTAAACAGACTGGATTTATTTTATATTGTATGTATGGACGGTAGAAATCTATAGAACAATGATGCCAACTTATTTACTTTTAATATATAGATGGTTTTAAAATATGATTAAAATTGTACAGTTTTAAATGATCAATAAATTGGTATGTCGTATTTTCAAACAAGACCATGCCGGATTTTCTTAAAAATATATCCTTTAATTGAAATTTTATTTATCAACCATCCTAAATTTTTATATAAAGCATATTGTAATAAGTATATGTTATGGCCTATTTCCAGGTCATGACAATTATCTCATCAAGAACTTTAATTTTACCATAGAAAATTGGGGTAGGAAATTTTCTTAATAAAAAATAAATAAATAAAAGCCTATTATACACTAATTGTTTTTTAACAGTGTTTTAAAAAGTGTGGGTGTAAGACGAGGCATTTACTTTCCCATTGGGTGAGGCATAAGCCCCAAAGCATCATGTGTAAGTCCCACGAGTTTTTAATTTATATGTGTATAAAAAAAATTAAAATAAAAAATAAAAAAAATATTACATAACAATTTCCATCTATTTTCGGGAAAAAAAAAAGTAAACTATTTCAATTACATTAAAGAGTCATGGTCCCACCAAAAGATAAAAAGGGCATTTTTTTTATTCCTAAAAGGAACAAAGTCCTCAACAAAAACTTACAAAAAATAAAATAAAAATAAGAAAGGATTATTTGACTCGGTTAAAGAAAACAACATAGTCAAAGATGATAAAGAGGGACTCTTTCTCAGTCATTCACTCGTTACACTATCCAGCTACAGAAGCTTCAACTGAGAAAGAGAAAAAAAATGGAGGGAAAAAAAATGCTTATTTTGTCAGAAGCTTCAACTAAGAGAGATAGAGACGACCTCATTCGCCTAAGAGAAGAGAAGAGAACGACCTTAGATAGAGAGACATCTTACCAGAAGGGTCACCGAAGTATCATCAAACAGGTATCGTCATTCCCTTTTTCCTCTCTTCTATTTTTCTCCTCCTTTCTTATCATCAAGAATCTACGACCAATCTTTGTCGGGTTAGGGCTTTGAAGAACTGATATTTGAAGGCTGAGAGAGTAATACATCAAAACAGCGTTTTGATCACTAGGCCTTAACTTGCGTTTAGACTCATAGGGCGTATGCCCCATTAAAAAAAAAAAAAGAATACGCATTTTTGAGATACGGTACATACGTCTCAGACCAAGGGCATACGCCCAGCATCCAAAAAAGTACAAAGATGCGTTTACCCCCAAAAACACCCCGAAACGCACCTTGGGCATGCCCAGTATGCATTTTTCAAAACACTGATTTCTAACATCATACATAAATACTATAGTGATCAAACGAAACCTTTCCTAGTAATCAAAGTTTTCTCGATTTTCACTTTCTAGGCATTTTCTTGCAACATGAACTTATTTGTTAGTGTTAGATCATCATTTGGTATCAAAGCACCACGTTCGAATTATGTGGTGATGTTTTCCCTCTATCACCTTCCATCGAAAATGATGAAATTCAGCCCTAACCATGGTCAACTGTGTGTACGGTTGACTAGGGTTTGATCGAAACACAATAAACCAGATATTGAGCTTCTTCCTAAAGGTGTAGCTCCATTAGAAGCTTCCTCTTGGTTTGAGAAGCATTCTGATCCTTTCTCTTGTTGCGACTATGGAGGTAGAACTTTCAATTGATGTCAGAGATATTCTCTTCATGTGATCTTCTCTCAGGTCTTAATCGAGGTTTATTAGAGTTTGAAATCCTTCAATTTCTGTTCGATACATCTAGCAAAGGTGTTCGCAGCTCTTATCTGCATTGGTCGAAGATTCTGCTTGCAGCAAAAGTTCTGTCTAAGCTTTCTTCCAGTGCGAGAATGTATTTTGGACGTTCTCTGCAGGAGCGCAACCTGTTACGGCCTTGTTTAAAGGACTGTTAGGGTTTCAAATCACTTCTCAGTGACTGATTGTAGCTTGCTATGGCAGTCAAAGAGAGATTTTGTGTTGCAGCAAAAATCGATTTGAGAATTTAGGACTCGATCTGAGTTAGCTAAGAACTGTTTGGTGTCGCCTGCTAAATCTGATTTGTTGGGAGTCCATTACTCTTTGCTTCAAACAAGCTTGAAGGTGTTCATAAGGCCACTACAGCATTTGTTGCTTGTTGAGCTGTTCGTGGTTGCAAGATTTGATCTGATTACTTCGATTGTCATCTTTTGTCATGTAAGTATGTAACTGCTTGATTGTTTTGACTCCATCAGCCTCATTCGAAGGTCTGCGAGAATTGCTAGAGTTGACTGTTCCTGTGAACTGCTAGTGTTGGTTCCTTATTGTTTCATGCAAGATTGAAAGCTTTATAAGAGAAACTCAGGGTCTTGTGTGTACTGATTCCGTCTTGGCTGCAATTCGATCCATTTGGAGACTTATTTTCGTGGAAACCTGCTGCAGTTGGCTACAAATTCCTTCTAATTTCTGATCTTATTTAGTGTCAATTGCTGTTATGACACATCGTGGTCGAGAAAGGATAGGTAAAAGAAAAGAAAATGCTTTAAAGTTCAAGGATGAGGCAAATCCACACCCTTGTATAGGTAGAAATTATACAACCAACAAAATAAACCACAAAGAGTGGAAATTGGTGAGTTGAGGAGACAAATTGGGGCTTTGATGGACGTAGTCTAGCGGCTACAACTACCTCATGAGGTATTTGATGCCTCTAATGATGTTGACATCACGGAATGTCAAGGAATCCTTGATCCAGATGATTTTCTTGCATGGACAAATGCTCTTGAGAGAGAATTTGTTTATCATGACATATCAGAAGATCGAAAGGTCAAGATAGCGCAGACTTTACCTCCAAAGGTAATGCCTTCAATTACTAGAAATGTTTGCAACAATTTCACCAAAGGAGTAGAAAAGAAAAGATTCAAAGATTTCGCCAATGTATCATATTTGCAAGTTGGTTAAAGCATAATGCATGCATATGTGGAATTAGTGTTCAAATTCATTCAAATTCATACATTGAACTGTGAATATAAAATGTGGGACCTATGGTCTGTGAGGGGGACGACTAGGACAAAAAGATCCTTACAACGCACAAATATGTTGTACCTTTTACGACATTTCACTAGTGGTATATGTCTACACTATACACACATGATATCAGGTATGTGTGCTGTGCCGTGAATATTACACGAAGGTACGCATGCGATGGCTGCTCAATTGCTCATGTAATATTTTTTTTTATTTTTTTTTATTTTGGTGCAGGAAATGCCAGACGCACAAGTATGTTAAGTGCATGAGCATACTGATATGCATGGTTCACATGTACAAATTTCATGCCTATTGAGTGATGGTAATATCCCATTATGCATATGATAGATGGATTTCTCACTAAGGCCCTGTTTGGCTAAGCTTTTAGATAGTACAAAATCACTTTTAAAGACTAAAATCACTTTTGGTCCTGTTTGGTAACCTAAATCATAATCACTTTTAAGCTCAAAAAGTGATTTTATAATAAGCAAACTGTCTCCAACTTCTAATCAGAAGCTGGTGTCAGCTTTTACAGAGGATTTCAATAACTTTTCATATTTCCAAAACTACCCTTAATACTTGAGTATGAAAACAATTTTTTCCACCCATATCCTTTAACAAAACGATAATAGCCTCACCTTAAACCCAACTACTCTTCTCTCTTGCGGCTATACTCCTCTCTCCTGCCGGCATCAATGTGTTGGTAACTTATATCAACTTGGATCCGTAGGATACTAATTTAAACTTCAAATCTTTTTTTTTTCTCCCTTCATATATTCATTGATTTATACTTGCTAGAATTTTTTTAAGAATTGATTCCATAAAAATTTGGATTTGTGATTAAAAAAAAAAAAAAAAAATTTAAAAATATCGATTCATGCTCTTTTTTTTTTTTTTTTCCTTTTTTTTGCCTTATTTGTTTTAAGCAAAGAAATTTAAAAAATAAAATTAAAAAATTAAAAAAACAAACAAACAAACAAAAACAAAATCCCTAGTAATACACCTTTGTGGGGTTGATTGAGAGGTCAAGTACTCTTGTGTGTGTTTTCCAAAGGTTATCGTTTTGACTCCTCACCGTTCTTGTTGCTTGTATGGTTATGTGACGTCTCACCTACGCTCTTAGGGGAATAGTTTGAGCTCAAAGTTCGATAAGAGTACGGCCTAGGATAACCCCAATCATTAATATTAAAAATATAAAAATAAAAAATCATTACAAATACCAAATAGAGCAAATAAAAAATAAATAAATAAAAAACAAAAAAAAAATCATTTATTATAAGGGACAGTTCAATCAATTTAGGGTTATAACAATTTCAGCAAATGTTTTTCCCAAACAGACAAAAAATCACTTTCAACTCTAACAGTACTTTTGAAATATAGTTTCCAAATAGAGACTGATTCTCTTCTGCTTTTGTCTAAAAGAAAAGTTACAGTTTTCCCAAACAGGGCCTAAGCTGTTGTTTGCTTACGAAATTATATAACCTTTCAAGATCAGAGAATGTGTGGGAAGAGAGAGTAGTCAACCGGAGGAAAATTATTGGCTCATTAAAGTGAAAGCTTTTAATGTTTTTTTTATTTTTATTTTTATTTTTGGACTCTTGTACCAAGTATTTTTTGGGATGTAATAGATAATGGTAGGATTTACCAGGTTGAAATGTAATATATTGAACAGTCTACTAATTTAATATAGGCCAGCGCTATTCACGCTCCTGACAGAAGCTCTCGCACTCCCACTCTTATTCATATCAGGTATTATGACAAAAATGGCCCTATAAATTTCATTTTCTCACACTCTCCTCCTCTATTCCTCTTGCATGGGGCCCTCGTTTGACCCTATCCCCTCATCTTCCCTTGTTTTTCCTCTAGCCAAACGACTGTCATTTTGGCCCTTAAGCATGATTCACAAATCGCCATTTGAACAGACCATTGCCTCAAACCTAACCTTAAACACCACCAGAAATACCTCAACAAGATTGAAAGTTAGGAAATTAAAAAAAAAAACACAAAAATCGGCTTTATGGTTTTTCTTCCATGGCTGAAGCTAAATTAGTGATGATCTTAACCCAATCTTGATTTCAAGCATATTATTTTCAAGCTAAATTAGTGACGATCTTAACCCAATGGTCAAGGCAGAGAGAGGATGGTGAGAGGGGTCAACTGTAACAAATTCGATACAAATCGTCGGCAACCATGAGGTGTTCACTATAACAAATTCCATGCAAGTCATCGCAGAACACGGTCTCAGCCGGAGCACCTCCAAGCCGATTGCCGGCACTACGATAACATAAGCAAAATTTCTTCAAATGTTTAATACAATTTTTCATCTTTATTAATGGAACTTAGCAAATCGAGTCGAGAGGGACGGGGGTGTGGGTGAGGTGTATATGATGAACATGGATCTATCAAGGTTTGTGTGAGGAGATTACAACAGTAAGTGACAAAAATGGCAGGTGTCAGTTGATAAGTGAAGAAGAAGGTGATGCCATGATTAACATGATGGAGGTTGTGACTGATTAAAAAAAAAAAAAAAAAAGATGATGGAGAGATGATACCTCAATCCTAAAAATGGGAGAAAGGAAGATGACAAATTCCTTGCTTGCTTTGTGCGAGATAGATGATTGACTAATGAGGAATTGTGTGGATGGTGATGGGTTTGCAAGAAATGGTACACAGAGAAGAGAGAAGAGGGAAAGGAGGGAATAGGATCAGACGTGGGACCCACAAATTTTTATTAAAAATAAATAAAGAAAAAGTGGTACAAAGATAGGAGTTAACGGGGGCATTTTTACCATTATTATTTACTATGAAGAAGATAGGGAGAGTGAGAGGTTCAACGGGGGCGCGAATAGCGCTGTGCTGGCCTTTTTATTATAATCCTTATACATATAAATAGTATTACACTATAAGTTGGACTTAAAATTTCTTTCTGCCTCGTAATACTCTGGCAAGTTTAGTTAGATGTCATTGCTCCTGTTTAATGTATAAGATTACTCTTAGTTAGCGAGGCGTGACACTAAGGCCCCTCTTTCTTTAATGGGATTTGACTAGGTATCAAGGCATCAAGGGCTCGGCCCCAGGGGAATTCAACACCTCTTACGTATGTCCTTTAAATCTTCTTAGCACCCTAATGCTCACAAGCCTACCCCTGGCCAATGGTAAGACCCCTGGGAGTTGATTAGTGCTCAGTATTGACGAAGGCATTGAAACATACTACCCCAGCCCACTCCTTTTGGATGGATTGAGGGTCTTGGATTAGTAGCCAAAGTAAGGTGTAATCAATCGAGTCAAGCAGCTCACCCCATAAACGGAACAGCACAACTTTTGCCTTGGACAGCGTGTGGGAAACGAGGTCTAAATTGTCCCTTGGACACAGATTGAGCATAATGCAGGGCCATTAAATGGGCTCATGGGCCAGAAACTATAAAATCCCATAGGCACCATGAGTGGGAAGGACTCCTATTAGATAGCGAATTCAACCAATAAAATTCCGCCATAATGGAGCCCAGCTATACAAAGGCCATCTAGATCTCAACTTTGGAATTATAAGGACCAAGAGCATTCCCACTCTCTGGATCCTCTGTGGTGTCCAACAAACTAACAATCCAACAGACCTCTTAAGTTGGGTGAGATGAGGTGAGGTGAGGTGTGGTGCCATGTCCATGTAACTTAGTCTCACATCGCCATCACCCAGTTAGAGAGGGTTGTAGGCTGCTATATATGTAGACTTTCATCATTAACTTACAATGATGTGATTTAAAGCCATAAGGGGTAAACCAAAGCGAATAATATCATTCCTAGTGAAAGGGTAGGGTGTGACATCCTATCTTCCTAGTGTTCCCCCCAGTTGCCTTGCTCTTTACTCTACAACACCCTTTTGCCAGCTCATCAACTCAGATGTCACTAACTAAAAAAGTGCACTTCTTGCTCTCCTACAAGAACCTACCTATTCCCCCTCATAAAACCCTGAAGCCCAAGCAACCACTAGTTGCATCACAACCAAGGGACCAAATGGGAACAAAAATGCCTTCACGTGAAGGGAGCATGTGTAACTTAAAAAATATTGAAAGATATATGCACACATAATAGAAGATTATGATGGCCTCATTCTATATACCATGAGTGCATGACTTCCATATTATATATTACTTTCTACATACATATTGTTCTCGTATCATGCATGACTTCTTATTCAAGGTATCAACATCTCTAAATTCTCTGAAATTTGTTTTTACATTGTCTCATATTATTATTTCAATATTAGAAGCATCTCTTAATTATATGACTACACAATCTCAATCCAAATTCAAACTAAAACCAACACTACAAAGTTTCCTATATGATTCAAGTTTGAGGCAATATATGGCACGCACTAGCAAAACAAGCTTTAAGAAGATAAGTGACTTCATAACACAACTATGACATTCACCATAATGAACCTTTTTTTTTTTTTGTTTTTGGGGGGGGGGGGGGGGGGGGGGGGGGGGGGGGGGAGGGGGAGACAGAGACAGAGAGAGAACAGAATCTTAAACTTTACCAGCATAGTGCCACTACCATCTGCTACTTTGCAGCCAGACATAAAAAATGGAGCCTTTGAATCCTTGTGAACCTGCAAAAAGTAGCCATTCTTGAGAATTTATATATACAGATATATATAACTATGATATAACAACACAACATGAGTAAAAAATCTTACGATCTTGCTCTCTCCAGTCATGCTTGATTCATCAATTGCAAGAGAGTGACCAGAAATCAGAACTCCATCAGCAGGGACCTAGAAAACATTTAAGGTGTCAGGTTAATAAACGCGTTTAAAATGCCAGTGTAAAATACAAAAACGAAAACACTTAATGCCTGTCACCTGATCCCCAATGTTGAGGAGCACAACATCACCAACAACAAGATCAAATATTGAAACCTCAACTCTTCTGCCACCTCTAATGACCTATGCATGTGTGTCTTCAAATATTAAAAAAATGGAAAAAGGCAAAAAAAAAAAAAAAAAAAAAAAAAAAAACAGAAGAAGAAGCAAGACTACAGAAAATCAAGCAGAACAGCATTCCACCAAAGTAGAAAAAGTCAAAAAACTCACCTGCACGTGTATATTTCTCTTCTCCTCATTTAAATTTTGGAACTGCAGGGACTGTCTGTAATCACTTATAGCTGCAGAAAGTGAAAGAATAAAAAGATTAAAATAAAAAAAAAAAAAAGGATAAAAACCTTAACCACAGTAAAATCATGTGACAGAATATATATAAATAAATGACAACCTGAAGATGAAATTGTCAAAACAGAATGCATATCCTAGTAAGATGCATAATGCAGAAAAACAGTAATCACCACAAGATATCATTCTAACTAACAACTGAAAAAACTTATTAAGATCAATGCCAACCATAGCAAATTCAAATAGTTTCGACAAATGAAAATAAAAATAAAATCCCAACCACAACCACCATTATTAGGTAGCCTGTAAGGTCTGCCTTGGTCTAAGAGCATGCACAACTTTCATATATTAATGCATCTAGTAAATTATAGGAACACTGAATTACACAAGGTGCAGAACTTGTAATTCTTACACCACTCAAATAACTTCATGTGGGAACCATGTTTCACCAAAGCGCGCCATTGGATTACATACCCTCAATTTCTGATCCCTCCCTCCCTCCCTCCCTCCCTCCCTCCCCCCACCCCTCCCTCTCTCTCTGTCTCTCTCTATTTGAATCATACGATACTCCTCCAATACTATTGGATACATTCTATACATATTTGAAAATTAAAAAAATAAATTTTATTTACAATACCAGAGGGATAAAAGGGAGCCTGAGCTCATTTCTCTCCCTCCTCCCTCAATATGTGATTTATCATCTCTCTCTCTCTCTCTCTCTCTATTCAATCTATTCTTCTTTCTCACTCTTCCTCTCTCCTCTTGGGTTAAAGCTAAGGGTTTGTTCTCTCCCCTTTTATCTCTTCATCTTTCTTGCTCTTCCTCCCTCTTCTTGGGTACAATCCTTAAGGCTTGATGTTGAACAAAGGACTTTTCCTTTTCTTCCATTTTGTATTCATAAACAACATATTGAAAAGAGACTCGAGGATTCTTTTGTGAGGTTATAATGTATTTGTGAGTTTATTCTTGCATCTTAAATTTTCTGAAGGTTTTAAACCTTTTGATCCTTTTATTCATGTTTTAAACCAAAAATTAATACAAAAAATTTATTTATTTATTTCTAAATGTATCCTTGCTGTATCGAGTTCTACTTTTTCATGAATTGCCGTATCCGCGTTGTATTGTGTCCAAATGCTATATCAGTGTCCATGCTTCATAGGTGTATATGTAAGTTTCTACCCATGCATATATCTGTATAAATAAAAATAAAAATAAAAAAAACGCCCACGTTTCAAGCAATTAAATCATGACGGCAATCACAGCACTAACAGTGAACAATATCCCAACACAGTTACATGATTTTGTCCAGACAAAAAAGAAAACGAACATTAACGACTATGGAATCAACTCAAATTACACAGATTTCATGATTCAACAAAATAATGGACCTCATAATTTCATCCAACATAAATAACCCAAAAGTACCACATGAACTAAATTATGGATCAATATTACAATGGAACAACTATAAGATACTTCACTACATAAATACTATTTCTTTTGATAAGACACTGCATCAATACAAATTAAATTGAATACCTGTCACAATTTTATTTTTTTTTTATAAGATTGAATACCTGTCACAAATATAACAAGAAGAACTGCAAAGGCGATGCTACCCCCATCATACCATCCTTTTTTAATACCCTATATGACAAGGATAATGTAGTAGTCCTGTTAAATCCACTGCGCTAAAAGGGAAATCAAACTCAAAATAGCAATAATAAAAAAAAATTTCATATAAAAACAATTATCAATAATATCATTTATAGAAAGAATGCCCATAAACTGTAACAATGAAATTCGATCTACCTGTATGGGTGGGTTACTTAAGTTTTGATGTTCCTAACGAACTGCCAGAGATATCATTTAAAAGTATGAGCTCAGGGACCACTATAGATGCTCTAGTTTCAAGTTTTTCATCCACTAATTAAATTTTCAGCTACTGCAATGAACTATTAACACTAGAAAGAAAGTTTCAACTTTCAGTACATTTAGTTGCAGTGGTTGTGCTTTCTTTTGGTTGCTATTTGTTTTTGTTGGTCTTTGTTTTGGTTTCCGGTTGGACTCCTTGTCCAATTTGTATTTCTCTTTTTGATTATTACAATCTTGTTTATTATCAAAAAAAAACTTTCAGTACATTTAGTAACAGATCTACGGTTTCAAGCAAACACCTAGAAGTGTAGAGAATAACACAAAAAAGGCCACTAGGCAGTAAGTATCATTATAAAATAAAATTGAAAAGAAACCAAAAAACAAAAAATAGGTTTGCAAAGCCTTCAAAGGCACCAGGCCTCCAGCTATCCAGTCAAGTTCACAATTATTCACCTACAAAATACAAACTCCTATAAACTAACTATAAATGAATTGAAGGCATAATAGAGCTAGAGCTATCAGTCTCTGCTCTACCAGAACCTACCATGCACATAAGACTCAAACAGTCAATTTCTAAATCACATTTTATGTGATCTGAAATAAGTTTCCCAATGCAATAGTCATTATTTTGGCAAACATGTTACATATTTCTATCAAAAATGATTAGTAGTCTTCCTTCACAACAAGCACCCACTTATAGCATCACATGAGGTAAAAAATTCAGAGTAAAGCTACACCTGTCTCCTAAAGGATTTTAATATTTTTTTCACCAAAGCCACTCTTAATCCTAGAAAAGAAAAGAATCTTAAGAGTATCTCTCAATACTACAAAATTTATTTGTAAAGCCTATCTCCCTTCAGTACAAGAGATGTAGATTGCAATGCTAGTAATTGTAGAGAATTCTGTCACACTATCAGCCAGTGCAAAGTTAGCTGCAAGCCTATAACTCATGCTTTATTTGTGACATATTATTCCAACAAATTCCATGGCCAATAAAATAATCCATGGATTGCAGAAGAGCCTGACTACCATACGCAAGAAAGGAAGCAAAAATTATCATCCTCTAGTATGGAAAAATGTAAAAATTCAACAAATTATACACTCCAAGAGAAACATGAGAATACACTCTTTTGAATGATGATATAATTGACTACGCATTGCTCGAGCTCACCTCTGTCTTTATACCCAGTGCCAAAGAAGCCACTGCAGCTATCATCAAGATGATAAGGGTTAAATCTTGCCAAGCTTCCCAAAGGAACATCTACAAGAGACAGCACACCAATAAAGTTACTATAATAGCGCTGACATTATTTTCCCCATCAAAAAAAAAAAAAAAAAAGCGCTGACATATTTCTTTCATGAAATATCTGCAGGGATAACAAATAATTCTCTAAAATTGAAGCACCAAAAAATATACCCAGAAAGTCCGTCCTTTTTTTTGAGGATATGTGTTTGATCCAAATGCATTCCTTCGTTTTAGTAATTCCTCATCATCACCATAAATTCCCTTCTCATGATTTGTTTTTAACAGAGCTGCTAGACCTTTAACCTAATGCAGAACCGAGGCAATTAAATAAATTTAAATAATCACATGAAACTATATAGGAATAAATCCAAAAAAAAAAAAGTGTTTGTGATAGACTTGCCCCCCCATATTGCTGCAAAGCAGAAAGATCATGATCCCTTGTCATTAAGGCAAGTTGCTCCGGTCCAATTGTGTAATCACCATTGAGGATCGAAGGCGATTTTGGAGTTCCTAGCACTAAGATGAATCAAATAAATGAATAAAAACATGCACAACTAGCATCGAATTAAAAATAAAAGGATACATAATCAGTGTTTTAAGAAAAATAAATAAAAAATAAAAAATCTATTCCACCAAAATTCAGTCATATAGCTATATAGAACCATCATTACTGGGAAAAAGCAAAAATTCAGTCATATAGCTATATAGAACCATCATTACTGGGAAAAAGCAATGATTTACTAAAAGAGGTATAGTACAACCAGGCTATAAGAAATGCGCACACAATAATTACATACATGTCCATCAAAAATGAGAGCTGAATATGATCTTGAAACTGCAATAGCCTACAATCTTGCTATTATTTTATAACAATAAAAAAATAAAAATAAAAACACACAGACACGGGGAACCAATATAAAAAGCAGGATTGGCCTAAAATGCTGTACAATAAGACCAACAAGACTAATACAACTTTTTGCAGAAAGAATTCTTCAACAAAAATCTTTCAAATAGATTTTTTTTTTATCAGCAACAACAGAAAAAATTTATTAATAATAGAAGCAAGAAGATTACAAAAGGGAACAAGAAGCCCACCTGAATAACCTACACAAGAGAAATAAAAAACAACCTAAACACAAACTGACTTCCAATCAGATATGATAACAATCAACAGAATCCGACCAAAAGCCTTATCTTCCGTTGTTGCTGATAAAAATAAATAAAAAATAAAAATAAAAAGAAGCCAAATCTGAACACAATCCTACAACCTCACCAAACAATCATTCTTATCTTCGAATATTCTAGCATTTCTTTCCAACCAAATGATCCAAAAAAAAAAAAAAAAACCACAAGGACAACACACCCTCAAAGAGTAACTGCCTTCTTACCCTCTATAAATAAAACCCCTAAAATAAATCTCAAACATCCAAGTAGAGAAGCCTGGGGAACCAACACTTGTTAATAAATAGCCTCTGCCACAACCATCCTGCCACTGAACAATGTAAAAAGATATGATTAGCACTCTGTTCCGCTGCCCCTTTACACGTAATACACCATTAAGGGAGAAGACAAAAAGAAGGTCTCCTTCTCTAAAACATATCATTAGTAATAACTCTCCCATGAGCTACAGACCAAGCAAAAACCAAGACCTTAAGAGGGACTCTTTCTTTCCAAATCATCAAAGAGGGAGTTAAAATGGGATGATTAGGATCCTCAACTAGAATTTCAAAATAAGATTGTGGATAGGGGGGGTTCTTGCTGTTGAGATGCTAACATACGTCAACTACTACTGACAATGCTGAGTAAAACTGTTGGTGCTGAGGTGTACTTGTCAGGAGGTGAATGTAAAACAATAATAATATAGCCCTTCTGAAATACCAAGTCTTGTAACTCTTGGAACAACAATAAAGTGTTAGATTTGAGAGAAAGGTTATAAGGAGTGACAGGAGCAAGTACTTAAGTTCTGAGCCATATTTCAGACTTCTAACTTAGTATATATAATTTGATAGTTGGCTCTTGGAAATAAGATAATTTGGTATGATTTTGTAAGTGCTATGACTTGGAGTTGTTTTCAAGGATCTCGTAACAGCTTTTCTATCCACTCAATTGTAGAGAATGAAGGCTATTTATAGTAGAACATTAATAGCAAAGATTAATGTGGTTGCGACATATGATTCACAAGTGTTTTGCATTGATTGGACTAAATCCGGCCCAATACATATACGCCATGTGTTTGGGCAAGAGATAAACACTTGTACAGAAATGGACATATGTGATCATAAACCCAGAGCTTTGGGGGTTTAGCAAGGAAGGCTTGACATATGTGCCAAATAGGTGTGAAATATTATTAGCTGGTTTAAAGGTCCAATAGAAGTTTAACACCTTCCAATTGGTGGATGACTTGGGTTTTTACACATGTCCTGATTGTGGACATGTGTAGCCAAGTTACTTGCTTCCCATTTCCCTACAAAAGACCAAAGCAGAAGGTAATGTTTGCAATTTCCCTGGTTAGCCCTCACTCTAACCACAAAGCCAAAATGTCTTAAAGTCATTCCACCAGTGCAATAAGGTAACAGGACACAACATCTTAACTGCCTAAACCAACATTTAAGGACTTCCCTAGTGTTGTCACAGAGTCGAGGAAGCATCAAGCATCAAAACACCAGTTATGGACAAGGACCACACTAACCTTGGAGGGGGAAACCTCCCTTAGACAGGGCTTCCTTGACACACACTAAGTATCTTGCAATGTATATTACTAAAATGGGCATACCAGGGCTTTATATGCATCTCAGGTAACCTTATGCTCAATGGGAGAGATCTCAAACATTGGCTATGAATAGGTCATCAGTATGAAATGCTTTGATCATCGAAGAATGTTGAATGGGAGCAATGCTCCATTATTGAAGTTATCAGTATCTCTTTATATGCATCTCACAGTTTTAAACAACAACTTACCTAGGCAAGCATCATTCCTGCTGCATTAGGATTCCCACAAAAGGGGGGTAAGTGAATACCACGGTGAAGGTGGGTTTGTATATGGATTCCTAGGTTTGGATTTTATAAAAAAAAACATACTGACAAGTGTGCCCTTTTACTAACAAGAAATTGATAATTCCTTCTCATGTCCCTTCCCAATCCCCAAAACCATGATCTAGCATTGATTTGCTCCTGAGAAGGAAAACTCTCATCTCCTCTATCAGTTTGGTTGCTTTGGTTGCTGTGGAAACTAAAGGGAAAATAAATTTTGGATCCTTTTTGTTGTTGTTGTAGGATCCTTTTTGTTGTTGTTGTAGGATCCTTTGTTGTTGTAGGATCCTTTTTGTTATTCTGGTGTGAAGTGAGCCCAGATTTGGATGTGCCCCTCTATTTACTAACAACAGTTTTTTCTTTGTTTGGATGCTGAGAAAACTAAGGAAAAAATGGAGAAAATGAAATTTTGGATCTAAACTCACAATTAGTCAAAAATCAATGATTCAACATTTTTCTCTTCAGTTGTTTTGGGTCTAATCACTTGTGTTATTTTGATTTACTAACAATAGTTTTCTCTTTGTTTGGGTGCTGAGAAAACAGGAAAAAAGGGAGAAAATGAAGATCGCCATAGTCCCCAGAGAAGGAGGATCGGTACTACAAGATGAGAGGATCAATCAGGATAACTTTATCCATGGATAATTCAAGCCAAATCAGGTGCAGTACAGAAGTAAATCGAAGTCAGTATAGCTTTATCCAGGTATAGGACAACAGGCTCCACTTTAGAATAATGAGAGCATCTCCAAGAGGCTAGCTATTTTAACTTTTTAGCTAAAATAGAGAGTATCAACATCTCCAAAAGGCTAGTTATCTAGCTCTCTAAAATAGCTAGACCCTTTGAGGCTCTCCAAATGTAGCTAGCACTCTTGATTTTCTTAGTTAGAATAGAGAAAAAATAGATAGGCCTATAAGGAAAAAATAGCTCACTCTGTTGGAACTCTCACTTCATTAAGGAATTCTCTATTTTAACTAGCCTTGTTGGAGAGTTCTCTTAGCACCCTTAGTTAAATAAGAGGAAACTCTTATCAAATTCTCCAAAGTAGAGAAAAAATAGCTAGTCCTATTAGAGATGCTCCAATTAATCTACAATTGGGATAGCCTTATCCAAGGTCTAAGAGCTCTTTATTTGCGACTTAAATAGCCAAAGGACTACAAGCAAACAGACCAAGTAATGGGTCTTGACTAACCTGGCTTAAAGGCAGATCTAGTTTGACCAAACAAAAAAAGAGGGATGGCCTTGGATCAAATGATTTGCTTGGGTATGATAAGCAGAGTGGAGCACCTTCGTTTGGAATGAGTTAGGGTAGTAGCTTCACAATGGGCTTGAAAATTGAATTTGACGATGTCGATGGTAAGATCGACGATAGAGAGAGAGAGAGAGAGAGAGAGAGGGTCTTGACTTGGCACGCTGAAGCCTTGATGGGAGAGAAAAACCGTGAAATCTCGGCAAGGGTTTGCGACTGTCTGGCTTGAGGGCTGCGACGACAATGGCAGATGATTGGAGATGGTTCGAAAGCCCTAGATCAACATCAGCAGAGAAAATCAAACTTGACAGTGCTGGTTGTCGGTTAAGGAGCAGACAATGAGGATTGATGGCAGGGAAAGGCAACAAGGGTGTTGTGGGTCTGACGGTGGTTGTAAAATAGTGACGATGGGTTGGGAAGATAGAACGAGACAGAGAGAGACAGAGAGATGATGGTTGATGTGGCTGGTTGCGGCTTGGGGTTTAAGGGCGATGATGGTTCGCCGGTGATGGAATCGATGAGGAAGGATTAATAGTAGAGGGAAATTTGGGCTGGCTCGATGACAAGGTGTGTCACGAAGGAGAGAAGGGGTGGCGTTTGGGATCGACTCAACTATGCTGGATTGACTAGGCTGGTTGAGAAAAGGAGTTGGCTGGGTTCGATATATTTATTGGATGAGAGAGATGGTTGGCTGCTCTACATATGCAATGCGTGGATCGGGATTTGCTCTAATACAGGAAAACAACGAATTACTGAAGGTCGGAAAACAGGAAAGGGAAGAACTTAGGAATCGACACCTAAAGGGTTGGAATCCACCAACAAATGAAAAGGGGGGAGCCTTAGACTTGAAACCTAAGGGGCTGGAATCCACCAACAGACGAAATATGGAGAAAGGGGAGAGCCTTAGGAATCGACTCCTAAAGGGTTGGAATCCACCAACATAAAAAGGAGGGAAGAACCCTAGGCATCAGCACCTAGGGGTTTGGCTTCGCACCAAACATAAAGAAACTCCAATTTTTAATTCATCATAAGTTACCTTTCTTTAAGAGATATGGAGTCTTTATATAGACCCCATTTACATCAAAAGTGGAAAAAACTTGGGCCTCAAGTCTAGGAAATTTAAAAGCAAATATGGTAAGAACTTAACCCCTACATCTAAGAATTCAAAAGGCAACAATAAATTATTCTAAAATAAAACTAAAATTCCTCCGTCTTCAAGTTAATAGACCAAATTGGACCACCCTATTATACACTTGTACCACGTGTCTGATGTCCCCATCACAAAACCAGCAAAGTAGCCAACTCCAAGTAGCTAGGCTGTTAGGGTAAGGCTTGTTGAGTCATTGAATAGAAAAGCAATAAGGAATATTGTTCCAGAATTAAATATTTCATAAGGATTCTTATTAAAAATATATATATATATATATATATGTCATAAGGATACCTAAGTAAAATGTGTTTCTGAAACTCACACCTTACTAAATGCTTGAACCCCTAGAGTGTTAACCTATCATGATTCCACATTCGATTAACCCACAATGGAAGCAACTAAGGTGCAATAAAATATTTTTTGTACATAAATATGCTTTATTGAAAGTTCTATCTATCCAATCATATAGATGAACACCTCCTTTAAAATTTGGTCCCTATTGATCTCTTCCCTATTAACTAAAATAACTACCCCACCACTACTTTGTAACTAGAAAATCAAATAAGGCTAAATGATAATGGTAGTATTATGTTGGATGAACTAAAAAGAGAGAAGAAAAATGGCTCATCCACATTCCTCTTTTTCTTGCACATGTCAACCCTTGGTAATCACTCCCCCACTCATAGTAGAGGTGTTCAACTGTTCATCGTTCGGTTTGGTTCAGTTGAGACTAGAACTTAAACCAAACCAAACCAAAGTAATTCGGTTTAGTTATTACTAAACCCTACAATAAAAAAGTTCAAACCAAACCAAACCAAACCGACAAAGTATCGGTTTGGTATCAGTTTTCTCATATCAAGTAGCAAAAAATCACGGATAATTAGATACACATAACAAAATGGGAAAAATGACAATCTAAATTAAAGATAAAAATAGCATTAAACATTGCATCAAAATGGAAACATAATAACATGTCAATCCAACTTAGAATTTCCAATCTAATACATGCCAATGTCTCACACAACATTAATATATGCCAATCTAAAAACAATAAGAAACTTAAAATCAACAAAAACAAGTTCATTCCTAATTTCTTTCTACCATCCTCCTTTACTTTTTTCGGATAACAAGGAAACCCTTCGAGAAAACCCTGGGGGCCCATATAAGACCCCACAGCCCACATGGACCAGGTAAGTCCAAGGCCCATGAGAACCATGAAGCCTTGTATGGGTGGCCCAGTGGCCTCAAAGAGTTACCAAGAGTTGACTCAGGACCTCCGCTTCTTGAGGTGTGATCCCTTGCCAATTGAGCTACCCCTTGGGGTTTTACCATCCTCCTTTCTTAAATATTATATATAGGTCATTTTTTTCAATTTGGTTTGGTTTGCTAACCTGCAAACCAAAAATTGAACCTATTTAATTTGGTTCTTTAAAATTGGTACCAAAACCAAACCAACAAAAAAAAAAAAAGCCCAGTTTGGTTTGGTTCCCAGTTTGAACCAAACTATTGAACACCCCTAGCTCATAGTGCGTCTAGCTCATAGTGTGTCCTACCCTCTAAATTTCCTATAATACAATAGATTTATATCTCTATATTTCCATCAAGTGACGTATTTTTTGACCATCCAGTTGTATCATTCTAACCATTCGACATAAACAACCATGCTCATTCACAATTCAAGGAACATTCTAGGTCCGAAAATATAGTCGCAAATCAAGAATTTGGCAACAAAATAAAATTCAATACACACACACACACACACACACACATATATATATAATTGAAATGAATAGGCAGAAGGATGAGGAACTATGTTAATGCATTTGTAGAAATCAATGAGCAGTCCAAAAAAAAAAATAGAAATAACAGAGAGACTATTGAGATGGGTCCAACTAGGGCTGCAAACAAGCTAAGCCAAGCTGAGTAGTAGGATATTCAAGTTTGGCTTGCTTGAAAATGGGTATGCCCAGGCTTGGCTCAAGCTCGGATCAATCTTTCTGACTTTCGTTCACTCAGCCCGGCCAACCTCACAAGTCGAGCAATCCCCGCTCAATAACACATTGTTCATTCAGCTTTCGCAATATGTCCTTTCAAAAGCTTAAAAATTTGAAGCCAAAAATGAAGAAAAATATGTGGTTGCAGCACATATGATGTGAACATGCTTATACAAAAGAGAAACCATATTATATGATGTCAACATGCTTATAGGGAAGAGCAACCGTATTAAATGATGTAACTGTCAGGTGTCAGCTTTCTTATTAACAAATATTTTACAAAAACAAATAGTACAAGACTACAAGCATGTAAAAAAACTTTCATGGAACCAATAAAAAGCCATGTAATTCATAAAAATTACGCGCGCACACAAAAAAAAAAAAAAAAAAAAAAAAAAAAGACCGTAACCTTAGGTTTACAAGCCCACTCAAGCCAAGCCTTGTGTGGTTGAGGCTCAGCTCGTTTAACAAATGAGCTTCAAATTGGGCTTAAGCTTGGCTCATTTAGTTAACAAACTTCATTGAGTTTCTTAATGAGCAGAGACTGAACTGTTTGCAACAGCTCTCTTCATTTCCAGCCCTAGTTCCAACATGGGAAACAACTAACACAACCAATGAAAACTAATGAGTTGCGTAGAGTTGAAAAACTTAAGGGTAATGGGGTCAGTACAAGTTAGAAAATATAGTGTTAAATCAAAATCAAAATCAAAAAGCACATTCGTAGAATTAGAAAGAAAGAAGACCTGAAAATCCCATAAATCAACATAATGCAGAACTCAAAAAAAAAAAAAAAAAAAAAAAAAAAAAAAGTCAGGTATCACATGCATATAGTAAAATTCTGTCAAAGAAATGCAATTGAACAACGAAGACAAATAATTAAGTATTGGTGATTGGATGATACACAAAGGACTAATAACAAACAAAGACTATAGTCATTAAACATAAGAAAAAACTACCTGGCTAAATCAAACCATATAACATTATGAATGCATTTATTTAATCAAGCTCAACATAATTCAAGAGAAGAAGGTACAGAAGGTGAAGTACCATTTACACGTTCCCCAGCCTCTTTAAAAAGCTCTGCAGCCTAGTACAGCAAGAATCATAGATTACAAACTAAATATAATGATATGAACCATATAAAAGAAAATTAATTTTAGGAAATAACATTACTCGTATGGCTTGTGCATGTGCTCTAATCTTCCTTATTATTTGCTTCTTCTCTTCTTCCTTCTTCAAGTCCAAGGTGTATCGAAATCGACGAGAAGCATTTAGAACAAGTGCTGCTTGCTATAAGAGAAAAACCACAGTTAGCCAAAAAATTAAGAACAAAAGTAGTGATGATGTTCTGTTGACTAACAACAAACTGAAATGAGTAATTTTGAAAAAAAAATTTACTGACAACCCACCCAATAATAAGAACTACAATGTAGACACAGTTAGACTAGGCATTACAGGCAGATTACTATATATGATAACAGAAACTAGAACATTTGAAATGCGATTAACAAAAACATAACATTTGTGATTCAAGTTCCAAATCACGTAGCAACTATAAGACCAAGTTCCTCAAATGCTTCACAATATCCTGCCAACATTCACCCCCCAAAATAAATAAATATATAAAAATCACAGGCACACAGTGGCATCACATGAACAACATAAAACCAAGGAACAAAATTCCTTTCTCTCCTATCAAAATGGCTGAAATGTTTCTGTTTCTTGATTAACCGAACAAAACACCATAGGAATCTTGAAACTTCTTGGTTTCGACTGACATAACAATATTATGGTCAAAACAGACCCAAAAGTTTCTCAAAAGATTCAGGAATCTAAGGCCCTGTTTGCTTTGTGAAAATTTTGGCTCTTTTCATATTTATTTTCAAAGAAAATAAAAAATAAGTAAAAAAATGGGTTACTTGTAAAAAATAAAATAATAAATAATAAAAAACATTCTAGAAAATGAGTACAAAAATTATGAAAATTGGAAAACGCCAAAATAATGTTTTTGGTGATTTCAAATACATAACAATGAAAACATGGAGAAATATGAGAACGCAAAGGAGTTTTAAGTGAAAGACAGAGACCCGTTGTTTATAGCATTAGGCCCCAACCTATGCATGTCCCTCTCACACACATATGGAGAGAAGCGGGTTTGTCAAACAAGATTCACAGCCGCCTGTTCCCATCACCAGCCATCTGTTGTTTAACACCGGGAAGTCCTTTCTCTCATAGAAAAACAGGTACAATGGGTTTCCTGAGTTTGATGGGTTTGAGATCTTGTTGATGGGAGTTTCTGCTGGTGGAAGAAGGGTAATGATGGGTTGGCTTGTGTAAGTGGAGAGAGGTAGTGATGGGTTATCGTCTTGCCGAAAGTGGTTTCTCTCTAATATTTCAGGGGAGGGGAGGAGGAAAGGTGGGTTGGGGAAATTTCAGGGTTTTTTTTGTCAGCACCCAAAAAAATAAAGAAAAAAGTTACAAAGAGAATGAGAAGTCCTTAAAAAAAAAAAAAAATTTAAAAAAAAAAAGAGAGAGAGAATATCAACAAAACTAAATATCACAAACTGCCCTCCAATCTAAAACAATAACAAACAATGGAATCCCCACAAACTCCTTAGAAATAGAAGCCCAAAAACAAAGCTCCACCCTATAAACTTCAAGCATCTTCTATCTTATCTTTAAAGATCCGAGCATTTCTCTCCACCCAAAGATCCCAAAATATAGCAAGAATAGCACAAGTCCACAAGTTGAAGCTCTTTTCAGGTGGTTTTGGGTGGTGTTTGAGGGCTGGAAATTGGGTTCAGGTATGGTGGTTTGGCAGCTGCAAAATTTGGGTTGAAGGAAGTTATTTTGCCATTGTGTTTTGGGTTGAAGAATATGAATTTTTTCATGTTTTTTTTTCCAATTGGAAACTCCAAATAGGTTTTGTTTGCCACATCAAGGATTGTTATAATATATGTTTTCAGCCTGTCAGTTTATTTCTTTCTTTGATGTATTGGCTCTTTTTCTTTTTTTTTCCCATTTTTGAAAAAGAATAACCAAATTTATTAAACTATTCACTAGAATTTAAAAATAAAAATAAAAATAAAAAATTAACTCTCAAATATATAGACCGAGAGCAACGGATTGGTTGATGTTAGGCTCACTTGATGGGTCGATTCATGTAATTAGCAGTTGGCTGATAGATGGGTCTTTTTATTTAAGGACTGGAAAAAATTATGAGAAAATAGACTAAAAAGTTACCAAACACATTTTCGATAATTTCATTTCTTTAAAAATAGGTTTCGTTTTCGTAAACCAAATTCAATTCCTACCATTTTGAAATTGGAAATGAAAATCATTTCCAAAAATATTTACCAAAAAAAAAAAAAAAATTTGAAAATGATTTCAAACTAAACAGGCCCTAAAAGATTATCAAAATTTTTAACTGTGACGAAAGACGAGATGAAGAAATTTGAAGAACTAAGAGAGGAGAAGAAGAGATGGGAGAGAGAATTGAGAAAAGTCGTTGCCCTCATCGCCACCCCAATAAGTTTCATCGTGTTACAAACGAACGCCCTCTCCTTTATTGCTTCATGTTCTCAAAAAGGTTCCTTCCCACTTTTCTCCCTTTAGTTGTTGCATTTTTATCAAATGGAGTGGTGTCCATATTACTACAGTGGACCACCGAATAAAACTCCACTACTAACAGAAGCTCTCACTGAGATTGCTGCTGCTGCTGCTGCAACCCGAAGAATCATTCCATCTTGCCACCCATCCTGTACCAGCTCACTGATCCTTGATCCTTTTGTCTCCATGCTGGAGCGCAAAACCATTTGAGACTACAAAATGTAGGAGTTCCTTCCAGAGAGGTTCAAGACTACCACAACTTCTTCAGTATTGCAGACAGAGACAACAGGTTCCCTTCTGGCTCTGAGATGGGCATTGCGACTCAATCGCACACCTCTCTTTATTCAGGTTTGCACAGATTTGCTGGATTTAGTTCATCAGCTCTCAGATTCAGAGGTTGTACACTTGATGGACGAGATATTTCACTTAGCAAATAGTTTTAAGGTATGTAAATTCTGAAATGTTGGAAGAGAGCTTGTTAATGATGCACATCAGAATGCAGTTCTGGCCAGAGGTAAGCATTGTAACATGTTTTGAATTTCCTCTTTTGTAAATTGTAATGGTGGTTTTTATCGATGAAGTTCTGACTCTAACCAAAAAAGGTAGTGGGTATCAATCACTATAACTTAAAATGTTTTGAAGTTTATATCAATTCGGATGGTTGTATAGGCCTCCACAGTCAATTAATCATTTAGAGCCTGTTTGGGTGTCCAATTTGAAATTAGACAATTCAAGGTAATTTACATACTATTAAAGTCACAAATCCATCACCAGTGAATTGACAAATTTAAAAAAAAAAAAAAAAAAACCCGTCATCATCAGAACTATGAGTGGAAATTCTAAATAGTAGCATTTCATGAATTTCTAAGAATTGATACTATACCATCAATTATAGTGATGACTCCAACTTTTTGGAATATTCTAATTCAAGGTGATAAATTTGTGCTTTCAAAACCATGTAAGATATATCTCATTCGAATTGGACACCCAAACAAGCCCTTAATACACTTCGCGTACAAATACGTTTTGTTCTATGTTTCCAAAAATTTCCATGTGTTCCCAAATCTTTTCACCATTTCCACTACATTTCTCAAAATGTTTCTATTTCAAGATGACCACACCAACGGGTCAAAACAAAATTTAGTACCTTGCATAAAACCAAAAACAACAAATATATTTTACAATCTAAGAAATAGAAAAATTAGAAATTCTAGCCCTTTAAAAAGTGAATGGGCATCAACTACTAAGTACTACTAATGACTCAAACTTGACTTAGTAAGCAAAAGATTTGAAGTTAGCAAGTTTTGATGCACTTTGTTGCACCAAAAACATCTAAATGGCCCTCAATATTCTAGATATAAAAGGTTGAACCACAACATTCTATTGAACAGGCTCTAAAGAAATAAAATGTGTAAATGTAGAAGACCAAAGTATAGCATAACCAAGCACAACTTTTGTAAACAATTTTTGACACAAGTAGATTTTTCAGACAGAGTGAAGCTTGTCCCTAGCCGCAAATAAATATTAAATGGAAAAAAGAAAAAAAAATAGGACAACCAGCTTTCTTGAATGCTGGGGATCTTGTGAATCCAACAGCTTAAAAATTGTGTCAAATAAATGTGTACAAAAACTGTGTCCCCTAATCCAGACCAATGAAAATATTTGAAATCAAATCTTCATATAAAATTCAAAGTGTGTAAACAATACAACCAGAAAAATCTTATACAAACTTGCGAACTTGCTTAAATCAAAAAATTTGATGGGCTATGATTTTACCTACATCCACTATTCCCAAGCCTTAAATGCCAGAAGCCAACTTTCTCGCACCTAAAAAAATTATTATAGTGATATTTCACTGAAAACTCTCTATTTGCCCCTCCCCTCCAAATAATTCTATCTTCCACCACTCCCCCTTCACCACCCCAACTGAATAGTCTTTCAAACAATAATATAACACTTCGTAACTCTCAATCATCAAAATTTCTTAAAAAAGCAACGTTCCAAGACATCACCTCATCCCTCCATAAAACATAATCCTTAAACTCATAAATTCTTATCAACCGCAATTGCAAAAAAAAAAAAAAAAAAAAAATCTTTCAAAAAATCCATTAACATCACCTCCCCTCATTAAACATCTTCTCAAATTCAATAACCCATGCCTCATCCCTCACTTTATTCGAAACAAAGCCTAAGTTCATAATAACTCTCCAAAGGCCTACCTCATAGCTACATCAACCTCCCTTTTCCCACCAACCCCACTCTTCACAACCATATTTCTGCAATACAACTTTTCTCCGTAAAGGGTATCTCTTTACCACAATTCTCCAAAGTCATCTCCCCACAAGAGCAATATTAACCAACGTCAATGGTCCAATACCCAATCCCCCACTTCCTTTCAAAAGCAGAGCAACTGCCAAACAAGAAGATGGAACTTAAATTTTTCACCCATACAAACACCAATGAAATCCCTTGGCAATTTTTCCAACCTCCAAGCCACTGAAGCAGAGATCTTGAATAAAGACATAAAATAAGATAACAAACTTGCCAAAGCACTTCAGATCAAAGTGAGCTTTTTGAAACTTACTATTTTACTTATTACTTTATTCATCACTTAACTCTTGATGATTGTTTCGTTAATGACATTTTTTTGTCAATGATAAGATTGGGTATTTCAAATACAAACATAGATAAACATATATAGGCATACAATATAGTAATTTTATAAGAACATACATGAATAGCAATAAACGACACCCCTGTGTCTATGTCGAAAATGCGATATTCATATCCATGTCTACAAATGTTAGATTATTTGCATGTATTCTGATGGTTTTAATAATGAAACAACCAGAATAACTGTATGTATTCTGATTGTTTTGATAATGAAAAGATTATATAAATGCTAATTTGAATAATTATGCAGCAATTTGCTAATTGTGAATTACTTTTCAACCCATATTTGACCTGTTTGTTCTACGTAATTTCGATTCCTCTAGACCGCATTATATATTTATAATTTATCTTGTTTCCCAAAATCCTTCACATAATGCTTCATATGGTTAACGAAATATACACATTATTATACCATGTGAATAGAACATGGGTTCAGTAAAATAAATTCTCATACTTACTCACCACATAACATGCTAAACAATCCTCTCACTCCCTAAATCTCTTTCACGCATATAAATCATACAATTTATTGGTCGTAGAGGCAGTACACACACCAGATAAAAGAAAGAAAACCAAAAACTAATAGTAACAGCAACTGCAACTGGGTATGCAACAATTAATTAAAGAAAGAAACCCAAAAAAACATTAAGATGAATCAAGGCAACAAAATAAAAATAAAAATAAAAAGACAGATACACACTCAAAGGTAAGCTTAAAAAACAGAAAAAATCAACATACCCTCCAACGTTTGAGACGTTCGATTGGAGCATTTTTAGTGCTAGTAATATTAAAGGGACTGGATGAGCCTTCGTAGTCTTCATTGTCACTGGAGTGACCACTTCGCGCCTCGACATCCTGTCGCCGGCGGTATGGCGACGAAGTACACAGACTCATTGATTCCAAACTGTCGCAGGAGAGATGGCACCGTCACCGTCAAATCTCTGTACCCTCATCAAAATTAAAACCACAAAAATTCTGCTCTCTTTCTTTCAACTTTACTCTCTAAAGCAAATATTGCTTAGAAATAAAATCAAACTACAGCAATTTGTTGTTGTTTCAGATTCTCTCTCCCGCTCTCCAAGGTTTTTTACGATATCAGTGTAAAAAACGGTGGTGTTGTGTCGGCCTTTCTCGCTAACAGTCGTTTAAACATTTTCACCGCCTTAGGGTTTCGGGGAAAGGGACAACCAACCGACTTAAGCATTTCAGTAAATTCCTATGTATATTTATAGGCTTTAGTAAAATCACTACCGAGGATAAAGTGATTTAAATAAAAGTACAAATTAATTTTATACACCTACTGTTAAGGCTAACACTCCCCCCCCCCCACACACACGGTGCTCTAATACCATATTAAATTTTTAATTTAAAGTTTAAATTTATAAGTGTAGTTTCAAACAAGTATATAGCGCAATGTTAATGTTTATAATTAGCCAATATAGAATGTGGTATTTTTCCAACACTTACACGTAATTATAATGATGAAAACTCCTTCAGTCAAAAACCCTCACTCTCTCTATTCATAAATGTTTACTCTTTCACAAACCCCAATCACTAATCTATAATATCTTTATAAAGTAAAAGTGATCAAGTAAAAGTGTAATTTTTAAAATTTAAAAGTGTATACAAAACATTTGTGTGTAAAACCAAAAACGTGATGTAAATAGCTAAGCCGTTACTGTTTCACCGTCGTAAAAGGAAATGAAAAGATTTTCATTAATGCAAAGGAATGAGAAGGGAATTGATTTCTCTTTCTCCTTTTTGGCATTGAGAGAGTTTAAAATAAAGGAATTTAATTAAGTCTTATATTCTTCCTATAACTCTTTTAAATTTTAATTATAGATTCCTCATGATGGTTTTAACATTTTTAGATTCCAAATAAAATCAAACCACAATGAAAATTGGAATTCGCGTTTTTAATGTGTACCTGCGTTATTAACTGGAAAGAAGTGAAAGTAATTAAAAAGTGATTAAGAATGCTGATATTCCTGACGAACGAACTCTCCTTCGTCTTCTTCTTTTTCTTTCTCTAGACCTTACATGTAGCCTTCAAACAACTTTCGCAGAATAAAACTACATTGTAGAGGAGAGACAGAATAGGAAAAATATTAGTAGGGCTATTTACATTATGTATAACAAACTGTTATGGTAGCAAAACTCATAAAATGGATTAAGTTTTGTAATAAACAATTGCCATGGTAGCATAGTTTGTAGAAGTTGGTTTACTTGTTTGGATTACACAAATAGTTTTTTTATTACTAGCAAAAATGATTATTACGGAAGCAATATACGATTAACAATTCTGCGAATACTCATATTTGGTAAAGGGGCAGCTATTGCCACCACATAATTTTTTTTTTGCACGCCCCACTTAGTTTACACTTTAAAATTTTATAAAAAATATATAAGGTTTTCGTAAAATTTAACTGTGCTATCCACTAGAAAAAAATAATTCTGAACAACTTTGTAAACGAAATTTTTTTGAATGGGTTTGATTTTTGTTATTCTCTATTAGAAAGAGGGCCACATATGATTTGAGGGATTATTTTATAATTGTGAAATCTCTAAGAGAAAATTAATTTTTGGTTAAATCATATGATTTTGTTGTATATTTTAAAGATATACTATAAAACTTTTGACATTACGTTTTAATTACTAACATATTTGAAGAATTGTTGAAACCATAATTGATAAATACATATGTACAAAATATTATTAAGATTTATTAATTCTTGCTTATGTTGATTGTTTGATTGTATACATATTACCAGTAAAACCTTGCGATGTATAGGATAAATGATAATAAAAAAATTGTAACAAGAAAAAAAATTGCAACAATTAATACAACTTTATTTAAGATTGCTTTTGAATATTAAAAATAAACTAAAGAGAATTACGTGAATATCCTAAGTTAGTAACACATATATGCAATTTTTTAAACTAGAGCCTATTTATTTTTATACGTTTATTTGTCAAAACTAATCATGGAATGGATTGTTAAATGAAATATTATGATTATATAAAAAATAAAAATTTACATGTTCTTGGTTACAGTAATAAAAAAATTGAACAAAAAAACATAATATAAGAATTCATAGAAGCATTTCGACAACAATCAAAACTGATATTAATTTGACTATTATGATAGAAAAGAAAAATTTCAAATGTGCACAGCTCAGCATTCGACAAAACCTTGACTAATTTCACCAGTACATCAAGGAATGTTGAATCTTTACAACAACAACCGCATTCGTCAAGAAGTATTTGTGCTCACGAGTATAAGTGGAAGTAGAACATTTTTGGAGCCATTATATCATAGAGTGTGTTCAAAATAGAGAAAGAGAGAGAGAGGAGGAGGTGAAATTTGGGAGCCTATTTATAGGGAAGTTGGGGATTGGAAAGGTTAGTAATTGAATATGTAATTATTAATATAATTATGTGGTTTAATATTCTAATTCGATATTGAATTTGTGATTATTGTTATAATAAAAATAAAAATTACGTCTCTCTCTCATCCACATGGCGTGTTCTTTGTTTACTAATGTCAAAGAGAGCACCACGTAGATGAGACAAAAATAGCCTTGAACATTACTTATGTGTGTGCGTGTGCGCGCGCGCATGTTCATGCGAGCATCTAAATGTTAATTAATAGTATGCGCCTATTCACTCGAAGCATGTCATATCACCTTTATTATTTAAATTTTTTATTGCATGCGTGATATTTGATATTTATCATTTGGCTTAAAAAATTTATTAGCGATAACATGTTTAGGATAATGTACCAATACAAACCACAATCTTGAAAAAAAAAACTATAGGGGTAGCTTTTCTCACTCCTTTATCTCCTCAGTATTCTCTTTCTATTCTTCTCCTGACCAATCTAGAAATATATTAGCCATAGAGCGCCCTTATTCATTCCCCTTCTCCACATTTAATTCTCTGTAAATGCATTGCTATTAATAAAATTGAACAAGACATTTTTCCTTTTTTAGATAGTTGGTTACATTTCTCTACTCGTAGCACTTTGTTTGATCTTTTTTGGTAGTGGCATACCTTTCAATGGAGACAATAGAAACCATATAGGAGATGGGTGTTCCCAACTCTTTTTAATCACTTGATGCAAGAGTCAAGCTCCGTGCCCACAATCTCATTCCACACCACACTTTATAGTACTCCGACCGACCATCGACCGAGTGCTGGCATGCCCGTGCACACACACACACTTATTACACTTATTTGGGATATTAAAATTTGTGAACTGATTTAAGCCATGCCGATTTATTTGTGACCAATATTTCCTTTTTTGGCATGTTCGATGGGACATTTTCTTTTGATTATTGAGAAAGAGTTATGAGGCCGAAACTTTTGTGGCTGGCCAAATCCATGATAAAGATACCGATGTTACCTATCGACCGACCAATAGAATTTTTAGGTGAAATTTGTCTTTGAGATGGAATTTGTAAAATTTTTGTAAGGAAATTTCTTATATAATTTTTACAAATTTCATCTCAATGACCAATTCCTACTAGAAATTCTTTATCCAAACATAGCGTAAAGATATTCTTGAAGTTAACTTCCAGAAAAGTCCTTTAATTAAGTTATATTCATTATGTGCTTGAAATGAGGTACAATCTTATTTCTTGAGAAATGCTTAACAAAGTTGGTGTGAAATTAGTTTTTGACTATAATAAGTTAGCTCTTATTCGTAATGGTAATTATGTGGGAAAGGGGTACTGTTCTGATTAATTTATTTATTTTGAATGTATTTTTTATTATTCATGATAATGCAAGCATTTCTTTTACTTACTTGTTTTAGCCTTTGGGCATATAAGATTGGGACATGTTAATGTGAATTTAGTTAAACAAGAATGAAAAATTTAGGATTTAATATTTACAGGGAAACTGATTTATTGTGTTTGATAGACATTGACATTGAAGATTATGAAAGTGATTTGACATGTAGTAGTAAGAAATATTATATTTCGCCTTAAGATATTAAATATCTAGGGCTTTATGGTTTTCATTTTGATGTATTTTTTTTTTTCTTATCATTGGATAACTAATGGCTCTCGTGGATGGATATTTTATTTCATAGCATGCTATTTTTTTAGGGAAAATTATAGTTTCACCCTCTCAACTTTCATGCAGAAATACTTGTCTAGTCTTGCATTATGACTCTCCCAAGAAATTTTCATTCAAATTAAGATACAACTAATTTTAACAATATACTAGAAAAAAGGAAAAAAGAAAAAGCATATAATGAAACTATCTTTATATCATAGCAAGATATGCAATGTGCATGAAATCTTATCTAATATAGAAGTAAATGCATGTAAGAAATAACTCCTTATTTATTTATTTATTTATTTATTGAGGGTTTCAATGTGAACATTAGGAATTGAACCTCAAGTCCTACGTCACCCCTAAAAATGCTTTTACTGCAACGGGTGCAATAGGATAATGGCTTTTGGGGGGTGGTGGGGAATAGTCGCAATTTAGCAGGTTAAAAAATAAAAATAAAAATAATGAAGCTTACATGTCGAGAATTCGAAATTATTATTGGACCTATTGCCTGAGATGCACGCAGAAGACGTCTCCTCGATCTATAAGGAATGTTTCCAATTGAGGATTGTACAGAGGGGTGTGCCTTTATATCTCTCGTCCCTAGCCCTTAGGTTTTACACTTCTAATTAATAATCTCTTATAATCACCTTTTGCATTTGCTCCTCCTTGCCTTTCCTTTACTGACTTGAAGTAAGGCATTAATTACCTTGAAGTAAGGTATTAATTTGGGGTCTAGGAATAGTCTGCAATTGTCAGTTGAGGTCTACGACTACATAGCCAAAAAAGGAAACTGAGCTATTGAATTAATAGTACTTTTATTAATTAATTCTCTTATTTAAAAAAAAAAAAAAAAAAAAAAAACCTGCCATTAACTCCCACATAAGCTTTTTTGTTTAATTAAATTCTGTAATAGGGCTCTAGGGGCTAACTAGTAGTGCCTTGATGCATTAGTCAGTTACAGAGGCATGGATTTGACTCAAAGAGACCAAAATTTGAAGGAAAAACCAAAAGAAGAGAGAGTCAAGAGCGAGTGTTCATGAGATCCAGAAATTCGTGAGATGTATTGGTATATTTAGGTCGAAAGTAGTTAATTGCCCAAAAATTAAAAATCATCACATGAGCCAAATTTGTAATTCTTCAAAGAAATTAGGTGTAAAATATAAGTAAAAAATTTCAGAAGATCATTTGAGCTATACCCAAAACAATTAATTGTATCTCTTTACCTCGTATGTTCCGGGGCCTCATTAACTTTTGGACTCATTAACTTTTTTTAAAGGAGTAGGAACTCTAAAAAACAACATGTAATAAGTGGAATACTAGCTAGACAAAACTGATTGTTCTCACACCTTTGGAATCATCTAATCTTAACTTAACTCTATCCTGTAAAATCCCAAGAGTGGCAAATGGGGTGATTGATGCTATGGCAAAGTGGGCTTTCAAAGTGGGTTTCTCATGTTTCCTTGATACTACCTCCTTCCCTAACTTAATTATGAAAGCCTGTCGGCTAGACAATTATGGATGGTTTTAGTTTTTTTTCTCTTTCTTTATTTTGTCGGTTTGGTTTGTTGAGAAAGACTCAAAATAAAAATTCCCTCTCTCCGCCAAAGGAAGACCCAACTTTATTACTATTGTCAGTTGTGCATGTGAAGGTGGCCGGTCTTATGGATCCGGGATTTGGATCACTACTGCTCAGTTGCCGATCAGAATCAAATCAATCTACTTTTCGCTGTCACGTGTCATCCACCTTACACCGTTTTTAACTTTGATCCAATCCACCTCCCGACCATTGAGATTTATGATGCTTGCACTCAAGCTCCCTGCCTATCTTCTTTCTTACGTTTTCTTTTTGTCAATTTTGAATTTCCATTTTGGAGTCCACCTGCCACCCCCGAACTGGGTAAGTCTATCCCACCCAATTTTGTCACGGAAAGCATCATCATTTCTCAAATCCCAAATCTCCCCATTATAAGGTTAGGTGTATCCGATCTCATTTGATTGGACTTCTTTTATGCCTTCCTTGTTGTTAATGCTAATCTGCTGTCCTATTCGAAGGATGTACTAGTTTTGTCATTCTCTTCTTCAAAAGATTTCTTAATAACTCTATCAATTGTTCATTCTAGATGCAAAATGAACTAAAAAAAAAAAAAAACGAATCTTCACTGCTTTGAAAATTGATTACACTATGCATAATCAATTACACCTCCTTTGGCTCTATCCAGGCGTATCCACAACCCTCAATGGGCTAAAAGATTGTGATAACAAGTTGTGGAATGCGGAGATATGTGGGTGCTATAAAAAAAGGGTGTGGAAATAGACTATTCCCAAAATAAAGGTGATCGAGAAATAAGAAGTCTAACTATTTTAAATTCTCTAGATCGTTCATGAAGATAAAGTAAGGAAAGAGAAATTGAAGATGAGCCTACCCAAGCCCTCTTGGCTCTTATAAAGTAGCTAGGACAGTGCTATATAAAACATTATTTATACATTACCCTGTCAACTTTCACCCAGAAACACTTGTTTAGTCTTGCATTTATGACTCTCCCAAGAAATTTTAATTCAATTAAGATGCAACTAATTTTTACAATATACCAAGATTGGAAAACGAAAAAAAAGAAAAAGCATCTAACGAAACTATCTTATATTCATGGGATTGTGCTTTCAGAATATTTAGCATATTATCTAAGAAAAAAGTAGAATGAACGATGGATGTTGAGATGCATACCAAGAATTAGCAGAGTATTGAAGGAGATTTCGTTGAATAAGATAACAATCAAAATGATCTCTGCATCACAGGAGTGGAGATCTCATGAGGTGACATTCTTCCTTTCGAAAAAACAGCTAGCACATTTATTATTCTTTAGGAATTTCACGAAATATAATTATTTTGAGGCATATTTCAGGTTTTAAGATTTTGAATTAGTGAGGCCAGAATATTAAAATATTGTTATATTTAAAAATAGAAAGCTTGAATAAATTTGCATGAAATCTTATTCCGTATATAAGTAAATGCATGTAAGAAATAACTCCTTGTTTTTTTGGTTTCAATGTGAACATTAGGAATTGAACCTCAAGTCCCACGTCACCCCTAAAAATGCTTTTACTGCAACGGGTGCAATGGGATAATGGCCTTGGGGGAGGGGAGGAAATAGTCGCAATATAGCAGGTTAAAAGGAATAATAAATAAAAATAATGAAACTTACATGCCTGACAAAGAACACGTCTCCACGATCCATAAGGAATGTTTCTAAATGAGGATTGTACTAAGGGGTGTGTCTTTATAACTCTCGTCCCTAGCCCTACTTTTTACACTTACTTAAATTTTACTCTTATATGTCTTTAGTCCACCTCTTTTGCATTTGTTCCTCCCTGCCTGGCCTCTCCTTTATTGGCCTTGAAGTAAGGTATTCATTTAGGGTCTAGAAATAGCATGCAATTGTCAATTGAGGTCGACGTCCATCAGGGACGGGACCAGGATTTTATCTTGGGGTGGTCAAAGTATGAATAGAAAAAAAATTATCACTTAAGAACAAAAAAACATACTAAGATTCAAAACTAAATTAATATATCAAAAATAAAACCAGCATCTATTTAAAGTTAACAAAAGAAAAGACACAAATAACTATTTCTTAACACATTTCAATTCACTCATCCATCAAAATGGGACCTGACAAAACAATATTAGAAAGGTCAAAACTCAAAAGTACAAATGGGCTTTTATCTTTTAGGTAATGAATTTATTTTGGACTTTGTATTTTGTATATAAATTCAAAAATTTTGTCTTTTAAACTTTGCCTTTTAGATATATAATTAGTGTTGGACTATTGGCTATAAAGTAAGAGTTGGGCCTATTATCCATTGTGTTGAAGGAAAAAAATTTAAAATTTTGAAAGTAAGGGCGTGTCTAGAGTTGAAGCTTATGTATGTTGTATATTGTTGTATATATATATATATATAATAGAAGAACCGTTTAAAGTTGGGGGTGGGCATGCCCCCACAGGCCTAAGCATGGGTTCGTCTCTGACAACCACATAGCCAAAAAAGGATACTGAACTATTAATTAAATTAATAATACTGTTATTAATTAAGCATGGGCTCTAGGGGCTAACTAGTAGTGCCTTGATGCATTGGTTAGTGGCGGAGCCATGAATTTGATTCGAAGAGACCAAAATTTGAAAGAAAAACCAAAAAGAAGAGAGAGAGTCAAGAGCAAGTATTCATGAGATCAAGAAATTCTTGAGATGTATTGGTATATTTAGATAGAAAGAAGTTAAGGGCCAAAACATAAATAAAATAAAAATTCAAAAGGACATTTGGGCTATACCCAAAACAATTAATTGTATCAGTATGTTCTAAGTCCCTCATTAAATTTTTTAAAGAACAAGCTACCTTAGTAGGAATTCTAAAAAAAACCATGTAATAAGTGAAATACTAGCTAGACAAAACCGTCTGTATCAACACACATTTTTCACCCTTGGAAAATTAAAACTCTCTTCCAACCATGAAATCTTAACTAACTCTATTTATAACTGGCTCCTGAAAGACCCAAAATAAAAATTCCCCACTCTCCCCCAAAGGAAGACCTAGCTTAATTTATTATATCAGTGTGCATGTGAGGTGGTCTTATGGATCCGGGATCTGGGATTGGATCACTTCTTGCTTAGTTTTATGCCGACGTTCGAGGCGTGAGTTTTCCGAATAGGAATCAAAACTACCGACTTTTCTTTGTGGTAATGATGTCATGTGTCATCCACCTTACACCGACCGTTTTGAATTTTTGTCCAACCGACAATTGAAATATTATGATGGATAGGTGCGACTCGCTGCCTATCTTCTTTTTTACGTTTTATTTTTGACAATTTTTTTTTTCTTTTTCCTTTTTTGTGTCCACCTGGCACCCCCCAAACTAGGTATTTAAGTCCATCTATCCCGCCGTACCTTTAGGTTTGTTATTCTTTTCTTCAAAAGATTTCTTAACAACTCTACCAACTGTTCATTCTAGATGCAAAATGTATTAAAGTAGGAATCTTTACCGCTTTGAAAGTTGATTACACAATCACACCTCTTTCGGCTCCCATATCCACAGCCCTCAATGCATGGGTAAAAAGATTGTGATAGTAAGTTGCGGAATGTGGATACATGCAACCAAAAAGAAGGTGTGGAAATTAAATGCTCTCCCAAAAATTAAAGGTGATCGAGAAAGAAGGAGAAGTCTACCCATTTTAAATTCTCTAGATCGTTGATGAAGATGAAGTAAGGAAAGAGAAAAGATGAGCCCACCCGAACCCTCTTTGACCCTTATAAAGTAACAGCACCATATTCTAAATTATTGTACTCATATTGTTTTATTTTGTTCTACAAATCACTTGTGAGGTAAAAACCTTCTCTCTTTTTAAAATCCGTAAAGATCGAAAATATTCTCCCCAAGCATTCCATTTCTCTTCTATTCTTTCTCCACGTACTATAGAATACACGGGTTCTTTAGATTTAATATTCCCAAGGAAAATGCCATTTCTATGCCATAGCTTTCCTTTTTATGGTAATGGATGTGGAATATTACCGTACCGAATAGCAAAAAACAAAGACAATATCTGGCTAGAAACCAAAATAGCGAATGTCTGCTTTTGCTCTTTCCAATTTTCCTGTTTTATTGCCCTAGAGTACTCACTGGTTCCATATTTTTTTTTTTTTGGTAAAACCATCGGCGAGTGCAGCATTCTATTAATAAAAAATAAATAAAAATTGCACACACACATGGGAAAACAAGATTGAACTTATAACTTTTTATATACTGTAATTGTTTAATGTTTGCTTCTTCCCCTACATTTTAGAAAAGCCAGCAGACAGCATTGGACATGCAGTCTTGATTGCCCCTCTTCTTTATTTTGTTTTTCTCTTCTGTGTCGCGGTATATACACCTTTGCCATTATTCTTCTACTTCTTTATTTTGTTTTTTCTCTTTTTCCATCGCAGTACACGTACACGCCTTGGGCTTGACTGATTTTTGGACGCGGTTAAGATACTCGCCTACTTTGCTTTGGTTAACGTTTAAAATAACTTGGAGTATGAAGTCAAAAGAGGGCCTTTTACTTCTTGAAGCATATATCCTATGAACCACTAAGCTGTTCCACCCTTTGAAGTTGATTATTGTTTCATTCTAGCTTTTTAAATATTTTTACTAAATTTTGAAATCACATAATTAACTATATGATATAATGCTAGCTGGTTTCTTCCAAGAATTATGGTCTACCACTTGATTAAGACCGGAGATGGTATCATCCATGGCTTGAAGGCGTGGTTGCCTCGATCCATCTTCATTGGTTTTTAAGTCATTTATCTTGCCTGGCATGGGTGGCTGGGTCTGTTCCTAGGCCTATTCCAGATCAGTTGGGATTGTACGTTCTTGTTGTGTATTGAGGTTTTTTCTGTGCTTCTGTTCCGTTTATTTTATTGGTCTATTCTTTGCTTATGGTTTGGGGTCTTAACGCAGTTAGGATCGAGCGATAGAGTTTCCTTGACTGGGGAAGGAGTGCTGGTGAATTACACAATAGGTTCACTTTAATTACCATTTTAGCTTACTTTTGACTTGACAAAATTTATTTATTTATTTATTTTTATTTTTTTTCCGTAGGGGTGGGATCGAGGACCACTGAAGGCCTACTGGCCTTATTCTTAACTTCTCAAGTTGAAGTAGAGATGGGTGAGGTGCCGCATACTCTGATAAAGAAGGCGCATGTGCTAGAAGAAGATACAATAGAGAATACCTTTTAAAAGGTATTTTAGGAAATGAATAAAGAACAAAAAAATGACTATTGAAATGTGACAATAATTTTGAAACATCTTATTAATATATGGGTCATTAGGTTGTGAAGCTGAACCCATGGTCCTGCCCACGTGTGGGTGTTGGACCCAATTGGTTAAACAGGACACTTAACCAATTGGGTTTAGCACCCACACGTAGGGTGGACCATGGGTTCGGGTCACAACCCAATACCCTATATATTAACATCTCCTACTCGTCCACACAGTATGAGTTATCTCTATAATTTCTCTATCTCCTAACATTCATCTCCTTATACATGGAAATGAAGCGTGCGACCTCATGAGAAGAACATACAACTATAGGAGCGTAAATGTTAAGTATCACCAAACTAACAAGAACGTAGTTACTCGAAAGCATTTCGCATATGCCCCTAGACAATCCATAAAATACCGAATAAGCACTCTCTAGTCCCTCATATAAACATAAAAGCAGTGCTTTATCCCACATATGTAATGTACCCATGTCTCATATCATAACAAAATACAACATAGACACTGCACAACTAATGAGTCACAAAACATGGTGCAGTATCAAATCGTCTTCCTTGAGCCTTCTTGCCAATTCAATTCAACTCAATCACTTTCCTAAACATGCCCCCATAAATCCGAATTGTTTCCTAGCCTTTGGAAAACACGCTAAAGTAGTGTCATCAAACATCCTCTTCATGACATAGTCTTAGGTTAAAAAGGGTATATAGTTGGATTATAGCGATCCATGTGGCTCACACAGTGATGAAGCACGGATCCATTCATCACTTCTACCATTGATCGACATAAAACACATACAGTATGAAATATACGCTATATATAGCATTTAACTCATAAACATGAGCATGTTACTACAAGTAAAAGCAAAAGAATGCTATACGAATCTTACTCCAGTTGCTATTCAAGAGCCTGACTTGAGTTTTCTAGCCCCGTCGCTCTTTCAGCGCTTGCCTGAAATCTCACATTCGGCTATGAAGTGGGCTACATAAAGTTTGTGGAAAAATCTCCATGATCGATCTAATAGAGATCTCATCTTAACTCAATATAAGCGACATATAATATAGCAACAGTATATCTTGCTCGCCAACTAGGCGCTAAAGATATAAATGTCTCATTTTGTTCGCTAACTCAGTACAGTGAATCACCCATGTGAGTGGATCGATTCAAACCCGGTGACATATTACAAAGATGTGTACACAAATGATATAATCATTCCATAAAACACAAAGAATGAATATCAATACAAAATAGTAAGTCAATCACAAATTTAATGTCTGAGTACATCTATTCCTACGAAGTCCCATTCTCCTCACATGAGAAGGGAAAACATCTCTAGCAATTAGTTTAATTAAAGGATTAGCCACCACGGTGCTAGTGGAGATATGCCTCAATACCTCTTCCTCTTTGCGAAACCATATCTTAAATGTAGTTCAAACAAATTTCTATGTGTTTAGATCTATAAAATAATTGGGATCCATTTGCATACTCTAGGACTGATACACAATCAAACTTACAATCTCCTCATGAGTTGTAAAGCCTAGATAGTTGCAAAGATTAACTCAACCAAACAACTTCTCGAATAACCGCTTAGAAATCTAATTCTCCGATTCCACTAAGGACAAGGCAATGCGAGTCTACTTCACACCACAATAAAAAGCACATTCACCTCCAAAGATAAACGCATATCCTGAGGTGGACTTAAGCACATCTCTATAAATAGCCTTATCTCTATCAATGTAACCTCTCAGTCCTAAGTCTCCACCATGATGACATAGGACAAGGTTTATGGTCCCACATAGGTATCAAAGAAATCTAATCGTTGCTATCCTTAGTGCGGGTTCAAAGAAACAACCACTAACTATATAAACTAGATGTCTGGACGCGTACACAACATTGCATACTACAAATCTCCTATAGCAACTACATATGGCGTTGTGAACATGTGATTCTTTTCCTTATAAGTTTTAGGAAACTAATTTAAGATTAAGGTACAGCTCTTTGAATTGGAGTGTCAATGGGTTTAGAATTATATATGCGAAAATATTCAGGAATCTTCCTACTGTAAGTCTCTAGAGACAAACCGGGGAGGCTTCTTTGAACAATCTCTAACAATCTTAACTCCTAGCACACAATTTGCTTCACCTATGTCCTTCATCTAAAAATAGAGAACAACCACTCTTTAATGGTGACTAAAGTCTCCATATCATTTCTAGTTATAAGAATGTCAGCAACATACAATGGAAAAATAAGGTACGTCCTTGGACTCGTTATTGAGTGCTATATGCCGTAGATATAACGTATTCACGTTGGTATCAAAGCCTATGGTTGTTAGGTTCGCCCTATAGTTGTGTGGTTTGCATTCTTTATCTAAAATACAATTTATGGGTCGTTTAAAAACGTTTTTCAAAAGTGGTTTTTAACTCAAAATTTTTATATGGACATGTTCTCCTATGTGTGAGAAACATGCCTGCAAAATTTCGTGAGAAACAGACGTGTATTTTGAGAGAAAACACAAACTTTAGTTTTGGAATTTGTGGTTTTTCTGAAACTTTGGGCTAATTTTTGATGCACCTAGACCTGTTAATATTGAATAAATCTGGTATGTTGTTAAACTACGTCGTGAGGGCTTTCCAGAAGCATAAATTTTGTGGAAATTCGATATCGTATGAGAAAGTTATAGCTTGTCGAAGTTGCCTCGACGAAATTGTTGTCAGACGCGCGACTTAGCTCCTCACCTCGAGGTATTGTCTGCTTTGGACCAGCTCACAAGCCGGCCTCACGGATTTGTTATTATGGGCCCTATGCCCAAAAGGCGCCTCATTAAAAGGGTGTCTAGTGCTGTCTTATAAGCCTATCTTAGGCATTGTCCACAACCGATGTGGGACACTAACATCCCCACCTCGGCGCTGGCACGACCCTAGTTCTGATACCATTGTTAGACGCGCAGCCCAGCCCCTCACCTCGAGCTATTGTCCGCTTTAGACTAGCCCACAAGCCAGCCTTACAGATTTGTCCTTATGGGCCTATGCCCAAAAGGAGCCTCATTAAGAAGGTGTCTAGCGCCATCTTATAAGCCTATCTTAGGCATCGTCCGCAACCGATGTGAGATACTAACACATCCCAAAAAGAAAAGTAGGTCACTTATTTAGAAATGGAGGGAGTACTAGTTTAGTTTTACAATATCATACCAAACACTTAAAAAAAATTGAAAATTAAAAAGGAGAGTTCAAGGTATGTACGAGAGGAGTGAGGGCGTCCTCATCATAAGTAGACTTTAATTCAAATTCACACATAAAATTTTTGCATTTATAAGTCATAATTTGACATGTTTTCGTGTAAATACTGACCTTTGTGTCTTATTGATGTAATAGAAAATGCGCGGTTGAGATTAATTTGCCAAATAATACACAACCTTCCACCAATCTATTGATTATTGCAAGAACAATACTAGATAGAAGAGTAGGTAACCACAATTCAATGCTTACGCTAGAACACGAAAGTAGGAAGAAGAGAAACTCTCTCTCTAAATATTATTAATCTCAAAACAATAATATCACTTTGCTATAAGGCTACAATCCGAAATCCTAATTCTACTAGAACAAGTTAAAACTAATCCTAATTCTACTAAAACAAGTTAAAACTAACTAGGAAGCTAATAAACTTAAAACAATAATTAATTAATAAGGAAATAATTAAAAGACTTTAAAAAATAGCTAAAATAAGTAATAATCCTGAATTTCCAAAATTGGTCGCAGTGCGATTTTTTCCGAGGTTGTGTGTATGCATATTCAAATATGCGTAGGCATAAATATTTTTGCGTGCATCCGTTTGCGTGCGATTTTCTTTTGCAAAGGCCTTACATCATTCAAAATGTGAAAAATAGCCATTTCGCTTAACGTCTCAACAATCCAACCCGTCCTAGAAACCTAGGACAAAACACGTGACGAGGTCTACATCATTCTCACTTGGTTAGAGATGATTATTCGCCCTCGAATTCATGGATTCGGATTTGGTGAAGTTGGCTACTTTTACTGCATGGTGTAGTAAACGTAGGATCGATGACACGTGGGCAAGGAGGAGAAATGGAGGGCTATTATGTGTTGGGCGTCAAATGCATTTCTCGAATTTCAGCCCTCCATTTCTTCTCTTTACCATGTGTCATCGATCCTATGTTTACTGCACCCTGCAGTAACTGCACTAAATCCAAATCCCAAATTCGTAGCCTCATCCTCTAAATTATCTCCATGAAAAGGAACCAATTAAGTGCTTGACACTAAATACATCATGAGTATGAATATGACTTAAAGGCTTTAAACAATAAACATAATCAATAATTTTCTCAATGATCTCCAAAGGTCTAATCTTCTTTGCAGCAATTTTTCGTACTCTCCCACAAAAAATCTATTTTTGTCAAAATAGCATAGACAAAATCATCCTCATCAAACTCCACCATATACCTTTTCTTGTCAACAGCCTACTTATATTTCTCACTAGCTTCTTGCAAATTCTTCAATGTAGCCTTGTGAATTTCTAAAATCAAATACTCATCCTTTACATTAACACGCTTCAAATCAAGAACATACAATGCATTTGATATTGTTCGGCATATAGGCTCAATTATATTGTGCCCTAACGGAGTGAAATTGGGATGATGTCAGATTGGTTGGTGAGTCTAACATTGGATTTGAAACCCACAATAGAGTTACGATCAACAGGGAAAATAAGGAAACCATGGGTCTTAGTTTCCAATGAGACTACCACTATGTTTATAGCTACTAATATTGCGAATCTAAGCTCGACCCGCTAGGATTCCTAATCATACGTAAGGATTCGATTGCACAAAAGTGACTGATGCACGCCCTGCGTCCTTCTCCCCATTCTCCCCCTGTTTGGAGAGAGTTCAGCATGTCGTCTTCACAAAGGTATTGACGTCGACCACTCCATATGATTAAATACTTTGAGAACTTTGTTTGCTTTAATTTCCTCCCAAATTTATTTTCCAAAAATTTCACAACCAAAAGTTTTTCGTTGAACTCTCTACCTCATTCACAATATTTAGCAATAAAGGACTAACAACCAAACAAAGATTTTCATTCTTATAAAATCATAATGCTCCACCTCTTCAATTATTAGTAAATCAACTGGATAAGAATTATTATTGAAATAATATTGACAATGTTCATTGTGCTTTGTAACCCCATCTTGAATCTCCAAAACTTCAATCATGTTTAGCTTAATATCATTATTGTAATATTCATAAGAAATTGGACAAGAGAATCAAAATCCACTAGTGCTTCGTCTTTGTTGGCACTCAAATAATCAAAAGGAATATTAAAAATTTCTTCATCAAACTAAAAAAAATTCTTACCACCCTCATCTTCAATGAAATCTTCCTCCTCCATAATAACTGATTTAAATGTTGATTTAGAGAAACCTTTAGTGCATCAAATTTTTGGCATACCACTTCAAGCTGTAGTGCTAGTGCATGTTCATTCTCCTACACAAAACGTGGATATAGGGAATAATGTCCACATTGCCGCCTTATTACAAATGTAGTGATTTGGGCTTCCAATTCGTCCAACTGTTTTGGCAATCAGGTCATGTCCTTACAATTATACAGCTTTCTTCACGGCTTCTGGCACGTTCTCCTCGTTGTGGCATGACGTCAAGAATTGACTGGGCTCTAATACCAATTGATGTAGCGAAAAATACGTGGTCGAGACTAACTCACCCAATAACTCACAACCTTCCACGAATTTGTTGATTGTCGCAAGAATAATACTAGCTAGTAGAGTAGGCAACTACAATTCAATGCTCACACTAGAGTACGAAAGTAGGAAGAAGAGAAACTCCCTCTCTAAATATTATTAATCTCAAAACAATAATCTTCCTTTGCCATAAGGCTATGATCCTTTACATGGAAAACTAAAGCTATAAATATAGGAAACCTCAATTCTACTAGAACAAGTTAAAGATAACCAGGAAAGTAATTAACTTAAAGCAATAACTAAATGATAAATAAATAATTTAAAGTCTTTAAAAAATAGCTAAAATAAGTAAAAATCCCAAATCTGCAAAATCGGTTGCGGTGCGAGTATTCCTGAGGTTGTGCGTACACATATTCAAATATATATATGGCTAACTTGATTATGCGTACACGTAAATACTAACTTATTCATACGCCTCTTCGCTTGACAAGACACCCTTTCGCTTGACGTCTCGACAATCCAACCCTCCAAGAACTCTAAGACCAAACATGCGATGTGGTCTGCATCACCTATTTAATGGTGGGTAGGGATTTGGGTATAATTCATAAGTTTAGGAGTTAATTTCCCTCTAATGTAACAATAAAAAAAAGTAAGCATATAAATTATTTCTTGAGTTGGGCTTGGTTCAATTCGGTTCCACACTTTTGGGTTAACTCTTTGTTTCTCATTGTATTGAATTTTGTGTGAGTTGTGTCAATGGTCCAAACTCTTACTCGTTTAAGTTTGAATTGTAATTGTTCTTCTTATTGCTAGCTACCAGTGCCATTGTTATTAGAGTTTGCAAGGTAGAATTTGCAGCAACGTTGGTATAGGTATGAAAAGAGAAAATATATTTGGGAAGCAGAGGATGCCTATTCCTCCATGCAGCCTTCACCGCCTCCCAGGCACAGCGATATATAATTCATGATCTCATTCCTCAATCAACTTGGAAATTAAAGTGCCTTGACCATAATTTTTTAATTTATTTTATTTTAATTTTTTGGTGTGTTCAAACGAATATAATGTCAGATTCGCTTTGTATACAAATATGTGAATGACCTCCTGGAGCAAGTAATTAAGGTCGGCCATTCAAAGTTTAAAAAGGAAAAATAATGATAATTTTTAGAATTAGGAGTAATTACGTTCATGATCGAATCAATGAAAGATAAATATAAATGGAAGTTTGGATGATGTTCCGAATAACATCTTTCATCAGATACGCAGTTACTCAGAAAAAGATGGAATGAAACTAAAGATCGAATGGAGATGGAATAAAGATGCATATATGCATCGATATATATATGATCTTTATGAATGAAGTTCTTATTTTATTTGCCAAAAAGGAGATATGATATATATGATGCCTTATGGATCGAACATCGAGACATTACTTTCCAGATAAATTAATAAAAGCAAAAGATGGATGGATACTTACCGTATTGAGGAAGCAGCAGCAGAAGTTGCCTGGAAATTAAAAGCAGCTACTCTCTCGCCAGTCGCCTATGGGACTTCTCCCTTTGACAACAAATCGATCACAACCCTCAAACCATAAAGGAAGGCTTCAGGCCTACCCCATAAGCTTTCTCTGCGTATATATGTCAACGACAACTAACATGTGTCAACACTCAACAGTTTCTTCAATAAGACGTTCAGTATCATGCATGCGGGGCCCATGATTGCTCAAAAGATGTGCCCAGCGTCACATCACACTGGCCCAAGCGTGAAGTGCATGCAAAGCAATTACTTTACCCACCAGGCCAACGACTGTCCTATTTTAAAATGGAGCGGCTTATTATTCTACTGGCCCATTTGTGCAAGGGTCCTTTCCTCCTGCCCAGAATGAAATTTCCAGGAAATAACTCAGTGACACAAGTCTTGGTTTAAACATCCTTGACTTTGTTGTGTTATTGTGTGCTATGGTTTGGGGCAGAACCAGTATTTCAATTCATGGTAGGGCAGATGGTTAATTAACAGAAGATAAATAAACTAAAATCAAAGGAAGGAAAAAAAAAACAAAAAAACAGTAAAAAGGAAAAAGAAAAATGAGCATAAGAAATTAAGAATTCCATGGTTATTAGATGGGTTCCAATCAATATATATATATATATATATATACGGTTCGTTACTCTTGCACAATGTCACATAGGATTTGAGCCATCCGAACATGATTATATATATATGTATATATATATATACGGTAATGATCTTATCAGCACGTGCTGATATAAGTTTATATACGGCTAAAAACCTATAATTGCTGATTACAAACTTACAATTGACTGATTACAAACTTATAATTGACTGACTACAAATGTCGCCCGTGAGCCAGATAATTGTCTATTTGTAATTAGTCAATTGTAAGTTTGTAATCAGTCAATTAGAAGTTTGTAATAAGCAATTGTAGGTATGTAGCTGTATTGATATAAGCCTATATCAGCACGTGTTGATGGGATCATTACCGTGTGTATATATATATATATATATATATATATATGTTTATCTATCTTTGCATGCATATTTCAGGTGGGCAGCAGGGCCGAGAGTGGTAAGTCCTAAAGTAAGACCTAGTTTATCTAAGTGTATGGTGTAGAGAGATCATAGGCAATTATGTTTTCTAGGACGATGTCTATGACATCAAGAACATCTTTGAATCAGGATATAGTAAGTTTTTAGGAAAAAGAATATAATGTGGACAACAGAGATTTAAGCAACTAGAAATTACCCAAAATCCCAACTATATACAAAGGCAACAGACTTTTAGTTAACATGAATGTCAAAATTCAAGAACAGACAATTGAATTGGAAGGGGAGTATCAGACAATACACCTTTTCAATGAAAAGACAATACGTAAATATCTGCAAAATAAATACAGATTCCTACATGTTGGATTAGTACAAATATGTGCTAAACTTCTAAGAAGGGATGGACTTAACATGTCTCTATTCATGGCGATTAGAGATTGTAGGTTCACCAATCTGGAAAAAACCATGCTGGGAGGAGTCCAAGCAAGTCTCCTTGAAGGACCAATATATTTTGATTGTTATCCAAACTTCACAGTTAGTCTGAATGACAAAAATATTATTGATGCTTTAAGCCTAAATGTTAAGGTACATAATTCTGAGATGAAACAAGGGTTGCAACCTTTGGTTATCAGTCTCTCTAATTCAATACAAAGTATATTCTACACCGGTAAATACACCAGTGGTAAAGAGAAAATCTGAAAAGGGCAAAACTACACTCCTACAAAGCAATTTAAAAGACAAAGAAAATGCAATAATTCCAAAAACTTGAATGTGGTCTGAACTTAAGTTTCCAGAAGAATGGAATCTTCTTGGAGCATTAGAAGCCTCAGCCTCAGAACCACCACCACCCTTGAAACAAAACACCAAAATTAAGCAACTAATTGAGTATTCTGATGGGAGTGCAGGGATTAGGTTTAATAATCCCATGAGTAAATCTTTCAGATTACCAAACAATAAGCCAATTATAACAGAACTTACAGATTCTTCTAGAGCTTCTTGCTCTTTCATACCTGTAAGAATTTTCAAACAAACTTCATCTCAATCAAGCTCTGATCTTCCAGATCTTGAGCCAATAACACCTATTACACTTCCACAAGTTCATACAAACTTACAGGGAGTGCATAATGAACAAATTTCACATCCTTATTATGGTACTAGGCCATATCAAAATGACAACAATTCTGAAGAAGAATACCATCAAAATATGTCGCCAACACAATTCCAAATGGAACCACCCCCTGGCTTAATGATGATTATATTAGACTTTGTCATGAGCAAAGATCTTCTAAGAAAAGAATTTATGCTGGAGGAAAATAAAGCAAAAAGAAAATGGTTTTTTGAAACCTACAATACTGAACAACAAAGCCAAATACGTACACAATGGTATAAGTATATGGAAACCAATAAATTTCATATATACCTTTTCGAATGGTTTGAAAAAATATATGCTGAAGATCAAAAGAGAAACATTAACATAACTCATAGGACAACGACTACTTGGCATATGATTCCAAGTAATCAAACCACAGAGTCAATACATCCACCCTTAGTCAAATCCCATACTATAAGGCAAGCATTATTGCTGCACCTTATAAAATTAAAAATGATGATCAAACTCCACCAACAAGTAAAGATATAAAAAATATCTTTGAACAAAATAATTATGCTAATCAACATATCAAAACAATTGCAAATTAATTAACCAGAATTGAAAACCTGGTTCAAAATGAGCAAATTTTACCAAATCAACAGGATGAAAAGCTGCTTTTCATACCGCATAAAATTCCTAAAAAACATATTAAGCAATTATCAGGAGATCAACTTCATCTAGAGATTCAAAATAGAATCAAACTTCTAGATGATGTAATTGGAAACACTGTATCTCCCGATACACCGCAACCACAACCATCAACAAGTAAGACCATTGCGCTGATAACAAAAAATGAAGTTATCAATTTTGAATTAGAAGCTGACAACATCATACAAATATTTAAACAACAAGAAATGTCAAATGTAAATGCTTTAAGAACTGCACAGTCAATAAGAAATTTTTACCCCAGACTATCATTCCCCGATATGCAGTTCGAGGAAAGAAGTCAGTACTATCTAGCTTCTTATCATGGAGGAACAATCTATGAATGGAATATTGATGGTATAATACAATATCAAATACTCAACACCCTCCAAAAAATGACAATGGTAAGTTCAGCTTATCAGACAAAAAACTCTGAAATATCTGATCACGCCATAGCTCAATCTTTAGTGGTAGGTCTTATCGGCCAACTTAAAGGATGGTGGGATCATACATTAACATATGAAAATAAACAGACAATTTTATATGCAATTAAAACAGATCAAGAAGGCAACATAATCAAAATTGAAAACAATGAAGAAATACAGGATGCAGTAGCAACTTTACTTTTCACCATCTCTAAACATTTTATTAGAGATCCATTAAAGCTAAAGATACGACTGTAGAAATATTGACAAATCTCAGATGTAAAAGATTGGGAGATTTTAGATGGTATAAGGATATATTTTTGACAAAAGTATTCTTAAGACTAGACAATAATCAACCTTTTTGGAAAGAAAAATTTATATCTGGATTGCCTAACATTATTTGCAGAAACAATTAGGACATAACTTATAAAACAAAACAATGGAACAATCCCTTGGGAACACTTGACATATGGAGATTTGATTAGTATAATACACCAAGTAGGAATAGCTCAGTGTAGACAATTCAAACTCCAACAACACATGAAAAAAGAAAAAAATTAGGAATAAACAAGAATTTGGTTCATTCTGTGAACAATTAGGTTTTTTTTTTTTTTTTTGGATAAGTGAGTATATTCCAAATGAAAAGATGTACAAGTAATAAAACTAAGCCAAGCTAGCCAAAAGACCTATCAAATACATTATAATAAGCTAAAATGAAAGTAAAAGCTTATTAGAATGTATTAGAAGCCTACAACCTCACAGCCTGAGGAGAGCAAAAATAAGCAAAATACATTAAGAGGAGTTGTCAAAATTAATTCCCCAATTAGAGAACAAATCTCTATTTCTAGCGTTATCCTTAACTCCTTTAATGCTAATAACGTTGAATCTGACATCTTCAATAATAGATCCAATGATGGTATGAGGAGGCTTGAAAGAGTTGCCATCAAACCTTCTATTCCTCTCCTCCCAAAAATGGTATATTGTGGCAACCCACGCCAACTTTTTAAGAGTAGCTCCAAAAGATTTTCCTTTTGAGTTATGAATGGCCCAAAGCTACTCATTAACCCAAAACCTTGGATGCTTTCTCACAGCACATAACATAAGGATACGTTTCCATATACCAGCTGAAAAACTACATTCAAAAAACAAATGATCTCTGCTTTCAGAATGAGCTTGGCAGAGGATGCATTGGTCATTAGGAATAATTCCCCACTGTTTTAGTTTGTCCTTAGTAGCAAGACGATTCTTAAAAACAACCCAGAGAATAAAAGCATGCTTAGGGATAGCTTTATGGGATCATACAACTCGAAACCAGTCCACTTCAGTAGCACCCTGCCTAATGGAATTCCAGGTAGCTTTGATGGAGAAAATTCCAGACGGGGAGGAAGGCCAAGAGATAGAATCAGCACGATGTGGGTTGGGGGAGAAATGGGCAGGGGTAGCACTTCAAATCTTAAGAAGATCAGAATTGACTATGCTAGGCCAGTTCCAAGAGAAGTGATGTATAATAGCACTAACCTTAGCTTGGGACTGATAGGCCAGTGTCATACATGATGCTGAGATCCAAATCTAGAAGCCAAAGGGCCTAGTGGATGCCAATTATCAAACCAGAGGAAGGTTCTAGCACTATCACCAATTTTGTGCTCGATAAGTTGGTGGATAGTGTCTCGGAGCCGAAGAAGATTCTCCAAACCCAGTAGCACTCAGCAGGGACTTTCAGTGCCCAAAAACTACTGCCTTTGATAAGGTAAGCTTCAACCCAAGCCACCTAAAAGAACCAGATCTATTGAAGAAGTTCCAAATATGATGAAAAGAGGCAGCAGTGTTCCAATCTTCAAGATTTTTGAATCCCAGCCCACCTTCAGATTTAGGTAAGAAGAGGTCTGACCATTTAACTTTGGCTCCAGTAGTCTTAAGGTCACTGCAAGTCCAAAGAAAGCTCCTAAATAATTGCTTAATAGTCTTGTAGACCGATTTGGGAAGGATAAAAATACTGCTCCAATACGCTTGAATACTGAAGAGAACAGAGCTTAAGAGCTGAAGTCTACCAGCATAAGAAAGATTTTTCCAACTCCAAGATTGAATGCGTTTAGAAATTCTATCGATAAGAGGTTGACAATCAGTCTTAGATAATCTCTTAGTGATAAGGGGAACACCCAGATATTTTACTGGGAGCTGGCCTTTAGAAAAATCAAGAGTTTGTAGAATTTTATCCCTCAACAGAGAATTAAATCTAGAGAAGAACATTTATCTTGATTAGCTTTAAGCCCTGAAATATATTTAAATTCTGATAGGACATGTTTTATAGCAGAAATAGAGTCCTCATTACCATAGGAGAAGATAAGCAAATCATCTGTAAAACAAAGGTGAGTGAGATTGATCTTCTTACACCGTGCATGGAACTTGAAAGAAGGACTGGCAGTAGAAGAATTGAGAAACCAAGAGAACACCTCCATAGCCAACACAAAAAGGTAAGGAGAAAGGGGTTCTCCTTGCCTAATACCCCTCTTACCTTGAAAATATCCTTCCAATCCTCCATTAAAAGAAACTGAGTACTTAGGAGTGCTTATACAAACTTTAATCCAGTTAATAACTTGCAGAGGAGTATTGAGAATGGAGAGGATATCAATGATGAAATCCCAGCTAATAGAATCATAAGCTTTCATAATATCAACTTTAATCGCACACCTAGGAGAGAACAACTTCCTATGGTAACTTTTGAGAACTTCCTTGGCAAGCAGAATGTTATCAGTGATCTGCCTTCCTTAGACAAAAGCTGATTGATTGGGACTGATAAGCTTAGGAAGGCAAGGCTTGATTTTGTTGGCTATAATCTTAGATATGCATTTATAAATGGTATTATAGCAAGAAATGGGCCTGAAATCTCTCATGTAAGAAGGGTTAGGAATTTTAGGGACAAGAGCAATAACAGTAGCATTAACCTCACCTAGAAGCTGACCATGTTGGAAGAAAGAACCAATAGCAGCAATGACATCATGTTTCACAATGTTCCAAGCTTTCTTAAAGAAAAGGGAAGTGAAACCATCAGGCCCTAGTGCCTTATCATTGTGGAGGGAGAATAGGGTGTCTTTTATCTCAGCTGGAGTGACAGGTTCATTCAGCATTCTCAATTGGTCTTCATTCCAGGTGAAATTATCCAGGCTACCCAAGATTACCTCACGATTGTGATAAATAGGAGAAGGAGAGCAGAGGAGATCTTAGAAGAAACCAACCGCTTCCTTCTTGACATCAAGAGGTTGAGTAAGAAGAGTATCAGTTCTGTCATATATCTTATGGATGGAATTGTGAGAATTGCGAGCTTTGACAGCCTTGTGAAAAAAACCAGTATTAAGATCTCCAAGTTTGAGCCATTTAATACGAGCCTTTTGCTTGAGAAAAGACTCCTGCAGCAGTGGCGAGATCAACAGAGGTATGCATACAATCCTTCTCCTCCCTGTTGTAGCTCTGAATATGAGGGTTGGACAAGCAATTGGCTTGGGCATTAGTGAAGCTTGGATCTAGCTTGTTGGACTTTATCTCTGATAGCACCATAGTGGGATACATTGAATTTTTGTAGAACAGATTTCACAGCTTTAAGCTTGCGATATAAAATGTACATATGACAATTCGGGTTTACTTCTATTGAAACATTACAACAAAACGCCACCATTCTTCACACAAATACCATAAAAAACATCGTAGACAAAGACGTCAGAATAAACCATCTGATAATCAATATTATCAACATAAATAGACAAAAGACCATCACAGACCAAATCCTAAAAAACAACACAAGAAAAAACACCAAACCAATCAACAAAACATTGTGTGCCACCGATGTGGTAAGAAAAGTCATTACAAATCATAATGCAAAGTCAAACAAAGAATTAATGAATTACACATTGATGCAAATTTGTCACAAGAAGAAATCAAAACATTAATAATAAATACAATATATCATTCTGATTCTGACTATGAATCTTATTCTGAATCAGAAGAAGAAAGACAAATTGATGAAATAAATCAAAATGTAACAACATCAGAATCATCTGAATATGATAAAGAACAACAATGCAATGAAGATTATAATCAACCATGCTGCAACATGATAAAAGGAAGCAAAGTTGATAGACAATCGTTATTATTGGAAATCATTGATAGGATGCATGATCCAATATTAAAACGTGAATATTTGTAAAAACTCCAAGAAATGATAAGTCAACCAAAGCAAAACGCTCCTAGAACATACAACTTACAAGAAATATTAATCGAAAAATCTAAACAAAAAATAGAAGAAGAGCCAATAGTCCAAGACCTAAAACAAGAAGGAAAGCAAATAAATATAGAACTCAAAGAGTTGAGACAACATACCAATTTACAAAATATAAGCCTACATGCTCTTCAAGAACAGATTAATAGACTTGAACAGCAACAAGCTTCTACGAGTAATAATCTTGAAATTATTATTCCTCAACAAAATGATGAGGAAAGTCCAATCACCAAAGAAAGGGATAACATTGGTGAGGATGCTTTTATCCAACTCATTAGACAAATTATATTTCAAAAATGGAATACAACAATTAAAATTGTAATCCACAACAAAAAGAATCCACATAACAAATATGTACTTCATATAACTGCTTTAATCGATACAATAGCAGATATGAATTGCATATAAGAAGGGTTAATACCTTCAAAATATTATCAAAAAACAAAAGAACAACTTAGCTCAGCAAGTGGCGCCAAACTCAACATTAATTACAAATTAGACAATGTACATATATGTAAAGATGAAACTTGTGTTGAATCAACAATTATCCTTGTTAAAGATTTGGATAGATAGATAATATTAGGTACACCTTTTATTACTCTTATTCAACTCTTTAGCGTTGATACAACAGGAATTACATCTTACATTAAAAACAAAAAGACAAAATTTGAATTCCTTAATCCACCTTCAGTTAGGGATGTCAACATTCTTAAAAATAAGTTTACATATTCAGAAGGAAAGCAAATTAATTTTATTATTAATAAGTCAAAACATTTGAATTTTCTTAAACAAGAGATTCAATATAAGCAAATTGAACAGCAATTATAAGATTGGAAACTTCAATATGCAATTAAACTAATTTGAAGACAAATTAAAACAAACAATTTGTTCTGATAATCCTCATACATTCTGGCATAGAAACAAACATATTGTTAATTTGCCATATGAGAAAGATTTTCAGGAACTAAAATCCCAACAAAAGCAAGGCCAATACAAATGAATCAAGAATTACTTGAATTATGTAAAAAGGAAATCAAAGAACTTCTCGCCAAAAACTTAATAAGAGAAAGCTGCTCATCATGGAGTTGTGTAGCCTTTTATGTTTTTAAAGCAGCAGAGATTGAACTGGGGAGTCCTACTGATTAGTCATCAATTATAAACCACTCAATGATGCCTTAGAATGGATAAGGTATCCCCTTCCTAATAAAAAAGACTTATTATGAAGATTAAGTAAAGCAACTATATTTTCAAAGTTTGACATGAAGTTAGGCTTCTGGCAAATTCAAATAGCTGAAGAAGATAGATATAAGACTACTTTTACAGTCCCTTTTGGCCATTACGAATGGAATGTAATGCCATTTGGTCTTAAAAATGCTCCTTCAGAATTTCAAAATATAATAAACTCAATATTTACACAATACACTGAATTCACTATGGTATACATTGATGATGTATTAGTGTTTTCAAAATCAATAGAGCAACACTAGAAACATCTCAACATTTTCTTCCATTTAATTAAACAATATGGCTTAGCCTTAAGTCCTAGAAAAATTAATCTTTTCCAAACAAAGATTAGATTTTTAGGACACAATATTCATCAAGGAACAATTGTCCCCATTGAAAGATCAATTCAATTCGCTGACAAATTCCCTGATGAGATCAAAGACAAAAAGCAATTACAAAGGTTCTTAGGATGTCTAAACTACATAGTGGACTTCTACCCTAACCTTAGTCAAGAATGTGCATTACTTAGACAAAGGCTTAGGAAGAACCCCCTTGCATGGACACAAGACCATACCAATATAGTCAAACTGCTAAAACAAAAGGCCAAAACTCTTCCCTGTCTTAGCTTAGCTAATTTTTCAACATTCAAAATAGTCCAAACTGATGCATTAGACATAGGTTATGGCAGCATCCTTATGCAAAGGATGGGCAACACTGACAAAATTATCAGATGTACATCTGGCACCTGGAACACAGGACAAACAAAATATTCAACTATCAAAAAAGAAATATTGTCTATAGTTTTGAGTATTTCAAAATTTCAAGATGATATTTTAAATAAAAAATTTCTACTAAGAGTAGATTGTCAAGCTGCAAAACCTAGTTTTGAAAAAAGATGTTAAAAATATTGCATCAAAACATATTTTCACCAGATGGCAAGCAATACTATATGTTTTTGATTTTGATATAGAATTTATTAAAGGAGAAAGCAATTATGTCCCTGATTTCCTCTCTCGTGAGTTCTTACAGGGTCATATATCCAAAGAACAGGGTAATTCGTCAGAATGCCTAGAAAAATCAAAGCCAATTAAAAACCTTGGTCACAACACCAAAGCAAAAATGGTTTGAAGATCTTCAAGAAGAACAAGAACTTCTTGCCTACTACAAGCAACATCAATTGACATCACAGCAACAGCAACAGCTCAGCTTTCAGCGAGTATCCCCAACTGAATAAGTCATAGACTTATTCATTGGCAGCTTCTTGTTGGGAATCGAACTAGGGAGGAAAACATACAAAGGAGGAATTAAAATTTTCCTATGATTCCCAAACCCATGAATCCAATTATGCATAATACAAAACAGAAACCCTAACTACAAAGAGAGTTAGGATACTTACTGTTGAACAAAGTCTTCTCTTTTATGCTCCAAGCTTTGTCTTCTCCCTTTTGCTCCAAGCTTGAACTCCGGGCAGTAATGAATAAGCAGTCCAAGTGTACTACCTCCAACGATATCCACACCTAGCTTGAGCTTAAATTCCTTTCCTTCTTCTTCCTTGTTGTTGCTAGAGGTGGAGAAGAGAAAGAGAGAGAGCCTCCAAGCAAATTTCGGCCAGCCCTTGGGGATTGTGAATGTGATGATGTCATCACATCATAACAAGGCTATTTAAAGCCACTAATAGGGCCGACCCAAGGGGGGTTCTAAATCCTAAAGGGTTTTGTGTAATTACTCCTAATTACACAATAACCTCTTTAGTTTATATCAAATACAAACTAGCCCCTTAAGAACAATTCTTTTATTCACTGATGCCCTTTCTCTCATAGACTTTCAAACTCTCTTAGCATGATCAGTGTGTGACCCATTGGGTTCACATCATTAAGTAGTAGGTATAGCATATGTTGTGCACAATGGAACTCTTTCCATTAGAGGGTCTAATTGGAACTTCTTCCAATTCCCTAATTGATTATAACTCATTTATATCAATTAGGGCTTCCACTAACTATGAGTAACACCTAGCATATGGCTCATGGTGTGGTCCTTAATGAGGTAAATAGTCATTCACAAAGAACCCTTCTGTTATAGTTTATAGGTTACAATTACATCCTTTCATCAATACAATGTATCCAATTGAACTAATAGGACATGGAAGTCTGTCAAGTCTCTAGTTCAATTACTTTATACTCATTCATTAATATCAACTCAGTGATGAACTTATGGAAACTCCTTTCTATATTCATACTACCATGGGCCCATGGATTTAATGAGTTATATTCAATGAATGCTATATGAGACATTCACTCCCTTTTTCCTGAGAATGATGGATTCCTTGTTGATCACTCACATGCCTTCACACACATAGCAGTAGGGCCAATGAACACCTTACAGACCTCTGAATAGGATCTGCACTTAGTGTTATCAAACTTCTAAAGCTACATGTATAAGACAACCATGGTGTCTCAGGTCTAAGAATTACTTGTACCATTATAACAATGAGAAACTGATTGACAGGCAGGTTAAAACTCCATTCAGTTTATATCATATCTTTGGTCACATTCAGTTTACCTATTCTTATAATAGGCACCCACTTGTTAGTTGTAGTGTCTCCACACAAATAGCTTGAGACTAGCTATCTTCCTATAGAGTCAACCTAACAAATGCTAGTCCTATGATTCATTACTGTCCATCATAGTGAACCTTCAACTAGGAATGATTTTGGAGTTTAGTACAGAGATATATTTACAGTCTCAAAATTACAACCCTTTGTAATTTCATATTCTCAACTCTAACTCCATGGACATATTATGAAAATATAAATGATGCATATAAACATAATAGAATAAGCCCTTTTATTAAATCAATAAGAAATGTGACATATATAAATGAAATCAAATGATTGTTCCTAATCCCTAAACAATCATCTCTATGATTGGCTCTAAGGCATAATCCTAACACTTCTAGTGTTAGAAGTTGTGGCAAAAATATTGCAACTTCTTCTAAATCTATGGAGCCATTAGGAGTATTTTCGACTCCAACTTCGCAAAACAAAAGGAATTTTCGCAAAAACAGAAGTCCATATTTTCCAAAACTCTCCCATTCAGAAAAACAAATGGTTCTTGAGAGAGAATTTTCTGTTGTCCCAAGTAAATAACCCTAGAGGGGGGTGAATAGGGTTTATAGCCAAATTAAAATCTAAATGCACAATAAAAATCTGATTATTGCTAGAACAAGAAATAACACAAGTATGTAATAATAAGGAGATTTAGGGAAAGAAAGTGCAAACGATTTTAATGAGGTCCGGCTTCCCGCCTACGTCCTCGCCTCAAGAGCTCGCTTGAGGATTCAAATCCACTAAACAATCTTCTTCCAAGGTGAAGACAAAAACCTTTACAGTAGCAAGTGTTTTTCTCAAACACTTATACACAGCCTTCTTGAAAAGCTTCAAAGCCAAGGATTTCCACAATCCTTTAATATAAGATGATTTGTAGAGGTATTTGAGTACAAGAAACTCTCTTCAAAGAGTAGATATCACAGTGGTAAAAAGCTCACTCAGCTATTGATTAATTTCACAATGAATGCTCACTTGATTTTCTAGGGCTTGAGAGTAATAAAATGTGATTTGTTTGTTTTATCTCAATCAATACCTATAAATGAGTATAGGTGATGTATTTATAGTCCAAGGGTTCAAAATGACCGTTCAGTAGCAATTAATGCTAGGAAAAGAGGTTCGGTGTGCAATAAATGCTTCAAACAACTGTTAGAAAACTAGCCGTTATAAGTCAGATCCGAAGGTTTCGGACGTCTGAGTTGGAACTTAGATGTCTGAAAATTACAGTAGCAATTTTCAATAAAAAGACTCATTAGTGAGATCAACAGTTTAGGTCGTCTGAGTCTTATTTCGGACGTCTGAGGGAACGTCTGAAAAAGACAGTGTCCAAGGTGAAGTGAGGGTAAATTCTCTGGTATAGATAGACGTTTGAGACCTTGACTTGGACATCTGATATGCTTTTCGGACGTCTGAGTGTCCACTCGGACGTCTGAGTTTCTCAGTGACAAAAAGCAGACATGTTAAAGTACGTCCAACACTTTGGGATTCAACTCAAAAGGCTTATGGGACCATTTTGGTACAAAAACTAAGTTTATTTAGTTTGTTACCTGTTAAGTTAATATGTGAAAATCCCATGTATCCTAAGTGAGCAAAGATTTTGAAATAATCTTACATAAAAACCTAAGTTCTCACAATCTATCTCAAAAGAGCTTGAATGCCTTCAGCTTGAATTCCATAATTCATTTGATTGAATTGCTCTTATTGAAATCCATGAGCAGTATTGTTGCTATTTGTGAAGTGTATAAATGATACAACCTGTTTTTCTCAAAATTACAACTTCATTAGCAACTAAGCAAAACATTCTTGCTTTGTTATCATCAAAATAAATGGGATTGAACCCTTAGGTCCAACATTTTCGCAAACGGATATTATTGATATCCTTGAATCCTATTTTCCACTAGGATTCTAATATAAGACAAATGATTTTCTCAAAACACAGCAATAGTACTAATATGTCCTTGAAAAAGGCACAAAATCAATAATTTTCAAACACTATAAGAATGAGGATGATCCTTCGGACTATACACATTCGACATGCAACATTCTTCCTATCCTTAGTCCTTCAGATTGGGGACAACCTCTTTTACCAACCAAGACAACTTCCAGGCAATATTTCACCTAATCTCTATAATCACTTTGACTATGAGAAGGCGTGGCAAATATCATTCCTCATTCAGAATAAGATCAACCATCATTCATGGATGATCTATTTTGATAAAAAATTCAACATTAAAGCAATTCCCCTCTGGTTTCGTGACTGGTGGAACTATTTCGCTCACATTCAGGATATCCTTCCAGAGCAACCCGTCAACATTAGTGAGTCATATACTTACTATGTGCAACATATCTAGCCCAAACTACATTTGCAAATCTTCCCGAAACTTTTTCTATTCTTTTCTCATTTCAGCTTAGCATGGATTTTGTTTTGGAAATATGAATATACAGGAACACAGCAACTCCTCTCTCTGTGAAGATCTTTCTATGTCAAATGGTGGGATTATGCAAAAGTGGAACACATAACCCCTGAAGCAGTTCAGAAATGGTTCCAGAAACATCCTGCAATCCAGTCAACTATCGGAGACTCCTCTAAAGCTCTCTTGTCAAAAAACTAGCAGCTGCTCCTCCCAACAGCAAAGATTTAAAGGCATATCTTCAACAGCCTCTCTCGTCCCTCTCTCGTCCCTCAAGTCAGATGATGAAGAAGATGAACAGGGCTCATGTGCCTCAATCAATTTAGCAAACGACAATGAAGATGACTATTTTGGTATCTTCTCTCTAATACCCTGACCACACTAATATCCAAACAAGGCCTTAGGCTCTAGACCAGATCCGAAATTTTCGGCCTTCCAGTATCCAGATAACCACTCTTTAGGCGTGATTCCACAGTGCTTCGACATCATCATTGCACTTTTTCATCGAAAGTAACAGCAACAGTTGCCAACCAGGATCTAGCTAGCATACAGGACCCACCGACAGTCCATAGTAAAAGTCAATAATATCTAAATCATGTGATTGAATAGTACTTTCCCATCATTAATGTATTGTTCTCATAATTAGCTTTAGATACCCCTCCTCTCTATATAAAAAGGAAGGATAGGCCATTAAGGTGGACGGATTTTGAATACACTCTGTTCCAATTAAATTTCTCTATCTCTCCCTCTTGTAACTTTTTCTTGCAACTGTATTCCCTAGACAAGTATCCACCTGCAACCTATTATAAGTTTTTATAAAAGCTTACTTTCTATATATTTCAATAGCAATTTTATTTCCAAGTTTCTATATCTCAATTGTCAAAGTTATATTTCAATTCTCATATTATACTATCTCTTCAATTCTGGGTGCATTTTGCTATCAGCATATATTTTTTCAAACCATTTGAAAAAGTATATGTGAAATTTATTGGTTTCCATATATGTATACCATTGTGTACGTATTTGGCTTTGTTGTTCAGTATTGTAGGTTTCAAAAAACCATTTTCTTTTTGCTTTGTTTTCCTCCAGCATACAGGTTATGTTCCCATCATCATGTGTTGATATAAGTTATATTAATACCATGCATTGGGGGTTGTACCCTTTGCATTGGTCCAATGTACTTCATATCCCACTAATGCACAAGGTACAACTCCCAATGCGGGTGTTGATATAAGTTATATATATCAGCATATGCTTACCTGATCATCATCCTATATATATATAAAAACGCTATACTATCCTATATTTTCGAAGTAGTTTCAATCTAGTACTTAGCCAAAATTTTAAGGGAAAATTAGTAATAAATCCATCTTATAGGACTTATGGAGGCATAGTTCATTCAGTAAACTTATGTAGCCATAAGTCTATTTTTAAGTGAAGCAAGAGTATTTTGTGAGAATGTGAAATGCATAACTACCCTTAAGTGTTATTTTTTGTTTGCAAACTTTAAAATGACAAAAATTCTCATTCTAAATTTTAGTTTTTATAAAATTTATATATTTGAAATCTATTCGTTGAAACCTTTAAAATAAGATTTATGATGAATACAAAATATTTATATTTATATAAATTTACATTGACTAAACGTAACTATTATGGGTAGCTGTTTCCAAAACAGTTAAATTGATTACTTTGTGACTACATTAACAATTAAATTGTAAATAAAATATTTAATTTTAAGTGTTGGTAATTGTTGGTACCCTCCATTGATCTTAACGTCCTGTTTGCTCACTGGACTTCCCCTTCCCATGCTGAGGTTCCTATCTTAAGTGGGTACGACGTATTAGGAGAGTTGGTATGCCCTAGTGCCAATTGATTAGCTGCATATGGTGAATATGCTATTGGTAGTGTGAGCACCACGTCCTAAACCCACATGACTTGAGAATACGTATCTAACCCCAAAAGGCTAGCACGGAGAGGAGTCGGCACCCTAATTACTATTTAGAAACGAATGAATCCTAGCAGGGTCAACTCATCATAACCAGAGATTCAGGTTTGGAGTTAGAGTACATCATCGGGAAGGTGTAAGGCACCCAATGATGCCCAGTTGAAATCGGCCCCCACATATAATTAATAGCTTTAATTAATCTGATATTTAAGTGGATTTAACCCTAATCATGCAAACAGATATAACACGCGAATGATGATGATGTGAACAAGAATAAAATAAAAGAGAATAAGAAAGAGAATATATGTGAGACAGCAGAAGTAGAATATACAGAATAGCCAAGTCACTAGAATAAAGGGAGATAACAAAAGAGATTTTTTGCCAGCAATAGGGTGCGTACGCAACAATGTAGTTGCATATGCAACTCATGACAATTTCCTATAAAATCATACAGAAGAACTACATCGATAATACTAAAAAATACTTATCTACCTGCAAAGGGAATGCGTACGCACCAATGATAGGTGCGTATGCACCCTATTGGCATGTTCCACTTTATCAAAATGAATAATAAACTCATCATCGGGAGCCAAACAGGGTTTTAAAGCCAATTAGGTGGTACAAAATGGGGTGTCTGCAAGTGGTATTTGAAAATGATTTTTGATAAGTTTGAAAATTTGGGTCATTTTGACTCCTTTCAAGGGTGCCTTCCACCATTCAGTCATGTAAACACAATTTAAATAAGAAATGCTTATAGTCGTTACCAACCATATATTCATAGACATGGAAGGTCGTCTCTAAAGTCTCAAAAGATCTCCTATTACTTGAAAATTGAATGACTCTAGAAATGGCCAGCGTATAGAAGATCTAGATAAGGATGTTCTGTTATGGGTAGGGAAGATGTTAGGCACCCCACCACATCCGTTAACAAACTGTTGCCTTGATTCTTTAACTTTCTTTTATCTAAAATCCTATTATTTGAAATGAATTTCCAATTTGAGACTTGAAATTTTAAATGAATATATCACCCTAGGTTGTGATTTTATTAAATCTTTATTTACACTTATATAAGGGATGGGATGTTTTAAAATATTGAACTGTGGTGTTGTTTTGTATGAAATTTAGCTGCTTGATGTGTTTGAGGAGAAAGGGATTGAAAATTAGTTTTTTGATAAAGATTGTCAAAAGACGATAATTTTGGGTTTTTTTTTTTTTTTAATTTTAATTTTAATTTTAATTTTTAAAGTTAATCCCATTCCTTTTTGTTAGGACAACTTAAAAATGATTTGAAAACAATTTTCTTTGAAAAAATAAATCTTTTGAAATGATTGAAGTCTTGAAGGAATTGAAAGAAAATCAGAGTTCTTTATAAAAGTTCAAAACACATGTCTTGATTTTATTTGATTTTATCTTTATTTTATGACCTTTTTCATGGTAGCTCATCCCTTTGCGTTGGGACATCAAATAACCAAGTCTATTCTAATATCCAACTTAGTATGTCGAACCTTGGATTAAAATTGTGAGAAATAAGTTGATGACTTTATGAGAACTCAGTACGTCAAAGTTCATCACTTAACTAATCCTCATTTTGAAAAAAGATTGGTTGCTTTAAAATGTTGTAAGGAGATTATGAGGATTAAACAAGTAAATTGACTACAACTGTAATGACCTAGAATGTTGTTACACGTATACAATTGATAACGAGTGAACTGTAATAAAAATTCGGATGTTTTCGACACATTACAGTGCATTTTTGGCTAGGCCGATCAAGCAGGGGGCTAGGGCCGGTCGATCAGTGGTGGCCTAGAAATGCCATTTGGCCTCTGTTTACCCCCGATCAATCGAGCTCCCCAAGGCCGATCGATCGAGTTACAGGTTGAGATATTTTTTTTGGGTGAGAAATGTGCCCCTCTTCTTATTTCCTTTTTAAAACCCATTTCTAATGGATTTCTTACCTATTTCGGCAGAGGGAAGAATGAGATGGAGGAAGAGAGAGAGGGAGCTCAACGGTGAGGAACACGACCCTGGGAGCTTGGATCCGACATGATCTTGCGATTCCTACCCCAATCTACGCGTGTACACCATTGGATTCGCTTTTCTAGCTACCGTTTGAGAGGTAGGTGCATTTTTCATTGTTGTAAATCATTGTACGCATGGGTTGGAAGGAAATCATCTGGATTTGTATGTTTACAAACCATATTTCATATTTTTCCATGTGTGGGGTTTAATTTCATGAAAATTATGAAGGGGCGTTTGGGCTCAAGTCCAAATTGGAAGACTTGTGTACTTGCAAGTCCTACCTAAAAATCTCTTTTAGCCTTAAGTCCAACCTAACTTTACAGGACAAAAATGCCCCTACAATATAACCGCAGATCCCTTAGAATTGCATTAGCTTGCAACATAAATGAAGTCAACAGATATGATCCCTTGATTTATGTTATGCTAGCTCATGAACATGATCCCTTGATTTATGCCAATGAGAGAGGTGATACAATCAAGGAAAGATAGTAGAAATAGTACTAGAGTCTTCCTAACAGCTAGATTTTCATTCCCTTTGTGCATGGGATCAGAGGCCCTTTATAATTAGTACAAGATATTTTCAATTATTTTCAAAATAATTTTATTCTTTTTGTGGTTGCGTTTCCTCAATTAGTTAGGAGATTTGAAAGTTAAAAACGTTGAACAAAAAATTAACCAAAAATTTGTTGTGTTATTACTTTCAAATTGAAGATAGTTACTTCACTAAAAATAGCTAGTTATTTTTTGTTCGGAATTGAAGATAGTTACTTCTTGTTTGAGTTGTAATAGTTACATGGTTACAAGAAATGGACAAAAAGCTTTGTTTGAGTGGAAGATAGTTCTGGTTTGAATTGTAATAGTTACATGATTAAAGAAATATACAACGGTTTTTGTTTGTGTAACTATTAGGCACTAGATATTATTTTGTTTATTAAAAGAGAGTTACCTCAAAGCTTAGTGGAATGTCTAGTGTCGTTGAGTTTTGGTTGCAAAAAGTTTGTATGTTGCGTTTATTGTTTGTAAGTTTTGTAGACATTGTAGTAATTGAGTCAGATTTACATTAAACTAAGGAAATTGTTATTTGGATTGTAAATCTAGGAGAAAATTTCGGGAAAAATTATTCAGCATAATGTGGAAAATCAGTTTGAATATTTACCATATTGGGAGAGATGGGCATCAATGGTATTTAGATGATTAAAGAAATGCCACATGTATTGACACGTAATCGTTTTAACTTGAAAATGGACTTCCGGCTTTATAAGAAGTCTCTTAGGACTAGTGGCTGAATATTTCTACCAAAATAGACTTTTGGCATATTTCCCCAATTATAAAATGGGTAAACCTAGGGTTTGTTGTTTATACCCTATTTTGATGTATACATGTTATGTTTAAACCTCTTATATGTTTTTGTGTACAATGGGTTAGTTTTGAAACCTATTAGACTAAATTTTTACAGTCGTAAAAGCGCAGTGTCCTAAACCACTCCAGTTCAAGAGTATGCCACAACTAGGAGGATTAGCGTGGAGAGAGAGTCGCCACCTGATTTGGCTTCGGGAATTGATTGACCCCTAGTAAGGGCCCAACTCGTCATTACCAAAAGATTTCAGGTTCAGAGTTAAGGTACGATGTTGAAAAGGTGTTAAGCACCTGACAACGCCCGGCCGAAGCTGGCCCTCACACGTGCTTTGTTGGCTTTAATTAACAAGAAATATTCAATTGGATTTAACCCTATTTATGCGACAAATGATATAAAACGAATGAGGCACATAAGATGAATGACATAAATAATAAACAACTAAACAAATAAATAGAACAAATAAGGAGTCGCCACCTCATTTTTTAAGGAAAAATGGAAAACCATAAGATGAATGACACATAAGAACAGTGTGAACCATGGGTTTTGATTGCCCCTTTTAAAAAGTGTAGAGATTTAAATAAATAAAACTCTGTTTTTAAAGGTTCACAGAAACAAAACAAATAAGGAGTCACCACCTCATTTTTTAAGGAAAAATGGAAAACCATAAAACATTTTAGAGAAAACCTTTTAAAAACCAAACATATGACTCCAAATAAGGAAAAGCAAGTCTTAACCAACCAAAGAGAGGACTCGAAGACTAAGTTACGATGTGGGAAGGTTCTAGGAAACATCCTATAGGCACCCATATCGCCCCAAAATGGGTCTCTTAATTTATATGGGCTATTTCAATCACTTCCTAATTAGTCACCATGCATATGTAAAGAATTATCCATAACCATCCATTCATCTATAAACATCCATAAAGCATTCATAAACATCCATGAACAAATAACAGAGATATGGAAAGCAATAGAGAGAGATAAAGAATAAAAGAAAAAAAAAACCTAGGATACTTTGTATCCTAGGGCCGACTTGAACATCAAATGAGCGCCTACATACCCCACATGCAAAGATATAAGGATCAAAGTCTACGTAATTCAATGAAGAAGGGTGTCATTCCCTTCACAATGAACTATCATAAATCCTATGTTTCCATTTAAGAAGAAGTTTATAAAAAAGGAAACTTTGGAGAGAATAGAGAGTTTTTTTTTAAAGAATAGAAATTCAAGACTCATCATGATTCAACGCAAAAAGAATAACCCAAAAGGGAGAAGGAAACAATTCATACAAAACTCACCATGAACCAACTTACCATATGCCAAAACATCTCAAAACATTGAGAAATCACCAATTAATCACCCTATGTATGCTATAGGGCAATTATCATGCTCAAACCAATCATATTCATGCTCAAATCATCATTAGAAAGACTAAATCAAATTTGGACAGAATACTGAACATCCCTAAAACATGCTAACAATCACGCAAAAAACAAAAATCAAAAGAAAGACAAAACCCTAATATGCTTCTATATGCCCTAGACTCACTATCATGCATAAAACTATCAAAAATATGCTAAATATGAATTATTATGATGAAAATATTATATAACAATCCAAAACATAAAAATAAAATAAAACATGATGCATTAGATAATGATTTTATGTAAAACATAAAATAAGCATCCTTACATTGAGCTTTCTTAAGAAAAACTACCCTAAGATAATTTTACGTAGAAAGTATTCCACATGAATGATTTTTTCACATGTCATACGTAAAATATATACCTAGGAATGCAAAGAAACTAATGGTACACTTAAACACACTCCAGAAAGCACCCATGCAAAGACTCATCCTCTAAAAAGGATAATTATCCTGCAAAAGAATAATCATCTATATACCCACGAAAATGAACCCTACACAGAAAGTGTTCTATATGAAAAGTGTTTAAAATCATGCATATAAATGAACTATAAAGAGAAAACAACCCTAACACATCAACTAATATACTGTGCAAAACATATCCCTATTCTAAAGAAATAAAATAACTATTCAGGACACAGTTCACAATATCCTACTCCACTAGCATGCTTGCACTCAATAATAATCATATAAACTCAATAATCTCACGTAAAAATGATATTCAAATCAATAACAAGCCTTAAGCATGCAGAGAATTGATTATGAGAAGATAGAGAGAGAATATAAAGAGATGATAGAAGCTTACAACAAAAAAGACCATCGGTGCATTCCTCCTTCTTCTTAGGTTTGAACTCCTTATTCCTCTTCAAAAATGCAGTAGAATGCTCTCTCAAAGTGTATATGTGTGTGCAAATTCATGGTCCCCCTTTCTATAGTGAATATGGAGTGTCAAAAGTCCTTCTAATGTTGATGAATGAGCCTTTATTTATAGCCAACCAACTATATGAACCAATGGTTAAGATTAATTCACTATAAAACTAATCTAAGTTTATTATTAACTCCCCTAAATGTTGGAAAACTTAAAATCACTTCATAATAGGTTTAAAATACTTTTGGAAGAAGAAATTCAGAGTAAAAGAGTCCAAAACCGTTAAAACTACAAAATAGGACAAACAAACATGGAGTGCTCGAGAGACCGGTTGGGCCAACCGATTGGACCGGTTGGGTAAAACGGTTGGGCTAACCGGTCACCCGAGAGCAATCTCAGGTTTCCTCAAATTTTGGGATTTCTTGATTATTTCGGACTCCTATCTTAAAATGGCCATATCTTGGTCAATTTAACTTCGATTTGAGTGATTCAGAAGCTAAAATTCAATAATTAAATTGACACTTCAATTAGACTCATTTCATCATTTTAAGACCAATGGAACAATCCAGATGAGTTTCAAGGTCAATTGGAAAAGATACGAGTTAAAAGACGAAATTGCCCTTTAAGTCGCAAAAGTTCTAATTAACTATCCAAACTTATCTGGAATTGAACTAAATTGCACACATATATCCTAAATGCACCTAGAAACTAAATCCAAGTGATGGAATGCAAAAATAAAACAAAAATATGCATGCAATAATGAATTATTCTCATAAACTTAAAGGGCAAAAGTGTCCTTCAAGGCTTAGAAACTTCTAAATGCTTCAAAAGCCCATGAAATGAGTTCATGAACTCCTAGGATAAAAATGGGGTGTCTACAAACGGAAACTGTGATAAAAAGAATAAACAGTGGATATACAAAAGGGATGAATTTACCACTGCCTGCAACAAAAACAGATTAGCACAGAACATGGAATATGCGTACGCATAAAATGAAGGTGTGTTCGCACCTTTAGTTTATCCGTACGCACATATCATGTCAGATTCAATCTCGGAAAATGACTAAAATGAATGAAATTGATTATGCCATCTAACCATATATTCACATTATTTGCAGAGAGATATGATACACAAAACCCTAGACTATACAGAAATATCCTATTATGCCACTACCCTATTTGAAGCCTAATCATGAATACTATGTTAATCGAATATGCAAGGGAATAAATTAAATGATATCAAACATGCTTATTACACGACATGAGGTATATCAAGGATTAGAACTACAATGTATTTATTAAAACCATGCTCAACCCATTAAATGACCTAAATCATGGCATATTCATTGGAATCATATAAATGCATTTATGTTTGAAAAGAATAATTAATCATCGTTCCAAAATCAAATAAATGAGTGTAAAGAGACGTTACCCTTGGTTTGGGTGAATCCTAACGAATATATTGATTAACTTTTCTCTTTAAGCTTCTGTGATCCAGCTGTTGCCTCTGGGTGTAGGGTTGGTGCTTCTAAGGTTTGTCTGGAAAAATGGTGGTAAGAGTTGCCTCCCTTCTCAAGTGAGAAAGCACTCCTTTTATAGGAGAGTTATCAGGGTTTTGGGGAACCATGCTAGGGTATCTGGCTTCCCCAACCGTCACAGGATGGTTGCAAGGTAAGCTCAATCCTCATAAGGTAACAAAGAGAAATGGAGAGAAAAATTCGGATTTAAGAATTAACAAATATACGCACATATAAAGGTGCATACACACAAATTAATGGGCTGGGCCTTTCAAATGGGTTACATAAGCTGGGCTATGACTGCAATCACATCGGCTCTTTAAAGATTGTTCATCAGCTATTCCGATTTGGGTCACCCTTCATCACTGGGCTTAACAAGGTGGACTTGAAATATTTAGGTGATACAAAATGGGGTGTCAACATGTAATATTGAGGGGTCATTTTTATACAAGTGTTTGGAAAATCATTTTCTTATCATTATTTATGAAATGATTATGGGAGAATTAATATAGGAAAATTGTTGTGAAATTATGATGATAAGGGCCAACGGAGTTAAGATTATTGTAGTCCGAAAAAGACTTTGGTCTTGATCTACTTGAAGTAGACTCGAAGTGAGGTTACTACGGTCCCATGTAGGGATGTCTTGCCGTGTTTCCTCTTGAGATTATTGTAGTTCCATGTAGGGATGTCTTGTTGTGTTTCTTCTTATTTTCGCGCGTAAGGGCCCCACATGACCTAGGGAGGATTATCAATTTGAAATACTGAGGTTATGGATTACCAGATATGGTGAATAATGAATTAATTGATTATATGCTCTCCCTTTATTTAAATTATGAAATGAGATTTCAATTTTATCGTTTATTATTGCTTAAAACTATTTTAAAACTTTGGTATATATCTTTCAAAAATGTAACCTACTGAGTTTTTACTCACACTTTATTTTAAAACATTTCGCAGATTTTGAGCAAGGTAATGATGACTTATATGAGGAGGCATCACATCAGGGTTAGCATGGGCATTGCATTGCAGATGTTTATTGTATAATTTATGGTTTGTATATTATTTCAATAGCCTTAATGTATTTTTATACTGCATGTATTGATGGTAGAACTTTGTGGAACTAGAATGCCAATTTATTTTAATGAATTATCTGTGGATGGTTGTATGATTTTTTATTTAATTGCATAGGTTTGAAAAGTCAATAACTTACTATGTCCTATTTTTAGACGGGATCATGTCGGATTTTCTTAAAAATATTTCTTTAAATTGTGATTTTATTTATAAATCACATCATTTTCTATATAAATTACATTTTATTATGGACATGTCATGGCCTATTTTTTGAGTCATGAGAAGGACTCATTAACTCTAGCAAAATCATATGAAAATAGTAACTGTAAAAAATAACAAGTAAATATATATAGGATGTATAGAGAATTTCATATTTATTGATAATATAACAGGTGTTACAATGGGTGATAGTGGTAGTTACTAAGGCAAATGCTAGACCAAAAATACATATTGATATCATAAGTATATAGATCATCCTATGCGTACGCCATTCGTAAATAAAGAATAAGATAGTTGTATAGTTGACTTGAAAAATAAAGTAGTTTGATTTAGCAGTTGATACTACGGAGGGTTGTTGTGTTTTCCCTAAAGGACCGGGCAGGCAACCACTTCCCGAACAGTTTATATTGACAGTTAATATGCAATTTGTATTTATTTTATATGTTTTAAACTGTAAAAATTACTTATTACACTCTGCAACTATATCGACGAAGGGATAAGTAGCGTTTGAGCCCCACCCACCATATCTTTAGTTTGAAACATATAAATATGGGAGTTTATGAGTGCACCTTATCTCTACGAGTCAAGTATCGGGAAAATGATTGGGAGAGAGAGAGTTACTACAAAGCTTCCCCTTTGCAAGGTGCTTTAAAGGAAGGAGAGACTTGGCAAATATTCTTTCCCCATCACTATCTCATGTGGAATGTATGAGGTATGTATGTGAGGGTAAAATGGATGTAATTGGAATTTTTATGAATGTTTTTAAATGGTGAAAGTCTTAGAATACAAAAAAAGTGGACTTAGGATCGCGTAGGGATAGGACTCGACGTTAGGAATCTGGTTTGGAAGTCAAAATACGGAGAAAATTGTGCAGGGTTCGAGAGAGCTCAAGAGAGGAGATTGGGAGATGTGTGGAATGGATGAAATGGGGGGAGGTATTCATAGGAAAAAAAATTCCCCTGCACCCCCTGGCGCCTATTTAATAGGCTTTGTCACACCCCATTTTTGTCACCTTAGTTAGGACATATCATTTCATGTAGGATTTTGAGTCCTTTTTAAGTCTAGTCTTTTGCATTGAGTTTCTATGGCATTGAATATCATGTGTATGAATTTTGAAGTGATTTGGAGTTCATTTTGATAGTCAATAAGAACTTTTGCGACTTTAAGGGCATAATCGTCTTTTAAGCCGTATATTTTCCTTTTGACCTTGAAATAAATCCCGAGTCATTCCTTCGAGTTCATATGGTTACATAGAGTCTATATATAGGTTCAATTTCATGAACTGATGGTTTAAGATCAATTCGGCTCATAATGGTTCGGGTTGGCTAAAAGACCCTTTCTTGGTTTGCTCAAATTGACTCATAAGACCCAACCAATTTTCTCTCATTTAACTTCAATTGGGCTTTATTTACATCCTAGGTATGTTTAGAAAGATCAAATTTCGATTGGGAAAGCATTTGGTTTGACCTTGTGTACAAACCCAGCTTAGTGACGGTGAGGCACCATGGTTAACCACCTTTGTAAAACCTAACCATGCACCAATGGTTAAGGATTTTTGTCCTAAAATACTTAGAAATGTGTTCCCCTTCGAACCACGGTCGTTTTGGCTTTTATTTCGTCAAAATTGGACTTAATTTGAACATTCTAGGACTTCTACAGCGAGTGGGAGTCAAAACCGGAGTGAAATAAGGAGAGCCCTCGGGTAACCGTCCGGGGCTGGACGGTCAACTGTCCAAGTGCAGACGGCTAACTGTCTAGGCCTAGATGGTCACCCGAGAGACTCCATCCTCAACTAAAATTCTGCCATTACAACTTGTTTTCTCTTAGGAGTGTGTAAATTTGAGTTGTTTGAGCACCAAGAGAGTCTCTAATAGTCCTAGGATTATTGTTTAATGAATTAATCTTAGCCATTGGTTTGGGGAGTCAGTTCTCTATATAAAGGACGTGATGTTCAGCACATAGGGGGAGGTTAATTGCACTTTACACTTAGAGAAAAAGGGAGCTATGAGTTTGGAGAGCTAGAAGGACATCAAGAGGAGGCTTTTCAACCCCAAGCAAGTAAGGAAACAAGAAGTTTGAAGACAAGGAAGATTTTACAAGAGGTAAGCACTCTTCTTGAATGCTGAATATGGGCTTTCTCCTTCTCCTTCTCCTTCTTCTTCTTCTTCTATGATAGTTCTAGTGCATGATGTAACTCCACATGTTAGGATAGTTCAATGTTTTTAGGATGTATTATGAATGATTTTGAGATACTTTATGGCTTTATATGCTTGATAAGCCCTGGTTTACTAAGGTTTTAGGAGCATTATCTTCTTTTATCTTCTTAAATCATGCATAGTTCATATGTCTAGGTTGCTGTGATAATTGTCATAAGTTGATACTCCTGTTAGTTAATATATATATGATATGAATGATATTCATGATGATTTGAGCATGTGTTAGAGTCTTTTCGTAGGTTTTTATGCATAGTTGTGAGATTAGGGTTTCGATAACCCTAAAATCACACAGGTTTCATACAACATGCTTAGCTTAGTTTTGTGAGTAATTTCTCATCATAGTCATTCTACATATACTGCATATAGTTGAATCATGCTAGGTTTGCATTCATATAGTAGATTTTATAGGGTTTTTGGAGATATTATCCTTTTCGTTAAGTAGGGTTTTGCATGAGAGCTTTCTGTGATGTGTTTAAGTATGAAATCACTTCTATTGTGTTCTAATATATATTTTACGTAGGATATGATAATTGCACCTCCCCATAACGACTTTCTTACGTGAAATTATCTTTGTGAACCCCGGAAATTGGGCCCACAAGGGATTGAAAGAAAATGGGTTTGAAAAAGAAAAAGGAAAGGAGTCGCCACCTTATTTTTTAAAGGAAACAAGGAAAACCCTAAAAATAGTTTGTTTTAGGAAAACAATTTGAATGACTCCATAAAAAAGGAAAGGCAAAAACCAATCTTTTGAAAACCAAAGAAATCGGGGATTCGGAGGCTAAGTTATGACATGGGAAGGTTCTAGGCAAAGCCTATAGGCACCCATGTCACCCTTTCGGTGTCTCAGTTCATTTGGGCTAAATCAAGATCTTTCCATACAAAAATCAGTAAGTATATCATCACAAGAATTGCATGCATATCATATATTTCATTCATCCATCCATGCATAATAAGCACATAAAAACAGAAAAAGAAAAAGAAGAAAAGAAAACAAAAATAAACCTAGGATGCTTGGATCCTAGAACGGACTTGAGCCTCACGAAGAGCGCCTACGTACCATGCAACGAAATACATGGATCAAAGTCCACGTAGTTCGATTAGAATTAGGGTTAAGACCTAATATAAACCTATGGTTAAAACCCTAGGTTTCCTTATTTGATTAAGAGAGTTGAATTTGATAGAAAGTTTGATTTTAGAAAGAACTCCATAAAATGGAAACTTTAATAAAAACCAGAATTTTGTTGGTTAAGGAAACCTCTAATTAAACCATAGGATCATATTAAAAATTAACCCTAAATAGGGAGAAGAGAAGGGATAAGGAAGAAAGGTGAATTGGGGCACCTTCACACCCACTTACCTGAGCGTAATTACTCCAAACATTAGCTATTTCAGACATAAGCAGCCCTATTTGCCATAGGACAAATACCACACCTATTTGCACCCTTACAAGTGCTCAAAACCATGCGAAAACACTAACATGCAAATCTGGACAGAATAGTATTATGACCTAAAATCATCCACTAAGCATGCAAATAGCAAAAACAGCGAACAATAATAAGTCCTAACATATTCCTAGAACCATATCATGCATAAAAACCCTAAAACATACTAACATGCATGCAAAACTATCATGTTTACTCCATATGAAAAACATATACAGCAAACACGAAGAAAAACCAATAAAAAAGTCTACTTTATCATGCTATATGAAAACAAACACGAAACAATGACTCTAAAACCCTAAACTCACAAATATGCTTAAAAACTCACAAGACATACTTTAATCATGCTAAAACCAAGCTAAACAGAAATTATATCATGCATATTAACTAACTAAAGCAATATAACATGATGAAAATCCTAACTCTAACATGCAATGACACTAATCCTAGCACAAGGACAATAGGAGCACAAGAATCATAACTATGCATTAAAAACCTAAAGGACAGCCCTAAAGCATGCTAAACAGTAGATAAAAAATAGATATTCCATGTATATTAACTAGCTAGAGTGTTAATACATGATAAAAAGGCTACCTTTAACATGCAATAAGCCTAACCCATATGAAAACCTAGTTTAAGCTTGAATAGAGAAGGAGAATACCTTAGGAAGGGCCTTCCCTTGTGTTTGTAATTGTTCGTGGCTCCTCAGGTCTTTAGAGTGAATCAAACCAACACGAATCCTCCTCTTTGTCAAAGTGGTATCACAGCAAAGAGATCAAAACTCACTCAACTTTGAAAAGAAAATAGAAAACAAAAAGAGAACAAGAGAAAAGAAAAGTGATTTTCGTCACTTTGCAGCAGCAGCAACTTCAATCGCGTTTTTGGGTATGAAAACGTTGGATTTGGACAAAGCGTGTGAAATACAAAGTTGTAGAGAATTGAATTATCTTTCTAACAAGACCAATTTCATCAAATTCTGACTTCGGATGAAAAAGTTATGATTAAAATACGACTGCTGGTTTTCAGAAAATCTGCTGCTGAATTATGACGAATTTCACTCCCTCCAAACCCTCTTCTCCCCTCCCTTGTTTAAAGACATTAGGAGAGTATTTATAGCTGAAATCTGGAGTTTCCCTTTCCTTCCTGGACTAGGTTTCTTTGGAGAATAATCAAAAGGTATTTTATAATGATAAAAGACTTCTAATCTGAATAGGAAAAGGAAATTGTCTTTTATAAAAATTGGGCGACTGACCGCTAACACGCATGCACATGTATCGTATGTGCGTACACACACTCATCACATATGTACACGTGTTAGTGTCATGATAAAAATGGCTAATTTAATAAAATAATTTTCTTTTCATTTTAACCAACAATCTCATGCTGTGATTCGCACTAATTCTTCAAGGATAATCCGTAAATAACCACACTAAACTCATCATCAGGGCCACGGGACTTAAGATGACAACCGGTACAAAATTGAACCTAGAAATACCTCATATGCATCCATATGAACTCCAATTAACAATTTGGAGATCATTCCAAGGTCAAATGAAAAGTTTGGGACTTAAAAGACGATTATGCCCCTCAAGTCACAAAAGCTCTTATTATCCCTCAAGATCAACTCCAATTTGAACCAAAATTCATATCCATTGTCCTTGTGACTCTAGAAAACTAATGCAAGTGACTAGACTCAAAAACCAAACAAAAACATGCATGAAATGATGAGCCCTAGTAAGGTGGTGCAAAAATGGGGTGTGACAGAAGCCCCTCATTGGCGAACAAGTTACACTTGTGAACCAATGATAAAGAACAACCCATTTTTGGCCAAAAAGCCCGGAGAAATCACACATTGATACCAACAATGATGGGAGGTTGAAAACCTGAGACTGAAATAAGGAAGTGTACTCAAGTCATGAGTATACTTAAACCAATGAGGGTTGAGAATTGATAAGAGAAGCATATTCAAGCCACTACGAATGAACATACTTTTGAAATGGAAAGATATATTCTAGTCACGAATATATTTAACCAAGTGATGAGAATGAAATCTGAGAAGCACATTCAAGTGATGAACATACCTTTGAAATGGAGAAATATATCCAAGCGATGGATATACTTAACCAAGTAAGTGACAAAATATCTGAGAAGTATACTCAAGTGATGAGTATACCACTGAAATGGAGAAATATATTCAGGTCACGAATATATTTAACCAAGTAATCTGAGAATGAAATCTGAGAAGTATACTCAAGTGGTGAGCATACCATTGAAATGGAGAAATATATCCAAGCGATGGATATCTTTAACCAAGTAAGATAAGAATAATCTGAGAGGTGTATTCAAGTGATGAGTGTACTTTTGAAATGGAGAAATATATTCAGGTCACGAACATATTTAACCAAGTGATGAAAAAGATGCTGAGAAATATACTCAAGTGATGAGTATACTTAATGATTGAAAAAGACTGAGAAGTACGTTCAAGTGATGAACATACTTTTGAAATGGAGAAATGTATCCAAGTGATGGATATATTTAACCAAGTAAGCTGAGAAGTACACTCAAGTGATGAGCATACCATTGAGATGGAGAAATATATCCAAACGACGGATATATTTAACCAAGTAAGATAAGAATAATCTGAGAAGTGTACTCAAGTGATGAGTACACCATTGAAATGGAGAAATATATTCTAGTCATGAATATATTTAACCAAGTAAGTGACAAATATTCTGAGAAGTATGTTCAAGTGATGAACATACCATTGAAATGGAGAAATATACCCAAGCGATGGATATACTTAACCAAGTAAGTGGCAAAATATCTGATAAGTATACTCAAGTGATGAGTATACCATTGAAATGGAAAAAATATACCCAAGTGGTGGATATACTTAACCAAGTAAGTGACAAATGATCTGAGAAGTATGTTCAAGTGATGAACATACCATTGAAATAGAGAAGTGTACCCAAGCGATGGATATACTTAAGCAAGTAAGATAGAGAATAATCTGAGAAGTGTACTCAAGTGATGAGTACACCATTGAAATGGAGAAATATATTCTAGTCATGAATATATTTAACCAAGTAAGTGACAAATATTCTGAGAAGTATGTTCAAGTGATGAACATACCATTGAAATGGAGAAATATACCCAAGCGATGGATATACTTAACCAAGTAAGTGGCAAAATATCTGAGAAGTATACTCAAGTGATGAGTATACCATTGAAATGGAAAAAATATACCCAAGTGGTGGATATACTTAACCAAGTAAGTGACAAATGATCTGAGAAGTATGTTCAAGTGATGAACATACCATTGAAATGGAGAAGTGTACCCAAGCGATGGATATACTTAACCAAGTAAGTGACAAAATATCTGAGAAGTATGTTCAAGTGATGAACACACCATTGAAATGGAGAAATATATTCAAGTGATGAATATATTTAACCAAGTAAGTGATAATGAGGATCTGAAACTAGGAAGCATATTCAATGGGCGAACATGCTTTTGAAATGGAAGAATATATTCAAGTGATGAATATATTCAACCAAGTATGATAGAAAATGAGAATTTGAAACTGAGAAGCATATTCAAAGGGTGAATACACTTTTGAAATGGAAAAAATATATTCAAGTGATGAATATATTCAACCAAGTAGGATAGGGAATGAGAATTTGAAACCGAGAAGCATATTCAAAGAGTGAATACACTTTTGAAATGAAAAATATATTCAAGTGATGAGTATATTCAACCAAGTGGGATGAAAAATCAAGATTTGAAATGAGGATATATGATCAATTTATCAAGATTGAACAGGCATGGTGCAAGAGGAAAGTGACTTAACACATTGTCACTTGAGTTGGCATGACACAGGGGAAATATATTCAACCCTTTTGAACATAAAATCAATTCAAGGAATTGATTTCAAGATGGAATTTGATTGATTTTAAGCTCAAAAAGTGTTGAATATCTCATTTGGAAGGAGGTTTGATCACGCGTCAAGGCGAGACAAAGCGAGAAGCAAAACCAAAACAAAGTGGCTTGGGTGACCACCAGGCCTCGGGAGGCTAGCCGCCCAGGCCTGGGTGGTTACCCGAGCCCAAAGCGAAAATCCCACTTTGAATAGGAAACTTCCTATTCTGATGGGTTTTTTCCTATTTGAACTTGGATTTGTGACATTTTTCCTATAAAAACACATCCAAGAGGTTCCTAAACCTACTTGTATTCATTCATTAGAAATTATGGAGGCTCTAGACAAATTTTTAGGAGGGTTTTTGAGAGTTATGAGTGCTGAAGCAAAATCTGAGTTCAAGTGCTTTGGCTTGGATCCATTGCTCTCCTTGAGGCATGTGAGGCTTGAAACGAACCTCTTGACTGCTGCTACATATTTTTGGGATCCTCAAGTTCATGTGTTCCGCTTCAACTATGAAGAACTGTGCCCAACCATGGAGGAATTCTGTGCATTGTATGGAGTTTCAACGGTAGGTCCTTTCATTCTCCCTACTCCTCGCCCAAGCTTTCTTACTTCTTTCTCCAATCTACTTGGGATTCACCCACAATATGCCTCTACGTTTGTAAAGGACCATATGGTAGACTTGATGAAATTGGCAACCTCTTTTTTAGCTTATGATAGTAAAGGTATTCTGAATTTTACCTTTCCTATTAAGCATGCTCTTGCCTTTTGCCTCATTGGTCGTTTTCTTATTTCCACTGGTACTCCACATGTTCCCATTCAAATCTGTGACTTGATTCCTCTCCTTGCCAAGGGCCATAACTTGATTCCCATGGTGCTAGCTGAAACCCTGAATGGTTTGGATAAAACTCATGAGGACCCAAAGGTTCCTTTAGGAGGTAGCCCCATTCTACTGCAGATGTGGTTGCTTGAAAGACTGAATTTCTTGTCACCAGTTGCCATTACACCATACAAGCCCCAGCATTACTGCCTTCGCCGCATTGAACTACCTGGGCAATTTTCATTGAGAGATTGGCTAGGTTACTTCCAAACCCTTTCTTGGAGGAGTGTCCAGTGGTTTGTATTCATATGGGGCTGCAGTGACCAAGTGCTTCTGCGGACTTCTGGATGCGCCATGGTGAGACTCATAGGACTGAGGTCTACTTCTTTTTATTGGCCTTCAAGGGTTCTGCGTCAGATGGGCGCCATGCAAACCATACCCACTTCCTTGAAAGGTGACTATCCTGTGGTGCCCGCGGGTCTTTCTGTAGTGACTTGGGCGAAGGACCGATGGCCTAGAAAGCTAACACTAACCCAAGTTACGAATACTGATGGTCCGTATATGATGAGCCACGAGTATAAGGAATGGTTGAAAAGCAATTTAGGTGAGAGAGAGACTATTCGAAGAGAAAGGATTTTTGGACTTATCAAGAACAATGAACTTGGACCTTGCAGAGAAGATATTATGGAAGCAGTGACAACAGCTTATGAACATGACTTGAGGAAGAAAAGAAGACATGAAAGAGAAAAGAAGAAAGCTGAGGAGCGAGCTGCAAAGAGGCTCAAGAAAATAGAATAGGATATTTATGGCATATTTATAGTTCTTTTACTTAATACCTGTGAATTGCTATGTTAATCAATTTTAGTTTTGAATAAATTGCCAATAATAAATCAAATTTGGGATTTTCTTGTTTGATTTAGACCGCACCCAAGGTAACTTTATGGGTTGCCTACGTATCTCCATGGTTTTTTTCTTCTTTTTTTTTTTTTGTTTTTTTTTTGTTTTTTGTTTTTTTTGTTTTTTGTTTTTGAATGGAGAATCAGGTCTTACGTAGTTCTTATGCCTTAACTTTTGCCTAGGCCGCCCTTACGGGTTTTCAACCTAGCAGGCTTCAAACATGATATTTCTTCAATTGATCCAAATTAGTTGGACGAGCGAACTCAATTCCATCTAAATCCATGAGGCGAACAGCCCCTGCTGGCAATATCTCTTTGATAATGTATGGCCCACCCCAACTTGGCTTGAATTTTCCCCGCGGATCGAACACTGGAGCTCTGATTTCTTTCAGCACTACATCCCCTTTCTTTAGACCTCGATCTTTGACATGCTTGTTGAATGCTCTGGCAACTCTCCGTTGATACCCCTGAACATGATACAGCGCCCTTAAACGCCTTTCATCCAGCAAAGCTAACTCATCATAGCGGCTCTTAACCCAGTCCACTTCTGTTATCTGGCTCTCCACGGCAACTCTTAGTAAAGGAACTTCCAATTCAACTGGCAACACGGCCTCCATTCCATAAACTAGAGAATAAGGGGTAGCCCCTGTTGACGACCTTATTGATGTTCTGTAACCCCATAGAGCCAATGGCAACTTCTCATGCCAGTCTGTGTGTGAGTCCGCAGCCTTCTGTAGTATCTTCTTGATGTTCTTGTTAGCTGCGTCCACCGCTCTATTAGTCTGAGGACGGTATGGCGACGACAGATGGTGAACTATGCCATACTTTTGCAAGAGCTCATGGGTTTCTTTCTGAAAGTGCTGGCCATTGTCTGAGATAACTTCATGCGGTACCCCATATCGATAGATGATGCTGTGCTGTATGAACTGTGCTACCTTCTTAGAATTCAAGGTCTTGAAGGACGCTGCTTCCACCCACTTAGTGAAGTAGTCGATGGCGACCAGGATGTATTCATGCCCATTTGATGCCTTTGGCTTGATCTGTCCGATGATATCTATCCCCCATACCGCGAATGGCCAAGGTGATGACATACTCGTTAAAGGCATAGAAGGCAAATGTTGTCCACTGGCGAACAGTTGGCATTTGTGGCACTTCTTGACATGTGCGTGGCAGTCTCTTTCCATGGTGGACCAATAATAGCCTAGCCTCATGATTTTCTTAGCCAACATATAGCCGTTCATGTGCGGAGCCCCTGTTCCTTCATGGATTTCTTTAATCAGATGCTCGGCTTCCTCCTCGGTGACACACAGCAGGTGGATCCCGTCGTATGACCTTCGATATAGCTTTCCTCCACAAAGTACATAGTGACTTGCCAATCGCCTTAGGGTTTTTCTATCAATGCGAGATGCTCCTTCTGGGTACTCCCTTTCTTCAATGAACTTCATTATGTCATGGAACCACAGGTGGCCATCATTTACCTCTCCTCCTCGGATTGCACAACAGTACACAGGCTTGTCTCGGCATTCTATCACCAACGGCTTCACATTTCCCCCTTCAGGTATCTCCACCATGGATGCTAGGGTCGCCAAGGCATCGGCGAACTGGTTCTTGTTTCTTGAAAGGTAGTTGAACTCTATCTCTGAGAACTCCTTGGTTAGAGCTTCCAGATAGGCATGGTAAGGCAACAATTTCTCATCTCGAGTTTTCCATTCCCCTTTTATCTGGCAAATGATTAGTGCTGAGTCCCCGAACACTTCCAATTCTTTGATCCCCAATTCAAGTGCCGCTTCCAGTGCTAGGATACAGGCCTCATACTCAGCAATGTTGTTGGTAGCTTCGAACCCCAACTTGACCGCTAACGGTGTAAATTCCTCTTCGGGTGAGACCAGCAGGACTCCTATCCCATAACCTTTCTTATTGGCTGCCCCATCGAAGTATACTCTCCAAGTTTTTCTACCAATCTCTAGCACGTCCTCATCTGGGAATTGATCGTTGAACGGAGCGGATGATGACACCGGACAGCTGGCTAGGTAGTCTGCGATGACGCTTCCCTTGATAGACTTCTGACTCACGTACTTGATGTCGAATTCATTGAGGAGAATTGACCATCGAGCAGTTCTGAATGACAATATTGGCCTTTCTACTAGGTACTTCAACGGGTCCATGCGACTTATCAAGAACACTTCGAAGGACATCATGTAGTGCCGGAGTTTCTGCGTCGCCCATACTAGTGCCACACAAGCCTTTTCAATTGCATTGTACTTCACTTCATAGTCTGTCATTTTCTTGCTTAAGTAATAGATGGCATTCTCCTTTGTAGACCCTTCGAGATATTGAGCTAATATAGCCCCCGTCGCGGTTTCGGTGACCGTTAAGTATAACAAAAGTGGCGCACCTTGCCGTGGGGGAACTAAGATTGGAGGATTGCTCAAGTATCTCTTAATGGTCTCAAAGGCCTCTTGGCATTCTTCGTTCCATACTTTTGGCACACCTTTCTTAAGCAATTTGAAGATTGGTTCGCAAACCATGGTTAAGTTGGCAATGAATCGGCTTATGTATTGAACTCTTCCCAGAAAACCCCGGATCTGCTTCTCAGTGCTAGGCGGCTCCATCTCCACAATAGCTTTTATCTTCCCTGGGTCCACTTCGATACCTCTCTGAGTGATTATAAACCCCAATAACTTGCCTGTAGTGACACCAAAAGCGCACTTCTGTGGGTTGAGACGGAGATTGTACTTTTTTGCTCGCTCTAGGAATTTCTCTAGTGCCTTGAAATGCCCTTCTCTATCCATGGACTTTACGATCATATCATCAACATAAACCTCGACTTCCTTATGGATCATATCATGCAATAAGGTCGTAGCTGCTCTTTGGTAAGTAGCCCCAGCGTTTCTTAAGCCAAAAGGCATTACCTTGTAACAGTACGTTCCCCATTGCGTGATAAAGGCTGTTTTCTCCATGTCTTAAGGTGCCATCTTTATCTGGTTATACCCGGAGAATCCGTCCATGAAGGAGAGGAGTGCATGTCCCACTGTACTATCCACCAACACGTCGATATGGGGTAAAGGAAAGTCATCCTTAGGGCTCGCGGCGTTGAGATCTCGGAAATCGACACACATCCTTACTTTCCCATCTTTTTTAGGCACAGGCACTATATTCGACAGCCACTCGGGGTACTCCACAACTTAGAGGAAACCCGCGTCTAGTTGTTTAGTTACCTCTTCTTTTACTTTTAGAGCCCATTCTGGTTTTAATCTTCTGAGTTTCTGCTTTACCGGCCTCTTTAGGGAATTGGTGGGGATATAGTGTTGCACAATATCGGGGTCGATGCCAGGCATGTCTTCATAAGACCATGCAAAAGCCATAATGTTGGCTTTCAAGAGGGAGATCATCTTTTCTTTTTCAACGGGGGAGAGGGTTTTCCCAATTTTAACTATTCTTGGCAATTCATTCGTCCCTAACTTGATTGATTCCAATTCATCCATATTAAGTTCGGTGACGCCCCTTTTCCTTTGCTCAACGAGCTCCGGGGGGACATCGTTCCTAGGATCTATATCCATGCCATAAATATCCATAGAGGAGAGAAAAGAGACACTGCATATATAGAGAAAGAAAGCACACTTTATTGACTAGGAATAATGGGAATGACATACAAAAGAAGGAAGGAAAACAAACAAATCTGTATCAATACTATGACTCCACAAAGTGAGTAAAGTAGATACATCTTATTGAATTAGGGAAATATTACTAAACTAAGACACCTACAAGCTGCTATCAGGTAGGCCAAGGTCTTCTTCTTCATGGATCTCCGCAATGACACCACATTCAAGGTACCAATTCAGGAATGGCATGGTAGCATGGCTAATGGATGAACCCTGGAGTTCTTCAATGTTCGAGTCTTCCACGGTGAGGATCATGTCTTGGAACATTTCAGTCATAGCCCCTGCATCAAGGTTCTCTGCCTAGTCTTCCTCTTTCAAGCTTCCATGTAGATCTTGGATAGAGTGGTACCAACTTGTCAAACTTTGAGGATTCGGCCCTTCTGTGAAGTATCTATCACCAAAACTTTTATCTGCCACGGCTGGGTCGGAACTTGGATAAAAAGTATATGGGATGTACTGCTTTATAGAAGAGTAATGGCGTGATGATTCATTCAGCTCTTTCTCAATGCATTGGACATAATCAAACCCAGATAGCGGTATCGCTGCTGATTCAGGTTGTATCTCACATATAGGCACACCTGCGAGTTTCAATTCATAGTCCTCTTGAAGTGTTACTATGGCTCCTTCATAAGGAAACTTCACCTTTTGATGGAGTGAAGATGGCACAGCCCCAGCAGGATGGATCCAAGGTCGGCCCAACAACAAGTTGAAACATGACGGCACATCCAACACTTGGAATTCTACCCTAAATTCAGTGGGTCCCATGATAAGAGGCAAAGTAACTACCCCTATTACTTCTCGGCGGGTGTTGTCATAAGCTCTTACGGTCTGCCCAGATGGCGTGAAATCAGTGGGTCCCAAACCCAAAACAGTGGCAGTTCGAAGAGGACATACATTCAGTGCGGACCTATTGTCGATAAGACCGGTGGGAACCCTCTTCCCCATAGTGTCAACGGTCACATAGAGAGCTTGAGAATGGCTCGGCCCGCTTTTAGGTAGGTCTACATCGGTGAACACGATGGTTGAGTTCTTGGGAGTTGGATTCACCAAATGTACCAATCCCTCGGGGGATGTGTCAACAGGCACTTGTATCTGATTCAACAGTTGCAACACGGTCTGTCTGTGCTTATGCGAGGCCATGAGCAAGCCCCAAATAGTAATGTTGGCATTGGTCTTCTTCAGCTGCCTAAGCACTTCATCCTCTTCTTCTTGCAAGCTAGGACGCCTCTGCCCTTCCAAATCTTCCAACGGATTTTCAGATTCTAGGTGGGGGGGCTTGAAATGACGACCCCCTCTGGTTATATGGTCCAACTCATCATCGTTAGCCCATATGTCATGGACTTCCTCGGAGTCATTCATTAAGTCATCCCATTCTATCATGTCAATGCTCTCCATTTCTGTCGGCAAGTCATCCCAACCTGAAGGGACTATCGGCTCATCTGATATTGGACTTGGGCTTGAGTACAGCACATAGTAATCATATTTCCCCGACGCTTCACCTAATAGGCCAACCTGAGGATCCCCTGCTTCATATCTTTCTTTCAGCTCTTGTTGGATAGATTTCTTTGGCAACAACAAAACCTTTTGGTCAATGAGGTCTTGGATGATCTTCTTTAGTATAGAACAAGCCTCGGTGTTATGGCCGGGTGCACGATGGTATTGGCAATATTGGTGAGGGATTGATGGTCTTGGCTTTGGTGGAAGTGGCATGATAAGGCTGTTATTGCGGCAAATGGTGAAGAGACGGGTTAAGGTCATGGGGAGCGGAGTGTATTGTCTTATGGGATGGCGAGGGCGAGAGGATTCAACCCCAATGGCATTTATGGTGTTAGGTGGGGGTGTGTTGTTGTGTGATGGGAGAGGATTACGGGTGACATTTGGACGGGTTGGTGGTGAAATGACTTGCTTGTCAATGAGGTCTTGGACTTGGTGGCGAAGGCGAATACAGCGATTGGTGGCATGGCCTTTGGATTGGTGGTACTTGCAGTACTCATTCTCATTGTAGCTCTTGGGTAAGGGATTTGGTGGAGGTCTTGGGTCGAGTGGCTTCAATAGGTCACGACTTATGAGCTTTTCAAGGACTCTTTCGAGTGGCATGAATAGGTCAGTGAATTGGCGAGGTGGGTTGACATCATTGAGAGAAAAGGGTTGGATTGGTTGAGTTATGGTGTTGACCTCGGCATTGTTCTTCCCAGTAAAGTTTGTCTTGCGACTCCTCACTTCCTCAGTCTTGATTGTCCCATCATTAATAGCATCTTCAACCTGCGTGCCAGCCCCAATGAGAGCTTTGAAATTTGGGAAATAGTGGGCAAATAGGTGCTTGTGATACACGGGCAGCAGGTTCTTAACCACTAACTGAATTTGGTCCTCCTCATTCGGCCTATCCGTCATTCTCGACGCCTTTTGTCTCCACCTTGTAATGTAAGCGGAGAAAGTTTCATGAGCCCCTTGCTTGGTAGTTTCTAGGTCCCTTCGAGTAACGTCCACCTCTGTGTTATACTTGTAGTGCTCTGAAAACTCATTGCATATGTCTTCCCAAGTCCGGGTTCTATTCTCATCCAAGGATAAGAACCATTTCAAAGCAGAAGTGGCCAAGGTTTCATGGAACATTTGAGCTAAAAGCTCGTCAGTAGCCCCTCGAGGGTGCATAGCTCGCACGTACATCTTCAAATGAGTCTTAGGGCAACCCGTCCCATCGAACTTTTCTAACTCCGGCATCTTGAATTGTAGTGGAATACGAGCCGTTGGAAACAGGGATAGAGTCCGCACATCGACCATGTCATCAGCCCTGCGAATCCCTTTTATGGTTCTCTCCAAAGCTTCTACCTTGCTAGCTAACACGGAATCACTGCTAGTACCTTTCCCCTTGGCTTCCCCTTCTAGGTTGGTGACCTCAGGTTTCGAGCTACTTTCCCCCCTTGTCTTGGTGTTCTCATTGGATTGAGGTCCCTCTTCGGTGCCAGCCCCATGAGGTATACCCGAGGAATGGGCCTTAGAGCCATTTTGTTCAAGATCTGCCATCTTCTGTTGGTTCTCTTGAGCCATTTTCAATGCGGTATCGGATGTCTCGGCGGTATGGTCAAGCTTGGCCATGATGGCTTTCAGGCAAGCCTCAAGGTCAAAGTGCCCCTCACTAGTTCTTTCGTCGGCCATGTCTGTCTGATGGGTAGACTCAACACTCACTAGACGCCCTTGTGGATTGCGGATCCAAGCCAGCACGTCTATGGATAGAAAAGTTTTAACCTTTAGCCTAAGGATCTGTCCTAAACCTCCATATTTTCCTTAATGAATTCGGTCTCTACACCATGTTCAATTAATTCATTCCTTTTATCCAATTACCTTTACAGGGATCATGGATTAAGGGTATGTTTTAAAGAATAGGGCATAGAGTCCTTCAACTAGGTTTAATTAATCCCCTAGGACTAGCACATCACAAACATAGCTTTACATCCTATTTCCTTAATTTATTCCTCCTAACCCATGGCCTTAACGAAGGCTAGGGTTTAAAGGTCTATGTTAAGGGCATAAGATATAAAGCCTCACACCACAAACACGGCATAGCATCATTACAAACAATTGTGGGTGCATAAAGGTGAGACCGTAGTGTCCTACAAGTCTGTCTATATGGACTAATGATAAGGGTAGGCTAGGGTCCTTCACTTGCTTGAGCAATCCTTATACCTAACCATATGTGGCATCAGGAACGCCGCGTGGGTCCAGCAGTACGTGATTAACTCATTTAATATACCCAAGGGCAAGCCCAAGGGTACTAGGCAAGAGAGGTTGATAGCTTTCGCCCCAACACATAGAATCAGGAAAACCAAGGTTGAGACTAGGCCAATCGTTGGCAAGGATACATCGAGGGACATCGATCCTAACATGCAAGAGTTTGCGCACACAATGCAATAAATGAAAGCACACAATCAAGCGGATGCAATGTGATTGATTTTAATTAAACATAAGAAATTAACCTAGCCCATTTAAACTTTATAGAGTCTAGCCCACAAATCCCCAGCGGAGTCGCCAAACTGTGAACCCCGGAAATTGGGCCCACAAGGGATTGAAAGAAAATGGGTTTAAAAAAGAAAAAGGAAAGGAGTCACCACCTTATTTTTTAAAGGAAACAAGGAAAACCCTAAAAATAGTTTGTTTTAGGAAAACAATTTGAATGACTCCATAAAAAAGGAAAGGCAAAAACCAATCTTTTAAAAACCAAAGAAATGGGGGATTCGGAGGCTAAGTTATGACATGGGAAGGTTCTAGGCAAAGCCTATAGGCACCCATGTCACCATTTCGGTCTCTCAGTTCATTTGGGCTAAATCAAGATCTTTCCATACAAAAATCAGCAAGTATATCATCACAAGAATTGCATGCATATCATATATTTCATTCATCCATCCATGCATAATAAGCACATAAAAACAGAAAAAGAAAAAGAAGAAAAGAAAACAAAAATAAACCTAGGATGCTTGGATCCTAGAACGGACTTGAGCCCCACGAAGAGCGCCTACGTACCATGCAACGAAATACATGGATCAAAGTCCACGTAGTTCGATTAGAATTAGGGTTAAGACCTAATATAAACCTATGGTTAAAACCCTAGGTTTCCTTATTTGATCAAGAGAGTTGAATTTGATAGAAAGTTTGATTTTAGAAAGAACTCCATAAAATGGAAACTTTAATAAAAACCAGAATTTTGTTGGTTAAGGAAACCTCTAATTAAACCATAGGATCATATTAAAAATTAACCCTAAATAGGGAGAAGAGAAGGGATAAGGAAGAAAGGTGAATTGGGGCACCTTCACACCCACTTACCTGAGCGCAATTACTCCAAACATTAGCTATTTCAGACATAAGCAGCCCTATTTGCCATAGGACAAATACCACACCTATTTGCACCCTTACAAGTGCTCAAAACCATGCGAAAACACTAACATGCAAATCTGGACAGAATAGTATTATGACCTAAAATCATCCACTAAGCATGCAAATAGCAAAAACAGCGAACAATAATAAGTCCTAACATATTCCTAGAACCATATCATGCATAAAAACCCTAAAACATACTAACATGCATGCAAAAATATCATGTTTACTCTATATGAAAAACATATACAGCAAACACGAAGAAAAACCAATAAAAAAGTCTACTTTATCATGCTATATGAAAACAAACACGAAACAATGACTCTAAAACCCTAAACTCACAAATATGCTTAAAAACTCACAAGACATACTTTAATCATGCTAAAACCAAGCTAAACAGAAATTATATCATGCATATTAACTAACTAAAGCAATATAACATGATGAAAATCCTAACTCTAACATGCAATGACACTAATCCTAGCACAAGGACAATAGGAGCACAAGAATCATAACTATGCATTAAAAACCTAAAGGACAGCCCTAAAGCATGCTAAACAGTAGATAAAAAATAGATATTCCATGTATATTAACTAGCTAGAGTGTTAATACATGATAAAAAGGCTACCTTTAACATGCAATAAGCCTAACCCATATGAAAACCTAGTTTAAGCTTAAATAGAGAAGGAGAATACCTTAGGAAGGGCCTTCCCTTGTGTTTGTAATTGTTCGTGGCTCCTCAGGTCTTTAGAGTGAATCAAACCAACACGAATCCTCCTCTTTGTCAAAGTGGTATCACAGCAAAGAGATCAAAACTCACTCAACTTTGAAAAGAAAATAGAAAACAAAAAGAGAACAAGAGAAAAGAAAAGTGATTTTCGTCACTTTGCAGCAGCAGCAACTTCAATCACGTTTTTGGGTATGAAAACGTTGGATTTGGACAAAGCTTGTGAAATACAAAGTTGTAGAGAATTGAATTATCTTTCTAACAAGACCAATTTCATCAAATTATGACTTCGGATGAAAAAGTTATGATTAAAATACGACTGTTGGTTTTCAGAAAATCTGCTGCTGAATTATGACGAATTTCACTCCCTCCAAACCCTCTTCTCCCCTCCCTTGTTTAAAGACATTAGGAGAGTATTTATAGCTGAAATCTGGAGTTTCCCTTTCCTTCCTGGACTAGGTTTCTTTGGAGAATAATCAAAAGGTATTTTATAATGATAAAAGACTTCTAATCTGAATAGGAAAAGGAAATTGTCTTTTATAGAAATTGGGAGACTGACCGCTAACACACATGCACATGTATCGTATGTGCGTACACACACTCATCACATACGTACACGTGTTAGTGTCATGATAAAAATGGCTAATTTAATAAAATAATTTTCTTTTCATTTTAACCAAAAATCTCATGCTGTGATTCGCACTAATTCTTCAAGGATAATCCGTAAATAACCACACTAAACTCATCATCAGGGCCACGGGACTTAAGATGACAACCGGTACAAAATTGAACCTAGAAATACCTCATATGCATCCATATGAACTCCAATTAACAATTTGGAGATCATTCCAAGGTCAAATGAAAAGTTTGGGACTTAAAAGACGATTATGCCCCTCAAGTCACAAAAGCTCTTATTATCCCTCAAGATCAACTCCAATTTGAACCAAAATTCATATCCATTGTCCTTGTGACTCTAGAAAACTAATGCAAGTGACTAGACTCAAAAACCAAACAAAAACATGCATGAAATGATGAGCCCTAGTAAGGTGGTGCAAAAATGGGGTGTGACAATCTTAAAATAGTTTCGCTTAAGAAAGCTCGCCGTAGGAAGGCCTATTTTCATATTTTACATAAAATATCATCTTTCTGGTTAGAATAGACTTAGTTATCATGTTTATTGATATTATTGGAGTCTCTCATGACTGTTAGCATGTTTCTCATAGGTTTTTATGCATGTTAGTTAGGTCATTGCATGTAGGATTGAGTTAGGGTCTTTAGTTATTCATTATTCTTGTTGTTTGCATGATAAATGGGTAATCTTAGGCCTTGTTATGGTTCTGTCCAGATTAGTATATCGTTCTTCTTGCATGATTTTGTGCACTTGTAAGGGTGCAAACAGGTACAATGCTTGTCCTATTGCAAATAGAGCTGCTATTGCTTGAAATGGCTAATGCTTGGAGCTTTTGCGCTCAGGTAAGTAGGGTATGAAGTGCCATAATTCACTTTTCTTCTTCTTTCTTTTCTCTTCCCCCTCCTAGGGTTACTTCTTAATGCGAATACATGGTAATTATCAAGAGTTTCCTTTGTTAATAAAATTCTGGTTTTCTATCAAGGTTTTCCTCTTGTGGAAGTTTTCAATTTTGGACTAAATCAATACGTTCTCAAATAAGGAAACCTAGGGTTTTTACCATAGGTTTGTATTAGGTTGTAACCCTATTCTATTCGAACTACGTGGACTTTGATCCATGTATTTCGCTGCATGGTACGTAGGCGCTCTTCGTGAGGCTCAAGTCCGTTCTAGGATCCAAGTATCCTAAGCTTTTCTTTTCTTTTCTTTTCTTTTTTCTGTTTTGTTTTATTTGTTTGATTGTGCATGGATGAAATAGATGGATGGAATATATGATATGCATGCTGCTTTGTGATGATATATGCTGATATTTTAGTGAAAAAGATCTTAAGTTAGCCCAATCAAATTAAGAGACCAACTCGGGTGATGTGGGTGCCTATGGGCTTTGCCCAAAACCTTCCCACGTCGTAACTTAGCCCCCGAATCCAATTTTCTGGTTTCAAAGACTTTGTTTTTCCTTTAATGGAGTCATGTGGTTTTGAAAATAAAACATTTTTGTGGTTTTCCTCTTTTCCCTAAAAAATGAGGTGGCGACTCTTTTTCGTTTGTTGTCTTTTCACTATCTTTTGCCAAATCCTTGTGGGCCATTTTCCGGGGTTCACAGGCTTAAGGTGAAAAACTTATTTTTTAGGTTTTTGCACTAAAAGCCTAATAATAAGGCTCTATGTGCAAAAGCCTATTAAAGAGACTCAAACATCATGATTACAAGTATTTAATGCTTTATCTCCTCATTATAACCTTTCAAAATTTTTAAAGATTCCTTTAGATATTTGTGAAAAATATCTACACCACGTGTCACAGATTTGATGGACAGTTGGCAAGCTCCGGTTTAGCATGCCAGGTCTAGACCTGGGATCAAAAGGTAATGTCCTATTAGGGTAAACATGACATTCTAAGTTCGAAAATGAAGTCAAATTTTCATTTTGGTGCACCATTTGGTATGTATTGGATTGTAAAAAATTATTTCCCAGGTATGGGCTTTACTTAGCAGGTTCTACCTGTCGATACCCGGGGTCAAATCGGAATGTCCCCTTATGATCAATGGGGTACTCTATGTAACACCCACTTCATTAAATTAGTTTAATTGCATGATTAGTTAATGATTTGTCGAGTTATAGCTTGCATGTGCATTACACATGATCTTTGAGATGATATTTATGATGTATAACATGTGGTTTAATGTCAGTTTGCATAATATGCATGTTAGATTGAGCATGTGTAGCATTTATGCATGTTTCCATTCATTATTGGCCAATTTTAGTAGAAACCGATCGATTGGGGTGTCCTCAGTTCAGACATAAGCTATTTTGGATTCTCCGCTCAGCCAATCAAACGGCCTCTGAAGGCCGATTGATCGAGGTATGATAGAATCCAAATTTTTGTAACACGGTGAAATGATGCATTTGCCTTTATACCCATTTATCACCTTAAGCCCGACTCTCTTCTTCCATTTTCAGCCATTTTGAGTTTTAAAACATTAAGAGAAGGAGAGAGAAGGAGGAAAGAGAAGGAGTGATGGATGGTGGAGGGAGAATGAGGCTTTAGACCTCCTATACTCTCCTTCTTCTTTTGTATGCAATCTAAGAGCTCAGATCTTCATCTTTGACAAGCTGGATTCTTCATTCTACACATGCTTGGTGAAGGTTGGAGTTTGATTTGTGAATTTTGGAACTTATTCTTGCATCTTAGGTTTGGATTCAACCTTCCCAACGCATTTTCTCTACATTTTATGCATCATATTTGAGGTAGGTGTGATAATCGAGTAGGATATAAACCCTTGTATATTAAATATAAATATATATTTTCAATATTTATGATTTTTGGGTATATTATCATGTATATTTTGGAATGCATGTATTGGGAGTCTAGTATACGTAACCATATTATAGAATATTACATATAGGGGTATATTGCCTTATGTACATGTTAGTTGTTGTGCATTTTTAATGTATTTGTTATGTAGATTAATGTTAGTCTATATTTTATATGTTTTACATATATAGCCTAACTTTGTTGTATAATTATGAAATAATTATATATTTGTGTTTTCTGTATATATTGAAATGCATTGGAACTTATATACCTATCCATAGCATCATTGGCATAATTGTGCATAAAATGGAATTAATAAATACTTAGTAAAAGTATTAAAGGGCATGACCGTGTTGTTGTGTTTTCCACTCCCTTGGTCCTGAGGTACTATAGTCCCAAACAAGGATGTTTTGTTGTGTTTCTGAATAGGGGCTACTGTGGTCCCAGGTAGAGATGTCATGTTGTGTTGTCCTCTTAGAGGTTAGGTTAAAATCCTCCATTTCCGCACAAAGACTCCTATGGGAGTGTGATTGGGTAATTGTGGAAATAATGTAAATGGACATGGAGTCACATTACATTCATGGCATGTTATGGAATTTCCATTATTTTATGTGCATGATTTATTTGTCTATATTATCATGTTTTAGTTATTTTCTTATGAAAATTATACCTACTGAGTTTTATATTTACCTCTATTTTATAAATATTTTTCAAATGATGTCATAGCAGGGGAGACCTCACCTTGAGGAGTTAAATGTGGACCAACTTAGTTTAAGATGTTATCTTATTTTGGAACAATATTAAGGATTTGGAAAATTATTATTGTGGATTTGTAATATTTAAACATTTTTTATTCGACCAATGGGTATCGAACATGTATAACTTAAACATTTGTAATATTTTAATTATGAAGGTTTCTTTCATATGGATTATTATGCATGTGATAATACCCATGATGGATGACAGGGTAATTTTGATGTTATTAAATAGGTTTTATCATGGTATGTCTCATTTACGAATGGGTCATGCCAAAATTTTCATTAAAATAATAGGTTTTCTAACATGTGTTATCCACATGATTTCCAAGTGATTTTCTCTAATTAAACTGGATTTATTATTATTGATCATTGTCACACCCCATTTTTTGTCACCCTAGTTTGAGGTCATCATTTCAGATAGGTTTTTATTTTATTTTCGAGTCTAGTCTTTTGCATTGAGTTTCTATGGCATTGAATATCATGTGTATGAATTTTGAAGTGATTTGGAGTTCATTTCGATAGTTAATAAGAACTTTTGCGACTTTAAGGGCATAATCGTCTTTTAAGCCGTATATTTTCCATTTGACCTTGAAATGAATCTCGAGTCATTCCTTCGAGTTCATATGAGTACATAGAGTCTATATATAGGTTCAATTTCATGAATTAATGGTTTAAGATCAATTCGGCTCATTGTGGTTCAGGTTGGCTAAAAGACATTTTCTTGGTTTGCTCAAATCGACTCATAAGACCCAACCAATTTTCTCTCATTTAACTTCAATTGGGCTTTATTTACATCCTAGGTGTGTTTAGAAATATCGAATTTCAATTGGGAAAGCATTCGGTTCGACCTTGTGTACAAACCCAGCTTAGCGACGGTGAGGCACCATGGCTAGCAGGCTTTGTAAAACCTAACCATGCCCCCATGGTTAAGGATTTTTGTCCTAAAACGTCTAAAAATGTGTTCCTCATCAAACCACGGTCGTTTTGGCTTTGATTTCGTCAAAATTGGACTTAATTTGACCCCCGAAAGACTTTTGGAAGGCGAAGGAGTCTAACCGAGGAATGCTGATGGGAGCCCTCGGGTGACCATCTGGGGCCAGACGGTCAGCCATCCAAGCCCAGACGGTCAGCCGTCCAAGCCCGGACGGTCACCCGAGGGAATCCATCTTTAAGTGGGATTCTACCTCTTCCTTCCTCCTATGACGGTTTCCTCCGCCTTTGCAAGTTGTTTCCTTCTAAAAGTGAGTAACTTTGAGTTGTTTAAACACTAAGAGAGTCTCTAATAGCCCTAGGATCATTATTTAATGAATTAATCTTAGCCATTGGTTCATGAGGTCAGTCCTCTATATAAAGAACATGATATTCAGCACATAGAGGGCTACAAGTGCACTTTATACTTAGAGAGAGAGGGAGCTACGAGATTGGGAGTTGAAGGACAACAAAGAGAGGTTCTCTAACCCTAAGCAAGCAAGAGAAGAGTTATTTCAAAGGCAAGAGAAGTTCTACAAGAGGTAAGTCATCCTTTCAATTGGTGAATTTAGTCTTTTTTCCTTCTTCTTCTCCTTCTTCTTCTATGATAGTTCTAATGCATGTAGTAACTCTGCATATTGATTGAATCCAATGCTTTTGTAATGTTATGTGTATGATTTTAATGTTATTCATGGGTTAATATGCTTGATAGTCCTTAGTCACCTAGGGTTTTGAAAGCATTATCCTTTTTATCCTTTCAAGTCATGCATGTTTCATATAGCCTATTTGTTGTGATTATTTGGGTTTTTCTTCATCATGGTTGGTTTATATATGTGATTTGGAGTTGAGCCATGTTGGGTTTTGCATTCATATAGTTTATTTTCTAGGGTTTTGGAGAAGTTATCATTTTCTAAGGATAATTATCCTTTTTAGGGGATAGGGTTCTACATAAGGGTATTCGGGAATGTGTTTAAGCATGAAATCTCTTCTACTATGTTCTTAAGTATATATTTTATGTAAGATATGTTGATAGAACCTTCATACGAGGTGATTTCCATGTAAAATTATCTTAAGATAATTTTGCTTAAGAAAGCTCGCCGTAAGAAGGCATATTTTCGTGTTTTACATAAAATATCATACTTTTGACTTGAGTTAGCTTTGTTTGCATGCTTAATGGTATTATTTGATATTCTCATGATTATTATAGAGTCTTTTGCATATTTATTAGTCTTGCATGCATGTTAGAAGACATATTCCATGTAGGAGCATACTAGGGTTTCTTGTTTCCTTTTAATTATTGCTTTTGCATGATTATTAGGATAATTTTGGGACTTTTAGTATTCTGTCCAGATTAGTATATTGTTCTTCTTGCATGGTTTTGCACACTTGTAAGGGTGTAAACAGGTACAATGCTTGTCTTATTGCAAATAGGGCCGCTATTGCTTGAAATTGCTAATGCTTGGAGCTATTGCGCTCAGGTAAATGGGTTTGAAGGTGCCCCAATTCACCTTTCTTTTCTTGTTCTTTCTCTTCTCCTTCCTAGGGTTACTTCTTATTACGGACATATGGTAATTATCAAGGGTTTCCTTCATTAATAAAATTCTGGTTTTCTATCAAAGTTTCTATCTTGCGGAAGTTTTCAATTTTGGACTATTCAGTACATTTTCGAATAAGGAAACCTAGGGTTTTTACCATGAGTCCGTATTAGGATTTAACCATATTCTATTCGAACTACGTGGACTTTAATCCATGCATTTCGCTGCATAGTACGTAGGCGCTCGTTGTGAGGCTCAAATCCGTTCTAGGATCCAAGTATCCTAGGTTTTTCTTCTCTTTTCTTCTTTTTCTGTTTTGTTTTACTTGTTTGATTATGCATGGATGAGATGGATGGATGGAATATATGTTATGCATGCTGCCTTGTGATGATATATGATGATATTTGAGTGAAAAAGATCTTAAATTAGCCCAATCAAATTAAGAGACCAATTCGGGCAATGTGGGTGCCTATGGGCTTTGCCCAGAACCTTCCCACATCGTAACTTAGCCCCCGAATCCAATTTTCTGGTTTTAAAGACATCGCCTTTCCTTTTAAAATGGAGTCATGTGGTTTTGGAAATAAAACATTTTTATGGTTTTCCTCATTTCCTTAAAAAATGAGGTGGCGACTCCTTTTTGTTTGTTGTCTTTCACCTATCATTTGCCAAATCCTTGTGGGCCGTTTTCTGGGGTTCACAATCATGACTTATTATATTTGGGTCGTGATACTCTAAGTTAGAAAACTAGTCCATTTCTTAAAATGGTACATCGATTGCGTAGTCTATATGATTGAAGTGAAAATATAGGTCTGAAGAGCAGGACCTGGGGTCGAGTTTGAATGTCTTTCTAGGGTAAATGAGGTGCCCTAAGTCCTAAAATGAAATTTGTTCTGTGAAACGACGTACCATTTACTTTATAGAGTATTGTGGAATGAAAATGGAGGTTTTGAGAGTGGGACCCGAGATTGATTCTGGATGTCTCTCTAGGGTAAATGAGGTGCTTTAAATGAAAAAACACAATTTGTTCTGTGAAACTCTATAGAGATATTGTGAGTGAAATTGATGTTTCTGGTGATTCTGAGCTTGACCAAGCCTGGTGTCAAGCGGAATTGGACTGGGGTTCGGTCTGATGGTCTCTTTAGGGTGCCCTTAGTATGAAAACATAGTTTTTCTGTGGAACTTGCACCTTTTATTTTGTGGATGTATCAGGGGTTTCTTTGCTTAACCTATTGGGGGGAGGGGGGCGATTCCTTAAACTTTGCAGAGTAGAAAGAATTCTATTCCCAATGTCTGCAAATGGCATCACAATTCATCATGCTAGAGTTGAGTTTAGAGTTATACCTGATAGAATTGAAGTAAAGTTCTATTCGAATCTTTGAATCCCGACAAGGGTTCCCTCAAATCATTCCTTGAGCATTCTAAGATGGGTTGTGGTGTAAGGAGAGACTAAGGAAGTGTTGTTTACTAACCCAAAGTCTTCTTCAAGATGAGTTTCTAATGTGAGAAGGGACTACTAAGGAAATTTTGCTCCTACTGACAACTCAAACTCTTCAATGCTCAAGAAACTCAACTGAGATTTGGTGTAGAATGAGGGAGGAGAGGACCCTTATTTATATAGGTGAAGGATGGGAGAATGGATGGTTAGGATTAAATTTAGCTAGTGATGATCCAATTGTCTAAAATGAATATTACTCCTTTTGTCCCATATAGATTGACCATATTTGATAAAACAAGCAGTTTAAGAAAAACCACCATTTCATTGACTTGTCATTTATTAAAATCTATTTTTCAAAAAATACCCTCACCTACTTTTTGTTGGGTTTTGTGTTGAAAGTAATTATTGAAATAACAAGGGGTAGTATAGGAAGTTCAAAAAAATTATCATTTGACTTTTCAAAATGGACAAACATTTTGAGACAAAAAAAAGTTACAAAAATTGCCTATCTTATGGGATGGAGGGAGTAAGAGATAACATTTATCTCAAAACCAAATGATAATAATTAAACATTATAATTTTTTTTTTTTTTTGGAAACATTCAAATTAGTTTAAGAGATAATATTTAAAAAAAATGAGATAATTATAAAAATAAAGGGATAATGGGTTGGTGGTCAGTTAGCCACCTTCACTGGTTGGCCGACTTGAAATCTGTAGCCTTTTTTTTTTTTTTTTTGGCTTTGGTTTGCCTTATCACTTGATAAGTATTCGAATTTTAGATGTATATTGCTCGTTTTAAGTCCAAATTCATTCATTCTTTTTTATGAAATGTTTCTAATTTAGTATCCCATATTTTAAGAATTAAATATACATGCAAATGAGCCACAATTAGTCAATTAGTGATGGATCAAGCCAAAAGGGCTCAATGGAGCTAGAAGTACAATTAAGGATAAAATTAAAGTTTATCTCTCAATTGAGGCATATTTGCAACCAAACCTTTTGGAAATGATTTTAAACATTTATAAACATTAATTAAGGCTCAATTAACACTAATGTGGCAATTAATTAATTTGAAAATTGGGATCGATTTAGATGCTAATTTTAATGAAAATTGATGAATGGAGCTAAACCAAGCCCACTATGGATCATCCTAACAAATCAAGTCCAAAGCTTACCAAACTTTAAATAGAGCATACAAATAATATCCTAAGGACCTTAGGATCACTCCAGGACAAATTTGGCAGTAATGGGTGTAACATCCATAATTTTTAAATAAGGTATTAAGGGTTTAAGCTGTTGAAATTTGGCTAAGTATTGGGAAAAAATGAATTTGCATAAATCTTTGTTTTTAAAGATAATTTTTTGTGGTAATGGAAGTTTATAATATTATAAGACATTTGTGATTTTATGAAATTTTATTAGTATGTTTGGAGTGGGTTCATCACATGTTTGTTTTTGAAAAATCTGTTGGGAGATGGATTTTGTACAAAAACTTGGAAATGAGATTTGATATATTTGGAATTTGATTTTTCTGATATTTTATTTGGAGTCAAATGGGGAAGTTATTTGCTTATTTTCATTAAATAACTTAAAGTAAATGGAGAATAAAAAGAACGAGGAAATTTACTTCAATGTTTTTAATTAAAAGAAGGCAGTAGTCTGTGTTGTAGAGGTGTAGCCTTGTGTTGTAGAGGTGTAGCTTGGCTGATTGTCAATTTTCAGCTGCCTGTGTGTTTTAAACGGCTGAAACATATTTCAGCCGGCTGAAAGTTTCATTTTAAGCCAACTAAAAAATCCAGAAAATGGAAAAAAATTTAAGTTTAGTTTCAACCGGCTGAAAGTTATTTTCAACCGTCTGAAAGTGTCGGTAGATAGTTTTTAAAAAGGGTTATTTGATAATTTTGCCCTTCCTTATCTTATGAAACCTATTTCTAATGGGTTTCTCACCCATTTTTGGTAGAGAGGGAGAAAAGGAGAGAAAGAGAAGAGCACGGGGGAGAAAGAGGGGAACTCAACGGTGAGGAATGTAATTGCCAGAGCTCGGATCTGACCTCACAATGCTTAGATATTGCGATTTCCACCTCGATCTACATGTGTACAACCTTGGATTCGCTGTTCTAACTACCAATTAAGAGGTAGGTGCATTTTTCATAATTTTAGATCATTGTATGCATGATTTTACGTGGGTATGGGGTGTGATTCTCTTAAAATTTCATACATTTGAGAACTTGGGGTTTTGTATTATACCCTATTTCGTTACATACATTTTGTAATTAAAATTCTTATATGATTTTAGATAAAATGGGTTCAATTTGAAAACCTATTGGGCTAAATTCTTGAAGTCAAATATTGGGGGTTCACTTTTATACAAGTGTTGAGAACCTGTTTTACTACCATTAAAATTAAAATGGTTATGGGAGATTAACATGTAAATGGATGTGGTGACGAGGGCTACTAGAGATAGGATTACTGCGGTCTTGAAAGAAATGGACATCTTGTCGTGTCTTCCTATCCTTTAGTCCTGAGCTATGTGCCCAAATAGAGGCTACTATGGTCCTAGATAGGGATGTCTTGTCGTGTTTCATCTTTTTCCGCGCGCGAGAGCCTCATATAACCTGGGGAAGATTATTCAGTTTATAAGACAGGTGTTATGGATTGCCAAATATAGCGGATGATATTATGAATTATTTACTTGTTCTCCATTATCTTAAATTGTGAAGTGCAAACCCTTTTTGTATGATTTCGTTTAAGTGCTCATAAATGGTTTTTAAGATCTTGATATATAGCTTTGAAAAATGTAACCTATTGAGTTTATACTCACGCCCTATTTTAAAACATTTTGCATATTTTGAGTAAGGTAGGGATGACTCTTATAAGGAGGCATTACATCGGGCTTAGCATGGGCATTGCATTGTGGATGTTGTGCGGATATTTATTTTATATTTTTATCGTCTGTATATTATTTAGATAGACTTTTTGTACCTTGTAATGTGTGTACTGACGGTAGAACCTTGTGAATTGAATGCCAGCCTAATTTTTATACTTTGATTGTAGATGGTTATGAATTTTGGTTTTAATTGAACAGGTTTAAAAAGTTGAGAACTTGGTATGTCCAATTTATAGATAGGACCATGCCAGATTTTCGTAAAAATATTTCTTTAAATTGTAATTTTATTTACAAACCATCCTTGATTTTTATGTGCTATGGATTCTTTAGGATATGTAAAGTCTAATTCAATAGATGGGACACCAAAATTATGTGAAAATGCATATGTGATAGTGCCTTAAGGGTCGAGAGGTATAGAAAAGGGGTATGAAAATGGGGTGCCTACAAGCATTTATGTGACTCGCTTTCATAATGAAGCATGGTGTAGTTGGAAGGTATTTTGGTTTGAAGAAATGTATTTGGACCTTAGGTTGCATAATTTTTCCCTGTAGACGTACTTATGGCTACACAAGTTCAACTTTAAGGACTCGTGGCTAAAGTTCCCATTATTATTATTTTATCCATAGTACATTCAGTTAAGCAATTTGGCCGTAACCCAAACTCTGTCTAAACTGTTAACAGAGAAGTTACGTGCAGTCATGTGAATGAATATGTGGCATCCCACGTGAAGCCTAGGTGGAGGGGTAATTAAAAACCAATCAAGGTAAAAACATTTTTACTACCCTGTAGTTTATGTTAAGTTTCAATTTTGTACTTGTACTAATTTTTTTTCTATTTTGATACCCAAAGTACACTAAAGTGAACCAAAACCTAAGTTTCAGCAAATTCTCCATTATATAGGTGTTTTGTGTAAGATAATTTTTGAATTTTTCCATTATAGCATGTTCTATTAAACCAATGATTATAAGGCACAACAATTTCTTCCATTATAGCGAATTCGATTATAGAAATTGGATTAAACTTAGGTTTTGGACCAAATTGGAACTTTATCATACTTATTGTATTTTGGGTATCAAATTTAAATGTTTTTTTAGTAGAGCTACTAAATTGAAACTTAATCTAAATTATAGGATAACAAAATTGTTTTCACTCTTATTGGTTTTTAACTACCCACTACTAGGCTTCATGAGGGATGCTTTGTATGCATTCATGTGACCACATGTAGCTTCTGTGTTAGTAATTTAGATGGAGTTTGGGTAAGGAACTAAATTTCTTAACTATGTGTATTTTGGGAATCAAATTAAAAAGAAAAAAAAAATAGTCTAGCTACTACATTGAAACTACCCCAAAGTTTCACGGTAGTAAAGTGTTTTTTACCAAAAAATTTATAATTTTAAAAAATACAAGAGGGTCAGTTGACACCCCTCTCCACCAATGGCGGAGCCAGGAGGGGACCTTTGGGGGGCATGTGCCCCCACTGGCCTTAAATAAATTTTTTTTTTTTTTTTTTTTTGGGGATAAGTTAGCATTTGATAACTATTTAGAAATATAATGTCAAAAAAAGGAAGATGGTAGTCGGTTTTAAGCATATATACAGTTCATTTGTAATAAGTTGACAAAAAAAATCCTTTTTTGGTATTACATTGGAAAATGATTACCAAAAAGTAACTTGTTAAAAAAAAGAAATTCTAGAGCTTTCCGTTCCCATTTCATAAAATCATAGCATGGTGCCCCCATTGGAGATAACTCTTGGTTCCGCCCCTTCTCTCCACCCCTAGCTATGTCCATGATTATGATGGTACTCGACTTTACATGCCTCACATTAAATCTAACGGATAAAAAAACATTTAACACACTCAATTGTTTTAGCATAATTCTTATATTAGCCTTTTTTTTGATCCATTAAATAATATCTTACATGATGTAGCATGCTGTGGTGTACAATTATGTATAATAACAATGCATTCTGTGGTGTACAACTAAGTACAATCACAATATGCATAGTCAAACATAGATCTGATTCATGAAAAAAATTTCTAGGGGCGAAAAAATAAAGAAAGAAGATGCGAGTGGCAAAGGTATACTTACTCCAGGAAGCTTCCTTTCACTGCTTTAATTTGATAATTAAAGGACTGAATCTCAGTATGCAATATCCTCCATTTAATATGTTACATTTTCTTTTAAAAACCATCTAATTTATTTTCTTAATAATTTAAAGAAACCGAACAATATCATATGGTGCTGGTCAATCAGTTATTTATTTAATTGTTTATGACGATTCTTAACCTGCATTCATTTCCTTAAACAGGTCTGCGGAAGAGAGAATGAACAGAGCACGCGCCGTTGTGAATTGTGATGGCGTGCTTTGTGACGAATGCAGACGGTTTACTTATTAACTTACTAATTTATATCACTGCAGTGGTATCCCATCATACGTTTCTTTCTCTCTCTTATAAATACACACGTATATATAATACATATTTGTTTGGACAAAAAATAGTTTAGTACTCTGAATTTTGGAGTAGTTTCAGTGTAATATCTAAACTAGGTGGCATCCACGTCGAGTCTTACCAACTTCTACTTTAAGTTAAGTTTCAATCTAGTACCTACACTAAAAAATTTCTAATTTGATACCAAGTACACTTAAGTTTTAGCAAAATTCATTTTTTAAAACATTCTCTAACGGAATCTGCTACACGAACATGAGATCTAAAAGGTAACATGCTTACACCTAAATTGTGTATTATTTTATATAGATCTGAGCATATAGAAAGTTACATAATATCATAACATGAACCTGTGGGATTAGCTCAGATGGTCAAGGTGTTAGGTATTGATTTCGAGGTCTTACTTTCAAATCCCACGGGCCACATGCCCAACGAGTAAGTCTTGTGATTTACCTGGCACATGTATTAAGCAAGTGGTGCATATGCCCATGGAGGTTTGCCAATCGGTTAAGCTAGGAGTTTATCTTGGCGATAGACTGGGTGGGTTCCTCCTCGTGTATATATATATATATATATATACTCCAAGTGGGATGCCACACGACCTTTCCGTCAGCTATTTAGATGGAGTTAGAGTTAGAGACCACAATTCACAAAATAAACTTTGGATATCAAAAAAAATTAAAAAAAGAAAAAAAGAAAAAAAAAAAGAGGTGTCCAACTTAGGGTAGTAAACTGTTTTTCACTCTATTTGTTTTATATATTGAAATAAGATGACAACTTAGGCATGCTTCAGAACAGGTGGGTCCAACCTCAGCCCCGTAATGGAGTTGGTGTGTTAAAAACCTAACCAATAATATATTCCAATCCCTATCAACAAGGACAGTTTACCCTCGTTACATGATTAAATGAGCCCTTTTATATAAATTATAAAAGTATTTGGTGAAAAAATGTATAAGATAAAGACACCTCAGAATAAGGAAGCAGCACGCCTAAAGCCGGCCAACCTGGCACATTCGCACGCTTTCTAATCTAATGAACTATAGCTTGTTAGCAATCATGCAAATTAAATTATTGTGTAATGTAACATAAAGACATAATCATAATCATAATTGAAATACAAAATTTAAATGAATGAGGGCATTTATAGAAATCAAACAGATGTTTTCACTAGATGAAAACTAAAAAGAGCAATCCTAGACATCTTGAAAGTTTTTTGAAAACTAAAAAGAACAATACTAGGCATATCTCTCTCTCTCTCTCTCTCTCTCTCTCATGGTTGATGTCCACAAAGGAAATTGTGTAGCCCATTGAGCTGGGATTAAGATGAGATGGCTCATAAGGAGCAATGCATGACTATTACTGGCCAACCATCCTAAAAGATTGTATAAGATATGCAAAAAGATGCCAAGCCTACCAAAGGTATGCCGCAATTTAACATACACAAGCCCTTGTAGTGCAACCAATTTTTAAACCTTGGCCATTTAGGCTCCAAGCCATAGGTTTCATAGGGAAGATTTATCCACCATCATCAAGGCTAAATACTTTCATTACAGTGGCCATCGATTACTTTACTAAATAGGCGTAGACACCCCATTTTCAACCCATGGTGTTTTGATGGAGTTTGGTTAAGTATTTGAAGAGATATAAAGCTTATAGGCTTTAAAGGACACTTTTACCCTTTGACTTCTCCAACTTGAGTCTATTATCATATGAATGTTATTTATTTATTTATTTATTATTATTGTTTTTGTTTGTTTTGCATTCTATCACCAGCATTATTAGGTTTTTAGGAGAGTGAGGAACATGTCATGAGTTTCTTATCTTAATTCAACTGAGTTTCTTTAAAGAATGAGAACTTTTTTTACGAGGGCATTTTTGTCCTTTGTACTTGTAGAATTCTTATTTGACTTGAGATTCCTTCACAGATTATTCCGTGGAGCTGGTGTTTATTTATAAGTTCAATTTGAAAATTGGATGGTTTCTTTAGAGAATGACAACTTCCATGACTACATAATAGGGGAAGTTAGCAATAACCCCTGTTAGGAGGACTGCTTTTAACAAAAAAACCCACCATAAGATTTTTTAACTCCAAAACCCTTTTTTTAAAAGATTCTTTAAGTAAAAGGAAATGTTTATTTTTAAAAATACATGTTTTAACCTTTTATATTTTGGGGTATGTTTCAAACCAGATTCGTAGAAGAAGAAGAAGAAGGGAGGGGCAGGCGAAGGGGGAGAGAGAGAGAGAGAGAGGAGGGGCTGTGAAGATCTGGAAGATGAAGAAGAAGAAGAAGAAGAAGAAGAAGAAAAACCAGATCTGGAGAGAAAGAGAGAAGGAAGGTTGTGAAGATCTAGAAGATGAAGAAGAAAAACTAGATCTGAAAAAAAAAAAAAAAAAAAAAAAAACAAAGTTGTGTTTTTTTTTTTTAAATGTTTTTTTTAATGTCTCTTTGTTTGCAACTTTAGATTTGTTGATTTTTGGGGGCTGCTATTGTAGTGGTTTTGTCAAAACATAAAGTAACAAATTGCTATTGTGTTGTTGTATAATTTTTCAAAGACAATAGTAAACTGTTACTATAATAGTATTTTTTTACATATTTTTTCAATGACAACAGTATTCTGTTACAATGTAATGTATAAATTTTTTAAAACACACAATAGTAAACTAGTACTGTTGTCTGTATAATTTTTTCAAAACACACAATAGTAAACCAACAGTAAAGTGATACTATTGCACAAACTAACTTGCCAATAGTAAAGTAATACTATTGCACAAACTAACTTAGCAACAGTAAAGTGATACTATTGCATAAACAAATTAGTACAATTTGATACTATTGCCATTCAAATACACTAGCAACAGTAAAGTGATTCTGTTGCAATGCTTTAAGATAATCAAAGGGTTGTGTTTTATTATATAACACATCAGAATTATCCATAAATAGCATTAACACTTTTTTTGTCAATACATGTGTAAAAAAGGACCAAAAACTTCCAAACAGCTATTTACCTTCTTGTGTGCGCACACGCACACACACACATACAACAAAATTTGCAAATCTGGAGTTTGGACTTGGAGATAAAAAGAGGAAGAAGAATAAGAAGAATGAGGGTATTTTTTTCCGTATCGTGGTAAAAGGGGTTTTCACTAATCAGTTTCTTTTATAGGGCCTATTGTTAAACTACTCTTATACTTAGAAGTTTTGGCCAAAAATCCCTAAATAATATCCGATTACTGTAGTTATGATGAAGAGAATGACAGAGAGAAAGACTGGGCTTAATGGCATGGATCCAGAGGTAATGGGCCGATTATTCTTAAAATGTATTCGGGCCATCAACGACCATGAAGGAGTGCCAATCTAACCTTTCTGAATTGGTACATTGAAGAGTCCCTACATTCATTTCAAGTGAAAGAAGAGTGGTTTCTTCCGCATCTTTAGTTGGAATTTTTCTATTTTTGGTATTTTTGCAACCTAATATATATGTTATCTTATCTCATTGTAAGGTTAACTTTTCATTGATAAAGAATTTATTTCATGAGTTTTGACTCTCTTTGCTCATGAATTCGAGTTGTTACTATTTTTCTTGTGGATTCGAGTATTTTATAAGAAGAAGGCAGTGTCTTTCTACCTTGAATTTAAAGGAATAAAATCCCTTTATATCATGCGAGGCCCCATTTGTCCGGAGAGGCTTATTGCTGATTGAGGCAGAACTGAAATTCAACCCCACATATCACTTAATATGTTCAAATAAATGCTTGTGTATAGGAAATAAATTTTATGGATTCTATGGGTTTAAGGAAATCAAAAAGGATTTTATTAGTACATAAAAGTTATCAGAAATAACTTGACTTTGAAAAATAAATAACTTTGGTTTATTACTCACTTTTTTCATTAAAAAAAGGTATTGGTAGCGGGTTATGTCAATATTAAATAAAAATGATTTATTTTCCAAGGTTTATTCTTTTATACTTGTACAGTTTTATATATTGATATATATTATATCGCAAACTAACAATAATTTTGCAGGTTTCTTTAAAGAGTATATAAACCTATGGTTCTAAAACATTGTGTTATTCTAGGAAAATGATCTCGAGCGTATAACTCAAAGCCCCCTAATTTTCTGGCAGGTATTATTTTTTTAGAAATAGAGTTTGGCCTAGAGTTAGAGAATGTGTGATAAATTTGAGGAAATTAATGTATTTTATCTTAGCATGTATTTATTAATAATCAAGAACTGTAAAATTAAATTAGTAGTCATGTGGACTAAATAAAACCCATGTGGCTATGATGCAGCTTGTAGTTAAATTATTTTGAAAATATTTTGTGTGGATGAACCGGGAAAAATTGTAAATGCATTTTCTACAAGTTTATGGACTAGTAGATAACTTGGTAAATCTTATTTACAGATGGGACCATGTTTGGATTTTCTATATATATATATATATATATATATATATATATATAAAATAATAAAAAAAACAGAAAGATTCAAAAGATTTATTTTTATTGAACATCCACCAAAATTAGCTTTAAAATAGAATTTCTTACTATATAACTAACGGTTCTCATTTTAGATCATTACATCTTCGGTATTGGAGTCCTCCAATCCAACGAAGCAAATATTTAGAAAATTTTATTTGCCTCCACCTTTTTTCCGTGTTTGCACTTTGAAAATTGCACAATCTTGAATATCTTTACGCCATCCTTCAATTTATTGATAAGATCCAACGAGCAATGATTAAAAATTATATTATAGTTTTCAACCCTAGTGAAATCAAAACTTTGTTCCTCAATAGGATTTTGCAACACAAGCTCATCTTGCAATTTAACAATTTTCTCCTTCACCAAGTCTTCACTTTTAATAGAAGCATTCACAACTTGTTAAAAAATTTCCAACTTTGAATCTTCCAAATCTCTATGAATTTCTTGTGAATATTATCTTCTAGTAGGATCAACATTGTCAAACAAAGGAACTTGTGGTTCACAAATATTGTCTATCCCTACATTTACATCAAATTTTGGTTACGTCCATAACTTTCAAATAGGTATCTTCTTTTGGTTCTTGGATATGAAATTTTTCGATACAATCTCTCACACAATAATTGCTATGCCCATATTCTTGATCCATACAAAAATCAAATTTTTTATAATCATAGAGAGAAAATTTAAATATTTGTAATCTTCTCATTCTGGGCCACCATGAACGAATACGAGATTTACCTTGTCGAGTTCTCGTAAGTTGCAATTGATCTCACTACTTTCCAACATAAAGTCTCAGCTTGTATATCGTAGCTTTTACCTTTTGCTAATCCGAAATCTTCATAAAATCGAATTGGCAAAACCCCATTTTTGGACTTTGTAGCCTATTTAAGGATTTCATAAAACCCTAAAAACACTTGAAAACTTTCTAAAATTAACCCCAACTAATTAGGACAAAAACTTGGGTGGGTTAAGAGATCATCCTAGGCTCAACCCTAAATGTGAAACCCTCAACCCAATCCCAGTCCAACTCGTTCTTCGGGTTGAGGTTTCTCAGCCCATGCTTAACCCATGTTCTGGTTGGGTGGACTTAGGTTGTGCACGGGTTCAACGGGTGAGGCTAGGTTAAATGAGTTTAGGTCAAGTTGCACAAGTAGGCCTCATCAAAAGCCCATGGGTAGCCCGAAGCCCAAAGGCAAAAGCCAGCCCAAGCCGAAGCTCAAAAAAGCCCGAATACGCTTAGGCTAGGCCTGGGCCTTTACTTGAAACCCAAAGCCTAACCCAAAGCTCGACACTGTAGCATAATATATCATCTATTCTAAAACTATAATTAAGAGTTTTGCTGACCTAATCAGTAGGTGACGTGGCAAGTTCATAGCCATTCCCTCCAAAATCCCATTTTCTCATTCACTTTGGGCCCACATTGATGATGTCAACATCTCTGTGTTTTTTTTTTTTGCCCTTCCCGTACGGACTTCTCCTCCTCTCCCTCCTTCCCTAATCAGCACTCCCTCCCCCTTTCTCTCTCCAAACACCTCTCACTCTCTCTATTTCAAATTTCAAACCCCTTTCCTCTTCCCTTCCCCATACAGCACTCCCTCTCACTCCCTCTCCCTTTCTCTCTCCAAATTTCAAATTTCAATCTCAACCTCTTTCTCACACACTCTCTCTCTCTCTCTCTCTCTAACTCCCATTTCTCTCAAATTCACACCTCTCTAAACCTCATGCCACTCTCTAACCCTCTAATTTTCGTTCCAACATCCATGGAAAGAGGATCGAAGGCCTCCAAAGTACATGATTTTTTAGAGGATGAATAAGGTTAGGGTTTTGCTGAATTTTTTGTGAATTTTTTGAAATTTTCTTTACATAAACCTCAGTTTTTGGACCATAAAACTCAGTTTAGGAAAAGAAAAGCTTGAGAATCTATTGAAAAAGCTTTGCAGAGGTGTCGTCTTTCGGTGTCCATGCGTGAGAGATATGTGATTTGATGTCTATCCAGTTGCTTCCCCACTGCTCCCTATCTGGCCATCCAACCCATACCTTCTGTTGATCACTTTTGATCTGAACATCCCCATACCTTCTGCCATCAGCACATGACCTTTTTCTCCTCTCTATTATTGGCTTCTCCCTCACTTCCCAATTCCCACACAAGATATATTCTAGTGGAGCGACTTGCAAAGAAATCGGTTTGAACTTTGATTTTGATTCCGTAGTTTTCTTTGTTCTCATTTGCAACTCTCTTCCTTTTCTTATCACACGGATCTCTACACCCAGGTTCTCTCTTTCTCTCTCCTCTCTCTTTGCATTTCTATGTGTCAAAGGTTGAGGTAACGGTTTGGGGTTGAGCTTTTATAGTTTGCAAATTTTTTTTTTTTTTTTTTTGGTAGAATACAGTTTGCAAATTTAGGTTGATGTTTATTGTTTATTTGTTATCTTCATATTCATTTGCGATTCCCGCACATCGCGCGGGTTCATACTAGTTATGAATATTTTCCAATTTTTCGCGAAAGTATTTTTTAGTAACCACTTCTCAAATTAATACCAATAAAAGGGTATTTTCTATTACCTTACAACAAATGGATAGTCAACTTAATACAAAGTGACTACTAATGTACTCTGTTTTGGTATAACAATAGGAAGTGGTCACCAAAAGGTAAATTTTTACCTTTTTTTCTTTCGTTACAACACTAACAGAAGGTTACTATTGTTGGGAATCAAATTAGAAAGAAAAACAAAGTGTGGAATATAAAAATTTTTCCTAAACGATTCCACAGCCCATGAATCTAATTATGCTATAATACAAAACCAAAACCCTAACTAGAAGAGGATTAGAATACTTACAGTTTGATTGTCTTCTTCCTTTACTCCAAGTTTTGATTCTAGACAGCAGTGAATTGAATAGCCCAAATGTTCTGCCTCCAATGGTATCCACACCTAGCAAGAGCTTCAAGTCCTTTCTTCTTTTCCCTTGTTTGTTGCTAGAAGAGGAGAATAGAAGAAAGAGAGAAAGAGAGAGCCACCAAAGGGGAATCGGCTAGGGCTTGTTGGTGTGTGATGTTATGATGTCACACATTATAACATGACATATATATAGCCATTAATAGGGCTGGCCCTAGGGGGAGAATCCCAATTGGGTTCTAACTTACAATTATCCCATAATTACAATTTAACCCCTCTAGTTTATATCCTATACAAACTTGGCTTTCAAGAACTATTCTTTATTCACTTATATCCTTTCCCTTATAGACTTTAAAACTCTCTATGCATGATCAGTGTGTGACCTATTGGATTCACATCATTAAGTAGTAGGAATAGCACACAATATGCACAATAGAACTCTTTCCATTAAGGGTCTAATTGGAACTCCTTCCAATTCCCTAATTGATTATAATTCACTTATATCAATTAGAGCTTCTACTAACCATAAGTAACATCTAGCAATTACTCATAGTGTGATCCTTAATGGGGTGAATAGGTATCTAACATATAGCGCTTCTGTTATAGTTTATAGGTTACAATTACATCCTTACATCTACACAATGTCTCCAATTAAACCAATAGGACATGGAAGTCCGTTAAGTCTCTAGTTTAATTACTTTATACTCAATCATAAATATCAACTCAATAATGAACTTATAAAAACCCTTTTCCATATTCATCTTACCATGACCATGAACTTTATGAGTTATATTAATGAATGCTATATGAGACATTCTCTTTCTTTTTCCTAAGAGTGATGGATTCATTATTGATCACTCACATGCCTTCATATTCATTATTGATCACTCACATGCCTTCATACACATAGCAATAGGGTTAATGAACACCCTTGCAAACCTCTATAAAAATTTACACTTAGTATTATCAAACTTCTAAGGCTATATGCATAAGACAACTATAGTGTCTCAGGTTTAAGAATTATTTGTACCACTATAACAATAAGAAACTGATTGACAGGCAGGTTAAAACTCTACTCAATTGATCTCATATCTTTGGTCACATTCAATGTACCTATTCTTGTAATAGGCACTCACATGTTGGTTGTAGTGTTTCCACACAAATAGCTTGAAACTAACTACCTTCCTAAAGAGTCAACCTAACAAGTGCTATGGTTCATTACTGTCTATCATAGTGAACCTTCAACTAAAAATGTTTTAGGAGTTTAGTACAGAAATATATTTATAATCTCAAAATTACAACTCTTTGTAATTCCATATTCTCAACTCTAACTCCATGAACATATTATGTAAATATAAAAATGCAAATAAACATGATAGAATAAGCCATTTTATTAATTCAATAATAAATGTGACATACATAAATGAAATCAAATGATTGTTCTTTATCTCTAAATAATCATCTTAATGATTGGCTTTAATGCATACTACTAACAACTATAGCTTAAGCTCGAGTCCCGAAGCCCGAAAAAAGCATGAGCCTGTGGGTTAGGCCTAGGCTTCACATTTTTCTTCATGGCCCAATCCGGCCCCGCCCAGCCCTGCACCGGTTGGCCTGTTTATTATTTATTTATTTTTTATTCTTAAAGAACATTCTTTTAAAAAAAAGAAAAAAAATAAACGAAAAAGGAAATCATCTTAATAAAAGTGCATTGTTATATATGCACACAATTCTCAATCATCTAAGTTTTCCTAGAATTCATGTCAATTCAAAAAATAATTTTTGCACCAAAAAAAAAAGGATGAAAGCATCAAAATAATTAAACAACATTTAAAGAATTTAAAACATTAACAAATATATAATTGAGTATATAAGCAACCATGTTAAAAGACACTGTTCAATATATTTAAAATATATATATTGTATAGGTCGGGTTCGGGTTGGGTTTGAGTTGTTCAACCCTTCTACCCAAGCCCAACCCGAATTGAAATTGGGTCAAGATTTTCCAACCCAAGCCCAACCCAATGTATAGAAAACTATTGCCCAAACCCAAGCCCAAGCTTAAGCTTGTCCATTGACTAGGTTGGGTTCGGGTTGAGCGGACTCATCCCATCCAAGTTGCAACCCTACAACTAATATACTAACCTATAATGACTCAATTTTGACTATTAGAACCCTAAAAACTACAAAAAAAAAACTAAGCAAATAAAACATGAAGTACAATAAAAATGAAAATTACAACATTAATAATAAAAGATATTAGACGGTTGTAATTTACCCAGATTCTTTGTCCTACATCACTTACCTTTTTTTGGCCAAAGCAAGAACTTCAATTTCTTTAACAAAGCAAGAGGATACACCAAAGACAACAGCCCACAAAAGCCGAACACTAACAAAACCATGACCCAATTACAAAAAGCTAAAGACTAGACTAAACCTGCAAAAAAACAAGAGAAAACCCAAGACCACAAAACAAAGCAAAAATTCAACCGACCGCAAATAAGAACATCACTTACCTCATTTATTTATTTTCTTACCTTATTTAATCAAAATCCTGGTGTTTTTTTTTTTTTTCTTAATATTTGATTTTTACTTTATTATAAGAGAAGTGCCACGTGACACTCTCAGTATATGAAGGAAGGTTTGAGAGGTTTGCCACACGGCACTCTTTTATATAATAATATATTGATAATTAATGCCATAAAGAAAAAAAATAAATAAATAAAATTCAAGAGAAAATCATATACTCGGTACCACTGTGGCCACATCTGACAAGACCAACCCAGAGAAGCAAATTTGGAAAGAGTAACATTGGTGGGTCCAGACACGCCCCAAAAGAGGGGAGAGAAAATTTGGAACCCCGAAACTTAAAAATTTCCTCACTCTACCTCTTTAACAACCAAACAGCACATTAATTTTACATCAGGCTATATTAGCTAATGATAAATGAAGACAAATTCAAGCTCCTAAAACCATTGCATGGAAATTAAAATGGCCATTGAAGACTAGAAGCTATGAACTACCACCTTTATCCAAAGATCTATTTGAACTACTCCATTTGGTTGCCATTTAATTAGCAAAGGAGAAAAAAAGATCTTAGCACCAAACGGAGCAAAATTGATAAAAATTAATACATAAAAACCCAGTATGCTAAACAATTAAATTTTTTAAAAAAATGTTGTAATGGATATATAAATCTGTGAATAACCTGAAAATTTGTTGATGGAACATCAAGGCAAAAAAAACTCAACCAGCGCCAAAAATTACCACATTTGTGACCCATGACAGATGGTGCTCCTGTGCATGTGCTTTAAGAGCAATGAAGGTCAAAAAGCAAGCACTTGTCACACACAAAAGTCAGTCATCAATCAATCATCATCAGAATAATTGAACTTTACTGAGTGGGATTGCAGATCGATCTGCCCTCCTCTATAGCTCCCACGCTTCTTCTTGGTCTTTTCGTGCCGAAAATCCCTGAGAGAGAGAGAGAGAGAGAGATTAGACCCTGTCTGCTGCAATGGAAAACCTAATCTGTATCAAGGATATGCTCAAATGCTATAATATTGAAGGATTTGCATATCATCACTGTTTCTCAAAGAGCAACATCACATAGAATATAGGGAAAGCATTTTGTAGAAATGTGAAACTAGTGGTGAAGTACTAATAGTTTAGTGCTTTTTTCTTTTCATTTTTTCTTTTTGATCAGCAAAAAGAAAGTTTTATTACTAATATGAGAACAACTAATAGTTTAGTGCTTGCACTACACTAGAAGACACTTTTTTCTGGAACCTATACCCACATCCATATGTTGACCCTAGTCATTAGCAGGGGGGCAAAAAAAAGGCCCCAAACCTATCTAAACCACCTTCTTCCATCCTCAATGAATATTTGGAACTGAGAACAGCCCATAGTAAATAGGTTTTCCAACCAGAATGACTTTTACCCTAGCAGGTAAAAAGTCTGTGCACACATAAGATATTCCATCTTTAAGAAAAGTTAACCATCCAGAAAAATGATATGACAGATGTTACTCATTTCCCTAGTACAATAAGTCTAAGGGGAAATTGGCGATTAGTCCACTTTTTGGTAAAATATTGGCAATTAATCAAATAAGAGTTTTTTTTTTAACTCAATTAGTCAATAAAGTTGAAACTTATTTATCAATTAGTCACACATTTTTTTAAAATCCTTGGTTTAACCTTATTATTACTAAGGGAACTCCCTTTTCAGTTATTAAGGGCAACCTATGTAACTAACTTAGTTTTTTAATATTCCAATTTTTAAAAACTTATAACTTACAATATATACACATCCGTTTTTTAAAAAAATATATATATATATATATATTTTTGGAACCTACTCATCAACATCTTCGAAAAAAGATCCATATTGATTAGGTAAAAAAATTAAAACTGTAAAATTTTACCGCTTGACATGGTCTAACATAATACTTCATAAAACTGTAAAATTTTACTACTTTACGAAGAAGTAAATTTTACAGTGAAGTAATAAAATTTTACGGTTTTGCTTTTAAATTTTACAGTAAAGTAGCAAACTGTAAAATTTTACTACTTTGGCATGATCCACTTCGTAAAACTGTAAAATTTGTTGCTAGAGTGTTTGCTTCTTCTTTTTGTCGAGAAAATTTCCCAAATCTTCAGATTTGTGGATGGAAAGGACAAATCTTCAAATCTGGTGGTCATCGGAGGAGGTCAATACCGACGAGCTTTAGATCTGGCCGGTCGTCATCGCCGGAGGTCGTCACCATCTGGTGGTTCTCTTATGGCCATAAAGTAAGTGGAGAGGGACGGAGAAAGAGATAAGGGTGAGGGTGAGGGTATTTTCGTGAGATTGTAATAAAATGGACTATTTGAGTTGAAAAAAGAGTTGGGTGACTATTTGTTAAGTAAGTGTTATTTGTTTGACCAATGGCCAAATCCCCCTATGTTTAAATGATTTTTTTTTTCTTTCCATATTTCAAACTATTTATAATCAAAAATAAAAAAATCCTTGAAATGTTGATAAGACCTCAAATGGCAGCTAGTAGTACTGTTTGGGATAACATTTAGGTTGAACTTAAACCCATTTAAATTTAGTTCTTTAATATGAGGATAGGCCTATCTAAAAGAAACACTTCATTGGAACATCATAAGCTAGCTCCATTACAAGTTATCTTGAAAAAGTTCAATCCCCACCCACCCCCAAACCCCCCCCCCCCCCTCTTTCCCCCTTCCCCCTTCCCCCTTCCCCCTTCCTCCTCTCTTTCCCCTCTTCCCCTTTTTTGAAACTTGTTATATATCAATTGTAAGAGGATTACACTGCTTTTTTTTCCAAAGGTCACCAATATAAATCTACACAACAATATCTGTCAAACATAACCAAAGTAGTTTTACAAAATAATAAATCCCAATATATTTTAATAATACATTATATATGCAATGTATATTTTTTAAATTATATAAATATAATATGTAACGCATATATAATACCATAAATATACAATCATCTAATTTAAATTTGCATAAATATTTATCTTTTATTTGCTAAACAGCATGCACTTTTTGCATCTTACGCACCACCTAGTTGCCTTACACACATTTTATTATTTTTCAAAATTTCATTTAAAATTTCCATGTTTTACTACTAATTTCTGTCATTTCTCTAAATCAATATTGGAAATTTTATCTCTCGATGTCTCTATTTTCAAACCCTCGATATCTCCACTGATTTCGACATTTAAATCCTCTCCCTAGACCAAACACACCCCACCCCACCCCACCAGTACCACTAGGCCACAAGGGCCAGTAGCTTATTTGTTATTTACACTGCCCTGTTTCCAGCGACTCTCCCACCTCAGTACTTAGCCTATCCCCACCCTCAACCTTCTACAAGGCCATCAACCTCAACCTTTGATATTTCCCTAAACATCCTACATCACCTAGGACTCTTGTTTTCTATTTTCTCCACTACTCTATCTTCTTTTTTATATCAATTTATTGAAGTGGAAACTCCAATAAGCAATAAATAAATAAACAGAGGGAAATAAGAATTATTTAAGGGACAGGTAAATTTAGTGTTAAGTGTATCAATCCACTAGCAAGTTTTTATCTGATTGCACAATCCGAACATGGTCCCGGAAGCTCCTCTGCTCTGACCTCGCACTCATCTACTTTGCCATAGGGGCAAAGGGGTTCTCTAATGCATATTTGACTTTACTACCTTACTCTAGTGCATCACCTGTGTGAGACCCTAGTTTTGTGATTGCTTCCCCCTTCTCCTAGTTTCATCCAACCGAAGTCTCACACATGCTACTAGCTTACCACCTTGCTTCCCCCCACTTACTGCTTTCTATGCCATGCTTGTCTGAAGCACCTTGACCTTGGTGTTGACCAGGTTCTTATTCTTTTTTATTTTCTTATTCGTATCATATAAATATATAATAAAAAATAATGAATTAAAACCCACTAAACTAAAGACTTGCATTTGAATATAATGTTTCATAAATCATTTCTACACGTTCAAAAGAAACCCAATCTTGCATTTGAAACTAGCTCATTACTTTACAAGTTTGTAACCAAGTCAAACCCCATCACACCATAATAAGGCTACTGCAATCACCTTTCAAGGTAGGTGGTGGACTGCATACCCCTGCCCATCATGCAAACCATAGCAGCCCATATTTCGGACAACAGAAACTTCAATCATGCGATCCCTATTGCAATTACTAGAATACAATCTTGATATGGGTAGCAATCCAAAATAAACAAAACTTTATTCTAATTTTTGGGTTTTTCTTGGATGAACCTCAAGTAACCTATACAACCTAGATCATGATTTCCTTTCATGGTGTACAGTGTACTACGTTAACATTTTAATCAATGAATTTTAGAATTCTGATTGTGGATTCAGGAGGTGAAGCAGGCAATCCTCGACTGTTATGGAGATATAGGTCAGTTTTTAGATATTTATCTTTATTTTGGCCACATATATGATATTAGATGTCATTAGTTATTGACTCGGGTTCAACCAGACCACTATTTGTACCAGTTTCAATATGTGGTCCAGCTTTCAAAATCTTGCCAGTGAAAATTAACGGATATTGGCAGAGCAAGAACATTTGTTTTTTGGTAAATGGCAAGAACAGTTTCTGCCTTGACAAACATGACATAGAAATACATTCGGTATGATATTAAAACATACCTTCCCCTGACCTGACCTAGAACTTCTTGTGCCTTTGCACCATAGCCAATCTCAGCACCATCCTAAAGAAAAATTACAGAGGGAATATAAATATAAGAATACACATATGAAAGGGCAAGAATATACATTAAACGAAGGATAATATAAGCACAGAAAAATTCACACCTTTGCCCAGTAAGAATTATCTTGAAGCTTCTCATCAACAAATTCCACCTCATCAACTTTCACACGTTGAAATGCATTAACCGTCTTCCGCTGCAAGAATAATATCCACCAAAATAATTTACATTTTGAATCTTCAACTGTTTGAGTTAGCAACTATATCGCAGGCATGATTTTAAAGCCCCAAGAACTCCAACCAGCACATAGCTGTAGTAAAAAAGAAACCATCTGATGCAGACGAAATTTAGAAGTTTTACAAAGGTTATGTATAGTGGCGGAGCCAGGAATTTGGTCCAGGATGGCCAAACTTTAATTGATTTTTAGACTTTTATCCTAATTCAAAATATGACTACAATTATTTTTTTTTATTTTTTTATTTTTTTTTTGCAATTTTTCTCCTACTTCACAAGAAGACAGAATAAAAATGTTGATCCAATAAAAAGTTTTATTTATTTAAACAACTAGCAGAGAAACATATAATGCTAAAGAGTCAAATTTCTTGGGTGTCTCGTAGGAAGGTCTGGAAGGGGAAACCTTCTCTTTTTTTTTTTCTTTTTTTTTTTTTTTTTTTTTTTTTTGTTTTTTTTTTTATTTTGCTATTTAGAGATGGAGGAATAAGGGTAAAGTGATTTTGCTAGAAAGGGGTGAATTCGGCGAGTCATTCACATACAGAATTAAACAAATTACAGTGGACACTAAGCTATGAGGGGTGGTAAGAAATGGAGTCCTAAGGTGGTGCATAGATTGGGTGAGACATCTTCAATATTTAGGGTTTAATGCATTTGGTCTCTTGGACTTTGCAAGGATTAAACAACAAAGATTAAAGAATAGGGCTGAAAGCTGCACTAAAGAAGTGGAAGGTCGATATTGTCATATAAAAAGAAACCAAAATGGAGGTCATGGGCAAAGATATCATCAGAGATATTTAGGAAAGTTGTTTTGTGGTTTCTAAATGTTTAGGGGCAAGAGGGATGGCAACAATGGTGGCTATTTTGTGGGATCCTAATAGTTTTATGGAAGTTGAGTTGAGGATTGATAGGTTTTCGGTCTCTAGTTAGCTGCAGGATGTGTCTAGTGGGATGGAGTGGGCTATTTCCATAGTGTACAGACCGCTTAGTGTAGGGGAAGGGGTGTGGGATGAATTGGAGGCAATTAGGAGGGAGTGGGCTATTTCTTGGTGTCTGACAAGGGATTTTAATGAGATTTTCCAGTAAGAAGTCGGGTGGAGTTTTTGACAACTGAAATGCTTGAATCCTTGGACTTTACTGCCATTGATTGGGGAGAGTTTACGTGGTTTAACAATCAGGTGGTTCCAGTAATGTCCAGATTGGATAGATTTCCCTTCTCCCCATATTGGTATGAAAAATTCCCAAGGGCTAGTTAAAGTTTGTTGCCTAAACCTTGTTCAGATCACTATCCAATTGTACTGGATACAAAGGGAATTTTTAAGGGACAAGGTCCTTTCCAGTTTGAAAACATGTGGTTTCAGGTCGAGGAATTTGTGGAGTTGATAGAAGGCTATCTCTGAATTGCCGAGTTTTTTGTTTGCTAAAAAAATCAAAATCTGAATTTGCTGAGTTTTTTGTTTGATAAAAAATCAAAATTGCTAAAAAGAGAGTTAAATAAATGGAATGCTGAGGTTTTCAGGAGGGTGGAGGTTTCTAAAGATAAGTTGTTGGGAGAGATATGTTTATTAGATGAGAAAGAAAGTGTGGGGAGCCCATCTTTAGAAGAGAGATCAAGGAAGGAAATTGCTAAAAAGCAGTTTGGGGATTTGGCTAAGGTAGAAGAGATTAGTTGGAGACAAAAATTGCGAGAGTTATGACTTAAAAAAGGGGACAGGAACACTAGGCTTTTTCACTAGATGGCCAACACTCATAATCGACGGAATCTAATCAGAAAATTGAGGGTGGATGGAGGGGTTCATGAGATGGCAGATATCACCATTGTCACGGTGGGTTTTTATCAAATGCTATTCCAGGAGGAGTCAAGGGTTACACTAACGCTTGATGGGATGGAGTTTCAGCAGATTAGTAAGGACGAGGAGGACTAGTTGGAGAGATCTTGGGACGAAGAAGAGGAGGTGCAAGGGGTGGTGAAGAGTTTAAATGGTAACAAAACCCCGAGCCTAGATGGGATGACTATGACTTTTTACCGAAGTGTTGGCAAGTTATCAAAGGTGATTTGATGAATCTCTTGCAGAAATTTTATGAAAATGGTACGTTTGATAGCAGTTTGAATGCTAATTTTATTGCTCTTGTACAGTTGTACCCATGGACCAAAATATCATGGATATCACCAATATATTGGTGTATCAGAAACTTAGAATCAAGAACCTTCTATCAAGGGTGCCGCTCTATCAAGGGTGCCGCTCCCACTTCAGAACCATAGTTCTGCGCTCCCAAGTCAGAACCTTGTAAGAACCTTGATTCTCTCTCTCAAGAATCTCGATTCTAAGTAAGACAGAGCCTTGGGATAGAGGGGAGAAGGCATGACCCCTCCACCCCAAAACTAGACTCTTCTCAACTTTAACCAAGGTGAAAAATGTTTCTAATAGTAATAGAATTCCTATTAAATCATATCAAATTAATGCTTAGTTATATACTGAATTATTTTCCTCAAGAAAAGAAAAGAAAAAAAAAAAAGGTAAATGCACGCTCTCTTTCTCTACATTAGTGTGGCTTCTCAAAAGAACATTTTTTTGCACCTTTCTCTACAATTTCATCCCACAAAATATCATATCGAGGTAACACAATATATCAATATATATATATATATATATTGACACAGACGCTTCCTACACGCCCCAAACCTTTGACTCTTCTATGATCCCTCGCTTCCCCGCCCCCGCCCCTAATTCGTGCTTCTATGATCGGAAGGTTTTGATATGATATCTCATGTCTACCTTTTTCACATTATATTGTTTGAAAATATGGAGATATATCAAAAATATCTATGAACTTTGCAAATTATCGATGCAAAATATCTATGAACTTTGCAAATTATCGATGCAATATTTTTGATATATCATCAAAATATTAGGTTGATATACCGGCCAAATATCGAGCGTGTCCCTTGTTTTTTTCTTATTTGACTTGGCGTTAAAGCATGTGATAGCTACTTTAACATTTTTTTAAAGCATGTGATAGGATTCAAAACCTCAGTTTTTAAATGCTAGGACAGGTGTCTCACTTTTAAAGGACACCATAGATTTTGAGCACATGACAGCTAGTTAGCTAGGACTATTTAGCTGATGCAGCTCAGCCTTTGTAGCTTCACATGAATGCCTTTCTAAGAAAGGCTTTCTTCCCCTATTATTTTTATTTTTCTTGTAATGGTGAAAGAATGCATGCAGGCTTCTTTTTTTTTAAAAAAAAAAAGCATGCTTCAACCTTATGTATATATATATATATATATATATATATTGTTCCCAAAAAAAAGAAGAAACAAAACTTTATATATACATAGGACTTAGCCTCTTAGTATTTTGTATATAACGTTGATTTATTCATTTATAATTGTGTAAATCACATGTATTTTAAGTTTTTAATGTTATATGACATTAAAATGTTAAATTATTATAAATTTTATTATTTATTTGCTTAGCGTGACACAATTTTTATACCCTCGACAACACATATTTGTCTTATACACATTTAAATTGAAATATTTTGATTCTAAATTGTTTATTAGAGTCCAATTCATTGTTTCCCAAAGTTTCAATGAAAATTTTCATATTTAACTAATAATATCCATCATATCTTTAAATTGATATTGATATTTTCGATATATCTTATATATCCATGATTTTGGACCCTCGATATATCCATCGATATTCAATATTTAAGTCCTTAGTCGTACCTGAGAAAGCGATGCTATGGATATCAAGAAAGATAGACTGATCAGTCTTGTGGGAAGTGTATATAAGATCATATCTAAGTTGACGACAAATGGGCTAAAACGGGTGGTTAGCAAAGTTGTGTCACAAAGCTAATACACCTTTGTGGGAGGCAAACAAATTCTTAATGCAGCCCTGATTTTAATGTGTGGAGTCAAGGTTGAGATTGAGCCGCACAAGGTTGATTTGCAAATTGGATATAAAGAAATCCTTTGATCGTGTGAAATGGAACTTTTTGTTATATTTTCCTCAAACGATGGGATTTGGGGGGAGATGAAGAAGACAGATTTAGAAATGCATCTCAACTGCTTCGTTTTCCATGTTATTAATGGAAGCCCACATAGATTCTTCAAGAGCTCTTGGGGTCTTTCGCAAGAGGACCCGCTCTCCCCTTTTTGGTTTATTACTATGATAGAAGCTCTTAGCAGATTGTAGTAGAGAATAGTGGAGGCTAATCAGTTGCAAGGTTTTGTGGTTGAGGGTGGTGGCTAGGGCTAGGGTGGTATCTCCCACTTCTCCATGCTGACGACACTTGTTTTTTTGTGATGCTTCTAGCTTTTAGTAGCAGTATTGTTGGATGTGTTCTGCCCTACTTTAAAGCAATGTCAGACCCAAAAGTGAATTTGAGTAAAAGCATAGAAGCATGAAGCGGGAACAGAGGCTAGGTCCAGGGCAAGAACAAGGGCAAAGAAGCAGGGAGACATAGAAGAGTTAAATGTTTGAGGTGTGTAGAAAGCGTGTGGAATATATATAGTTCACGGTGGTGGTTCAAGCCAAAGAAGCTTGAGAGAATGCATTAACAAATGTGAGTTGATTGACCTGGGATTCACAGGACTAAAGTGCATCCGGTCTACTATAAGGGAGGGACGAAGCTTCATAAAAGAGAGAATAGAGAAGGCTTACTACAATGAAGAAGGGGCAAAAAGGCTTTACACAAGACCACAGAGTGAGAAAGAGAGCTTTTGCATACCTGCTTAACCGTGACCTCCTATCCCACCTATATATATATATATAGATGTTGTGTTACCTCAAAATGATATAGTGTTGAGTACTTAATTAAACATTAATCTAATATGATGTAATAGGTATCCTATTACTATTGGAGACATTTTTACATTTAGTTAAAGTTAAGAAGCCTTTAACACACCCTCCCTCACCAATAGGCTAGCCCCAGTGGCTTAAGCTTAAAGTTAAGAAGAGCTTAAGCCGCTAGGGCTAGCCTAATTGTGAGGGAGGGTGGGATAAAGGGTAGAAGTAGGATAGGTTTGGGGTTCAAACCCTCCCATTGTACCAAAGAAAAAATAAATAAATAGAAATTAAGAGCTTAGCTTAGTTGGGGAGTTATGGCCTTGTCTTTCCACCTCCATCACAAGGTTCTATCTTACTTTGAATCGAGATTCTCAAAAAAGAGAATTGAGGTTCTTAAAAGGTTCTGATTCGGAAACACGGAATCGTGTTTCTAAAGTGGGAGTGGCACCCTTTGTAGAAGTTTCCTGCTTCTAACAGTAAAAGTGAGGTCATTGTAGTGGTTGATGGCATTGATGTGTGCGATCTAGCCTCAAATCTAGAGTACAGGGTGGGTTCCTTGCCAACAACATATTTGGGTTTGTTGTTAGATACTACGCACAAAATTTCTTTGATGTGGCATCTAGTGGTGGAGCAGTTTGAGAAGAGAATGAGCTGGTGGAAGAAGAGCTACTTATTAAAGGGCAGAAAGTTGATAAGTAACTATAGAGAAGACCGAATGACTCAAAGAGGACTTGTGGCGATGGCTAGGGTTTGCTAAACAAGAGAGAGGTTAAGGACAAAGTGTATGACAGCTGCTACTAGTGCACTAGGACTCTTTGAGAGAGAGAAAGGGGTTCCAACCAGGGCTGAGTTACTCTGTTTCTTGAATGAGAGGAAATAACTCCAGCGATGGTGCAATTAGTTGTGATGAGGGTGGTGCGACTACAGTAGACTTCACAATGAGATGCGATTGGCAGAGATGCAAGACAAGTGCGAGACAACAGGGTTAGGGCTATGTTCGATCAAGAGCGAAGGATGCGATTAAAGCTGTCTGGATTGCGACAACTAGTGGAGAAGGAGAGATGATGCAATTGCTAATGCTAATTCCTCAGAAAATTGAGAGAGAAGGAAGAAGGAAGAATATGATGTTCAACCGTGCAATTTCCTCAAAAGGGCAAAGGGGAAACCTCTGAAAACACGTGAGTTTGCAAAAAAGAGGTAATTCTCATTACTTGAAAAATAAGAAAGATTCCAAGCATATTTATTAGTATCTAATATATTACAGAAGACTAAACTAAGATTACAAGCATATTTACAAGTATCTAATATATTATAGAAGACTAAACTAACTTCACAAAAATATATATTTACAATAATATGTCTCACAATCAAAGAGAGAGGATTCCCGATCTCATAGGTTTGGGTGCCTAAGGTTCCCTTGAAAGTTTCTTTCTTCGCATGGGTTGCTTACTGGGGAAAATACCTTACTATTGATAATTTACAAGTGTATTTTATGAAAGACGGATACGGAGTTTGTGGACCATTTGCTTATTTATTGTAGTGTGGTGCAAGAGCTCTAGGATGTGTGTTTGGAAGTATTTGAGATTACGTGGGTGATACTGTGGAAACTTATTCAGTTGATGGAGTCCTGGTGTTGCAAAACCATTAATAAGGCTGCTTTGTCTATTTGGAAACTTGTTCTGCAAGCTATTTTTTGGTCGTTAAAAAGAGAGGAACAGCAGAACCTTTGTTGATGAGGAAGCGTCTGTACAGTTTATCAGTCTATGAGAAGTGTCCGTACAGTCTTTGATTTTCATTTTGCTTAAGGGGAGCCACACAATTCTTGTAACTGGCTACCCTTTCAGGATTTTTTGGATACTCTTACACTTCAGAGTTTTGCTGTATATGTCCAGAGTGCAAGAGCTTTTGCTCTTTTGTTTCTTTGAAACAAATTCTTCCTAGATCAAAAGAAAAATATTTGATAAGATTTCTATCCTTGCAAAAGGATAACGACCCAACCGTCCAACAGAATCACCAATTCACCATTCTATAAGAAATGAAAACGATTCAAAATCTCAATGACATCAAAACGCACTTTCTTTGGACTACTGACCATATAGTTTATTATTATGATTATTATTATTAATCCACAAGTGCATGAAACTGTGACTTGGATTTCATATAATTATTTTCTAAATAGAGAAATTGTTTACAAAATTAAATGGTGCCAACTTTCGGTCATGATCTACCAATTTGGATAGCATGTGCATCATCAATATGCCAGAAGTATGAACAGTAGCTACCATCATGCATACTGAATGAACACACTATGCGTGTGGATGGGCAGCTACTGCCCCCAAGGGACGTGGTGAGACATTCATATCTATAATTCTATGCAGACTTGGGGGAAGGTAAGAAAGTTATTTCACTTTTAATTCTGAAGACTGTTCATTGAGGCACTAATCCACATTACTCAGAAAATATAGATAAAAAGTGTTCTATAATTAAATACATGGAACACATACCTCAACTGATCCATTACGCTGCTCCTTCAACGTTTTCGGCACTGCAGATTTCTCTCCATTTCTCTCAAGGTTCCCATTTGCCTTATCAAGTTGTTTGATAGATATTTTTTGAGTATCGTTAAAACCAACTTTGCCATTTACCTCTTTACCTTCGTTTCCAGCATGTCCATCACTTCCTAAGGATACATTCACCTTCTTAAGCTGGTCAATTGTTTTTGATTCTTCCAAACCTTCAGTCTTTCTGCGTTTGCATTCTTCAATGGCTACTTTTTCAATGGACTGAGAATCTTTTTCTTCCGAAGAAAATCTTTTTCTCTTTTTGGAACCTTTATTCTCTTTGCTAGATGCATGCTCCTCTAAAGTCTGAAAATTATCCTTTTCATAATCAATTCTCAATTTTTCTTGGTCAAGCTCCTTCGAATCCCCACCAGGAAAACTTTCAGAAGCCATACCATCTTTCTTTTTCTTCTTACCTTTAGATTTAACATTCTTCTCTTCCAATAGAATGTCACAAGTGTTCACCAATGCAGAATTAACTACTTGGGAATCTCTTAAACACTCTAAATCCTTAAATTTAGTTGTGATTTCTCCTTGCTTGTCCCCTGCGCTACACTGCAAAACATTGTCAACAAGAGAATCAGAAGTTGCCTTGTCTTTCTTTTTCTTCTTATCTTTAGTCTTGTTGTTTACATCATAATCAGTTGTACTTTTTCCCTCAAAAGATACTAAATCTTTAGATTTATCTTCAGATATCCCCGGCGGTGCTTCTAATTGGTGATGTTCTACATTGTCAACAAGAGTTTCAGAAACCAACTTGTTTTTCTTTTTCTTTTTACTCTTGCATTTCTTATTGGACTCATCCAACTGTGGTTCAGATGCAATATCATCAGCAGGCATCTCTAATACTACTGAGCCTACTGGGTCAGCTCCTTCACTAATAGTATCGGAACTCTTTTTGCTTTTCTTCTTCTTGAATTTCATATTTGATTCAGTGACTAAATCATTCGTTAATCTCTCTTCAGAGTTCTTAACATTGTTGAACTTATCAGCAGGTTCAGGTTGATTATTGACTACAGCATTGCTATCACTCTGATCACTTCTTTTTTTCTTTTTCTCAGTAACAGTTTCCACAGAGGCAACACAATTACTGTCACCACCCTTTTTAGTAATGCCATCTGTCTGTGAATCTGCAATTCAACAAATATAAAATAAGAGCTAGTCTCGAGATTTTTGTTAAAGAAAGTATATTCTTATCAATTTATTGAAAAATAAAATAAAAATATAAGTAAAGCATAGCATAAAAGTCTCATAAGCATCATCATTGCATGACAGAACTATTATTTTAATTTGATCGCACCTTGCAACTTGAAGCTGTCAGAATTTGTGCTGGCATGACTACTGCATAACAATGAAGTTTAAGTAGCATGAGACCAGAAACTGGAACTTAAGGGGATTCAATAAAAAAATATAAATAAAATAAAATAAAGCAAACATAAGATTTGAAGTAGAAATCAAACATTGAGTACTTTAGGCATCGTGTGACAGAGAGCTGGGGCAGTAAATCCAGTCAATCCCATTCCTGAGATCACTATCTCAAATTATCCAAAACCATTGCACTCTTTAAAGAGTAATGCCAAGACGACTGGTTTTACAGGGTAATCCAAATGGTTTTACTAAAGAATAGCATTACTTTACGGTCAAAGAAACTGTAATTGTCATTATTTGTAATAAATTATCAAAGCCTAAATGTGATTTAAAGAAACACACATAGCAAACACACCCCAAGGATACAGCCTTTGATAGACAGGAACTGGAAAACAATATTTGAAGGCAGGTAGATAACATATGAATAGTCCGGCTTCAATTGTTACAACAAGGGTTCCTTTAGGGCCTGTTTGTGTTGGGTGTCTCTCCTTAGCATGGTTCGAAGTCTCGCTCGTCTCGAATGAGATCTCGCCGAGATGATTCGGTCTCGCCGCTGAACCATCCGATATCTCTCACCGGTACAAATATATTGGGGCAATTACCCCTCTCAAACGAGATTATCGGGATCTCGAACGATCCGTGATAAGATAGGCAAGAACGCGATGATTCGTTTGGATTTGAACGAGAAATCGTTCGAATCGTACGAGAAAGTGCAGCTAGGCAGAGAAGAACATACGGCTTACCTTGATAGTTGATTGTAGCTCGAGCTTCCATTTTCTCTCATCGAGGGTCAGATGAAGAGACCTAGGCTTCATTCTTGCATCGCGTTGTCTCCGGTGGCCAGCATTGGCATCTCTACCGACTCAGGTCGGCGTCGCGGTGTCTCAAGCCGGCGGCAGATCTCGCTGGATCTGGTGGTGGATGGCCTCCGACAACCGACGAGCCCTTACCTCTCCGCACTCTCTCTACCTCTCTCATTTGTCAGTCTCGACTCAAGACTATTTGAGAACCAACGAGGGCCTAAAGGTTTTAATTTTTGGGGAAAAGTTTAGATTAGTGGGGCTGTTGGAAAATAATTTCAGTTAGTAGTCGTTGTTAGTTAAGTCAGTATTCGTTTATTAGAATGTTAGTAGAAAACGACACTCAATTGTAATTATTTTACATAGCCCAACCAATCTAAAATTCCCCTAATTTGTTTTTTTTTTTTTTTTTTCTTTTTTTCAAAGGATTGTTGTGTTGACCGGGATTTTTTATTTTTTATTTGCTTTTTCTTTCTTTTTTTAAACTACAATTAAAAACTTATATGTTCATGGACCTACACTTTTTAAAAAAAAAAAAAAAAAACAAATAATCATGAACTTATAAATATATATTATTTTTTATTTTTTATTTTATAAATAATAATTTTTTTTTTGATAAATGATAATTTTTTTAATTTAAAAAATAATGATTTTTTAAATTAGAAAATTGTTGAACATTTTTTTAATCATCATGAACTTATAAATATGCATAAATAATTTGCAAAATCATTTTTTGTTGATATATGATATTTATTTATGTTCTTTGAAATCATATTAGATATCTAAAACATAAATATAGTGTTTTTTCATGATATATTAGCGCATTAACGCCTATTTTTATGTTTTTTTACCATATTATGTGCCTTGAGTTCATTATTTTGCTTATTTGATGGTTCCAATGTAATCATCATATTTTTTACAAATTTTCTATGAATTTTTTGAATTTTTTCAAACATTTTTTTATGCGTAAAGTTGCATCTCGCCCGAGACGCGATGGGTTAGACAAGACCGAGATGAACGAAACCAAAACGAGACGAGGACTGAGACTGAGACTTTGAACCATGCTCCTTAGTTGAAACCCACTTTGTCAGGTGAAGAATATGTATTGTTGTGGTCCTTGAATCTATAACGCCATTATTTTACCCAATGAAAATTTAACCGGATTTGGGTCCCATGGTTTTTCCCTCAACACCGGAAGGTTTTCCACATAAATTTGGTGTGAATTAAAAATGGAGGATTCTTTTGGGGCCATGATTAAATTGACAGCATCTAAAAACTCAATTTGTAAGCCAAGAATAGAGGTTCTTGTTTCTTATTAATAAAATAAAATAAAATAAGCCAAGAATAGAGGACACTCTTTATTGTAAAGATTTATATTAACCCATCTATGGTAATGTGAGTAGGCCAAAAGAAAAATCCGATAAAAACTGAAAGCTAATGAATAGAAAATGTGTTGCCCATATTCGACAATGATCAGAGCCTTCTCTCCTACCCTCTCTCTTTCTTCTTCTCTCTTTCTATTCTTCTCTTTCTCTTCTGGTTTTACATCAGTGATTCTCATGTGGCTCAAGAAAATAATTCCTATACCATCAAGAAAAATTTAAAACCATATATGAGGGGAAGACAGCGCAAAACAAAGCTTCTTTGATTAGGACAGTTGTAAGTTTAAAATATAAAAATGGACATAGTGTTCTAGAGCACTTAAGTGACTTTCAAGGCTTGGTAAACCAATTGACCATTATGAAAATGGTGCTAAATGATGAGTTGCAACTTGCAAGCACTATTACTTGTAAGTTCACTGCCCAACAATTAGGAAACACTACTTGTGGCACTGAGTAATTCAGCTCCTAATGGTGTGTTGACCATAGAGATGGTTAAAGATAGTATATTCAAAGAAGAAGGTAGAAAGAGGAGGGAATATCTAATGAGTCAAGGGCCCTCGTTACTGCAAAGAATGGGACAAGTAAAAGTAGAAACCTTCAAGGCATAGTTATTAACTGCGTAAGGTGCACTCTAGGCGCAAAGAACTCCTGGGGCCTAGGCGCAAGGCAGAAAAATTAAATAAAAAATAAAAAATAAAAAGCTGCTGGCCTAAGCAAAGTGAGGAGCACATTTTAAAGAAAAATAAATTAAAAATATTTATTAAACAAAAAGAACAAAAAAAATTAATATAGAACAAAAAAAAATGAATTCTTTCATATTTTGGCCTATAAGCTCAATTGGTTAGAGCACTATGAATAGCACAAAGGTTGTAGGTTCAAATTCATAGCTACACCCTACACCCACAAATCACAGCTCTAAATTTTATAAAGACGAAGAAGAAAGAAGAAAAAGCAAGAAAGAAGAAATTTCAGCAACAGGAAAAAGTTGCAGAAGAAAGTTAGTAGAGAAAGAAGAAATTTGTAGGAGGAAAGAAATCTTGGAGAGAAGAAATTTTTAGAAGGAAAAAAAATAGAAGAAAGAATTAGAAGAAGAAGAAGAAGAAGAAGAAGAAAATTGCAGAAGTCAGAAAAAGAAGAGTTCTGTACTTCATTCTTGTTATAATCTAATGGTCATAAAGTTCTCTTAAAAATAAATAAATAAAAATATAAGTGGCTTCATTATGAAGCGCACTTTTTTTGGGGCCTTGGGCTTCGGAAAAAAGCCCGCAAGGCACATCTAAAGCAGAGCCTGACTAAAGGGGCCTCGCCTAAGAATAAAAAAATACCAAGGCTGTGCCTGAGGCACGCTTTTAACCTAAACAGGCGTGAGAAGTCAAGAGAAAATCAAGAGGAAGATCCAAGTCAAGTAAAGGGATAGAAAGCTAACACTACGGCAAGCCAAAGATACAGCCTTTGATAGAAAACTATCACTACAGCAAGCCAAAGAGAAAATGAAAAAAATTGAAAAGAGAACTAAAAGAAAACGACGATGGAAAAGAAGGAAAAGACATAGCTGCAGTTGCTTCCAATGATGGTGATATCATTATTGTTTTTGATGATGTGGCTATGTTGGTATCACAAGTCAAGACTCTCACGAGGTGATTGATTCTAGACCCTCCTTCTATGTTACTTCATGAGAGAACTTCTTTACATACTATAGAAATGGTGACTTTGGTCATGTTCAAATAGGAAATGATGGCACGTCCAAGACTGTAGGAATGGGAGACATTTGTCTAGAAACTAACAATGACTGAAAGTTTGTACTTAAAGACGTGAGGCATGTTCCAGATATCCACCAAAATCTTATTTCTACCGTAAAGCTAGAAGATGAAGGATACAAAAATCAGTTTGGCGATGGGAAATGGAAGCTCTCCAATGGTTCTGTAGTGGTAGCAAGAAGAAAGAAACATTCTACCATTTACATCATGCAAGCTAAGCTGAGCAGAAGTGAATACAGTGGAGAAAAGAAGTATCTACAAAGTTGTGACATAAAAAGCTAGGCAATATGCAAGAAGAATATGCAAATTCTTGCCAGAAAAGGACTTATTCCTGACGTGAAAGGTATGCCTCTTAAAACTTGCGTTCACTGCTTAGTTGGAAAACAACATAGAGTTGCATTTAATAGAACCCCTGGCATCTAGAAAACCTAATGTTCCAAATTTATGTATATTCTTTCTTTTTTCTTTTTCTTTTTTTTTTCTTTTTGATTAACAACAAAGAAATTCTATTGTTTAAAAGGAAAAACAAAGTAGGACAAGAAGTCGACCAAGAAAGCTAAAAGAGAACAACACCTAAATAGCACAAACCACCTTCCAATCACTCTAAATAATAAACAAAGGAATTACCGGAAATGGCCTCAATTTTGAGGCCCAAAAGGAAGCTAAGAAAAAACTCTATCCCATAATGCATCCACCCAATCTTCCTTTCCTTTGAAAATCCTAGCATTCCTCTCCAACCATAAAACCCCCCAAAAAAAATGCCATCATTGCGCATTTCCATAGTGGACTTCTTATCTCTCCCAAGGCCCTCAAATCCAAACTCAAACAACTGTGTGGAATAAAACAGAGCAACCCAGAACTTGCCAATAATCTAAAACAGCCTTTGCCAATTGCCCCAACCCCCCACAACCCCCATGCTGCTGGACAATGCAAAAAGAGATGATCAATAGACTAAGCCTCCCGTCTACACACAATGCACCACTAAGAAAGATAACAAAAAAAAGGTCTTCTCCTCTCAAACATGTCATTGGTATTAATTAATCTGTGAGCCACAGACCAAGCAAACACAAACCTTAAAGAGGCATTTTAGCTTTCAAAATCATCAAAGATGGAGAAAACAGGGGCACACTTGAGACATCAACCAAAACATCAAAGAAAGACTTACAAGAAAACACTCTCGATGAATGGGCTAACCACTTCCTCCTATCTGGAACTAAATCTCTCAAACACAAACCTTTTAAGTAAGGATAACAAGGAGGAAAGCTCAATACACTCCCTATTATTTAGATTGAGAAAAAACCTAAAATCCCAAGTGATAGGGAAAGAAGGAGAAGAAACCATGGAAGAAATACAAGCATTATGAGCTAAATACAAATCATATAATCAAGGAAATAATCCGGAAAAAGACTCATCCCCCCGCAAGACATCTTCCTGCAATAAAATTTTATTACCTCAACCCACAACCAAACTAGTAGACTCCAAGAAATGAGGTAATCCCTGGGAAAGAAATTTCCAAGGACACTCTCTACAATCCATCTTTGAATCCCAACCATTATCTTGAATCCCCATATTTGTACTTTATAACAGCACACCATAAAGAATTAGACTCAAGAGGGAACCTCCATAACCATTTCCCACTTAAAGTAATATTCCTTTCTATAAGATTAACCAAACCGAGCCCCGCCTTTTGCCTTTGACCAAGAATCAACATCACAATTAACTAAATGATCCCTATGCCTTTCCCCAGAACCTTCCCATAAAAAGTCTCTCAACAACTTCTCTAATTTCTTTGCAACATGAACAAGCATTCTAAAAAGAGACATAAAATAAATTGGAATACTAAATAACACCACTTGAACCAGGATTATCCATGGTTCAAAGTCACCAACAAAACCGTGACATCTTGCCCGAGACGGAATGGTCTCGAAGCCTACTGATACGAGACGTTACAGCGGTACCTAAATATCTCGCCAATTTCTCGTCATGCCCGTGATGTTCGTGTCACGTCGTGATCTAGCAGAGATCTCACCGAGACATAAAAATTTAAAAAAAAAAAAAAAAATGCTGCAAAAAGCCCATTGTGCTATGTCTTGATGTCCTCTGATCCTCTCCATTAAATTGAAGCTTTTCCAAAGCTCTATTAAAGTTTTGATGCTCTTTGAAAAATCACAAACCCACAACCCGTGAACCCACGAAACCCCCAAATCTGAAGAGTGAAGAGGTGAAGAATTGAAGATCTAATGTACTTGGAGGAGTGGAGATTGTTCAAGTTTCACAGTCATCGGCTCGTCGCAAATGGCAAGTCAACGACTCGTCACTGCTCCGGTGCTCCCAGTCCGCCTTCCTCAGTCCCTCAAGTAGTCGAGTATCACAGTCCAATTCATCTGTCGTCGTCGGCTCGAGTCTCGCCATCGTCGCAGGTCGTCGGTGTCACTAGTCTGGTGCTCCTAGTCCACCTCCTTCGAGTGTCGAGTAACAGCCCTAGCCCTAGCCCTAGCCCCTAGCCTGAAGCCTGATTTGTTTAAGTGAGCTCATCTTCCTTTATTAATTGTTTAGATATATTAATATTATTAAATTTTTTTTTATTTTTTTGTGGGTAAGTTATTAAGTTGTTCTCTCAAGTCAACTTCTCCTCTCTCTTTCTCCCTCTTTGCTTTTTCTTTTCTTTTTTTTTTTTTGGACCGTATGGTAAAATATATATACATATATATATATATTTTACCCAGTCAAAAAGGGGATTGTTACTTGTTTTGTAGTAATTGGTTTGTTCTTATTTCTTAAGACTTTACTTTAAACTTTTAAACCATATTATTTTCTTTTTTCATTTTTTTGATTGAAAAAAGAGTAAAAAAAATTAATAAATGTGGTTGAAAATAGATAATCTTATCTTTTACCCTTGTAAATGAACTTAATTTAGTAATATATATTGTAAAATATATCTGAGATATACTTCATCAAAAAAAAATATATATCTGAGATATAAATATTGAGTTTCTTATTACTTACACAGCGCGCTACAACCTGTTTTGATACTTTTAACCATTTTATTTGCTCTAGATTATTTGTTTTGCTTGTTTTATGCTTCCAATGTGATTGTCTTATTTTTTTAGATTTTTCTATGATTTTTTTATATTTTTTTTAGCCTTCTTTCATACGTAATGTTGCGTCTCACCCGAGACGTGATGAGATAGCCGCGACCGTGATGACCGTGACCGTTACGTGACGACATCCAAGACCGTGACTTTGAACCATGGGATTAACCTCCCCTTTTTGAAATTAAGGCCTTCTTCCACCCATCTAATCTTTTCGCCACTCTATCAATAATCGAATTCCAAAAAGATCCACATCACGGATTTCCCCCTAAAGGAATCCATAGGTAAATGAAAGGCCATTCACCTATAGAACATCCCAAGGATGCAGCAATCCTATGGATTTTATCAGAATCCCAATTAAGACCCACTAAAAAACTCTTACTCATATTAACCTCTAAACCCGACACTAACTCGAAAACTCGCAAGATAGATTGAAATTTTAAAAACTTCGTCTCATCCCCTGAAGAAAGAATAAAGTGTCATCGACAAATTGCAAATGAGAAACAGACACCTTATCCCTTCCAACCTCAAAAGCATCCACGAAACCCACTTACTTTGCTCTATCCACAACCCTAACCAAACAATCCACAACTAGTGTAAACAAAAATGGAGAAAGCAAGTCACCCTATCTTAGACCCCTAGAGGCATAGAAAGTATTCCCTGGCTTACCATTAGCACAACATAAGAGTTTGAGGAGGACAAGCTCACATATATCCTCTTCATATTTCTCTAAAGCTTTTCTTTTCCATCAAAATCCACAAACTCCCAATCTATATGATCATAAGCCTTTTCAAAATCAGTTTTAAACAAAATACCTTCCTTTTTCAATGACCTATACTCCTCAACTGCTTCGCATGCCACTAAAACTACATCCAAAATCTGACGTCCTTCCACCAAAGCTCCCTTACTATCAAAAATAGTTTCTTCCAAAACCTCTCTCAATCTTGTCAACAAAACTTTGGCCAAAATCTTGTACAACAAAGAGACTAGACTAATAGACCTAAAATCTTTAATCTTCAACGAATCGCCTTTCTTCGGAATGAGACAGATAACAGATGCATTAGTCCAAGCATTCAATACACCATTATTCAAAAACTCCATTAACACCTTCAATAAAGCATCCTTAACAATCTCCCAACAATCTGGAAAAACCGCCATCGTATATCCATTCGAACCTGGCGCCTTATCCCTACAACAATTAAAAACTGCAGCCCTAATTCCCTCCATCTCAAATGGCCTCTCCAACCTTTAAGTACTAGAAACTCCAATTGGACTCCGATTTAAACCATCCCCTATCCACTCCATTAGAAGAATACAAGGAAGAGAAGAAGTTCAAATTTTTAGTAACAATCTGCCCTTGATCCTCAATCATCACCCAATTTGCTACTTCAAGTCTCTTGATAAAATTTGTGCCCATGCTTTGAAAACTAAAGATCAAGTTTTGGAATCAATTAAGTTTTATCAGCTAATGTTGAAAAGGAGATAAGAAAATCTTTGAAATGCACTCATACTGCAATAGTGGTGAGTATAGAGTTCCATTTAGAGAATAGTGCAAAATCCATGGCATCAGGCATGAAAGAACTATCCCTAAAACGCCTCAGCACAATAACATGGCAGAAAGAATGAATAGGTTCATTGTGGAAAGAACGAAATGTATGCTCTCTCATGCTGAGCTATCTAGATCCTTTTGGGGAGGGATTAAACTGGGCTACTAAACGTTGAGTAGGAGCTCCTATTGAAAACTGACATGGCGTAATATATAACTGCCACGTCCCACGCCATAAAAGAAGCATGCTGCTCATTCACCTATTCTAATTCCCTTCTCTCTCTCATTCTCCACTCTCTCTAGTTTGGATAGAGGACTCTTGTAATATTTTACAAAGTGGAAAATTCGGCCAGACTTCAGCTTCATGGTTTTTTCCTCTTTACCGGAGGGTTGTCCACGTAAATTTGGTGTCTTTATGATTGGAGTGATTGCGTTATTTTTTGCTGTTTTTTATGCTTAGTTAATATTTGTGCAATCCTATTTTTTATCACATAGAGGGAAAAATATAGAAATCATTTTCGCTTGCTTGCTTGGTGTTTTTGGTGTATTTTTCTTAACAGTTTGAGTGTCCAAATGGAAATTAAACAACTATAGTTTATTTTACATAGTATTGAAGGCACAAATCCATCATCTTGAAATGGAAAATTCACAAGAATGATGGTCATCATCACAAATGAGACTGAAAACTCAAAACAAAAGCATTTCATGAATCTTCAAAATTCATTCTATAACATCAACTATGATTATAACTCTTAAATTTTTTAAATAGACTCATTCAAGATTATGAATTTGTGCCTTCAATGCTATGTAATATACACTATAATGGTTTATTTCCACTTCGATAATCAAATGGACTTTAGTGTATTGCAGAAGTCTTCATGAATCATAAGCTAAATGATTGCTTCATTGATAGTAATTCAAACAGACAAGAATAAAAAATGTCTCATCTTACCATGTCTCTAAACACTTGTAGTAAATTTCTTCCAAGTCCAGTGAACACCTTTTATAACTGTCATTCTGCACCAAGAGCAAAAGCAAGATCATTTCATTAGCATGAGGAAGTTAAGTTAAATTGAAAACACAAAAAAAAAAAAAAAAAAAAAAAAAAAAAAAAAAAAAGAAGAGTATTGGAGGGGAAAGCCAGATATCTTTATTTGGAAACTAAAAGAATAAAATACATTATGGGCAAATATAAATTAACCAAAACTTCAATGAGATTTTATATATATGAAAAGATTGGAAGGGAAAGCCCGAAATCTATTTTCTAGAAAGACATGCTGTGATGCAAAACAATAACATATATTTTCTTCGTGGAAATGTCAAAGAAATTCCAGACATAACCAAGAAGGTATTGATGTTATGAGACTAACAGTTCATTTTGAGTCATAAAGACTAGAAACTAATTCATTTGCAAATCTAATTTTTGCAAAATACGTTGTTTGGGGTGATAAGATATACTAGAATTGATTTCCAATTCTATTTTTTGAGTTAATTTAATAGAATTGTAAATATGACAAAAGTGGTAGGATTTGGCCAGAATTGATTTCGTTTAAAGCCTCTTTTCATAGACTTCCCATATTACCCTCTTAATTTAAACCATACATCAAGAATGCCCCTTGCACTCTCCTCTCTCGCACAACGCCTCCCCTCACTTTGGTCGTCCATGGCAAAACCAACTCGAGCCATTACTATGACTTCGTCCTCACCCAATCTCTTTGTCAACACCTCACTAAGTCATTTCATCCTCTCTAAGATTTTGTTTTCTTTTGCTGATCAAAAAAAGATTTTGTTTTTTTTTTTTTTTTATGAAGTAAATATGTATTAATAACAAAAAGGGCTTAGCCCAAGTACATGAGACACATACAAGCACTCACCAATACCCCTCCAAAATTTAAGGGAATCAACAAAATTTACAAAAGAGGTGCCCTGGCTATTAGAACAACTAGAATACCACAAAAAAGGGGTCTTAACAAAAGAAGATTTAAGATCAATAATCGAATTTTCCATCCCTTCAAAAGTTCTAAGGTTCCTCTCTCTCCAAACGTACCAAAATCATCTTCACCTCCTTGTCCCCCCCCCCCCCAATCCACCAACCCAACAAGAGATCTTGAGTGGATGAAGGAAGAACCCTTTGGACCCCAAACATAAGCATCCACAAACTTCTAGCCACAATGAAATGCAAGAAAAGATGATCCACCAATTCCGCCTTATCCTTGCACAAAATACACCTATTCAGCATAAGCCAACCTCTAGCAATAAGATGGTCCAAAGTCAAACATTTCCTTCTTCCCACTAACCAACAAAAGAAAGTCATTTTTGTAGGAACTAAAGCAATCCATGTAGTCTTCGCCGGAGGAAAATGAACCCCTTGAGGACTCAAAATATTGTAGAAAGATATCATAGAGAATAACCCTTTATATTCCTTACGCCACACCAAGGAATCATTCTCACCCATTGAAATCTTACTATCATAAAGAACTTGGTAAAACTCTATCACACTCTCCATTTCCCAATTGTTTAAGTGTCAAAAAAAATGACATTCCAATGGTTATCACCATTCACCCCATCCAAATAATCCCTAACCAAAGCATCATTATCCAAAGCAATACAAAACAAGGAAGGGAACTCCAACATTAGGGGCAAATTAGAGCACCACACATCTTTCCAAAATTCCACTCTATTTCCCGCACCCACTTTAAAAACAATGTCTCTAATAAAGTCATTAAAACCTTGCATAATCGCCTTCTAAAGTCCCAAACCATGAGAACTTCGAACCTCCCTAGGCCACCACCACTCACCAATGGCACCATACTTCCAAAACACAACATCCCTCCAGAGGCCTTGCTCACCTTTACCAAATCTCCAAAGCCATTTACCCATAAGAGTTTGATTAGTACAAGAGATGGATCTAACTCCCAAGCCTCCCATAGATTTTGGAAGACACACAGAATTCCAATCCACAAGATGATATTTTCATTCTCCACCCACTCCATTCCACAAGAAATCTCTTCAAAGTTTTTCAATTCTATTAGCGACCGATTTAGGAATTTTATGAATGCCCAAGACATAAAGTAAATAGGAATGCACAACAACACACTTTGAATAAGAGTCAATTTCCCCCCTTTCAATAAATATATCCTTTCTTCCACCCACTAAGCCATTTACCCCTCTTATGAGCATTGGCCACCCTTTAAATAAATAAATAAATAAAAATGTGTCTTCATCAACTTCTTTCAACCAAATAGCTCTTGATTTTTGCCTACAACTGATGTCTTCAAACCGGGCTAGTTTAGCAAATTCCGCTTTAGCCTCCATTCTACTAGCTACTTCCACTTCCGACAAGCCAAGCATCCCTTCTTTCTCATCACACTTGTGAATGATGTCCATCACCCTATCTTTAGATTCCCTCACATTACCAAAAACTTCCATATTCCACACCTTCAAGCTATCCTTCAAAGCCTTTACCTTCTTAGCAAAAACAAAACTAGGAGAACCACGAAAAGAAAAATAACCCCACCAATTATTCACTAAGTCGACAAAACCTTCAACTACTAACCACATATTTTCAAGACAGAAAGGGCCTCTAGTGAATTTTAATCCTACTATCAAGTAATAAAGGCACATGATTGGAAAGCGGTCTAGAAAGAGCAGCTTGAATGACCCTAGGGAAATGTTCCTCCCAAGAAGGCGGAAAAAGGAATCTATCCAATCTTGAAATACTAAGATTTCCCTATTACTCGACCAAGTAAACCAACCCCTGCTAAAGGAGGATCAACCAACTCATTGGACTCCACAAACTGCAAGAACAAACGCATAGCCGCTGAGGGTAGCACACAACCTTTCTTCTCATTTGGAAACTGCACAACATTGAAATCCCCTACTACACACCACAGAAGACTCCATTTGGATCTAAACTCCTCTAATTCCACCCAAAAAGAAGCCCTACACATGTCATTGTTAAGACAGTAGACCCCGTCATTACCCATTCAAAGCCATCATCTCATTCTTAAAAATGCAAGAAATAGAAAATAAGCCAAAACCCACATCCAACTTCGAAATAACCCTACTATCCCACATAATCACCACTCCCCCGGCCGTACCTGGAACCCCCAACTCCACCAAACTCATAAAACTACCCGCCCAGAGATCCCTAAAAACTTCTCTGCTGATTGATTCAATTTTTGTTTCTTGAAAGACCACTACATCCCCTTTCCACTTCTTCAAAGCTGATTTGATTCTCCTCCTTCTTTCCCTTCTATTTATCCCTCTTACATTCCAACAAATAATTGTAGCCTCATAAAATAACCATGTCTAGAATGCGGCCCACCCTATTCGCATCCCCCTCCAGAGATCTCCTTCCTTCCCTACTCTCATAATTAAGTGCACTTGATATAACTTTGCATCAAGTGCATTCCAAAACTCTTACCCTCAACTCATATTTTTTGAAACCAACCATTGGAGTAGATAGCCTTCTTATATAGGCGATCCATACCAAAAATCAAGTTGATCCGAGATTGCTTGTTACATTTTTCAATCAATAACAATCATTCATTTATGGACATTTATGAATGAGGTGGCTCTAAATCTCGGATCAATATGATTTTTGGGATGCATGACCTACATATGAATCAACTTGCAGATAAGAGTTTTGGACTGCACTTGATGCAAAGTTACATCAAGTGCACTTGATATATATATATATATATATATATATATGGTCAAGTAAGAAATATAAGTTATATAAGCTATTAGCAACCGCATTGGGGGTTGTACCCCATGCATTGACAGGTTACGGGGTACATGGGCTCAATGCACAAGGTACAACCCCCAATGCATGGTGCTGATATCACTTATATAAGCACATTCTTACCTGATCGGGACTGTATATATAATTATAGATATGTATGTGTATATATATATATATATATATATATATATATATATAGATATGAGAAGAAAAAAATGTTTATAGTTTGATATAGAGCACTATATATATTTGTTGATTCTCATCAAGTGCTTATTCCAAATAGGGGTAATGCAGAAAATAAACCTAATTAAATCATTATCAGCTTCATTCGGCACACTAGAATCGAGTAAACTTGATTTAGAATATCAATTCATTAGCTTTATTCCAAACAGGTGAATTAGAATTTTGAATCAGTTTTATTCTACTCTATTCTGGTGAAATCAATTCTATTCTATTTAGAATTGGTTCCAAAGGAAGTGTAAGAATGAATTAGTTATTGCATTTTATTTCCTAAACACGCTCTCTGGAACCCAACGCCATACGTCTGAAATTGAGAGCTCTTCTATCTAAATTAATAAGATAAAACAAAAAATTACTCTTCAACTACTTTGGGTAGCCAAGCTAAAACCTCCACTCAACGGAGCAAGCTGACTTCAGTCATCAATTTTCGGATAGGAAAACAACCAAAAAGGAAAAAGAAAATACACCTAAGACCCAACATTTTCTTTTCTATTCCTGCGTTTGCTCAGCAACGAGAGAGACATAGAGATGATGATGTTGATGTTACCTCATCGAGCTTTGCTTCGGATCGAAACCTTTTAAGGGTTTTGGAGAAGCCATTGCGCTGAAGAAACTGGAGTACGGAGTGGAGAAGAAGAGTCTTTGGGTCAGGTTTTAGGGTGAAGGCTTGTTTGTCTGTGGAGGCCCTTTCGGAACAAGGCTTGTCGATATGGTGCTTCATGTTAGGATTTGCAAGCATAACTTGGCGAGGCTTCAATGCAAGTAAGGTAGTGAGGTCTGTGTTTTTGGCTTGTGTTTGGAGCATAAATATATATATATATATATATATGGACGTCTTTCTCTACAGAGTCCTGAGTTTCTCTTCACAATAACATCCGAGTGGAGAGAAGGAGAGAAATAAGCGAATTAGGGTTCCATGGTGTGTAAGTTGGAATATCAATTCAGACGGATCATTTGAGGAAATTACAAATAGGACCCGGTTTTTTTTTTTTGTTTTTCTTTTGGGTACATTCCACCCGCCTTAACCTATCTTACTTTATGTAATGGCAATGGGATTATTTTTGTGAAAACTTTTTATATTTTTCATAAACTTTAAAAAATCTATCACCTATACTATTTATCTATCTATCTATATCTATACTACCTATAAAAAACTGAATATGAGAAAAACTTTTGATTGACTAATATATCCTTATTTTAAATTTTAAATACACAACTACCTTTTTGCACCCTTTTAATCTTATTATAATTGAATAAATGACAACTACTATTGTAGTACAGTTTATATAGGAGACATCTATATTCTTATAGTCAAGGATTTAAATATCGATATCGATGGACATATCGAGGGTCTAAAAACATGGATATATCGGACATATCGATGGATATATCGAAAGTTTCGATATCGATTTAAAGATACGACGGATATTGTTAGTTAAACATATATATTTCCATTGAAACTCTGAAAACAATGATTAGACTCTAATAAAGTTTAAAATCAAAATATTACAATTTAAATGTATATTAGATAAGTATGTATTATTTAGGGTATAAAAATTGTGCCACATTGAGCCAAAGAATAAATATTTTAACAAAGTAAATGAAAGTTGTTGTTTCATAACACTAATTTAAGCCATTAGAATAATTGAAATATTTATATAAATCAATACTAAAGAAGTAGGAGTTGATAATTTTGACACAATAACAAGAAAATGAATATCTTGATATCGTCGATATATATCCTCGATATAGTGGATATATTTGATATAACGATGATACCATGTGAAAGAAAGAAGATATTATGGATATATCGAGACATATCGAGAGTTTATCAATAATATCGAAAATATCGACAATATCATAAAGATATTTTGCGAAAAAGATATGTCAGTTATATATCGTATCGAGGGGTACGGATACACAGATATATCGTGGATATATCGAAGATATCGTGGATATTTTAATCCATGCTTATAGTTAACTTATATAGGAAACATTTCTCTTTATATTTCATTAGAGTTCTATGCAAGGTCATTATTTTCAATAATGATTAATTTTTTTATTTAAATTTTCATTTCAAATTGTTGAAGTTTTGTGGTTAATCAATATAATATTGTGTTACTATATATTATTGAGAATTATTATATTATAAATTTATTTGTAACTAACTAAAATTTTTCAAATTAGTTATACTACTCACTATAAGTTTCATTAGAAGTAAAAATCTAACCAAACTGATATTAATATCTAATTCTTTAAAAATTATTATTTCATTTATATATATTTCATATTATTAAAAAATAATCACGTGCAACGCACGTGTGCCTACATCTAGTCTATCTATATGTATATTCTATACTACCTATAAAAGTTTGTATCTTAGAAAAGCTTTTGATTGACCATTACATCCTTATTTTAAATTTTAAATACTTATTTGCCCCCCATATTTAACCAATTAAGAATGTTTATTTTCCAACAAAAAAAAAAAAGGACAAAGAAAGTGTTCATTTCTTGAATTCTACACAACCTCTACTACTCTGCATGTCTCCTAACCAACTTCTTATTCCTACCATGACTCCCAGCCGTTGAAAAAATTTTGACCTATTGTGTTGAGCATCCATTTTAATGACTCAAATCAATAAAAGTACCCTTTAGTTGAGACAAACTCTCAAACAAATATATAATACTACTTGTATCAAATCATAAAACCCTAAAACATGCTGAAGGGAAAGAGAAAAGGAAAGTAAAGGTGACAAACTCAAGAAAAAGAGGATGGAGAAGAGACTGTCCACGATAAGAAGAGTGGAGTACGAATCAAGTCTCATGCCTTAAACCATATTTAGGTAAAAACTACTATTGTGACGTTAGGGGTATTCGTGGTTCGGTTTAGTTCGGTTTTTAAGGTAGATTTCAAATCAAACCATTATACTTCGATTTTGTTCTTATCAAACCAAAACCAAACCATACTATAAAAAAAAAAACCAAACCAAAACCAACATTTGATTCGGTTCGGTTTCGGTTTTAACCTATCAAGTAACAACAAATCATCATGAATAATTATTTACCCCTAACAAAATGGAAAGAATAACAATCTAAACTCCAAATAAAAATAGTTTTAATAAAAGCATTATATTAACAACTAAAAAAAGCATTAAACATTATATCAAAATGAAAACAAAGAGAGAAAGGCATGGAATAGAGAGCGAGAGGCTAAGAGCAAAGTAGTGAACTTTGGTTTGACTACTAACTCAGGAGGTTTTGTATTCCTACTACGGTACTACCTATTTTACCCTTATTTGAATAGAAAATTTACAAACTAAACTTTAATATATAATATATAATTTTAATTTTATATAATATATATATATATATATATATATATATATATATATATATATATATATTTTATATTTTTATATTTTTGGTTTTTCGGTTTGGTTTGGTTTTTTAAAAATGAAAATCAAAACTAAACAAATTTAATTCAGTTTTCTAAAATAAGAAGCAAAACCAAACCTAAGAAAATAAAAACCAAGTGTGGTTTGATTTGGTTCTCGGTTTTAATCTAAACCATGAACACCCCTAGGTTGTTTAAGTTGTTGGACTAACAACATGGACAAACATCATGCAATATATCTATGGACTAGGACAAAAGTAGCGAGCTCATCCAAGGCATGGGTCAAGAGTTTCTTGAGACTAGGGTTCCACGGCGTAGGGGGCAGTTCTTGTTTTGTACAGTAAGCATAAGGTGCCTATGGGAATTTAGTGGTAATTTATTTATTTATTTATTAAACTTTGCAATCTTTGCTTGAATGACCAATTCAACTTTATGTATATATATTGATTGATAATCATGTGAAGGGAGGGGGAAAAAAATGAAACTTTGCAATCCTGCTTGAATCGCTAAATTAAAATAAAAATAAAAATAAATAAAAAAACAAACAAACAAACATATATATATATATATATATATATGCTAGCTTCAGAACCCATGTGATGCACAGATATATTTATAAAAATAATATTATTAAAAAATTAAAATTTTAACAAAACATTTATTCTCTAAAATAATAAAATGTATTTGTTAATATAATATGTCAATTAAATTTATAAGATATAGACAAAAATAAATTAAATAGTTACATCAAAATAATCTTTGGTGCGATATTAGCGTAATGTATCACACAAAATTTGTATATATTTCCAAAAAGGAAAAAAGAAGAAAAGTTAATGGTGGAATGTTGTGAAAAAATGAAAGAGGTGACACGTTATGGTATTTGGTAGAAAAAGATTATGACTCTCAAGAGCTTAGTCCATCTCATGGTCATGGTTTTGATATGTTAGTATGTATTCCGATGTATCGCGTTTTTTTTTTAAAATTTTAAAAATCATCATTGCCTCTATTTGTCTATCTATCTTATTATAATTATTTCTAATTTTATACTTTCAATTTTGGGAGAGGAGATGAATAGGCACATAAAAACAAAGAGGGTTTTGATATGTTAATACACATTCCGGCATGTCGCGATTTCTTTTTTAATCATCATTGCCTCTATTTTTCTCTTTTTTTTTATTATAACTATTTATAATTTTATGCATTCAATTTTTGGGAGAAGAGATAAATAGGCATAAAGAAAAAAAGAAATATGATATAGTCTACTAAGTTTGGGTTAAACATTGTATAGCATAGGCTTTCCGATTCTCCTATGTACATAAAAACAAAGAGATATGCAATATATACCAAGTGTCAACCTACCTATACCATATGAAAAAGAGCAGTGAAAACCCAAAAAAAAAAAAAGGGTTAGAGAATTTATCTTTTGGTGATCACTTCTCAACTTAATACCAAACATGGAAAATTAGTAGTCCTTTTGAAGCACATATACAATCAATTTGTAGCACGTTGGCAGATAACATTCTTTCTTTGGTATTAAGTTGGAAATTAATCACTGAAAAGTAATTTCTGGAGAAATTAAACTTTTGGAGAAATTACTTTTCAGTGACAATTACCCAACTCAATATGAAACAAAGAAAAGTGATAATTATTTGGAAAAATTAGCAAAAAATCCACTTTGTAAGACTTATAAAAGCATAAGTCTATGCAAAAAACTTATGCAGCCATAAGTCCACTTTTAAGTAAAACATGAAAGTTTTGTGCGAGTATCAAATGTGTAAAGTCATTATTACCCATGAGTGTTATTTTTTGTTTGCAAACTTTAAAATGGCATAACTTTTGTTCTACATAATAGTTTTTGATAAAATTTATATGTTTAGAATTTATTTGTAGAGACTTTTAAAAGAAGACCCATAATGAAAATGAAATTATGTATTAAAAAAAAAAAAACAATTAGATTGACTGCATGTATATATTTCAAAACAATTAAAATAGTTTATCTAAATATTTCTATAAAATTTGTTAAACCAAGTGTTTGTGCCTAAATTTAACTTATTAAAATAGTTAAATATACGTGATTGTGATTAATTTAAAATCTTCGGAGTGAGTTATGTGAAATAGTTTTGAAAAAACAATTATATCTTGAATGTTTATGTAATCTAACTTCAATATCTCATACAAATAGTTAAATCTAAGTGTTTGTGATTAATTTAATTTATTAAAACCTTATATTTATGAGATTATGATTAAATTTAACATTTTGAAGTGGGTATTATGAAACAGTTACATATAATTTTTTTTTACTAAATTTTGAATATTTTTTATAATATGACTTAAATATATTATGAAAACAAATAATTTTTAGTATTTGTAACTAAATTTTAACGTATTAAATTGGTTTGTGACTAAATTGAGCTCTTTAATATGGATTTTTTGAAACAGTTGCATATAACTGTTTTCTATGGGTGTGATAAGGGAAACGATGAATTAAGAAGAGGCTAAGTAAAGTTGGCTTCCATATAAAAAGAGCACGTACTATCAAACCTTCCACCATTAGACAAATGCATTAACTTTCCTGCTACATATTGCTTTGTGGTAGAATATATAAGAGCATCATTGCTCCTACACCAATCACCTCATTGAATTCCTTGTCATCATGTAAATATCTATGTTTTAAAAATTATATAGTGTTTTTGGTTCCCAAGAAAATCTAGCAAAAAACAAAAGAAAAACGATATTGATTTCACAGATCTGAGTGTTACTTTAGATTAGTTTTTTTTGAGAATTTGACAACAACAACAGCTTGATGGCATGATGGATTTATGGTGACAAAATGGATGCTTGAAGTCACCATGCTTACAGCTTCAAGGAGAAGGCGCACAAGTTGCCACTTCAAGGAGATGCACACAGGTTTAACATTTTGTTTTGTTAGGGAGCCAGATTACGCTGTGGGTAAAGGTATTTTGGTATGAAAAATCTAAGGTGGACTTAAGGCTACATAAGAATTTTTTATGGACTTATGCTTACACAAGTCCTATTTTATGGACCTATGGCAAAAGTCCACTATACAGTGAATTTATAACAAGTTGATAGATATTATTCTTTTTTGGTATTAGGTTGGAAAGTGGTCACTAAAATGTAATTTTTGCATTTTTCTCTAACTGCACTGTTTCAGCATCTGTTTTGAAAAAAAAAATTCATAACTTGACACATGGCTTTAACAGGGAGCCATTCAAAAAAATTCATAACTTGACACGTGGCTTTAACAGGGAGCCATTCTTCCGTTATATATATATATATATTTATTTATTTATATTTATGTGTTGATAATCATGTGAAGGGAGAAAAAAAAAATTATAGATGAAACTCAATGTGAGGGAAAAAAAAAGTATAGAAAACTCTTCACTATTTTTTCAATCTCTGCGTGACCTCAAAAAAAAAAAAATGTAGATAATGACCCCATAAGAAAACAAGACCAATAAAAAAAAAAAAAAAAACCAGAAAAACTATATTATAAGGAATCAATTTTGCTTAAAAAAAAAAAAAAAAAACCAAGAACCTATTTATGAACAAGTTTACCTTGCAAAGATCAAAGATCATACCTTTATAGTGGACGACAATAGCATCGACTAAATAGAGGAATTCAAAGAAAAAACGAAACAAAGAGAAAAAGAATCAGTGGAAATTGTTAGAAAATTTTATAAATGAAAAACACACACACACACACCCAAAAAAAAAAAAAAAAAAGGAGGAGAAGAATTCAAAGATCATCATCGAATCTTGATAGCTGTTCATGATAGAAAAAGTATGATTGAGAGAAAATAGCTTGTTTTTGTTCATAAGATTGGGTAATTTTGATGATAAGACAAAAAGAGAAGGAACATGGAGGGGAGAGGATTGATGGCTGTAAATGAGAGGGGATGAGAGTATGACTAGTTGAAAGAAACGTGGTGGGAAGGGGTGTTGGCCATATTGTGGATTTTCATGGTGAGTGAGAAAGCGGGTTTTGACCGTTTGTGAAATTAATGGATATAATTGTGATAATGGGAACAATTAATAGTTGTGATTGTGATTGTAATTGTGAGAGTAAATGATTGTGGTCTCATTATACGACATATTTTACAACGAATAGACTAAATAATATTAAAATAAGCGAAATGATTCTTGGGACCAAACCCACAAGCCAACATGTTAGGCGAACCCTCAAGGTAAAATGGTCTATGTACAATAATGACATATTTATTTATTTATTTTAACATAAATAAATGTGTAAGTGATTATATTGAAAATAGTTCACGTGAAATGCACGTGTGCACTAACTAGTGTAAATTAAAAGGGATTTTAGCCATATCCTCCTAGTATAAGACACCTTTTACAATAAACCCAAAACAAATTTGTTTCTCTCAGAACCCTTTTTGAGCATGAATGGACCAAAATACATTTTATATACAGCTAACCCATCGTTCTCCCTCATTCTCACCCTATGCTCTCTCTCTCTCTCTCTCTTTTTTGCTGTTCTCTTTCTCTTCCATGGTTACCATCGGTGACGACTTCCACCAGCGATCGAACTCCGACCATCTATCGACCATTGTTCGACCTCCAACGACCCTATCCTTCTCCATCTCTAGCAACCTCTATGAGATTTGTGATTCTCCTATGCCTTCATCTCAGCAAAAAAGCAAGCCCGAGCTCATCACACCAGTTAGATCACCATCTTCTTTATTCATCTTCTCTTCTTTTTTTTCTTTGAAACCTGTTCCTGTTTAGAATGGAGAAAAAATGGCATAATATAAAATGTTATTTACAAAAAATTGCAAAATTCATCTGAAAACTGTTACATTTTACTATTTGTGCTATTGAAATTTTTACAGCAAATAGTAACAGTTCACTATGTTAGCTATAAAAAACAACATTTCTTGTGCTACTAAAATTTGTACAACAAATAGTAATAGTTTACTATGTTGGCTATAAAAAATAGCATTTCTCGTTCTACTAAAATTTCTACAGCAAATAATAATAGTTTACCATTTTGGCTATAAAAAACAACATTTTTTGTGCTATTAAAATTTTTACAGCAAATAGTAATAGTTTACTATTTCGGCTATAAAAAACTGTTGTTTCTCATGCTACTAAAATTTCTATAAGAAATAATAATAGTTTATTATTTTTGCTATAAAAAATAGCATTTTTCATGCTATTAAAATTTTTACAGCAAATAGTAACAATTTACTATTTTGGCTATAAAACACAGCAGCAAATAGTAACAGATTACTATTTTGGCTATAAAACACAGCATTTCAAGTGCTATTAAAATTTTTATAGCAAATAGTAACAGTTTACTATTATGGCTATAAAAAACAGCATTTCTCGTGCTACTAAAAATTCTACAGCAGATAGTCATGGTTGAATAAAAACTTTAAAAAAGAAGAAAGGAAGAAGATAGCCATGGTTGAACTTTGGCCAGATCTGGTGGGATAAAGAAAAAAAAACGAAAAGAAGAAGAAGAAGAAGAAGAAGATGACAAAGAAGAAACAAAGGACAGCCATGGCTAGCTTGTAACAGATTTGGTGAGGGTGGGAGAAGAGAGAGACAGAAGAGAATGATAGGTGGTGGAAGTGGAGATGGTAATCGGTGGCCTATTAGAGAAGAGGCGTTGCTTGGCCGTCGTCGAAGAGATGTTGCCGGTCAGAAACATGGGAAAATAGTAGCCATTGTCGGAGAAGAGCCGTCATCGGTGGGAGTTGTTGTTGGTGGAACCATGTGAGAGAGGAATAAGCCAAAACAAATCTGATAAATAGAAAAGGCTAAAACAAGAATTTCTAAAAAATGGTTTTCTTTATACTGAAAGAATATCTGAAAAATGGGGTTATGGAATTAAAAATTCTTATGGTGGGTTTATTGTTAAAAGCAGTCCCCTATTAGGGATAATTGCTAATTTCCCCTAAATTAAATGAGGGCTTAAAGTACTTTATATGATGGCAATAGCCTCCCTCTTACATTGTAGATCATGGGCAACATTGGGCAAGGCCTACGATAGCCAACCCATCCCATTGTAAATTACCGAGCCGCTCTTGGAAACAACATTTAACATCACCACCTCGTTGGTAAGCTAATTGGCAATAATTTTTAAGAAAATTTGGTTAAAATCCCTCCTAACTTTCCACTATGATTATGAGTCCAAGCCATAAGTTTCTAATTCCTAAGTTCCTGATTTTTAATTATTTATTGGTTAAATTCCATCTTTATTATTAATTGACAGATTCGTCCTTATAAAAAATTTAAAATCTAGCTCAAAATTTTCAATATACTTGCCTGACTTTGAAACATAAACCCATGATGAATAGGAAATTATGTATAAAAAAAATTAAAAAATTGACGAAATTTCACTATTAATTGCTCAATTGATAATGAATTATTGTTGATTGCTCAATTGACAATGAATTTCACTATTAATTGAGTAATTGACAAACAATTAACAATGAATTTCACTTTGTCAGTATCAATTGCTCAATTGACAATGAATTGCTCAATTTCACTTGTGTTACCAAAAATTCTTACTGGGCCAATCGCTGGAACTCCGTGGAGGATCCAACCTGATAAACCCAACAAGAGTGTCTGATTTTCCTTCTAAAACCCTCACTAGCACCAAATGAGTTGGATCGTTTTTCCTGAATCTCACACTAGTGTGGTGCCTGCCAAAGACACTCCGATGCAAAAGTCAGAAATGTATTAGGGGAGTGTGAATGATAGAGTCATATACTACCTTCTCCGATCCATCTTGCTGGTTTCAATTAAATTATTTCTTCTCATGATATTCTTCTTGGAGAACTACAACTCATATTTATATTAGTAAAGGTTAGATAAAGAATACAGGCACTAGTAATCCCCCATCTCTTGTAGCTCGATTATTAAAGTTCGACTAAAATCTAAGATAAATGACAAAGTTGGCCTCTATATATAACTAAGGGAAAGTTTAATAACGTGCAATGTATTTTTGCAACTAAAAAAAAAATTTATATATTCTTTTGAGATAGCTCTTGTATTTTTACGAGGTTAGATTGAGAAATTTTTAAAAAATAAAAATAAAATAAAAGTAATCAGGTTCGCACCTTCCTTGGTTAGGATTGATCACATCTATAGTTTAAGAAGATCTATGAAGAGTTAGACGTGTTCTTTGGGAAAATTAAAGAGATATGATATATTTATGAATCTAATTTTGTCCAATTTCTCAATATAGTGAAATTTCTCAATTGTATTGCAAATTGTTTTTAAAACATGTAAAATTTCTTTGTTTGAAATTTCGCTATCCAATATGTAAAATTTCTCAACTGGATAGTGAAATGTCATTCAACATAGTGAAATTTCTCTGTCTAATCAATTCGATACTACAATTTCTCCATTAGACTACGAAATTACTTTATAAGACAATGAAATTTTACTCAACATAGAAATTTATTTGTTTGAAAGTTTGCCAATTTTTGCAAACACAATTTCATGTTTATCATAGTTCTTATTTCAAAGATCTTGACAAGTAAATTTAAAAACTATAAGTTTTATTAGTAAAAAATTATGCTATTTTGAAGTTTGGATTTCACCAAAAAGAAATTTAAAAAAAAAAAAAAAGTAACTAAGATCATAAAATCATTACAAATTCTTTCGTATCTTGTGACTATGTGGTTGTTAAAGGGCAAAACTCTCTTTTAAAAATGTTGACAATTAAAACATTTTCACTGATCGGAAAACATTTTAAAACTCAAGGACCTTAATTACCCGTTGTGATCACCCTGTTCTATGTTCCCTTATGCGTTGTAACCCAATTTCATAATATTTTATTAGCCTCTTCAACAAAGAGAACTTCATACTTTTGATTTATTAAAAGCCAAATTAATTACAACATTAAATCTTATCTCCAAAAAAGAACAACATCATAAATACTTACATTATGAAATCCAATCCTTAAAAATCGAACAAGCCTTACAAACTCAAGAATTAAAAACAAAAATTAAACAATTTCATAATCTATTAAAAAATACGGTTTGCTCTGATTTACCCAATGCCTTTTGGAACAGGAAAAAATATACAGTAAATTTACCTTATGAACTAGATTTTAAAGAATCTCAAATTCCCACAAAAGCTAGACCAATTCAAATGAATCAACAACTTTTAGAATATTGTAAAAAAGAAATTCAGGGATTATTAAAGAAAAACTTAATCAGGAAAAGCAAATCTCCATGGAGTTGCTCAGTTTTTTATGTTAATAAACCTGCCGAAATAGAAAGAGGAGCTCAAAGATTAGTCATTAATTATAAACCTTTAAACAAAGTTTTACAATGGATCAAATATCCCATTCCTAATAAACAAGACCTATTAAACAGATTATACAATGCAAAAATATTTTCCAAATTTGACATGAAATCTAGTTTTTGGCTGATTCAACTCAAAGAGGAAGACAGGTACAAAACTGCATTTAATGTATCATTTGGTCAATATGAATAGAATGTTATGCCATTTGGACTAAAAAATGCTTTATCAGAATTTCAAAATATTATGAATAACATTTTTAATCCATATTCAGTATGGTCTATAGTTTATATAGATGATGTTCTAATATATTCTGAAAATATTGAACAACATTGGAAACATTTGTTTACATTTTTAAACATTATTAAAAAGAATGGTTTAGTTCTTTCAAAATCAAAAATAAAATTATTTCAAACAAAAGTTAGATTCTTAAGCCACAATATTCATAATGGAACAATAATTCCCATTGAAAGAAGCCTTGAATTCTCAAGTAAATTTACAGATGAAATTAAAGATAAACATCAACTACAAAGATTTTTGGGAAGTCTCAATTATATTGGAAATTTTTACCAAGATCTACACAGATTGTGTAAACCATTATACGACAGACTTAAGAAAATCCTCCAGCATGGTCTCAACACCATACTAACATTGTCAAACTAATAAAATCAAGAATAACCCATTTACCATTATTACACATTGCTAATCCTCAAGCTTTTAAAATAGTTGAAACAGATGCTTCAGATATAGGATATGGTGGTATTCTCAAGCAAAGATTAGAAAGAGAACAATTAGTATGTTTTACTTCAGGTGTTTGAAATTCTTCTCAAAAGAATTACAGTACCATTAAAAAAGAGATTTTAAGTATTGTTTTATGTGTTTCCAAATTTCAATATGATCTTTTAAATCAGCCATTTCTTATTCGTGTTGATTGTAAGAATGCCAAAATAGTTTTAGAAAAAGATCAAAAATATTGCTTCAAAACAAATATTTGCCAGATGGCAAGCCATTTTAAGTGTTTTTGATTTTGAAATCGAATTCATCAAAGGAGAAAACAATAGCCTTCCTGATTTTCTCCCACGGGAATTCTTGCAGGTTCCCATGGGTGACAAACCCAAACCAACTAGTAAAACAGATTATGCGATGCATAAGAAGGAATCCCTTTCTTCCAAAACTTCCAGTTCTCTAGTACATTATGCACAACAACATGGCATCCAAGGCCTTCGGCCTCCAGGCATTCGGCCTCAATTGTCCCCTTCTGGGAAACAATCTTATTCAATTCCAACTACTCCCAATCCATTTGCACCATTAGATTATCCAGAACTTCCTCTATCAAAACCCCCAACCGATACCAAAATGGCAGCCAGTCCTTCTTCATCCCAAACAATTTCCAATCTAGCCCAATTTGATGAACCAGGGAATGTTAACCCTTCTTCATACATTTATAATAAAAGCCTTTTGCCCATTCTTGCCATTGAACCCGAATTCAAGTCAGTAACTACTCTACAAATCTCCCAGCAAATATTCCTTCCCGAAAGACATTGGCTTTCTCTTATTGGCGACAAATCCCAAAACTATTACGAATTTATCCTTGTGGATACTGATTCTGTTGTCATCACTCATGTTCCAAATAAAGAAGTTGCAAACCATTCTAAGTGTAGGATCCTTAAGGTCCTCTCTTATTCTGACTGGAACCAAGCTCTTCATACTCCAAAAAGATTTTCACAAGAACATTATCTTCCAGCCTATACTTACTTTGATTATATTAATGCCTGGTATAAAACCTTTTCTTTTCAGAATTCCAATAGGAATCATTCTTGGTTCCTCCATTTTTGCCATAGCACCATTCTAAAATATCTAGCTTGGTTTAACTAATGGTTTTCATGGTATGGCCCAGATAATAGAATGCTTCCTCCTCTCGTCCTAGAAGGATTTGAACATTTCTTTAACCACTATTTGTTCCCAGGACAAGAACATAGTCCTCCATTACTCATTTTCCTTATGCTTTTCCAACTCCCTTGGATTTCTAAATGGGATTATGTAATTTCTCCCATTGGAAGTAATCCTCCAACTCCTTATCTATGCCGAAGATTCTCATTTAAATGGTGGGATAAAGCTGTTGCTCAGAAAGCTTATGTTTCCAACATTATTTTATATCTCCATAAAAATCCATCTGTCTGTAAGACCCCAGTTCAAACAGACTCAAGCAGTGAATTTTTAGTTGTCAAGTCCAAACAACAAGCAAAGATAGCATCTGCCAGATCCAAAGCAGAATATAAACAACATTTGCGTGAAGCTCTATCACAAGTTGATTCAGACGAAGAACATTCACATGAAGCTTCTTCCCATCCATTCTATCAAAATGAAGATGATTGCTATGGTATCGAGTTCTTTTCTCAGATGTAAAGCATCTGACATTCCAGCTTTTAATTTGCACAGTACAAGTTTTAAGCCAGCTGGCTTCCATGGCTTAAGCACCGACACTCAAATCCATTAGCCCAACTTCTGGATTCCATTTTCCTCGTGATTCTACAGTCATCCGACAGCATCATTCTATAAGGACAGCTTTCTGCACCATCAAACAATATTAGTACATATTCTTGTAAGTAAAAAAAAAAAAAAAAAGTATAGATTCCAGAGAAGTGCTCCAGCACATTATTGCTCTCGTCATTATTGCTCCAGGACATTATTTCACTCCAGAACATTATCGCTCACTTTTCAAGATTCTAGAGAAGTGCTCCAGAACATTATTGCTCACTTTTCACTATTTCCAGCATGCCAATGTCTGCCACATATCTTCGTTCCAGCTCATTAAAATCTATTTAGACTGATTCACAAACACAAAGGGACAATCAGGAAAAAGAGGACAAGACAGCACATTCACGGGTGTATTTGAAATCCATCCAAGCTTAGGTTATATATATAGGAACCAAACTAGTTGGTTCGGCATCCTATCTTTTGTAATCTCTCTTCTATCTTGTAACCTTTCTCTAGCTCTGTATCCACAACCCCCTTTTCTTACTATAAGCCTTGTGAGGACTCGAGGTTTGATTGATAAGGATTTTGGGTTGGAATGTGATAGGGTAAAGTTTAGTGAGCCACACACTTCTTTTTGTGCATGTTGAACAATTTAGTTGACTATAGGGATATATAGTCGACTATATTATTAGGCAGAATGAGCTACATACTTCTTTTTGGCATGCTGAATAATTTAGTTGACTGTAGGGACTTATAGTTGACTATATCGTTAGGCAGAATTTGTTTTATGCCTGATGAGAAATTTAGCTGACTATAGGGACTTATAGTCGACCATATTGTCAGGCAGAATGCTATGATACTATTCAAGGGGAGTTTTAGTCGACTATAACTCATTATAGTCAACTAAAACGCGCGATTTTGCTGAAAAACAAGATTTTTATGGGGTAAAAAGACTATTATACCCCTCACTTATACTTCCTCTATAAACACGACCCTTGAGGGGTTTCCACCCATTCTTCTCAGCCGAGAGAAAGAGTGAGAGAGAGAGAAAGAGAAGGAGAGTGGCAGGGAGAAAGGAGAGGCCGACGGTGAAGCACGCGACCTCACGGAGCTCCAATCTTATGATTTTCACCTCGATCTATGTGTGTACACCCTTAGATTCACGTTTCTAGCTACCATTTGAGAGGTAGGTGCATTTTTCATGGTTGTAGACCATGGTATGCATGATTTGGTATATTATTATGGGTTTTTGCATGTTTACATGATAAGATATATGTTTACATGGGATTGGGGTTTGAATTTCTTAAAAATTCATACATTTGGGAAACTAGGGTTTTGATTTATACCCTATTTATCTACATTTGTGTTGTTTTGCATACCTTCACACGATTTGGGGTACAATGGGTTGATTCTGAAAACCTATTTGTTAAACTTTTTTTGCAATTAATTATTTAGGAGTCACTTTTATATATGTTTTGGAAACCCATTCTTCTACCATTACAAATAAAATGGTTTTAGAAGATCAATATGTAAATGGATGTGATGAAAAGGGGTACTTTCCGGTTTTAATGACCGTAGTGTTCCCGAAATGAGGTTACTTTCTGGATCCACATAGGATTCATAGTTTTTCCTCAATATGAGGTTACTTTCTGGACCCATGTAGGGATCCATAGTGTTTCTTCTTATTTCCGCGCGCGAGGGCCTCGCATGACCTGGGGAGGATTATTCAGTTTAAGAGACTGATGTTATGGATTGCCAGATATGGCGGAATTATGTTGTGGATGATTTTCACGTTCTCCTATGTATATTATTTTTTTTTAATTTGTGATATGCAACTTCTTGATATCTCATGTTATTTAATTGTTCAAAATGGTTCTAAAACCTTGATATACAACTTTGAAAAATGTATCCTATTGAGTTTATGCTCACGCCTATATTTTTAAAACCTTTTGCAGACCTTGAGCAAAGTAAGGATGACTCTTATGGGGAGGCATCACCTCGGGCTTAGCATAAGCATTGCATTTTTGGATGTTGTGTGAATGTACTCTTAAAATTTTATGGCCTACATATTATTCAGACAGACTTATTGTATTATATACTGCTTGTAAGGACAATAGAACTCTGTGGGAACTAATAAGCTAGCTTATTTTATTTACCTGTTGAGAATAGTTGAATAATTTGGTTTTTAAATTGAACAGGTTTAAACTGTCGAGAACTTGGTATGTCCTATTTTCAGACAGGACCACGCCGGATTTTCTAAAAATATTTTATAAAGTTATAATTTTTATTATAAACCATCCTTGAAGCTCATTTTATTTATTCTTCTTTCTATTGACACGTCATAGCCTATTTTTGGGTCGTGACAAGCCTTCTATCTCCTTCTCGTATTTTTGTAAGTATTTCAGTGTTTCTACTTTTGTATTTTAAAGTTTGTATAATAAAGCTTGTATAATATATTTATATGTTCTGTCTCCCGTTGTGATCATTTACTGTATGTTTTTTAGTGTGTTTTAGTATATTTTTATTTCCTATATATTTATATTCTGGGTTCACTTATTTTTTAGGGTTCACTTATTTTGGTATCAGAGCCAGTTGATTTACTTTGTTGACAGATTTATTCATAAAGTATTTTTGATTGATCTGGTTCTAGATTGATCTCTCCATTTTTACTAGTACTGCATTTTTGGTGTGTTAAGGCAAGACTTGCCGCAATGTCACCTTAGTAGTGTAAAAATGGTCAGTCTCTAGAATTTCAGTCTCTTAAATATGAATATGAATAGATTTTTCCGAAGTAATTCTACTAGGTCTAATGCCTCAACAAGTGAACAAAGTACTAGTAGTTCTGTTTCTGATTTTTCTCCAAATACCATCATAGTTAATAGTAAGCAAGAAGTATATGAAGATATGGAAAAAGATTTTGATAATTGGGAAATACCAAAGGTACATCCCACAATAATTTATAAAAGGGGAACATTTAGTTTTAAAACTGATTATGCGATAAAAACTATTGAACAAACTATTCCATTTTCTTCTGATCATGAAACAATTCTATTATTATCAAAACAAACTATTTTAAAACATTTAACAAAAAATTATAAATATATACATTTTGGATGTATACAAATAGCCCTTAAACCATTAACCAGGGATAGCCTAAAAGTTTCATCATTAATATGTCTAAGAGATGCTAGACATAGACAATTTACTTATTTTATTTTAGGATTAATAGAATCTAGTTTATATAATGGTCCAGTATATTTTGATTGTTATCCTAACTTCACAGTATGGTTACATGATCCGACTATTTTAAAATCTTTAACATTAAACATTAAAACACATGGATATGATATGGACAAAGGAGCTGCAGCAGTAGCTCTAGTATATCGATTATATTACAAGGTAATGCCAAGTATAATATCAAGAGCATTAAAAACAAGTCCGAAAGGATATACAACATTAATACAGACACAATCCACTCATTCAAACATTGTAGTACCCCAGAGAATCTCTTGGAATGAGGTAGTGTTACCAGAAGACTGGTCTTTACCAGAAATAGTTCCCCCATAAAACCAAGAGAACAAGAAAATAGAACAAATAACACAACACCCAGATGGTTCAGTAGGAATTAGATTTACACCAACCAGACAAGTTACATTGAACATTACAGACTTTACTTCAAACCCTTCTAGGCCATATACACTAGCTAGATCTTCGTATTCTGCCCCAAAACCAACAGCACCATATGAAGCACACATACCTTCCAGGACACCTTCAGAGAGAATAACAGGAGTAAGAACAAATCTCCCAAATATTTCTCAACCATATTATACTGTTGATACACCTAGCTCCGAAAATCCTGAAAATATGTCACCAACAAGATCAGATATGGAAGGAACAAGATATGATCTACAAATAAATATGTTATCAAAAGAATTAACATTTAGACTTAATCCAAATTTGTTAAACAATTCTGTCCAAACCATCCAAGAAGATATTAACAATTATAGATTCCAAAAGAAACTTCCCTTAAAAGATATACATCCAATTGAGTTAGAAATTCTACAAGATTTACATATTGAATATTGCAATTATCATAAAATAAATCTAGAATTCTTTTTATGGTATCAAATATTTGCTAAAGGAAATTATAAAGTCAATAATCCTCCATTTTCATCTAAAACTATTAGTGTACAAACCAAAGAAACAACCAAGTGGAAAACTTTAGATAATAAAATTATACAAGCAATACATCCTCCTTTAGAAAACATTCAGATAAAAGTAAGAGAAAATATACTTACTGCTTCTCCATTCAAAGACTGTAATGCTTCTGCTATAACTTCTGAGGGAAAAAAGATTGTTGAACAAAATAATTATATAAATCAACATTTACATACCATAGGAACACAATTAGATAGAATTAAATTAATGCAAGACCAAATACATACAAATACTAAACCTAAAAATGAAAACCATTCAACACCAAGCACATCATATTTTCAAAATCCAAAAACTCAACCTATAAAATCTCCTTTCCTCTTTAAACCACATCAAATACCAAAAGAACATAAACTTCGATTTAAAGATACTTCTGATGAATTAGTGGATGAAATTACTAAAAGATTAGCCCAATTACCTCTCAACTCCACCACAAAAAATATTACCCCATTGATACATCTTAAATCTACTTTTCAAGAAGAACCATTAGAATTACACTCTAAAACATTTTCCCATCCAAGACCAATAACAAGAAATTATTATTCTCGACCTACACCTGTTGATGTCCAATTTGAAGAACGCCCACAATATCTACAAGGTGAATATAGTAGATCTTCTATCTATGAATGGAATATTGATGGTATGTCTGAATATCAAATTTTAGGATTAATGAATGAAATCCTTATGGTAGTTACTGCCTATAAGCATAGACAAAATGCCTCGGACATCCAAGCTTTTCATTTAATCATCACTGGTTTTACTAGCCAACTCAAAGGATGGTGGGATCACTTTTTACATTACCAAGATCATTATAATATTGAACATGCAACCAAAGTTGATGATAATAATAATCCTATTCTAGATGCGAGAGGACAACTTGTTTCAGAAAATATAAATACTCTAATATATACAATTGAAGTAAAGTCTGTAATGTTCAATGTAACTTGTCTGGTTGGTGTAAATCTAATTCCTACTGAACCATCTGGGTGTTGTGTTATTTGTTCTATTTTCTTGTTCTCTTGGTTTTATGGGGGAACTATTTCTGGTAAGGACCAGTCTTCTGGTAACACTACCTCATTCCAAGAGATTCTCTGGGGTACTACAATGTTTGAATGAGTGGATTTTGTCTGTATTAATGTTGTATATCCTTTCGGACTTGTTTTTAATGCTCTTGGTATTATACTTAGCATTACCTTATAATATAATCGATATACTAAAGTTACTGCTGCAGCTCCTTTGTCCATATTATATCCATGTGTTTTAATGTTTAATGTTAAAAATTTTAAAATAGTCGGATCATGTAACCATACTATAAAGTTAGGATAACAATCAAAATATACTGGACCATTATATAAACTAGATTCTATTAATCCTAAAATAGAATCAGTAAATTGTCCATGTCTAGCATCTCTTAGACATATTAATGATGAGACTTTTAGGCCATTCCTGGTTAATGGTTTAAGGGCTATTTGTTTACATCCAAAATGTATATATTTATAATTTTTTGTTAAATGTTTTAAAATAGTTTGTTTTGATAATAATGGAATTGTTTCATGATCAGAAGAAAATGGAATAGTTTGTTCAACAGTTTTTATCGCATTATCAGTTTTAAAATTAAATGTTCCCCTTTTATATATTGTTGTGGGATGTACCTTTGGTATTTCCCAATTATCAAAATCTTTTTCCATATCTTCATATACTTCTTGCTTACTATTAACTGTGGTGTTATCTGGAGAAAAATCAGAAACAGAACTACTAGTACTTTGTTCACTTGTTGAGGCATTAGACCTAGTAGAATTATTTCGGAAAAATCTATTCATATTCGTATTTAAGAGACTGAAATTCTAGAGATTGACCATTTTTACACTGCTAAGGTGACACTGCGGCAAGTCCTGCCTTAACACACCAAAAATGCAGTACCAGTAAAAATCAAGAGATCAATCAAAAATACTTTATGAATAAATCTGTCAACAAAGTAAATCAACTGGCTCTGATACCAAAATAAGTGAACCCTACAAAATAAGCGAACCCAGGATATAAATATACAGGAAATAAAAATATACTAAAACACACTAAAAAACATACAGTAAATGATCACAATGAGAGACAGAACATATAAATATATTATACAAGCTTTATTATACAAACTTTAAAATACAAAAGTAGAAATACTGAAATACTTACAAAAGTAGGAGAAGGAGATAGAAGGCTTATAGTAAGAAAAGGGGGTTATGGATACAGAGCTGGAGAAAGGTTACAAGATAGAAGAGAGATTACAAAAGATAAGATACCGAACCAACTAGTTTGGTTCCTATATATATAACCTAAGTTTGGACGGATTTCAAATACACCCGTGAATGTGCTTTCTTGTCCTCTTTTTCCTGATTGTCCCTTTGTGCTTGTGAATCAGTCTGAATAGATTTTAATGAGCTGAAACGAAGATATGTGGTAGACATTGCCATGCTGGAAATAGTGAAAAGTGAGCAATAATGTTCTGGAGCACTTCTCTAGAATCTTGAAAAGTGAGCGATAATGTTTTGGAGCGAAATAATGTCCTGGAGCAATAATGACAGGAGCAATAATGTGCTAGAGCACTTTTTTGGAATCTATAATTTTTTTTTTTTTTTTTTTTACTTACAAGAATATGTACTAATATTGTTTAATGGTGCAGAAAGTTGTCCTTATAGAATGATGCTGTCGGATGACTGTAAAATCACGAAGAAAATGGAATCCAGAAGTCGGGCTAATGGATTTGAGTGTCGGTGCTTAAGCCATGGAAGCCGGATGGCTTGAAACTTGTACTGTGCAAATTAAAAGTTGGAATGTCAGATGCTTTACATCTGATAAAAGAACTCAATACCATAGCAATCATCTTCATTTTGATAGATTGGATAGGAAGAAGCTTCATTCGAATGTTCTTCGTCTGAATTAACTTATGATAGAGCTTCATGCAAATGTTGTTTATATTCTGCTTTGGATCTGGCAGATGCTATCTTTGCCTATTGTTTGGACTTGACAACTAAAAATTCACTGCTTGAGTCTGTTTGAACTGATGGATTTTTATGGAGATATAAAATAATGTTGGGGACATAAGCTTTCTGAACAACAACTTCATCCCACCATTTAAATGAGAATCTTCGGCATAGATGAGGAGTTGGAGGATTACCTCCAATGGGAGAAATTACATAATCCCCTTTAGAAATCCAAGGGAGTTGGAAAAGCGTAAGGAAAATGAGTAATGGAGGACTATGTTCTTGTCCTGGGAACAAATAGTGGTTAAAGAAATGTTCAAATCCTTCTAGGACGGGAGGAGGAAGCATTCTGTTATCTGGGCCATACCATGAAAACCATTAGTTAAACCAAGCTGGATATTTTGGAATGGTGCTATGGCAAAAATGGAAGAACCAAGAATGATTCCTATTGGAATTCTAAAAAGAAAAGGTTTTATACCAGGCATCAATATAATCAAAGTAAGTATAGGCTGGGGGATAATGTTCTTGTGAAAATCTTTTTGGAGTATGAAGAGCTTGGTTCCAGTCAGAATAAGAGAGGACCTTAAGGATCCTACACTTAGAATGGTTTGCAACTTCTTTATTTGGAACATGAGTGATGACAACAGAGTCAGTATCCACAAGGATAAATTCATAATAGTTTTGGGATTTGTCGCCAATAGGAGAAAGCCAATGTCTTTCGGGAAGGAATATTTGCTGAGAGATTTGTAGAATAGTTGCTGACTTGAATTCGGGTTCAATGGCAAGAATGGGCAAAAAGCTCTTATTATAAATGTATGAAGAAGGGTTAACATTCGCTGGTTCATCAAATTGGGCTGGATTGGAAATTGTTTGGGATGAAGAAGGACTGGCTGCCATTTTGGCATAGGTTGGGGGTTTTGATGGAGGAAGTTCTGGATAATTTAATGGTGCAAATGGATTGGGAGTAGTTGGAATTGAATAAGATTGTTTCCCAGAAGGGGACAATGGAGGCCGAATGCCTGGAGGCCGAAGGCCTTGGACATCATGTTGTTGTGCATAATGTACTAGAGAACTGGAAGTTTTGGAAGAAGGGGATTTCTTCTTATGCATCGCATAATCTGCTTTATTGGTTGGTTTGGGTTTGTCACCCATGGGAACCCTGTAAGAATTCCCGTGAGAGAAAATCAGGAAGGCTATTGTTTTCTCCTTTGATGAATTCGATTTCAAAATAAAAAACACTTAAAATGGCTTGCCATTTGGCAAATATTTGTTTTGAAGCAATATTTTTGACATCTTTTTTTAAAACTGTTTTGGCACTCTTACAATCAACACGAATAAGAAATGGTTGATTTAAAAGATCAGATTGAAATTTGGAAGCACATAAAACAATACTTAAAATCTCTTTTTTAATAGTACTGTAATTCTTTTGAGAAGAATTCCAAACACCTGAAGTAAAACATACTAATTGTTCTCTTTCTAATCTTTGCTTGAGAATACCACTATATCCTATATCTGAAGCATCTGTTTCAACTATTTTAAAAGCTTGAGGATTAGCAATGTGTAATAATGGTAAATGGGTTATTCTTGATTTTATTAGTTTGATAATGTCAGTATGGTGTTGAGACCATACTGGAGGATTTTTCTTAAGTCTGTCGTATAATGGTTTACACAATCTGTGTAGATCTTGGTAAAAATTTCCAATATAATTGAGACTTCCCAAAAATCTTTGTAGTTGATGTTTATCCTTAATTTCATCTGGAAATTTACTTGAGAATTCAAGGCTTCTTTCAATGGGAATTATTGTTCCATTATGAATATTGTGGCTTAAGAATCTAACTTTTGTTTGAAATAATTTTATTTTTGATTTTGAAAGAACTAAACCATTCTTTTTAATAATGTTTAAAAATGTATACAAATGTTTCCAATGTTGTTCAATATTTTCAGAATATATTAGAACATCATCTATATAAACTATAGACCATACTGAATATGGATTAAAAATGTTATTCATAATATTTTGAAATTCTGATAAAGCATTTTTTTAGTCCAAATGGCATAACATTCTATTCATATTGACCAAATGATACATTAAATGCAGTTTTGTACCTGTCTTCCTCTTTGAGTTGAATCTGCCAAAAACTAGATTTCATGTCAAATTTGGAAAATATTTTTGCATTGTATAATCTGTTTAATAGGTCTTGTTTATTAGGAATGAGATATCTGATCCATTGTAAAACTTTGTTTAAAGGTTTATAATTAATGACTAATCTTTGAGCTCCTCTTTCTATTTCGGCAGGTTTATTAACATAGAAAGCTGAGCAACTCCATGGAGATTTGCTTTTCCTGATTAAGTTTTTCTTTAATAATCCCTGAATTTCTTTTTTACAATATTCTAAAAGTTGTTGATTCATTTGAATTGGTCTAGCTTTTGTGGGAATTTGAGATTCTTTAAAATCTGGTTCATAAGGTAAATTTACTGTATGTTTTTTCCTGTTCCAAAAGGCATTGGGTAAATTAGAGCAAACCGTATTTTTTAATAGAGTATGAAATTGTTTAATTTTTGTTTTTAATTCTTGAGTTTGTAAGGCTTGTTCGAATTTTAAGGATTGGATTTCGTAATGTAAGTATTTATGATGTTGTTCTTTTTTGGAGATAAGATTTAATGTTGTAATTAATTTAGCTTTTAATAAATCAAAAGTATGAAGTTCTCTTTGTTGAGGTGGCTTGAGGAATTTATAAATTATCTTTTGTCCAGCTAATTTTGTATGGATATCATCATTTTTTACATTAAATGGAGTGATAAGTTTTAGAAAAGGAGTTCCCAAAATTACTGGCTTGGTTAAATCTTTTAAAAGTATAAATGGGGTTTCAATACAAATTCCTTGGTTACACACTTGTACTTTTTCAAGTTTATAATCAATATACATTTTAGTGCCATTAGCAGTAGTTAATGGTTCTTCTGTTGTTTGCTGGCAATATTTTGTTGGAACTAGACCTTGGGCTATACAATTCATATCTGCTCCTGTGTCTACTAAAGCAAATGTATTTATTGTTAATGTTTCATTAATAACAAGATTAATATCTACATGCCATTTTTGATAATCAATTAATATTGCTATTTGTATTGCATCTAAATCTTGATTTTGCTCAGATGTAATGTCTTCTTCAGGAATGTTTTTTGGAAAGGAGGTTGATGTTGAAGAAAGCAATTGTTGTGCCAAATAGTTTTGTTTTCTTTGTAAATCTTCTACTTGTGTTCTGAGTTGCTCTAAAGAATTTACTTGTTCTTTTAAATGTCTAATTTCTATTTTTCCTTGGTTTATTTCATATCGTAAATCTTGAATAGTTGTAGGTCTAGTTTTTGTTTTATCAAATCTATTTAGAATGGATTTTAAATTATAATCAGAAGGTATATCATGGCTTGTTTTCATGGATTGGCTAATTGTATTAGAAAGGTTTTGTAAATATGTTCTTTTAAGGTCTGAATCTGTAATTGTATCAACAAAGTCTAATAATTGTCTTTCTTTTTGTTTAGATTCAGAATCAGAGGAAGAAGAGGATAAAGATGTTTCTGGAATATTATCTTCTTCGATTTCATTAATGTCTTCAGTAGATTGTATTTCAGATCCTGTATCAGAATGTTCTTTTTGTAAATTATACAACTGTAATTTAAGTTCTTAGAAAAATCATAAACTTTTGTAAAAATTTTGGCATGACTATTAGTAATTGGGACTTATCACTTGAAACCCTTGACCTATTTAAAGATTCTATATATAAGAAAATTAGTCCAGCTATCTATTCATAGTATTATCACATGTATCATAAGTCATATCAATAAAACAACATAATTAAAGTTATTATAGTCATCTAAATTAAGTTACGTATCCCAAAAGCTTCTAGGCCAAATATAATACGTAAACATTACAAGTCCATAATTAACCATTGTTCCATTAACATTTAGCATAAGTCCAACTAAATTAATCATGGCATCACACATCCCGTCAAAAAAGCACTGTCATGACTCAGAAAGGGGCTGCGATGATTTAGAATTTAAAACAAAATTTAAACATTTAGAAAAAAATCAAATAATATTGGTCCAAGAATCAACTCTAGAGGAGGGTGAATAAAGTTGATAGCAAACTATAGACTTAAATGCAATCTCAGAAACAACTAAAACAAGTATAATAAAACTCAACAGTTACGGAAGTAAACACACAAATAAGGAGTTTAGAGAGAGAGAGAGATTACAAACAATAATTTTAATGAGATTCGGTTTTCAACCTATGTCCTCGCCTCAAGAGTTTCGATTCGGGATTCCACTATAACACACAAGTAGGTGATTTTAAGGCAACCCATATCCAAAAGTAGGGGATCTCCCAAAAGTCGTAAAACAATAATTTTTTGTGCTTCTAAGACTACCCAAACTTAAAAGTAGGGGATTTCCCATTGACTTCCCTAAAAATTAGCCCCTAAAATTATTGTGCAAGTGATGGTGGAATGATGAATAAGGTGGTATGAGTGATGGTAAGTGTGACATTTTTTTTTATCTAATTTTACGAAAAACGATTAACGGTAGTATTAATTACTAAATTCATGAGCTGTTTGGGAAGACATTGCAATTATTTTTTTAGGAGATTACATGGAAAATAGCCAAACATTAAGGGGTTTCATGTAATTTACCCTTAAAAATATTTATATTAATTTTAAAAAAAAAAATTTTGTCCCGTGCGATTCACTACCAAGTACTTACAACAAAGGAAACAGAGACCTTGTTGCAGGAGGGAGGAGGACTGGAGGAGGCTCTCTGGATCGATGCTGGTAGCATTCCTTGTTCCTTCCAATTTAAAAGCGAGAGAGAATCCAAAAAGAAAGGGAAATGACGGCAACTTCCGACGAAGAAATGAAAACCCTTCTATCCAGCGTCGATCAGATCTACGACGTATAATATGCGTAGATTGATAGAGTCGATCAGCATCAGCTTCTTCATATTTCTCATATTTCTAATTAAAGCAAACATTTCTCTCAGGATTTCAACAAGGGTATGACAGAGATCCAACTCCTGAAATCGAAGTGCAATGCCGAAATCAGGAGGCGAGAAGCTCTTGAAATCGCTTGCAACAGTCTCAAACTAGGTCACTCCTTGTTCAATTTCATTATTCTCGACTTCATAATTACCGTACTTTATTCTTCCCTTCTCTGTGTTTTCATTCAATTCCATTTCCATTGTGCTCTGTTTGGTTACTTACAAATCATAACAAAAGTTAAAATTGGGACTCAGAAAACCAAAGCCTTCACTTAAACGCAAGTATTAAACTTATACGCAGACAATGGGCGACTGACAAAGCTGCACACAAAATCCTTAAACAAACTGGCTGATCAGGTGTGCATTCTTTTCTAATTTACATAGCGGTGAGCACTTCTCGGTCTTCATTTCTTAATTAATTGAAGGGAGAATTTGAGTATACACCCTGTAAGAATAATCTAACAAATGCCTTGCAGAATCCTATTCTAATTTTCTTCACTATCTATGACATAGCAGCTTGAACAGCGTGTGAAATACCAGGGCTTGGAAGAGGAACTGAAGAGGGCGAGTGATGAACGTCTCAGTAGAGAAGATGTAAGTTACTCCAATACATACTTGCCAAGGGAGGGATCTGGTATGGTGTAGCATCATTCTCTCTCTCTCTCTCTCTCTCTCTATTTCTTCTCACCAGTTGTCCACCAAGTGCAATCCTGGCCCAGGATGATTAATGGAAATGGATACCAGTGGATCCTATGAAATCTTAAAATGAAAATGAAGTTCTAATAATATAATTCCTGGTTGGAGAATCTCAAGTATCTGTTGGGTATGAGAGCTTGTAGTAACTGTTGGGTACCTTCTCCTTATAACATATTAACTATAAGTAATATGCTTTACACTGGAGAGAGCTGAAATCTGCTAGCAGGGGCATAGGAAGGCTATGGAACTGCTTAAACAAGATCATGCAACAAAGGTTGGGGACTTAGAGATTCAAATTGGGTGAGACTTTGTTATGAATGCAAATACGCTGCTCACTTATTTTTCTTTCTGTTGCTTGATATTGGAACTTGTATTATATCATCAGAGGTTTTCTACTTCAAAAAGCAGCAAATGAAGCAACCATAAATCACCTCCGCCAAGACTTAGCAGCTCATAAGATTCGTATACATGCTCTAACAAACAGGTTGGAATGTGTTCGTTCTGATGTTGAAGCAAAATGTGAGGTCCTCAGGAAGCTTATACTGACATCTTGAATTCCCTTGTCCCATTATGTTGCATTGGAACATATTTATGAGTTTGCTGATCATTTTATGACAGATCATCATGAGATTCAGGATTTGAAGGATTGTCTCCTGGTTGAGCAGGAAGAGAAAAATGAGTTGAATAAGAAGCTGCATAATTTTGAAAAGGAATGTTAGTGCCCAATTGGTTTTCATGTCTCTAAAGTTCAAATACATTTTTATGCTTCTCTTGTTGGTGCTTGTTTGAGAGGATAAAATATTTTTGGTTTAACTTGAATAAATTACTTGATTAATATGGATGTAGTGATACCCAATAACTGAATTTTGATCTTAAAACCTTCTGTGACTGGGTTTGACCAGAAATGTTGATAGAAGCCTTTTTTTTTTTTTTTGGTTTTTCTATCATATATTTTCTTTGCTCATTACTTGAAAGCCAAGCTGTGGTGTGCTGTAGGCTCACTGGGATCGTGATTGACTTGCAGTCTTTGGAATTAAGGATAAATGTAGAACAAAATGTGCAGCTAGCTCTTTTAGATAAAATTATGAATGATTGTTTAGGAAGTTAATAATCTTCGTGTTTTTGATGCACATAAGTTTTTTGTGGTATATTGCAGTGCTGTTGTGCAGAACAAAGCTTGTTGAACAGCAACGAGATTTGACTTTAAATCGGCATGTTGGGGCATTTAAGGAGAAGATTATGAAACTACGGAAGGAGAACGAGATCCTAAAAAGGCAGCTGCTTGGTTCAAAAGAGGGCTAGAGTGGTTTCCAATTGTCGTAAACTTTGCTTGGTGTGGCAGCATATAAAGATAGATGTCAATGACTTTGTTGATGTGCTGTTCTAGTGTGTACTCAATTTCTTGTAAGTAGAGTTGACGATGATTAGACGATTTAATTAGTAGCTTATTTCAATTAGTGTCCATGTTGATTGGATTCAAATAGACCAGTCCTATTGCCCAGCCTATTAGAAACTCAGACAACTATTTTGTGGCCATTATATTGGAGTAAATGTTTTCAGCAGGTAAACTCACCATCAGATGCAGTACATCTTCCAAATCTCCATCATCACATATTGGCATATTGCTAAACTACGCGATCTCATTCTTAAATCCACTTCCTGTTACTTCTGGCCATGAAATGAGACTCAAAAGATTTCGCTTACGGTCACCTTTTCTCAAGGGGGAAGAATGTCACTCGATCTGTGGCTGCTTGATTTCATGTAAGTTAGTAGTCATTTATTAAGAAGTTAGTAATGATTGGTATTAAACTATAATTATTTGCTCGTAGCCGGACCTATATGTAAGTCTCCCCTTTCCCTAACCTAAGAGCATTGTTACTTGATAGTGGCATCACAAGTTGCATTCCATTTTTCTAATTCATCTAGCCAAAACTCGAAATAATGCTCGTGATAATATTAAGCCAACTCTTCATGTCGTTGGTTGGATGCGGAAAAACCTGTTAGTCCTCTATTTTATTATTTTTGCTTTTATTGTGTTTAAATAATAAAGAGGGTAATATCGTAAATTGCAAATGTCATTAGCCTAAACAGGAACCAAATTTTCAAAACCACTTGCTACAAGTCCACGACCCACGTTATCTCCTCGTGAGACCCAAGTCCCAACTTCTCATAACTTCCACCAAGTCTCCCTCCCATGCCTCTTTGGCGCTCTCTCTCTTTCTCTCTCTCTCTAAAAAAAAGGGGGGGGGGGAATTGGCAATAACCCCTATTAAGGGATTGCTTTTAACAAAAAACCCACCATAAGATTTTTTAACTCCAAAACCCCTTTTTTTAAAGATTTTTTAAGCAAAAGGAAATTTTTTTAAAATACCCGTTTTAACCTTTTATATGTACAACCAACCCAGATCAGAGTGAAAGATTTTTAACCTTTTATATGTACAACCAACCCAAATCGGAGTGAGAGAGAGAGAGAGAGAGATCGGAGTGAAAGATTTTTAACCTTTTATATGTACAACCAACCCAGATCAAAGAGAGAGAGAGAGAGAGAGAGAGAGAGAGAGAGAGAGAGAGAGAGAGTGGCGATCAAGCTCCGACCAGAGAGAGAGAGAGAGAGGAGAGTGGCGATCAAGCTCCGACCACCAGATCGAACGGCTGTACACTGGCTATTTGATGGTGGTCGTCTCCGGTGATAGGGGGCAGATGGCAAGTGTGCCTCAATGGCTTGAGGCTCGATGGTCGAGGCTTGACGGCGATCTGGCAGTGAGGAATAGACGGTGGCTAATGTAGGGAGGCGACGGGGTTGCGAATGTAGAGGGCTCAAACGACGACGGCAGGGCTGGTGGTGAGTCGCCGTTGATGTTTGTCGGCGGCAACTAGAAAAACCAAATCTTATCTATTTATTTATTTTTTGGTTTGACAGTGGGTTTGAAGGGAAAAGGGTTGTGGTTTTGATTTGGGTTTTTGATTTGTTGCACGATGCTAGAGACACTACGGGGAGGATGGTGTGGGTTTGGTAGAGTTTGATGATGGTGGTTTTGGTGGTTATCAACAGGTTTGTGGTTTTATGGCAGGGGTTCACAACGGGTGGTTTGGTGTGGTAAAGGGACGGTGGTGGATTGAGGGTTATACTGTTATTATGTGGTGTATAATTTTTCCAAAACACACAAGAGTAAACTGTTATTATTGTCCGTGTAAATTTTTCAAAGCACACAACAGTAAACTGTTCACCTTCGCCAAAAGTATCATTTTACTATCTATAGTACTCTTTTGAGTATGTATACATTGGAATTCATATTTTTTGTTTCAAATAGTATGATGATCCTATCACCCATTGTTGTGTTTTTAAATATGGAATAGTATGCTGTTACTGTGCAACTAAACATTTTGTTTTGGTACGTATCTATTATCATGTTTTTATTTTACCAAAGAGTATGATGTCACTGTCTAAATTATTGTTTTGAATATGTATACCTTGGAATTCTTTTTTTTTTTTTTTTTTTTGCCATGGCAACAAATTTGGTCTTCATAAAGCAAGTTGGGATTTGAAGAAGAAGAAGAAGAATGGGAGGGGAGGCATTCGACTATAGTACCAGATCGAAAAAACCAGACTTTCTTCTCTAACGGTGATCAGACTTTCTATGACCATTGTCTTGCCATGGATGTCGTCTTCTTCTTCTTCTTTTTCTTCTTTTTCATCTCCAAACCTAGAAATGTTGCTTCATACATATGGAAGGTGGTTTTGTGCATTTAGAAAGTGGTTTTTGATAGGGATTCTATTTTTATAAATTTGCCAGAAATTAAGGTGGGTTTGAAATCCCTGATTTTCGAGTATTAAGAGTATAATGGCATGATTGTAAATAGTTCCAACAGTAAAATGAGGGCTTTTTGGTCCATACAGGATTGAAAGGGGTTTTTACAAAATTGATTCTTATTTAGGTCATATTGTAAAATGAGTCTTATATATAGGGGTTATGACCAAAATTCCCCCCCCCCCAAAAAAAACCCACGTCTCTAATTCTCTCTCTTTGGATTTATTTATTTATTTTTCCTTCTAAGATTCGACTGTAACATGTGAATCAAACCCAGTGATTGACGGTCTTCATAGTTTCGAAAGCTCTTTCTTTTCATTTCCTTTTTCATTTTTGTTTTAAAATTTTTTCTTGAATAAAAAAAATTTCTCATGAGCAAACCCGATTAAAAGGAGGAGGTAAATTACAAGAAATCTCCTAATGTTTAATCTTTTTCATATAATCGCTTAAAGAAAAAATTGATGCAATGTTTTCTTTAGTAAAATTTTTAGTGAAAAATCGAGTAGAAATTGAGTTAAAAAACATTATAGGAATGAATAAATATTAACCACATGAGAGGGATATAGTTTTTTTACCCAATTTTCACTTGATTTTTCACCTAAAATCTAGCTGATGTGGAACATTGCATTGATTTTTTCTTTAAAGGTGTGTTACATGAAAAAGAGCAAAACATTAAAAAAGTTTCTTGTAATTTACCCAAAAAAAAAAAAAAAAAAAAGCATTTATGAGTTTTCATTTCACTGTCACTGAAAACATGGTTCCAAATTATGAGGGACGCACGTTATATGCTTCTTACAAGTTCTAAAATGCTGCTATCTGACAAGTGATGCTAATTTAGGCATTGTTTGGTTGTGCTTTCAAAATATTTTTTTATATGTAGGAAAACTTCCTCTTCTTCTTCTTCTTCTTCTTTTTTTTTTTTTTTTTTTTTTTTTTTTTGCTATTAAGTGGAAGCAATAAAACCAAAAGCATGTTTAGTAAAATTGATTTTTGTTTTTACTGTTCATTACAAAAGTAAACGTAAGTACGGTAGAAGTCATTGGAATATGGTAGATGTTGTCGCCCCTCTAGCTGTTTGTCTTGAGACATGATTGGAGAAAGTTGTGAGGTTGAGAGGCTTTTTTTTTTTTTTTTTGCCAAGCAACGAGGTGTCTGAATTGTCAAAGCCAGACTAATCCACGCTTCCCACGCAGGGCCACCGTCCCTTGAGGTTGTTTAACGTTCAGCCTAATAGCCCTGACTGGTGGTTGGAAGAGAGATTGGCTGGTTTCTAACTCAGGATGTTTGAGTTTACAGCTCATTCTTTTGCCGCCAAGCTAACTTTCGTTGGTTAAGGTTGAGAGGTTGAATTAGGTGTAAAACTTATAAATTTTGCTTTTAAAAGCAACTTTTGTTTGCTTTCGATTAAAAACAAAATTTGGCTTCTAATTGCTTTTTACTTATTAAAAGTTGTAACTAAACGTTACTTTTTATTTTTGTAACTTTTTGCTTTCAAAAGCAATTTTGTTTTTTTTTCTTTTCAAAAAGACATAACCAAACAGTGCCTTAATTTTACCAATCAATGATATATAAGGTGTCCAGCAAACATTAGAAAAAATAAGTGTAGCCAAAACCACTTATCACGTAGAATTAAAATTTGTTATTGGCAGTCATTTATTATTATTATTATTATTATTATTTTTTGTAAAGATTCTTAATTCTTATCTTCTTTTCCTTTTATTTTATTTTAATTTATTTTATTTTTTAAAATACTCAAATCTAATTGTGCAATATGGGACAAAATATGTGCGGAAAACAAGAGCATTGAAATAATCAAAGTTCATGGTGTTTAACTTCGGGCTCTTTCGTTGTTAATACATCTGAAATAATCAGACCATCCCCATCGTTTTTGGTAAAACTTCTTCCATTGTCTTCTGTTTTTTGGGGGGTGGAGTTTAGATTGGTCCAACGGGAAAATAATTATAGTTCAATACAAATTATTACTAATTCTTAATAAATGACTATTAACTTTAATTATTTACCCATAGCTCGACCAATCTGTAATTCTCCCTCCCTCCTTCCCCTTCTAAAAAACTTCTTTTAGTTTATTTTAGAGAAAAACTTATATGTAACTTTGATATGACTAATGTAGTGTTACGAGTCAATGAGATTAAAGAAAAATGGGATTGTTAGGATACTTTTGATCTTGCAATCCCATTTTACTTTACTACCATTGATTTGTAATACCACGTGATCGTATCAATAATTACAAGGAGGACGCATTCTTATTTTTAATATCAAAACCACATTTAAGTAACCCTAGAAAAAATGTGTACAGCCAATAAAGCATTCAAATACTCTAGGTTTGTGTTGTTTGCCTACTAAATCATTTGCAATTCACTTTACTTTAGTACGATCTTCTTCTTCTTCGAGATTTTGAGTTTAGCTTCTATTTTTGTGTTAATGTTTATAAAATCCATACAATAAGGACATGTCTATTACAAATTGGTCCAGCTACGGACAATAATTACAGTTAGTAGTCATTCTTAGTTAAGTTAGTAATCATTTGTATTAAACTGTAATTATTTGCCCACAGCTGGGCCAATCCATAATTCCTACTAAAAAAGGAGCCTAAAATTTTATAAAAATAAAAAAGTTCAAAACTGTTATAAATATTAAACATTGAGTGGACATTGAGTGGATGTCTACACCCCCTCCACTTTAAGATAATGGGAACACCACTTCATAAGTGGGTTAGGTAATCCCATCATGTGGACCAAATGCAAACAAAGATAAAAGGGGAAGGGGAGAAAGAAGAGAATAGGTATTCGGAGAGAATGAAAGGAGGAGACTGAGATAGTGTATCTCAAAGAGTTTTGCTGATCCTTGTATAATGTTTATACATTCAGATGGAAATGAAAGAAGATGAATGAGAAATTTATTCTCCTCATAACTTGTTCTAAATTCTTGGTTTTACAACACGTTATCAGCACGAATTGCTCAAGGAATTTGTGAGCAATATCATACTACCACCATCTTCTTTCTTAACCAATTTGGTTGTGGTAAGTTGGTAAGTTAGTACATTCTAAACCAATTTGATTGTGGTAAGTTGGTATGCTCTTAACCAATTTGGTTGTGGATTGGTTTTTACTCTAAATTATATACTTGAATGGATGAATCCATCTTCTCTTCCTGAAGCAAGAGAAGATTTAAAAATAAAACTTGAAGTTTTATAAATAAATAAAAGGAGTGATGATTCATTTTCTCTTCTTGAAGTAAGAGAAAGATTTGAAAACTTGAAGTTTTCTATATGAAAAGTTATTATTTAAATGTTATCTTCATGAAGGAAGAAACAAATTTCAATCTCCAAAATTTTCTATAAGAAAAGTTGTTGTTTATATATTCTCTTCTTGAAGCAAGAGATAAATATAAAAACCTGAAGTTTTCTATTATAAGAAAGGGGTTATTATTCATATTTCTCTTCTTGAAGTAAGAGACAAATTTCAAAACATGAAGTTTTAGAAATAATGAATAAAGTCTCAATTTAATTGAATAAAGTGATGGTCAATGATGACCAAATTAAATTGAGTAATATATTTCTCTATTATGTGTTATGCAACTTCTTTAGATGCTTGTAAAATTTTGGTGAAAATTCGTGGGTGCGTCTTAACTTTTGCTTTAGTTAGCATAGAAGAACACACAAAAATCTGCTCTTGTTTTACTACGAATTGACTGTCAACGTCACCTCTGTTGTCAGTCAACTTCTCTCAGATTTACTGGTAACTTCACTGTGTTAGCTTAAAGTATGTCATTTTATGATAAAAACCACCAGAAGTGGAATAATGGAATACCAAACCACCAGAAGTGGATTAATGACATATCAAACCATTAGAAGTGGAGCAATGAAATACTAAACCACTAGAAGTGGAATACTAAACCACTAGAAGTGGAGTAATAAAATACCAAACCACTAGAAGTGGATTAATGAAATACCAAACCACTAGAAGTAGAGCAATGAAATATCAAACCACCAGAAGTGGAATGAATATATTTGGTGTGGAAAAATAAAATACCAAACCACTAGAAGTGGAATGACACTGAAGAAATAAGCATCGGTTTATAGAATAAACCTACGAGTTAAGTGTTTTAAGTAAATACTTGGTTGAGGTTTTGTGTGTTATACTGTGTTGACAGCACGAACCCATTTTACCATTTAATTCATAACTTTAGTTCTAGTTATGATTTTGAGATGAAACGAATTGGATTTTGTCACTGACTTGTTGGGCTAACATCCTACCAATTTTCGTGTCATTGGGTGACCATTTGATATTTTTTTTCGTAATTATTTCGTGGTACACCTGAATCTGGGATTTATGCTAGACAGCACTAACTCAATATTGAAAAATATTTTTGAATGGGTTTTGCTAGGTATTTCTCTACCAAATTTTGAGGTTACAAAGTACATTTGATATACTTTTAAGTGATATAAACCCCAAAGCCCATTTCTTTTTGGATTGAACATATAAAAATTCATTTATACGCATCACAAATTGTTTTCACTAAAATTTCAGATTTGGTCATTGTACTTGGAGCAGATTACAGATTTTTTGCTACTTATTAGTAGCATTTTGAGAACTAGAGAGACCAACTGGAGATTGTCTCTGTAGCCCATTAAGAATCCTAGCCCCATTTTGGCATGCGTTAGTTTAATTAAAGGCACTCCCAATAGTGCCAATTGCCCAAGCAAACCTTGAAGAATTGATGAAAGGCTATCTATTAATTCTATTCTGCCATTGGAGAAGTACTAGTGCTCTGGGTAAGTTACTCTAACCGTGGTAAAGATACCTTGGCATATGTATCAATATGGAATTATTTTCTCTATCATATTAAAAAAAAAAAAAATGGTCATAAAGCTTTATAAAACAAGTAAATTGGTTTTACTTACTACGTGATAACAATCAATTTTGATTTATGAGTTTGAAATTATTTGTTGGCCAATTTTTTGATTATTATCAAAACCATTTCATCATTAAATTTGATGACCATTGAAATTAAATATTTGTGACCATAATTCTTTTGATATTTGATTCTTTTGAAAATGATCGATTTATTGCAAAATCTTATATAGATAAATATTTTCAAGATACCAAAATGTGACAATACACTGAACAGAGTGGCAAGATTGTGAAAATATTTTAATATTTCTTGCCTTGTAAGTACTATTGTAGGTGTACTAATTACTTCACGTCTATATCTAGTGAATATATGTTCCCCTATATACTCACCTGAAAACAAGCATAATTTATAAACTAGTATACGGGAAATCAAATATAATTGCAATATGATATTGCAGATCTAATTTCAAGATGATTGTTAAAAATATATGTCTGGAAGACAGTGCTATAACTCACACAATCATTAAATTTCCAATATTTATCATTATTCAAAACTATTGTCAATACCATATGAGGTTCATCTAACCTAATTGAAGGTTCCAGAAGAGCAAATATAATATTGCCAAAAAGAACAAAAATTTATGTTGACAATTCTTTATATTCTACCAGAAGTAGAAGAAATTTATTGAGTTTTTAAAATTTACATCGTAAATAGTTATCATATTGAAACCATTAACAATGGAAATGAGGAATATATTTATATTACCTCTATGATTTTGGGGTAGAAGCTTATATTAAATATTTTCTCTTCTATACGATTATAAGCACAATTGAAACACATGTGGTAGCGCACCAGAAGTGCTCTAACATAAAGATCTTTATACTTTAACATAATCACAATGATGGTAAGGGATGGTAATCACAGTATGGTAAGAATTCACACACCCAAACTCACAAAGTGATGTTTTTACAGCAAGATTTGCAGATTGTCATTTTGATGAAACACAGTTCCCGTCGTTAGGAGGAGGAAATCCACTGATAGAAGAACGACGTGAACTTTCTTGGAATGTACCATCTTTGTCCCATCTTGATCCACGTACTGCTCAATGTGAAACTGAAGTACAGAGGATCACTCATCTTCAGAAGATTGCTAATCAAATGCCTGATGCATTTACAGACGCAGCAAAAATAACTAAGTCTTATATACCGGCTGCAAACACACCAGCAAAGATTAATGTACCAATTGGTAAGTCTACTATTATTGCAGCAAATGAATCATCTACTACACGCCTGAAGCGTGGTAGACCCTTGGGTTCAAAAGATTTAGTTCCCCGGAAGAGGAAAATAAAAGGGCAACAAAATATAGAAAATAGTACTCCGGAAGAGGCTATTGAACAAGAAATAAATATTCCCACAAATTCTGATTTAATAACTCCTGAAAAGGAAAATGTCCCTGAAGAGACAGAAAACAATAAAGAGGCATATGTACATGGAAATGAAGAAATTTCCATAAACTATACATGTACAAAAGAATTGTGGGATCGCTCAGAAGTGGTTATTAATGATGTATTTTCTTTCGCAGTAGCTACTGAAATTTCAAAAGATGATGATGATCTCGAACCACGCACTGTAAACGAATGTCACAGTAGACCGGATTGGTTAAAGTGGAAAGAAGCAATCCAAGCAGAATTGGATTCGCTAGAAAAACGTAAAGTATTTGGACCTGTAGTCCTAACACCCAATGATGTGAAACCCGTGGGTTACAAATGGGTGTTTGTAAGAAAGCGTAATGATAAAAATGAGATCGTTAGATATAAAGCTCGTTTAGTAGCACAAGGTTTATCTGCAGAGACCTGGGATTGATTATGAAGAAACATATTCACCTGTAATGGATGCCATTACATTTCGATATTTAATTAGTCTGTCAGTCTCAGAAGGACTTGACATGCGTCTTATGGACGTAGTTACTGCATATTTATATGAAAAGTTAGATACAGATATATATGAAGATCCCTGAAGGATTCAAATTGCCTGAAGCAAATACATCATAACCACGAAATATGTACTCAATTAAACTGAGATGATCCTTGTATGGATTAAAACAATCTGGAAGAATGTGGTATAATCGTCTCAGTGAGTACTTAGTTAAAGAAGGATATATTAATAATCCTATATGCCCTTGTGTATTTATAAAGAAATCAGAATCTGGATTCGCCATCATTGCAGTCTATGTTGATGATATAAATTTAATTGGGACTCCTGAAGAGCTCATGAAAGCTGCTGAATATTTGAAAAAAGAATTTGAGATGAAAGATTTAGGGAGAACAAAATATTGTCTCGGCCTGCAGATCGAGCATAAATCAAATGGAATTCTTATCCATCAATCAGCTTATACCGAAAAGGTATTGAAACGTTTTAATATGGATAAAGCGCATCCACTAAGTTCTCCCATGGTGGTTCGATCTCTTGATATTAAGAAAGATCCATTTCGCCCCAAAGAAGATAATGAAATGCTACTTGGTCCTGAAGTACCATATCTTAGTGCAATAGGTGCTTTGTTATATTTAGCACAATGCATTAGGCCTAATATAGCATTTTCAGTCAACTTATTAGCAAGATTCAGTTCTCCTCCAACTCGACGACACTGGAATGGTATTAAACATATTTTACGCTACCTTCGTGGAACTACAGATATTGGTTTGTTTTACTTAAAGGAATTAGCTCATGGTCTTTGTTTAGAAGGATATGCAGATTTTGGATACCTTTCTGATCCTCACAAAGCTCGCTCACAAACAGGGTATGTATTTACATGTGGCAATACAATGATCTCTTGGCGATCTACAAAGCAGACTTTAATTGCTACATCTTCTAATCACTCTGAGATACTTGCACTCCATGAAGCAAGTCGTGAATGTGTATGGTTAAGATTTGTAGTCCATCATATTCGAGACACATGTGGGTTACCTCTGATTAAAAGTATAACAACAATTTATGAAGATAATGCTGCATGTATTGCACAAATTCAAGGAGGGTACATCAAAGGTGATAGAACCAAACACATTTCACCAAAGTTCTTCTACACTCATGAACTCCAGTAGAGGCATGAAATTAATGTGAAGCAAATACGTTCCACTGATAATCTTGCGGATTTATTCACCAAGGCCTTACCATCGTCAACATTCAAGAAATTGGTATATGGCATTGGAATGCGTCAGGTTTGCGATCAGTTAAGTTGATACTTATCTTCTTATCAGGGGGAGTATTCATTTTTGGACATATGCACGCTGTACTCTTTTTCCTTCGCCTAGGTTTTGTCCCATTGGTTTTCCTGGCAAGGTTTTAATGGGGCAGTTTCTTTAGTGCGTCCAACACCACTCTAAGATTTACAAAAATGTTGTACTCTTTTCCTTCACTAGTTTTTTCCCACTGGGTTTTTCTAGTAAGGTTTTTAACGAGGCACATTATCTTAGTGTGGTGGACATCCAAGGGGGAGTGTTATAAATATTAAACATTGAGTGGACATTGAGTGGATGTCCACACCCCCTCCACTTTAAGATAATGGGAACACCACTTCATAAGTGGGTTAGGTAATCCCATCATGTGGACCAAATGCAAACAAAGATAAAAGGGGAAGGGGAGAAAGAAGAGAATAGGTATTCGGAGAGAATGAAGGGAGGAGACTGAGATAGTGTATCTCAAAGAGTTTTGCTGATCCTTGTATAATGTTTATACATTCAGATGGAAATGAAAGAAGATGAATGAGAAATTTATTCTCCTCATAACTTGTTCTAAATTCTTGGTTTTACAACAAAAACCTTGTTTTTAACTTTTTCCCCAAGATACTCAACAAATATTTGCAAAATTTTATAGGGAGGTTCCTCACACAGAGGAACAAAACCTAAAAAGTTTGGGATAAAAACACCTTATTACAAATGAATTCTCAGGGAACAATCAATGGTGTTTTAAGAGAAAACCCATGCATGGCACCCATACAGTGAATCCAAAAGCACATGGTATTGATACCAATATAAACAATCTACATATAACACATAGAACATCAATTTTGGGTTTAGGGTTACCTATTGCAAAGGAGACCTGATGAAATATGCTTTTCTTGTTGTTACGACTTACGAGCTAGTGGTATGCTTCTTGTAGGAATATAACCTTTGTGTACATATTATATATGTCTTGCTTTGGATCGTAGGAATTGCTACAAGAGTTATTTTTATTTTTTATTTTTTTGCTTCCAAATCTTATGGCATGGTGATGCTCAAGAGAGGGTGTTAAAGAGAGAGAGAGAGAGAGGAAGGTTGTGAGATTATGTAGTAGCATATGTATTTTCTAAAAGAGTTATCTATCTATTACATATTATATTTAAGAGTTATGATGACATCAGCAATAGGTGACGTGGCAAGTGCATAACCATTTCCTCCAAAATCCCCTTCTCTCATTCATTTTGGACCCACATGATGACGTTAGCAGTCCTTCTATTCACCCAAAAGACCAAAAAGCCAAGTAATAAAAAAACTAAAGAGATGAATTGAGAAGGGCAAAAAGGTAATTCCACAATAACAAAGAAGAAAAGGCTGCCTGATCCATGGGAGAAAAAGTTGAAAAATTGATTGTCAATTTGTTACAAACTGACTATCAACGTGATATGCTTCATAAACCTCGAGAATGGCTCTCTGATCAATTAGAAAAGTTGAAAAATTGATTGTCAACTTGCTACGCAATGACTATCAACGTGATATGATAGGCTTCACAAAGCTCAAAAACGACTGTCATCAATTAGAAAAGTTGAAAAATTGATAGTCAACTTGCGACAAACTGACTATCAATGTGATATGATTCATCACAATGAAAAGCTAAAAAGATGATAGTCAACTTGCTACAAACTGACTATCAACGTGACATGAATAGTGGATGAACAGTAAAAACTCTCACAAATTATGGCATGAACAGTATGAATAATAAAAGCCCTCACAAAATGTTCTGTGAACAGTGGATAGTAAAATGCCTTATCTATATATTACATTTTATTTTTTTCCTTCCCCCTACAGCCTTCCTCTCCTTCTTCTTCTCACCTATCCCTTCTTTTCTTTTCTTTCTTTAATTTTTATTTTGTTTGCTTCCCTTCCCGTTGTACAGCCTTCCCTCTCAAGAATAATCTTGACTATAAAATCAACACTAAAGGGTTGTTTGAAAAAATTAAAAGCTTGATCACTTAACTTTAATCATTTTTTTTTTCACATTGATTGTTAAATTTCTTTTTCTTAATAATCCTATTTAACTAGACTGAGAGAAAATAATAACATTTTTGGTATTTATATAAGTATTTAAATGAAGTTATTGTTTGGCTCCTGCGCATCGCGTGGGTCCATTCTAGTATATATATAAAATAGAGGAGTTGCTCCTTGTTGATGCTACGTGTCAAGCTATGAATTTATTTATTCATTTATTTTTTCAAATCACATGTTGAAACAGTGAACAGTTAGAGAAAAAGGCAAAAATTACATTTTAATGACCACTTACCCACCTAATGCCAAAAACAGGATAACAATTTGCTACAAATTAACTATATACTTACATCAACATAACTACCAGTTTTCTTTGTTTCGTGTTAAGTTAGGAAATAGTCACTAAAAAGTAATTTTCCCAAAAAGAAAGTTACTTTTAATGACTTTTGGAGAAATGACTTTTTATTGATCAATTTCCAACTTAATACCAAAGAAAGAATATTAATCTACCAACTTGTTACAAATTGACTATATTCATGCTTCAAAAGGACTACTAACTTTACATGTTTGGTATTAAGTTGAGAAGTGATCACCAAAGGTAAATTCTCCAACCTTTTTTTTTTTTTCACTGCTCTTTTTCATGTGATATAGGTAGATTGATGCTTGGTGTAAACTACATATTTCTTTGTTTTTATGTGGGAAAATCGGAAAACTTACATTGTACAATGTTGAACCCAAACTTAATAGACTATACCATATTTTTCGTTTTCTTTATGCCTATTCATCTCTTCTCCCAAAAATTGAAAGTTGTTATAATAAGAAAGAGAGACAAATAGAGGTAATGATGATTAAAAAAGAAAACGCGACACACTGGAATATGTATTAACATATCAAAACACTCTTTGTTTTTATGTGGGAGAATAAAAAAAACCTATACTGTACAATGTTCAACCCAAACTTAGTAGACTGTACCATATTTTTTCGTTTTCTTTATACCTATTTATCTCCTCTCTAAAAAATTGAACATATAAAACTATAAATAGTTATAATCAGAAAGAAAAACAAATAGAGGCAATGATGATTAAAAAAAAAACGCAATACATCGGAATACGTACTATTTTCCACAAAATACCATAACGTGTCACCACTTTCATTTTTTGACAACCTTCCACCATTAACTTAATTTTTTTTCAATATAATTTATTATTTTTGGAAATATATATAAATGTTGTGTGATACATTACACTAATATCACACAAAGATTATTTTGATTTAACTATTTAATTTATTTTTGTCTATATCTTATAAATTTAATTGACATATTATATTAACAAATACATTTTACTATTTTAGAGAATAAATATTCTATTAAAATTTTAATTTTTTTTAATAATATTATTTTTATAAATAAATCTGTGCATCACACGGGTTTTGAAGCTAGTTATCTTATATAACTCACTAATTTCTCATAATTGTAATGGGAATATAATAACATGTCTCACTCCACTTAGGAGACATGGGCGTACCAAATTCTCCAACCTTTTCAAGTAGGGAGCCACCACACATTCAGACTGATCATGGGTCTGAGTTAAGAGCCGATCCATTGATTATTAACACAAACAAAATCTCTCAAATAATAGAAAGAAATATGGTAAGAGTGTTTTTTTTTTTTTTTTTTTTTCAACCATAATATTGTAGCCTTTATTACCATATGACAATTATCTTAGAGACGATCCAAAATTCTTGAGAAAATAATAAAAATATTTAAAGTGTTGTAAAACCAAGAATTTAGAACAAGTTGTGAGGAGAATAAAATTTCTCATTCATCTTCTTTCTCTTCTTTCTCTCCAAATACATATCCTCTCTTCATTCTCTCCAAAATACATCTCTTCATATCTCTTCTTTCTCCCCTTCCCCTTTTATCTTTGTTTGTATTTATTCCTCATGATGGGATTACCTAACCCACTTATGATGGTGTTCCCATTATCACAAAGTGGAGGGGGTGTGGACATCCACTCAATGTTTAATATTCATAACACTCCCCCTTGGATGTCCACCACACTAAGATAATGTGCCTCGTTAAAACCTTACTAGAAAAACCCAGTGGGAAAAAACTAGTGAAGGAAAAAGAGTACGACATTTTTGTAAATCTTAGAGTGGTGTTGGACGCACTAAAGAAACTGCCTCATTAAAACCTTGCCAGGAAAACCCAATGGGACAAAACCTAGGCGAAGGAAAAAGAGTACAGCGTGCATATGTCCAAAAATGAATACTCCCCCTGATAAGAAGATAAGTATCAACTTAACTGATCGCAAACCCGACGCATTCCAATGCCATATACCAATTTCTTGAATGTTGACGATGGTAAGGCCTTGGTGAATAAATCCGCAAGATTATCAGTGGAACGTATTTGCTTCACATCAATTTCATGCCTCTGCTGGAGTTCATGAGTGTAGAAGAACTTTGGTGAAATGTGTTTGGTTCTATCACCTTTGATGTACCCTCCTTGAATTTGTGCAATACATGCAGCATTATCTTCACAAATTGTTGTTGGCATACTTTTAATCAGAGGTAACCCACATGTGTCTCGAATGTGATGGACTACAGATCTTAACCATACACATTCATGACTTGCTTCATGGAGTGCAAGTATCTCAGAGTGATTAGAAGATGTAGCAATTAAAGTCTTCTTTGTAGATCGCCAAGAGATCGCTGTATTGCCACATGTAAATACATACCCTGTTTGTGAGCGAGCTTTGTGAGGATCAGAAAGGTATCCAGAATTTGCATATCCTTCTAAATAAGGACCACGGGCTAATTCCTTTGAGTAAAACAAACCCATATTTGTAGTTCCACGAAGGTAGTGTAAAATATGTTTAATACCATTCCAGTGTCGTCGAGTTGGAGCAGAACTGAATCTTGCTAATAAGTTGACTGAAAATGTTATATCAGGCTTAGTGCATTGTGCCAAATATAACAAAGCACCTATTGCACTAAGATATGGTACTTCAGGACCAAGTAGCATTTCATTATCTTCTTTGGGGCGAAATGGATCTTTCTTAATATCAAGAGATCGAACCACCATGGGAGAACTTAGTGGATGCGCTTTATCCACATTAAAACGTTTCAATACCTTTTCGGTATAAGCTGATTGATGGATAAGAATTCCATTTGATTTATGCTCGATCTGCAGGCCAAGACAATATTTTGTTCTCCCTAAATCTTTCATCTCAAATTCTTTTTTCAAATATTCAGCAGCTTTCATGAGCTCTTCAGGAGTCCCAATTAAATTTATATCATCAACATAGACTGCAATGATGGCGAATCTAGATTCTAATTTCTTTATAAATACACAAGGGCATATAGGATTATTAATATATCCTTCTTTAAATAAGTACTCATTGAGACGATTATACCACATTCTTCCAGATTGTTTTAATCCATACAAGGATCTTCTCAATTTAATTGAGTACATATTTCGTGGTTGTGATGTATTTGCTTCAGGCAATTTGAATCCTTCAGGGATCTTCATATATATATCTGCATCTAACTTTCCATATAAATATGCAGTAACTACGTCCATAAGACGCATGTCAAGTCCTTCTGAAACTGACAGACTAATTAAATATCGAAATGTAATGGCATCCATTACAGGTGAATATGTTTCTTCATAATCAATCCCAGGTCTCTACAGGAAACCTTGTGCTACTAAACGAGCTTTATATCTGACGATCTCATTTTTATCATTACGCTTTCTTACAAACACCCATTTAGGTGAATATGTTTCTTCATAATCAATCCCAGGTCTCTGCAGGAAACCTTGTGCTACTAAACGAGCTTTATATCTGACGATCTCATTTTTATCATTACTCTTTTTTACAAACACCCATTTGTAACCCACGGGTTTCACATCATTGGGTGTTAGGACTACAGGTCCAAATACTTTATGTTTTTCTAGCGAATCCAATTCTGCTTGGATTGCTTCTTTCCACTTTGACCAATCAGGTCTACTGTGACATTCGTCTACAGTGCGTGGTTCGAGATCATCATCATCTTTCGAAATTTCAGTAGCTATTGCGAAAGAAAATACATCATTAATAACCACTTCTGAGCGATCCCACAATTCTTTTGTACATGTATAGTTTATGGAAATTTCTTCATTTCCACGTACATATGCCTCTTTATTGTTTTCTGTCTATTCAGGGACATTTTCCTCTTCAGGAGTTATTAAATAAGAATTTGTGGGAATATTTATTTCTTGTTCAATAGCCTCTTCCGGAGTACTATTTTCTATATTTTGTTGCCCTTTTATTTTCCTCTTCCGGGGAACTAAATCTTTTGTACTCAAGGGTCCACCACGCTTCAGGCGTGTAGTAGATAATTCATTTGCTGCAATAATAGTAGACTTACCAATTGGTACATTGATCTTTGCTGGTGTGTTTGCAGCCGGTATATAAGACTTAGTTATTTTTGCTGCGTCTGTAAATGCATCAGGCATTTGATTAGCAATCTTCTGAAGATGAGTGATCCTCTGTACTTCAGTTTCACATTGAGCAGTACGTGGATCAAGATGGGACAAAGATGGTACATTCCAAGAAAGTTCACGTCGTTCTTCTATCAGTGGATTTCCTCCTCCTAACGACGGGAACTATGTTTCATCAAAATGACAATCTGCAAATCTTGCTGTAAAAACATCACTTTGTTAGTTTGGGGGTGTGAATTCTTACCTTACTGTGATATTACCATTTATTTCACATTATATTTTTCTGGGCTCAAACCATTTGGGTTTCCTGTTCTTGTTGGTGTGAGAACAATGGGCTGGTATACTTTCTGCCTAATAACACTTGTCGGGCCTATCCAAACAAACCCACACTAGTGCCCAGTACCTGGTCTGTCCAAGCCATGGCACGCCTAACCCATTAGCCCAAGACCCTTATCTGCTAACCGACACAATTAGCATGATGAGGGGACTACAGTATCGAGATGTGATTAAAAGCAGCAGTATTTTATCAAAAGGCAACATTATTGGCAGACGGTTGCAGATCTCGAGAGGATTAATTAATCCTTAATAGCATTGGATTCCCAACAATGCATTGGTTTTGCGATTTGTTCTTGACTTGAGTGAGGGCAGTTTTTCTTTAAAAACCAGAGTTTGATTATAGGTGCTTAAACACTCTTCCCCAACCATTCAACCCTCAGAGAAAACTCTCTTCTTCTAAATCCTCTCTTACGAACTCATGGCCTCTTCCTCCTCTGCCCCACAAAACCGTCCTGACTTAAAGACAACACCAGCAACACAACCAGAGGTCTGGCACCCAAGGTTCCTAAATGTTCACAACCAACCCCTTACAGTTGAGGATTCTGTAATTTACAATCTTGCGAACGCAACGGCAGTAGCGGAGGGACTCATCACTCCTCGTGATGAGAGAATACTGGTTGGACGGTCCGACCTAGACATAATAAGAGACTCCATGGCTCTCAGCGCTCAGGCCACAACATTTACTGCTAACATGGCTCGGCGTTTTCACACCAGAAATGTGCACATGCAAAATCTAAGTGACCAGGTCACTCGTCTCCAGGGGTTGCTCGACGGAGCCTATCGAAGGATGAGGGTTTTGAGAGCGGAGAATAGAGAGTTACAAAGAATGGTGGACTCCTATTCTAACAGACTCACACCAAGGGTCGAGGCACTGGAGAGGCTCACTGATCAAATCATTGATCAAGAAAGGGTTCCGGGCAGCCCACAGAGGCAACCTCCAGCTGATCCCTCCAGTTCTACCCAAGGCCCACAAAGGCAACCCCCAACTGATCCTTCTAGTTCTACCCAAAATGCTACTATTGAGTAGCTCTCACTTTTTTTTTTTTTTTTTTTTGTTTTTTTTGTTTTTTTGTTTTTTTTTTGTTTTTTTTTTTTTTGTTTTTGTTTTTTTTTTTTTGTTGCTGCTACTAGAATGAAGATGGTTTTATTTGGTAAACTTAAAGAACAAACAGATAAAATAGCACACAAAATGAATGAACACAACAAAATACTATTCATAAATAGATAACACACTGGAATATTTAGCATAACTTCTAAACAAACGAATCAAAATAAAATAAAAATAATAATTATCGAAAATACAAAACGTAACACTAGCAACAAATAACATGGCAAAATTTCAAGAAAGACCAGAAATGGGACCACTGGCATAATTGGAATCTCTTCATGTACACAATAGTCCAATATCCAGAAGATGAGTGGAATGACAACTAGGTACCATGGGAGCATGAAAGTGAAAAACCCATTCATTATTGCAGAGATGAGGGTTTTGGGGAGGAATAGCTATGATATTTATAGAAAAGTCCTATTTTTTTATTTTATTTTATTACAACAGGGGGAGTATTCTTAATGGGCTGCAGAGACAATCTCCAGTTGGTCTCTCTAGTTCTCAAAATGCTACTAATAAGTAGCAAAAAAAAATCTGTAATCTGCTCCAAGTACAATGACCAAATCTGAAATTTTAGTTAAAACAATTTGTGATGCGTATAAATGAATTTTTATATGTTCAATCCAAAAAGAAATGGGCTTTGGGATTTATATCATTTAAAAGTATATCAAACGTACTTTGTAACCTCAAAATTTGGTAGAGAAATACCTAGCAAAACCCATTCAAAAATATTTTTCAATATTGAGTTAGTGCTGTCTAGCAGAAATCCCAGATTTAGGTGTACCACGAAATAATTACGCAAAAAATATCAAATGGTCACCCAATGACACGAAAATTGGTAGGATGTTAGCCCAACAAGTCAGTGACAAAATCCAATTCGTTTCATCTCAAAATCATAACTAGAACTAAAGTTATGAATTAAATGGTAAAATGGGTTCGTGCTGTCAACACAGTATAACACACAAACCCTCAACCATGTATTTACTTAAAACACTTATCTCGTAGGTTTATTCTATAAACTGATGCTTATTTCTTCAGTGTCATTCCACTTCTAGTGGTTTGGTATTTTATTTTTCCACACCAAATATATTCATTCCACTTCTGGTGGTTTGATATTTTATTGCTCCACTTCTAGTGGTTTGGTATTTCATTAATCCACTTCTAGTGGTTTGGTATTTTATTTTTCCACACCAAATATATTCATTCCACTTCTGGTGGTTTGATATTTCATTGCTCCACTTCTAGTGGTTTAGTATTTCATTAATCCACTTCTAGTGGTTTGGTATTTTATTTTTCCACACCAAATATATTCATTCCACTTCTGGTGGTTTGATATTTCATTGCTCCACTTCTAGTGGTTTAATATCTCATTAATCCACTTCTAGTGGTTTGGTATTTTATTACTCCACTTCTAGTGGTTTAGTATTCCACTTCTAGTGGTTTAGTATTTCATTGCTCCACTTCTAATGGTTTGATATGTCATTAATCCACTTCTGGTGGTTTGGTATTCCATTATTCCACTTCTGGTGGTTTTTATCATAAAATGACGTACTTTAAGCTGACACAGTGAAGTTACCAGTAAATTTGAGAGAAGTTGACTGACAACAGAGGTGACGTTGACAGTCAATTCGTAGTAAAACAAGAGCAGATTTTTGTGTGTTCTTCTATGCTAACTAAAGCAAAAGTTAAGGTGCACCCACGAATTTTCACCAAAATTTTACAAGCATCTAAAGAAGTTGCATAACACATAATAGAGAAATATATTACTCAATTTAATTTGGTCATCATTGACCATCACTTTATTCAATTAAATTGAGACTTTATTCATTATTTCTAAAACTTCAGGTTTTGAAATTTGTCTCTTGCTTCAGGAAGAGAACAGATGAATAATAACCTTTTTTTTTTTAATAGAAAACTTCTGGTTTTCAGATCTTTCTCTTAATTCAGGAAGAGAAGATGAATTATTACCCTTTTTCCTTTTTAATCATAAAACTTCAGGTTTTATTTTAAATCTTCTCTTGCTTCAGGAACAGAATATATGAACAACAACTTTTCTTATAGAAAATTTTGGAGATTGAAATTTGTTTCTTCCTTCATGAAGATAACATGTAAATAATAACTTTTCATATAGAAAACTTCAAGTTTTCAAATCTTTCTCTTACTTCAAGAAGAGAAAATGAATCATCACTCCTTTTATTTATTTCTAAAACTTCAAGTTTTATTTTTAAATCTTCTCTTGCTTCAGGAAGAGAAGATGGATTCATCCATTCAAGTATATAATTTAGAATAAAAACCAATCCACAACCAAATTGGTTAAAAGCATACCAACTTACCACAATCAAATTGATTTAGAACGTACCAACTTACCAACTTAGCACAACCAAATTGGTTAAGAAAGAAGATGGTGGTAGTATGATATTGCTCCCAAATTCCTTGAGCAATTCGTGCTGATAACGTGTTGTAAAACCAAGAATTTAGAACAAGTTGTGAGGAGAATAAAATTTCTCATTCATCTTCTTTCTCTTCTTTCTCTCCAAATACATATCCTCTCTTCATTCTCTCCAAAATACATCTCTTCATATCTCTTCTTTCTCCCCTTCCCCTTTTATCTTTGTTTGTATTTATTCCTCATGATGGGATTACCTAACCCACTTATGATGGTGTTCTCATTATCACAAAGTGGAGGGGGTGTGGACATCCACTCAATGTCCACTCAATGTTTAATATTCATAACATAAAGCTATTGTTAAATGACATTGAGATCGCGTGCCACTAAATTTCGGGTTGGGCCCAAACCAGCACAAACCATAGCCTTAACTAAGGCTGAACCTTTTGCATTTGATTTGGGCTGACCATCTCCTAATCTCACAGTTGTTAGATTGGGCTTGTATTGATCTGCCATTTGGCCCAACGCAGCGCCCGAGGCAAACAGCTCTAGCTGTATTGATGCGGGGGGCTGTGGTTATACTCGTGCCTCGACAATTTGGCCGAAGGTTTTGATACCTTTAATCACAAACAAAATGATAAAAAAATAAATTTCTAAATTTACTTGGAAGAAAGTGATGGATGGGATGATGCAGCTTTCTTTAGAGGATACAACGAAAAAAGTGCGGCAACATAGAGTGATAAATGGATGGGTTCAAATTAAAAAAACATAAGAAAACAATTTGGCTTAGTGAAGAGGACTGTCCATAGTATCATGGTAAAATCATGTTACCTGGTTCCACTTTTGGGGTGTGGGGCCTCCATGTCCCCAATTTTAATGAAGCCTATAATTTTCTCCTTTCTTGCTTTGTTGAATATTTGTTTGGGAATATGCAAACCAAATCATTTGAGTATGAAAGATGACACACACAATCTCAATTAACCCATAAAGTGATACTTTTCTTCCAAGTAGAGGAACCCCATTTCATTTCTCACCTTTCAACCCTCCCTTTGATGGAAATATAATGTTCCAATGATTTGGGCACCCCCCCCCCCCACTTGCATTGATCCATTATAGGTATCCCCACCTCAATGAATCTTATTATTTACAATGGTCCACTTATAAAGAAATAAGGGTGCCCACAGCGATGGCGACCTCAATTCTGTTTTTTTATCTTTGGTTTTTGATCTTTCACGGTAAGCAATTTATTTACTCAGACGAAGCTTTCAATGATGAGATGATGTAAAGGATAAGTGTCATTGAAAGGGCATTTATTAGACTCTACTGAACTCGGCACAAAATTACCTTAGACGATATCTATGACTTTGACTACAAAAGTGGCAGTCATTGTTTAGCCAGCTTAAAAAGTTGAACTTCCGAGGGTCTGTTTGGATGTGTATTTTTTTTCTTTGTTTTTTGCTTTCTATCTTTTTCTAACACTGGAAGTGCTTTATAGTAGTGCTCTATAGTTTGTGCAAACTGCAAAGCACTTCCGATCATGGATTTTGAATGTAGCGTGTGTTACATGCTCTGGGTCTCATCAAACAAATTTACGAGGCACCTTCATCCGTTTCATAAAATAAAGAGTAATGCTATTCTTCCCAGCATTGAAGGCATTTCTTAAAAATATTTATAAATTTTATTGATGTCCATGCCCACTAACGTAGACTCGCCATTGTCACACCACATCTCAAAAGTATATATAGATATATATATATATTTTAAAGTTATTGTACTAATGTGTCATTTTACTAAAAAAAAAAAAAAAAAAAAAAAAAAAAAAAAACAAGAATGCTAGGAAGAGTAGATCGTCCTATAATAAATGTCCTTTCAGTAGAAATATGAAAAAGGAGGGAAAAAAACCAAGAAGAATGTTTTCCAGGCATCCAAACAAGCCTGTTGAAGTGGAAAAAGAGAGATGCTGATGGTACAACTTTTATCAATCAAACCTTCGGTACTTCCAAGCCAAGATTTGAATGTGCTTTCCCAAGACTCTCAACTCAGGCACTCTTCCTTTGGTAGTGGCTTTAGCAATTTTCTTTTGGCTTCTTTTAATGCAATGAAACTTGGGGAAAATAACCTATTGAATCTTATCCTTTAACCGTTGCGTAGATGCTATTATTGGAAGGCACGCGTACTACTTCCAATTTCTAGCGTCCGTTCCCCGCCCCCCCCCATTCCCCCACTCTCTCTTCTTTTTTTTGCTCTAAATTTTTGTGGCATTCTTTCCCACACACATCTAGGGAGTTTTCAAATTTGAGTCCTTTAACAGGTATTCCTTGTCTTTTGTGAAATCAATCGTTACATTAAATTTGATTTATATATAGGTTATGCATGTCAAAAATAAGTAAATATGAGATTAAGAGCTGTTTCATTTGTAAATGAATAGTTGTTATTAATTAAATAATATAACTTTCGGATTGAATAGCAATCAACTTGATTTTTGGCATGGATCTCTTACATGAGAAGACCATCTAATCCAAAAGTTGGTATCAAAATATACGAATTGTGGATAAGAGTTTTGTAGTGCATTTAATGAAACTTTACATCAAATGCACTGATATATATACGAATAGTGGCCCACGCGAGATGCGGAATTGTATAGAATTGTGAGATGCAAAAATTGAACCTTTGAATAAAAATTAGTTTTGGGTTAACAAAAGAAAACAAAGAGCTGCCATATTATTTTTTAAATGGTAACGAAACCTTAAAAATAATTGAAAAAGAAAACATTTTTACTTCAAAAAACGAGTGATTCTAACTTTAAGAAAAGTAAGTCTATGAATCAAATAAAGGGTTCGAGACAAAGTTAAGACATGGGAAGGTTCTGGAAAATGTTAATAGGCACTCACATTGCCCCAAAAAGTCTCCTAATTCAATTGGGCTACTTTAATTACTTTATTAATAAATTGTCACCATGCAACTTAGAACTAACTATTCTATCCATCCATCCATCCATCTATTCATTCACAACCATACATCCATAATAAAATAAATAAGCAATAATAAAAGAATAAAGAAAAAGAGAATAGAAGATAAAGAAAATAAAGAGAAAAAGAAAAAAGAAAAAACGTAAGATATTTAATATCTTAGGGTGGACTTGAGCTTAAGTTAACACCTATGTACCCCACAAGTTACTAAGCAAGCATTAAAGTCCACGTAGTTCAAAAGAATGGACAATTCCTTTCATAGGAACTAAAACAATTTCTAAATTTCCATATATTTGAAAAAGGAAAGTTTTTAAAATATAAGTTTTTAGAAAAAAGGAAATTAGGGAAAATGGAAACATTTTTAAAAACAGGGAACCTGAGAAAAATAGAAAGTTTTTAGAAATATGTAGCCCAAAGGAGGGGGAAGAGAATTAATCAAAAGAAAATACCACACCTTTTTGACTTACTGTAATTAAAGAATTGAGGTAGAGAAAACTACGATGCGGAACATAATGAATAACAAAATGTGAATAAATTCCTTATAGCCTATGAATTTGATTGTGGTTTATTACAAAACAAAACCCTAATTAGAAGAAGATGATTATTACTTACAAGAGGTTTTTATGACGATTAATTGAACAATGAACGAGTAGCATAAGTGTCCTGCCTCCATGGTATCCACACCAAGCAAAAACCTTAATTGTTCTTCTTCATCTCCTTAGGGTTTGCTAAAAGAGGAGAAGAAGAAGAAGAAGAAGAAGAAGAAGAAGAAGAAGAAGAAGAAGAGAGAGAGAGAGAGAGAGAGAGAGAGAGAGAGAGAGAGAGAGAGAGAGAGGCTCCTCAATAGGGTCGGCCAAGAAAGGGAGTGTAGAGTGTGTTGTGTGTCAAGCTATCAAGTGCTAGCTTGTATATATAGTAAGCACTATAGGGGACAGCCAAAGGGGAATCCCACTTTGTGTGGGTTTTGCAATTTCCTCAAATTGCACTTTAATCCCTCTAACTTTCATCAAATGCAAGTGAGGCCCGAAAGAACTATTCCAAATACAATTATGCCTTTTCTCTCACAACTTAAAGTCTCACTTTGCTTATTGATGTGTGACCATTGGGTTCACAACATTTGGTAGTAGGTAGTAGCACAAAGAGTGCTCAATGGAACACTTTCCATTAAGGGTCTAATTGGAACTCTTTCCAATATCCTAATTGATTATAACCAACTTATATCAATTAGGGCTTTTACTAACCATGAGTAACATCTAGCAATGGCTCAAGGTGAGATCCTAAATAAGGTGAATATAAATCATACAAAAAACTTTTCAGTTACAGTTAAGGTTACAATTACATCCTTCCATCAACATAATGCTTCTGATTGAACTAATAGGATATGGAAGTCTTTCAAGTCCCTATATAGTTTAATACTTTATGAACCTACCCAAAATATCAACTCATTAGATGCAGTATGAAAACCCATTTTCATAGTCATCCTACTATGGCCATAGATGTACATGAGTTATATCTATAAGTGTTATGTGAAACACACTCTCTCTTTTATTGAGAGTGATAGATCCCTTGTTGATTACTCATATGCGTTCACCCATGAAACAATAGAGTCAATGAATACCCTTGTAAATCCCCAGTGGAACATACAGTTAGTGCTATCAAACTTCTGAAACTCCATGCATAAGACAACTATAGTGTCTTAGGTTTAAGGATTACTTGTACCACTACAACTATGAGATATTGATTGACATGCAAGTAAAATTCCATTCAGTTATCTCAAAGTAAGATGGCCACATTCAATGTACTTGTTCCTTTAACAAGCACCCATGTGCATAGTCTTTGTGTCTCCACACAAATAGGTTGAGATTAGTTATCCTCCTATAGAGCTAATATAACATGTGCTAGTCCTATAGTTTATTATTGTCCATCATAATAAACCTTCAATTAGGAATGATTTAGGAGTTTAGTAAAGAGATATATATAGTCTCCTAATCACAGCACTTTGTGGTTTCATATTCTCAACTCTAACTCCATGGACATATAATGTAAATATAAAATAACACAATAAACATGATAGAATAAAGCCCTTTATTAAATAATAATAAACCTAATTAACAATAAATGAAATAAATTGATTGTTCATTATCCTTAAAGTATAATCTCTATGATTGGTTATAGGGCATGCAACTAATAATCTCCTATTTGTACTAAAGCCAATCGACCAAATACTGCATACCCATTTTCTTAAGATGTTGGGCTAACCCATTATGTGCTAAAGCTTTAACCAGTAGGTTTACAAAAACCTATCTAGATAATATCTTCAGTATTGTATATATTACCTCTTCCAATGATATCTCTAATTATATGGAACTAGTTGCTTAGTATGTTTAGATTTTTTATAAGACTCAAGTTCAAAATGAAATTATAGATCTAAACAATCTCCTAGACAACTATAAAAGCAACAATTAACTCACCCTCAATAACAGAAGCTACTTTATCCTACATATAGTTCTTCCATTAAGCATTTCACCAAATAAGGTGAACATAAACAAATACCTCGTATGAATTAAATTCAAATTCATATACCCATTAATTATGAGTTACAATTTCTATATACAATCCAATATTCCAAATTTGGATTGACTGACATATGTTTGTAACAATTACCACATGATAGATATTAGGTTCAGTACATAGTGTAGAATAAGGCTTCTTAACACTTAAAGAACCTTACTTGTTCTATCCTAGGGCTTGTGTCCTTGGAAAAATAAATTCCATGTTTGAATTTAATTATACCTCTCTTGGATTTCTCCATGTTGAACTCCTTCAACATTTGAGTTATGTACAATGACTTGGAGATATTTAGCAACTTATAAGATCTATCTCTATAGACTTTTGTTGGATGCTTCTACAAAATCTTTTATGAAGAAGTTTTTCTGAAAAACTAAAACTTTACATTAGATAACATTCCTCTATCATTCATGATGATTAGGATGTCATCTATATATAGGATAAAGAAAATAAAGAACCTTACTTGTGCTATCCTAGGGCTCATGCCTTCGGAAAAATGAATTCCATGTTTGATGTTAGTTAAACATCTCTTCGAATTCTCCATGTTGAATTCCTTCAACATTTGTACTATGTACAATGACTTGGAGATACTTAGCAAGCTATAAGATCTATATCTATAGACTTTTGTTGGATGCTTCTGCAAAATCCTTCATGAAGAAGTTTTTCTAAAAAACTAAAAGTTCATATTAGATAACATTCCTTTATCATTCATGATGATTAGGGTGTCACCGCATGATGTCTGGTGTCTTTTTTCTCTCTCTTTCTTTCTGGTTTTGCTTTTTCTTTTAGACTCCCTCACTAGGTATGTGGAGTGTTGATTGATTAAAGGGCCTATTTATCTATAGTTGGTGATTTGGAATGGGTGTAGTCTACGCTTGCAGATTACTTTGCTTTAAAGTGAATGTCTTTCTAAAAAGGAAAACGTTCATAGAAAAGCAAAACTTAGAGTCGCCATCAGTTATTGGTTCAAAGACATAATTGATCATTTTTTAGGTATCCAAAAATTAGCAATTAAGTTTGACTTGGATTTCATTGACTCCTAAGGTTTGTGTTACCTAAAGATTATGGATACGGAGGCTCGGTTGAGGAGGAGGAAGGTATTAGCACTCCCTCACACCCGTGGATTGAAACCATAGTTGCCACATTCTAAATTGCATTCTCAATAGTACAAAACTTTAAATAAATTCCCAAAATGAAGCTTGCATATGATATTGACATTGGCTTGTGCAAAAATGTGGCCCTAACTTGATTTGAAATAATTTATTGAAAGGTGGCATTTGCTTTTGTTTTTAAAAGATGCATTGAAAAGATGGCATTTGCTTTTGGTTTGAAAGATGGCATTTACTTTTGCTTTAAAAGATGCATTGAAAAGGGTATGATAACCCAATGTCAAGTGCAAGTGCATGTCATGAAATATGGCATGTACTTTGAATTTCAAAAGATGCAATTAAAGATAGCATACTTTTTATTTCAAGAGATGCGTGGTAATCATGGTATATGTGAAACGATATGACATTGGTGAGACATGGATAGCACCTTGAAAAATTGAATTGATTTGGAAGCATTTTGAAATATTGAAAGTTGATTTTGAATGCTTTAAAGAATTTGGATGAAAATTAATTTGAATTGAATTGAAATGAATTGATTTGAAATGAATTCATTTGAATTGAAATTGGTTGAATTGAAATGAATTAAATTGAAACTGGTTTGAAATGATTGGAATTGAATTGGATTGAAAAGAATTGAAAATCGATTTTTACGCAAATATTTGCAGAAAATTGGACAACCTTTTGGCGTAAGAAAAAAAATAATGCATTTTTTTTTGTTGGTAAATGGAACAATTTTTGATGAATTCCACATTGAAATGAGATGAGGATGAATAAAAATGATCAATTTGGACTATTCATTTAGTAAAAAAATCCTATAGAAATTTTGGCAGCCTTCTGGCGTCTCAAAAGTTATTTGAAAAATTTCGGGCATTTATGCAATATATATTTTCATGGCAAAAATTGGGCAGCCTTCTGGCATCTAAAAATATTCCAGAAAAATTTAGTGCGTGTGTGACATAGCTAGTATGTGCATGTGTGATATGCTTTGTGACATAGTTAGTGAATATGACATGCTTTGTACAAAACGTAGTGTAGATGACATGCTTTTGACATAGTTAGAGTCTACAACAAGCGATATTGCTAATCTAGTGTGTGTGTGTGTGTGTGTGTGTTATGCTTTGTGGCAAAACTTCGGCAGGCTAACGGCGTATCAAAATATTTAGAAAATTTTGTGCATCTGTGATATGTGTAGGAAAACGGCGTATCAAAATGTTCTAGAAAAATTCCATGCATCTGTGATATGTGTAAGAAAAATTGGGCAGCCTAACAGCGTATCAAAAAATTTTTAGAAAAAATTTGTGCATTTGTGATTGTGTGTGTTTAATAAAAATTTTGATAGCCTAACGGCATATCAAAATATTTCTAAAAAAAATTGTGCATCTGTGATATGTGTGTGTTTTAAAAAACAAGCTCTTGGCACTATTTAGGAGCACACGCGCATGGCTATTTCCAAGTTAAGCTCCATTTCTTTGCCCTTTTATATATATAGGAGTCATACCCTACAAAACAAATATTAGGAAAGTTGATTTACAATTCACGCTATATATCATCTTTTAGACTTCCTAGCGCGATTGAAAGCATAGGAATTCTTTTTTTTTTATTTTTATTTGGGTCTAAACACATGGATCAAACAAACCAATTGTAGTGTCATCAATGCATGCATTTATGACTTGGTTCATCCTTTTCGGGGAACTCATTACCATAGCTGGAAGCACCCACCCAATTGATTTGCCCAATTCCATGTATTTAAACACAAACAAAAACCCTTAAATGATTTCTGTGCACAGAATCTATATGTATAGTACGCCTCGTTCTATTATATATAAGTCCTCCCAAGCTTCAATGAACAAACAAGATCAGTAGCACAATTCAAAACACATGAACTTGACAAAAAATCACATCTTTATACCATTCCTTTGAAACTTTCTTTTGCTTTTGCTTTTGCTTTGTATTGCTTGCTTTCTTTGAATTACATACACTTTGTATACACACACCTCACTCTCACTCACTTGAACCAGCCATTGGGGGAGGTGTTTTTGTGGTGGTTTGGTGTTTGGGAGTTGATTTGAAGTGGTGGAATTAGTTTGAACAAGCTTTGAAGTGATTTGGAAGTGAAAACAGTGGTAACACAATGAAGTTACCAGCCACCTGAGAATAGGTTGATAGTCAACCGACACAAAGTTAACTTTTGTTCCGTGGTAAAAATACAGTAGTTTCTGGGTGTGTTCTTCCAAGCTACCCAAGCCCAAAAATGGAGGTTTTGTGTGGTTGGGTGTTCTTGGACAGTACCTTGGGAAGGCATTTTGAGTGGGTTTGATGGTGGCTTTGTGGTGGTGGAAGTGGTAGAGGTGGTGGTGGTGTGGTGGTGGAGTGGTGGTGTGATGGTGGAGTGGTGGAGCAAGGAGGAGCTCCTTCCCCTTTGGTTGGCTACTCTTGGGAGCTTCTCTCTCTAGAAGTGCTACACTTTCTCTTTTTGATTTGGTAGGGGTTTCTTGGCTCTCAAAAGCTTGCAAAAATGGATGAAATGGGTGGGGTATTTATAGGGAAAGTGGATGGTTTAGTTGTAAATAGGTGAGTTGATCTCATCCATCCATTCTTTGAGTTTTAATCCTAGCCCTACACCTCTTAGCTTGGTGACCCAGGACTCATCCTAGCCCTAGATCTTGACTTGGTGATCAATGACTCATCCTAGCCACACATCTTTTGGGGCAAAAGTGCTATTAACCTAAAGTTAAATAGCTTTGGGTGCAAAATGAAATTAAAGTAACTTCTAAATATCCTATCTTGTTGGTGTAGGGGGAACACAAAAGCTTAAGTATTGATTTTCCTTATCTCTTTGTCTCCAAGTGACAGATAAATATTTCGCGCGCGTTATTCACTATTCACAGCGGTGCTGGAAATATTTAAATGCTCAAAACTTCTTGCCACGTGCTCAAAATTGGATGATCCACTTGTTGTTGGAAAGATAATTTCGAGCTTTTCAATTTGACTATGATCCTGGCTTGTGATTACAAATTTTCTTGATTGTGGATTGCGAGGCATGCAGGGCCCACCCGGGCTCCCTCTAAAACTTCAATTAGAAACATTTTAACTTCTTGAACTCCAAATGACATAAGATCAGTGGCTATGGATTTTTCTCATTACTCTCTTCAGGTTGACTTGAGAGTTGACTTTTTCTGATCAAGATTGACCAAAGATGACTTTCTATGTTGCTCAAATTGTGTAGGACTCGTTTGCAACCCTTTTGAGTTTTTGAGCTTCAATTGAGATGCAATTAATTGCAATGGATTCCCTTCATTATTTCCTTCAATATGCCTACAAATTCAAATCTTTTTGATCAAGGTTGACTAGAGTTGACTTTCTATGCGTGTGGGGCTCGCATGGACTTTTTCAGTGTTCTGGACCTCAGATTGGGATGAGACTTGTGGCAACAGTCCTATCTCACTATGTGAGCGCTGTGTCCTGACCACGCCAGCTCGGGAGTACACCACTAGCCAGGAGGGCTAGTGCGAAGAAGAGTCGCCACCCGATTTGGTTTCGAGAACCGATTTGACCTCTAGCAAGGGTCTAATTCGGTATAACCGAAGAATTTAGGGTTTGGAGTTAGGGTACATTGTTAGGAAGGTGTTAGGCACCCAACAACGCCCGGCCGAAGCCAGCCCCCACATGTGTTTTGTTGGCTTTAATTAACAAGAATTATCAATTGGATTTAACCCTATTCATGCAATATGCAATTTAATTCAAATGATATTACGCAATGATGGCAAATAAATAAATAAATAAATGAATTATACAAAGAATCAATATAATAAAAGGGCTAATCTAAAGAAGGATACAAAAATAAAGAAAGAGTCAAATAAAGAAAGAGATAAATGAATAGACAAGTAAGAAAAATAAAAGTATGAGAGGAAATAATCTACTAATAATGAAAGAGAAACAAATAAGTAAAGAAACAAGCAAATAAGTAAGGAAGAAAATAAAAATAAATAAAGGAATGGTTTAAATAAAGAACTAATCTAGAGAAAGAAAGAAATAAAATACAGAACTAATCTAAATAAAGAAATGATAATAAAATAAGAATGACACAAAGAAAGAAAGATATGTGAGGGATAAACAAATATGGTAATAATTTAAACTAGGGAATAGATAAAATAGGGAATCAAATATGTATGGAATGAATAATATAGAATAAAATAAATATAATAAAAGAGTCAATCGATCATACAAAGGAAGTGCGTATGCATAACTGTAAAGTGTGTACGCACTTTCGATTTATGCGTACGTACATTCCACCTACGGAACCCCGGAATTAATGATATACTTCCACAACTAATAAAATATGTAAATATATAAAAGAACTACGATAATCAAGTCCTAAATCTATATGCACACAATTAGAAAGATTAAAATGATAAAAATAAAATTAATAAGGGATGGGAATAAATCAAAATGAATTAAGAAAAAGAAATCTTAATCTAATAAATGAAAATACATATGTAGAGATGAATACGCCTATTCTACTATGCGGTTACACAAATTAATAGATGTAGAAAATTACTAATCATGTGGAAGACGAAATAAATAAAAATCAAAAGAGAAAACTAAATAAATAAATTTAATAAGAAATGAGAAACAACTAAACAAAATAAATACACAATCATGGGAGAAAGAGAAGCATGTCCGGACATTCAAAAATAATAACAGGCTATCTCAAATAATGGAGAAAGAGATGGAAAAGTAAGCGTTACCCTCAGGTTGAGCGATATGTAGGATGAAACTTTGATGAACTCTCCCCTTCAAGTCTCCGTGATCACAACCGTCCTTCTCTCTCTTAGCTTCTAGGTTTGTAGAAATGGTAGCTAGGGTTTATAGAAGTGGTGGCTATAGAATGGTTTAGAGAATGGTGATGGCTAGAGAATAGTTGAGGTCACCTTTTCCGGTTGAAAGTGCTATATTTATAGAGGTAGTATTAGGGTTTTGGGGAAAGTTAGGTTAGGGTTTCTGGCTTCTCTAGCCATCACAAAGTGGCTACAAAGTAGGTCAAACCTTTACAACGTAACAAGGGGAATACCAAAATGGAGGGAAAAATCCAGATTTAGGAATTAATGTGCGTACGCACAATTAAAAGGTGCGTACGCACAACTGAATTGCATGTACGTACAAATAGCTAATTGTGGGCTTTTGCGGGTTGGCTTATGATTGCGATCACGTCGGCTTTCTAAGGATCATTCATCAATTATTTCAAACTAGATCACCCTTCATCACTGGGCTTAAAAGGGGTGGACTTGAAATGTTTAGGCGGTACAAAATGGGGTGTCAATACACTATTTCCTTCTGAGTGACTGCAAAGTTGACTTTTTCAACATAGTTGACTATAGTTGACGTTTTGGCTTACAGCATCTTTTTCAATGTTTTAGAGCTCAGATTGTCGTGAGACTACTAGCAACAGGTTTGTGTTGCTATTTCCTTTTGAATGACTGCAAAGTTGATTTTTTTTACTACAGTTGATTTTTTGACCAAAGTTGACTTTTTGGAGTGTACAATGCCCACAGGGGCAGATTGAGCTTGGGAACTCTGATTGAGGTGCTTCCGGAGGTGATGGAAAGATTTCGACATGTTCTTCATGATTTCGACTTTGTTCTACAACTTTGATTTCCTTAGCACGGGATTAAACGCAAAAAACCCTGTTTTTCAAAGAAGCGAAGTGAAATGTTCTAGGAATGGGGGATTTCTGGCAATTGTGCTATTTCACAAAAAGATCTTAAAATGTACCAGAAAATCCGTTCCTAGACTTTCAAAAATTCTTCAGGCGATTTATTTTTACGAGTTTGTTCCAGTGCTGCGAAAATGCTATGTGAAATTATCTAGAACCAGGACATTTTTAGCAGTTTTTCTATGTCACAAAAAAGGTCTTAGAATGTGCCAAAACATTTGTTCCTAGATTTTTAGAAGTTTATGTTGCAGTTCTTTTTCGCGCGTTTTCCAACGCTACCAGAAATGGCTTAAAACTTCAAATGGTTTCACACGGAGTTCCTTGACTCTAAATTGGGCATGCTACTAGTCATTGAAAAGATAATTATGAACCCCTCAAGACCACTGAGGTCTCAACTCCTGTGCAAGATTCGTTCTCTGGGTGAGTTTTTGGAATGGGGTTGTAAATGGTTCTGGTCTTCAGATGACATCCCTTTGATGGATATGCTTGGTAAAAATGGGGTGTCTATAGCTGCCCATCTTTTTTAGTTTCTCTGAAAAGAGATACCTAAAAAAGACTGAGAGACAAACTCTATTTTTACACAGTTACATTTCTCAGTACGTCAACAGTGATGTTCCTAATGAATGCTTGACAACTCGATCAATGGTCTTAGCTGGGAAAGTCAAAGTGCTCCAAGATAGTGGATTGTGAGATTCATGGGAGTAGTGAAACTCCTCGATGTCTCACACAAAAAGATTAGATCATCCAGGATATAAGGTCTGTTGGGGAAAGTGAGCTTCAGGTCATGTAGCAACCTTAACTATACTATACTACTATAACTACTGAAAATAAACTATATTTACCTGCGCTCAACTATGTCGATGGGAGCTCTTATTGCCTATCTACTTTTAACGGGTGTTGATTTGTTAAGAGACGTGGTGGCCTCTATCTTTAGTGCTTTTAACATAAATCCTTGAGTTGTTGTTGAATTGGATGAGATCTTGAGATGACCCTCCTCTTAGGGGTCCTTGGACTTCTTCAGGAGTCAATGCAAGCGGTCTTGGTCCCGAGAGATTGAGATCTGGTCTCCTTCGGACTGACTTTGCTTCTTCTAGATTATTACTTGTGCGAGGGCTTTGTTAAGATCTTGAATGGGGTGTTGCAACTGCTCTGATGCTCAAACTGTGAGATGGTAGTGCAGGATCTTTCTTGATCGCGACCCACTAGGAAGCTCTAACGGGTTGGTAGATTTAGGCCATTTCAGGCCAGTTTATGGGTCTCCTTAAGATAACGACAAACTATAACTGATAATGATATTTGAGATGATGTTCTTACTTCCAAGGTGATCGAAATATTTTTGAATCCTTGCTTGATGGGTGTTACTAAATAGTTGAGCTATTGCTGGATTGATCTTCTTTGTGTTGTTGATTGTGCTGGCTACGCTTCAATGTCCTTCTTGAAATCCTTGGAACTTTGAATTTACTGGGGATATCTCTTGATCTCTTGAGTTTGATGTTCTGCGACTATGTTTATTGCCCATTGGTAGTTTACGGTTATTTTGGACCTTACAGTTTCCTGAAGGGTGTCCTTCGTGAGTCAGTGCATACTGGCTCTACTGGGGGAAGGTGTGTTTTTTTTTTTTTTTTGGAATAGTGTGTTGTTTGGGCGATCCGTTGAGAATTTCGACAATGTCATTTTCCATTTGATGACCCATTGGAATTGCTTGTTGATCTTGTACCTTCTTCCTCCAAAGTCCCTTGGTCTGGCAACTCACTAGGGATTCTAGATGATGTGTTGATGAGATTTAGAGTCATGTTGGATCTAAGACTCTCTGAGGATTATGACAACTTGGTTTGCTTTGACTTGATTTATAAACTATTGGTGGTGTCTCTGCATATAGACTGACGAGAATTAATGAGGTCACTGCATGTAGGCTGATGAGAATGGATGGGTCTTTGCTTGTAGACCGACGAGAATATTGGGATCCCTACTTGTAGACTGAAGAGAATTGTTGGTGTTTCTGCATGTAGACTGATGCGAACTGGTGACTCTCTGGGGATGTGGGAACTTTGTTTGCTTTGACATGATTGATGAACTATTGATGGTGTCTCTGTATGTAGTCTGACGAGAAATGTTAGGTTCTCTGCTTGTAGAGTGACGAGAGTTGATGGGATCTCTACATGTAGATTGATGAGAAATGTTAGGCTCTTTGCTTGTAGACCGAGGAGAAATGTTGGGTTCTCTGCTTGTAGACTGACCAGAAATATTAAGCTCTTTGCTTATAGACTGACAAGAGTTGATGGGATCTCTGCATGAAGATTGATGAGAATCGATGATCTCTCTGCATGTAGACTGACGATAAATGTTGGGCTTTCTACTTGTAGACTAACGAGAGTTGATGGGATCTCTGCATGTAGACTGACGAGAATCGATGATCTCTCTGCATGTAGACTGAAAGAGAAATGTGTGGGCTCTCTGATTGTAGATTGACAAGGGTTGTTGGGATCTTTGCATGTAGCTGACAAGAAATGATGGGATCTTTGCATGTAGATTGACGAGAAATGTTGGGTTCTTTGCTTGTAGATTGACGAGAGCTGAAGGGATCTTTGCATCTAAACAGATGAGAACTGATCATCTCTCTGCATGTAGACTGACGAGAAATGTAGAGATCTCTGCTTTTCTTTATCTGAAATGTTAGCTAGATGATGCATATATAATGATATAGAATTGTATCTTCTTCTTCTTTTTTTTTTTTTTTTTTTTTATTTAAAAACTTTATCAATGATGCAAAATGGTATGAATGAGATAGAATTTGCTATTGATTTAACAAGATGGAAGCATGGTTAAAGTCTAATTGGAAAGATCCTGAGGTATCTTCCCTTTGAATACCCTGATGGAAGTCCATGTGATGACGTGCCTGAACATAGGATAGGCCAAACCAACCATTATGGTAGCCAAGATCCCTATTTATTCTTCTAAAATTGATTGTTTCCTTGGATGATATGCCAATCACTTTCTTTGTTGCAGCTGCTTTTGCTTATGTTTGTGACTCCTTCTTTTTGTCTTGACATTTTTGCCTTTGGCGCTTTTCTACATTTTCATCGAAGCCATCTCCACATTTTTGCACATCAGTGCTCTTTTAGGGGTTATCACTATGCCAATGGTTTTGTATCTTGCCATGGTCCTACTTTTTTTTTACCCATATTGCCCTTCTGGGTTTTTACCATGTCCATCAGACCATTCTTTCCTTTTTGTAACTTTTCTGCTATAGTCTAAGTCTTGCTGATTTCAACTAAACTTGTGCTTGTTGAAATTGAACATGTTCTCCTTTGAATGGTGTAGCTGATTGGCAACATTAGGCTAGGACAAGTAAAAACCTCCTCAGCTGTTTATTGCAAATTGATCTCCTAACTAAACCATTCTTACTAATGATTAGAGAGGACTTTTTATTTGGTTGTAATGTAGCTAAGCTGAGGGTTCATGAAGAACAAGATGTGTAGGCTCAAAAATTCCTATTCTAGGCTACATGATTGAGGATCACCTTGTTGATGTCACTGCCTTCACTTGTATGAGTCTTCTTTAGGCACAACTAATTTCCATGATTGACTACATTTCTTAAGCTCCGAAAGGTCTTTCTTTTGGATTGTAATGTACGCTATGGCTCATGGGTGAAGAAGAAATGGATTAAAGGCTCAAAGTAAGTATAATGAGGGGTTAAAACCAAGGTCACCATTCGGATCCTAGATTTTTCTACCCATTATCCTCATATTTCCCAGTTGACATTGTGATCCAGACTTGGGGCAGTCTTATAGCTTTCTCTTGATGAATTTTTTCTTCTCCTTTTGCTTTTCCATTTGATTCTTTCTTGACTTTTTTTTTTTTTTTTTTTTTTTTTTCGTTTTCTTCTTCTTCTTTTTTTTTTTTTTTTTTTTCCCTTGTTCTTCTTCTTTTCTTCTTCATTTTTTTTTCTTTTTGAATTGGCTTAGGTATTTTTTGGGGTTTTTGAGGAACTTCGTTCCTTAAAAATTGCCCAGTCTATCGTTTATTGATAACACGATTTCTCAACAAATTGCCCCAATTTAGAGGGCATAAGTGTTGACCTTTATCTACAAAATGACCCTCAGCATAAGGGAGTGACCTGGGTTGGGTTGTATCCATTGAAACGAACATTAGCTCAATAGGGTTAGCAAGGGATAATTTTTGTTTTGGCATGGATAGTAGAAATGATAGCTTTTTATTATTTCCTATCAAATGTATTCAATCAATGGATTCGATTATATCTATCGCGTTTCCTTCTACAGCTTTTGATGATCTTCCAAAACTTCTTCTAATATGAGGTGATCATTAATCGGGTTCTGCAAAGAAATGATCCGGCTTGAACATGGCTGACTAAGGATATTTATTTCTGGATATCTGAGGAAAGTTGAAAGATAGCCTCTCATCATTTCACTTTCAGAATGGTTACTTAAACAGATCATTTAATAGTTAAGCATAAATTTGTCTGCTGAGGCAGAGTTTACCTGAGTAGTCAATTTGGTGCCATCTGTGGATGTGAATGCTTCTTGTTGAGAAATCCTTTGACATAAGGTAATGCCCTTTGATCCATATTCTGATGATGGTTCTTCACATATTTAGGTTGACCATAATCTAAGGTGGACCAATGATTGCTCATCTTGATGATTGTTTGTGCTAGAATGTGAACCTCCCTTATGGGTCCGTACTCTTGATTTTGCTATTGTTTCCATGGCTCATTCGTTTCCTTGCATTGGTGTGCCATAACTCACAAATGCTCTAGGAATCTTAACTTTCCCAATAATGACCTGCCTTGGATTATCCTATGCTTGGCTACATCGTTTCCATGTCTTTCTAACATGCCCAATGATTCTTTTGACAATCTCTCCTCAAAATCATCCTTGGTTTTGAGCTTTGAATGGTCATCCTCAAATGCGATATCGAAGTTTTATTTGAAAGGAAAGATGTTCCTCATTATCTTTCTGATAATTTCCAACCTGGCTAGATTTAGGTGAGAGAAAAATGCAATTTTATGCTATTTAGACTAACATGAGATGATATATGATATGCACAGTAATGGATGATATTCAAAAGACAAACAACATAGTTAAATCACATAATATGAAAACAAACTTTAACTGAAAGCAGGATAAGCCTCCATAAAGTTGCTGAAGGCATGACCTCAATAGGGTGTTACCAAAATTCATGCTTTAAAAAGGATGGAATAGCATCCTAATTGCTTAAGACTTCTAATCCTGGAACGGGCTCTAAAAGCCCTGATCAATAAGGTCCTGGACTTTGTGGTGCAGAGTAATGCAATGGTTGGTCCAATGTCTTGGCATTTCCATATGATAGTCACATTAAGCATGTGGATTGTAGCTTGTTGGGAGTGGGGTTGCTGGTGGCCTTAGAGATACTGGAAAAACAAGCTTTGCGGCTAGCAGCTATAGGAGAAACTGAGACAAAGGCTTTGGCAACATGTCAAACTTCCTCTACTAATTGCTCTTTGGATGAGTGACTTATTGATTTTTCTTCAGGATGTCTTGCAATGGCATTCCCTGAGGTGGAAGGTAAACATACCCTGGAACAGGCATTACTGAGGAACTTGGCAGCAGATTCTGTTGTGCTACTTGGGGTGGAGATTCTTTTTGGCTTGGGAACGTTTCAAGTGGTCTCCAAAGGTTTTGATCAATAAGGTCTTGAATCTCATGCTTGAGATTGTAGCAGTCGTCAATCCAATGTCCTTCTCTACCCATATGATATTCGCAGTATGCATTTAGAATGAAATTTTTGGTGGTCGATATGGTATTGGCTTGAGAGGGACTAGGCTGAGAAGATTAGCTGCTACCAAATTTGGAAGCAATTGTGATGGCAACATTAGTAAAGGATCGAACTTTCTTGACCTTTTTTCCACCATGATAGACTTGTTAGAAGCTTCAAGCGGGCTCCAAATGCGCTGATTAATAAGATCCTGAATTTTTTTTTTTTTTTTCAACTTGTAGCACTAGTCTGTTGTATGGCCCGTTCCTCCTGAATGAAACGCACATCTGGCATTTAAATTATATCTTTTCGGTAAAGGCTTCGATATCAAAAGGGGTGCCAAGAGAGTGACCTTCCCTTCTATTAGCAACTGAGGGAGGAGTTGTGATGGCTGAACTGGTAGTCGGCTGAACATCCTTGGTTCTTTCTTTGCCAAAGTTTCATGTGTTTTGATGAAATCAACTAGATTGGCAATGATATTAGGAGCCTTTCTTTTGAATTTAGTATTCTGCTTTGTTAGTTGGATGGTTTGCCCTTGAAGATTCAATACTTCGGGTGCTGGAGGGTGGTTTTCCAAAGGGATTATCACTGGTTGTTCTGAGTCAACACGTGGGAATCTTTGGTAACCTTGAGTCTCACCCTTCTTGATTAGTTATGCTGGAGTTCTAATTTCCTAGATATATGAATTCCACCATGGGTGACTATATTTATCTGTCCCTTGGTAGATTTCCAGTTCTGCTTAATTATAGGCTATCTTGGGATATTTGCCTACTAGGACTAGTAGAAAGACTCCTTCATCGAATAGTGGCATTAAAGCCTGAACAGTGAAAATCTCTTGATGGATGGGTCTAAATTGTTGATCATATGCAATGATGGGGAACTCATAAGCTTTTATTGGAGTGAATTGCATTGTCTTTAACTGTGGGATGATTCGTGCATATGTCTGGCGAGATCTCAGATTCTTAAGTGTGTCTTCTAGAGACCAAAATCTCTTATGCTGGCATCATTTGATGGTAACTGAGATGCTTTTCCTGAACTAATCATATTGATTGTCAGCAAGTTTCTTCTTTTCAAAACAAGGCGAACCATAGTTCCCGGCTCTGTGAAGGGTCAAAATCAAGACCTTGATTATTGATAACATCGACTAAAGAATTAGTATTACTGTTGTTTGTATAGAGCGGGTTCTCATTCCGCTTTTCTCCTTGAGATTTAAATGACCATAGTTTTTGATCAATGAGGTTTTGAATCTTGTGCTTCAGAGGAGAACAATGATCAGTTGAATACCCGATACCTCCCATATGATAATCACATTGAGTGTTTAGATTATAAGACTTGGCAATGGTTTTGGCATGGTTTTGAATGGAATAGTCATGATTAGCTTGGTAGCTATCAATTCTTAGAGTATCTGTGATGGTGGAATTGGGAGTTGGTCAAACTTTTTTGACTTCTGGCCAATGGGTGAAGCATTTTGCTGCTTAGAATTTCTTTGATCCATTGATTGCTGTTGGAAAACTGCATGAGTTGATTAAGCTTCAGTGAACTTATTAGCTGCTATATTGTCACGTTCTGGGTTTGTTTCCAAGATTCTCCTTTGATTGGCTCCTACCCCAGTTTTCTGTTTCAACAATGACTATACTGTGCGCATGTCCACTACATGGCTGGTTTTGATACCATCTTCAATTCATTTTCTAGCGTTTCCTAACTCTGCAAAGTTGTGAGTAGTGTGACCAAGGAGATAAGAATAAAATAGTTCCTTTAGAGTGTTGAGGAAGATGTTAACTATTTCCTTTTTAGATGTAAGAGGTTGAACTTGTGCTGCTAATTCTCTCAAGTGGTGAGCATATTCACGAAATGACTCACTTTTCATTTTTTCCATGCGTTGAAGCTTAAATCGATCAAGTACCATCTCAATATTGAATCAATAATGGATCAAAAAGGCATTGGCCAAATTAGTCCAAGTGTTGATCTTTTGTGGCTCTAACTGGAAGTACCATATCAATATTGGGCCAACTAAACTCCTCTGGAACTGATGCATCAGTAGTTTCTCATTCTTGCAGTGTTGGATCATCTCTCCACAGTAGACCTTTAAGTGGGTGTATGGACAACCCTTTCTGTTATACTTTTCAAAATCAAGAGCCTTGTATTTGTGAGGAAACACTACGTTTGGGAATGAATAGAGGTTTGAGAAGGTGGTACCACCACAAACATCAGTTCCTTGCATTCTTCTAACTCTTTCTTCTAGACCGTCTATCATTTCCTGTACTTTCTTATCTTTAACCTCATTCCTTGTATTCTGTTGATCACCCTTACTTTCTACCTAATTGACTTCCATTGCTATTGTAGTAGAACTTTGTGTGGGGTTTGACATTGGTATTGATCTACTACGGGTTCAGATCGAGCTCCTGTTAGTTGGCTTGTGGTTCTGACCAACAGTGGCTACTTCTTCCTCCAGAGTTTAATTTTTCCTTATTTTTGCTTTGCCTGTGAAACTTTTTGGTGACAAAGGAAAGAAAAACCACTTGAGTAAATATCTTGATAACATAATATAGATAAATGCTATAATGCATCTATATAGTAAAGAAGTAAAGGTTTTTAGGCCTTTAGGAGGGCATAGAAGAAGGAATAGGCGTCCTAAGACATCTAAACCTTGAATCTGGGATACTAGCCAACCAAAAATATAATGCATGATGATGAAAAGTAAAAAGCGGCACGCCTCTACTGATGACTGGTTAGTCATCGTGTCTCTGTGCAGGAAAAATAACGAGTTGGTTTTAAGACAGCATTATGCTCATCCAGGGAATCAAAAACCCTACCTAGGATTGTGGCGGTAAGTTTTTAGACTACTTTCGAATAACGGTGAAGATTAGGATATCAGAAAACCCTTCGGTTCTTGATAGTTTTTAGGCAGCTTGTGTGTGGAAGACAGCTTGTGCTTGGGGATTGTAACCTGGATTCTACACTTTTTCAACATATTGTAGCTTGTAGCTGCGAGGTGTAAAGGGAAAGTGAAACCCTGCTATCGAACAGTTTTTAGACACTTGGTCTGGGATATGATACTTGTGCAAATTTACTTAATTTCAGAGTGGCTGTATACAACCAAGCGAAAGAGTGGGTCAGGAGGGAGGCGCACGGCAACAGATCAGGTCTTGGACACAACTAGGTGAGTCAGAGGAGCCTTTCGAAAATAAAAAAGTTTGCTTCGGCTTCTTGACATTGAAATTGAACTTGAATATGGAGTTAGATTTTGGTTTTGGGCACATGAAGTGCACATGGGAAGTCGTTTGAATGAGAGTTGACATTCATTAGAATTGGGTTTAGGGCACAGGAAATGCACACGAGATGCCATTCGATGAGAATTGATATTGATTGAATTTTTGATTGGGCTTAGGTTTTGGACACAGGAAGTGCACATGGGATGCCATCCCAAGGGAGTTGGTATTGATATGATTGAGGTTGGTATTGGGTTTTGGGTATAGGAAGTGCACATGGGAAGCCGTCTGATGAAAGGTGACGTAATGGCAGAATTAAGATTATGGTTGGGTTTTGGACATTGAAAGTGTACATGGGATGCCATCCCAAGAGAGTTGATATAATTTGAGTTGATTGGCTGATATTAATAATATCATTGTATGATTTGATTGATTGACTGATTTTGAAGTTGGTGGGACACCCATAGAAGACTTTGATTGATATGATTGAAATGAATTCTTGGAAAACTACCCCAATTTCAAGGGATAATAACCTCTACTTACTGAGAGAATGATCCTGAGATTGGTATTCTAACTAGGGATCCAAAGAGGATATTAATCCTAGCAGGCTATTCATGGAAATTGACTTGAAACATGAAAGATGCAATCATTCATGAATGCAGAAACACAATGATAACTGATACAAACACACGTTGATATGGAAAGTGTATAACAAAGATAAAGAAATTGTCCTGTTTGAATGATACTAATCAGAACCCTCTGAACCGTTTAGGAGGCAGGGTTGTGGATCCAGTTTCTAGAACCTTACCTTCTCCAGAATTGGCATTAGGAGTGGTCTTGGCCTGAAGTTGGACAGGTGTCTAGAAGTGGTTCAAAGCCTCAAATAGCCAATGACTTTCTTTTTCGAGTTCACGCTATCTTTCAAGTAGTGACTCCTTCTCTACTTCCCAATTCTCATGGATTCTTTGGTGGTGCAAATAATGTTCTATGAGGTAGTCTATGTAATCAGGATTTGGTGGTAGTGCCTCTTCTGGTTCAATCAGGATTGTGACTTTGTCGAACCCTAGAAGTGCCTACTGTTGGCATTCTAGTGTGGCTTGCTTTGGAGAGGGGTTCTGATTTCCCAAGATACCTTGGTGTATTGGCGATGCTTTCACATTTGTAGGCTTCTTGCAACTTTTACCCTACTGTCTTCTGTTGAGTAATCAAAATACCATGTACTGATGTCCTCATACATCAAGATGGTCTGAACTAGGCCAAACTGTCTGAGTACTCGATATGGGAAATATGCTGTCATGCTGTGCAATCCACATAGTGGGACTAAGTGGTGGTCTGGGCATTGTATGATTGCTTGTGTTAGAGATAACCATTGTGTTCTCCATATGATTTGATCTTTAGTGAGGTCCTCTAGGTAGGAAACCTATGATGCTGTTGTAACGTATTGACTTGGGTCTTTGGCAAACTTCTCACATTGCTCGATGAGATCAAGCTTAAAATATCCTCAGGTTCTGATGGACTTAAATTCTGCAAGGTGCTCTAAGAACTAAACTTGTAAAAGGGCTACACAACTAAAGAACGTTGCTTTTTAATGTGTATTGCGGTATGTGAGGGAACGCAGCAGTTTGCCTAAAATCATTGGTACAAGTGAACCTTTCATGGCCATCCTCAAAAGGATTGATGCTAGATGACTATCCACGGAATCAGGGCTACCGGTGAAGACTATAGTTCCCAAAATTGCTAAAATAAGTGCCTTGGAGCGACACTTTGACCAGTAGTTTTTGTTGCCGAAGAGCTTTTGCTTGTTGTAATAACATCCCTCTGAAAGGAAGTACTCATGTAAAAACCTCATTGAACATCTTCTCAGTGTTCCCTATAGCCTGAGAGTTGACTCAAAGAGTGAGAATGGGATTCCCAGAAGTTGCTTTCCTTGTTCCCTACGTTGAATGGTGAAATTAGCTTGGATTTGTTATGCGAAAGTCCCAATAGTTGTGGGAACTCTTCTAGAGTGGGAGTAAGTTCCAATTCCCCAAAGCAAAAACACATGCTTTTTGGATTCCAAAAATGGATTAGTGCTTCGATTAATGGCTGATAGATATCTATCTTTAGGAGAGAAAGGATGTTCCCATAATTGTATTCGTCCCTGACTTGGGGGTCTATTTCCATACTTTTTGCCCAATATTTCAGATTGTCCATGGCATAGATCCCACCTCTGAGAGCTTAGAAGATTGGGGTTTCTTGAGATGGACCTCTTCTTGGGAGTGATGGTTCTGTGATGTTCCCTGCAAGTTGTAGCATGGAATTAGAGTTTGACCCTAATAAGGATGCAGTATGATGTATGAAAATACATGCAAACAGTAGCAAACAAAGTCAATTTCCATAATTTAGCCTGACAGCATCTTAGGGAAGACTTATGCTAAGGTAGAATAAGTGCTATAAGTCTCTTAGGTAAAAAGTGTTCTAATGCTAGAGCAATTAAACCTGTTGGAGAAGTAAGGAGTTGATCCTCAGATTAGGCACCTAATGGGATTTAGGAAGGCAATCTTGGGCCTATGGAAAGGGATGGGATTTAGGAAGGCAATCCTGGGCCTATGGCAACTAATGGGGATTTAGGAAGGCAATCCTGGGCCTATGGTAACTGACGGAGATTAACTGAAGGCAATCCTGAGTCTATGGCTACTAATGGGGATTTAGGAAGGCAATCCTGGGCCTATGGCAATTTATGGGGATTTAAGAAGGCAATCTTGAGCCTATAGCATGTGATGAGTACTATTGGTGGTGCATAACTTAGCTCTAAGAGATTACGTTGGATAGTATGAGGACTTTATGCAAAATGACAAGTCATGAGGGACTGATGTAAGGAAATGAGGATGCATGATTTCCTAAGAGTATGTTCCTTGGAATAAGACTCCTAACCATGATATGCAAATGTTATGACAGATATTGACACCATGATGGGGCTTACATTGATTCTCGTCCTCTCGAGGGAAAAAGGCCCATCCATGTTCACCATTCAATCTAACCTAAGGCATTCATCTAATCCTGATTAAATGAATAGCCTTATGGCTGTACAAAATACAAATTCTACTCTTGGTAGTGTTTGATACAATGAGAAATGATCTTGAACTAAATCCTCTTGAGTTGATATGCACCTTGAAATTGTTGAAACTGATGTCTTTAGAAAGTCTTTAGAAGTGGGGGACTTTTTCCTTCTCAGGACTATGCTGATGCAAAAGGGTTTGAACCCAAACGAGACTCTTTGAAATGCTATGCTCACCAGGGTTAGTGGACCCTAGGATTTAATTTGGGCAGGTTATGCAGCCTAATGAAGTGAAATCTGATCACTTCTCTAAAGGGTGACAACTTTGAGTATGAATGCTAATGCATCCCTTGGCATATGGTCCAGTTGGAGAATGGACTCTTTTGCAGTTAAAATGATAGGCAGATATGAAAGCAAATGTGTACAACATTCATTCATCCATCTGTATAGACCTTGCACTCCTCATGTGCACTGGGGAAACTCTTTATACCTTGAGACATGCTGTGAGGATCAAGGAGTTTTAAAGTAACATGATGATGGCCATTGAATACTCATCTAATCCTAGCCGAGACGAGGTTCTTGAATCATCCTTTATCCATCACATATGTTCATTGGAGGATAATCCGAGTGGGAGTGTTCAGTGCCACTGTCGACGAAATCATACAGGCTTGACTCACCTAATACTCTCCCTTTCTAGCATAAAGGGATTTTGGGCCTCAGGGAGGATAACCTAGGAAATAAAAAAGGGTTGTGCATGCCAAAAAAAAGAATAAAAGTTTATTTTAATTTTGAGGAACAGATGAGAATCAATCATCTATACAACGATCATATCTACACATGACATAAAATAAACATCCACAGCATAAAGTAAACATCCACATCATAAAGTAAACATCCACAATGTGAAAGTAAACATCCATGGCAGATAGGGAGAGCATGTAAATAAATGCATACACAATGAACAAATGATGTTAGTCCTGTACAAGGAACCAATCAGTTTGTGGTATTGGAAAAAAAAGCAACTTATATGAAATATGCAATGCTGATATGAAAAATGTTGGGAATTTAATCAATGTTTTGGACTAGAGAATACAACTCAAAACTATCTGTGGCCTGAACCCTCAAGTCCCCAGTAGAGTTGCCATGCTGTCGCTACCCCCTCTTCTCTGGAACCAAAAGAGGCTTGGGGAGTTGTGACCCCAAGTGGGACGACGGTCACCGCATGATATCTGGTGTCCGTTTTTCTCTCTTTCTTTCTACTTTTGCTTTTTCTTTTAGACTCCCTCACTAGGTGTGTGAAGTGCTAATTGATTGAAGGGCCTATTTATCTACAATTGGTGATTTAGAATTGGTATAGTCTACGCTTTCAGATTGCTTTGCTTTAAAGTGAATGTCTTCCTAAAAAGGAAAATGTTCATAGGAAAGTAGAACTCAAAGTCGTCATTAGTTAGTGGTTTAAAGACGTAACTTATCGCCTTTTAGGTATCCAAAAATCAGCAATTAAGTCCGATTTGAATTTCAATGACTCCTAAGGTTTGTGTTACCAAAAGATTATGGATATGGAGGCTCGGCTGAGGAGGGGTAAGGTATTACCACCCCCTCACACTCGTGGATTGAAACCACGGTTACCACGTTTTAAATTGCATTCACAATAGTACAAAACTTTAAACAAATTCCCAAAATGAAGCATGCCTATGATATTGACATTGGATTGTGCAAAAATGTGGCCCTAACTTGATTTGAAAGAATTTATTGAAAGATGGCATTTGCTTTTGCTTTTGAAAGATGCATTGAAAAAGGTGTGATAACCCAATGTCAAGTGCAAGTGCATGTCATGAAATATGGCATGTGCTTTGAATTTCAAAAGATGCAATTAAAGATAGCATACTTTTTATTTCAAGAGATGCGCGGTAATTATGGTATATGTGAAACGATATGAGATTGGTGAGACTTGGATAGCACCTTGAAGAATTGAATTGATTTGGAAGCATTTTGAAATATTGAAAGTTGATTTTGAATGCTTTGAAGAGTTTGGATGAAAATTAATTTGAATTGAATTGAATTGATATAAATTGATTTGGAATGAATTGATTTGAATGAAAATTGATTTGAATTGAAATTGGTTGAATTGAAATGAGTTGAATTGAAATTAGTTTGAAATGATTGGAATTGAATTGGATTGAAAAGAATTGAAAATTGATTTTTATGCAAATATTTGCAAAAAATTGGACATCCTTTCGGTGTATAAAAAATAAATAATGCATTTTTTTTTGTTGGTAAATGGAACCATTTTTGATGAATTCCACATTGAAATGAGATGAAGATGAATAAAAATGATCAATTTGGACTATTCATTTAGTAAAAAAAATCCTATAGAAATTTCGGCAGCCTTCTGGCGTGTCAAAAGTTATTTGAAAAATTTCGGGCATGTATGCAACATATATTTTCATGGCAAAAATTGGGTAGCCTTCTAGCGTCTAAAAATATTCCAGAAAAATTTAGTGCGTGTGTGACATGCTTTGTGACAAAGTAGTGCATGTGTGACATGCTTTGTGACATAGCTAGTATGGGCATGTATGATATGCTTTGTGACATATTTAGTGAATATAACATGCTTTGTAAAAAAAAGTAGTGCAGATGACATGTTTTTGACATAGTTAGAGTATACAACAAGCTATATTGCTAATCTAATGTGTGTGTGTGTCATGCTTTGTGGCAAAAATTCGGCAATCTAACGGCGTATCAAAATATTCTAGAAAATTTTGTGCATTTGTGATATGTGTTAGAAAAATTGGATAGCCTAACGGTGTATCAAAATATTCTAGAAAAATTTCGTACATCTGTGATATGAGTAAGAAAAATTGGGCAGCCTAACGGCGTATCAAAACATTTTTAGAAAAATCCATGCATCTGTGATTGTGTGTGTTTAGTAAAAATTTCGGCGGCCTAACGGCGTATCAAAATATTTCTAAAAAAAACTTTGCATCTGTGATATGTGTGTGTTTAAAAAAACAAGCTTTTGGCACTATTTGGGAGCACATGTGCGCAACTATTTCCAAGCTAAACTCCATTTCTTTGCCTTTTTATATACATAGGAGTAATATCCTATAAAACAAAGATTAGGAAAGTTGATTTACAATTCACGCTATATATCATCTTTTAGACTTCCTAGCGCGATTGAAAGCATAGGGATTTTTTTTAATATATATTTGGGTCTAAACACATGGATCAAACAAACCAATCGTAGTGTCATCAATGCATGCATATATGACTTGGTTCACCCTTTTTGGGAAACTCATCACCATAACGGGAAGTACCCACCCAATTGATTTGCCCAATTCCATATATTCAAACACAAACAAAAACCCTTAAATGATTTTTGTACATAGAGTCTATATATATAGTACGCCTCTTTTTATTATATGTAAGTCCTCCCAATCTTCCATGAACAAAAAAGATTAGTAGCGCAATTCAAAACATATGAACTTGACAAAAAAATCACATCTTTATACCTTTCCTTTGAAACTTTCTTTTGCTTTTGCTTTGTATTGCTTCCTTTCTTTGAATTACATACACTTTGTACACACACATCTCACTCTCACTCACTTGAACCAGCCTCACTTGAACCAGCTATGGGGGAGGTGTTTTGTGGTAGTTTGGTGTTTGGGAGTTGATTTGAAGTGGTGGAATTAGCTTGAACAAGCTTTGGAGTGATTTGGAAGTGAAAACAGTGGTAAAACAGTGAAATTACTAGCCACCTAAGAATAGGTTGACAGTCAACTGACATGAAGTTAACAGTCTTTCCATAGTAAAAATACAGCAGTTTCTGGGTGTTTTCTTCCTAGCTACCCAAGCCGAAGAATGGATTCTTGGACAGTACCTTGGGAAGGCTTTTTGAGTGGGTTTGATGGTGGCTTTGTGGTGGTGGAAGTGGTAGAGGTGGTGGTGGTGTGGTGATGAAGTGGTGGAGGTGTGGTGGTGGAGTAGTGGTGTGATGGTGGAATGGTGGAGTAAGGAGGAGCTCTTCCCCCTTTGGCGGGCCACTCTTGGGAGCTTCTCTCTCTAGAAGTGCTGCAGTTTCTCTTTTTGATTTGACAGGGGTTTCTTGGCTCTCGAAAGGTTGCAAAAATGGATGAAATGGGTGGTGTATTTATAAGGAAAGTGGATGGTTTAGTTGTAAATAGGTGAGTTGATCTCATCCATCCATTCTTTGAGGTTTAATCCCAGTCCTACACCTCTTAGCTTGGTGACCAAGGACTCATCCTAGCCCTAGATCTTGACTTGGTGATCAATGACTCATCCTAGCCACACATCTTTTGGGGCAAAAGTGCTATTAACCTAAAGTTAAATAGCTTTGGGTGCAAAATGGAATTAAAGTAACTTCTAAATATCCTATCTTGTTGGTGTAGGGGGAACACAAGAGCTTAAGTGCTGATTTTGCTTATCTCTTTGCCTCCAAGTCACGGATAAATATCTCGCACGTGTTATTCACTATTCATAGCCGCGTGGGAAATATTTAAATGCTCGTAACTTCTTGCCATGTGCTCAGAATTGGATGATCCACCTGTCATTGGAAAGATAATTTCGAGTTCTTTATGTTGACTGTGGTCTGAGCTTGTGATTGCAGCCTTTCTCGGTTGCAGATTACGAGGCATGCAGGGCCCACCTGGGCTCCCTTTGAAACTTTAATTGGAAATATTTTAACTTCTTGAACCCCAAATGATGTGAGATCAGTGGCTCTGAATTTTTCTCATCATGCTCCTTAGGTTGACTTGAGATTAACTTTTTCTGATCAAGGTTGACCAAAATTGACTTTCTGTACTGCTCAAATTGTGTAGGACCTGCTTGCAACCCTTTTGAGTTTTTGAGCTCCGATTGAGATGCAATAAATTGTAATGGATTCCTTTCATTATTTCCTTCAATATGCTCGCAAATTCAAATTTTTTTGATTAAGGTTTACTAGAGTTGACTTTCTGTGTGTGTGGGGCCCGTATGGACTTTTTCAGTGTTCTGGACCTCAGATTAGGATGAGACTTGTGGCAACGGTCCTGTCCAATATTTCCTTCTAATTGATTGCAAAGTTGAATTTTTCAACACAGTTGACCACAGTTGACTTTTTGGCTTGTAGCATCTTTTTCAATGTTCCAGTGCTCAGATTGTCGTGAGACTACTGGCAACGAGCTTGTGTCACTGTTTCCTTCTTAATGATTGCAAAGTTGATTTTTTTGACCATGATTGGCTTTTTGACTAAAGTTGACTTTTTAGAGTGCACAATGCCCACAGGGGCACATTGAGCTTGAGAACTCTGATTGAGGTGCTTTCGGAGGTGCTGGAAAGATTTCGACATGTTCTTCATGATTTTGACTTTGTTTTACAACTTTGATTTCCTTAGCATGTGATTAAACGCAAAAAACCCTGTTTTTCAATGAAACGAAGTGAAATGCTCTAGGAATGGGGGATTTCTGACAGTTGTGCTATTTTACAAAAAAAATCTTAGAATGTGCTAGAAAATCCATTCCCAGACTTTCAGAAATTTTTGGGATTACTTATTTTCACATGTTTGTTCTAGCGCAGCGAAAAAGCTGTGTGAGATTATCTAGGACCAGGACATTTTTAGTAGTTTTGCTATTTCACAAAAAGGTCTTAGAATGTGCCAAAACATCTGTTCCTAGATTTTTTGAAATTTATGCTGCAACTCTTTTTCATGCGTTTTCCAACGCCTGCCAGAAATGGCTTGAAACTTCAAATGGCTCCATACGGAGTTCCCTGACTCCGAATTGGGCATGTTACCAGTTATTGAAAAGATAATTCTGAACTCCTCAAGACCACTGAGGTCTTAACTCTTGTGTAAGACTCGTTCTCTGGGTGAGTTTTTGGAATGGGGTTGTAAATGGTTCTGGTCTTCAGGTGACATCCCTTTGATGTATGTGCTCGATAAAAATGGGGTCTCTACAACGAGGAGGGAATGATACATTAGCAATTGTCGTGAGTTCTATCACCTTTCATGATACATTTACCCTCTTTATTAACAATGGAACAACATTCCTTAGTGAACTTTACTAAGAAGTCATTATCATAGAATTGACTTATCCTCAAGAGATTAATTAACCTTTAAACCATCAACATACATGACACAATCAATTTAAGGAAAACCATTACTTTTGACTGATCCCTTTTCAACAACTTTACCTTTCTTTGCATCACCAAACCTTAAAACTCTTACATGGCTCTAAGTAGTTAAACAAAGATTTGTCACTAATCATGTATTTAGAACATCTACTATCAAGATACCAAGAAGAACTACTAATGGCTCTAGAGTAGTATGAATCACTAGACATCTATGATCTTTCTTGACAGCTCATTTCATCTCATTTGAAGGAATTCTGACTTTCTATCTTAAGAGAGAAAGGAGGACTAGCTCTCTTATGGACAAATTCTCTAAGTCTGAACAATTGATGAGCTAAGATTCTAACTTGTTCTATATCCTCTTCGCTTACAAGATGCCTTTGGGAAAATCTAGAGACACCTTTATCAAGAAAGAAACATTTCAATTGAGAGTGACCTTTCTTACCATAATGATGACACTCTATGAAAGCACTACTAGATGAGGTTTTCTTATCCTTAGACATTCTTAGGTCTCTCTTAAGCTTGTGACCCTTAATACCACAGTAATAACATGTAGGAGAAGACCTAGATGATGAGGAAGACCTAAAGCATCTAGATTAAATGTGTCGCCACAACTAAAACACATGGGAACTCTTCTAGGAATTGGATCACTAGATACTTGAAAATGATTCCTAGGATTAACCACCCCACTTTTGGTGGTCTCATACTCAGAGCTAGAGTTTTACTTGAAGATTTATGTATCTCCATCTTTCCTTCAAGGCCTTTGCTCTTGTCAACTTCTTTAAGGGATTCATTATCAAGAAACTTGACTCTTTTTAGCAAATTTTCATTTTCGAGTTTCAAGGCATTTTTCTCACTAGTGATTTTCTCAACATCACCTTTTAAATAAATTTTAGCCAACTCAACATCATTCAATCTTCTAAGCGAACTTTTGTTGACTCTTTTTAACTTCAAGAAAATGGTGAAAAATACTGAAGAGTTGGATTCTTTCTCATAATTAGATTCTATATCTATTAAGTGTGTAGGATCCTTCTTAGGTGATTAAGCCAAAAACAAGAGTACCCATTCTGATACCAATTGAAAAATATTTTTGCTCAAAAATCACACCACTTAATTGATCTAGAAACTAAGGTGATCATAACCTAGATAGTGATGTTGAAAAAGCAAGTCCAATTGTAACATCCTAATTTTGTAGGGGTATTTTCCATAATATTCTACTCACAAATTTAAATCTCAAGATATCGTGCTCGACTAATTGCAACCATCATTGCTCGGCCCAAGTGGTGAGAACTAATCCTTTTCCATCGTCTCACCAAAAATGATGAGGTGATGATGCCACTGCCTAGCCCAAGCAGTGAGAACCAATCCTTCGCCATCATCTCGCCAAAAATACTGAGGCGATGATGCCATAGCCTGGCCTAGAGCTAATAGTGAGAACCAATCCTTTGCCATTGTCTCACCAGAAATGAGGAGGCAGTAATGCCACTGCTTGTCCTAAAGCTAGTAGTGAGAACTAATCTTTTGCTATCGTCTCACCAGAAATGCTAAAGCGGTGATGCCACTACCTCGCCCAAAGCTAGTAGTGAGAACCAATCCTTTTGCCATCATCATCTCACCAGAAATGCTGAGTCAATGATGCCACTGCCTGGCCTAAAAATCAGTAGCGAGAATCAATTTAACCATTATCTATGTCACACTCTCAGACTCAATCCTGACTTAAATTCCATTTGACCCAATTAGGATCGGTTCTACTAGGACCCATCACTTACTATTTCCACCTAGGAGAATCGACTTGCCGTTTCTCTAAACAAACCACATTTTTGGATTCGGCACACCTCAAATGTCCTAAAAAGGCCTCTCAACCTAATCTTGGGTCTTGTGAATAAGACTTGTCTTTTGGCCCCTTTTTTCACCACAGACCAATTGGTGCACTGTTTCTCAAAACGGATTGAGTTTTTAGACTCAGAGCACCCAAAATACCTTAGAGAGACTTTTAAACTTGACCCTGGTCCCATTCAACATAGGTTTGGACCTTAGTCTAACGAAAAGTCTTTAGAAGGTCCCAATTCGCAGACCATATGCCCACACACCAATTGGTGCATCGTTTCTCAAAATGGACTGAATTTTTGAACTCATAACACTCAAAATACCCTAGAAACACCTTTTGGCCTAACCCTGTTCACTGCCCACGGGGACCTGCCAAGTGGGTCATTGACTTAGAATTGACTTTCACATGCCTCCACAGAATAATCGATGCGCTATTTCTTGAAACGAATTGCATTTTTGGACTCACCACACCTAAATTACCTTAGAAGGACTTTCCAACACAACCCCGATCTCTACTCTTCGAGACTCGCCTGTTAAGACTCGGGTCTCATTAGATTGAACCTGGGACCGACCTAACTTATCACCAAACTTGGAAACCAACTTTCCACACCCTAAAAAAATCCCAATCGATGTGCCATTTTGGGAAATGGACTTTATGTAATCCCCCGAATTTTTCTTAGGTTTAATTAATTAACTATAAAATTGATTGCTTTTAACTAGATTTAAGCGTATGAGTTAATTTAGGATTGACCTCAAACACGTTCAACTTTGTAGCCAAACAAGGTGATTGTTTTCTAATCAATGAGAGATAGTGTTCGTATCCTAATCAAACACTCACTTTGAAGGTAATCCTAATTAGGTTAGGATTAACTTGCACCCTATATAAGAAACCTTCATGGAGGATTAATATTCTTTTGACTGAAAACAATATAAAGAGAGAAAAAAGAAAAGAAAGCAAGAGAGAAGGAAAAAGAAGAAGCTGTTGCTGTTTTGTACGAATCGACTGCCAACTTCGTGTCTATTTACAGGTAACTTACCATCTATTGACTGGTAACTCTACTGTGTTATCAATATTTTCTTCTCTAATCCAATCCTCCATCTCTATCACTTCTAAAACCACTAAACCATCATCACCACCACTCAAAAACCCCTTCATAGCTACTGCACAAGATCATCCAACCACCAAAAATCTCTTTCTTTGGGTTTGGGTAACAAGGAATGGCAAAAATGGTGGTTTCCACCACTTCCACGACTACATCCCATGTACACCCTTCCACAAATACTTCTCCCACAGATTTAGGGACTGATTTTGAGAGAAAATCAGTGGGTGAACTTCTGCTTTTGCCTTGGGTAGCATAGGAAGTTAATACAGAAATCTGCTGCTGTTTTACTACATTCTGACTGTCAACTTCACATCTGTTGACAGTCAACTTCTATCGGATTGACTGGTAACTTTGCTGTGTTAAAAAGTAATTCAAACCTATTAACTTATAATTTAACATGAGTCTATTTTAACACCACGTTAGTGTATATATTAATTATATTAAATATAGTAAGCATTATAAGGCCATGAGAATGAGACGTTGAACCCTTAACACACCACTTAGCTGGAGAGACTTTTTAGCTTAAGTATGATTTATTGATAAATAATATTATTGATTTTAGGTTTTGAGTAGCATGGGATTGTTAGGAGTTTGATCGCTTGGATTGTTGAAAGTTTGGCTTGAGGTAAGGGAACTTGCACAATGTATCGCCCTCTTTTATTAAATAAAAGATAAATCTGATTCTTATTCCTCTTTTGTGAGCCAATGATTTATGAACAATTGTTTTCAGAATCGTTTCATTATCAAAGTGTTTATTTCTTATGTACTGTGGGTCAAGCAAAAATAGTCATTTATTGAAATTGTTTTACATACATGTTTGAATCTATTCTACTTGTGAAGGATGTTTGTCAAATGTTTTTTTTGTATAAGTGTAAACTCTGGTTAGATTATTGGTCCGTCCCAGCAGGGGATTCTAATACTGTTGGAAAATTGGTCCGTGCCAGCAGAGGATTCTAATACTGTTGGTCATCAGTACTGATGTAGTGTAAAGTCCCACGATGATGGGCGCCTATTGAATGTGAGTCTAGCCAGAGGAAGTACTTGTATGAACTAATGTTTTATTGATTCGTATTATCGATCAGTGATTTTAAAGTGATTTATCGAATGAATTGTTATCGAAAGTGTTTCAGTGTCATTGTTTATTGAATTGAAAGCAAGAGAATTACTTCTAAAAGTTTATATGCCTATCGAATTGAAAGAAATGATTTATTGTAAAACTCTATTGTTTTGTACTCATGTTTTTTTTCAAAATCAATCGTGCGAATATGCTTGACCTCTTCCTGTATATATTGTGTAATGTTTTCTTGCTGAGCGTTATGCTCACCCCTTATATTTTTCCCCACAGATAAATAGCTTGATGTGAGTGGCTTCCGCGTACGAAGAGCTAGGATGTCGACAGCTTGATCTGCTAGTTTGATTAGAACTTATATTTTAGTAGTTAGAAGAATTAGTTTATTATTTCAATGGACGTTGTAGTAGGTTATTGGAGGTGACAATTTACCTTGATGGATATGAATATATCTAATTATTTCAATTAATTGTTGAGATTTTAGTTATGCTATGTTTTGAATTTTATTGTGGATGGATTATTGGAGACAGATTTATTACATATTGATATTGTTAAGTGGTCTAGCCTATGTGGGACATAGTCCTATGTGGGTTATGAAAATCATGTCGCCAAATCCAGTCTTTTGGGTTTGGGGTGTGACAGTTTTGGTATCAGAGCATGGTTTATGATTCTGCAGACTCTAAGATCATAATCCTAGAATTGACCGAGAGTAGACGAGTGAGAGTATAGACCTAGCTTAGCAAACTAATAGCTTAAATGCATTTGCGATAAGAGTTTTTGAGAAGTGAGGATATGATTAATGGAAAATTCGTTTGAAATATTTTCGTATTAATTAATTGCTCATAATTTATTATAAGCGTTAAGCGCTATATGTTTGGAAAAAAAAATCAAATTGAAGGATACGAAGATATTAGGTTTATGATTTTGTAGACTCTAGTTCATGAACCTAGGATCACATAAGAACACTAGAGTGATAATGTGACTTTAAGGTAATAGCAAGCAGTTTAGGTGAGTTTAGATGCAGTAAGATGTGTATGAATATGAGATTTTACTTGAGGTATATAATTTTTTAGAGAAGATTTATCCCTATCGGAAAAGCCTTATTTGTTAAACTTTTAAGTTGATGAAAGAAATGGAACCATTAAGTTGTGATTTGTGTGATGCTACCTATTTTGAGAGAGACTTAATTAATATTACATAACTCAAGCGGTATTAGTAGACAGAGTGCTCGAGGATTGTGAGGTAATTTATGGGCATGCATTGGTGTATCTGCAACTATTGATTACTATAGAAAAATATTCGTATTTTGTGTTTTAGTATAGAGACAAAGTCTCAATGAGTGGTTTAGATAAACTTATAATTTATTATTCGTTAGGGTGAAATATATGTGGCACGAATTTCATAAATATTGATCCTTCTATATATTTGAGTGTTATACTTGACCGTTAAAAAGGTAAATTGTTTGTTAGTAGCCTGATTGGGGATTCAATAGATGCTACTCGAGTGCGTAAGTCTCGAATGGTTTGAATATGTGAAAGAAACTTGTTTTGAGCGGTTTAGATGGATGAAAGAAATATGTTAGTTGATTGCATATTCTTAATGATATTAATGTTGTTTTAGGCATGGATTATCTTGCTATTATAGACTATTTGATAAGAAGCTATGGTTTGCATCCTTAAGTAATATGAATCCGTTTGGAGTTCGTACCTCTCCTTTGAATTAGTCTAGTTATATTGGTTAATCGGTCACCCAAGATGATTTATCAGTAGTATCCTACCTGAATAGTTAGATAAGGGGATTGAGTTTTGAGGTTATATTATTTGAAATTAGCATTATTATGTTTAGATAGACCATATGTAAAGCCAAATATTTGAGATTTCTTTAATTCACTCGGATTTGATATATATACATTTTTTTTCTTAAGACAATTTAAATTGAGGCATAAGGAATTAGTAAAATAAATAAAAAATAAAGTAAAATAAAAAATGCTAAAGGATAATATTAACATTGTAATGTATTGTTAACAATAAGTTAAGATAGAAGCCCAAAGATCTGTTTGATATATAATTGATTCCTAACTAGAATGGATGTAGAAGCATACCTCAGTGGATTTATTATTGGATTACGCATGATGTAACTTAAGTTATATGTGCGACTAAAGTGACTGCCACATTTAATGTCTTTTACCAGCTAAGGCTTCTATTAATTGGATAGTTTGGGTTAGTTTTTCTCATAATGGATTATGAAATTAAATAGTATCATTATTGGTAGGAATATTTTGCTTAAGTAATAATTTGTGAGAGTCAACTGATTTCCATGACGACTACTTTGAATCTCAATCCTACCATCTTTGAGTAAATAGATATTAAGGAAATGAGATACTTGAGATCCGTTAAATATATATAGGGCTAATTAAGAAGTGAATGTAACAAGTAAGAATTTATTGATTATTGATTCGCTACCTCCAAAAGAAAGGTTTAAGAAAACTTATAACAAACAAAGAACCGCCTTAATGTTTAGAGACGAAATTTGAAACACCTCGTTCCTAATTTTATATTCCTTAAGTAACTGATAAAAAGAATGTCATAAGATTTAGAAGTATAAGAAGTCGAGTCATAAATATATTTGCTACTTTAAAATTATGATTAATAATAATTATTTGAAGAAAGAGTGGAGAATGTTTTAATGATTTATTAGTGATATAATGTATACCAAGTTTCGAGAACAAAACTTATGGATAGCTAAGATGGGTATGGAATGTTATTTTTGAATGAAAAATGGATAATTTTTGGGTGAAAGTTACTTTGAATATTTCTGAATCGTTTATATGTCATCATGAGATAGTATTATTGCTTTTGAGGTGAGATATTAATTTAGTAATGTTATTTGATTTGAGGGGATTTGATAGGAGGCCAGATATGATGCCTTGTGAATTTTAAATAAATAAATAAATAAGTTGATTTATTTTTTGTTTTAGAAAGGTAGAGTTGCGCAGTGGAAGAGTAGTGAAACTTACATATGATGTTTAGAAGGTTAAAATCAATGATATAATTGATAAATGGTATTCTTGAATTTCGAGGACGAAATTTTCTTAAGGAGGGGGGAATGTAATACCCCGAATTTTTCTTAGGTTTAATTAATTAACTATAAAATTGATTGCCTTTAATTAGATTTAAACGTATGAGTTAATTTAGGATTAACCTCAAACACGTTCAACTTTGTAGCCAAACAAGGTGATTGTTTTCTAATCAATGAGAGATAGTGTTCGTATCCTAATCAAACACTCACTTTGAAGGTAATCCTCATTAGGTTAGGATTAACTTGCACCCTATATAAGAAACCTTTATGGAGGATTAATATTCTTTTAACTGAAAACAATATAAAGAGAGAAAAAAGAAAAGAAAGCAAGAGAGAAGGAAAAAGAAGAAGCTGTTGCTGTTTTGTACGAATCAACTGCCAACTTCGTGTCTGTTTACAGGTAACTTACCATCTATTGACTGGTAACTCTACTGTGTTATCAATATTTTCTTCTCTAATCCAATCCTCCATCTTTATCACTTCTAAAACCACTAAACCATCATCACCACCACTCAAAAAACCCCTTCATAGCTACTGCACAAGATCATCCAACCACCAAAAATCTCTTTCTTTAGGTTTGGGTAACAAGGAATGGCAAAAATGGTGGTTTCCACCACTTCCACGACTACATCCCATGTACACCCTTCCACAAATACTTCTCCCACAGATTTAGGGACTGATTTTGAGGGAAAATCAGTGGGTGAACTTCTGCTTTTGCCTTGGGTAGCATAGGAAGTTAATACAGAAATCTGCTGCTATTTTACTACATTCTGACTGTCAACTTCACATCTGTTGACAGTCAACTTCTATCGGATTGACTGGTAACTTTGCTGTGTTAAAAAATAATTCAAACCTATTAACTTATAATTTAACATGAGTCTATTTTAACGCCACGTTAGTGTATATATTAATTATATTAAATATAGTAAGCATTATAAGGCCATGAGAATGAGACGTTGAACCCTTAACACACCACTTAGCTGGAGAGACTTTTTAGCTTAAGTATGATTTATTGATAGATAATATTATTGATTTTAGGTTCTGAGTAGCATTGGGATTGTTAGGAGTTTGATCGCTTGGATTGTTGAAAGTTTGGCTTGAGGTAAGGGAACTTGCACAATGTATCGCCCTCTTTTATTAAATAAAAGATAAATCTGATTCTTATTCCTCTTTTGTGAGCCAATGATTTATAAACAATTGTTTCAGAATCGTTTCATTATCAAAGTGTTTATTTCTTATGTACTGTGGGTCAAGCAAAAATAGTCATTTATTGAAATTGTTTTACATACATGTTTGAATCTATTTTACTTGTGAAAGGTGTTTGCCAAATGTTTTTTTTGTATAAGTGTAAACTCTGGTTAGATTATTGGTCCGTCCCAGCAAGGGATTCTAATACTGTTGGAAAATTGGTCCGTGCCAGCAGGGGATTCTAATACTGTTGGTCATCAGTACTGATGTAGTGTAAAGTCTCATGATGATGGGCGCCTATTGAATGTGAGTCTAGCCAGAGGAAGTACTTGTATGAACTAATGTTTTATTGATTCGTATTATCAATCAGTGATTTTAAAGTGATTTATCGAATGAATTGTTATCGAAAGTGTTTCAGTGTCATTGTTTATTGAATTGAAAGCAAGAGAATTACTTCTAAAAGTTTATATGCCTATCGAATTGAAAGAAATGATTTATTGTAAAACTCTATCGTTTTGTACTCATGTTTTTTTTCAAAATCAATCGTGCGAATATGCTTGACCTCTTCCTGTATATATTGTGTAATGTTTTCTTGCTGAGCATTATGCTCACCCCTTATATTTTTCCCCACAGATAAATAGCTTGATGTGAGTGGCTTCCGCGTACGAAGAGTTAGGATGTCGACAGCTTGATCTGCTAGTTTGATTAGAACTTATATTTTAGTAGTTGGAAGAATTAGTTTATTATTTCAATGGACGTTGTAGTAGGTTATTGGAGGTGACAATTTACCTTGATGGATATGAATATATCTAATTATTTCAATTAATTGTTGAGATTTTAGTTATGCTATGTCTTGAATTTTATTGTGGATGGATTATTGGAGACAGATTTATTACAGATTGATATTGTTAAGTGGTCTAGCCTATGTGGGACATAGTCCTATGTGGGTTATGACAATCATGTCGCCAAATCCAGTCTTTTGGGTTTGGGGTGTGACACTTTATATTCCAACTCAAAGTGCCTTGTTTACCCTAACGGGACCCTTAAATTCGACCCCGAGACCGCTTTCGGTCCCACATACCAATCCGGCACTTCTACTTGGTAGCCCGGTCATCCGTCTGCTTGATGGAGCACCTTGGGATGCGAAATGGAGCAAATTCCTTGGGTTTCCAACCCAAATCTAGCTAAATCTGTTAGTAGTATGCCCTAGAGGCAATCATAGAGATGATTGTTTAGGGATAAAGAATAATCATTTGATTTTATTTATGTAAGTCACATTTATTATTGAATTAATAAAAGGGCTTATTCTATTATGTTTATATGCATAATTATATTTACATGATATGTCCATGGGGTTAGTGTTGAGAATATGGAATTACAAAGAGTTGTAATTTTGACATTATCAATATATCTTTGTACTAAACTCCTAAAGCATTCTTAGTTGAAGGTTCACTATGATGGACAGCAATGAATCATAGGACTAGCACTTGTTAGGTTGACTCTTTAGGAGAGTAGTTAGTCTCAAGTTATTTGTGTGGAGACACTATAACTAACATGTGGGTGTCTATTATAAGAATAGGTACACTGAATGTGCCTAAAGATATGAGATCAATTGAGTGGAGTTTTAACCTGCCTGTCAATCAGTTTCTCATTGTTATAGTGGTACAAGTAATCCTTAGACCTGAGACACCATAGTTATCTTATGTATATAGCCTTAGAAGTTTGATAACACTAAGTGTAGATCCTTATAGGAGTCTACAGGGTTGTTCATTAGCCCTATTGCTATGTGTATGAAGGCATGTGAGTGATCAATAAGGAATCCATCACTTTCAGGAAGAAGAGAGAGAATGTCTCATATAGCACTCATAATATAACTCATTAAATCCATGGCCATAGTAGGATGAATATGGAAAAGAGTTTCCATGAGTTCATCAATGAGTTGATATTCATGATTGAGTATAAAGTAATTAAACTAGGGACTTGAGAGACTTCTATGTCTTATTAGTTTAATTGGAGACATTATGTAGAAGGAAGGATGCAATTGTAACCTATAAACTATAACGGAAGGGTTCTATGTAAGATTCCTGTTCATCTTATTAAGGACCACACCATGAGCCATATGCTAGATGTTACTCATGGTTAATAGAAGCCTTAATTGCTATAAGTGAGTTATAATCAATTAGGGAATCGGAAGGAGTTTCAATTAGCCCTTAATGGAAAGAGTTCCATTGTGCACACTTTGTGCTATTCCTACTACTTAATGATGTGAACCCAATAGGTCACACATTGATCATGCAAAGAGAGCTTTAAAGTCAATGAGAGAAAGGGTATAAATGAATAAAGAATAGTTCTTGAAGGCTAAGTTTGTATAGGATATAAACTAGAGGGGTTAAGTTGCATTTATGTGATAATTACAACTTAGAACTAAAAAAGGATTCCCCTTAGGGCCGGCCCTATTAATGGCTATATATAGAGCATGTTTTGATGTGTGACATCATAACATTAATCACTCCCAAGCCCTAGCCGAATTCACAAAGGAGGCTCTCTCTCTCTTTTTCTTCTCTTCTCTTCTTCACTTCTAGTAACAACAAGGGAAAAAGGAAGAAGGACTTGAAGCTCTTGCTAGGTGTGGATACCATTGGAGGCAGAACACTTGGGCTGCTCATTCACCATTGTCCACAATTAAAGCTTGGAGCAAAGGAAGAAGACAAATAAACTATAAGTAATTCAACCTTCTTCTAGTTAGGGTTTTGGTTTTGTATTATAGTATAGTTAGATTCATGGGCTGTGGAATCATTTAGGAAAATTTTTATATTCTGCACTTCATTTTTCCTTCTAGTTCGATTCCCAACAAAATCACCTTTAAGTCACATCACATTAAGTGAAATCACAAACAATTGAGTAGAGGGTGTTGGCCTAAATGGTTTTAATCCCATTATTTTGATGATAACAATACACAAGAATGTCTTAAGTATTAATAAGCTTTATAGTTGAATGTAAGACATAAGCACTTTGCCTCAATATGCAATTAAGAGATCAAACGTCTTAGCAAAGGCATAGAGCATACATGGACATAAAAAAGAACCAACTCACACTATAAGGGAAGATCAAGTGAAGACAAATTGTTCTATGTGTGAGAATATTAGGATTCAATGTAAGATTGATCCCATTTGATGCTCACTTTTCTACTAAGGGTTTTAGGTTCATACATTAATCATTTTACATATTAAATGAACCCTATTGATTATGTTTAGAGTCCTTAGACTCATTGAAATGATCCCTATTGTGTTTGAACTTAATCATTTAAAATCAGTACATTTTATGTAGAGTTTTAAGACGTTTGATTTAAGTTTAAGACATCTGAGACTGTTTTAAGACATCTGCTTTAAGGCTTAAGACGTCTGATTCATGAGTACCTATTTGAGACCCTCTTTGATTTTTTAAGACGCTTGAATAAGATGTCTGATTTAGGGTTTAAGACGTCTGAAATGCTCGTGGAAAATAACTCCTAAAGACATGCCTCAATCCCATGTCATATTTGTCCCCTGGTTTTTTAAGACGCTGAATAATATGTCTTAAACCAAAATTAGACAGTTGAAACTATTTTGAAACGTCTGAATCTCTAGGGCTGACATATAACGGCTAGTTTTTTAAATGGTCTTTTGAGTAATAAATGCCCACCAAACTCTGATTCCTAACATTTAATGAACCTAAACGGTCATATATAACTAAGGGTCTATATATATAAGGGTTTAAGCTCACATATGAGCATTCATTGAATATACAACAAGATCATTCATTACAAGCCTTAATTCTCTTATGAGCACTCATTGAGATTCAATCATTAGCTGAGTGTGCAATCAATTAATGTGTATTTACTCTTTTGAGAGAGCTTCCTTAGCACAAAAATAAACTCTATTCATCTTGATTGAAGGGTTGTGAGAACCCGCAATTTGTAGCACTTAGAGAGTGCACTTGTGCAAGTGTTAGTAAAGAACACTTGTGTTTGTAAAGGTTTAATCTCCAACCACAAGGAGATTGGTATAGTGGATTAGTGAATCCTTTAATGAGCTCTTGAGACGAGGACATAGGTAGAGAAGCCGAACCTTGTTAATATCGTTCGCAATCTCTTTCTCTTAATCTCTTTATTGATTATCTTATTGCTTGTTCTTGACTTTATTCTTATTTGCAATAAACTGATTTTTAGATTGCATCTGATTTCACACTTAGCCGAAAACCCTATCCACCCCCCTTTAGGGTTGTTTACTTGGGACAACAGAGGGGACAAGAGCATTTAATGCTCCCACCTATGCCAGCTCACGCTATAATGAATAGCGTGAGCTAGGGCAAGGGATCCGCTATAAATTCTACTCATCTCTCACTCTTTAACACACCTCTTAAGCCCCAAATCTGACCTCCTTTCTCTCTTGCAGTGCCTCTTGCATTCTAAGCTTACTAAGTCCAATTTCTCATGCTAAAATAAGATCAAACCTTATCCTTTCCATCCCCAAACCTCTCACAACTTCAAGAAGAACTCATACTTGGATCTCTAGCTTAAGTGGATTTCTCTTACATCTAAACAAAAATGAAGAAGGAGGAAGGATGTTCACCAAATTTCCACCGATCGTAGGAAGCTGGGTGGTGATCCTTTCGTCCGAATGTTCTTTCTCATTTCCCTCTTATAAGAGCAAGGTGCTTGAAAAATTTGCATCTTTCTATCTTTATCTCATTTCCATTTATAAAGTTTCTTGCTTTCTTAGCATAACATGCATATTAGCTTTAGATCTTAAAGAATAGATGTAGATTTACTTGCTTTTACTTAGTATATGTAGGCAAATATTATTGTCACCCCTCTCTTGTATTGATCTCAAGTTTTAATCAATAATGATGTAATTTTTGTCATGCTTCGTGTATGGAACTTCATTATTTTGAGTTAGTGTCTATTTTCATGGAGATTTGTTAGTGTTGGTAAGCCTTGGTGACTTTGTTCAACAAAACCTTTATAATCTTTTTATAACCTCTTTAAAAATGTAAACTTTTTCATAATTAATGTTTGGTTGAGCAAAGTACTTTGATATACCCTTGCTAACAAGTTGTTTAGTTTGTTTGACTTCGACTTGAGGCTAGATTTGCTAAAGTAGATATTAATAAGGACTTGGTAATGTGGTGTTCCGATATAAAGGGATAGAGCAACTATGAAAAAGCTCACTAAGTACAAGATAAAATAAAATAAAATCAATTGGAGTTTTGAACTTTTATATAGAACTATGATATTCTTGAGTTTCTTTTACTTTGTAAAGGATTCACTTTCAAGCTTTGTTCTTTGTGAATCCCGAAGTGTCCCAACATGATGGGATAGTTTTACCTTGAAAAAACCCATGATATTGCTTTTCTTATAGTTTCATAAAGAATTGATTTTTGGAAAGGTCTACTTTTGTTCTTTGTGGATCTTGGGGGTGTCCCAACATGATTGGATAGGGTTACCTTGAGAAAACCCATGATGTTGCTTTTATAAAGGTTTGATTTTTATTAGTTTTCATTAAAAATGGTTTATTTCCACAAGAGATAGCCCCAAGTTTTTCAAGCTTTCCAAAGCTTCCCGACTACTTAGATAAGTGTAAATAAGGATTAAATAATGTCATATCCTAGGGTGATATATTTGCTTTAGAACTTCTAGCCTCGAGTAGGAATTTCATTTGAAGAATATAATAGGTTTAATTAAAGAAAGTTCATGATTCAAGGCAATTGTTCATTAATGGATGTGGTAGGGTGCCTAACACATTCCCTACCATAATAGAGCCTCTTTACCTAGATCTTTTGTTCACATGTCATTCTCTAGGAGTCATTTGATTTTGAAATAATAAGGACTAACCAAAGGCTTTAGAGATGACCTTCTACGTCTTTAAATATATGGTAGGTGGCAACTCCAAGCCTTTCTTTTTCTTAGTTGTGTTTGCATAGCTAAATAAATGAAAGGCACCCCAAAAGGAGTTATTGAACCATTTTACTTTCATTCACAATCCAATAGGAAACACTACAATAATATATACATGCATCGAGAGTGGTGTACCCGACCAAGTCATTTACCTGCAACATGGGAACAATCACAAAAGGAGAGGGATCCCTCCCCTTTGAGATTTTGGGGGTAACGACACCAATAAACCTAGGTAAATCTAACCAATTTTTAATCTAATTTTAATCTTGATTAATTAAGTGCACCGGCAAGAAAACAATACTTGCAATATTCCAAACTCTATCTCCATAAACTCCAAGTTTCAGCACACAAGCACTTCTATAATCATCCACATTCAATCAACATATAAACACAATATATATGGAAAGAAATTGAAAAGATGAACGCAAGATATACATGGAAAACCCCTAATGGGTAAAAAACCACGGCCAACCCAAACACAATCCACTATATTAAAAGAGACTTGCAAGGAAAGCCAAGAAATACATTACAATCCCAAATCACATGACAATCGTCTCAGTATCTTCTTCTTTCGACTTGTAAACAACGCTTATCACCAAACTTAGCCCGCTGTACCCACGGCTTCCAAGATACCCCACTTAGACAACAATTTTGATAAATGTGAAGATGGATGAATGGCAAACCAACTCAACCTTAACCTAGGAAAGGAGGGTATATAGGAATGATCTAAAGGTAAGATTCAATAATGAAGGTTCACTCTAGAGAAGGAAGCACAAAACACTCATCAATGGAGGCAAAACTCATGTACTTTGGAGGCACACACAAGCTTCCTTAGCATTCCTTATGCATAAAGAGGTCATAAAGATTATTTATACCTAGGGTTAGGTGTGTGTAGAGTTTCCCAAAAGGGTAGGGAGAATCATTCTTGGAATTGCTCTTGAAATTTCAGTTATACTAACCCTACAATACCTAGAAGGGGGGTTGAATAGGTATTATGTGTAATCTTACCCAATTTTAATTATCAACACAAAAAATCTCTTTTAACACAATTAAAGCAATTACATAGCAGATATAAAAGCAAGTAAAATAATGCACAAGAGATTTTTACATGGAAAACTCTAGATGGGAAAAACCATGGGAGCTAGTCTAGTTAAAGCAAATCCACTATGAACTCAATGAGTACAAGACACACTTACCGACCAATAAGGACTCGTGTAGTTGTCTTCATTGCCATGATCACACATGATCAATCTCTGTCTTCATGGCTTTGGTCACAACCAACCTCTTCAATTGATTCCTTTAATTACGAACTCATAAGCTCGATCACCATCGCAACGGACTCACAATCATTCAAGGTTGTGAAAGGTGTGTGGTTTGAAGGTCTCTAGAGCATGTATGTGAAAACCCAGGTTAAAGTGCTCTAGAGAGGTTTTGAGAAGATGATAAATGTAAAACCTAATTGGGAAAGGCTTGCTTAACTGTCTTAATGAAAACAAACCCTATTTATATAGTCTAAGAAACCCCAAGTGGCTGAGCCACGTTTTTAAATCAAATAGGAAAGTTTTGAGTAAGTTATAAACTATTTTTTACGAACCCTGATCGATCTGGGCTCAACCCCGATCGATCGAAGGTTCACAGAGTAAAAAATCACTTTCTGGAGGAGCACCGATCAATCAGGCCCTTAACCCCGATCGATTGAGGTATGGCAAAGAAGAATATGCTTGTTTAAAATAGTAGCGATCGATCGCCCTGCCCAATAAAACTTAGAAAAGTTTCAAAAGACTTCTAAAATCAATCCTAAAATGAAATCAAACATTTTAAATGATTTTAAAAGAGTTAACAACCTAACAAATGGGCATCTAAGGACATTTACCTTGCCTAAGAGCGAGTGTGAGTCACGAAGCCTCGAAATCTTCACTTTGGCACATCTTTGCAACTTCATAAATCTTCAAGACTCAAAGACACACCAAACCTTTACATGGAATTTTCCAACTCTAAAAACATGAACTTTACAGCTCTAGGTCTTATGTCGTTTGAACGGTGGTATAATGCGTTCGAATGGTGTGATGGCTATGAACAAGCTCCCTTTGCAACCACTACAGCATTCGAACGATCCACATTGTACATTCAAATGCAATGGCTCCCAAGGACATATTACATTGGGCAGATTACATTGGGTTTGAATGGCAAAGCTGTGCGTTCGAATAGACCTTGAAAATTCCTAAGAAGATTTCCATACCTCATCAATTTTAAACTTAAAACATCTTCTACACACACACAAAGGCCAATAATGAAAATTGAACTAACCACCTATGGTAGTACAATGGCCTCTAACTCACTTTCCATGTCTAAAAGAAACCAAATCACACTTAAAGTCTTCATCACTTAAAGTTTTCATCTTGATCACCAATGTAACAAATGACATGGACAATCCTAATCTACAATTACAATAGAAGGTTTTTCCATTAGAATTTGGTCAACACGAGTCCATAGGAAACAATAGGCCCCATGACCCAGTTCACACATTTACGAACTATATTTTTCATGAAATGAATATTCCATAGTGTTCTTTTATTTTATTTTATTATTATTATTATTTTTTTTTTACAAATGAGGTGTATTCCTAGCCGCTAGGCCCACAGTTAAATCAGAGAAAATTTAAACGAAGTACTAGATTTCCAATGAATTTAACTCTCTAAAAACTTATTTGTAAATTAAGATCGATGCCTATCAAAGTCGTGAACCGGCTTGCAGGTCGGCACATGCTGTCAGAAAAAAAAAATGTAAATTTTGGGTGATTCTATATCTATATATTGGTAAACTTTGGTTTCTTCATAAGAAAGAAACTTGGAAAGGAACAAACTTACAAGTATACTGTGCGCATTATACTAGCTACACGTACACTGCGTTTCTTGGTGTCAAAATGAAGCTAATTGGGTCGTTACTCATTGGCCAAGATAGAGCGTTGTAATTTATTCATCTCTAAAAAATTTCTCCATAGACAGGAAAATAGACATTTAGGTATGGGAAGGGTGAGAAATAACAGAAAAGTGGGCATGGTGTAAAAGAAATGTGATGGGATTCGGAACAAAATTAGTTATTGGAAGAGCCCAGTTAAAATAATCAAACTCTTCTAGACCAAGATTTATGTCCACAAACATCAACCATAAAAATTTGAACACTGGGTTGTCAATTGGAACGGTAGACTTCTGTTTTATTTTCTTTTTGGGTAAATTACATTAAGACCCCCTCTATAATCTGACTATTACAGATACACCCCTTCATGTTTTTGAAATTACATTGACACCTCTTATTTTACAAAATAAACTACAAAGAGACCCCTCTCTCTAAATTCTGTCAATTAATTCGTTAAATCATGTTCAATTTTTTCAAAATACCCTAACTACCTTTAGTGGATGATAACTTCCATGTTAAATGTATATAACTCACTAGTCCAATACGTTCATCCAGTAGTTTTGAATTTTTTAATTATTATTGATAAACAACTAAAAGATAATATATATATAAGAAAAATGCTAAAAAGTTTAAATTTTTTGTCCAACTGATGTGGCAACTGTCAGATTTGCTCCTTAGGAATAATTATTTATTTAATTAAATTTTTAATTGATTTGCAAAATAAAAAAATAAAAAATTAATTTGCCAAGTTGCCACCTGATTTGAGTAATTAGATTTGAGCAAAAAAAAAAAGGGCTATGTAGCATTACTCATATGTAGAAATAAATGAAAAGAATTATTACAATAGGGATGCATGTATAGAGGTGGCAAATAAGGTGGCAACTTGGCAAATCATATATATATATATATATATATATATAGATATATATTTGCACATCAATTAAATAGATAATTGTTTCTAATGAGCAAATTTGACAGCTGCCACATCAGTTGGACAAAAAATTTAAACTTTTTGACATGTTTCTTATCTATATATATAGATCGATCTATATATATATATATATATATATATATCTTTTAGTTGTTTATCAAAATAAAAAAAATCGAATGTGCTGGATGAATATGTTGGACTGATGAGTTATATGTATTTAACATAGAAGTTGTCATCCAATAAGGGTAGTTAGGGTATTTTGAAAAAAATTGATAGTGATTTAATGGATTAATGGGCGGAGGTTAGAGGGAGAGGTCTTTTTGTAATTTATTTTGTAAAGTAAGGGGTTTTAATGTAATTTTAGAAACGTGAAGGGGTCTATTTATAATTGTTAGATTCTAGAGGAGTCTTAATGTAATTTACCCTTTCTTTTTTTGCTCAACAGAAAAGGGTTATTTAGTGGGTGGTTGGAATGAGATGGGGATTAAGACAAAAGGTTCTTGCAGAACACGAGAGAGAGAGAGAGAGAGAGTGAGCTGAAAAAAGGGGCAATAATGCTATGCAAGTATGTAGGATAGCCAGACAGACGGTTGCTTTTTGGGTACTTGGGGAATAAAACACTGTCTTTCTACGAGGATTGGCGCGCGTGAAGAGTGTCTCTCCTTTTTCTCTCTCTTTAGAATAAACCATATAGTGTGGATGTATTATTTATATACAAAAAAACAAAATGATAAACATGAGAAAGGAAAACAAATACTCCACTTTCCTTTTCTCTCTCTCACACACACTGGCTTCTTTCCACCTTTCCCCCTCAGTACCTTTTTTTTTTTTTTGAATTTCTGCTGGCCTTGTCTGTCCATTCAAAGGGCATGAGGTGGAAAAAGGGAGGAGGGAAGCTCTCTAAGTAAGTTTTGAATTGCGGGTCCCACGTGTGGACCCCTTTTTATGCAACCCCATTTGCATAAAAAATAACACGGCAAAAAGGAGATTACAATATTACTATATTATGCTTCATCCTCTTTTTTTATATTTCTTCTTAATATAATATTATACTGCAGCAGCTGGTATGGTAAAAAAGGAGGCAGATTGAAATCTTCTTTTGCAGCTTTTCATTTTCATCATCTTGGGAGAAAATTAATCTGATCAATGCATCATGTCATTAAATTTTTACCATTTGTATTGATATTTGCAAGTCCCAACAAATGAAAGAAATTATATTTAGTAACCTTTCCATTTAAAAAATAAAATCTCCTAAACAGAAATCCAGTGATCGATATATTAGAGTAAGCCTTTAAAGTTTAAAAGGAACTATATGGGTGATAAAGGATAAAGGGATGGCACAGTGTAACTGTAAAGTCGAGAGAGAGAGCTACCCACAATAAAAGAAGGGGTAAAAAGAAAAAAAAAAATCAAAAAGAAAAAAAAAAAACATGGGACAATAAGAAGTATAAAGAAGGCGGTCTGGACTACTACGGTTTCTCTAAAACAATACTAGCTCTGTAAGCTCTTGTCTTCAAAGAGCTCACCATTTATTTCCATATATAAAAGGAAGAAGGGTGCAGAAATTTGGTCTTCAAGATCGAACATATATAATTATAAGCGAGTGTTGTGACAAGGGGGGCGGTGGTGGGGTGGGTGTTGGCTAAGTGATGCGTGCAGGAGGCTGTACATTGCAGCAGACCCTCACATCGGAGGCTGCTTCAGTCCTGAAGCACTCTCTCAGCTTGGCAAGGAGGAGGGGCCATGCCCAGGTCACTCCTCTCCATGTGGCTGCCACCTTGCTGAGCTCAAGAGCCAGTCTCTTGAGGAGGGCTTGTCTCAAGTCTCAACCACACTACCAAACTACTACTTCACATCCTCTCCAATGCAGAGCTCTTGAGCTTTGCTTCAATGTGGCTCTCAACAGACTCCCGACGACACCACCTGGTCCTCTTCTCCATGCCCAACCCTCTCTCTCCAATGCTCTAATTGCAGCACTCAAAAGAGCACAAGCACACCAGAGAAGGGGTTGCATAGAACAACAGCAGCAGCAGCCTCTCCTGACCAATATTAAGGTAGAGTTAGAACAGCTTATTATATCCATCTTGGATGACCCTAGTGTCAGCAGGGTTATGAGAGAAGCTGGCTTCTCTAGCACTGCTGTCAAGAACAACCTAGAAGACTCTACAGCTGCTTCTGTGTTTCACTACTGTTATAGCAGTAGCTCTATTGGGGGTGGGGGTGGGGTTTTCTCCTCTCCTGCTTCTCCTTCTTCCACTGATCAATTAACTCATAGAGATGTCATCAATCCTGTTCCTACCACATTCAGCTGGCAAACGACCCCTTTATTCTTGAATAATTACTCCTCCGAGGAGCAAAACCCATTTCTCTTAATTTCCCCTCAAAAGAAACACCCCAGCACCACCACCACCACCACCACCGCAGATTCAGCTAATTCCGTGAAGGTCGTTGTGGAGGTCTTGTTGAGAAATAACAAGAGAAGGAACACTGTGATAGTTGGTGACTCTGTGTCCAGCACTGAAGGTATTGTTTCAGAGCTGATGGGGAGGGTAGAGAGAGGTGAGGTTCCTGAGGAGTTGAAATCGGCCCATTTCATCAAGTTTCAATTTGCACCTGTGTCTTTAAGGTTCATGAAGAGACAAGATGTGGAGATGAACCTGTCAGACCTGAAAAGGAAGGTGGATTCCCTAATTGCATCGGGAGGAGGGGGAGCCATTATCTATGCAGGAGACTTGAAATGGACAGTTGAAGCAACGGTTAGTGAGAGGGAGGGAGGGTTGTCTAAGGCTAGTGACGGAGATCATGTATCTGGTTATAGCCCCGTTGATCATCTAGTTGCAGGCATAGGAAGGTTGCTATTTGATTACAGTAGCTCAAATGCTAAGGTATGGTTAATGGCCACCGCAAGTTATCAAACACACATCAAGTGCCAGCTGAAGCAACCTCCTCTTGAGATTCAATGGGCTCTCCAAGCCGTTTCTGTTCCTTTAGGTGGACTTGGTTTGACCCTCAATGCTTCCAGGTGAGTTAACCTATATCTCTTGCTCTTTGTTGAATTTATATATATATATATATATATATATATATATATATATATATTCATTCAGTGCATGGAAAAAATTCATATATCATAATTTTTCTCGAGTATATATGGATAAATATCTCTCCTCCATTTTTGGTCATTTCTTGCTTGAAGCATGGCTTTGTACTTTTTTGTTACTTTTTTGTTACTAAGCTTTCATTTTCTGAATAAGGCCAAGAGCACTGTAAAAAAGTAAGGTTGGTGAGACAGATAGGAATCACTGTCCTTTTAATTTTTTCCTTGCTTTTTCAGGACATAGCCTCTGACTATTAGATGTATAATTTCTGCTAGCATAAATTATACAGAAGAAAATGGAAGATAACATTTTTAAAAATAACATTTTTGTTATTAAGAAAATCTTTGGTTGATAGAATGATAGTGTCTCTGTTCGGATTTCTAAAACAATTTATTATTATTATTATTAATTATTTTGCAAGTCTTTGGTTGATTAGAGAACAAGTTTAATTATATTATAGTTTGTGGTATCAAGTTCACAAATATGGAGTCCGTAATAATCATTTTTGTTAATCTGCCACTAATAGATTTTTATTATATTCATGTGTTGCAGTGTCCATGATTCAAAGATAAGCTTCCCACAGAACCAATCTCAACCACTGGAAACAAAGCCAATCACCACCGGGGAGGAACAAGATAAGCTCACCTGCTGTGCAGAATGCACCTCCAATTATGAAAAAGAAGCTGGCTTGTTCAAGTCAGGCCAGCAGAAACTCTTGCCTTCCTGGCTACAACCACACGGCCCTGACACCCGCCAAAAGGTACATAAACGAGAGCCACACCAGTACTGTTTTTTTAAAACCAAATTGAAGGTCAGACAGCAAAAAAAGGGTTAGTTCCCATATAAAGTTCATAGTTTCAACTGGCCAATTGGATCGCCAGGTAATTGGTTAATCACTTTTAGCCTTGGATTGGGGGTGGGGGTGGGGAGACTGGTGGTGCCGCTCCCCTTTCTTTACTGGCTTAATTAAACTGGTTGAAACAGCCGGTTAAAGGGCAGACAGACAATCCTCAAGCGGGTTTGGTCTGGTGGGATTTTTAAGACACTGGGAAAACAACTTCAACAAATTTTTCATATGGTTATCTCTCATGTCTCAAGAATTTCTTCTTACACATCACTTCAAATTTCAGGATGAACTAGTTGAGTTGAGGAGAAATTGGAACAGAGTATGCCACAACATTCACTATGGAAGGCCTACTCAGAACCAATTGAGTTCTTCTCTATACAACAATCAAAGCTTAATTGGAAACACCTACTCCTATACTTCGTCATACCCTTGGTGGCCTACGCATAACAACATTCTCCCCGACCCAAATTCAATCTCCTTTGCTGATTCGGCTTTGAAGCCTAGCCACAGCTCCAATTTAATGCCTCGCTTCAGACGACAACAATCATGTTCCACCATTGAATTCAGTTTTAGCAACGAGTCCCATAAACACCAAACAACAGAACCAAGATTGGATCCTTTCAAGAACATTGAAGATAATGAAGTAAAGATCACCCTTGCGCTGGGCAACTCTGTGTTCTCTGATCCTGGAAAATCGCCAGCACAGAAAAGAGAGAGAGCAATGCATTGGGAAGACATATGTGAGTTCCTGCAAGAAAATGTGCCATGGCAATCTGAAACCATTCCTTCAATAGTAGAAGCTTTGATTGATTCCAAATCAAGCAACAAAGAGACTTGGCTACTGATTCAGGGGAACGACTTGATTGGAAAAAGAAGATTGGCACGTGCAATTGCAGAAGCTGTTTTTGGGTCTGCTGATTTGCTATTCCACGTGAACATGAGAACAAGTGATAATGGTGTTAACCCATGTTCAGAAATCCTTGCAAGAGCCTCAAAAAACCATGGAAAACTGGTTTTTCTAGTGGAAGATGTTGATTTCGCGGATAGCCAGTTCATGAAATTCCTGGCCGATGGCTTTGAAACGGGAAAACTCGGAGACTCTTCAAATAGAAGAGAAGGAACTGTTGGCTCCGCAATATTCATTTTATGTGCTAGGGGAGGTGACTCGACAAGCATTGAGGATAGACAGATGAACCACAATTCTCTGATCCAGATGAAAATGTTGGTCAATGGAACAAGTCCTAGTTTGGGGACACCCAACTTGGATCACAAGAGGAAAGCAGAGTGGGATTTGTCTAAAAAGTCCAAGAATTCCAGAGTGGATGAAAAGGAAGATGGATTTTCGGCCACTGTCGAAAGTGGGAACAGTAAGAAAGATTTTTCGAGGCAATCAAGCTTTAACACCTCCCTTGATCTGAACATCAAAGCCGATGAGCACGACGATAGTGAAAACAAACCCGGGGAGTATAGCCCCATTTCAAGTGACTTGACCCGTGACACTGGGACCCATCTCCAGAACCCACATGGGTCGTTCCTCGAATCGATCAAGAACCGCTTTGTATTGGATAGAGATCTGGCTAGAGATAGCCGGATGATGGGGGAATTCTTGTCCAAGATCAAAGAGTCTGTTGAGGAGGTGTGTGGGAGTGAAAATATGGATTGTTTTACTGTTGAAAATAGATTGTTAGAGGAGATGTTACTTAATTCTGCTTCTTTTCTCAACAGCTTGTTTGAAAAATGGCTGAAAGACGTTCTTCAAACGAGCTTTCAAACGGTCAAAACTAGCGGGAAAGAGGGAATGGGTATAAAGCTATGTTTTGGAGGGCATGGTGATGGAGTTTTGATGGATGGGTTCATGGGTTCAAGTCTCCCTAGGAAAATTCAAGTTTCCTTTGTGGAATATTGAAGAGTGGTTTACCGTGAAATCCTTCACAAAAAATTGTCCTTGTTTAACTTCTCATTTTCATTAATAGAATAGAATGTCCTTTTGTTCCGGTGTTTCTCATCTGATTTTCGATCAATTTTATGGTACCCTATCAAAAAATTGGTTACCATACTTATAAGGTCACTTAAAATGACAAGTTGGTCACTTTACATTATAGATACACCACTTGAAATAATAAGTTGATTACTTCATATGGTAAATAGTTATCAAATGATAAGTGAGTCACTTCAAATAGTAAGTGGGCCATTTTGGACCACTTCAAATGGTGAGTGAGCCACTTTAAATATTAAGTAGTCACTTCAAATAATAAATGGATATGGTACCCTAAAAACCTTATGGGTACTATAGGATTACCCCTGATTTTTATTTTTCATTTTTTTCCCTTTTTTTTTTCCCATACGATTTCCTTCTCTACCTAATGTTATTATTTTTCTAGGACAGTGTTGGAATCCCCCCCCCCCCCCCCTTTTTATTTAAAATTTAAATAATAACAATAATAAAAAAAAAACCTCAACAATCATAAAACATTCTAGCTAGCATCCCAATCCTAGCATTTCCAAATAAGTTACTAGGATTAGACTAATTATGAGGGATGGTGGACTAAAAAATAGGATTATAACTACTAGGATTAGACTAATGATGAGGGATGGTGGGGTAAAGAATAGGATTATGATAGGTTAGGGGTTTAAATCTCTCCAATTATAGCCAAAACAATAAGCTTTCATTCCTTGTGAGATGCAAGGCACCTAACCAAACTTATTAATTATTGAGTAATTTATTTGTGTAAGTATGATTATTGCTTAACAAAGAATAAGAGTCTAAGAGGTTTCACACACAATTTTAACGATAAAACCTTCATTTCCTCAAATCAGCCATAACCAAAAATATGAAATATTCAAAATCTTCCAAGAACGGGTTTTCGAAACCATAGAAACATCTCAAACGTCCAATTTCCATATTCAACAATTTATATAAAATATTACATTAAGAAAACCCATGGAATCCGAAAAACAATAACCACAAGGACGGTTTATCCTAATCTTACATCCATATACTTCCAAAAGTCTAAAACAATTTTTATCAAAATTTCTTTAAATTCCAATGATTGGATAAATAAGAAGAATCACCAACTTTAAAATTAAAATTCGTCAATTTATATATATATCTCAACTCAAAAGCCATGCCATGTGTTGCAACCCGTGTGCCTCGTGCGCATCGACGACCAGCTATCCCCCTCGTATGCTGGGGATCCTCCTCTTGCGAGGGGTACGGCATTTTGGACATGTTCGTATGACCTCTTGCCGTGGTTGCTGTTGTGTGTTTGATATTGGATATTGGGCGGTAGTTGAAAATGATTTTTTAGCAAGTAACTTGGAAAAAAACAAAATTTGGGCCAATTCAACTCGTCCCGGGTACATTCCGTCATTCAGTAGTGTAAACCGAAGTTTATGAGGAAAATTTGAAGTCGCCACCTACAATTGGTGTTGGAAATGATTTAAATTATTATTTTATTTTATGGATAAGATTAAGTTATGGATAAAATTGTGGATAAGATCAAATCATGGATAAGATTATGGATAAGATCAAATCCTTTTTGGATAAGATCAAATCTTCTTGGATAGATTAGAATCTTTGTAATTATGACAAGGATAAGATCAAATCTTTTTGGATAAGATTAGAATCTTTTTGGATAGGATAGAATCTTTGTAATTATGACAAAAATTCTTTGCTTCTACTACAAGCCACCTATCCCCCTATATAAAGGGTAGCTGTGGAAGTGTTAGAGAACTAACTTGAAGTTGTCATTTTCTGACTTCCTTACTATATAGTATACATATGTTATTTTACTTTAAGTTTTATTGGGCATCTTGACAAGAGGTTAAAAGTACTTAGTTTCTGCCGATTAGTGCAAGATCGAAGAGGAATAGGATCGAGTCCGAGCTAAGTTGAATCCCGAAGATAGAGTTGCCATAATCCCTTGCACGAGTGGGAGGCTCCAACTATCTTCAAGAAGCGTTGTCGCGCCTCTTAGCCGGATTGAGTTAACTTTATTTTGTGCAAGGTAACTCGTATTATTTTGTTATTTTGCAAATACTATTCCAACGATTTGAAGATATGTCTACTCCCATGGCTTCTTTTACTCCACTCAGACTCATATCACATGAAAATATTTGGTTTGATGGGAAGAATTTCCATCGTTGGGAACAAAAGATGGAATTCTTGCTCAAACAACTTAAGATTGCCTATGTTTTAACTGAACCTTGTCCAACTATACCATTGAGCTTAGGAGCAACTGATGCAGATATTGCTCAAGTAACATCTGAAATTCATAAATGGATTGATGATGATTATCTTTGTCGTCATAGTATTTTGAACTCTTTTACTGATCAATTGTATGACCAGTATTCAATTAAAACAAAAAATGCCAAGGATCATTAGGAATCTTTAAAAATTGTTTATACTGCTGAACAATTTAGAATTAAGAAGTTTCAGGTAAGCAATTATGTTGAGTTCAAAATGAGTGATGAAAAATTAATCATCGAACAAGTTCAAGAATTGCAGAAGATTGCATACTCAATCACTACTGCTGGGATGACACTGGATGAGAATTTTCATGTCAGTGTTATAATCTCAAAGTTGCCTCCAGCTTGGAAGGACTATCAAACTAAGTTGATGCACAAGAAGGAAGACTTGCCTCTAGACATGCTCATGCATCACCTGAGAATTGAAGAAGAGTCTCGTAATCGCAACAAGAAAGATGAACCTATTGCTAAAGCTCATGCTCTCGAGGTGAGGTACAAATCGAGAAATGGCCCATCAAAGCGTCAATTCAAGAAGCGAGGCAAGCCCAACAACAAGAAGGAGACTGAGAAGGACAAGAACATCAAAAGGGTGTGCTACAGTTGCGGGAAACTAGGACACATAACCAAATATTATCGCTACAAGAAAGATGGCAAAGACAACAAAGGCAAAAGAGACGAGAAAGATGACATGCTTGTTGCTATCGTGACTGAACTTAATATGGTCAATGGAGATGCTGAATGGTGGATTGCTACTGGTGCCACTCGTCATGTTTGTAGTGACAAGAACATGTTCAGTACCTATGAACTAGTGGGGGTTGATACGAACATGTATATAGAAAATTCCTCTTCGTCCAAAGTTGTGGGAATGGGCTCTATTGAGCTCAAGTTCACCTCTGGGAAGACTGTTCTTCTTAGGGAAGTCTTGCATGTCCCTGACATCAGGAGGAATCTCGTCTCTGGTGCTTTGCTTAGCAAGCACGGCTTTAAGATGACTTTTGAATCAGACAAATTTGTCTTGACTAAAATTGGTGTCTTTGTTGGGAAAGGCTATGCTGTATCTGGAATGTTTAAACTTAATATAGATAATAATAAATTTATTTCTGTTTATACTGTGGATTCTTTTGATGTTTGGCATGGCAGGCTTGGGCATATCAACTTTAATGTGATCAAGTCAATGACCAAGTTGGGTCTCATTCCTAATTTCAAAGATGATTTTGTTGAAAAAATGCATGGCATGTAGTAAGTGCAAAATCACCAAGACATCATTCAAAGGAGTTGAAAGGTCATCAAATGTTCTAGATTTGGTGCACAGCGACATTTGCCAGATGACTGGTGTTCAAGCTAGAGGAGGAAAGCGTTATTTTATTACATTCATTGATGATGCTTCTCGATATGCATATGTTTTCTTACTCCGAACCAAAGATGAAGCTTTTAGCTGTCTGAAGAACTATAAAGCTGAGGTCGAGAATCTTCACGGTACAAAAAATTAAAGCCTTCCGGTCAGATTGGGGTGGAGAATACTTTGATTCTGATTTGATTAAATTTTGTGAAGTCAATGGAATTCGTTGTGAAACTTCTGCTCCAGATATTCCTGAGCAAAATGGAGTTGCTAAAAGAAAAAATCAAATTATGTTGAGAAAATCTTAAGGAGATTTAATTATTTTGATTGTTCTCCAACACCAACTCCTTATGATTCTAGCATCAAGTTAAAAAAGAATGAAGGTAAGTGTGTATCTTAGCTCAAGTATTCTCAGATTATTAGTAGTTTTATGTATGCAATGCACTGCACAAGGCCAGATATAGCCTACGCAGTAGGAAAACTGAGTAGATACATGAGCAATCCTGGTAAAGAGCATTGGACTACATTAAGCAGAGTTTTGAGATATTTGAAAGGCACAATGCATTATGGGAGGTTCCCTGCTGTGCTTGAAGGGTATAGTGATGCAACATGGAATTCATCTTTAGATGATGGGACATCCGTAACTAGATGGATTTTCACTTTGGCAGGAGGAGCTATTTCATGGAAATCCAATAAACAAACGTGTATAGCTCATTCTACTATGGAATATGAGTTTGTGGCACTCTCATCTGCAGGAGAGGAACCTGAATGGCTGAGGAATTTATTGGTAGATGTACCAATATGGAATAAGCCAGTGCTAGCAATTACCATATGTTGTGATAATCAAGCTGCTATACTTAAAGCGTATAGTGAGAACTATAATGGGAAATCCAGACCTATTCGTCTGAGGCATAGTCATGTAAGAGGACTGATCTCTGATGGAAGTATGGCTATACAATATGTGAAGTCCAAGGAGAATTTGGTTGATTCTTTAACCAAGGGCCTTGGAAGAGATTTAATCTCAATTTCATCGAGGGGAATGGGACTAAAAGCCTGTAATTGAGTTGTACTTAGTGGGAACCCAACTTGATGAGATTTCTTAGGTTCAATGGGAAAAACAAGCTAAGAAACAACCGTTGTGTATGCACTAAAATTTAATGAAATTAAGTCCATTCCTATGATGAGTTAGTGCAATTCCTGCAATTGATTTACTTGCAGATGAGTCCTGTGTTTTGTATGAGGTTGAGAGTTTAAGTTCTCTTAATAAGTCTATTTATCATATTGATAAGAGTGTTACAGGATGCACTCTTGATAGACTTACCTTTCTGAGTGTTGAAGCTAGTCACTTCACAGGAGATAACAGGCTGTCTCTGGATCACTTAGTAAAATGGGATTCGGCACAGACTCAAAAGGTGCCAGGTTCAGAAGTACAATAACCTCTGAAAGGAGTGTGTGTATAATATGTCTAATTTATCAACATGGGTCCTTAAGTTCAAGGCACGTCCACTTAAGTTCTCTGATAAACTTTGATGTGTTTATACTAAGTGGAGGTTCAAGTCCTAAAGACACCTTCATTTATGCACATAACTTTCCTAGATGCCCATTATTATTATTTTCATATTGAGTTTATTAATTTAAATCAAGTGGGGGATTGTTGGAAATGATTTAAATTATTATTTTATTTTATGGATAAGATCAAGTTATGGATAAAATTTTGGATAAGATCAAATCATGGATAAGATTATGGATAAGATCAAATCTTCTTGGATAGATTAGAATCTTTGTAATTATGACAAGGATAAGATCAAATTTTTTTGGATAAGATTAGAATCTTTTTGGTAGGATAGAATCTTTGTAATTATGACAAAGATTCTTTACTTCTACTACAAGCCACCTATCCCCTTATATAAAGGGTAGCTGTGGAAGTGTTAGAGAACTAACTTGAAGTTGTCATTCTCTGACTTCCTTACTACACAGTATATATATGTTATTTTACTTTAAGTTTTATTGGGCATCTTGACAAGAGGTTGAAAGTAATTAGTTCCTGTCGATTAGTGCAAGATCGAAGAGGAACAGGATTGAGTCCGAGCTAAGTTGAATCCCGGAGATAGAGTTTCCATAATCCCTTGCACGAGTGGGAGGCTCCAACTATCTTCAAGAAGCGTTGTCACGCCTCTTAGCCGGATTGGGTTAACTCTATTTTGTGCAAGGTAACTCGTATTATTTTGTTAGTTTGCAAATAATATTCCAACAATTGGATTATAGACGTGGGAGGTTGTCTCTCAAGTCCTTGTAATTGAAAAATGACTTATAACAAATCTACATTTAAGAGAATTGGGTAAAGAGGCTCTATTATGAGTGGGAAAGGTGTTAGGCACCCCACCACATTTGTTTTGCAACAATTGTCATGATTCTCTAACTTTCTTCATCTAATTCCTATTCCTGAAACAAATTCCCAATTTGAGGCTTGATGTCCTAAAGGAGTATACTGTCCTAGGTAGTTATTTTTTTAAAGTCTTATTTACACTTAAGTGGTGCTATGTTAAGGAGGGTGATATCGTTCTACTTGGGAACAAGGCATTTGATTTGTTTGACGATAAAGCGATTTTGTAGATATTTTGATAAATTGGTCAGAAAGATGATATCTTAGTGTAGATACCCAAATTTTTTTGGATCGCCTCTGGACAAAATTGACCAACTCATCTGCAGTATAATTAGGTCAGACACACCTGATACCTAATTTTATTCACCTTGTCCTACCTGCTACTAGGGCAAGGCATTCTCTCAATTCAACCTTCGAGCCCCTAGAACAGAGAATTGAGTGCCCAAAACCCCTAAATCGAACCCCCTAAAGCAACTTTGGGTGATTTGATTCTTCTCAGTCTCTCATCCAATAGTCAATCCAACCGTTTGAGCTTCCATTTAATGTCCTTAAAACAATCTAAGACCATTTGATTGGGAATCAAAAGGCATAAACCTTTTGATCCCTAAAACCCCTAAATCGAACCCTTAAAGTAACTTTGGTTAGTTCGATTCCTCTCAGTCTCTCATCCAATGATCAATCTAACCGTTGGATATTCAATTCAATGTCCTTACAACAATCTATAATCATTTGATTGGGAATCAGAAGGCATAAACCTTTTGATCCCCCAAAACCCCTAAATTGAACCCTTAAAGCAACTTTGGGTTGTTCAATTTCTTATAATCTCTCATCTAATGGTCAACCTGACTGTTCGATCTTTAATTCAATATCCTTAGAACAATCTAGGACCATTTGATCGTGAATCAGAAAGTACAAACCTTCTAATCCCCAAAACCCCTAAATTGAACCCCTAAAAGCAACTTTGGGTTGTTCGATTCCTCTCAATCTCTCATCCAATGGTTAATCCAACCGTTGGATCTTCAATTCAATGTCCTTAGAACAATCTAGGACCATTTTACTGGGAATAAGAAGGCATAAACCTTCTGATCCCCAAAACCCCTAAATCGAACCCCTAAAAGCAACTTTAGGTGGTTCGATTCCTCTTAATCTCTCATCCAATGGTCAATCTAACCGTTGGATCTTCAATCCAATATCCTTAGAACAATCTAGGACCATTTGATTAGAAATCAAAATGCACAAACCTTCTGATCCTCAAAACCCCCAAATCGAACCCTTAAAGCAACTTTGGGTAGTTTGATTTCTTACAATCTCTCATCCAATGGTCCATGCAACCATTGGATCTTCAATTCAATGTCCTTAGAACAATCTAGGACCATTTTATTTGGAATCAGAAGACACAAACCTTCTGATCCTCAAAACCCCTAAGTCAAATCCCTAAAAGCAACTTTGGGTGGTTCGATTCTTCTCAATCTCTTATCCAATTGTCAATCCGACCGTTGGATTTTTAATTCAATGTCCTTAAAATAATCTAGGACTATTTGATTGGGAATCAGAAGGCACAAACCTTTTGATCCCTAATAGCCCTAAATTGAACCTCCTTAAACAACTTTGAGTTGTTCGATTTCTCATAATTTCTCATCCAAAAGACAATCGAATCGTTGGATCTCAAATTGAATCCTTCAAGATCAATACGAGGCCATTTGATCAAAGATCGGGTGTCATTTGCCTCACAATCAACAAAACCCTAATTGCATAGCCCTATGAGAATCATACTTGCATTCGGGCCATTTAGTCGAACCCAGAAGGTTCAGTTTCCATCCTTTTGGTCCCAAATCAAGTTTGGGGAACCAAAATATTAGTCCACACCTATGATCAATGGTCAAAACTCATCCGATCAATGATCAGATGCAATCAGACAATTGTACGGTCATAAAGTAAGGCGAACCACCACCTTTGACCCACTACAGTGGCCCCACTTTATTAGATGAGGCACACCAATCGACGATCATGCATTTTAAGGGTTAATGATGGAGAATCATGGTTGATTTAACAAAAAGTAAGCTCACACCTACCTTGTAGGTGTGACATACTTGAGTTTGCTGATGTATGCTCTTGACCCGCGCCCTATAGTCGTAACCACTCTGCACAAGAAGGAGTTGACCCACGCTTGCAAGGCAGGCATGAGCTTCCTTGTAGGCGTGAAATATCATCCTGGCAGATTGCCCTTTTAGTCATTTTAGACCACTTTGCCCTCATCAAATGAGGTAATTCCTTATCAAAACAATTCCCAAATACCTTCTATGTCCCATGTGACCAAAATACCCCTCCAAATGTCCATTTTACCCCTAAAAATATGATTTTTCCCTATAAATAGTCCACTTCCAATTCATTTAGGTGATCCCTTCAATTATCTTACAAAAACTATGCCAAAACCCCTCCAAAACATCTTCTAATTCTCACCATGTCTACAACCAAGTTCTCCCACTCTCTCCCTTGCAAAATTCTCATACAAAACGCTTCACAACTCCACTAATTTTCTCCAAAAAATTCACTTAAAAATCATCTCAATGCGTGCACCCATGTATTGAATCTCTTCATGTTGTTGAGGTTTCAAGTTCTACCACCATTCAAGCACACCTAGAGCATCAAAGGAGTATCTCAAAGAAGGATTTTCAAGCCTAGCAAAGGAGCATCCAAGCCTACACCCATCAAAGCTAATGTGAAAACCACCTACACTAGGTGACAATGGGTTCCACTCTAAACTTAACCTTTTAAAAAGATATCACAGGTTTAACCAATCTTCCTCCAATAGCAAATTTTTTTAATTAGGCATAGTCCAAAACAATTTTATTCTATGATTGCATTAAATTTGACAGAATTTGATTTTAAAAAAAACATGCCCCTAGTCCAAATATATCTCTATATATATATATATATATACTTTTTTAGCCAAACGGGTTCAAAATTGCTATGCCCCTAATTAGACAATTCAACCTTAAATGAACTTTTGGGTTTAAAGGTGAAATGACATACTAAAGGTATAGGGAATTAACACTTGACTTTAACCATTAAGCACAATCAAAACAATTAAGCACTCACATTTCCCATGACTATAACAACATGGTTATGCAACCACTAATGGTGGACAAAAGAATTAGGCTCAAACTAAACATGCCCCTAGTTGGACACTTCATCCTTAAGGGTGCCCCTTGGGGCAAGGAATAAAGTGACATACTAAGGGTATGTAGGCCTGTTGATTTTAGAGTCATGTTACCTATTAGAATTAACCACCCACATAGCATTTATTCATATCTCCAATTGCATTCAAGAGCAAGAATCTGGATCACTGTATTGAAGGCCTTGTTTCATCTTCCCAAAGAATCGTGACATGAATTGCATTACCATTCATTCCATTCGCATTCATTCCCACAACACATACATTCATTCCACACACACACACACATATACATACCATACATACATTCTCTCCATACGTGCATTCATTCAATAAGCATGGTGATTTTAAACTAGGCGAGTCCATGTGTCCTAAAAAGTCCACTATGTATACTAAAAGGGTAGGATAGTGTCCCCTACTTGCTTAAACCAACCATATACTTATCACATGTGGCATGAGGGATGCCGCGTGAGTCAAGTGGTACGTGTTGATCCATTTAATATACCCAAGGGTGGAACCCAAGGATACGTGGCAAGAGGAGTTGATGGCTTTGCAAACATAACACCTGAGAATGAAGGGAACCAGGGTCAAGGCTAGGCCATTAAAAAAGGTAAGGATACATCGACCTATCATTTAAATGCAATTACGCACACAATGCAATAAAGTAAGCACACATTCAAGCATATGCAAGTGATTGATTTTAATTTAAGTAATTAAATTAGCCCAAAATTACTTGTGTCTAGTCCACTAATCCCAGTGGAGTCGCCAGACTGTGAACCACGGGTTTCGATTGGGGAAAACCCTTCTTTTAAAAAAACTTGTAGATATTTAAATGAATAAAAATTTGGTTTTTAAAAGGTTCACAAAAACATAACAAACAAGGAATTGCTACTTTATTTTTTAAGGAAAAAAGGAAAACCATAAAAATAGTTTTAAAAGGAAACCTTTGAAAATCAAACACATGACTCCGATCAAGGAAAAGTAGGTCTTAACAAAACAAGAGAGGATTTGGAGACTAAGTTATGATGTGGGAAGGTTCTAGCAAACATCCTATAGGCACCTACATCGCCCCAAAATGGGTCTCTGAATTTATATTGGCTATTTCAATCACTTCCTAATTAGTTACCATACATATGTAAAGAATCATCCATAACCATTCATATTCATCCATGAACATCCATAAAGCATCATAATCATCCATAAAACATGTAAACATCCATGAGCAAATAAGAAGAAATATGGAAAGCGATAGAGAGAGATAAAGAATAAAAGAACAAATCCATCCTACTCCTCTAGCAATCATATGTGATGAATAAATGAATAAGCATGAGTCCATCCTACTCCTCTAGCAATCATATGTGACGGACAAAAGAATAAAAGAAAAGGGAAAACCTAGGATACTTAGTATCCTAGGGTGGATTTGAACATCAAATGAGCGCCTACGTACCTTACATGCAAAGATGTAAGGATCAAAGTCTACGTAGTTCGATTGAGAAAGGGTAACTCCCCTTACAATGAACTATAAACCCTAAGTTTCCATTAAAAGAAAAGAAGAGTTTAAAAAGAAGAAGAATTTCCAAAAAAGGAACTTGAGAAAAGATAGAATTTTAGAAGAGATAGAAATCTTATTCGAAAAGGAGTTTTAGAAAAGATGGAATTTGAGAAGAGATAGAACTCTTATTCAAAAAGGAGTTTTAGAAAAATAGGAAACTTAAGAGTTATAATTCAAAGTAAAAGGAATAACCCAAAAGGGGGAGAAGAGAATAATGCATAACAAAACTCACCATGAATCACTTACCATATGCCAAATATCTCAAAACAATGAGAAAACACCAATTAATCACCTTATGTATTCTATAGGGCAATTATCATGCTCAAATCAACCATATTCATGCTCAAATCATCATTAGAAAGACTAATTCAAATCTGGACAGAATACTAAATATGCATATAATGACCTAATACTCATGCAAAGAACAAAAATCAAAAGAAAAAGAAAACCCTAATATGCTCCTATATGCTTTAAACACCTTAACATGCATAAAACTGTCAAAATCATGAGAACTATGAATTATTATGATGAAAATATCATATAACAATCCAAAACATGAAAAGAAAATAATAACTAAAGCCTTAGATAAACACTTTATGTAAGCATGTGAATGAATGATTCTTACGGCGAGCTTTCTTAAGAACTATCCTAAGATAATTCTACGTAGAAATCACTCCATATGAATGATTTCTTCACATATCCTATCTAAAATATATATTTAAGAATGCAAAGGACTCAATCATGCACTTAAACACATTACAGAAACTTCCCATGTATAGCCTTACCTTCTAAACACGATAATTATCCTCTAAAAGAATAATCATCTATACACCTATGAAGACGAGGTTTCTACAGCAAATGTCCTATATTAAAGATACCCCAAATCATGTATATAATTGAACCGTGAAGAAAAAACAAACCAAACAAACCATCAAAATTCCGTTGCAAAGTGCACTTCCTATCTTAGAGAGAAACTAATCTAACAGCAAACAATTTACAATTCCTACTCCACTAGCATGCTTTCACATCATAGTTGAATTATATACACTCTAAAATATAGAGTATATATGATTCCTAATTTAATACTAAGCCATAAATATGTAGAGAATGGAGTAGAAGAAGAAGGAATCGTAAAAAAGAGAATAAGGATACTTTCAACAAAGCAAAAGTCTTCGCTGCGTTCTTCCTTCTTGTTGGATTTGATTGCCTTCTAGTTCCTCTTCAAAATTGCAGTAGAAAGCCTCCTCCAAGTGATATGGGTGTGTGCAAATTCATTCTCCCTAGCTCTCTTATGAGTATGATGTGTCAAAAGTCCCCTATGCTGATGAATGAGCCTCTATTTATAGCCAACCAACCATATGAACCAATGGATGAGATTAATCCACCATAAAACTAATCTAAGGCTATTATTAAATCCCCTAGATGTTGGACAACTCAAAATCACATCCCATTAGGTTTAAACCACTTTTAGAAGAAGGAAATTCAGAGTAAAAGAGCCCAAAACGCCTCAAAACACAAAACAGGACAAATTAAATGGAGTGCTTGGGTGACTGGTTGGGTGAACCGGTCACCCGAGAGAAAAGTCAGGTTTCCAAGTTTTTAAGGATTTTTGACTTAATTCGGACTCCCAATTTCAAATGGACACAAATTGGTCAATTTAACTCCGATTTAAATGATTCAAAAACCAAAATTTTAAGGATTCGATGTAGAATAAGTTTGGAATATTCTTGGACCAAAAATCCTTGACCATAGTCAAGTGGCTGGGTTTTCATGAGGCGGTTAATCGAAAAATGGTCAATTTAGGGTAATATGGTGAATCAATCCAAAACCTATTCAATAATTAAATTGGCACTTCAATTAAGCTCATTTTATTATTTTAAGATCAATGGAACAATCCGGAACAAGTTTCGGGGTCAATTGGAAAATATACGAAGTAAAAGATGAAATTGCTCTTCAAGTCGCAAAAGTTCTAATTAACTATCTAAACCTATCTGGAATTGAACCAAATTTGACACAAATGTCCAAAATGATCCTAGAAACTAAATGCAAGTGATGGGACTCAACAATGAGACAAAAATATGCATGCAATGATGACCTATTCTACTAAGACTTAAGAGGGCAAAAGTGTCCCTTAAGGCTAGGGACTCCCAAATGCTTCTAAACCTAACCAAATGCTATCATGAATTTATGGGGGTGAAAATAGGGTGTCTACAGCGATACATTATGCAAGTTCCCTTACCTCAAGCCAAACCTTCAACGATTCACGCGATTAAACTCCTAACAATCCTAACGCTACTCAGAACCTAAAATCAATAATATTATTTATCAATCAATCATACTTAAACTAAAAGGTCTCTCCAACTAAATGGTGCGTTAAGGGTCCAACGTCTAATTTTCACTGCCTTATAATGACCACTATATTTAATATAACTAATATATACATTACATGACTTTAAAATAGACTCCTGATAAATTATAGATTTATAGGTTTGAATTAGATTTGACCCAGTCCATCGGGTCAAGCCCATAAAATTAACCAAATATGTCCAAACAAGACTATAAAATTCTAATATATAAACCAAAATTTTATAGGTACACAATTCTTAGTGTGGATATACGTCCACTAGATCATTAACCCATTACCCAATTCTTTGAAACCTCAATTGCCATGATTGGGTATGTTACTTTTGTGTATGTGTGTGTGTGTGTGTATATATATATATATATACAAATCATAACCTCTTCTTCTCTCTCTCTCTTTTTTTTTTTTTTTTTTGTTCATGGTCAAACTTTTAAACCTCAAGAAAACCACTTTTTCTTTAACCTTTTTCTTTAACCTTTTTTTTTTTTTTTTTTTTTTTTTTTTTTTGTTTTGTTTTAAACTATCTATTGTAGAGTATCTATACACACACACACACACACACACACACACACTTCTAGTACAATAGTCTATCACGTCACCATCAAAGCTCAACCTTCCCCATTTTTTTTTTCCAACTATTGAATCTTTGCTTTCTTTTAACTTTGTTAGTACATGATAACCCCTAAAGCACTAGCCTACTTTACGGTACATATATCTATATATATATATATACTTACTTACTTGATTCCCAATGTACAAAGGCACGGAGAAGAAGGTGCAAATTTTCCTCAGCCGCCAACTCTTACTCTTCCAGTCGTAGAGATCCAAAAACATTAACTTCTCTTATAAAGTTATAAGTATCCTTTATATAATGGCACAAAACCCTAAGCTAATTAGGATTACTTCCAATACTAGTGTTTGGTTACACAGTTATCTAATTCACGATTATATTTAATCCCAATAATTACATGTATAGTAAAATTAACTAATAATTTAAATTAACCGTTATGCGTTAATATAATTAATTAGATAAAAAGATTTACGTAAATATGGAGCATTACAAAAAGGATGACTCGGGGTTGTCCCATCAAGGGATCAAGGAAATGCCCTTTTTGAGGTAGCGACACTTGGGCTTTGATAAGGTAGCTGCATCCCTTTATGTTGGGACACCTTTTTTTTTTTTGTTGTTGGAAATGATGCTTTTGAAAACAATTTCTTTAAATACACGAGAAATGCCTCTTTTCTGATTAGAAGATGTCACTTTGATTTTATTTGAGTTGGATTATAAGCTTTTTCGTGGTATTTCTGTTCCTTTATGTCGGGACACTATTTTACCAGGGTTATTCTAATATTCGATCTAGTGCATCAAACCTCGTTTAAAATAGGATAAAATAAGTTGCAAAAAACATCACAAGGGCTGATGTATCAAAGTCTATCATCGATCGCCCCCCGTTGAAAAGAGTTGGTTTTTGAAAAGAGGTTGTAAGAAGATTATGGGGAATAATCTTTCAAGCGTGATTGAGACTCCCTAACTCTTACAACGTCACACAAAATAATAATAATGAAAATAGTAGACAAAATAATTGAGAAATTGCAGCTTTATTGATATGATAAGCAAAGGTTACAAAGGTGATGATGCTATTAACCATTAGAACAAGTACTCGACCAAAAATACAATATTCAATATGGACGGTATATTTGCTAAAACAAATGTCCGATTGAAAATAATATGTTTATATTGATTATGCTATTGCGGTTCCACTATAAAGAACAAAAACCTAAGTGGAGTGCTTAAACCTTTTTAGGTTACTTATCAAGACTTAGCACAGTCATGCAATTTTTCTAAAAACATTTTTCTTTCTTTAAAAATAGTAGTCATACCTTCTTAGAAAACAATGCATTTCAAGATGTAACAAATGTAAGGAATTGATGTAGAAAAATACTACGATGTGGAACATAATGATAAAAAAAATCATAATTCAATTCCTTAAACCCATGAATCTAATTGTGGTTCATACAAAACATAACACTAACTAGTAGAAGGGTTAGAGCACTTATAGTTGATTATGTCTACTTCTTCTTCTTCTTCCTTCAAGCTTTGATTCCGGATAGCAATGGATGAGCAACCCAAGTGTTCTGCCTCAAACAGTATCCACACCTACTAAAGGCCTTCAAGCTTCCTTTTAATTTCCCTTGTTGAATGCTAGAAGAGGAGAAGAAGAAAGAGAGAGAGAGAGAGCTTCCTCTAGGTTTGGCTAGGGGTTAGAAAAGAATGAATTAAGTGTCTAAGCCACATGCTAGTATGGCTTTATATAGCTACCAAGGGAGGGTCGGCCATGAGGGGAGGAATCCCAATGGGAATCTAACTTGCAACTTCTCTAAATTGCAATTTAACCCTTCCTTCTTATATCTAATACAGGTGTGGCCCTCTAGAACTTTTCTTATTCAATCTTACCCTTTCTCTCAAAGCTTTAAAGTCCCTCTTTGCATTATTAGTGTGTGACCCATTGGGTTCACATCATCAAGTAGAAGGAATAACACAAGGTGTGCACAATGGAACACTTTCCATTAAGGGTCTAATTGGAACAACTTCCAATTCCCTAATCAGTTATAACTTACTTATATCAATTAGAGTTTCTACTAACCATGAGTAACATTTAGCAATGGCTCATGGTGTGGTCTTTAATGAGGTGAATAAATATCAAACATAGAACCCTTCAGTTACAGCTTAAGGTTAAAATTACATCCTTCTATCTATACAATGTTTCTGATTAAACTAATAGGACATGGAATTCTTTCAAGTCCCTAGTTTAATTCTTTATACTCATTCATGAATATCAACTCATTAATGCACTATGAAAACTCCTTTTCATCATCCTACCATGGCCATAGACTTATGAGTTATATTATGAATGCTATGTAAAACATTCTCTCCCTTTTACTAAGAGTGTGGATTCCTTATTGATCACTCACATACCTTTAGATATATATCAATAGGGCCAATGAACACCTTTGTAAACCCCATAGGAATCTACATTTAGTGTCATCAAACTTCTAAGGCTATATGCAAAAGACAACTATAGTGTCTCAGGTTTAAGGATTACTTGTACCACTACAACTATGAGAAACTGATTGACAAGCAGGTAAAACTCCATTCAGTTGATCTCATATTCTATAGTCACATTCAATGTACCTATTCATGTAATAGGCACCCACATGTTGCTTATAGTGTTTGCACACAAATAGCTTGAGACTAGCTATCCTCCTATAGAGCCAACCTAACATGTGCTAGTCCTAGAGTTCATTATTGTCCATCATAATGAACCTTCAACTAAAAATGATTTAGGAGTATAGTACAGAGATATATATACAATCTCAAAATCACAACTCATTGTAATTTTATATTCTTAACTCTAACTCCATGGGCATATCACGTAAATATAAAGAATAGAATAAACATAATAGAAAAGCCCTTTATTATATTAATAATAAATGTAATTAATAATAAATGAAATCAATTGATCGGTCATTACCCCTAAAGCATCATCTCCATGATTGGCTGTAGGGCACATAACTAACGAGGAATTGATATAGAAAAATACTACAAAGCGGAACATAATGAATAAAAAAAAAAATAATTTAATTCCCCATGGCCCACGAATCTAATTGTGGTTCATATAAAACAAAACCCTAATTAGAAGAAGAGGGTTAATACTTACAATTGGTCCTTAAGACAATTGATTAGAACAACGAACGAGCAACATAAATATCTGCCTCCACAGTATCCACACTAATCAAAAGCCTTCAGTTGTTCTTCTTAATCTCTTTAGGGTTTGTTAGAAGAGGAGAAGAAGAAGAGAGAGCGAGAGAGGCTTCCTATAGATTTGGCTAAGGAGAGGGAGAGCGTGTGTTGTGTACTAAAGCATGCATGCTAGTGTGCTATATATATAGCCACAATGCTAGGGCTGGCCATGGTGGGGATTCCCACCTTGTGTGGGAGTTGCAACTTCTTATAATTGCACTCTTACTAACTCCTCTATATTACATCCAATGTAAGTGTTGCCCAAAAGAGCTTTTTCTAAATACACTCTTACCCTTTCTATCATAACTTAAAGTCCCACTTTACTTGTTGGTGTGTGTGACCCATTGGGTTCACAACATCTCGTAGTAGGTAGTAGCACAAAGAGTGCTTCAATAGAACACTTTCCATTAAAGGTCTAATTAGAACTCCTTCTAATTCCCTAATTGATTATAACACACTTATATCAATTAGGGCTTCTACTAACTATGAGTAACATCTAGCAATGACTCATGTTGTGATCCTAAATGAGTTGAAGATAAATCAAAGAATCCCTCAGTTACAGTTAAGGTTGCAATTACATTCTTTCATTAACACAATGCTTCTAATTAAACTAATAGGACATGGAAGTCTGTCAAGTCCCTAGTTTAATACTTTATGAACCTATCCAAAATATCAACTCATTAGATGCATTATGAAACCCCATTTTTATAGTCATCTTACTATGACCATAGATTTACATGAGTTATATTTATAAATGTTCTTATGAAACATTCTCTCCCTTTTCTTGAGAGTGATAGATCCCCTGTTGATCACTCATATGCCTTCACACATGAAACAGTAAAGCCAATGGACACCCTTGTAAATCCTAGTGGAATATACAGTCAGTGCTATTAAACTTCTAAAGTTTCATACATAAGACAACCATAGTGTCTCAGGTTTAAGGATTACTTGTACCACTGCAACTATGAGAAACTGATTAACAGGCAAGTAAAAAATCCATTCAACTTATCTCAAATTAAGATGGTCACATTCAGTGTACCTATTCATATAACAAGTACCCACGTGTTTGTCTTAATGTCTCTGTAATACCTCGAATATTTATTGATTTATTTTACGTGTATATTTGGTGGAATTATACACAAGGTGATACCTTTAAATATTTTATATTGAGAATGAAGATGAGGTCAGTTGGATGTTGGGAGACATTACATTAAATTGCTTTATGTGGAGAAAGATGATTAAATTGTGATTGTGGAGAAAGATAATAAAGAAGGAAGAAAAGTGGCGTGAGAATATAAGAAAAAGAAGGAAAAGTGGTAGGTAGGTGTAGAAGAAAAGAAAAGAAGAAAAAGAAAGAGAAGAATTGGGGGAAGGGACGGATTTTGCAGAGATTGTGTGAGAAAGAGAAGAAAAGAAAGAAGAAAAGAAGAGAAGAAATGAATGAAGGAAGAAAGATGGCGGGTAGGTGTAGAAAATAAGAAGAAGAAATAAATGAAGAGAGAGAAAGGGAGATAGGGACGTGAGTGAGAAGAAGGAAATAAATAGAGAAGAGAAGGAGAAAGAAGAAGGAGCAGGGAGGAAGCGAGAGAGGCAGAGGGCCGACGGTCCGTTGCCAGATCAGGGAAGTTCTAATCACGCATACGAGTATGGATTTTATATTTTTGAGCAGATTTATGCGTCTACAGTGGTGGTTATTCATTTTATTCACTTATTTTTGAGGTAGGGGGTTTAATTCTTGTACAGTAAATGATGATTATTTTGGAACATACGTTAAGATTTGATTTATGCAAGGTGATAATTATTGATGGTGATATCATTTGATGTCATGGATTATGATGGTTGATTTTATTGACAGATGGATTATATTTGAGGTTGATGATTTGGAGTTCGTATTATTTGATTTATATATTATTTTGAATATATAAATACTTGCCTGTGATTTTTGAAACATTATTTATTGTATAGGAATTAGATTTCCTACTGGGCTGTTGTTCGCTCACCCTAATATATTTTCAAGTGATAATTTTTGGAGGCACGTAGTAGAATTGGGGTCAAGATTTGGAGAAGTTATCGCGTGCATTTATTTTTATTTAAAGCTGATGTAATTTTATTTATTTGGTTGGCCAATGAATATTGATGATGATTTTTGGGTTAACCATCGCTACCCGCAGCTGCGCAATACTTTGTGTTTTCAAAAGGGATGTATTTTTAAAAAGGTTTATTTGTACAGAGCTCATAAAAATTGTATATGTTACTGTTTATAACTTTTGGGGCGTTACAATTTGGTCTCAGAGCTAAGGACGACTCTGACTTTTGGATGGGAGATGATGTGACAATAATCCCAATAGGACCAACAGTCCCAATAGGCCCAAGATGGGTGAGGGTGAGATTGAGTGAACCAACAGTCCCAACAGTCCCAATAGGTTCAATAGGGTGAGGGTGAGGTTAAGGGATGAGTCACATATTTCACATCAGAAGCGGACAAGTCCAAGATCTGGGAAAGGTGGAGATATTGTTTTAATATGAGATGGCATGGTTGAGTTAGTACGTACCGCGTGTGGTACTATGAATTATTTGAAATTCTTGATGAGAAAATACAATACCTTATTGTTTTAGAAAATTGTTTTCTTTTAGAAAATTGTTTTCTTGAGAAAGAACATTTTTGTTTGATTTATGAGCTCTTTTAAAAATCAGAGTTTTGCAGTGGAAGCGTAGTGGTATAATCAATAAGGATTTGATTTAAGGCTATTCAAATTTCGAGGATGAAATTTTTTTAAGGGTGGTGGAATGTAATACCCCGAATATTTATTGATTTATTTTACGTGTATATTTGGTGGAATTATACACAAGGTGATAACTTTAAATATTTTATATTGAGAATGAAGATGAGATCAGTTGGATGTTAGGAGACATTAAATTAAATTTCTTTATGTGGAGAAAGATGATTAAATTGTGATTGTGATTGTGATATATATATATATATATATATATATATATTTATGGAGGAAAGAAAAGACAAGAGAAGAAAAAGGCGAAGAAAAGTCAAAAGGAGATAATAAAGAAGGAAGAAAAGTGGCGTGAGAATAGAAGAAAAAGAAGGAAAGGTGGTAGGTAGGTGTAGAAGAAAAGAAAAGAAGAAAAAGAAAGAGAAGAATTGGGGGAAGGGATGGATTTGGCAGAGATTGCGTGAGAAAGAGAAGAAATGAATAAAGGAAGAAAAATGGCGGGTAGGTGTAGAAAATAAGAAGAAGAAACAAATGAAGAGAGAGAAAGGGAGATAGGGACGTGAGTGAGAAGAAGGAAATAAATAGGGAAAAAGAGAAGGAGAAAGAAGAAAGAGCAAGGAGGAAGCAAGAGAGGCAGAGGGCCGACGGTTCATTGCTGGATCAGGGGAATTCTAATCACGCATACGAGTATGGATTTTATATTTTTGAGCAGATTTATGCGTCTACAGTGGTGGTTATTCATTTTATTCACTTATTTTTGAGGTAGGGGGTTTAATTCTTGTACAGTGAATGATGATTATTTTGAAACATATGTTAAGATTTGATTTATGCAAGGTGATAATTATTGATGGTGATATTATTTGATGTCATGGATTATGATGGTTGATTTTATTGACAGATGGATTATATTTGAGGTTGATGATTTGGAGTTCGTATTATTTGATTTATATATTATTTTGAATATATAAATACTTGCTTGTGATTTTTGAAACATTATTTATTGTATAGGAATTAGATTTCCTACTGTGCTGTTGTTCGCTCACCCCAATATATTTTCAGGTGATAATTGTTGGAGGCATGTAGTAGAATTGGGGTCGAGATTTGGAGAAGTTATCATGTACATTTATTTTTATTTAAAGCTAATGTAATTTTATTCATTTGGTTGGCCAATGTATATTGATGATGATTTTTAGGTTAACCATCGCTACCCGCAGCTGCGCAATACTTTGTGTTTTCAAAAGGGATGTATTTTTAAAAACGTTTATTTGTACGAAGCTCATAAAAATTGTTCATGTTACTGTTTATAACTTTTGGGGCATTACAGTCTCCACACAAATAGCTGAGACTAGCTATCCTCCTATAGAGCCAACATAACTGTGAACCACGGGTTTCGATCCGGGGGGAAGGAGAACCCTTCTTTTAAAAAGGACTTGTAGAGATTTAAATTAATAAAAATCTGGTTTTTAAAAGGTTCACAAAAACAAAACAAATAAGGAGTCGCCACCTCATTTTTAGGAAAAGAGGAAAACCATTTTTTAGGAAAAGAGGAAAACCATAAAAACAGTTTTTAAAGAAAACATTTGAAAACAAACCACATAACTCCGATCAAGGAAAAGCAGGTCTATCAAAACAAGAGAGGATTCGGAGACTAAGTTACGATGTGGGAAGGTTCTAGGAAACATCCTATAGGCACTCACATTGCCCCAAAAATGGGTCTCTGAATTTATATGGGCTATTTCAATCACTTCCTAATTAGTCACCATGCATATGCAAAGAATCATCCATAAGTAATCCACATTCATCCATGAACATCCATAAAGCATATAAACATCCATAAAGCATGTAAACATCCATGAACAAGTATGAGAGATATGGAAAGCAAGTAAGAGAGAGAGAGAATAGGCAAACAAATCCATCCTATCCACTAGCAAATATGTGATGGATAAATGAGCAAGCAGACAAATCTATCCTATCCACTAACAAATATGTGATGGATAAATGTATAAGCATGGGTCCATCCTGCTCCACTAGCATATATGTGATGGACAAATGGATAAAAAGAAAGAAAAAGAAAGAAAAAAGAAAAAAAACCTAGGATACTTAGTATCCTAGGGCAGACTTGAACATCAAATGAGCGCCTACGTACCTTACATACAAAGATGTAAGGATCAAAGTCCACGTAGTTCGATTGAGAAGGTGGCTAGCCGCCCAGGGCTAGGTGGTCATCCGAGCCCACTTCAGATTTTTCTCCTATTTTGACTCCCAATTCTTATAGAAGTGTTTCAGGGGCCAAATGAACTCCGATTTTGATGAAATAAAAGCCAAAACGACCGTGTTTCGATGAGGAATATGTTTTTGAACATTTTAAGGTGAAAACCACTAACCATGGGGGCATGGTTAGGTTTGAACAAGGCGGTTAACCGCTATGCTCTACCTTTGCTAAGCATAGGCATGCACATAGGGTCAAACCAAATGCTTTCCATATCAAAATTGAATTTCATAAAACACTTTTGGGGGTAAAATGATGACTAATGAAATTCAATTTGAAAAGATTTGGTTGGTAATTGTGAGTCAATTAGAGCTAACCCAAAGAAGGGTCAATTAACCAACTTGAACTACATCGAGCTATTTTAATCCCGAGCCATTGATTTATCAAATTGACACTAGAAATACCTCTTGTGCATCCATATGAACTCCAATTGACAATTTGGAGATCATTTCAAGGTCAAATGAAAATTTTGGGACTTAAAAGACGATTATGCCCCTCAAGTCACAAAAGCTCTCATTATCCCTCAAGATCAACTCCGAATTGAACCAAAATTCATATCCATTGTCCTTGTGACTCTAGAAAACTAATGCAAGTGACTAGACTCAAAAACAAAACAAAAACATGCATGAAATGATGAGCCCTAGTAAGGTGGTGCAAAAATGGGGTGTGACAGGGGTTACTCCCTTTACAATGAACTATAAACCCTAAGTTTCCATTAAAAGAAAAGAAGAGTTTGAAAAAGAAGAAGAGTTTCCAAAAAAGGGATTTGAGAGAAGGTAGAATTTGAAAAGAGATAGAACTCTTATCCAAAAAGAAGTTTTAGAAAAGTAGAATTCTAAAGGAGATAGAACTCTAGACAAAGCAAAATTTTAATGAAAGTAGAGTTCTAAAAGAGATAGAACTCTTATTCAAAAAAAGAGTTTGAGAAAAAGTAGAATTCTAAAAGAGATAGAACTCTAATTAAAAAAGGAGTTTGAGAAAAAGTAGAATTCTAAAAGAGATAGAACTCTAATTAAAACAGAATTTGAGAAAAAGCTGGAAACTTAGGATTTCCAATCCAAAGTAAAGACAATAACCCAAGGAGGGAGAAGAGAACAAACCAAAACAAACTTACCATGAACCACTTACCATATGCAAATTATCTCAAAACATCGAGAAAACACCAATTAATCACCCTATGTATTCTATAAGGCAATTATTAAACTCAAACCAACCATATTCATGCTCAAATCATCATTAGAAGACCAAATTCAAATCTGGACAGAATGCTAAACATGCATATAATGACCTAATACTCATGCAAATAACAAAAATCAAAAGAAAGACACAACCCTAATATGCTCCTATATGCTCTTATATGCTCAAAACACTCTAACATGCACAAAACTATCAAAAACATGCTAAATAGGTATTACCATGATGAAAATATCATATGACAATCCTAAACATGAAAAGAAAATCTATCATGATGCCTTAGGTAAGTATTTTATGTAAGAATGTGAAATAATCATTCTTACGGCGAGCTTTCTTAAGTAAAACTATCCGGAGATAATTTTACGTAGAAATCACTCCGTATGAATGATTTCTTCACATATCCTACGTAAAATATATACCTAAGAATGCAAAGAAACTCACAGCGCACTTAAATACACTCCAGAAAGCACCTATGCACAACCTCACCCTCTAAGGACGATAATTATTCTCGAAAAGGATAATCATCCATACACCTATGAAAATGAGGCTTACACAGCAAGTGTCCTATACAAAAGATGCTTAAAATCATGCATATAATTGAACCATGAAGAGAAAACGGCCTAAACACATCAATTGATTTTTCATGCAAAACGTACCTCTATCCTTAAGAGAGAAACTATCCTAACAGCAAGCAATTCACAATCCTAATCTACTAACATGCATTCTCATCATCTTTGAATCATATACACTCTAAAATATAGAGTATATATGATTCCTAAATCAATTCTAAACCATAACTATGCAGAGAATGGAGTAGAAGAAGAAGGAATCGTAAAAGAAAGCAAAGGAGACTTACAATGAAGCAAGGGTCTTTGCTGCGTTCTTCCTTCTCTTTGGCTTGGTTCCCTTCTAGTTCCTCTTCAAAATTGTAGTAGAAAGCCTCCTCCAAGTGATATGGGTATGTGCAAACTCGTGGTCCCTCTCTCTCTTATAAATATGAAGTGTCAAAAGTCCCTTATACTGATGAATGAGCCTCTATTTATAACCAACCAACCATATGAACCAATGGTTGAGATTAATTCACCATAAAATCAATCTAGGGCTGTAATTAAATCCCATGAATGTTAAACAACTCAAAACCACCTCCCAATAGGCTTAAAAGTCCTTTAGAAGGCTGAAATTCGGAGTAGTAGAGTCCCATTTCGTAAAAAATGCAAAGAGACAAAATTCAGGACGGGACTCTCGGGTGACCGGTTGGGTCCGGTGAACTGGTCCAACCGGTTGGGCCCAACCGGTCACCCGAAGAGAATCCAAAAATCTTGGAATTCTAGCTCGATTTGGACTCCGAACTTCAAACGGACACAAATTCTTCTTTTAAACTCCAATTTGAGTGATTCAAAAGCCCAAATTTCAAGGATTCAATGTAGAATAAGCCTAGAATATTCTTGAACCAAGAATCCCTGACCACGGTCAGGTGGCTGGGTTTTCACGAGGCAATTACCCGAAAAAAGGTCAATTAAGCATAGGGTAATGTGGTGAACCAATCCCAAACCTATCAATAAATTAAATTGGCACTTCAATTAGACCCATTTCATCATTTTAAGGTCAATGGAACACTTCGGAACAAATTTGGAAGTTAATTGGAAAATATACGAAGTAAAAGACGAAATTGCCCTTCAAGTCGCAAAAGTTCTAATTATCCATCCAAACCTATCTGGAATTGAACCAAATTTGACACACATATCTAAAATGATCCTAGAAACTAAATGCAAGTGATGGGACTCAACAAAAAGGCAAAAATATGCATGCAATGATGACCTATTCTCCTAAGGTTTAAAAGGGCAAAATTGTCCTTTAAGGCTTAGGGACTCCTAAATGCTTCTAAACCTAACCAAATGCTATCATGAACTCATAGGGGTGAAAATGGGGTGTCTACAGATGCCCCTCATTGGTGGAGTTTGCTTCGCAAGCGACATCAATGTTAGAAAAGACAGCCCATTTTCACAAGAAAAGGGCAAGGAACTAAAGCTTGAACTTCAACAGTGACTATTGAAGATGTTCATGACTGCTATAATGTACACTTGAACAAAATAGGGGGGTTTGTGTGTGACTATGAAAGTCATTTAAACACACGGTACTCTCATATGCCTATTCTTTCTAATAGGGGTATATATGCTTCCATAATGTACGCTCATTCTTTCTAATGAGGACACGCACAAGATAGGGGGTTTGTGTGTGACTACAAGAGTCATTTAAACACACGGTACTCTTATATGCCTATTCTTTCTAATAGGGGCACATATGCTTCCATAATGTACGCTCATTCTTTCTAATGAGGACACGCACAAGATAGGGGGTTTGTGTGTGACTACGAGAGTCATTTAAACACACTATAATCTCATATGCCTATTCTTTCTAATAGGAACACATATGCTTCCATAATGTACGCTCATTCTTTCTAATGAGGACACGCACAAGATAGGGGATTGTGTGTGACTACAAGAGTCGTTTAAACACACCATGCTTACTAAACAAAATCATGAAACTTTAATTTTAACAACTTTGTTAAAATTAAGTGAGGGCAATCCATTCATTGTGCTATAATTTCATCAAGAAATAAATAGCAATGCAAAGCAATTCATGTATGTGACTCAAAGAGTCATTTAAACATACTATCACAAACACTTCTATCTAAGCAATGACAAGCTTTATTTTAACAATCTTTGTTAAAACTAAGCGAAACAAATATTCCAATTGTGCTATAATTTCCTCAAGAAATTAATAGCAATGCAAGATAATCCATGTATGTGACTCAAAGAGTCATTTAAACATACTTCCAAAACCAATTCCAATCAAGCATTCATACGCTTTATTTTAACAATCTTTGTTAAAATTAAGCAAGGCACACATTCCAAGTATGCTATAATTTCCTCAAGAAATTAATAGCAATGTCAATTCATCATAAAGAATCAAGAAATAACAATTTCATGATCCTTACAAAATATCCCAAGCATTCAATCAATTCATCATCCAATCAACAAAGCTTCATTTTAACCCGAGGGTTAACAATAAGCAAGAACACTCAATCAATCCCAACGTGTTATAATTTCCTCAAGAAATAAATAGCAATAGCAATTCAATCACAAGAAATCAAGGAATAGAAAATTCCAAGGTTCCAAACAAATATCATAAGCATCATCCTTCCATCATTCAAAGATAAAGCCCTTTAACAAAGCAATTGTCAAAGTGGGCTTGCAAATATCACCATGAGTGCACTAATAATTCAATTAGTGACTAATCACTCATCATTTCATTCATTTCAAATCATTCACATCAGGTTCTAGGCTTTCTAAGATGAATTTCATCAAAAAATCAAGCGAAAAGGGGCTCGGTTAAGCGAAAATGTGCGAAAAATGCACAAAACGCAAAACCGGGTTGGGGGACCGGTTAGACCGAACCGGTTGGACCGGTTGGGGCCAACCGGTCACCCGAGAGGGATTTTTCTGCTGCTCTTTTTTCTTGTTTTGGCTATAAAGCCTTGCACCTTCCTCACTTGTTCATCATCCTTTTGCTTGTTTTTGAGAGCTTCTCTCTCTAGAAACTCAAAACCCAACATTCCCAACTCCAAAATACCAAAACTTTGGCATTAAACTTGAATCATTGTGGTGATTAAACACCAACAACATCACTTTCAAGGAATCAAAACAACCTTTGATTCATCAAATCATCCTTCCCAACTTACTTTTTCAAATCAAACCCATTTTCTCAAGAACACCCAACATGAGTTCTTCATCAAATAAATACTCCGATGCCAAATATCCACATCATTTCCTCAAGAAAACATACAAAGCACCTCATTATGAAGATCACCGGATAGCTTGCTCTTGGAACCCAACAATCATCTCTCCTACATCCATTCTATGAATGAGGTAAGATAATTCCCAGCTCCTTCAAGTTCATTTTTATTCTTTCATTTCATTGTTTCTTTTCAAATATTTGCTATTCTTATGAGTGAAATGCATTGAGTTCTTGCTATTTTGACAATTTTTGGGAGTTTTCCATATACAAAGACCTCATTTTCCAACATAGGCATAACTATGCCCACCAAGTGTTTGATAAAATTCCCAAGAGAATAAAATTTTTCTTTTTGCTTTCAAATGCTCAAAGTTCTTAAACAAACTATCAAAGATATTTTCCAAGGAGTTTACCCATGAGTTTAAAAAACATTTTTCTTCACAAAAATCATGTGGGCATAACTATGCCTACCAAGTGTTTGATAAAATTCCCAAGAGAATAAAATCATTCCTTTTCTTTTCAAATACTCCAAGTTCTTAAACAAAACATCAAAGGTATTCTCTAGGAAGTTTACCCATGAGTTTTAAAAAACATTTTTCTTCACAAAAATCATGTGGGCATAGCTATACCCATCAAGTGTTTGATAAAATTCTCAAGAGAATAAAATCATTCTTTTTCTTTTCAAATACCTTAGAAAACCAAAGGGAATCTCAAAGGCTTTCTCTTGGGATGCCAAACCATGAATTTTGGAGCACTTTTCCTTTATAAATACTTGGTAGCCATAACAATGCCTACCAAATAAAACCATTTTGCTTTCAAATACTTTGGAAAATCAAAGGAAAACTTAAGGGCATTCCCTAGAATATCAACCTATGATTTTTGAAATACTTTTCTTTGTAAAAACTTTGTAGCCATGACAATGCCTACTAAGTATTTGATAAAATTCTCCTCTTTCTTTCAAGTGCTTTAACCAACCCAAGGAAAACTCATGGGTATTCTCTTGAATGTTAACCTTTGATTTTTGAAATACTTTCCTTTTTGCAAAAAACTTTCTTTTCATATGTGTAAACTTTTTCTAAAAAAACTTGAAAAATCATGAATTTAAGCATTCTTGATTTATTCATTAAGCATAGCAAATACTCAAAATAACAATTTCCATGATTTCCTTTATTCTTTGTAGCCAAACTTTGAGGACAGGACGAGACATGCCCTCGGGGGAGTTATCGAATGGTGGCAAAAAATGGCCACACGGCAACCCGAAACCCAGAAAATTATAGTTAATGCGGGTTTTGGAGACTTTCTGAACGCTTTGTGGGTGGAGCAGAGAGATAGACAAGCTTTGCTGGCCCTCATTGAGTTGTGGTGGGACACCACCAACACGTTTCATTTCAGCTTTGGGGAAATGACTCTTACCCCAATGGATTTCACTGTCATTACCGGACTTCGCCTAGGTGGGCGGAGGTTATCATACTATAAGAATGCCCACGGGGATCCCCATTATCTCTTGGAACAGCTAGGGACTATGGTACCTGTTCAAAGGGGTGGAGTGCGCCGAACTTGGCTCAAAAATCATTTTGGTGATCAAAGAGAAGAAGATGATGCGGATCCATCTTGTCTTGCCCGAGCCTTTATGCTATACATGTTGTCTAGCATATTCTTTGCTAGCTCTGGCGATGTCGCTCCTTTAGGGCATCTTGCTTGCATGGAGGATGTTTGGGGGATGGGCGATTACAACTGGGGTAATGCCGCTCTTGCTGTACTATATAGGTCTATGAGCGACAGATCGCGTGGAGTGAGCACAAACCACTGCGGGATGTCCTTTCTCTGGGAGGTAAATCAACCCACAAACTTCCTTTTCAATATTTGCAATGAGTACACATGATTATTTTCTTTTGAAACTCATTTTCTTTTTGAAAACAGATTTGGTACTACGAGTACTTGGGGTTTGAGCGTCCCGCTCTTATTGACAATGATCCCTCCTGGCCCGTGATGTCCAATTATCATATCGACAATAGATGTGACTTAGTAGATAATAAACACGACTATGCCCATGCTAGGGCATTCCTAGCTTGCATTACTGCTGACAAGGTAATCCCTAAAACTTTTATCTTTTGAATTCCATCTTCTTTCAATTCTTTTTCTTAACACCAACTCATGAATTAAGTGGACTGGGATCCATGGGCACAATGGAAATATGCCCTTGAGGAGCAATGCCACAGGTGTGTAGACATGACAGAGAAGCGGATCCTCCTAGAAGGTCCTATGGGTCGCTACTGGTACCTCGGGGAGCGAGTTTGGTGCCAAGTAAAAGGCAACATCAATGCAGCTGCAGTTCCTATGGCACCTCCTAAGAGCATGAGGCATGCCAACTCCTTGCAGGGGCGCGAATTGATCAAAGCTATACGAGGCAAGGATGCGATTGACTTCATAGTTCCGAATGGGAACTACAAGAGTTTTTGTAGGAGGTATCTGATGCCTCCTAGGGTCGTAGGAGTTCCACTCGTAGGGGTAAGTACATACTCAACCCTATGCATGCTTTACAAGTGTTTCCTAGCTGACTATGTGCAACTCTTTTCAGGGACGGCGAGCTCGTGGTCACTATTCCTCAGTGGGTTCAACCTCGGGTGTGTCAGGGGTGCATATGGATAGTGATGATGAGGGCATGGATAGGGACGCATTGCCCCCTTTACCACGGCTTAGGTGGTCCATTGATTTGTGCCAAGGAGGCGATATTGTGCCCACGACCATAGGACCTCCCATGATAGATGAGGTTCCTCAGATAGATCCCAGATATGAGACTGTAAGTTTCAAGGTTAACTTGATTCCCTTAATCCCCAACTTATTCATTAGGCACTTCTTACCCAATTTCCCTTCATAGACACTTGTTGGGTACACACAAGAATGGATCAATCTCAATGCTAGCTCGAGGAGGGACATGATGAGGATGAGCCTAAGCCTATCAAGGCAAGAGGCGTATAGAGCGGGCGAACATGCACACCAAGTAAGAATAGCTCAAATCAAAAATTTTTTTTTTAAAAACCTTTGGTTTTCTCCTTTAAAAAAGTGGTACTCACATCATCCATTTTCTTGGAAACTTGCAGATTGATTCCTTTCCTCAGTACAACCAAACTACGGCTCCACCACCTCCTCCACCAACAGAAGAAGCAGGGCCAAGCAAGAGAAGGAAACCACCAAGGAAGCATTGAAGACACTTATTTTAAGTTTAGGAAACTCAATTTAAGCACCTAGAAACTCTTAACTTGTGAAATCCTTGTATTAAGCCTATGTGGGCATTTATATTATCTTTCAAGTTCTTTCTTTTAAAACCAAGTTCATGCATTCCCCACCTTTGAATTAAGATATCTATCTCTTGTTGGTTGAATCTCATGACTCTTGACACAAATTTGAGTCAATTTGGGCTTAAAATGGTCAAAATTGGCCTTCTGAAGCATACGGGGGTCGATGATGGTCAAAACCAAGAAATGGGGAAAACGGCCTCGGGTGACCGGTTGATGAACCGGTTGGACCGGTTGGCCTTAACCGGTCTCCCGAGCGCTTTCGCTGTTTACGCGTTTTGCGACTTTTTTGACGCTTTTTCGAGTTCTAAGCCTTCTAGGACTCAAATTTGAGCCTAAAGGCCTATAAAAACACCCCTCACATGTTCATAAACCATTATTATTCATTCAACATCAATTCATGGAGACTTTTGATAGCTTTTTGACACTTTGCTTCAGCAACATGAGTAAGGAAGACAAAAGGGTTTTCAAGAGTTATGGCTTGGACGCACTCTATTCCCTCGCCAAAGTTAAGGTAAATTGGACAATGCTCTGCTTCTACATACTTTTGGGATCTCGAGCTTCATGTTTTTCGTTTCCATTGCAATGAAATTTGCCCCACCCATGAGGAATTTTGCGCATTGTTCGGAGTGCAACCGTCAGGGCCCTTCATCCTTCCATACCTTCGACAAGGTTATGTCTCTTCTTTTGCTTCTCTTTTGGAAATCTCTACCCACGATGCTATGACCTTCATCAAAGATAACATGGTAGATTTGAACAAGCTAGCAACGTCTTTCCTGCCCCTTGGGAGGTCATGTGGGCTGCCTTTGTCTCGACCGCGTCAGCACGCTTTAGCTTTTTGCTTGATTGGGAGGTTTCTCATCACCAATGGTACGTTGTTTGTTCCAATTGAAATTTGTGAGCTTGTAACTCTTCTTTCCAAGTCTCGAAACATAATTCCAATGGTTCTAGCAGAAACTCTCAATGGGCTAGACAAGGTACAGGATCGGTTTGAAGCGAATTTTGAGGGTAGCCCCCTCCTTCTCCATATATGGTTGCTAGAGAGGTTAAACCTCTTGCCACCTCCTAGTGTTGCAAATTATGGGCCTCAGCACTTCCATCTGCGTGTTCCTGAATTCCCACCAGATGCTTCTCCTGACGAATGGCTTGGCATGCTGTACCACACCTCATGGCAATCTATCCGTTGGCACGTGCTTCACTGGAAGTGCGACGAAAAGGTGCTCCTGCGAACTGTAGGCTGTACATTTGTCAAGTTGATGGGCTTGAAAGCCACTTCTTTTTACTGGCCATCTCGAATCCTTCGGCAATTTGGTGCAGTTCAATCAATTCCAAACAATCAAGCAAGTACCACCTAGACAAATTCAAGGCAAGTTCACCCCGTTCAACCTATTTCTCAATCTCTGGTCAAATGGATGGAGGATAGATGGAATAGCTGGAACTCCGCTACCTTAGTACCAAACATTGGTGGACTTTATGAGCTTAGCAAGGAATACAAGAAGTGGTTATCTGAAGACATTGGCCACAAAGAAACAACAATGAGGGCTCAAGTAGCTGAGTTGATTGGGATTCCTTCACTGGGGAGTACAAAGAGGTCAAGGGAGGATGACACCAAAGCGAACAAGACTACTAGAACAAAGAAGACTTCCCAGAGAGCAAGGAATTAGCAACCTTTTTGAATTTTAAGCATGTTAAGCATAATAATAGTCCTTCAAGACTTACAATTATTATAAATAAAATTATTATCAATTTCTCTAGTTTTGAATGAATTGCCATCAAACAATTAACTTTGATTTATGAATTGCTTTATACATTGCCATGCCCCTTGTTTCTTTTCTTTTTCTTTTTTTTTTTTCAATTAGACCGCACCCAAGGTAACTTTATGGGCTGCCTACGTATCTCCATCATGTTTGTAAACATTTTTTTCTTTTCTTTTCTTTTTTTCTTCTTTCTTTTCTTTCTTTTCTTTCTTTTTTCTTCTTTTTCTTTTTTGAATGATGGAGAATCAGGCCCTTGTAGTTCATGCTTTTCTTTTGCCTAGGCCGCCCTTACGGGTTTTTAACCTATCAAGCTTTACATATGGTATCTCTTGAGTTGATCTAAATTGGTTGGTTGAGAGAACTCTATTCCATCGAAATCCATCAATCGAACTGCTCTTCCTGGCAATATCTCCTTTATGATGTAGGGTCCGCCCCAGTTAGGCCTGAACTTGCCCCTTGGATCAAAGATAGGCACGCGGATTTCTTTTAGCACTATGTCTCCATCTTTCAAGCTACGATCCTTGACGCGCTTGTTGAAAGCTCTAGCTGTTCTGCGCTGATAACCTTGGACATGGTACAAAGCATTTAAACGCCTTTCATCAAGCAGAACTAGCTCATCATATCTGTTTCTTACCCATTCCACTTCAGATAGTTGGTCTTCTATTATTACTCTGAGAGAAGGGATTTCTAACTCGATGGGGAGAACTGCTTCCATGCCATAGACCAACGAGTACGGTGTAGCACCTGTAGAAGATCTTATTGAAGTGCGATAACCCCATAAGACGAGTGGCAACTTTTCTAACCAATCATTGTACTTCTTAGCTGACTTCTGTAGCATACTCTTTACGTTCTTGTTAGCTGCTTCAACTGCTCCCTTTGTCTGTGGCCTATAAGGGGAAGACTTGTGAACTCGAATGCTGTACTTCTCCAAGATTTCTTCTACCTCACCTCAGAAGTGTTGTCCATTATCTGATATGATCTCATATGGAACCCCATATCGGCAAATGATGTGGGTCTTAATGAAATGAGCCACTTGCTTTGACCCCAAGGTTTTGTAGGACTTCGCCTCTACCCACTTAGTGAAGTAATCTATTGCCTCCAAGATAAACTCATGACTTTCCTTTGACTTAGGATGGATCTTTCCAATGATATCTATTCCCCAAGTTGAAAAGGGCCAAGGGGATGACATAGTATTCAAAGGCATTGATGGAAGGTGCTGAACATTGGCAAAGATCTAACAATTATGGCACTTCTTGACATGCAGATGACAATCTCTTTCCATGGTGGTCCAATAGTAATCGAGACGAGCAATCTTCTTAGCTAGCATATAACCATTCATGTAAGGTGCCCCTGCTCCTTCATGTACCTCTTCAATTATTCTTTGAGCTTCTTCCTCCGTCACACAGAGCAAGTGGATGCCGTCGTAGGATCGTCTGTATAACTTTCCTCCGCACATGATGTAGTGGGTAGCCAATCTTCTCAGCGTATGCCTGTCAACCTTCGAAGCTCCTTTAAGATATTCCTTTTTCTCTACGAACCTTTGGATGTTATAGAACCACGGACGCCCATCTGTTACTTGACTATTTTGAATACTACAGCAATACACTGGTTCTTTTCTTCTTTCAATCACGAGTGGTCGAACATTTTCGCCTTCTGGGATTTCCACCATGGACGCAAGTGTAGCAAGAGCATCAGCAAAGCGGTTCTTTACCCTTGACAAGTAGTGGAACTCTATTTTGTCGAATTCTTTGGTAAGTGCTTCTAGATAAGCATGATAGGGTAACAACTTCTTACCTCGGGTCTTCCATTCTCCTTTGATTTGGCAGATAATCAAGGCCGAGTCTCCGTACATTTCTAACTCTTCAACTCCCAACTCTAAGGCTGCTTCCAACCCTAGAATGCAAGCTTCATATTCGGTGATGTTGTTTGTAGCCTCAAACCCTAACTTCATTGCCAGAGGGGTGTGGGCGTCATCAGGAGAAATCAACAAGACTCCAATGCCGAAGCCCCTTTTATTTGCAGCGCCGTCGAAGTAGACTTTCCATGGCTTCTTTCCTATGTCCAATATGTCCTCGTTAGGGAACCCTTGTTCAATGCCATCTCCTTCTGAAACTGGATTCTCGGCCAAATGTTCTGAAATGACTCTCCCTTTTATCGAGCTCTGTATCACATACTTGATATCAAATTCAGATAACAACATCAACCACCGCGCAGTACGATAGGTCAACATTGGCTTTTCAAGTAGATATTTGAGTGGATCCATGCGACTAACAAGGAACACCTAGAAAGATAGCATGTAATGGCGGAGTTTTTGGGAAGCCTACACCAATGCCACGCAAGTCTTTTCCACAGCGTTATAGTTCACCTCATAGTCTGTCATTTTCTTACTCAGATAGTAGATGGCATTCTCTTTCCTCGACTTTTCCAAGTATTGTGCAAGCATTGCCCCTATAGCAGTTTTTGTGACAGTTAAGTACAGCAACAATGGCTCTCCTTCTCTAGGTGGAACCAGTATCGGTAGATTGCTTAAGTAGCGTTTAATGGCTTCAAAAGCATTTTGGCATTCCTCATTCCATTCTTTTGGTTCTCCTTTCTTTAGCAGCTTGAAAACGGGCTCACAAATGGTAGTGAGTTGAGCTATGAACCGGCTTATGTACTGCAATCTTCCTAGGAAGCCTTGGATTTCCTTCTCATTCTTGGGCGGCGGCATCTCCAAAATGGCCTTGATCTTGCTTGGATCCACTTCAATTCCCCTCTGTGTTATCATAAAACCTAACAGCTTTCCCGTAGTGACTCCGAAAGCACATTTCTGAGGGTTGAGGCAAAGCTTGTACTTTATGATTTGATCGAAGAACTTTCTGAGCATAGCTACATGTCCTTCCCTATCCCTGGACTTGACAATCATGTCGTCGACGTAAACCTCGACCTCTTTGTGTATCATGTCATGCAACAAGGTGGTAGCAGCTCTCTGATAAGTCGCCCTTGCATTCTTTAACCCGAATGGCATTACTTTGTAACAATAGGTCCCTATTGAGTGATGAAGGACGTTTTCTCCATATCTTTTGGTGCCATCTTGATCTGATTGTAACCCGAGAAACCATCCATGAAAGAAAGAAGAGCGTGCCCTGCGGTACTATCGACTAACACGTCAATGTGTGGTAGTGGAAAGTCATCCTTAGGGCATGCCTTATTCAAATCACGAAAGTCTACACACATACGCACTCTGCCATCCTTCTTTGGAACTGGTACTATATTTGCAAGCCATTCAGGGTACTCCACGACCTTAAGGAAGTTAGCTTCTATCTGCTTGATCACCTCTTCCTTTATCTTCAATGCCCACTCAGGCTTCATTCTCCTTAACTTCTGCTTGACAGGCTTCATGTCAGGATTGGTCGGAATGTGATGCTGCACTATATCTGTATCTACTCCGGGCATATCTTCATAAGACCATGTGAACACTTCAAGATTCTCTCTCAACAACTCAACCAATTGCTCTTTTTCAGAAGGGGAGAGTGTTGTACCAAATTTAATTATTTTTGGCAATTCATTCGTCCCTAGATTAATTGATTCTAGTTCTTCTGTAATTGGTTGTGCTATCCCTTTATTCCTTTGCTCAACGAGCTCGGGAGGGATATCAGCGTCTCTAGGGTCTATTTCCATGCCACACACATTAAGAGACAAAAAGGCACGAAGACAATGAATATAATCTCTACGAGAAAATAAAGAAAGTACCAATCACTAATTGAAGACTCTGAAATAGCAAAACAATACTTCCGACAACTCTAAATGACTCAACAAATGAAATACTTAAACAAAGGCAGATTGTTTGCTGACTCAAGACTCAAAAGAAAACCTACATATCCTCTACTGGCTTAGACTCTTCTTTCTTTGGAACGAGAACGGGGGATCCTTCGGTGTACCAATTCTGAAGTGGCTCGCTGACTGTCTAGAATGCTGGAACTGGAACCTCTTCACAATCTTCAATGGCTAGCACACATTCTGAAAACAATCGGCCCATAACCTCGGAATCCATGCTATCTGCCCAATCCTTTTCTTCTCTGTCGCTATCTATTGCTGAATCCTTAACCATGGTTGCTGTGATCGGATACCACTCGGTCTCAAAGAAGATTTCAAACCCTGGGACTCTAGCTCCGATGGACTCCACATAAATAGGCTTCGGAAAACCACAATATGGGAAATCTTCCCTCTCTTTCATAAAGCACCCGTTCAAGGTTGGCTTGTAAGGCTTAAGCGGGCGGATAACAGTGTGTCCACGTGCTTTAGCAGTCTTTTTCTCCTTTCTCAGCCATGCTCGTTCCTTGTAATCTGCTTGTGTTGGCTTATATCCCAAGCCAAAGGTATGCAAGGCCGACTGGTGCTTAATTGGCTTTGAAATTCCTCGGTGCCTTAGTCGCATCCCCATGCCAGGAAAGAAACCCATGATCTTCATGATTTCAGCAACACGCAAGTTCCCATGTGGTGAGAAGTCTAGTGGGACAAGTTCTCTACCTGCGGGTGCTGAGTTGATGACCTGCACGTACTCAAATCCTGATAACGGCATATTTGAAGGATCGTGCTTGATCTCACAAATGGGGATTCTTGACATTTGACTAGCAGCGAGTTCATAGTCTCCTTGTAGGGTCACAATAGATCCTTTGTAGGGGAACTTAACTTTTTGATGCAAAGACGATGGGATGGCCCCATTTGGATGGATCCATGGTCGGCCTAGCAAGAGATTGAAACAGGCAAGGACATCGAGAACTTGGAATTCAACCTCAAACTCTGCCGGTCCTATGATTAACGGTAAGGTCACTGTACCAATTACTTCCTTTCTTGTGTTGTCATATGCTCTCACTGATTGCCCAGATGGCACAAAATCTATAGGTTCCAACCCAAGAGATGTAACAGTATGAAGGGGACACACATTCAAAGCGGAACCATTGTCAATAAGGACAGTGGGAACCCGTTTCCCTAAGGTATCAACAGTTATGTTTAAAGCTTGTACATGATCTCTCCTCCCTTTTGGCAAATCAGCTTCCGTGAGGATTATGGTAGCTGCTTTCTCGACAGGGGTTATAAGACTCACCAATCCTTCCGGTGAAGTATCGATGGGTACTTGGACATGGTTCAAGAGCTTAAGCATAGTCTGACAGTGCTTGAGAGAAGCCATAAGCAATCCCCATATGGTAATGTTGGCTTGAGTCTTTTTCAATTGATTTAGGACTTCATCCTCTTCATCGTAGATTTCAGGTCTTTGCTCCTTCTCTAGCGCTTCCACCGGATTTTCATTTGCAAGGTAGGATGGTTTGAAGTGACGACCGCCCCTAATCAAGTGATCAACTTCTTCAGAGTCTGCCCATAGATCATTTACTTCATCGCTACCAGATTCCCCCATGATATCTCCCCATTCAAGCACATCTACCTCTTGCATTAGAGATTCTTCTATCAACCGTTCTTCTTTCACCAATTTTCCCCATCCGGTTGGGTGGATAGGGGATTTCTCCGTTGATTGCTCATCTTCCCATGGATTTCCCCATCCGGTTGCACGAACAGGAATGGTTATTGGAGGCGGTGCAGTATAGAGAACATAAAAGTCAAACTTCCTAGATGATTCCCCCAATAAACCCACTTCAGGGTCTCCGGCATCATACCTTTCCTTCAACTGTTGCTGAAATGACTTCCGAGGCTTATTCTGTTTCTTTGGCACTTCCTTCTCAATAACCTTTTCCTTACCTATAGGCTTCTTCTCGGGATTTGCCCATTCTAGCATATCGATCTCTTGCATGTTTTCTTCATGTAGGGTGGGCAACAATGTAGGCACTTCGTATGGACTTGGCTGCAGAACTATCAGAACTCCCTCATCAATCAAGTCTTGGACCACTTTCTTTAGCAAGGTGCAATCCTCAGTATCATGGCCAGATTTTCTATGGTATAGGCAAAATGATGGGTCAGGGACAAGTGAAAGCTGAGGTGGAAGGGGAGTGATAAGGCCTTTTTTCTTGCAATAATGAAATACTTTGGTGAGACTCATAGGTAAAGTGGTGTAATGGCGAATAGGTCGAGGTGGATGAGGTGAACCTTCTATTGCATTGACATTAGAAGTAGGGGATGGGTTATGGGATGGCAAAGGATTTTGAGTGACACTGGGACGATTAGGAGGAGTAGGTGGGCCTATGATCTTCTTATCAATGAAGTCTTGTATTTCATGTCTGAGACGAGCACAACGGTCTGTTCTATGGCCTTTAGATTGATGAAAATGGCAGTACTCATTTTCGTTGTACCACCTAGGCAATGGATTTAGTGGAGGTGTTGGGTCTAGAGGTTTGAAGATGCCCCTTGCTTTCAATCTTTTATAAACCTTGTCCAGTGGTGCATACAAATCAGAGAATTGACGAGGAGTAGAATTGTTGCCAATGTTCCATGGCTGTTGTGGAGCAATTGCATTCACTTCAACAGGTGCCTTTCCATTGTTCCCTATCCAACGAAACCTTGAAGGATCTTCAACCTTGATAGTGCCATCGGTTATGGCGTCTTCCACTTGTGTCCCAGAACTAATCAGAGCCTTGAAAGTAGGGAAGTGATGAGCGAACAAGTGCTTGTGATATATAGGCAATAGGTTCTTGACCACCATTCGTATCTGTTCTTCTTCATTAGGCCTATCGAACATCTTAGAAGCTTTCTTCTTCCGCCTAGTAATGTAGGAAGAGAAAGATTCATTTGCCGCCTGTTTGGTAGTCTCCAAGTCTCTCCTTGTTACATCAACCTCCGTGTTGTACTTGTAGTGATCGGTGAATTCTCTGCACACGTCTTCCCATGTTCTAGTCTTTGACTTATCCGAACTTAGAAACCAATGCAACGAAGAAGTGCTAAGTGATTCATGGAATAATTGGGCCATTAACTCCTCGGAAGCACCACGAGGTTGCATTGCTCGGACATACATTTTCAAGTGAGTCTTAGGGCAACCCGTTCCATCAAACTTCTATAATTCCGGCATCTTGAATGAAGTCGGCAATCTCGCTTGAGGGAAGAGAGAAAGAGTGTGGATATCCACAAAATCATCAGCACGGCGAATACCCTTCAAAGTCTTCTCCAAGGCCAATATCCTTGCAGCCATCATCTTTTGGTCATCACCCATAGGAGGATTTTCAGTGGTGGGGATGAAAGTAGATGATTGGGTGTAAATGGGGGTATTTTGTAGTGGAGGTTGAGTATGTGCAGGTGGTGGATTTTGAGGCGATGATTGAGTATATGGAAGTGGTGGATTTTGGGCTTGGCCTCCAGCTTGGGCAGATGGGTTGGATTAATTATGGACAATGGGGACTTGAGTGTCGGGTATGGTCTGATCTGTAGGAATGTTGTGGATGAGGACAGGGGTTCGGTTGTTGATCTCTTGTGCCATTCTTATTGCGGTTTCAGACTTCACTGATACTTCTTCCAACTTCCCAAGTATGTTATTCAATAGCCTCTCAATTCTTCGTGGATCCGCAGGAGTCCTAGAAACAGATGTTCTCTCAGGTGTAGCCGGGTTATTCAATGCAAAAGTATCATCCATGGCGAGGTCTTGTTCGGTACTTCTTCTAATTAAACGGCCTGAAGAGTCACGAGTCCAAGCCAGCACTCTATTACATCCAAATGACCCATACTTAGTTACAAAGTGACACAAAGCACCTTTAGTCTCCACAATTGATTTAAACGGGTGAGTAATGGTCCAATAACATTCCTTTAGTTGGGCCTCTTATCCATATGAGCCCAATGGGCTCTAGGTAAGAAGGTCATACTAAAGGGATGTAGGTCGATTGATTTTAAAGTCATGTTACCCCTTAAGATTAACCACCCACATAGCATTCATTCATATCTCCAACCGCATTCAAGAGCAAGAAACCAGATCACTGTATCGAGGGCTTTGTATCATCTTCTCAAAGAACCATGACATGAATTGCATTGCCATTCATTCCATTTACATTCATTCCCGCAACACACATTCATGCCACACATACATTTATTCCATACATACATACATTCAAACACACATCCACTCTGTACCTGCATTCATTCCACAAGCATGGTGACTTTAAACTAGGCGAGTCCATGTGTCCTAGACAGTCCACTATATGCACTAAAAAGGGTAGGATAGTGTCCCCTACTTGCTTGAATCAACTATATACCTATCACGTGTGGCATGAGGGATGCCGCATGAGTCAAGTGGTACGTATTGATCCATTTAATATACCCAAGAGTAAAACCCAAGGATACGTGGCAAGAGGAGTTGATAGCTTCGCAAACATGACACCCGAGAATGAGGGGAACCGGGGTCAAGGCTAGGCCAATCAGAAAATGCAAGGATACATCGACCTATCATTCAAATTTAATTGCGCACACAATGCAATAAAGTAAACACACATTCAAGTGTATGCAAGTGATTGATTTTAATTTAAGCAATTAAATTAGCCCATACAAATTCCTTGAGTCTAGTCCACTAATCCCCAGTGGAGTCGCCAGACTGTGAACCATGGGTTTCGATCCGGGGGGAAGGAGAACCCTTCTTTTAAAAAAGACTTGTAGAGATTTAAATTAATAAAAATCTGGTTTTTAAAAGGTTCACAAAAACAAAACAAATAAGGAGTCGCCACCTCATTTTTAGGAAAAGAAGAAAACCATAAAAATAGTTTTTAAAGAAAACATTTGAAAACAAACCACATGACTCCGATCAAGGAAAAACAGGTCCATCAAAACAAGAGAGGATTCGGAGACTAAGTTACGATGTGGGAAGGTTCTAGGAAACATCCTATAGGCACCCACATCGCCCCAAAAATGGGTCTCTGAATTTATATGGGCTATTTCAATCACTTCCTAATTAGTCACCATGCATATGCAAAGAATCATCCATAAGTAATCCACATTCATCCATGAACATCCATAAAGCATATAAACATCCATAAAGCATGTAAACATCCATGAACAAGTATGAGAGATATGGAAAGCAAGTAAGAGAGAGAGAGAATAGGCAAACAAATCCATCCTATCCACTAGCAAATATGTGATGGATAAATGAGTAAGCAAACAAATCTATCCTATCCACTAACAAATATGTGATGGATAAATGTATAAGCATGGGTCCATCCTACTCTACTAGCATATATGTGATGGACAAATGGATAAAAAGAAAGAAAAAGAAAGAAAAAAGAAAAAAACCTAGGATACTAGTATCCTAGGGCGGACTTGAACATCAAATGAGCGCCTACGTACCTTACATACAAAGATGTAAGGATCAAAGTCCACGTAGTTCGATTGAGAAGGGGTGACTCCCTTTACAATGAACTATAAACCCTAAGTTTCCATTAAAAGAAAAGAAGAGTTTGAAAAAGAAGAAGAGTTTCCAAAAAAGGGATTTGAGAAAAGGTCGAATTTGAAAAGAGATAGAACTCTTATCCAAAAAGAAGTTTTAGAAAAGTAGAATTCTAAAGGAGATATAACTCTAGACAAAGCAGAATTTTAATGAAAGTAGAGTTCTAAAAGAGATAGAACTCTTATTCAAAAAAAGAGTTTGAGAAAAAGTAGAATTCTAAAAGAGATAGAACTCTAATTAAAAAAGGAGTTTGAGAAAAATTAGAATTCTAAAAGAGATAGAACTCTAATTAAAACAGAATTTGAGAAAGAGTTGGAAACTTAGGACTTCCAATCCAAAGTAAAGACAATAACCCAAGGAGGGAGAAGAGAACAAACCAAAACAAACTTACCATGAACCACTTACCATATGCAAATTATCTTGAAACATCGAGAAAACACCAATTAATCACCCTATGTATTCTATAAGGCAATTATTAAGCTCAAACCAACCATATTCATGCTCAAATCATCATTAGAAGACCTAATTCAAATTTGGACAGAATGCTAAACATGCATATAATGACCTAATACTCATGCAAATAACAAAAATCAAAAGAAAGACACAACCCTAATATGCTCTTATATGCTCCTATATGCTCTAAACACTCTAACATGCACAAAACTATCAAAAACATGCTAAATAGGCATTACCATGATGAAAATATCATATGACAATCCTAAACATGAAAAGAAAATCTATCATGATGCCTTACATAAGTATTTTATGTAAGAATGTGAAATAATCATCCTTACGGCGAGCTTTTTTAAGTAAAACTATCCGGAGATAATTTTACGTAGAAATCACTCCGTATGAATGATTTCTTCACATATCCTACATAAAATATATACCTAAGAATGCAAAGAAACTCACAGCGTACTTAAACACACTCCAGAAAGCACCTATGCACAACCTCACCCTCTAAAGACGATAATTATCCTTGAAAAGGATAATCATCCATACACCTATGAAGATGAGCCTTACATAGCAAGTGTCCTATACAAAAGATGCTTAAAATCATGCATATAATTGAACCATGAAGAGAAAACGGCCTAAACACATCAATTGATTTTTCATGCAAAACGTACCTCTATCCTTAAGAGAGAAACTATCCTAACAGCAAGCAATTCACAATCCTAATCTACTAACATGCATTTTCATCATCTTTGAATCATATACACTCTAAAATATAGAGTATATATGATTCCTAAATCAATTCTAAACCATAACTATGCAGAGAATGGAGTAGAAGAAGAAGGAATCGTAAAAGAAAGCAAAGGAGACTTACGATGAAGCAAGGGTCTTTGCTGCATTCTTCCTTCTCTTTGGCTTGGTTCCCTTCTAGTTCCTCTTCAAAATTGCAGTAGAAAGCCTCCTCCAAGTGATATGGGTATGTGCAAACTCGTGGTCCCTCTCTCTCTTATAAGTATGAAGTGTCAAAAGTCCCTTATGCTGATGAATGAGCCTCTATTTATAACCAACCAACCATATGAACCAATGGTTGAGATTAATTCACCATAAAATCAATCTAGGGCTGTAATTAAATCCCATGAATGTTAAACAACTCAAAACCACCTCCCAATAGGCTTAGAAGTCCTTTAGAAGGCTGAAATTCGGAGTGGTAGAGTCCCATTCCGTAAAAAATGCAAAGAGAGAAAATTCAAGACAGGACTCTCGGGTGATCGGTTGGGGTGAACCAGTCCAACCGGTTGGTGAACCGGTCCAACCGGTTGGGCCTAACTGGTCACCCGAGGAGAATCCAAAAATCTTGGAATTCTAGCTCGGTTTGGACTCCGAACTTCAAACGGACACAAATTCTTCATTTTAACTCCGATTTGAGTGATTCAAAAGCCAAAATTTCAAGGATTCAATGTAGAATAAGCCTAGAATATTCTTGAACCAAGAATCCCTGACCACGGTCAGGTGGCTGGGTTTTCACGAGGTGATTACTCGAAAAAGGTTAATTAAGCATAGGGTAATGTGGTGAACCAATCCCAAACCTATCAATAAATTAAATTGGCACTTCGATTAGACTCATTTCATCATTCTAAGGTCAATGGAACACTTCGGAACAAATTTGGAAGTTAATTGGAAAATATACGAAGTAAAAGATGAAATTGCCCTTCAAGTTGCAAAAGTTCTAATTATCCATCCAAACCTATCTGGAATTGAACCAAATTTGACACACATATCTAAAATGATCCTAGAAACTAAATGCAAGTGATGGGACTCAACAAAAAGACAAAAATATGCATGCAATGATGACCTATTCTCCTAAGGCTTAAAAGGGCAAAATTGTACTTTAAGGCTTAGGGACTCCTAAATGCTTCTAAACCTATCCAAATGCTATCATGAACTCATGGGGGTGAAAATGGGGTGTCTACAATAACATGTGCTAGTCCTATGGTTCATTATTGTCCATCATGGTAAACCTTCAACTAAGAGTGATTTAGGAGTTTAGTACAGATATCTATATATATATCTATAGTCTCTTAATCACGACTCTTTTTGATTTCATATTCTCAATTCTAACTCCATGGATATATCATGTAAGTATAAAAATAGAATAAACATAATAGAATAAATGTAATTAATAATAAATGAAATCAATTGATTGTTCATTATCCCTAAAGTATCATCTCTATGATTGACTGTAGGGCATACAACTAACACAAAAGAATTGGATCAAACCCCTGGATTCTTCTTCAAGGAATAAGAATAGAATGGACACTTTTCTTCCCTTCTTCTTTCTTCACTTCTCTTCTTCTTTCAAAGCCCTAACTTTTGCTAGATTGCCTTTACGGGTTTTCAACCTAGCGAGTTACCCTAATTTTTTCTTAGACTGCCCTTTCAGGTTTTTAACCTCGTGGGCTCTTTTTCTTTTTTCTTCTTATTTTCTTTTTATTTTCTTCTGCATTTCGTTAAATCTTGCAAGTTATCCCAACGCAAAGGGGTTTAAGTCACAAAGCCCAACACATTCCCTTCACCAATTCATTAAGTACTCTAATCAAATAAAAATAAAACAGCCCCAACACACCTTCAAATACTTCTTTGACGAACAAAATCAACTTCTAGAACAACATGTCTACTTCTCTCACTAAGCCACCTAATATCTTTGACCAAACAAGGCAACTTAGCCCCTAGGTTCATAGAGCGTCCTATTTATTCTCTTGATTAACACATTTAATTCTTTAGCCCCAGGTATATAGAAAAAAATACACATTCTTTTTATCAAGGCAACCCATGTAAGGAATTGATGTAGAGAAATACTATAAAGTGAAACATAATGAATAACAAAAATTATAATACAATTCCTTATAGCCCATGAATCTGATTGTGGTTCATACAAAACAAAACCCTAACTAGAAGAAGAGGGTAATTACTTATAAGAGGTCCTTAAGAAAATTGTTTAGAGCAATAAATGAGCACAAGTGTCCTGCTTCCACGATATCCACACCAAGCGAAAGCCTTCAAGTTGTCTTCTAGTTCTCCTTAGTGTTTGCTAGAGAAAGAAAGAAGAAGGAAGAAAGAGAGAGAGCTTCCTCAGAGAATTTAGCCAAGGTGAGGAGGAGTGTGTGTGATGCCTTATACATGCTAGTGTGCTTATATAAGCACACTACTAGGGCCGGCCATGGGGAATCCCACCTTGTGTGGGAGTTGCAATTTTTTATAATAGCACTCTAACCCCTCTAACTTACATCTAATGCAAATAAGGCCCAAAGGAACTTTTCTCAATACACTCTTACCCTTTCTCTCACAACTTTAAAGTCCCTCTGAAGGGTCTAATTGAAACACCTTCCAATTCCCTAATTGATTATAACCAACTTATATCAATTTGGCCTTCTACTAACGATGAGTAACATCTAGCAATGGCTTATGGTATGGTCCTAAATGAAGTGAATAATAGCATACAAGGAACCCTTCAGTTACAGTTAAGTTTACAATTACATCCTTCCATCATCACAATGTCTCTTATTAAAATAGGACATGGAAGTCTGTCATGTCCCTAGTTTAATTCTTTTATGAACCTACCCAAACTCTCAACTCATTAGATGCACTATATAAAACCCCTTTTCATAGTCATCCCACTAATGCCATAGATTTACATGAGTTATATTTATGAGTGTTCTTATGAAAAAAATATTCTTTCCTTTTTCCTGAGAGTGCTAGATCCCTTGTTCATCACTCATATGCCTTCACACATGAAACAGTAGAGCCAATGACCACCCTTGTAAACCCCCAGTGGAATATATAGTCAGTGCTATTAAACTTCTAAAGCTCTATACATAAGACAACTATGGTGTCTTAGGTCTAAGGGTTACTTGTACCACTACAACTATAAGAAATTGATTGACAAGACATGCAAGTAAAAACTCAATTAAGTTTGTCTCAAATTAAGATAGTTACATTTAGTGTACTTGTTCATATAACAAGCACCCACATGTTTGTCTTAGTGTTTCCACACAAATAGCTTGAGACTAGCTATCCTCCTATAGAGTCAACATAATATGTGCTAGTCTTGTAGTTCATTATTGTCTAACATAGTGAACCTTCAACTAGGAATGATTTAGGAGTTCAGTATAGAGATATATATAGTCTCCTAATTGTTGGGAATCATACAAGAGGGAAAAATAGAAGTGCGGAATATAAAAATTTTCCCTTTGATTCCACAGCCCATGAATCTAACTATGCATATACAAAATTAAACCCTAGCTATGAAGAGGGTTAGAACACTTACAGAATTTTTGTCTTCTCCTTTTTGCTCCAAGCTTTGATTCCGGACAGCGGTGAATGAGCAGCCCAAGTGTGCTGCCTCCAACGGTATCCACACCTAGCTAGAGCTTCAAGTCTTTTTCTTCTTTTCCCTTGTTGTTGCTAGTGTAGGAGAAGAGAGGAGAGAGAGAGAGGTGGCTGGAAAATCTGGACAGCCCCTTGGGATTTCAACTTGTGATGATGTCACACATCATAGTGTGACTTATATAGTCCACACTAAGGGGGCCGGCCCTAGGGGGAAACCCTATTAGGGTGTGATGCAATTTCTCTAAATTGCACAATAACCCCTATAAATTATATCAAATATAAATAGGCCTCAAAGAACTATTCTTTATGCACTCATACCCTTTCTCTCATAGACTTTAAAGCTCATCTTGCATGATCAGTGTGTGACCCATTGGGTTCACATCATCAAGTAGTAGGAATAGCACGAGGTGTGCACAATGGAACTCTTTCCATTTAGGGTCTAATTGGAACTCCTTCCAATTCCCTAATTGATTATAACTCACTTATATCAATTAGGGCTTCTACTAACCATGAATAACACCTAGCATATGGTTCATGGTGTCGTCCTTAATGAAGTGAATATGTATCTATCAAAGAACCCTTCTGTTATAGTTTATAGGTTACAATTGCATCCTTCCATTTACACAATGTCTCCAATTGAACTAATAGGACATGGAAGTCTGTCAAGTCCCTAGTTCAATTACTTTATACTCATTCATAAATATCAACTCAATGATGAACTTATGGAAACTCCTTTCCATATTCACACTGCCATGGCCATGGACTGAATGAGTTATATTATGAATGCTATATGAGACATTCTCTCTCTTTTTCCTGAGAGTAATGGATTCCTTGTTGATCACTCACATGCCTTCATACACATAGCAATAGGGCCAATGAACACCTTTACAGACCCATGAATAGAATCTGCACTTAGTGTTATCAAACTTCTAAAGCTACATGCATAAGGTAACTATGGTGTCTCAGGTCTAAGGATTACTTGTACCACTATAACATTGAGAAACTGATTGACAGGCAGGTTAAAACTCCATTCAGTTTATCTCAAATCTTTGGTCACATTCAGTGTACCTATTCTATTAACAGGCACCCACCTGTTGGTTGTAGTGTCTCCACACAAATAGCTTGAGACCAGCTATCCTCCTATAGAGTCAACCTAACAAGTGCTAGTCCTATGGTTCATTACTGTCCATCATAGTGAACCTTCAACTAGGAATGATTTAGGAGTTTAGTACAGAGATATATTTACAGTCTCATAATTACAACTCTTTGTAATTCAATATTCTCAACTCTAACTCCTTGGACATATTATGTAAATATAAATGATGCATACAAACATAATAGAATAAGCCCTTTTATTAAATCAATAATAAATGTGACATACATAAATGAAATCAAATGATTGTTCCTTTATCCCTAAACAATCATCTCTATGATTGGCTCTAGGGCATAACTCTAGAGAGGATTCGGAGACTAAGTTATGATGTGGGAAGGTTCTAGGAAACATCCTATAGGTACTCACATCGCCCCAAAATGGGTCTCTGAATTTATATGGTCTATTTCAATCACTTCCTAATTGGTCACCATGCATATGTATAGAATTATCCATAAACTATCCATTCATCCATAGACATCCATAAAGCATCATAATCATCCATAAAACATGTAAACATCCATGAGCAAATAATAAGAAATATGAAAGCGATAGAGAGAGATAAATAATAAAAGAACAAATCCATCCTACTCCTCTAACAATCATATGTGATGGATAAATTCATCCTAATCCACTAGCAATCATAAGAGATAGATAATGAATAAGTATGAATCCATCCTACTCCACTAACAATCATATGTGATAGAGAAAAGAATAAAAAAAAAAAAAAAAAAGGAAAACCTAGGATACTTAGTATCCTAGGGCGGACTTGACCATCAAATGAGTGCCTACGTACCTTATATACAAAGATGTAAGGATCAAAGTCCACGTAGTTCGATTGAGAAGGGGTTACTCCCTTTATAATGAACTATAAACCCTAAGTTTCCATTAAAAGAAAAGAAGCATTTTAAAAGAAAAGAAGAACTTCCAAAAAAAGGAGTTTGAGAAAAGATAGAATTTGAGAAGAGATAGAACTCTTATTCAAAAAGGAGTTTTGAAAAAGTAGGAAACTTAAGAGTTATAATTCAAAGCAAAGAGAATAACCCAAAGGAGGGAGAAGATAACAATTCATAACAAAACTTACCATGAACTAAACTTACCATATGCCGAACAATCCCAAAACATTGGGAAATCACTAATTAATCACCCCATATATACTATAGGGTAATTATCAAGCTAAAACCAACCATATTCATGCTCAAATCATCATTAGAAAGACTAATTCAAATTTGGACAGAACACTAAACATGCATATAATGACCTAATACTTATGCAAAGAACAAAAATCAAAAGAAAAAGAAAACCCTAATATGCTCCTATATGTTCTAAACACCCTAACATGCATAAAACTATCAAAAACATGCCAAATATGAATTATTATGATGAAAATATCATATAAAAATCCAAAATGTGAAAAGAAAACAATAACTAAAGCCTTAGATAAACTCTTTATGTAAGCATGTGAATTAATCATTCTTACGACAAGCTTTCTTAAGAACTATCCTAAGATAATTCTACGTAGAAATCACTCCATATGAATGATTTCTTCACATATCCTATGTAAAATATATGTCTAAGAATGCAAATAAACTCATGGCACGCTTAAACACATTACAGAAAGCACCCATACACAGCCTCACCCTTTAAGGACGATAATTATCCTCTAAAAGAATAATCATCTATACACCTATGAAGATGAAGTTTACACAGCAAGTGTCCTATACAAAAGATGCTTAAAATCATGCATATAATTGAACCATGAAGAGAAAATGGCCTAAACACATCAACAAATTTTTTGGGTAAAACGTATCCCTATTCTAGAGAGAAAAACTATCATACCAGCAAACAATTCACAATCCTACTCCACTAGCATGATTTTCATATCATATGAATCATATACACCCTAAAATATAGAGCATATATGATTCCTAATCCAATACTAAGCCATAATCATACAGAGAATAGAGTAGAAGAAGAAAGAACCATATAGGATGTAAGGAAACTTACAACAAAGCAAAGGTTTTTGCTACGGTCTTCCTTCTTGTTGGACTTGATTACCTTCTAGTTCCTCTTCAAAATTGCAGTAGAAAGCCTCTTCCAAGTGATATAGGTGTGTGCAAATTCATTCTTCCTAGCTCTCTTATGAATATGATGTGTCAAAAGTCCCTTAGACAACTCAAAATCACATCCCAATAGGTTTAGAACACTTTTGGAAGGAAGAAATTTGGAGTAAAAGAGTAAAAAACGTGTCAAACTACAAAACAGGACAAACAAACACGAAGCTCTCGGGTGACCAGTTGGCCCAACTGGTCACTCGAGACAAAACTCAAGTTTCCATGTTTTTGAGGATTTCTAGCTCATTTCGGACTCCTAACTTTAAATGGACATATATTCTTCAAATCATCTCCGATTTGAGTGTTTCAAAAGCCAAAATTTCAAGGATTCAATGTAGAATAAGTCTAGAATATTCTTGGACCAAAAATACCCAACCATGGTCAAGTGGCTAGGTTTTCAAGAGGTGGTTAACCAAAAAATGGTCAATTAGCCATAGGGTAATATAGTGAATCAATCCAAAACCTATTCAATAATTCAATTGACACTTCAATTAGGCTCATTTCATCATTTTAAGATTAATGGAACAATCCGGAATGAGTTTTGGAGTCAATTGGAAAATATACGAAGTAAAAGATGAAATTGCCTTTCAAGTTGCAAAAGTTCTAATTAACTATCCAAACTATCCGGAATTGAACCAAATTTGACACATATTCAAAATGATCCTAGAAACTAAATGCAAGTGATGGGACTCAACAATGAAACAAAAATATGCATGCAATGATGTACTATTCTCATAAGCTTAAAAGGGCAAAAGTGTTCTTTAAGGCTTAGAGACTCCTAAATGCTTCTAAACCTAACCAAATGCTTTCATGAACTTATGGGGGTGAAAATGGGGTGTCTACAGATAGTTTAAAGACCTTTATTAAATAATAATAAATGTAATTAACAATAAATAAAATTAATCGATTGCTTATTATCCCTAAAGCATCATCTCTATGATTAGCTATAGGGCATATAACTAACAATCTCCCATTTGTACCAAAGCCAATCAACTAAGTATTGCATACTCATCTTCTCAAAATGTTGGTCTAACCCATTATATGCTAAAACTTTAGTCAGTAGGTCTACAAAAACCTATGCAGATAATATCTTCTGTAATGTATATATTACCTCTTCCAATGATATCTATAATTACTTCCAACTAGTCGCTTAATATATTCAGATCTTTGATGAGACTCTAGTTCAAAAGGAACTTATAGATCTAAACAGTCTCCTAGACAACTATAAATGTGACAGTTAATACATCCTCAATAATGGAATCTACTGTATCCTACATACAGTTCTTTCATTAAGTATTTCACCAACTAAGGTGAATATAAAGTATACCCCATATAGATTATATCTAAATCCATATACCCATCAACTATGAGTTACAATTTCTATATACAATCCAATATTCCAAATTTGGATTGATTGATAACTATATGTAACAATTACAACATAATAGATATTAGGTTCAATACATAGTATAGAATAAGGCTTCTTAACACTTTAAGAACCTTGTGTTATACTAAGGCTCATGCCTTTAGAAAAATGAATTCTATGTCTGAAGTAAATTAGACTTCTCTTAGAATTCTCCATGTTGAACTCCTTCAACATTTCAACTATGTTCAATGATTTGAAGATACTTAGCAATTTACATGATCTATCCCTATAAATCTTTGTTGGATGCTTCTGCAAAATCTCTCATGAAGAAGTTTTTCTAAAAAACTGAAACTTCACATTAGATTACATTCCTATATCATTCCAAATGATTAGTATGTCATCTTCATAGGATAAAGAAAATGATTGCACTCCCACTAAATTTTTATATACTTGTGGTCCATCCATACAATGAGAGAAATCAAACAATTTGATTACTTCAACTTTATAGATGTTCCAATTACGAGAATCTTGTAGTCTATTAATGGACTTCTATAACTTACATACCTCTATGGTTTTTCACCATTGGATATAACATCTTTGTATCCTTTTGACATATCTTATATTCAAAATATGTGTTTATAGATTACAAGATCTAAAAGGATTTCATCATAACTATTATCAAACAAGCTTCTTTATAGACAACTTTTTGCTTATGTTGAAACATTCTCAAATAGCCTACCCTTCTAGGTTTCTACCAAACCATATCAGATTTAATGACTCTTAGTCATTTCTCGAGTTGATGTCAAACATTGCCTAATCATAATCAATAGGATTATTTTGGTGATCTTTATCACCAAAGAATAATTCTTTCAAATTCTAACAGAGATACAATATCTCTCTTATGTTAAAAAAATATCCAATTTGATCTATGAAAAGGTTTGCATCTTACTTAAATGAACTTTTTCTCAAGAAAATCTAGCAAACATAATAATTGACAAATTTTGTTCATTAACGTAATAGAAAAACTATCCCAACCACTTTTGGGATATACCACAATTCAATAGTTACTTGACCTAATTTCCAGATTGTCTATATAATGTCTCTAGACATACGTAGTACAATCCCAAGCCTTAACTTCTTTAAGTTGGGTTTCTTCCCATATTACTTCCGATATAATATATTTGGAACAAAATTGGAATGAACGCTAAATTATCAATATGTAGCAATTTTAAGACATATCCTAAATGGATATGATTACCCTCTATTTGGTTCATGGATTCTACCAAGGAAAAAAAATGAAGGGAAAAAAAATGAAGAGGAAGGAAAATGAAAGGAAAAGATAAAATCATATCAAGTCAAAATTATTTTAATTATTCTTTTTCCTTCTAATTTTCCATTGCAACCAAATAAAGAAAAGTACAATTCCTTATATTTTATTTTTTTTTCCTTGATAAAATCCGCAAACCAAATAGAGCCTTAAAGTTAGTAAGACTCATCATGGATCAAACCATATCATAATAGGATTCAATTTGTTCTCTTAGATTCATCATTGAGATGTGGTATTCTAAGAGGAGTCTACTGTAATTGAATGCATGCTCTTTATGACTATATACATCACAATGTATTAGTCAAAGTATAAATGTAACTCTTTTATTTCATCAAGTAAAAGATGTATTAACCAAGTCATAATTGCTGCATTTAAATGAGAGTCTTTACATCTCTTGTATTTTTGGAATACTTTGCATTCAATTCATTAAGCTCTAATTAAGTAGTCATTCAAATTCAGAAATCAAATTTTTAGAAAATCTTAAATGACCAAGTTAAGAAATAAGTCACAAAATTAATCTAGTAATTCTTGCTCTATTAAAATTTTAAAAGTAACTTATTATCTACTTAACTTTCTCTTCCTTTTAGATTGCACTAGGATCCAAAAGCCAAGAAGAAGCAGAGCTAACCAACAATTTCGTTTAGAGCATGAACTAAAATTTCAAAAGCTTGGTCCTTCTAGGAAAACTGATACTTTATCAAGTTCCCTTTGTAATACCTTATGTTTGCCACAAAATAATTATATTTCTGTGTGTTTGAATTTTCAAGACTTGCTTCCTTCCATGCTGCCATTTTTAAATCACATCTAGCTTCTCAAGCTATTCTATGTGACTAATCATATTCAAAAGAATGATTATTAATAAACAACCTTTGTTACATCCTATTATAGAAGAAGTCCTTTTAAACACTATACTTTATAGTATTAATTTGCTCACCATACAACATTTGTATGTAAAACAGGACATCAGAGGTACTTTGCATTGACTAACTTTGCTTCTGAAGCTTATTCATAATTAACGCTATCATATAGCATGACAACAAGATGCCAATTATGTAAAGTGTCTTTTCCTTCTTAGGATGTTTTATGGAAGGCCTTTAAGAAAAGGCCTAATAGCATAAAAACAATCTTTTGGAATTGAGAATAATTCTCAATTTCCTAAGTCAATCAAAGAAATTGGGTTCAGTCAAACTATCAATATCCTATATTTTAGAAAATAGGGGTTTTGAGGTGAGTAATCAAGTAATCTACATTAACAACTTTAATTAAACAGAAGATAAGATTTATTTTTATCCAAAATGATCGGGTTTTTAATCATAATAGTACCTCCCACTATTTTATCAAATCCCATACACCTTCTAATGGAATTTGGGAATAAATGGATTCCCAATGGGGATTAGGGTGTAAGGAATTGAAGTAGAGGAAACTAGAATGTGGAACGAAGTAGATAACAAAAATTTTAATTCAATTCCTAAAGCCCATGAATCTGATTGTGGTTCAATACAAAACATAAAACCCTAACTAGAAGAAGGGGTTTATATTGGTGTGAACCCATGAAAGCGGCCCATAAGGATTGAAAAGAATATAAAAGAATAGGATTTTGAAATTGAAAAGGAGTCACCACCTTATTTTTTAAAGGAAAAAAGGAAAACCTAAAAACACTTTATTTTAAAAAAACAATTTGAATGACTCCATGTTTAAAAAGAAAAGGCAAAAAACGATCTTTTGGAAATCAAAGAAATTGGGGATTCGGAGGCTAAGTTATGATATGGGAAGGTTCTAGGCAAAGCCTATAGGCACCTATGTCACCCTTTCGGTCTTTGAGTTTATTTGGGCTAAATTAAGATCTTACCATACAAAAATCAGCAAGTATATCATCACAAGAAAGCATGCATATCATAAATTCCATCAATTAATCCATGCATAATCAAATAAAGAAAAGAAAATAAAATAGGAAAAAAGAGAAAAGAGAAAAGAAACCTAGGATACTTGGATCCTAGAACAGACTTGAGCTTCAAAATGAGCGCCTACGTACCATGCAACGAAATACATGGATCAAAGTCCACGTAGTTCGATTAGAATTAGGGTTAAATCCTAATATAAACCTATGATAAAAACCCTAGGTTTCCTTAAAAAGATAGAAAATCTGATATTTAAACCAAGTTTGAAATAAAAGTAACTTCCATAAGATAAAAACTTTGATAGAAAATCAATATTTTATTAATTAAGGAAACCCTTGGTTAAAACCATATGTTCATATTAAGAAGTACCCTAAAAAGGGAGAAGAGAAAGGCTAAGGAAGAAAAGGTGAATTAGGGCACCTTCAAACCCACTTACCTTGTGCAATTACTCCAAGCAATAGCAAGCTTAAGCAGTAACAGCCCTATTTGCAATAGGACGATTATCACACCTATTTGCACCCTTACACATGTTCAAAACCATGCAAAAACAACAATATTCAAATCTGGACAGAATAGTATCATGGCCTATAATCATCCACTAAACATGCAAACAGCAGAAATTGCGAATAAACATAAACCCTAATGCAATCCTAATACCATAACATACATAAAAACCCTAGAAATCCACTATATGAATGCAAAAAATCATCATAGTTACTCTATATGCAATACATATACAACAACTATGAAGAAAAATCAACAAAAAAAAAGCCTAAACTAATATGCTATATGAAACTAACCTAAAACAAGGACAATGGAAACCCTAAACTCACAATCATGCTTAAAACTTATGAAATAAACCCTAAACATGATAAACTCATGATAAACAGTATTTATTTCATGTATATTAACTAACTAAAGCTTGCATACATGATAAAAAAAACTCAACTTTAGCATATCATAGGCCTGTTCTATAAGAAACTCTAGTGTAAGCATTAATAAAAGAGGAAAATACCTTAGGAAAGCTTCCTTTGCTGCTATAGGAACCCTCTCTTGCTCTTGTGAATGACTTGAACCAAGCTTCTTCAAGCCTACCGCAAGAGCTTCAACTCTCCTTTGGCTCTCTCTCTCTTATTCTTTCTCACAAACTCAAGTTTAATGCATAAAAGTGGCTCTAGGTGCCTCCCCTTGTATTGAAGCATAGGGGAGTATTTATAGAGTTTCATTAAGATAAATCAATGGCTAGGATTAAAACCCTAAAAATTAATCCAAGGGTTATTAGAGACTCCCTTGGTGCTTAAGAAACTCAAAAGTTACCAAAAATTACAAGGTAACACGTCCAAAAGAGTCCAAGTACGTAAAAATAGGTAAGAGTCCGCTTTAGCAAAGAATTAGGAAAGTGGCCTCCGGTGACCACCAGGGCCTGGGCAGCTAGCCACCTGGGCCTAAGCGGCTAGCCGCCTGGGGTTGGGTGGTCAACTGAGCCCACTTCAACTTTTCACTTTTTTTGGACTCCCTTTCCTTCTAGGAGTGTTTCAGGGGTCAAATCAACTCCGATTTTGATGAAACAAAAGCCAAAACGACCGTGTTTTGATGAGGAATACATTTTAAAACATTTTAGGGTGAAAACCACTAACCATGGGTGCATGGTTAGGTTTGAAAAAGGCGGTTAATCGCTATGCTCTACTTTTGCAAAGCATAGGTATGCACATAGGATCAAACCAAATGCTTTCCATATCAAAATTAATCTTTCTAAAACACTTTTAGGGATGAAATAATGACTAATTAAAGTCAATTTGAAAAGAATTGGTTGGTAATTGTGAGTCAATTTGAGCTAACCCAAATAAGGGTCAATTAACCAACTTGAACTATATCGAGCCATTTTAATTCTAACCCATCGATTCATCAAATTGAACTTAGAAATACTTCATATGCATCAATATGAATTCCAATTGACAATTTGGAGATCATTTCAAGGTCAAATGAAAAGTTTGTGACCTAAAAGACGATTATGCCCCTCAAGTCACAAAAGCTCTTATTAACCCTCAAGATCAACTCCAAATTGAACCAAAATTCATATCCATTGTCCTTGTAACCCTAAAAAACTAATGCAAGTGACTAGACTAAAAAACAAAGCAAAAACATGCATGAAATGATAAGCTCTAGTAAAGAGGTGCAAAAATGGGGTGTGACAGAAGCCCCTCATTGGCGAACAAGTTACACTTGTGAACCAATAATAAAGAACAACCTATTTTTTCTTGATAGCCTGGAGAAATCACACACTAACACCAATAGTGATATAGGACTGACAATTGAGGTTGAAATAAGGAAGTATACTCAAGCCATGAATATACTTAAACCACTGGGGATTGAGAATTGATAATTGAAATAGAGAAGCATCTTCAAGTTATTATGAATGAATATACTTTTGAAATGGAAAATATATTCGAATCATGAATATATTTAACCAAGTGAGATTTGAAAATTGAAATAGAGAAGCATATTCAAGCCACTATGAATGAATATATTTTTGAAATGGAAAATATATTCAAGTCATGAATATATTTAACCAAGTGAGATTTGAAAATTGAAATAGATAAGCATATTCAACCCACTACAAATGAATATACTTTTGAAATGGAAAAATATATTCAAGTTATGAAGATATTTAACCAAGTGAGAGTGAAAATTGAAATAGAGAAGCATATTTAAGTCACTATGAATGAATATACTTTTGAAATGGAAAAATATATTCAAGTGATGAAGATATTTAACCAAGTGAGATTGAAGATTGATATTTGAAATAGAGAAGCATATTCAAGGAATGAATATACTTTTGAAATGGAAAAATATATTCAAGTCATGAACATATTTAACCAAGTGAGATTAAAAATTGATATTTGAAATAGAGAAGCATATTCAAGGAATGAATATACTTTTGAAATGGAAAAATATATTCAAGTCATGAACATATTTAACCAAGTGAGATTGAAAATTGATTTTGAAATAGAGAAGCATATTCAAGGAATGAATATACTTTTGAAATGGAAAAATATATTCAAGTAATGAACATATTTAACCAAGTGAAATTGGAAATTGATATCTGAAATAGAGAAGCATATTCAAGGAATGAATATACTTTTGAAATGGAAAAATATATTCAAGTCATGAATATATTTAACCAAGTGAGATTGAAAATTGAAAATTAAAATAGAGAAGCATATTCAAGGAATGAATATGCTTTTGAAATGGAAAAATATATTCAAGTCATGAACATATTTAACCAAGTGAGATTGAAAATTGAGATTTGGAATGAGGATATATAGTCAACTTATTGAAATTGAACTAGCATGGTGCAAGGGGAAAGTGCTTTAATACATTGTCATTTGAATTGCCATGGCACAGGGGAAATATATTCAACCCTTTTGAACATAAAATCAATTTAAGGAATTGATTTCAAGATGAAATATGTTTGATTTTAAGCTCAAAAAGTGTCCATCATCTCATTTGGAAGGAGGTTTGATCACGCGTCAAAGCGAGACAAAGCGAGGAAACAAAGCCAAAATAAGATGGCTTGGGTGACCACCAGGCCTTGGGTGGCTAGCCGCCCAAGGCTGGGGGGTCACCCGAGACCAATGCTGAAAAATTCTGGGTTTTAAATATCCAAGTGCACTATTTATATCCCATTCCATCCAACTCGAAAATTGAGAGTTTCTCTCTCTAGGAATTCCGCATACCCCATTTTCCAAAATCAAACCAACACCTAAAGGCATTCAAAACCCTACTTCAAGGTTGATTCAAACACATGAAATAGCATCAACAACACTCTATTTAGCATTAAAAACAACAATTTTGGAGCAACTTTGCAAATCAAAACCCATTAAACCCATTTTTGTTCAAAGCAAGCTTGTTCATCCACTATGGATTCCAATAGAGCTCCCAACTCAAAGTATCCATTCCTTGAGTCAAAGAGTAGATACAAGGCACCAAGATATGATGTTCCTCAAGGGAAATTGCTACTAGAACTGGAGAACCATCTCTCTTTCATCCATTCCAAGCAAGAGGTAAGCTTACCCAACTTAAGAACTTTTCTTTGAAATTTTCATTTTTGTTGGTTGAAATGCATTCCCATGAACTCCTTATGATTATTCCTAGCAATGTTTGTAATGCCCATTGATTTTGGCAAGGATTGGATGTAGAAAAAATTCAATTTCAAAGCTTGGTGAATAGTGTCCACTAGGTGTTTGATAAAATGCCCAAGTGATGAAAATTCATCCAATCTTTGTAAAATTGATGTGTATTGCAAGGCAAAGTCATAGGCATTCATCTCTAATTGATTTTAGAAAGAAAATCAAACATTTTTATGAACTTTGAAGAACAAAGTTTGCTATATTTTTGAAAAACCAATGTTTTCACGAGCAAGGTTTGCTTATTTTTTCCTTAAAAACCAACTTTGGAAAACAAACTTTGCTTATTATTTTCTTTGAAAAGCCAATGTTTTCATGGACTTGAAAAGCATGGTTTACCAATGTTCATGAATTTGAGGAGCAAAGCCAATGTTTTCATGAACTTACAAAACCAAATTTACTTGCTCATGAACTTAAAAAATTTATCTTTTGAAAAGCCAATTATCAATGCTTGCCCACAACTTTTGCACTAACTAGGTGAATAATTCTCTTGATTAGCCTAACTTCCAAGACCTACGCACAAGGTCTTCCATTAAAGGGCTCATTAGGTGGTGGAATCAAATGAAACACACTCAACCTATTGCAAAGAAAACCATTGAAAAAGCAGGTTTTGGTTGGTTTCTTGATTCTCTATGGAATGAACAATGGGATAGGCAATCCCTATTTGCCTTGGTTGAGCTATGGTAGGACACCACCAATACCTTTCGCTTTAGCTTTGGGAGATGACCATGACTCCCAAGGATTTCTCCATCATCACGGGCCTAAGCACTAAAGGGAGGAGTTTGGCATATTATGAGGATGCCAACACGGACTGTGAATATGTATTGTCGATGTTGGGGTCAGATGTTAAGGCAAACTTGCGGGGTGTTTATCGAACATGGTTGTCACACCCCATTTTTGTCACCTTAGCTAGGACATATCATTTCATGTAGGATTTTGAGTCCTTTTTGAGTCTAGTCTTTTGCATTGAGTTTCTATGGCATTGAATATCATGTGTATGAATTTTGAAGTGATTTGGAGTTCATCTCGATGGTCAATAAGAACTTTTGCGACTTTAAGGGCATAATCGTCTTTTAAGCCGTATATTTTCCATTTGACCTTGGAATGAATCCCGAGTCATCCCATCAAGTTCATATGGTTATATAGAGTCCATATATAGGTTCAATTTCATGAATTAATGGTTTAAGATCAATTCGGCTTGTAATGGTTCGGGTTGGCTAAAAGACCCTTTCTTGGTTTGCTCAAAATTGACTCATAAGACCCAATCAATTTTCTCTCATTTAACTTCAATTGGGCTTTATTTATGTCCTAAACATGTTTAGAAAGATCAATTTTCGATTGGGAAAGCATTCGGTTCGACCTTGTGTACAAACCCAGCTTAGCGACGGTGAAGCACCATAGTTAACCACCTTTGTAAAACCTAACCATGCACCCATGGTTGAGGATTTTTGTACTAAGATGCTTAAAAATGTGTTCCCCTTCGAAACACGGTCGTTTTGGCTTTTATTTCGTCAAAATCGGACTTTATTTGAAGATTTTAGGACTTCTGAAGCAAGTAGAAGTCAAAACCGAAGCGGAAATAGAGGACCCTCGGGTAACCGTTCGGGGCTGGACGGTCAGCCGTCCAAGCCCAGACGGCTAACCGTCCAGGCCTAGTTGGTCACCCGAGGAATCCTTCTTTAAGTCAAACTCTGACTCTTCTTTCCCTCTTTTGACGGTTTCCTCCGCCAAAACAACTTGTCTGAGCTTAGGAGTGTGTAGGTTTGAGTTGTTTGAGCACCAAGAGAGTCTCTAATAGCCCTAGGATCATTATTTAATGAATTAATCCTAGCCATTGGTTTAGGGGGTCAGTTCTCTATATAAAGGACATGTTATTTAGCACATAGGGGGGTTAATTGCACTTTACACTTAGAGAGAGAGGGAGCTACGAGTTTGGAGAGCTAAAAGGACTTCAAGAGGAGGCTCTTCAACCCCAAGCAAGCAAGGAAACAAGAGGATTGAAGACAAGGAAGAGTCTACAAGAGGTAAGCATGTCCTTTCAATGCTGAACATGAATTTCTGCTTGTCCTTCTTCTCTTTCTTCTTCTTCTTTTAAGATAGTTATAGTGCATGCAATTGTTCTTCTTATGGATTGAATTCAATGTTTATGTGATGTTATATGAATGATTTTAGGATAGTTTATGGCTTTATAAGCTTGATAATCCCTGGTTTACCAAGGATTTGATAGCCTTATTCGTTCTATCTTCTTAAATCATGCATAGTTCACATATTTAGGTTGCTGTGATTGTTATCATGAGTTGATGTTCCTGTTAGTTAGTATATGTGATATGAATGATATTCATGATAATTTGAGCATGTCTTAGAGTTATTTCATAGGTCCTAATGCATGGTTGTGAAATTAGGGTTTCGATAACCCTGAATTCACACAAGTTTTATACAGCATACTTAGCTTAGTTTTTTGGGTTGTTTCTCATCATAGTCATTCTATATATGCTGCATATAGTTGAATCATGCTAGGTTTGCATTCATATAGTATATTTTATAGGGTTTTTGGAGATATTATCCTTTTTTAAGGATAATTATCCTTTTCGTTGAGTGAGGTTTTGTATGAGAGTCTTCTGTGATGTGTTTAAGCATGAAATCACTTCTATTATGTTCTAGGGTATATATTTTACGTAGGATATGTTGATTGCACCTCCCCATAACGAACTTTTTACGTGAAATTATCCTAGGATAGTTTCGCTTAAGAAAGCTCGCCGTAGGGAGGCCTATTTTCATATTTTACATAAAATATCATCCTTTTGGTTAGAATATGCTTTGTTATCATGTTTATTGATGTTATTGGAGTCTCCCATGCTTGTTAGTGTGTCTTTGCACTACAAGAAAAACCACTTTTCACGACGTGCGAAACACGTCGTGAATGAGTTTTCACGACGCACATCCGCATGTCGTCTAGGGCCATGCCATGGAAAGTGGAGACTTTTTAACGACGTGCGTTGCGTGTCGTAATAGATACATTAACGACGTACATTGCACGTCATAATAGATGCATTCACGACATACATTGCACGTCGTAATAAGTGCATGCATTCATGACCTACATTACATGCCGTAATAAGTACATTAACGACGTGCAAGGCACGTCGTAATAGATGCATTCACGACATACAACTTGCACGTCATAATAAATATATGCATTCACGACGCACGTTGCACGTCGTGAATAGATTAGCGTTTGAGTTAGAAAAATTTCCACGACATGCTTGGCACGTCGTTTATAATGTATTTACGATATACATTGCATGCCATAGATTGTATTCATTTTTTTTTTTATAACCTACTTCAGATATCCTGTTTCCCTGCTTTTCCTGCTTTACCTTTCAAATGCCATGTCTATCATTGCCCAAAGCATAATAAATCATTCATTCAAGTTATCCATATTTATAATTGGAATAATTAAATTGCACCCAATTCAAAAAACATTCATATCCATCCATCAAGTTAAAGTACATATATTGTTTGTAAACTGGACTAAAAAAATTTATACAAATATCAAAATTAATAGAGACAAAAAATAGAGAATGGGTTGTCATTGTTGCTGTCTCCCTGGCCTGAAATAGCTAGCTAGCCAACCTCCTCAATCTCAAAATGTATAAGAGTTGCTAAGATGCTTAGCCTCCTCAACCTAATGTCCCTGAAATAGAAAACAATATAATTTATTATTAGTGGTAAGAAATATTGGTAGATAGACAACAATTGAGCAACTCAATCTAGACAAACATCATAAATTCATATTAAGCAACTCAATCCAAACAAACTTGTCTATTTAGACATTTGTGGATGAATAACTTCTAGTACTACATTCAAAAGAAAACACCAATAGACACGTCTTAGCTAATATAACAAATATAACAGGGCATATTCAAGCATGATAAAGTTTGCATATTCAGGATGTCAAATGGGTTTTCATTGACATAGTTTCCCCAATTAAAGCATCTCAACTTGCATTTGAACTCCATAGCAACATGCATCAAAACTTAAACTTTATACTCGCAGTATGCCATTTTTATAGTCCCACATCTAGGTTAGCTTAAAATAAAATATAAAATTTCTAACATATATAATCATATGCACAATTAAGATTTAAATCTACAAGATAACAGTAAGACCATCAAAGACCTGTCAGCAGTGTTGGATGATAAAGAAAGTGTTCAGATTGTTGGCAAGAACCATTGTTCAAGCTTAAGAAAATAATTGATATCAGGTTCGTGGGACAACCTGTAGAAAAATTCACAAGCTAAGCCATTGATCAACATTTCACTCAATACATTGACAAGTTGAGAACATTCTATTCATATCTCACGTAGGGACCTGTAAATAGCTTCTTAAGAAGCTTGTAGTATTAGCTCTATGATAAGGAGCCATGATCTCCTACAGTAGTTGAAAGCCACTGGTACAGCACTAATTTTTTCCCAAGAAGCAAAGAAGACAACAAAAATTCCTTTCAAAAGGGCAGGCAGGTATCCAGAACACACTTGTATTGGAAAGTTGTGAGTGATGTAGCTTCAATGGTTTGTTTTTATTTGCCTCCCATTAATATAATTATATTCCCTTTCTTCTTATTGCTGGAGGTTTATCATTATGGATAAGGAGTTGGAAATAAAATAAAAAACAAATAAAAGATGAATCCTTGTGCTTATAAACCTTACCAAGCACACAAACAATCTCAGTTGTACTTCCTCCATCATCAAAAACTGGAAGAACATGGGCAACACGAGTTGTTAACCTTGTAAGCTCTTCCACAACTCCATTAGAGGTAGTTCCACCGGCCTGCAACAGTGATATTATAAGACATAATCCATAAAATAAGGTATCAACATTCCATTTTAAGACTCTTCATAAGATCAAAATTTATTTTGATCCATAATTTTATTGTTCAGTAAAATCACCAATCTCTGACTAAGATAGAATATCCTAACAAAATTCCTTTTTATTGTTCAAATAGAACTAACAAGTATTTGAGAGCTATATAAGCTAGTTTTGTAATTGAAAAATTCTTAATAAATAATTTATATATATATCAGCTAACTTGAGTAACACACTGAGCAAATATATATATACCTGTACTTCCTTAACCATCAAATTGGATAAATTGTGTTGGCCAGGCTATTGTACTTCCTTTTGCCTCATTAAGACAAGACATATCACTTGTAGGGCGAAACAAGGTTACATTGTGCATTACCCGATCAACCCAAACTTTGAAAAATCCGACGCCAAGAGGCATGTGATGCACATTCGATTTGGGATCAGTTGATGCAATCCTGGATTCTGCAACTACTACTGTATCTGTCCCCACCCAATGTAATAATTTGCATTTAGTATTCTCCAAAATTTCACCATTTTGTATGCCCATGCTAGCACTCTACCATGCAAAACCATGAAAACAAGGGGTTTTTAGAAACAAATCTACATGAGAAAACAAAATTTTATAGCCAACCATAGTTTATACATATTTACCTGCTGAGTAGAAGCTGTACGCACAGTAGTATGCGTTCTTTCTTCATCACTTCCACTTCGAACCTATAAATATACATTATACTTATATTATTTGAATTAATATGTACCAATGGTATACAAAGCATTACACATGCACTAAAACTACATATATTCAATATAGAACTTCATAATATGCCATTGGGCTTAATTGACTTAAAAGTGTGGGTTTGGATATAAAGGTAATGGAGAAATATGAAAAGAACTTAATTAATAAGAATTGATGGATAAGAAGCTATTGAAAGAAATCACATATCTATATCCAACCATAGTTTATACACATTTACCTCATGCCGAATAAAAGATGACCGCACAGGAGTATGGATTCTTTCTCCATCGCCTCCACTTCGACCCTATAAACATTACACGTCATGAAATCAAATAGTATAAAATTTAAGAAGATAAATGGTACTAAAGCTATTTTTAAAACCAAATAAGGCTTTAGGTCTCGCACTCTCCCACTCCCTCTCTAGTCTCAAGTCTCAAATAGTATGCAATTTGTAAAGAAAAACACCAACCTCATCTCTCATAAGTAATTGGGAGACTAGTTTTTTCGTTTCATCCATCTCTCGGTTGACATTGAGCAAACCAGTTTGCAGGCTTCTTATTGTACTGTTTTGTCTTACTTGTCCTTCTATTTTAGAAATTGATGTCCCATATCCAAGCCCTCGTACTTGGCCTCGAGGATCGGGACCAAGGACATGTGTAAGAGCATCATTTCTTACATTGCCTGCAGGCTGTCTAGGATATTCTTTCATCTTTTCCTGGAAGAACACACGCATTATTTGTTATAAAAAAAAACAAAAAACAAAAAGTAATATAAATGTACATTGTAAGTGTAAAAATAAATGTGGGAAGAACATATTACCATAACTTCTGCAACAGCTGCATTGATAGGATGTTTACCTCCCTTCAAATGCCCACGTATCCACACATCAACACGATTCAACTCATCAGGTGCATCACTCGCCTTTCTCTAAATTTGAAATAAGACATTCAAAAAGTCAGGAAGAAGATAAGATTATTTAAATTCTTAAATTACAAAATATAAATCAACTTAACATATTTACTTCTTACCATATCATCTTCCAATCGAGCATATCCCTTCCGGCTCGTTGTGTGTGGGAGTTTTTGGCACTTCCTCATTTCTTGAAAAATTTTGCTCTTTGCCTGCAAAATAAGTGTAATTTCATAATACTATATAACATGTTTTGTAGCAAGCATACTTAAATTATCAAAATGCAACTATACAATGTTTTTTTTATAACTTTCCAATTAAATCAATAAAGAAATTTGTCAAAAATGACTAGTTTCCACAATTACCCAATATTAATGTATATACTCATCTTCTAATCAATCTTGGATCATGTCCAAGATTTACATTTGACTAACTCTACGCACAACTTAAAAACCAAAACATATTAACAAACAACTTACTAGGAATTCAGGTGACAATCGTTGCTCCAAGAATTCCTTCCATTGATCATCTGTTATATCATCAGGCTGGGCTTTTGAAAGGTCATTCACATCACCCTGTGCAGCCATTTCTCTTATTGATCTTGTTAAGACAGATTTGTGATCTCTTAAATGTTTTCCCATTCTTTGAAATATACTTTTCTTATGGCTATCATCAAGATTGAAATTTTGCTGCATTATCATATCAAAAAACTCAATCACTAAAAATTAAAACAAGAATAATTGTGTAAAAGATTTATTATATATCTATAAAATACCTGCACTAATTCCCATAATGCATTTTTCTTTTTTTCTGGAAGCTTACTCATTTCAGCTGTCACTGGGATATTCTCTCTCACCAAGCTCCCAAGATAGGAAGACAACTTAATAGAATGTTCACCAATTGGTTGAGACCTCTCATTAAACTCAACATCAACACGATGCTCCTTTCCTTTGTCATTAACTCTCAACTTTGATGGCCCCCTTGTTTTCTTTGGTGGTTCTTGACTATCATTGGGATCTTCTTCTGTATTGGGTGAATTTGACCCTTCATCAGAAATTCTAACTCTTGAATTACTTCTCTCCTCCATAGAGGCAGCAATAGCAGCTGTATTTTGCTTTTTGGCACGTTTTTCAGCATTTTTTGAGCTCTTTGACAAATTATATGAAAAACAACAGCAATACCAAAAGTTAATTAGTGGTAAACTATATTTCCCATTTTTATAACATTATATGTAACTAAAATTTTAACATAGATCTTACTTCACCAGACTCGGATATATTGCGTTTACTTGACATCTTGCTCTAGCTACTTGAAATTGACAAAAGAAAAGAAAAAAAAAAGAAAAAGAAAAACATAGTTAAGAGTTGTAGATATGCGATAAAAACATTAACCAAATCATTATATAAAACCCATTATTCCTCAAATTTAGTAGCAAAGGTAATTTAGATTGAGGAATAACAAGTTTCAAATTTGACCAAAATAGTTCACTTGTAGATAATGCATCATCATTAATTAACTAAAGCATTCTCTCATACCCATTACTTAATTTCAATAACAAACTTAGTTTCAACTTTGACATGAAATTGAAAAATGAAAAACAAACAAGAAATGAATGTAGGAAAAGAGCAAAAGTAATCCCTTTGAAGTATCATTTAAAACTGATTACAATCACAACTTATTCAACATCTTCCTCTTCTATGCCCTCACAATCCCTCCTTACATAGTATTCATCTTCATCATCATTTTGCAAGTCTAGTCCCAATACATCTACTGGTGTGGATGGCACATAAGCATTCTCATCATATACCTCCAACTCATGAAAACCTCTTGGTGGTGCTTTTAATACAACATACCAACTCGATGAATCACTATTTGTAGAATAAAATACTTGCTTTGCCTGTGATGCTAAAATGAATGGATCTCTTTCAAATTGACTTTGCCCTTTGAGGATTTTAACCATCAACAATCCATCTTCAAATTTGACACCATTTCCAATGTTGGCCCAATCACATTTAAAAATAGGGACGCGAAATTTGTAGTAGTCTAACAAAATAATGTCCCTTATAATTCCATAGTAACAGATTTTTTCAACAATTTGTGCAGTGTCTCTTGCATTGGATCGACAAATAGTTTCTGCCTCAAGTGAAACACCACTATTTTGTGTGGAATTCTCGACATCACTTGTGTGAAATCGATGGCCATTGATAATATATCCCGAATATGACATCACATACTTTCTAGGCCCACGTGAAAGCCACTCCAATGTATTTGACACATCACTTCCAGCCGTCTCGACCTTTGTTGCTAACCATTGACAAAAAGAATCAGTATGTATCTTCTGTGCAAGGGATTCATTCTTTGATAGATTCTTGTTCAAGCGTTTCAGTTCCTCCACATGCATTCTAATATATTGAAATTGAAAAGAAAAAAAAAAAGTAAGACAACTATACAATGTCAATAATTATATACTAACTAACTGTGTAATTGTCTAGCTTACTCTATATATGGTTCAACTTCTGCAGTATTTCTCAATACATAAAGATGAGCCCTTTGTAACATATCATCATTCATAACTATCACATGCCCCTTAGAAATTGGATGGCCCTCTAGTATTGTTTCATTCTCAAAATCTTCATTACGATTATGACGAGTGCCTATTTCAGCTGCTTGCTTCATGTATCCACTACAAAACCGCATGCACTCTTCAGCTAGATAACATTCTGCAATGCATCCTTCAGGCCGTGCACGATTCCTAACATAACCCTTGAGTACCTTCATAAATCTAAATCATAACACATGAAATGACATGAAAATACTAACGTTAATTGTTCAAGTGTTAACAAAATAGGCTAATATAAACATCAAAAAAAATATAAATAAGAGATTAAGATGTTAGCAGACCACCTCTCGAATGGGTACATCCATCGATATTGCACTGGTCCACAGAAACGAGCTTCTTGTCCCAAGTGGATAGACAAGTGAACCATAATGTCAAAGAAAGACGGAGGGAAGAACCTTTCAAACATGCACAAAGTCTCAACAACTTCATCTTCAAGTGATTCCAATCTGTTCCTATCAATAACTCTTTGACAAATTTCATTGAAAAATGCACATAGTTGGAATATTGCATTCCTTGGTCCCTTAGGCAAAAGTCCTCTCAATGCTACTGGCAACAATTGCTGCATTAGGACGTGACAATCATGGGACTTGAGGCCTAGTATCTTGCACTCTTCTAATAAAATGCAATTCCCGATATTAGAGCTATAACCATCAGGTAACTTTAAAGACCATAGCCTATAACAAAAAATTTTCTTTTCTATCTTTGATAGCATATGTGGTGCAGGTGGTAAGTAATATTTATTATTTCCTTTAGGCTTTGCATGCAATTCACGCCTAATGGACATTTCCTCTAAATCTCTACGTGAATTAAGCCCATCCTTTGATTTTTTTCTTTACAAGCAAAAGTGTACCAACAATGCTCTCGCAAATGTTCTTCTCAATGTGCATCACGTCCAAGTTATGACGCAAAAGTAATACCTAGAACATCAATAAAAATTATATGTTACATTTAAAAATAACTCATTAGATCTACTAAAAAAAAATGAAAGACATTTAATCCACAAAAATAACTTACATCCCAATATGGTAAGTCAAAGAATATAGACTTCTTCTTCCATGGTTGGCTGGTATCTTTTTGTTTCTTTTGTACCTTCTTTCTCTTCTTTTTGGTCTTGTTCGGCTTTCCAAACTCAATTTCAACATCTTTCTTCTTCTTTCCCCAATCATTTGGAATATCTTTTACCGCACTTAAAACTTCTGAACCAGTCAACCGTTTAGGCTTCCCTCGGAATTCATGATTTCCATCAAACCAACTTTTTTTCTTCCGGAACGGATGATTAGGTGCAATAAATCGCCTATGGTCCTGATATACATGCTTACAACTCCATTTCAGCCATTTTGAAGATGTGTTGGTACTACACACTGGACAAGCTAGTTTCCCTTTTGTAGCACATCCAGCTAAATTTCCATAAGCTGGAAAATCATTTATTGTCCACATTAGAACAGCCTTCAGATTGAAAATGGATTTACTAAATGCATCATAAACCTCTACCCCATTATTCCATAACTCTTTCAAATCATCTATAAGGGGCTCCAAATAAACATCAATGTCATTCCCTGGTTGCTTTGGCCCGGGAATTAATAATGTCAACATAAGGTTTTCCTTTGCCATACATAACCATAGGGGGAGGTTATAAGTGACCAATATAACTGGCCAGCAACTATATCTGGAGCTAAGATCTGCAAAGGGATTAAACCCATCTGCCGCAAGACCAAGCCTAATATTTCGCGAATCTGATGCGAAACAAGGCCATTCTTGATCAATTGTATCCCATGCCAATGAATCAACCGGATGGCGCATCTTCCCATCTAGACTTTTGTGAGTATAATGCCAAGTTAATTGCTCTGCCTTTTCAGAAGACATAAACATCCTCCTAAGTCTTGGAATGATTGGGAAATAACGCAACACTTTCGCAGGAACTCCTTTCTGAATCTTGTTAGTGCGTAGGTTTGTCTTCCATCTTGAAGAACTACATTTCGGACATGTTTCCATAAGCTCTTTATCTTTTCTAAATAAACAACAATCATTTACGCAGGCATGTATCTTCTCGTACCCTAGATCAAATGCCTTGAGTAACTTTTTTGTTGAATATAAAGAATCAGGAAGTGTATTATCTTGAGGAAGCATGTCACGAATGATCTCAAGAAGTTCATTAAAACTCTTGTCAGATAGACCATTTATAGCTTTGTGCTTGTATAACACTACAGTTGCTGACAACCTTGTGTACTTTGTACAACCTGGGTACAAAGGAGTTTCAGCATCTTCTAACACATATGTGAACTCCGACTCGCTTCCCTTATGTGTGGTCTTTAAGACATCCTCATCTTGCATCCAAACATCTTTGTACATCCTACATGTATCTGGCATTTCAACATCTTCATGTGGGAAGGACACACTTGGACATTCCCTATGAAGGACCCAAGCAGTGTATGTAGAATGAAACCCATGTATGACCAAGTGCTCGAACACTATGTCATAATATTGGCGACGTAGGTTTTTACAACGCGCACATGGGCATACAATCTTTTTTGGATTCCCTGCATTCTTTTGAGCCATATCAGCAAACTTTCGTGCTCCAACTGTATACTCTATCGACGTTCTACAAATTAAAACTCACTATTTCACTAAACTGATCAAATCAGTATATAATATATGTATACTTTTTAAAGAGGTACATCAGAAAATAAAAATTAATTGAACCTTGGAAGATGCACCCATTCTTTGTCCATTGCCACTAGTCACCAGTGGCCAACTACCTAGCTACTTCCTACGTCAACCCAGCATTCACACAAACCAATCATTAGTGAATAACCATGCTAGAAAACCATACATAATATTGATCTCTATACAATTATTAAGAATCATAGACACAATCATAGACATTCCAAAAGAAACTAGATCAAAAAGATGTTTAACAAACAAAAACCATCACTTTTGCAACAAATGCAACAAGAATCTATAAATTTTTTAAACTAAAAAGTCTTATATAATCAATAAAATTTTCCACAAATTGGAGCAAATTGTATGTGCTTGTGTGTGTGTGTGTGTGTGTGTGTGTGTGTGAGAGAGAGAGAGAGAGAGAGAGAGAAAGGAGGTAGACAATTGACAACCTGATTTTTTTTTTTAAACGATTCACATTTCACTCCAACTTAATTAAACCATATTAAAGTCCAAAAATTCAGCATTATAAAAATAAATAGTACCTAAATTCACCCTATGATGAATAGGATAGGGACATAGGGTGAATGTTAAAAATTCAGATTATATCCAATCGAACTCAATCAGCAATAAATTTCAATCGTGAAACTAGTTTGATTTCTTTGTCAAAGTTTTCCCACCCGAATGAGGCTAATTTAGGGCTTAGACTTTCCCATTTAGCCTCCATGAGAGTGGTCTGATTATGGAACCACCAGGGCAATAGATTCTGAATTTATCAATTATAAAGCTCACTAAATAATCAACATAATGAACAGTCACCAATCAACAAAGAAGCATAGCCACCACGACATTAGAATTTAAGTTCCAACATATAGCATATTATACCTCTTTCAGCACAAGTATAATTTCAATTAGGAAAGAACTAATGATGTCATGCCGCCTCTGTTCTGATTCATCCTGAAGACAAAACCACAAATCCTTCGCTTAAGATAATGTGGTCACTAATCAAATATGGAAGTTATTCCAAATCCAACTTTGTTCATAATAATAATCATAACATGTCGAGTGCAGCATATTGAATCAATCAAATAGCTAATGACCTTCGAAACATGGACAATTAGAGAGTACAAGCAGTCAAGTCTATGGCGCTTAGCAGAAAAATGACATGAAGGCAGCACTTCAATCATAAGTTTAAGCAAGTCCTCGAGCTTTGCTGAAAGAAACCCATCACCATTCTGACCACACACATCAAGCAAAAACAAATCAGTTGGACAAAACACTTTGTTCCAAGGAAAAGAATTGACACAAAAGCCCAAACATGATAAAATATGGCTAAGAGATGGCTAGCCATGATGTGTCCAAAGTGTTTATTTTTTTCAATGGACAAGAAACGTTGCATATTTGAATTATTCTGAGATAAAACTTCACCCAAGTAAATCAATTGAAACACCTTCAGTAATGATCAGTCCCATTCTATGCATCCATGTTATTGACCAAGATACTACTCATTGTAAACAATACTATGAAAGCTTAAATGAAAAATATCCATAATAAATGCAGTGATATAATGAAAATGCATAATAAAATTTTGCAACGAATAACTTACCCTGAGGATGACTGAAAGAACTTTATATGCCTTCTTTTGGATCAAACCTTCAACATCCTGTAGTTCAAGAATATATTTCTCTTAATTACTTCAATTGTTCCAATGATGCTGATAGGAGCTTCCTTCATGTACAACAAAGTGGAATAACCAAATAATGTAGAAACATTAACATACCCGTAATGCAGGCTCTATAGCAACAAATAATAAATCAATCTCTTTGGCATTCAAACCAGGCAGAAGTGATACTGTAAGGTCGAATAGCTACGCCTTGCAATTACAGTGAAGGAAAAATTAGGCTGTCAAAGTCATGCCAACCAAAAATATTTAACACTCCACATGTTTTAGTCAAAAGGTTATTTAGTAATTCCTATACAATTATTAGTGAATAACCATGCTTGAGAACCATACATAATATTGATCTCTATACAATTATTAAGAATCATATACACAATCATAGACATTCCAAAAGAAACTGGATCAAAAAGATGTTTAACAAACAAAAACCATCACTTTTGCAACAAATGCAACAAGAATCTATAAATTTTTTAAAGCAAAAAGTCTTATATAATCAATAAAATTTTCCACAAATTGGAGCAAATTGGAGCAATTAAGATGTGGGTCCTCATAAGAACCACTAGTCCAAATAAAAGGGGCTAGGGGTCTGGCTTTGACCGTCACAAGTGTACTGGAGAACACCATAGCAGCATTCCCAGCTGGGGGTCTTTTTACCCCTATTGGAAATACCTTGTGATTTTTCTTTCTTTTTACTGTCTACTTTTTTCATCATTTAGCCATCCAATCTTATAATAACTGCCCAAGTATAGGAGGGTCCACAGAAGATAGGTTTCGTTTCTCAATCAAACATGTGACCTGTCATTCAATTTGTTTTTACAAAAATGGTATTGCTTGTTGGGTCTCATCAATTTGCCCATAATGATACTAATAATAAAGTATCAAATTTGGCTATGATGGCAATGACAGACTCTAGTTCATTACCAAACTCATAGGTCGGCACCCTTGCCCTTACTGGGCAAGATTTTTGTTCCAAAGGACCCTAGACTAGATAACTTAGAATCCTAGAATTAATATTATATTTTTTAAAAATCCTTTTTTTTTTCTTCTTTGGTGACTAATGATCAGGGGTATCCTAAACTTTACTCCGACCAAGATTACGTCTCAAACTAACCCACTAACGGCTCATGTGAGATGATTCATACCCACACAAATAGCAAGAGATACGTTATTGTCCATCAAACCTCAAAAATAGTTTATTAATGATTTTATTTATCTCCAGTCGGAATACTTTTGCATTATGTCTGATTGCAAAACCATACAAAACTTATAGTATTAATTTACTAGAACCCTAATCCATCTCAATATTCAAGTTTTCATGTTGTCAACAGGGTTCAATGGCACACAAAAAAGGCTCCCTGGGACAGTTTCAGCAAAATTTATCCAGATCTCCATCAGTACTTTCACTTTAGAGTCATGGGAATTAATATAGCTGTTAGTGACCAGATTACACTAAATTTGATGAGGTCAAAAAAGTTGAAGAAGAAAATAAAGAAGGAATATAAGAATCTTTTTGATAATGCATGTAGACAAAAGACCATAGACTGTAATGGTTTTACCAAGTAGGAAAATGTCATTAGCCATCATACTTTAAGATTAGGACATTACCCATTACCCAATAGGAGACCGAGTTCATTTTTGCATAAGTCTGTGCTATACAGGCAGTTGAAGAAGCATATTTTGGGGCTAAAGTTGGGTTGGTGAAGACCAATATTGTTATAAAGTAAAACTTGTAAAAAACCAAAACAAAAACAAAAAAAGAGAGGAAATCTAAAGTAGTAGAACACATTGGAAAACAAAAAAAGAGCAAATTGTATGTGCTTGCATCTCAATAATATAGAAGGTGCAGTGATCAGAAAGGTCCTTTTGGCAGATACTTTAGCTTCCTTTAACATTAAAGGATTAAATGGTCCATCCAACCTTGAACAAATTTGTGAGCCGTGGAAATGAAGTTTTAGGCTCTGGCAATATTGCCACACTAAATTTATTCAAAGCCTACTGAAATGACAAGATAAAAAGAAATTTCTTAAAATTTGTTCCAGGAACTATTTTCTGTCAAAACAAATGGAGCTTAAAAAATGAGGAAACAAGTTTAGATTCTTCAATTTTAAACTTTAATAAGCCACTGCATAGTTTCTATTCAACAGTAGAGAAAATGAAAGTAATTGCATATCATTTGGTCCAAACACAAATCCATCATACAGCTCAATCACAATATCACGAGACACCTCCCCACACACCCAAAAACAAAAGAATATATATTTACATATATATACACACACACACACACACAGAGAAGGGAGAAATCAAGAGATTACCTGGATCGCTGAGGAGACGCTGAGTTTCCTGTTTGGATCACACAAAATAAACACAAAGTGATCAAAATCAACCAAAAACATCATAATCAAACCAATTGAAGAACAAAACAACAAACCCCCCCCTCCCAAAAAAAAAAAAAAAAAAAAAGGAGTGCTCAGGCCGACAAACTAATGACAGAGAAATAAGAAACTTCTCACCTTACATATATATATAATTTTTTTTTAATTGACAAGATTGGTGATGGGCAGGGTGAGGAATTGAAAAAGCCCTAGCTTTCATTCTTCTCGGAACTACCCATCTCTCCAATCAAACCCTAGTTTCGATTCCCTCCAATCCAAATATCAAATGAACCATAAACAATCAAAAACAAAGAAATACACAAAACTTAACAACGGAATCAGCAAATCTTCCTCCAAAGTATCTACATAGAAGATAACCAGACAACAAATGGAGGAGAGAGGAGAAGAATACATACGGATTTGAGATTCCTAGCTCACCGTCGATTCCCAGTTCACTTTACTGATTTGAGATTGAGGGATTGATGGAGTGTACGAGTTCACCGTCGTTTCCTAGTTCAGAATAGCCATTCGAGAAGGAGGGAGTGCGTGAGTCTTCGAGAGGGAGTGTGCGAGTCTGCGGGAGGGAAGTGTAGGGGAGCCTGTGAAGAGTAAAGCAACAGAAAAAATAAAAAATAGGGAATTGCTGAACTCAGTAAAGGGAGGCAAAATGCCCACTAAGAATTTCGCGGAAATCTGATGTTTATTAACAACGTGCATAATACGCCGTTGATAAGCGTCGTGTAGAGCTCTAAAATTGGACGGACCCACTCTTTTTTAACGACGTGTAGAGCACGTCGTAAATAGGCTAATCTCGGGCATCATTTACGACGCACAAACAACGTCGTAAAAATTAAGTGAAATCCTGATTTTTTTTTTTTTTACGACGTGTAAAGCACGTCGTGAATGGGCATTTTTCGGTATATCTTTTACGATGCGCAATACACGTCGTAATAGATCTCATTAACGACTTGCTTTCATTGTACGTCGTGAAACTTGTCTATATGGGGTCTTTTAACGACGTGCTAAATAAATACGCCGTAAAAAACCCTTATTAATGGCTTGCAATCATGCAAGTCGTTAATTTCAAGTCGTAAATACCCACTTTTGTTGTAGTGTTGATAGGTTTCTATGCATGTTAGTCGAGTCATTGCATGTAGGATTGAGTTAGAGTCCTTAGTTATTCATTATTCTTGTTGTTTGCATGATTAATGGATGATTTTAGGCCTTGTCAAGGTTTTGTCCAGATTTGCATATTGCTTTCTTTGCATGATTGTGTGCACTTGTAAGGGTGCAAACAGGTACAATGCTTGTCCTATTGCAAATAGGGCTGCTATGGTCTGAAATGGCTAATGCTAGGAGCTTGTGTGCTCAGGTAAGTAGGGTTTGAAGGTGCCCCAATTCACCTTTCTTTTTCTATCTTTTCTCTTCTCCCTCCTAGGGTTACTTCTTAATACAAGCTTATGGTAATTATCAAAGGTTTCCTTCAATAATAAATTCTAGTTTTTATCAAAGTTTTCCTCTTGTGGAAGTTTTCAGTTTTGGATTTAATCAATACATTTTCAAATAAGGAAACCTAGGGTTTTTACCATAGGTTTGTATTAGGTTGTAACCCTATTCTTTTCGAACTACGTGGACTTTGATCCATGTATTTCGCTGCATGGTACGTAGGCGCTCTTCGCGAGGCTCAAGTCCGTTCTAGGATCCAAGTATCTTAGGCTTTTCTTTTCTTTTCTTTTTTCTTCTGTTTTGTTTTATTTAAGTGATTGTGCATGAGATGATTGGATGAAATATATGATATGCATACTGCCTTGTGATGATATATGATGATATTTGAGTGGAAAACATCTTAAGTTAGCCCAATTGAATTAAGAGACCAACTCGGGCAATGTGGGTGCCTATGGGCTTTTGCCCAGAACCTTCTCATGTCGTAACTTAGCCCCCGGATCCAATTTTCTGGTTTCAAAGACTTTGCTTTTCCTTTAATGGAGTCATGTGGTTTTGGAAATAAAACATTTTTGTGGTTTTCCTCTTTTTCCTAAAAAATGAGGTGGCGACTCCCTTTTTGTTTGTTGTCTTTCATACCTATTATCATTTTTACCAAACCCTTGTGGGCTCCGCGCTTTTTTTCGTGGGTTCACAATGGTTATTCAACAACTTTGCAGGCCAGGAGGAAAGTGCGGGAGCAAATCCCAAATACCTTGTTAGAGCCTTTTTACTCTATTTGCTCTCTTGTATCCTATTTGTTGGTGTCAATGACATGGCACAACTAGATTACCTCGCTTGCATGGAGGACATGCACAAGATAGGGAAATACAACTAGGGAGGAGCAGCCTTGGCTACCATGTATAGATCTATGTCTAACATGTCTCAGGAGGTCTCCAAGAATTTTGATGGACTTCTATTTGTTTGAGAGGTAAATAAAAATGTTTAATTTTTAAATTCCACTCAAATTAAACTTGATTTTGACTATTTTCTTGGATTTTAACAGATATGGTATTATGAGTACCTAGGACTATACCGCCCCATGCTAGACATTGAGGTACAGGAGTGGTCGATACTCAAGAATTATGCTCCCACTCATATAGCTGTGTGTGCCTCCAATAGGCATGACTATGCCTATGCAAGGGCATTCTTAGTGAGCCTGAATGCTGACATGGCAACTCACTTTCCTGATTCTTTCTTTCTTTCATATTTATTATCTTGCTCATCATTTTTTCAAATTTAATAGGTGGAATGGAGTCCATGGGGATTGTGGGAAGATAAGCTACCCAGGAGGTGTGCATCTTGTTTAGAGCTGACCGGGAAGAGGGTACTTTTTTAGGGTCCCTTAAGGCGATACTGGTATTTAGGAGAGCGCATCCTTAGACAAGTAAAGGGACATGTGATGCAGTCCTTACCCCTATCATGCCTCCAGTGAATATGAGGCATACGAACTCTTTGGATAGGGATGAGCTAATCGAGGCTTTGACTGGGTGGGACACCGAGGAGTTCACCTCGCCCAACATTGATTATATGAATTTTTGCCACCAATTCCTGATGCAACCTAGGGTCATTAGCTTCCCACCTCAAGGGGTGAGTCTCTGTCCAATTCTTTATCATTGATTTCTACAAGCACTTCTTTTAAACAAGTAATTTACTGTAGGGTCAACGAGCTCGTGGGCATTGCTCCACAGTAGGGTCATCCACAGGCATGACCTATTGTGTTGAGGAATATGAGATGGAAGGATGTCCACCACCACCTCTCCCAACTCTCAATTGACAAGTGAGCCTGTGTAGTGGATTGGACTTAATAAGGACTGACATTGCTCGCTCTGCTTTTGATGAGGTTCCTAGGATTGACCCGAGCTACAAGAATGTAAACTCTAAGCCCTTGTCTTTCTTGAGGCCTTTTTATCATTATTAACCATGTTCATTTTTCCAGGTTCTTAGGGTATATGCCTAGGAGTGCCTTGAGCTTACGAAGAATTAAGGCGAGACCTTGTCAGGATGAGCTTGGCAAACTCCATGCTAGAAGGATGTCTAAATCCCCCTGTAAGACATTCCCTTGTTCATTCCAATCATAGGTTTAAAACCATTACCTTTTTTATTAATGAATTTCCTTTGCAACAGGCCTCCTCGTCACACCCACCACAGCCAATGCAACCCCAAAGGATTCCTCACACTGGTTTTGGTAGAGGCGAATCAAGTAGGAAAAGAAGAACCACGGGAGATCATTAGCTTAGCTTATACCCCTTTTGCTTGTGAACGAATGGAACATCCTTCTTTGTGCTTTGTAATTCATCTTTGAACACTTTCTTTGGTACTTTTATGAATCTTTTGGAATGCCATTGTGGTGATTTAATCATACTTTTCATGCAAAAATAAGCTTAAAATAAATTTCCCAAGATCACAAAACCATATAGGGGTTAAACAGGGTAAAAAATAGGCAAAATGGGCAAAACGGGAAAACAGCCTCGGGTGACCACCCAGGGCTGGGCGGCTAGCCACTAGGGCCCAAGTGGCTAGCTGCCCAGGCCTAGGGGGTCTGAGCCCAAAGAGGAAATTCCACTTGAAATAGGAAATCTCCTATTTTGATGGGTTTCCTCCTTCTAGAACTCGGATTTGTGACCTTTTCCCCATAAAAACACATCCAAGGGGTTCTTAAACCTACTTGTATTCACTCATAGAAATTATGGACGCTCTAGAAAAATTTTAGGAGGGTTTTTGAGAGTTATGAGTGCTAAAGCAAAATCTGAGTTTAAATGTTTTGCCTTGGATCCATTACTTTCCTTGAGGCATGTAAAGCTTGAAACAAATCTCTTAACTATTGCTGCATATTTTTGGGATCCCCAATTCATGTATTCCGCTTCAACTATGAAGAATTGTGCCCAACCATGGAGGAGTTTTGTGCTTTGTATGGAGTTTCATCGGTAGGTCCTTTCATTCTCCCTACTCCTCGCCCAAGCTTTCTTACTTCTTTCTCCAATATCCTTGGGATTCACCGACAATATGCTTCCATATTTGTAAAAGATCACATGGTGGAATTAATGAAATTGGCAACCTCTTTCTTGGCCTATGACAGCAAAGGTATTTTGAAATTTACCTTTCCTATTAAGCATGCACTTACCTTTTGCCTCATTGGTCGTTTCCTTATTTCCACTGGTACTCCACATGTTCCCATACAAATTTGTGAATTGATTCGTTTCCTTACTAAGGGCCATAACTTGATTTCCATGGTACTAGCTGAAACCCTAAATAGTTTGGATAAAATCCATGAGGACCCGAAAGTTCCCTTAGGAGGTAGCCCCATTTTGCTGCAGATGTGGCTACTTGAGAGACTGAAATTTCTGTCACCAACTGTCATTACACCCTACAAGCCCTAGCATTACTGTCTCCACCATTAAACTACTTGGACAATTTTCTTTGAGGGATTGGTTAGGTTACTTCTAAACCCTTTTATAGAGGAATATCAAGTGGTTTGTCTTCATATGGGGCTACAGTGAACAGGTACTTCTGTGCACTTCTAGATGTGCCATGGTAAGACTCATAGGATTAAGGTCTACTTCTTTTTATTGGCCATTAAGGGTTCATCGTCAGATGGGTGCCATGCAAACCATACCCACTTCCTTGAAAGGTGACTATCCTGTAGTGCTTGCGAGTCTTTCTGTGGTGACTTGAGCAAGGGATTGATGGCCTAGCAAACTAACACTAACCCAAGTTACGAATACTGATGGTTCATATATGATGAGCCCTGAGTACAAAGAATGGTTGAAAAACAATTTGGGCGAAAGAGAGACTATTCGAAGAGAAAAGATTTTTGGGCTTATTAAAGACAACAAACTTGGACCTTACAGAGAGGATATTATGGAAGCAGTGACAGCAGCTCATGAACACGACTTAAAGAACAAGAGAAGACTCGAAAGGGAGAAGAAGAAAGCTGAGAATCGGGCTGCAAAGCATCCCAAGAAAAATTGAAGACTCATAAAATAGGATATTTATGGCATATTTATGGTTCCTTTATTTAATATCAATAAATTGATATGAGTTTTGAATGAATTGCCAATAATAAATCAAATTTGGGATTTTATTTTATGTTTAGACTGCACCCAAAGTAACTTTATGGTTGTCTACATATCTCCATGATTTTTTTTTTTTTTAATGGAGAATCAGGTCTTACGTAGTTCTTATGCCTTAACTTTTGCCTAAGCTGCCCTAACAGGTTTTCAACCTAGCAGGCCTCATACATAGTATTTCTTCAATTGATCCAAATTAGTTAGACGAGTGAACTCAATTCCATCTAAATCCATGAGGCGAACAGCCCCTGCTGGCAATATCTCTTTGATAATGTATGGTCCACCCCAACTTGGCTTAAATTTTCCCCACGGATCAAACGCTGGAGCTCTGATTTCTTTCAACACTACATCTCCTTTCTTTAGACCCCGATCTTTGACATGCTTGTTGAATGCCCTAGCAACTCTTCGCTGATACCCCTGCACATGATACAACACCCTTAATTGCCTTTCATAAAGTAAAGCTAACTCATCATAATGGCTTTTGAGCCAGTCCATTTTTGTTATTTGACTCTCCATGGCAACCCCTAGCGAAGGAACTTCTAGTTCAACTGGTAACACAACTTCCATTTCGTAGACTAAAGAGTAAGGGGTAGCTCTTATTGACGACTTTACTGACGTTCTGTAACCCCATAAAGCCAATAGTAACTTCTCATGCCAGTCGATGTACGTGTCTACAGTCTTCTGTAGTATCTTCTTAATATTCTTATTAGCTACTTCTACTGCGCCATTAGTCTAAGGATGGTATGGTGATGACAGATGGTGAACTAATGTTGTACCTTTGCAAGAGCTCATGTTGTACCTTTGCAAGAGCTCATGAGTTTCTTTCTAAAAGTGCTATCCATTGTCTGAGATGACTTTATATGGTACCCCATATCGGTAGATAATGTTGTGCATATGAACTGCGCTACCTTCTTGGCATTTAAGGTCTTGAAAGACACTGCCTCCACCCATTTAGTAAAATAATTGATGGCAACCAAGATGTATTCATGCCCATTTGATGCCTTTGGCTTGATTTGTTCGATGATATCTATCCCCCATACTGCGAACGGCTATGGCAACGACGTACTTGTTAAGGGCATAGAAGGTAAATGTTGTCCACTAGCGAACAGTTGGCAGTTATGACACTTCTTAACATATGCATGGCAATTTCTTTCCATGGTAGGCCAATAATAGCCTAGCCTCATGATTTTCTTAGCCAACATATAGCCATTCATATGTAGAGCCCCTGTTTCTTCATGGATTTCTTTGATTAGACGCTCGGCTTCTTCTTTGATGACACACAATAGGTGGATCCCTTCATATGATCTCCGGTATAGCTTTCCTTTGCAAAGTACATAGTGACTCGCCAACTGTCTTAAGGTCTTTCTATCAATACGAGATGCTCCGTTTGGGTATTCTTTTTCTTCAATGAGCCTCTTTATATCATAGAACCATGGATTGCCATTATTCACTTCCCCTTCTCAGATTGCGCAACAGTATACAGTTTTATATCGGCATTCTATCACCAATGGCTTCATATTCCTTTATTCAAGTATCTCCACCATGGATGCTAGGGTTGCCAAGGCCTCGGTGACCTGATTTTTGTTTCTTAACAGGTAATTGAACTCTATCTCTGAGAACTCCTTGGTTAGGGTTTCTAGATAGGCATGGTATGGCAGCAGCTTCTCGTCCCAAGTCTTCTATTCCCCTTTTATCTGACAAATGATTAGCGTCGAGTCTCTGTAGACCTCCAACTCTTTAATCCCCAATTCCAATGCAACTTCTAATGCAAGGATGCAGGCTTCATACTCGACAATGTTATTGGTAGCTTCAAAGCCCAACTTGACTGCCAATGGTGTGAATACTTCTTCAGGTGAAACCAACAGAACTCCTATCCCATAACCTTTTTTATTAGCAGCCCTATCGAAGTATACTTTGCAAGTTTTCTTTCCAATTTCTAGCACGTCCTCATCTAGGAATTGATCACTGAACAGAGCAGATAATGAACATGACAGTTGGCTAAGTAATCTACGATGATGCTTCCCTTGATAGACTTCTGAGTTACATACTTGATGTCAAATTCATTGAGAAGAATTGACCATCGAGTGGTTCTATATGACAATACTGGTCTCTTTATTAGGTACTTCAATGGATCCATGTGACTTATCAAGGACACTTCGAAGGACATAATGTAGTGACGGAGTTTCTGTGTCGCCCATACTAGTGCCACACAAGCCTTCATTTTCTTGCTTAAGTAATAAATAGCATTTTCCTTTATTGACCCTTCGAGGTATTGATCTAGCATAGCTCTCGTCGCCGTTTCGGTGACCGTTAAGTATAAAAAAAGTGGTGCGCCTTGTCGTGGGGGAACTAAGATTGAGGGATTGCTCAAATATCTTTTAATGGTCTCAAAGGCCTCTTGACATTCTTCGTTCCATACTTTCGGCACACCTTTCTTAAGTAATTTGAAGATTGGTTCGTAAACCATGGTCAAGTTGGCAATGAATCAACTTATGTACTGAACTCTTCCCAGAAAACCCCGAATCTGTTTCTCGGTGCTAGGTAGTTCCATCTCCACAATAGCTTTTATCTTCCCTTGGTCCACTTCAATCCCTCTTTAAGTAATCATAAACCCTAATAGTTTACCTGTGGTGACACTAAAAGCGCACTTTTGAGGGTTTAAACGGAGGTTGTATTTCTTTGCTCGCTCCAGGAATTTCTCTAGCGCCTTGAAATGCCCTTCCCTATCCATGGACTTCACGATCATATCATCGACATAAACCTCAACCTCCTTATAGATTATATCATGCAATAAGGTCATGGCTGCGTTTTGGTAAGTAGTCTTAGCGTTTCTTAAGCCAAAAGGCATTACATTGGAATAGTACATTCCCTATTGTGTGATAAAAGCTATTTCTCCATATCCTGAGTCGCCATTTTTACTGATTATACCCAAAGAATCCATCCATAAAGGAAAGAAGTGCATGTCCCACTGTACTGTTCACTAACATGTCGATATGGGGCAAAGGAAAGTCATCCTTAGGGCTCGCATCGTTGAGATCCCTTATTTCGACACACATCCTCACTTTCCCATCTTTTTTAGGCATGGGTACTATATTTGACAACTACTCAGGGTACTCCACAACTTTGAGAAATCCCGCGTCTATTTGCTTAGTTACCTCTTCTTTTACTTTTAGAACCCATTCTGGTTTTAATCTTCTGAGTTTCTGCTTTACCAGCTTCTTTAGGGAATTAATAGGGATATAGTATTGCACAATATCAAGGTCAATGCTAGGCATGTCTTCATAAGACCATGCAAAAGCCATAATGTTGGCTTTTAGGATAGAGATCATCTTTTCTTTTTCAATAGGGGAGAGGGTTTTCCCAATTTTAACTTTTCTTGGCAATTCATTTGTCCCTAAGTTGATTGATTCCAATTCATTCATTTTAGGTTTGGTGGCACCCCTTTTCCTTTGCTCAACGAGCTCCGGGGGGACATCATTCGTAGGATCTATATCCATGCCATAGATATCCATAGAAGACAGAAAGGAGACACTGCATATATATAGAGAGAGAAACATACTTTATTAACTAGGGATAACAAGAACGACACACAAAGAAAGAAAGCAAAACAATCTGTATCACCACTATGACTCCACAAAGTGAGTTAAGTAGATATATCTTATTGAATTAGGGAAATATTATTAAACTAGGACACCTATTAGTTGCTATCAGGTAGGCCAAGGTCTTCTTCTTCATGGATTTCCACAATAACACCACTTTCAAGGTACCAATTAAGGAGTGGCATGGTAGCATGGCTAATGGACAAACCCTGAAGCTTTTTAATGGTCGAATCTCCCAAAGTAAGGATCATATCTTGGAACATTTCAGTTATAGCCCCTGCATCTAGGTTCTCTACCTAGTCCTCCTCTTTCTTTTCCCAGAACTCATCATTGATGGCTTCATAATCCACCATTTCAGTTGTGATTGGATACCACTCGGTGAAGAATATTTCTATTGTGACTTTAATAATACTCCAAAGTACAGGATGTCGCGAAGTAATAAATTCTTGATGAGTCCGAGGTCGAACCACAGGGAAGGGAAATAATTATCAAAGATGATTGAGAAAAGATTTTAGAAATTTAGTTACTTGATTGTAGAAAATTAGTTTGATTGAAAACAATAATTTAAAAACACTGAGGTTCAGAGGTCCACTCACAACAAGTATTAGATATTACGACTCAATTTTATAACTCAACTGAGATTTATACGAAGGATGATCCCAATCGGATGATTCAACAATTAATTTTATTCAAAAAAATTCTAAAAATATGGATTTATAAGGTTGATTGATTTATTGCATGAGAAAACTAGTAATTTAATTCACAAGGAATTCTAAGCATTCACCATACCTGGAGTTAACGATAAATCAAAGAATTATATAGAATAAATACTTTGCAAAATAATCAAAATCAATCAAAACTATAAAACCTTACATTAAATCCATGAAAGAGTCATTAAACAAATACCAAACAATTATTGTGTCTTCACTCCTAGCCTTAGCAAAAAGTTTAGCTACTCATGATAATTAAAAACTAGAAAACTCAAGAGAGGTAGAAGAAGAAAAACAAGAGAGAGATGGAAATAGAAGAGAAGAGGAGAAGTAATATATATAGATGCAGCCCCCTTTTCCTTTCCATGTGCTCCTAGGGTTTCCAAGAGAAAGAGGAGAAAAATTAGGAAACAAATTGGGAATCCTGTTTTTTTTCTAGCAGGGCTAACTTATAACCCGTTTCTGACCTACTAAACGTTGAAATCATAAAATATTCATGAAATACAATAGTGTAGGACTTCAAATCAGCTTTCTAGGGACACCAATTTTTATCAATTGGACTTCAAAGTCAAAAGTTATGGCCAAAATACAGTAACTGCTCCAAACTTCCTTTTTAATCTTCTTTCCAACTTTGGGGTTGCCAATTTCTTTGCTAAAATCTTCTAAAATTAATGCACTTCAACCTGGCAAAGCTTCCATATATTTCCAAATAAATAAAGAATGCTTGACTATAGGAAATTGGCTTCCTACAAAAATAAAACACACATTAATACACCACTTTAAGTATAAGAGCATGTATCAAGAAAGCTCATGTATAATGTGTAAAATGCGGAATTAAGTGCCAAATAAATATGATAATGCCTACTAAAAGTATAACATTAATGCAATTTTAAGCTATTATCACACCCCCCAACTAGCATATTGCTAGTCCCTAGCAATCAAAGCAACTGAAATAGTTTTCTTCAAAAGAAAAACTCAAAGCATGGCTACCAATTTCATCACCTTAGCAAAAGAATCACTTAAAATTCAAGACACTAGCAACTATGTAAAGCATCCCAATGAATTCAAAAACTCATTGTGTGTGAAATATTTAGCCAACACAAACATAAACTCAATTTCAAGGTAAAGCACAACCCAAATCTCTATCTGAAATATGCTTCAACTCAAATCTCACAAGGATTACACTCAACAAAATAATGCACTATGAATTGGGTAAAACTCTCGAGTATATGTGAGTAGAATAATGTAGAACAAAAACAAGAATCTCACGTATAAAATATATGAAAAATGCTATCACAAGAAAGAATCATAAGGTCTCATGAAAGGAATGCCAAATACTAAGAATGTACACCACACATTGCATTATAGCTCAGTCATGTCAATATCCAAACTATACTATCCTCGAAATCAAATGGGACTTTTAATAGGATGTAATGTTGGGATAAAAGAAGGAATTGAAACAAAAAGGTTATGGTGATAATAAAAAGTGTATCTGAGAATGATAGAAAGAACAAACTCACTTGGAACAATTTTTATTCAACTTATTATTCCAAACTTTGGAAATCAAACACATTTTTTTTTTCACTTCTCAATACTTCACCAACAAAGCTTTCTCTTTCTTTTTTCTCATTTTCTTCTTCTTCTTCTTCTTCTTTTTTTTTAATATATATATATTTTTTTCACATTTTTTCACCAATCCACCTTACTGAATATTGATAATATCCATTCTCAAAACACTTTAGGAAAAAGGTTGTGAAAGAAAAGCTAATCAAAAGGCTCAACGAGCTAACTAGTGGTAATGTATCACAAAGAAAAGAAATTAAAGGCTCAAAGAAATCAAAGATGGCCTAAAATCATCTCTCAAAGAATGGTATAATTCTTTAATATCCATGACTTAAAAAAAAAACAAGTGTGGTATAAAAATAATATATTCTCAGCATTCAACCAAAAAGAAGAAATAATGATACTAAACAATGAAATTTGAGCGCTTCCAAAAATCAAGGTAAGATTAAATATAATAACCCTCTAAAAAAAAATTAATGGCCCAAATACTCGCAAGGGCTAAAAGTCTCCACATTTTTATTCATCAAGATCTCCAAAATCATCTTTACCCTTCAATCAAGAGTCATATTCATGCAGCTAAAGTGCAAGTGCAATGTAATCCGAGTATGAAATTCAATGGAAAATTTTAAATAGGAGTAGCATAATGAACTTCAAACTAGATAATCATGCTAAGGCAACAAAATTTTTAAGCCAAAAATTTGTAAACCACTGAATATTTTTTTTTCTTTTGAAAAATAACATAAGCTAACTAAGACCAAAATAAACTAACACAACACCAAATTCCCTCCCCCCAACCTAAAACATATATTGTCCTCAATGTAAACAAAGAAAAACAAAGTAGTAAAGATCATGAAGAGTAGCTTGAGGTGCGAACCAAAAATAAAACAAACTCTAATACTTGCAAAATGGGTTAGACACAAAAAACACAAAAACAAATAATAATAATAATAATAAAAAGAAAACAAATTAACTAACTAACTACAACACATACACTAATATGAACTAACTTATTAAGGGTTTGGTAAATCCTAGTAGACAAGATCCACCAAATCAATTGATTCATCCTCAAGTGAAAAATTCTCAAGAAATGGTTTAAGATGTTGTCCATTAACTTTAAAAACATTACCATTCTTGGGATTTTCAATCTCAATAGCTCGATGAGAAAAACCAGTTTTAACCATAAATGGTCCTGTCCAACGGGACCTTAGCTTACTTGGAAACAATTGCAACCTAGAATTATACAAAAGAACTTTTTGAGATGGTTCAATAGATTTCCTCAAAATATTTTTCTCATGAAAAACTTTCATTCGTTCTTTGTAAATTCTAGAATTGTCATAAGCATCTCACCGAATTTCTTCCAACTCATTTAATTGCAATTTCCTTAAAGAACTAGTCTTGTCTAGACCAAAATTAAATTGCCTGATGGCCCAATATGATTTATGCTCCAATTCAACAGGTAAGTGACAAGCTTTTCCATAAACAAGTTGATAAGGAGACATACTAATTGGGGTTTTATAAGCAGTACGATATGCCCAAAGTGCATCGGTTAGCTTCAAAGACCAATCTTTGCGAGTCGGGTTAACTATCTTTTCTAAAATTTGTTTAATCTCCCGATTAGCAAGTTCAGCTTGTCCATTTGTTTATGGGTGATAAGGAGTTGCAACCTTATGAGTTATACCATATTTCTTCATCAGGGCCTCAAAAGGCCGGTTGCAAAAATGCAATCTTTCATCACTTATAATGGCACGAGGAATTCTAAACCTTGACAAAACACTGTCTTTCAAAAATTTCAAAACAATTTTATGATCATTGGTTTTACAAGAAATAGCCTCAACCCATTTGGAGACATAATCAACAGCTACAAGAATGTAAAGATTTCCAAAAGAAGATGGGAATGGACCCATGAAATCAATGCCCCCACAATCAAATATCTCAATAATTAAAATAGGGTTCAAAGGCATCATATTCTGACAAGTAATTCCTCCTAACTTTTGACAAGGCTCACATGCTTTACAAAAATTATGAGTGTCCTCAAAAAGGGTAGGCCAATAAAATCCACACTGCAAAATTTTTGCAGCAGTTTTCCTTGAAGAAAAATGGCCACCACATGCTTCAAAATGGCAAAAGGAGATGACACTAAATATTTCATTATCATGGACACATCTCCTAATAATTTGATCAGGACAGTACTTAAACAAATATGGATCATCATAAAAGAAATTGCATACCTCAACCAAAAATCTTTTATTATCCCGTGCATTCTAATGAGATGGAATTTTGCCTGTAACAAGAAAATTAACAATATCAGCATACCAAGGCAAAGTAGAAATAGCAAAAAGTTGCTCATCAGGGAAAGAATCCTTGATTGGCATAATATCCATAGAAGAATCAAAAGTAAGTCGAGATAAATGGTCTACCACCACATTTTCTACTCCCTTTTTATCTTTGATGGTGATATTGAATTGTTGGAGTAAAAGGATCCATCTAATCAATCACGGCTTAGCATCCTTCTTGGCGAGAAGATATTGCATGGTCAGTGAAAACAACAATAGGAGAACCTATAATATATGCATGAAATTTATCTAGGGCAAATACCACTGCAAGCAATTCCTTTTTAGTTGTGGAATAATTCATTTGAGCACTATTTAAAGTTCTACTTGCATAATAAATGATAGAAGGTTTATTATCCTTATGTTGCCCCAAAACAGCCCTAATTGCATAATAACTAACATCACACATTATTTCAAAAGGTAGATTCCAATTAGGTTATTGCATAATAGGTGCAGAAGTAAGTATGCCTTTAAGCTTTACAAAAGCTTCTTGACAAACTTCAGTCCATTCAAAAGGAGTATCTTTAGATAGGAGGTTACACAATGGTCTAGATATTGCACTAAAGTTTTTGATAAACCTCCTATAAAATCCAGTATGTCCTAAGAATGATCTAACATCTTTAATATTTTTAGGTGTGGGCAAATTAGAAATTAATTCAATTTTAGCTTTGTTCACTTCTATTCTTTTTGAAGAAACAATGTGACCAAGTACAATCCCTTTTGAAACCATGAAATGGCACTTCTCCCAGTTTAACAAAAGATTCTTCTCTTCACATCAAATCAAGATTGCCTGCAAATTAGATAAACAATCATCAAATGAGTCACTAAAAATAGAAAAATCATCCATAAAAACTTCAAGAAAATTCTCTACCATGTCACTAAAAATACTAACCATGTATTTTTGAAAAGTGGCAGGAGCATTACATAGTCCAAATGGCATCCTTCGAAAAGTAAAAGTACCAGAAGGACATGTAAAGGTACTTTTCTCTTGATCCTCAGGTGCAATTTCAATTTGATAATACCCTGAATATCCATATAAAAAGAAGTAATAGGAATGACCAGCTACTCTTCTAAAATTTGATCCAAAAAAGGTAAAGGGAAGTGATCTTTCCTAGTGACAGAATTAAGCTTCCTATAGTCAATGCACATGCGCCAACCCGTGGTCACACAAGTGGGAATTAATTCATTATTTTCATTTTTGACTACAGTGACTCTAGAATTTTTAGGTACAACTTGAGTAGGACTTACCCACTTACTATCAGCTATGGGATAAATGATCCCCACATCTAACAATTTCAAAACCTCAGTTCTAACTACATCTTTCATTGTAGGGTTTAATCTATGTTGCATCTCCCTAGATGGTTTAGCATTATTCTCCAAATAAATTCTATGAGTGCACACAAGAGGGCTAATTCCCTTTATATTAGCAATGTTCCATTCTATAACACCTTTATGCTTTTTCAAAATTTTCAGCAACTTACCTTCTTGTAAAGAATCAAGTTTAGAAGATATTACCACAAGAAAAGTCTCCTCGGGTCCTAAAAATGCATACTTGAGTTTCACTGGTAAGGGCTTTAATTCCAGCTTAGGCACTTTCTCATTTGATGGCAATAATTTAAGCTCACGGGGTGGTAGCTCTTTAAATTTCGGCCTCCACGCATTCAAGTTTAATTCCTATGTAGAATCCAATAAACAATAAAGATACACAATTTTAGGATTCTCATTAAACTCCAAATCATAAGAATTAACCAAGCAAGCCTCTAAAGGATCAGAAAAACATGACACATTAAATTGTTCTTGAACAAGTGTATCAATTAAGTCAACTTCATGAAAATCATCATCATCCCTAAGTTGTTTGCAAGTATTGAAAATATTCAATTCCAGGGTTATATTTCCAAAAGATAATTTAAGTACACCATTCCTACAATTTATGAAAGCATTGGAAGTTGCAAGGAATGGGCGACCCAGAATCACAGGAATTTGAGAACTAGCATTCAAAATAGGGTGTGTGTCCAAAACAATAAAATCAACAGGAAAGTAAAATTTAACAATTTGGACTAACACATCCTCTACTATTCCCCTAGGTATTTTCACAAAACGGTCCACAAGATGAAGAATTATTTTTGTAGGTTTTAACTCACCTAGACCCAACTGTTCATATACCGAATAAGGTAAAAGATTCACGCTAGCCCCAAGAACAAGTAAAGCTTGCTCTGCTTTAAAATTACCAATAACACATGAAATTGTGGGACTATTTGGATCTTTATACTTAGGAGGAATATTTTTTTGAATAATAGCACTCACCTGCTCAGTTAAAAATGCCTTCTTTTGTACGTTAAGTTTACGCTTAACTGTACATAAATCTTTAAAAAATTTAGCATAAGAAGGAATTTGTTTTATTGCATCCAACAAAGGAATGTTGACTTTCACTTGTTTAAAGATTTCAAGAATATCTGCATTCTGATTCACTTTTTGAGGTCTTTGCAATCTTTGAGGAAAAGGAATGGGAATGGGGCATCTCTCAACTACACTTGACTCGGGCTTATTAAGTTCATTACTACTTTTTGTTTTTTGAAAATTCTTCTTTTTCTTTGTCCTTGGGTAGTGGAATAGTTTTATCAATAACGTTTCCACTACGAAGAGTAGTAACGGACTTAGTATGCTCAAGTTGTGTATCAGATAAATTAGAATCACTAATACTAAATTGACCTTGGGGGTTAAGTTGTAGTTGAGATGGAAATTTACCTTTTTCTTGAATGCTTAATGATGTGGTCAACTTAGTAAGAGTGTTTCTAATATCACCTATGGCTTGAGAAGTCTGATTATTTATGGTGGCTTGACTCTGCATAAATTGTTGCAATGTTTCATCTAAACCCTTCTTAGAAAGAGGATTATAAAGAACAAAATTAGAATGGCTTTGAGGCAGTAGTGCAACATTATCATTCCTCCAACTAAAATTTGGATGATTCCTCCACCCTGGATTATAAGTTTCAGAATAGGGTAAAGAAAAAGGCTTTTTATTTATATTTATAGCATTTGCTTGATCATGCAACACCTCTTTAAAAGCAGGAATAGTTGGCAATCATTTGTAGAGTGTCCCACGGTCTCACAAATCTACAAACATCATTCAATTTAGGCACAGACATAACTTCATTAACTTTCCTTAATTCCATGGCTTCTAATTTCCTAGCCAAAATAGCTACCCTAGCATTTAAGTCATTATCCTCCCTAAGATGGTACTTACCGCCCCCAGATGGGTTAGTAGAAGGCTTGGACCTATCTAAAGTGTCAGTTGTATCCCAAGATTAGGCATTTTCAGCTAACATATCAAAATAATCAAAAGCCTTATCAAGGTCCTTATTCATAAATTCACCATTGCACATCATCTCTACAAATTGGCGCATTTTAGGAGTTAAACTTTGATAGAAAAAACTAATGATACGCTAAGTTTCATAGCCATGATGTGGGCAAGAATTTAATAAATCCTTAAAACGTTCCCAACATTGGTAAAAAGTCTCATTATCTTTTTGTGAAAAATTCATTATTTTCCTTTTGAGAGCATTAGTCCTATGAAATGGGAAGTGCTTTTTCAAAAATTTAGTTTGCATCTCTTGCCATGTGCCAATGGATCTAGTTCTTAAAGCACTAAGCCAATTTTTCGCCTTATCCTTGAGAGAAAAGGGAAATCATTTCAATTTAATGGTCTCTTCACTACAAGTTTGGTCATGGAAGGTTACACAAACCTCATCAAATTCCTTAAGGTGCAAATATGGGTTTTCAGATTTTAAACCATGGAATTTAGGTAGCAACGGAATCATGCCAGGCTTAAATTTGAAATTATTAGCATTCAGAGGAAAAATGATGCAAGATGGTGCACTACTCCTAGTAGGCTACAAATAATCTCTAAGAGTCCTTTTGTCATCCCTATCAATATTCTCAATTTGTTCCTCATCATCAGACATGGTGTTAAATGTATGATTGTGTCCAAGAGAATCAATTAAATTGCCACACAAATTTTCAGACTCAACTCTAACCAAACAATGAGTATGATCACGATGCCAAATTTGCATAAAAAATAATAAATAAATAAATAAAAAGTTATGGGAAGAGTTTACCGAATTTGTGAAGAGATTCTCAAGATACAACAAACCTCCACCAAAAACAATGAGCTGCTATCTATCCACGCCATTCCTCGGCAACGGCGTCAAAAACTTGCTGCGACTTTAATAATGCTCCTAAGTGCAGGATGTCGCGAAGTAATAAATTCTCGGTGAGTCTGAGGTCAAACCACAGGAAAGGGGAATAATTAGCAGAGATGATTGAGAAAAGATTTTAGAAATTTAGTTGTTTGATTGCAGAAAATTAGTTTGATTGAAAAAAATAATTTAAAAACACTAAGGTTTAGAGGTCCACTCACAACAAGTATTAGATATTTGCTAACGACACAATTTTATAACTCAACTAAGATTCATACGAAGGATGATCCCAGTTGGATGATTTAACAATTAATTTTATTCAAAACAATTCTAAAAATATGGATTCATAAGGTTGATTGATTTATTGCATGAGAAAACTAGTAATTTAATTCGCAGGGAATTCTAAGCATTCGTTGTACCCGGAGTTAACGATAAATCAAAGAATTATACAAAATAAATACTTTGAAAAATAATCAAAATCAATCAAAACTATAAAAACTTACATTAAATCCATGAAAGAGTCATTAAACAAATACCAAACAATTGTTGTGGCTTCATTCCTAGCCTTAGCAAAAAGTTTAGCTACTCATGATAATTAAAAACTAGAAAACTCAAGAGAGGTAGAAGAAAAAAAACAATAGAGAGATGGAAGTAGAAGAAAAGAGGAGAAGTAATATATATAGGTGTAGCCCCCTTTTCCTTTCCATGTGCTCTTAAGGTTTCCAAGAGAAAGAGGAGAAAAATTAAGAAACAAATTGGGAATCTCATTTTTTTCCAGCAAGGCTAACTTTTAACCAGTTTTTGACCTACTAAACGTTGAAATCATGAAATATTTGTGAAATACAATATTGTAGGGCTTCCAATCAGCTTTCCAGGGACACCAATTTCGCTTGAATTGGACTTCGGAGTCAAAAGTTATGGCCAAAATATGGTAACTGCTCCAAACTTCCTTTTTAATCTTCTTTCCAACTTTTGGGTTGCCAATTTCTTTGCTAAAATCTTCTAAAATTAATGAACTTCAACCTTGCAAAGCTTCCATATATTTCCAAATAAATAAAGAATGCTTGACTATAGGAAATTGGCTTCCTACAAAAATAAAACACACATTAATACACCACTTTAAGTATAAGAGTATGTATCAAGAAAGCTCATGTATAATGTGTAAAATGCGGAATTAAGTGCCAAATAAATGTGATAATGACTACTAAAAGTATAACATTAATGCAATTTTAAGCTATTATCAATTTCAAATCCTAGAACTCTGGTCTTGGTAGCTTGGTGAAAAGTGGCTTTTGGAAACCAGCAATATAGAAAATCATCTCCTTCTTTGACGAAGTAACCATTCAAAGTGGGCTGATATGGTGAGATCCTTAGGTCTGGAACCCTTCCCTCAGCTTTGGCTCTTACTTTCTCTTTATTCTTTTTCAGTATTTACACACAGTCATTTCTAGAGGGCTCATATGCTAGCCCAAAGGTGTATAAGGTGACACGGCTCTGAATAGACCTAGGAATCTCTTGTTGGCGATGCCCTAGACCCATGCCTAAAAAGAAACTCATTCTCCTCATGATCTCACCAACGTGCAAATTGCCATGGGGGCAAAAGTCCAAGGGTATTAGTTCACCCTTTTTGAGCTCTTTCTCAATGCATTGGACATAGTTAAACCCAGATAATGGCATGGCTATCGATTCAGGTTGTATCTCACATATGGGCACCCCTGCTAGTTTCAAATCATACTCTCCTTGAAGTGTCACTATAGCCCCTTCATAAGGAAACTTCACCTTTTAATGGAGCGAAGATGGCACAGCCCCAGCAGGATGGATCCAAAGTCTTCCCAACAATAGATTAAAGCACAACGGCACATCTAACACTTGAAATTCCATCCTAAATTCAGTGGGTCCCATGATTAGAGGCAAAGTAACCACCCCTATCACAATTTAAAGCACAACAACGAGTATTGTCATAAGCTCTCACAATTTGCCTGGATGGCGTGAAATCGATGGGTCCCAAACCCAAGATAATGGCAGTTCTGAGAGGACATACATTCAATGCTGACCCATTATCAATAAAGATGGTGGGAACCCTCTTTCCTATGTTGTCAATGGTCACATAGAGAGCTTGAGAATGGCTTGACCCACTTTTTGGTAGGTCTACATCAGTGAACATAATGGTTGAGTTCTTAGGGGTTGGATTTACCAAATATACCAATCCCTCGGGAGATATATCAACAGGCACCTATATTTGATTTAGCAGCTTCAGCACGGTCTGTCTGTGCTTATGTGAGGCCATGAGCAAGCCCTAAATAGTGATGTTGGCATTAGTCTTCTTCAGCTGCTTAAGTGTTAGGATTATGCCTTAGAGCCAATCATAGAGATGATTGTTTAGGGATTAGGAACAATCAATTGATTTCATTTATGCATGTCACATTTATTATTGATTTAGTAAAAGGGCTTATTCTATTATGTTTATATGCATCATTTATATTTACATAATATGTCTATGGAGTTAGAGTTGAGAATATGGAAATACAAAGTATTGTAATTTTGTGACTGTAAATATATCTCTATACTAAACTCCTAAATCATTCCTAATTGAAGGTTCACTATGATGGACAGTAATGAACCATAGGACTAGCACTTATTAGGTTGACTCTATAGGAGGATAGCTAGTCTCAAGCTATTTGTGTGTAGACACTACAACCAACAAGTGGGTGCCTATTATAAGAATAGGTACACTGAATGTGACCAAAGATATGAGATAAACTAAATAGAGTTTTAACCTGCCTGTCAATCAGTTTCTCATTATTATAGTGGTACAAGTAATCCTTAGACCTGAGACACCATGGTTGCCTTATACATATAGCTTTAGAAGTTTGATAACACTAAGTGCAGATCTTTATAGGGGTCTGTAAAGGTGTTCATTGGCCCTACTGCTATGTGTGTGAAGGCATGTGAGTGATCAACAAAGAATCCATCACTCTTAGGAAAAAGGGAGTGAATGTTTTATATAGCATTTATTGAATACAACTCATTAAATCCATGGGCCCATGATAGAATGAATATGGAAAGGAGTTTCCATAAGTTCATCATTGAGTTGATATTAATGAATGAGTATAAAGTAATTGAACTAGGGACTTAACAGACTTCCATATCCTATTAGTTCAATTGGAGACATTGTGTTAATGGAAGGATGTAATTGTAACCTATAAACTATAACAGGAGGGTTCTTTGTAAATGAATATTCACCTCATTAACGACCACATCATGAGCCATCTACTAGGTGTTACTCATGGTTAGTAGAAGCCCTAATTGATATAAGAGAGTTATAATCAATTAGGGAATTGGAAGGAGTTCCAATTAGACCCTCTAATGGAAAGAGTTCCATTGTGCACACCTCGTGCTATCCCTACTACTTGATGATGTGAACCCAATGGGTCATACACAGATCATGCTAAGAGAGCTTGAATGTCTATGAGAGAAAGGGCATAAGTGAATAAAAGAATTGTTCTTAAGGGGCAAGGTTGTATAAGATACAAATTAGAGGGGTTATTGTGCAATTAAGAGTAATTACACAAAACCCATTAGGGTTAGAAGGCACCCCTTGGCCGGCCCTAGTTGGAGGCTATTTAAACCCTTTTATGATGTGATGACATCATCACTTGAAGCACTCTTGGAGGTTCCCAAGTGTTGGCCAAAAATTTCAGCTCTATCTCTCTCCCTCTCTCTCTCTTCTTCTACTCTAGCATCAACAAAGAAAAGAGGGAAAGGACTTCAAGTTCAAGCTAGGTGTGGATACCGTTGGAGATAGTACACTTGGACTGCTCATTCATTGCTGCTCGGAGTTCAAGCTTGGAGCAAAAAGGAGAAGACAAAGCTTAGAGCATAAAGGAGAAGACTTTGTTCAACTGTAAGTAATTCTACCCTCTTCTAGTTAGGGTCTTGTTTTGTATTAAGCATAATTGGATTCATGGGATTGGGAATCATAGGAAAATTTTTATTCCGCCTTTGTATGTTTTCCTCTCTAGTTCGATTCCCAACATTAAGCATATCATCCTTTTCTTCTAGAACATCGGGACACCTTTGCCCCTCCAAATCTCCCAACGGATTCTTGGATTCTAAGTGTGGAGGTTTGAAGTGACAGCCCCCTCTAGTTATATGGTCCAATTCATCATCGCTAGCCTATATATCATGGACTTCCTCGGAGTCATTCATTAGGTCATCCCATTCTATCATATCAATATTCTCTATTTCCATTGGCAAATCATCCCAACCTGTAAGAACTATCGGCTCATCTGTCAACGGATTTGGACTTGAGTACAGCACATAGTAATCAAATTTCCCCGATGATTGACCTAATAGGCCAACTTAAGGATCTTCCGCTTCATATCTTTCTTTTAGCTCTTGTTGGATAGAATTTCTTGGCAACAACAAAACCTTTTGGTCAATGAGATCTTGAATGATTTTCTTTAGCATAGGAGAAGCTATTGTGTCATGGCCAGGTGCTTAATGGTATTGGCAATATTGGTGAGGGGTCGAAGCCTTGGTCTTGGTGGGAGTGGCATTATGAGACTTTTGTTGTGGCAAAGGGTGAAAAGTCGGGTTAAGGTTATAGGGAGTGGGGTGTATTGTCTTATGGGTTGGCGAGGGCGAGATGATTCAACTCCGATGGCATTTGTGTTGTTAGGTGGGGGTGTGTTGTTGTGAGATGGGAGAGGATTATGGGTGACATTTAGGCGGCTTGGTGGTAAAATGATTTTCTTGTCGCTGAGGTCTTGGACTTGGTGGCAGAGGCGAATGTAACAATTGGTGGTATGGCCTTTGGATTGGTGGAACTTGCAGTACTCACTCTCATTGTAGTTCTTGGGTAAGGGATTAGGTAAAGGCCTTGGGTCAAATGGTTTCAATAGGTCACGGCTCATGAGCTTTTTAAGGACTCTTTCAAGTGGCATGTATAGCTCAGTGAATTGGCAAGGTGGGCTGACATTATTAAAGGAGATGGGTTGAATAGGTTGGGTTATGGCATTAACCTCAATGTTGTTCTTCCCAGCAAAGTTTGTCTTACGACTCCTCACTTCCTCAGTTTTGATCGTCCCATCGTTGATAGCATCTTCAACCTGCATGCTGACCCCAATAAGAGCTTTGAAATTCGGGAAATAGTGGGCGAATAAGTGCTTGTGATACACGGGTAGCACGTTCTTAACCACCAACTAAATTTGGTCATCCTCATTCGGCTAATCCATCATTTTTGAAGCCTTTCGTCTCCACCTTGTAATGTAAGTGGAGAAAGTTTCGTGAGCCCCTTGCTTTGTAGTTTCCAAATCTCTCCGAGTAACATATACCTCTGTATTGTACTTGTAGTGCTCTGAGAACTTATTGCATATGTCTTCCTAAGTCCTAGTCCTATTATCATTCAATGCTAAGAACCATTTCAAAGCAGAAGTTGCCAAGGTTTCATGGAACTTTTAGGCTAAAAGCTTGTGAATGGCCCCTCGAGGGTGCATAGCCCGCACATGCATCTTCAAATGAGTCTTAGGGCAACCCGTCCCATCAAATTTCTCCAATTTTGGCATCTTGAATTGCAACGAAATACGAACCGTTGGAAACAGAGATAAAGTCCGCACATCAACCATGTCATCAACCCTACGAATCCCTTTTATAGTTCTCTCTAATGCTTCTACCTTAGTAGCCAATACAGAATCACTGTTAGCACCCTTCCCTTTGGTTTCCCCTTCTAGATTGATGACCATAGGCTTCGAGCTACTTTTCCCCCATGTTTTAGTGTTCTCATTAGATTGAGGTCCCTCTTTGGTGACAGCCCCATGAGGTATGCCCAAGGAATGGGCCTTAAAGCCGTTTTGTTCAAGATCCGCCATCTTCTGTTGGTTTTCTTGAGCCATTTTCAATGTTGTATCGGATGTCTTGGCGATATGGTCAAGTTTGGTCATAATGGCTTTTAGCCAAGCTTTAAAGTCAAAGTGCCCCTCACTAGCTCGTTCGTCAACCATGTTTATCTGATGGGTAGATTCAACACTCACTAGATGCCCTTATGGATTACGGATCCAAGCTAGCACGTCTATGGATAGAAAAAGTTCAACCTTTAGCCTAAGGACTTGTCCTAGACCTCCATATTTATCTTAATGAATTTGGTCTTTACACCATATTCAATTAATTCATTCTTTTTATCCAATTACCTTGACAAAGGCCATGGACTAAGGGCATGTTTAAAAGAATAGGGTATAGAATCCTTTAATTAGGTTTAATTAATTCCCATGGATTCGCACATCACAAGCATGGCTTAACATCCTACTTTCTTAACTTATTCCTCCTATCCCATAGCCTTAACAAAGGTTAGGGTTCAAAGGTATATGTTAAGGGCATAAAATATAAAGCCTCACACCACAAACATGGCATAGCATCATTACAAACAAATGTGGGTGCATAATGGTGAGACTATAGTGCCCTACTAGGCCCACTACATAAACTAAGAAAGGGTAGGCTAGGGTCCTTCACTTGCTTAAACCAATCCTTATACCTAACCACATATGGCATCAGGGACGCCGCATGGGTCCAGCAGTACCTTAGGAAAGCTTCCTTTGCTGTTGTAGGAACTCTCTCTTGCTCTTGTGAATGACTTAAACCAAGCTTCTTCAAGGCTACAGCAAGAGCTTCAACTCTCCTTTAGCTCTATCTATCTTATTCTCTCTCACAAACTCAGGTTTAATGCATAAAAGTGGCTCTAAGTGACTCACCTTGTGCTGAAGCATAGGGGGGTATTTATAGAGTTTCATTAGGATAAATCAATGGTTAGGATTAAAACCCTAAAAATTAATCAAAGGGTTATTAGAGACTCCCTTGGTGCTTAAGAAACTCAAAAGTTACCAAAAATTATAAGGAAATATGTCCAAAAGAGTCCAACTATATCAAAATTGGTAAGAGTCCGCTTCAGCAAAGAATAAGGAAAGTGGCCTTGGGTGACCAGCCACCTGGGCCCAGGCGTCTAGCCGCCCGGGTCTGGGTGGTTACCTGAGCCCATTTCAGCTTTTCACTTTTTTTGGACTCCCTTTCCTTCTTGGAGCGTTTCAGGGGTCAAATCAACTCTAATTTTGATGAAACAAAAGCCAAAAAGACTGTGTTTCAATGAGGAATACATTTTTGAACATTTTAGGGTGAAAACCACTAACCATGGGTGTATGGTTAGGTTTGACAAAGGCGGTTAACCGCTATGCTCTACCTTTGCAAAGCATAGGTATGCATATAGGATCAAACCAAATGCTTTCCATATCAAAATTAAGCTTTCTAAAACACTTTTAGGGATTAAATAATGACTAATTAAAGTCAATTTGAAAAGAATTCGTTGGTAATTGTGAGTCAATTTGAGCAAACCCAAAGAAGGGTTAATTAACCAACTTGAACCATATCGAGCCATTTTAATCCTAAACTATTGATTCATCAAATTGAACCTAGAAATACTTCATATGCATCAATATGAACTCCAATTGACAATTTAGAGATCATTTCAAGGTCAAATGAAAAGTTTGTGACCTAAAAGACAATTATGCCCCTTAAATCACAAAAGCTCTTATTAACCCTCAAAATCAACTCCAAATTGAACCAAAATTCATATCCATTGTCCTTGTGACCCTAAAAAACTAATGCAAGTGACTAAACTCAAAAACAAAGCAAAAACATGCATGAAATGATGAGCCCTAGTAAGGAGGTGCAAAAATGGGGTGTAACAGTTGCCTTAAATGGTTTTAACCCAGTGATTTTGATGATAACAATACATAATAAGATGTTTAAAGAACTAATAAGCATTTAAGTGGTTAATCAAGATAGGTATCAAGGCCATAAAATGCATCAAAGTATCAAGGATCAAACTGCAAGAAGAAACATAGCTTTCATAGCACAAGTGCAAATGGGAACAGAGTAATTGAACCTATCCATCATTCAAGAATGGTCAAAGCTTGATATCAAGACATTATGTGAGAAATTTAGGAGTTAATTGTAAAGATTAATTTCAATTATTGCTCACATAAGGTTTAAAAGGCTTAGAACTATGCAAACTTGGTAAACATAAAGGCCTAAATTGACTTACCTTGCGCCTACACTTAGTGCACCTACACTTAGTTTCAGCCGGTTGAAAATGCTGTTTTAATAGGCTGAAATTGATCAGCAGGTTAAAAATAGGCCCTCCTAAAAAATCAGCTCTCTGGATTTTTCAAACGACTCTTTGAGCCGACTGAAAGAACTTTGAGATGGCTGAAAGTGGACTTTAAGACGGCTGAAAGTCTTGTCACTTCTTTCTCAGTTTTCACCCACTCTGGATTTTTCAGCAGCCTTCTTCAAATGGCTAAAAGAGAAGTTTCAGACGACTAAAATTTTTTTCAGCCGGTTGAAAGACTCGGGCTGAGTCATAACGGCTAGTTTTATAACAGACTTTTGAAACATTAAATGCCTACTAAACCTCCTTTCCTGGCATTTATTGCTATAGAACAGTCATATTGGACTCCTTGTGCATAAATACAAGCCTTGAACTCATTTATGAGCATTTATTGAGTTACAAACAAGATTATCAATTACAAGTCCTAATTTCTCTTGTGAGCATTCATTAAAATTTAATCAATAGCTGAGTGTGCTTTATATTTTTGTGTATCTACTCTTTTGAGAGAGCTTTCTTGAGCACAAAAACAACTCCAAACATCTTGTATCAAAGGGTTGTGTGAACCCTTACTTTGTAAGCACTTAAGAAGAACACTTGAATTGTAAAGGTTTGCTGTTCCACCTTGAAGGAGAGTAATAGTGGATTAGTGAATCCTCAAGTGAGCTCTTAAGGACGTAGGCGGGAGGCCGAACCTCGTTAACATTGTTTGCATTCTCTTCCTCTTAATCTCTTTATTATTGCTTATTCTTGTATCTATTATTACTTGCAATAATTTGATTTTGAGATTGCAATTAGTTTTTAATTTGACCTATAAGCCTATTCACCCCCATCTAGGATTATTTATTTGGGACAACAGTTTAGAACTTACAGTAGGTCTTTAAGATGATTGATTAGTCTTCGAACGAACAGCAACAAGCAACCCAAATGTCCTGCTTCCATAAATAAATAAGAGAAATTGCAAAACCCACATAGAGTGGGATTCCCCCCTTGGTTGGCCCTAGCGGTGTGACTATATATAACACACTAGCATGTGCTAGTTACACTAACAATACACTCTATTCTCACCTTGGCCAATATTAAGGAAGCCTCTTTCTCTCTCTTCTTCTTCTTCTTCTTCTCCTATTCTAGCAAACCTTAAGGAGAACTAGAAGACAACTTAAAGATTTTTACTTGGTGTGGATATCATGGAGGCAGGACACTTGTGCTACTTATTGCTATTTGTTCGAAGATTAATCAATCGTCTTAAGGACCTACTGTAAGTTCTAAACCCTTTCTTGTAGTTAGGGTTTTAAGTTTTGTACTGAACCACAATCAAATTCATGGGCTTAAAGAATTGAATGAAAATTTTTGTTATTCACTTTGTTCCGCATTCTAGTTTTCTCCACTTCAATTCCTTACACCTTGAGCCTCAGAAAGTCTCCCAAGATCAAGAATCCTCATGCTTGCAAGAGTTTATGTATCCTCTAAGTGATATGGGCCATGAATTGGAAATTCTTGCTTAATTTCAGCAAGATATCTCGGTGGATTGGCATATAGCTGGGATAGAGAGATTGGGTTTACGGTGGCCAAGAATTGGTTCATAGGAGAGCTTTGAAGGATAGTTGGATTATCGGTTGTTTTGGGAAAAGTGATTATCCCATGGTTAATGAGGTCTTGAGTCTCAAGCCTTATCCTTGTACATCAATCATTACTATGCCCTTTGCTTTGGTGGAAATCATAATACTCGTTCTCTTTAGAACGACGGGATAATGGATTGGGTAAGGATGTTGGGTCAAGGGGTTGAAGACCTTTCACCATCAATTTCTCAAAAGCGACACTCATTGGAATGTAAAATTCAATGACTTGGCGAGGCTCTTTCTTAACAATTTGGGCCTTTAAATCTACTCTATTGTATCTCTTAGACTTAGTAGCCCCTGAATTAGACTCGTAATGAATCACAGCCTTAGATTGGGCTTGAGGAACAGTTTGTACAATTTCTAAGATATCGTTCAACTTTTGCATGATTGCATAAAGCATTCCCCTAATGTCTTCCAATGTTTTATTGCCAACTCCAACTATAAGGGTGATAATGGGTTTCGTTCCAATCTTGACATTAAGAAGATACCACGAGTTTAATCCAACCCTCCTTCAAGAACAAATTCCCATTTTTAGGCTATGACTAAAAAATTTTAACAAAATGTCCATAATTACACTAAATTTGATAAGTGCGGTCTTGTTAGGCATACCCTTAGTTAGACATCTCATCCCCAAGGTGTTAGTAGTATGCCCTATAACCAATCATAGAGATGATACTTTAGGGATAATGAACACTTAATTGATTTCATTTATTATTAATTACATTTATTATTATTTAATAAAAGACTTTATTCTATCATGTTTATTCTATTCTTTATATTTACATAATATATCCATGGAGTTAGAGTTGAGAATATGAAATCACAAAGTGTTGTGATTAGGAGACTATATATATATCTCTATACTAAACTCTTGAATCATTCCTAGTTAAAGATTCACTAATGGACAACAATGAACAATAGGACTAGCATATGTTATGTTGGCTCTATAGGAGGATAGCTAGTCTCAAGCTATTTGTGTGGAGACACTAATACTAAACATGTGGGTGTTTGTTAGATGAACAAGAACACTGTATGTGACCATCTCAATTTGAGATAAACTGAATGGAGTTTTACTTGCCTGTTAATCAATTTCTCATATTTACAGTGGTACAAGTAATCCTTAGACCTAAGACACAATGGTTGTCTTATGCATGTAGTTTTAGAAGTTTAATAGCACTAACTATATATTCCATTGGGGGTTTACAAGGTTCATTGGCTCTACTGCTTTATGTGTGAAGGCATATAAGTGATCAACAAGGGATCTATCACACTCAGTAAAAGGGAGAGAATGTCTCATATAGAATTCATCAATATAACTCATGAAAATCCATGGCCATGTTTGGATGACTATGGAAAGGGAGTTTTCAAGTGCATCATATGAGTTGATATTAGAGAATGAGTGTAAAAGTATTAAACTGGGGACTTGACCAACTTCTATGTCCTATTAGTTTAATAAGAGACATTATGTTGATGGAAGGATGTAATTGTTACCTTAATTGTAACTGAAGGTTTCTTTGATTTATCTTCACCTCATTTAGGATCACACCACGAGCCATTACTAGATGTTACTCATGGTTAGTACAAGCCCTAATTGATATAAGCTGGTTATAATCAATTAGAGAATTGGAAGGAGTTCCAATTAGACCCTTAATGGAAAGTATTCCATTGGGCACTCTATGTGCTGATACCTACTACTAGATGTTGTAAACCCAATGTGTTACTGTTGGGAATCGAACAAGAGGGAAAAATAGAAGTGCGGAATATAAAAATTTTTTTCTACGATTCCCAATCCCATGAATCTAACTATGCATAACACAAAATCAAACCCTAACTACAAAGAGGGTTAGAACACTTACAGAATTTTTGTCTTCTCCGTTTTGCTCCAAGCTTCGACTCCGGACAGCGGTGAATGAGCAGCCCAAGTGTGCTGCCTCCAACAGTATCCACACCTAGCTAGAGCTTCAAGCCTTTTCTTTCTTCTTCCTTGTTGTTGCTAGAGGTGGAGAAGAGAGAGAGAGAGAGAAGAGAGCCTCCAAAGGGCTAGACGGCTAGGGTTTATTGTGCAAGCCTCTTATTATACCATGTCACACATAAGTGTGACTTATATAGGCAGCCCACTAAAGGAGGCTGGCCATGGGGAAGAAACCCTAATAGGGTTATGTGTAATTACACTTAATTGCACATTAACCCCTATTATTTGTATCAAATACAAATAGGCCTATAAAGAACTATTCTTTATTCACTAAAACCCTTTCTCTCATAGACTTTGAAGCCCTTCTTGCATGATCAGTGTGTGACCCATTGGGTTCACATCATTAAGTAGTAGGAATAGCACGAGGTGTGCACAATGGAACTCTTTCCATTTAGGGTCTAATTGGAACTCCTTCCAATTCCCTAATTGATTATAACTCACTTATATCAATTAGGGCTTCTACTAACCATGAGTAACACCTAGCATATGGCTCATGGTGTGGTCCTTAATGAGGTGAATAGTCATTTACAAAGAACCCTTCTGTTATAGTTTATAGGTTACAATTGCATCCTTCCTTTAACACAATGTCTCCAATTGAACTAATAGGACATGGAAGTCTGTCAAGTCCCTAGTTCAATTACTTTATACTCATTCATAGATATCAACTCATTGATGAACTCATGAAACTCTTTTCATATTCATCCTACCATGGCCATGGATTTAATGAGTTATATTATGAATGCTATATGAGACATTCTCTCTCTTTTTCTTGAGAGTGATGGATCCCTTGTTGATCACTCACATGCCTTCATACACATAGCAGTAGGGCCAATGAACACCTTTGCAGACCCCTGAATAGGATCTGCACTTAGTGTTATCAAACTTCTAAAGCTACATGCATAAGGCAACTATGGTGTCTCAGGTCTAAGGATTACTTGTACCACTATAACAATGAGAAACTGATTGACAGGCAGGATAAAACTCCATTCAGTTTATCTCATATCTTTGGTCACATTCAGTGTACCTATTCTTATAATAGGCACCCACTTGTTGGTTGTAGTGTCTCCACACAAATAGCTTGAGACTAGCTATCCTCATATAGAGTCAACCTAACAAGTGCTAGTCCTATGGTTCATTACTGTCCATCATAGTGAACCTTCAACTAGGAATGCTTAAGGAGTTTAGTACAGAGATATATCTATAGTCTCAAAATTACAACTCTTTGTAATTCCATATTCTCAACTCTAACTCCATGGACATATTATGTAAATATAAATGATGCATATAAACATAATAGAATAAGCCCTTTTATTAAATCAATAATAAATGTGACATACATAAATGAAATCAAATGATTGTTCCTAATCCCTAAACAATCATCTCTATGATTGGCTCTAGGGCATAATCCTAACAATCTCCCACTTGCACTAAAGCCAATTGACCATGTATCGCATACCTATCTTCTCAAGATGTTGGTCTTAGACATAACCAATTATGTTTTAAAGCTATAGTCAGTAGGTCTACAAAAACTTATGTAGATAATATCTTCTGTAATGTATCTATTACCTCTTCCAATGATTCCTCTAATCACTTGGAATTGTCACTCTATGAGTTTGGACTTTTGATGAGACCGTGATTCCTATACTTAAGCTATAGAGCCATTGTTGTCACAAAACAAGGTGTGGGCAACTCAATGGAAGGAACAACTCTAAGTTCTAAATGAACTTATAGATCCAAACAGTCTCCTAGACAATGCGACAATTAATTCACCCTCAATAATGGAATCCACTGTATCTTTCATACAGTTCTTCCATTAAGTATTTCACCAACTAAAGTGAATATAAAATATACCCCATATGGATTATATCCAAATCCATATACCCATCTACTATGAGTTTACAATTTCCATATACAATCCAATATTCCAAATTTGAATTGATTGATAACTATTTGTAACAATTACAACATAATAGATATCAGGTTCAATACATAGTGTAAAATAAGGCTTCTTAACACTTTAAGAATCTTACTTGTGTTATCCTAGGGCACATGCCCTTGAATAATGAATTCTTATCTGAAGTAAATCAGACCTCCCTTAGAATTCTCCATGTTGAACTCCTTCAACATTTCAACTATGTTTGATGATTTAGAGATACTTAGCAATCTATATGATCTATCTCCATAGATCTTATTGGATGCTTTTGCCAAATCTTTTATGAATTAGTTTTTCTCCAAAAACTAAAACTTTACATTAGATAACATTCATATATCATTCATAATGATTATGATGTCATCCATACTTAGGATAAAGAAAAACGATCGCACTCACACTAACCTTTTATACACTCATGGTCCATCTATACAATGAGAGAAATCAAACAATTTGATTACCTCAACTTTATAGATGTTCTAATTATGAGAACCTTGTAGTCTATTAATAGACTTCTATAACTTACACACTTTTATGGTTTTTCACCATTTGATATAACATCTTTATATCCTTTTTGACATATCTGATATTCAAAATGTGTGTTTATAGATAACAAGATCCAAATGGATTTCAGCATAACTATTATCAAACAAGTTTCTTTATAGACAACTTTTTGCCTATGTTGAAAACATTCTTAAATAGCCAAGCCTTTTAGGTCTCTACCTATCCATATTGGATTTAATGACTCTTAGTCATTTCTCGAGTTGATGTGAAACATCGTCTAGTCATAATCAATAGGATTATCTTGGTGATCTTTATCACCAAAGAACAATTCTTTCACATTTTAATAGAGATACAATATCTCTCTTATGTTAAGAAATATCCAATTTGATCTATGAAAAGATTGTAGTGTAGTTAAGGGTTTTGTCTCAACAGAGACAAGGATTGGATCTTTGTTCGTTTGTGGCTTTATAGACAATTCTATAAATTCTATCTACTTTTGCATCTTTCTTGAATGAACTCTTTCTCAAGAAAATCTAGCAAACATCCTAATGGACAACTTTTGTTCATTAGGGTAATAGAAATACTATCGCAACCACTTTTGGGATATACCACAATTCAACACTTACTTGACCGTATTTCCAGATTGTCTACATTATGTTTCCAGACATACGTAGCACAAGCCCAAGCCTTAACTTCTTTAAGTTGGGTTTCTTCCCATATCATATCTGATATAATTGGGACAAAACTGGAGTGAACCCTAAATTATCAATATGTAGCAATTTTAAGGTATATCCTAGATGGATACATTAGTAAAACTCATCATGGATCAAACCATATCTTAATAGGGTTCAATTCGTTCTCTTAGATTCACCATTGAGCTATGGTATTCTAAGATGAGTCTACTGTAATTGAATGCATGCTCTACATGACTATATACATCACTATGTATTAATCAAATTATAAATGTAACTCTTTCACTTCACCAAGTAAAAGGTGGGTTTGGTCATCTCATAACCAAGTCATAATCGTTACATTTAAATGAGAGTCTCTACATCTCTTGTATTCTCGGAATACGTTGCATTCGCTCTAATTAGTCATTTAAATTCGGAAATCAAATTTCTAGAATGTCTTAAATGACTTAGTTAAGAAATAAGTTCCCAAAATTAATCTAGCAACTCTTGCTCTATTAAAATTTTTAAAGGTAACTTATTATCTACTTAACTTTCTGATTCGATTTAGATTACACTAGAATCCAAAAACCAAGAAGTAGAACTAACCAACAATTTAGTTTAGAGCATGAACCAAAATTTCAAAAGTTTGGTTCTTCTAGGAAGACTGATACTTTATCAAGTTCCCTTTACAATACCTTATGTTTACTACAAAATAATTATATTTCTTTGTCTTTGACTTTTCAAGACTTGCTTTCCTCTATGCTTCCATTTTAAATCACATCTAGCTTCTCAAGCTATTCTATGTGATTAATCATTTTTCAAAAGAATGATTATTAATAAACAACTTTTATTACATCCTAGTCCAGAAGAAGTCCTTTATAAGTACTATACTTTATAGTATTATTTTACTCACCATACAACCTTTGTATGTGATGTAGGACATCAAAGGCATTTGCATTGACTAATTTTGCTTCTGAAGTTCATTAGTCATCAATACTATCATATAGCATGGCAACAAGATGCCAATTGTGCATAGTGTCTTTTTCTTCTTAGGATGTTTTATGGAGGGCCTTTAAGAAAAGGCCTAATAGCATATGAACAATCTTTTGAAATTGAGAACAATTCTCAATTTCCTAAGTCAATCAAAGAAATCGGGTTTAGTCAAACTATCAATATCCTATATATTAGGAAATAGGGGTTTTAAGGTGAGTAATTAGGTAATCTACATAAATAGAGAATTAGATTTCATTTTTATCCATAATGATTGGGTCTTTAATCATATGGTACCTCCCACTATTTTATCAAATTCCATACACCCTCTAATGGAATTCGGGAATCTCATTCCTAATGGGGATTAGGGTCCCACTGTGACCTAGAAGCCTCACATGTTAGTTTCTTGACTTCTAACCCACAATAAGAAGACAACTCTTTGTCTATTGCTTCATAAGCAAGTTCCAATCGTTTTGCCTCTAGGGAACATACACCTCACATGTTAGTTTCTTGGAATACTTCCCTAGTTAAGTTAAGCCCATCATTCACACAGGTATGTTTCGCCAAATATATACCTCACATGTTAGTTTCTTGGTATATACCAGTTTAGGCACCCCATGATATCTCATATGTGATAGTTTCAAGTAATGTCTTTAACATGGGTAGCTCCTACATGTCTGCAGCCAGGTACCCACATTAAGGGACGTTAGATGATCCTATAATGATGGAAGGCAATGAAAAATTCATTCCCCAATGACTTCTCCATTTTCAACTTAATATTAAATAAGAGGGGTTTTAAAGGGTCTCATCAAATTAACATGCATCCTATGTATCAAAATTTAAATATATAAATTATGCTATTTATAATCGTACATCTCATGCTATTATAAATCATACATCGCATGCTATTATATATCAACATATATAAAGTACCATATTTTGATATTAGTCCCTAAGTGAATAGGTAACATATACCAAACTATGGTATTGGAGCTAATACAATTATCTCATAAATTTAAAGCTCCCACTATGATGATTATGGACTTTGAGAAGATTCAATCCAAGCCAATAGATTGAATCCTAGGTCTATGGTGGGTGTAGGTGATCGTAAAATAAACCATTCGTAACATGCATACTTTCTTGAAAAACTTCTTTAAGCTTTCAAGTCCTTCAATCTGCTTCCTTGGCTCGATGGTCTCCACCATTGGCTTGTTGGTCTCCACCATTGGCTTGTTAGGCTCCATCATACTCCTTTGGGTCCACCATGCTCCTTAGTGCGCTCTCGATTACATAACATTTACATAATATATAGAAAGGGATACATAAGGGGAATGTGGGGTACATAAGAGAATGATAGAGAGAGAGGCAAGGTGGCATGCAAGCCCCAAATAATAAATTACATCACCATAATAAAATTACAACTCTTGAAAATTATTACAACCCATTCATAAGACGGCCAATCACAATTGGTTTAAAGGGTATAGTCCATAATCATCATCCAAGCACATACATACAATCTCATTGCATAATGTAAAGAAAAACTGTAAGCATTAAAACATATGGGCATTATGGTAATTCTCTTGAATGATTTACATTAATCTCATTAATGCATCCTAATCTTATTAGGTTTAAACAAAAATATCCAGAATTAAATAAAGTCTTAACATTTAAGACATTTAGTTTCAATTAATCAAATTAATAGAAACATATAAAGTTTCCTAAAATAACTCTAATATCCAATATTAGGGTTTCCTTATTTAAACAAAACAATTTCATTTAATTAAGAATTTACAGATTTTAATTTAATCCCCAATTGTATTTTAAACCATTTAAAACATTATAAAATTAATCAATATTAATTAAATAATTAACATGGGAATTAAATAAAATCAATTAAATGATGAATTAGTGCATTAGGGTTTCCTAAAACCCTAAACCCTAAATGCAAGCCCTAATCATTAAATGCGTTATGATTGGTCCTTAAATGACCAATCATTAAAACCCTAGGTTCATACGGTATTTAATAAAAGGGATTAGGGTTTAATTAATGCCAAATAGGGTATTTATTACCCTTAATTAATTACACTAATTAGGGTTATCAAAAACCCTAACCCTAGACATCATTAATGGTATTAATTATGCCCTAACAATTAATAACCATGATTGGTCATTTAATGACCAATCATTAACTCTTAATTAAGGTAATTAATATTCCAATTAGGGTTTTAATTAATGCCATAATGAAATTAGGGTTTCATCATTAACTCAAAATTAGGGTTTCATCCTTAACTCTATGCAGCCGTCACTACCAGGGGGCTGCCTGAGCTTGGCTAGGCTGCCATGGCCACCAACGACTGTGGGAGGCCATGGTCAGTCATGGGAGAACATCCTAGGGGTGTGGGACAAGCCTCTGGACATGTGAGAAGAGGTGGAAGTGGCTGCCATCATTAAGAACAATTAGGGTTTCCAAAACCCATTGCTGGAGCCATTGTTGCAGACCTTCAAGGTCACAATAGCTTCTAAAACCTTATCAATTCGACTCCTCCATTGAGACCAGCTTTTGTATCATGTCTCTACATGAAATACTAAGCTAATAGAAGAGGTTTGGATGACCAAATCATCACCAATTGTTCTAAACAATTAAAACAACAGTAGGCTGCCCAGAATTTGACAACACACTGTCCATGGTCAGAAATTGATTTAAAACCCAGCAAGATGAATGAATTAGGCTACCAAACAATTTTTCCCAGTATCCTACATGTCTTAGGAAACTAATGGAATTGGTTTCATGCAATTTGGAGTTCCCTAACTCAAGTTCTAATCAAAACTCCATTGATGACTTTTCTGCAGAGAAAATCTGCTATGCTGTTCATGAAAAATTTTCAAACTTTTTGAATCTTTTTCCATCAAAACCTTTTTGAAACTTAAAGAAAATCATATACACATGATATATAATGATCCTACAATGATCTTCCATCATAAATACAGCAGCTTTAATTAGAATTAATTGCAAGAACCTTAGGGTTCTAAAACCCAGATTCAGCCTCCATGGTGTTCTTCTCCTTCTTCCTTCTGTTCTAGCATCTTAATCCAATTATGATGCATCTAAATGCTTGGGAACCTTTCCCTACCATGTCTAGAACATAACCCAAGTGGTGGCAACCATTGCCATGCCTTTGATCTCCATCAATAACTCAAAGTTGTGGCTATTGCATCATTCCCGAGCAAAACTGTCTTTCCAGACAGCCTGTAGTAAAAAATTCATAACTTTCACTACAGAACTCGGATTGACGCACCGTTTGTTGGGTTAGAAAGCTTATTCAAAGAGCTTTCTAACCATATATGGCTCGAAAATTTTGGAGAAGAACTCTGAATTTGGCAGGCAAAACAAGATGACGGTTTTTCATGGCAACCATGAAAACTGTTCATAACAGTTTTATAAAACCCTAGTTTCCTTATTCTTCTTCTCCAAACTCAAACCCTATGCAACCTATTGCATCCATGGATACACTTAACCATCAATTAGAAGAGGAGTAGAAGAGAATTGACCTAGGGTTCCAAACCCTAGGTTCAGCCATGGAGGAAAACCAATTATGCAGAAAAAATTTTCCAGATTTTTGAATCATTCAACTACACCATAATTACCAGCCCATATGTATTTTGTATTATGCATAATCATGGCTCTGATACCACTGTTGGGAATCGAACAAGAGGGAAAAATAGAAGTGCGGAATATAAAAATTTTTTTCTACGATTCCCAATCCCATGAATCTAACTATGCATAACACAAAATCAAACCCTAACTACAAAGAGGGTTAGAACACTTACAGAATTTTTGTCTTCTCCGTTTTGCTCCAAGCTTCGACTCCGGACAGCGGTGAATGAGCAGCCCAAGTGTGCTGCCTCCAACAGTATCCACACCTAGCTAGAGCTTCAAGCCTTTTCTTTCTTCTTCCTTGTTGTTGCTAGAGGTGGAGAAGAGAGAGAGAGAGAGAAGAGAGCCTCCAAAGGGCTGGACGGCTAGGGTTTATTGTGCAAGCCTCTTATTATACCATGTCACACATAAGTGTGACTTATATAGGCAGCCCACTAAAGGGGGCTGGCCATGGGGAAGAAACCCTAATAGGGTTATGTGTAATTACACTTAATTGCACATTAACCCCTATTATTTGTATCAAATACAAATAGGCCTATAAAGAACTATTCTTTATTCACTAAAACCCTTTCTCTCATAGACTTTGAAGCCCTTCTTGCATGATCAGTGTGTGACCCATTGGGTTCACATCATTAAGTAGTAGGAATAGCACGAGGTGTGCACAATGGAACTCTTTCCATTTAGGGTCTAATTGGAACTCCTTCCAATTCCCTAATTGATTATAACTCACTTATATCAATTAGGGCTTCTACTAACCATGAGTAACACCTAGCATATGGCTCATGGTGTGGTCCTTAATGAGGTGAATAGTCATTTACAAAGAACCCTTCTGTTATAGTTTATAGGTTACAATTGCATCCTTCCTTCAACACAATGTCTCCAATTGAACTAATAGGACATGGAAGTCTGTCAAGTCCCTAGTTCAATTACTTTATACTCATTCATAGATATCAACTCATTGATGAACTCATGAAACTCTTTTCATATTCATCCTACCATGGCCATGGATTTAATGAGTTATATTATGAATGCTATATGAGACATTCTCTCTCTTTTTCTTGAGAGTGATGGATCCCTTGTTGATCACTCACATGCCTTCATACACATAGCAGTAGGGCCAATGAACACCTTTGCAGACCCCTGAATAGGATCTGCACTTAGTGTTATCAAACTTCTAAAGCTACATGCATAAGGCAACTATGGTGTCTCAGGTCTAAGGATTACTTGTACCACTATAACAATGAGAAACTGATTGACAGGCAGGATAAAACTCCATTCAGTTTATCTCATATCTTTGGTCACATTCAGTGTACCTATTCTTATAATAGGCACCCACTTGTTGGTTGTAGTGTCTCCACACAAATAGCTTGAGACTAGCTATCCTCATATAGAGTCAACCTAACAAGTGCTAGTCCTATGGTTCATTACTGTCCATCATAGTGAACCTTCAACTAGGAATGCTTAAGGAGTTTAGTACAGAGATATATCTATAGTCTCAAAATTACAACTCTTTGTAATTCCATATTCTCAACTCTAACTCCATGGACATATTATGTAAATATAAATGATGCATATAAACATAATAGAATAAGCCCTTTTATTAAATCAATAATAAATGTGACATACATAAATGAAATCAAATGATTGTTCCTAATCCCTAAACAATCATCTCTATGATTGGCTCTAGGGCATAATCCTAACAGTTACACATCAATAAACAAAGTAGGACTTTAAGTTGCGAGAGAAAGGGCAAGAGTGTATTTAGAAAAGTTCTTTTAGGCCTCAATTGCAATAGATGTAATTTAGAGGGGTTAGAGTGTGTGAACCACGGGTTTTGATCGGCCCTTTTAAAAAGATGTAGAGATTTAAATAAATAAATATCTATTTTTTAAAGGTTGACAAAAACAAAACAAACAAGGAGTCGCCACCTCATTTTTTAAGGAAAAGAGGAAAACATAAAAATAGTTTTAAAGGAAACCTTTAAAAACAAAACAAGTTGACTCCAATCAAGGAAAAGCTAGTCTTAACAAAACAAAAGAGAATTCGGAGACTAAATTACGATGTGGGAAGGTTCTCGGAAACATCCTATAGGCACCCACATCGCCCCAAAATGGTTATCTTAATTTATATTGGCTATTTCAATTACTTCCTAAGTAGTCAACATGCATATGTAAAGAATCATCCATGATCATCCATTCATCTACAAACATCCATAAAACATCCATGAACAAATAGGAGAGATACGGAAAGCAATAGAGAGAGAGATAAGGAATAAAAGAAAGAAAAGAAAAAAAAACCCTATGATACTTTATATCCTAGAGCAGACTTGAACATCAAATGAGCGCCTATGTACCCCATATGCAAAGATGTAAGGATCAAAGTCCACGTAGTTCGATTGAGAAGGGATTACTCTATTTACAATGAACTATAAACCCTAAGTTTCCTTTTAAAGAAAAAGAAGAGTTTTAAGAAAATAAAAACTTCCAAAAAATGAATTTGAGAAAAGATAGAATTTGAGATAGAGGACAACTCTTATTCAATAAGAAGTTTTAGAAAAGTAGGAAACTTAAGAATCATAGTTCAAAGCAAAGAGAATAACTCAAGGAGGAGAAGAGAAAAATTCATAACAAACTCATCACAAATCAACTTTCCATATGCAAACAATCCTAAAACATTGGGAAATCACCCATTAGTCACCCATTAGTCACCCTCTGTATACCATGCTCAAAACAACCAATATCATATCCAAATCATCATTAGAAATACTAAATCAAATCTAGACAGAATAATAATCATGCTTACAATGACCTAACACTCAGGCAAAGAACAAAAATCAAAAGAAAAGCATAACCCTAATATGTTCCTATATGCCCTAAACACCCTAACATGCATAAAACTATCAAAAACATGCCAAATATGAATTATTGTAATGAAAATATCATATAACAATATAAAACATAAAAAGAAAATCTAACATGATACATTAGATTAGTATTTTATGTAAGAATGTGAAATAATCATCCTTACGGCAAGCTTTCTTAAGAAAAACTATCTTGAGATAATTTTACATAGAAATCACTTTGCATGAATCATTTCTTCACATGTCCTATATAAAATATATACCTAAGAATGCAATGAAACTTATGGCACACTTAAACACACTCCAGAAAGCACCTATGTACAACCTCACCCTCTAAGGACGATAATTATCTTCTAAAAGAATAATCATCTATACACCCATGAAGATGAAATTTTCACAGAAAGTGTCCTATAAAAAAGATGCTTAAAATCATGCATATAATTGAACCATGAAGAGAAAACAACCTAAACACATCAATTAATTTTCTGTGTAAACATACCCCTATTCTAGAAAGAAAAACTATCCTACTAGCAAACAATTCATAATCCCTACTCTGCTAGCATGCTTTTCACATCATATGAATCATATAGAGCATATATGATTCCTAACTCAATACTAAGCCATAATTATGCAGAGAATGGGGTAGGAGAAGAAAGAATCATAGAAGAAGGAGAATAAGGAAATAAAGAAGCTTATAACAAAGCAAAGGTCTTCACTAGCTGCATTCTTCCTTCTTTTTAGAATTGATTGCCTTCTAGTTCCTCTTTAAAATTGCAGTAGAATGCTCTTTCCAAGTTGTTTAGGTGTGTGCAAAATTGTTCTCCCTCTCTTTCTTATGAATATGAAGTGTCAAAAGTCTTTAATGCTGATGAATGAGCCTTTATTTATAACCAATCAACCATATGAACAAATAGTTGAGATTAATTCACCATAAAACTAATCTAAGTCTATTATTAACTCCCCTAGATGTTGGACAACTTAAAATCACTTCCTAATAGGTTTAAAACACTTTTGGAAGAAGAAAAATTGGAGTAAAAGAGTTCCAAAACGCATATCCTTAAAAATAGGGAAAATAGACATGGGGCTCAGGTGACCAGTTGAGTGAACTGGTCACCCAAGACTTGGCTCAGCTTTCACTTGATTTTGACTTATTTCAGGTTTTTAACTTAAAACAGCCATATCTTCCTCAAATTAACTCCAAATTGAGTAATTCAAAAGCCAAAATTTCAAGGATTCAATTTAGAATAAGTTTTGAATATTCTTGGACCAAAATTCATTTACCACAATCAAATAACTAGGTTTTAACAAGGTGGTTAACTAGAAAAAAAAAAGTCAATTAACCATTAGGTAATATGGTGAATCAATTCAAAACCTATCAATTAATTAAATTGGCACTTCAATTAGACTCATTTCATCATTTTAAGATCAATAGAACAATTTGGAACAAGTTTCGGAGTCAACTGGAAAGTATACGAAGTGAAAGACGAAATTGCCCTCCAAGTCGCGAAAGTTCTAATTACCTGTCCAAACCTATCTAGAATTGAACCAAATTTGACACACACATCCTAAATGATCCTAAAACGTAAATGCAATTGTTGGCACTCAACAATGAGAGAAAAATATGCATGCAATAATGAACTACTCTCCTAAGTCTTAAAAAGGCAAAAGTGTCCTTTAAAGCTTAGGGACTCCTAAATACTTCTAAACCTAACCAAATGCTATCATGAACTTATAAGGGGTGAAAATGGGGTGTCTACAGAGCGCAATAAGGAGAAATTTCCAATCCCACACAAGGTAGGTCCTATGGCCGGCCCTTCCTTATGCCTATATATAGCACACTAGCATGCATGCTTTAGACATTATTACACTCTCTCCAGCCGCCCTAGTGAGAAGCCACACACTCTCTCTCTATTCTAGTTCTTCTCTTCTAACACACCTCAAGGAGTACTTAAAAAACAGTTGAAGGCTTTTGCTTGGGGTGGATACCGTGGAGGTAAGACACTTGTGCTGCTTGTTCGTTTTTCAATTATACGTCTTAAGGACCAATTGTAAGTATCAATCCTCTTCTTCTAGCCAGGGTTTTGTTTTGTATAAACCACAATTAGATTCATAGGCTATGAGGAATTGAATTATGATTTTGTTATTCATTATGTTCCGCTTTATAGTATTTCTTTACATCAATTCCTTACACAAGGGTACCTTAAAGTGTAAGGTGACATACTAAGGACATAAAGATTAAAAAGCTCCAAACATGATATCTCCTTAGTTGGACACCTCATCCTTAAAACAATCAAGAGTTACTTTTTTATCTTTATGTCATTAAACTAGGGACTTGACAGACTTCCATGTCCTATTAGTTTAATCAGAAGCATTATGTTGATGGAAGGACATGATTGTAACATTAACTATAACTGAAGGGTTCTTTGTATGATTTATATTCACCTCATTTAGGATCACACCAAAGCCATTGCTAGATGTTACTCATGGTTAGTAGAAGCCCTACTAATCAAAGCTTTGAAACATAATGGGTTATGTGTTAGACCGACATCTTGAGAAGATGCATATGTAATACTTGGTCGATTGGCTTTAGTGCAAATGGGAGATTATTAGTTATATGCCCTACAGCCAATCATAGGGATGATGCTTTACGGATAAAGAACAATCATTTGATTTCATTATGTATGTCACATTTATTATTGAATTAATAAAAGGGTTTATTCTATTATATTTATATGCATTATTTATATTTACATGATATATCCATGGAGTTAGAGTTGAGAATATGGAATTATAAAGAGTTTTAATTCTGAGACTATCAATATATCTCTGTACTAAACTCCTAAAACATTCCTAGTTAAAGGTTCACTAAAATGGACAATAATGAACCATAGGACTAGCACTTGTTAGGTTGACTCTTTAGGAGGATAGCTATTCTCAAGCTATTTGTATAGAGACACTACAACTAATAGGTGGGTGCCTATTACTAGAATAGGTACACTGAATGTGACTAAAGATATGAGATCAACTGATTAGAGTTTTAACCTACTTATCAATCAGTTTCTCATTGTTATAGTGGTACAAGTAATCCTTAGACCTGAAATACCATAGTTGTCTTATTCATACAGCCTTAAAAGTTTGATAACACTAAGTGCAAATCCTTATAGGGGTTTACAAAGGTGTTCATTAGCCCTATTTCTATGTGTATGAAGGCATATGAATGATGAATAAGGAATCCATTACTCTCAGGAAAAAGAGAGAGAATGTCTCATATAGCATTCATAATGTAACTCATTAAATCCATAGCCATGGTAGGATGAATATGGAAAAGAGTTTCCACGAGTTCATCAATGAGTTGATATTCATGATTGAGTATAAAGTAATTAAACTAGGGACTTGGCATACTTCCATATCCTATTAGTTTAATTGGAGACATTGTATAAAAGGAAGGATGCAGTTGTAACTTATAAACTATAAGAAAAGGGTTCTATGTAAGATACCTATTCACCTCATTAAAGACCACACTATGAGCTATATGCTAGATGTTACTCATGGTTAGTAGAAGCCCTAATTGATATAAGTGAGTTATAATCAATTAGGGAATTGGAAGGAGTTCCAATTAGACCCTTAGTGGAAAGAATTCCATTGTGCGCACTTTGTGCTATTCCTACTACTTGATGATGTGAACCCAATGGGTCACACACTAATCATGCATAGAGAGCTTTAAAGTCAATGAAATAAAGGGTATAAGTGAATAAACACTACACCAGAAATTGTCTTTAACAACGTTCCTAAAACGTTGTTAAAGACTTTCCACAACATTTTTACAAATGTTGTCAACGCCCATGTTGTCGTTGATGGAAGATTTTTACAACATTTCTTAAATGTTGTTGAAAAGGGAAAAAAAACATTGTCACTATACTCTTACCACGTTGAGAAAACGTTGAGATACATTATAGACAACATTTCCCAAAACGTTGTCTTAGATCTCATACATTAACAACATTTCCCAAAACGTTGTCTTAGATCTTGCTCATTAACAACAATTTGTAAATGTTGTAGTAGATAGTTAGCTTTGACTTTAACAACATTGCACAAATGTTGTCTTAGATATGATACATTAACAATATGTTACAAATGTTGTCTTAGATACTACTTAAGCACATTAACAACATTTACAAAATGTTGTCGTATGTAGACACATCAACAACATTTCTCAAATGTTGTCTTAACTTTTTGAGATTTTTATGACAACAATTTGTAAACGTTGTCTTTTCTTTTTTCTTTTTCTTTTTTTTTTTTTGGTTTCATTTATGGTTCCTTGTACCTATTCCCTGTTCATATAAAATAATGACCAAACACACCATTATCAAAAATGTAAAACCATAATTCATTTGATCTCAAACTTTAAAGTATCCAAAATTTCATTACATATATGTCATTAAACATTTTACTTATCATTACATGTGACTTTTCAAGTGAAAACAAAAATATCCAAAAAACTATAAGCAAGATACAAAATAAGACGAGCTTGAAACATGCATCCACTACCCAAAAAACTGCATGATAAGTCATCAACCATCTACTCCTGCAAAACATTGCAAGCCTAAACTTAGTGTACCAAAAAAAAAAAAAAAAAAAAAAAAACCAACATGTGGCAAGTTCCACTGAAATGACAAAAAGTGTGCATTTATCCTCATTTTTAGCCTACTTCCAAGCACATAATTGCATACAAAATTCCATGTATGTGTACACCCAACAGAGAGCCACCCTTAATAAAAATAGCCTCACAAAAAACCCCACTAAAACATAGCAAAACACCCAGCTGCTAAGAAAATATATCAAAGCCAATCCAACACAAACCCAACAAAATATGAAAAATAAAAACTAAACACATGTAATAATACAAGAACCTATAAAAACAGAGACAATTCACCCCGTAGAAAAAACCCCCAAATCCTGCATTGATTGAAAATAAAACCAACTCCTGCTCTAATGAAAGCATGTATGACAAAAATGTCAACAATGTACTCTTTAACTAATCTTTCATCCTCTAGCCCTACAATACAACCCATCCAGCTTACTTTTCCAGCCATACAATTCTCAAACGTTGTTAATCAACTTCTAAAGCAGTAAATATCTCAAAGTCATTATTGTTTCGGTTTGCATCTCCGCTATCTTGCCTCTTAAGTCTCATTCATTTGATTTGTTAAAAAAATGATGGCATATTACAAATGCATCATCATATCTAAGACAATGAAAATATCATACTCACTACCAAAGTTGATTTATAAGACAAAATGTATTAAAATAGTTATTATGCTATACTAATAAAGGATATAGAAGTATTACCTCTACTACAACAACTTAATGAATTTGCTAGGCCAAGCAACTGTTCTCCCTGTTGCTTGCCCGAGCGATGACATTTCTTGCGAAACAAGAAGTCCACCTATAAGAAACAAAAAACTAAACTAGAAAAACAAGAAGGACTACACTACTATACTTTTTGCTGCAAAAACATATACAAAAATTACATACTTTTTACGGCCTAAAAATAGACAATATAGACCACCATCCCCAAATAAGCAAGAAGATGAAAAACCAGAATTTCAATGGATATAGACCTAATAGAAATAACTACAGTGATGCAGCTAGAAGAGACATTAACCACGTATTGTTATATAAGAGGGAAAAAATTGTCGATGTTCAATAATGGTACAACCTCATTCATAGTAATCAAAAACTTTGGGGCATGCACTTCATTAAATTTCAAAGAAATTATCGAAGAACTAGACCTGATATTCACTCCATTTCATTAATTGTTTCATTAATGACTCTTTATTTGAGGGGGTGGAGTAAGTGTGGCCATGTCACACACACAAGGTTAGATGCATTCTAAAGAATACCATTATAGACACATCGAAACTTCATACTCAAATTGGAAGGCTTCGTAATCAATATAAATTAGTAAGTAGTTATTTGATTTCAGTTCTAAAATCTAGATACAATTGGTAGTTGGAAGTACCTGGAGGCTCAACGCACACAATAGTGTTGTATCCGCCATCTACTTTGGGAGATTCTAAAAGTTCACATTTCTTGGACTCAGAAGGGAGCTATATAGAAATATACTGCCCACAGTCAACCATCGAGGTGGTATTTCATTTTTTTTGGATCAACACCAAGGTGGCATTTCATTGATTTCACATTTTTAGTGGATGAACTATAAGACGAAAAAAAATGACCAAAAAATAAAAAATAAAAAAATAGTGGATGAACAACCTCTTATATAGACTACATCCTGAATATCACCCCTGCTTTTGGTGGCTTCTTGGCTAGATTCTTTTTCTCTTGTAAAGTATTCCACGTATCAGAAAATACCAACAATGATGCCTGTGGGCACCCAACAATATATATGTATGTATGTATGTATGTATGTATGTATGTATATGTGTGTATATATATTAATGGACCATGCCAATCCAAAATAGGAAAAAACCCGGTACAGGGTCCGCTGCTCTTTCCATAAATGTGGTTCCCTGATAGCGTGTTTATTTTGTTACTAAGAAATTTTATGCTAATAATCAAAAAAATGTTATAGTTATCATAATGTCTCCCCCTATCCTTTGTTCAAATAGTTTTGGCATTTCATTAAATTATTCAATAATTAATTTCATGCCTTAATGGACACTCTAGGAGTGGTGGATTCAATTTGCGTACCAAGTTCCATGCAGCATACCACGTGAATTGCATCTACCTGTTTGTACCACGATTACTAGGACACACTGCATAGAGTTACTCCATTCATTCATCAGCTGAAATGAATTTGACAAAATTTCTAATTGAATTGTCATTGTCATGTAAACTGGAAAACGGATTAGGTGACTTATCTACCATCTTTAACATTTTTATGTTACTAATATGTGTCACAAAAAAAAAAAAAATAAATAAATTATTACCCCAAAATCTCAGAGTTCCAAAGGAAACATAGGTCCCTATTACTTGATTCAAAGACAACATAGGTCCCTATTACTTGATTCAAAGACAAAATGAGAACCGAATATCTATAGTAAAGCAAAGAAAAAAATGTGGCTGCTCAGCCCAAACACCAGAGATAGCCTTGAAAGACCTTTCTCTACAAAAGCAAGCTAAAAAACCTTCATGAGATCTAGCTAACTCACCAAAAGCTGCCACCTTAAATTTTAGGTCAAAATCTCCACCGAAGTTGATTTTAATACATCCATTTTGAGGAGGCAACCATCAGAACAGGAAAAATTGAAGGCTGATCAACGATGACTGTCACACCCCATTTTTGTCACCTTAGCTAGGACATATCATTTCATGTAGGATTTTGAGTCCTTTTTGAGTCTAGTCTTTTGCATTGAGTTTCTATGGCATTGAATATCATGTGTATGAATTTTGAAGTGATTTAGAGTTCATCTCGATAGTCAATAAGAACTTTTGCGACTTTAAGGGCATAATCGTCTTTTAAGCCGTATATTTTCCATTTGACTTTGGAATGAATCCCGAGTCATTCCCATGAGTTCATATGGTTATATAGAGTCCATATATAGGTTCAATTTCATGAATTAATGGTTTAAGATCAATTCGGCTCGTAATGGTTCGGGTTGGCTAAAAGACCCTTTCTTGGTTTGCTCAAATTGACTCATAAGACCCAATCAATTTTCTCTCATTTAACTTCAATTGGGCTTTATTTATGTCCTAAACATGTTTAGAAAGATCAATTTTCGATCGGGAAAGCATTCGGTTCGACCTCATGTACAAACCCAACTTAGCGACGGTGAAGCACCATGGTTAACCACCTTTGTAAAACCTAACCATGCACCCATGGTTAAGGATTTTTGTCCTAAAATGCCTAAAAATGTGTTCCCCTTCGAAACACGGTCGTTTTGGCTTTTATTTCGCCAAAATCGGACTTAATTTGAAGATTTTAGGATTTCTACAGCAAGTGGGAGTCAAAAGTGGAGCAAATATAGGAGACCCTCGGGTAACCGTCCGGGGCTGGACGGTCAGCCGTCTAGGCCCAGACGGCTAACCGTCCAGGCCTAGATGGTCACCCGAGAGACTCCTTTCTCAACTCAACTTCTGACTCTTCTCTCCCTTTTTTGACGGTTTCCTCCGCCAAAACAACTTGTTTGCTCTTAGGAGTGTGTAAGTTTGAGTTGTTTGAGCACCAAGAGAGTCTCTAATAGCCCTAGGATCATTATTTAATGAATTAATCCTAGCCATTGGTTTAGGGGGTCAGTTCTCTATATAAAGGATATGATATTCAGCACATAGGGGGAGGTTAATTGCACTTTACACTTAGAGAGAGAGGGAGCTACGAGTTTGGAGAGCTAGAAGGACTTCAAGAGGAGGCTCTTCAACCCCAAGCAAGCAAGGAAACAAGAGGTTTGAAGACAAAGAAGAGTCTACAAGAGGTAAGCCTATCCCTTCAATGCTGAACATGAATTTCTGCTTCTCCTTCTTCTCTTTCTTCTTCTTCTTTTAAGATAGTTATGGTGCATGAGATTGTTCTTCTTATGGATGGAATTCAATGTTTATGAGATGTTATATGAATGATTTTAGGATAGTTTATGGCTTTATATGCTTGATAATCCCTGGTTTACCAAGGATTTGATAGCCTTATTCGTTCTATCTTCTTAAATCATGCATAGTTCACATGTTTAGGTTACTGTGATTGTTATCATGAATTGATGCTCCTGTTAGTTAATATATATGATATGAATGATATTCATGATAATTTGAGCATGTCTTAGAGTTGTTTCATAGGTTTTAATGCATAGTTGTGAGACTAGGGTTTCGATAACCCTGAAATCGCATAGGTCTTATACAGCATGCTTAGCTTAGCTTTTTGAGCTGTTGCTCATCATAGTCATTCTATATATGCTGCATATAGTTGAATCATGCTAGATTTGCATTCATATAGTATATTTTATAGGGTTTTTGGAGACATTATCCTTTCCTAAGGATAATTATCCTTTTCGTTGAGTGAGGTTTTGCATGAGAGTCTTCTTTGATGTGTTTAAGCATGAAATCTCTTCTATTGTGTTCTAGGGTATATATTTTACGTAGGATATGCTGATTGCACCTCCCCATAACGACTTTCTTACATGAAATTGTCTTAGGATAGTTTCGCTTAAGAAAGCTCGCCGTAGGGAGGCCTATTTTCATATTTTACATGAAATATCATCTCTTTGGTTAGAATGAGCTTTGTTATCATATTTATTGATGTTATTGGAGTCTCTTATGCTTGTTAGTGTGTCTTTCATAGGTTTTTATGCATGTTAGTCGAGTCATTGCATGTAGGAGTGAGTTAGAGTCCTTAGTTATTCATTAGTCTTGTTGTTTGCATGATTAATGGATGATTTTAGGCCTTGTCAAGGTTCTGTCCAGATTTGCATATTGCTTTCTTTGCATGATTTTGTGCACTTGTAAGGGTGCAAACAGGTACAATGCTTGTCCTATTGCAAATAGGGCTGCTATGGTCTGAAATGGCTAATGTTTGGAGCTTTTGCGCTCAGGTAAGTAGGGTTTGAAGGTGCCCCAATTCACCTTTCTTTTTCTTTCTTTTCTCTTCTCCCTCCTAGGGTTACTTCTTAATACAAGTCTATGGTTTTAATCAAAGGTTTCCTTCAATAATAAATTCTGTTTTTTTATCAAGGTTTTCATTTTGTGGAAGTTTTCCTAAATTCAAACTTGCTAAATCAATGTATTTTCAAATAAGGAAACCTAAGGTTTTTACCATAGGTTTGTATTAGGTTGTAACCCTATTCTCTTCAAACTACGTGGACTTTGATCCATGTATTTCGCTGCATGGTACGTAGGCGCTCTTCGTGAGGCTCAAGTCCGTTCTAGGATCCAAGTATCCTAGGTTTTTCCCTTTTCTTTTCTTTTCTTTTTGTTTTGTTTTATTTGAGTGATTGTGCATGGATGGTTGGATGAAATATATGATATGCATGCTGCCTTGTGATGATATATGCTGATATTTAAGTGGAAAAGATCTTAAGTTAGCCCAATTAAATTAAGAGACCAACTCGGGCGATGTGGGTGCCTATGGGCTTTTGCCCAGAACCTTCCCACGTCGTAACTTAGCCCCCGAATCCAATTTTCTGGTTTCAAAGACTTTGCTTTTCCTTTAATGGAGTCATGTGGTTTTGAAAATAAAACATTTTTGCGGTTTTCCTCTTTTCCCTAAAAAATGAGGTGGCGACTCCTTTTTTGTTTGTTGTCTTTCACACCTATCATTTTTGCCAAACCCTTGTGGGCCGTTTTCCAGGGTTCACAATGACTCACAAATTTTTAATTGAATGAATCCACAACCAGACTGCAAATCGAGGTGTTATGGAATTTAAGCAGTTGTTGTTTGCTTACTACTTTAGCTCTTCTAGATCTGTCAGCAAGTAACATAAATGAGTAGACGAGGGTACAAACCCACAACTTCATATTCTTCCTTTTCTGCATTTTTCTTTCCAGGTTTCCTATATAGTCCTATATTTACTAGAAAATAGGGAAGATTTAAGTTCAGAAACTTTAATCCAGGCCACCTATTCTTATTTGGAACACTTTTTTAGATTTTCACCATAAAACTTACTGTTATGTGTTTATATTGGATTTGATGATCTCAACTCATTTTGGATTTGGATTTTTCTATTTCAGGTTGACTCAAGTTTTAATCTGAGTCATAGATGAACAAATAATCATGTCTTATGATGAAAGGTAACTCTAAAACAGCTTACAAATAAACTCAGATATATGTACACACTGTTTTTTAACCATTGTAATGAGTTCAATCACCTTTGTGATTGATAATATTCTTATGAACAATTGTATTAGGTCTATGTCGTCAGGCCTGTAATTGTCCAGGAAAAGGTGGAGTTCTTCATGTCATCTTCTTCTTCATTTTTGGCTTGGCTATTCTTCAATTCAGCTTCTTTTTTCCTTTTTATGCTTGTATTTTGACTCTGTTTAGTATATAAACACTTTTAGTTATTATTTTTAAATCATAACAGAGGTAGGCTTCTTAGAAGCATGGTTTATAATATCATCCTATATTCCTATAGTCTATTGGCAGGATTTCAAAAAGCAACCCTTTGCCATTGTATTATGCATTGACGTAGCAAAAACCGTGATTGAACCAAAAATTGAAGTTGAAGCCTTCAATCCAACAAAAAATCATAGAATTCACTTGGGGGGCCCTATGTATCCACTAGGAATTATAAGAGAAACTTATCTGAACTATATTATTGATTAAAAAGAATAAATCATAAATCATCTGTTATAACCCTATTTATAAAGGAATCTCCTTTTCCTTTTCCTACTAGCACATGTAATAAACCCAAATTAGAAAACTATTCATGAAATGGTAAAGATCCTAAATTGACAGAAACCTTGGGAAGTGACTCAAAATTACTAAATAATACTTTTTAAAAAAGAATGGACCCAAAAACCTTCAAGGTGGCTAAAAAATAAAATTTTCAATGACAAGAAAAATTTCCAAAAAAATATGATAACTCCTCTGAAATGGCTGATTCCAAGGCTCCAAAATGGTCCAATTGATTTTATCCATTAACCTTGGCATAGGCAATAAATTAGCTACTGTATGCTTTCTCTTCAACCATGTTGTCACATAGTTGGCATTTGTAGTTCATTGGTGTTCAATAAAAGGGTATGGGAAGCATAAGGCATGATTTGTCCTTTATTTTTGGATGATCTAGTGTGTAGAATTCATGTTTCTTTTTTTTCTTTTAATCTGTCGATGCGTAATAGTTATTCCAAGATACAATCATTTTGATTTTCATTGCTGTGTGATAGGGCAAAAACATGCATGTTGTATTTTATTTGATAAACTGCCAACAGGGTACTTAAATTCCATTTCTACATTATGACTCGTCCGAACTGGGAAATTTGCAAATGATGGGATTATAAATCCCAAGTGAGGGAAATTCGCAAATAATGGAAATCCTGTCATTTTAAATCCCATATTGACATTTCCATTCTAAATGCAATATATTTTTTTTCTCTTTTTTAAAAAACAAAAGATGGAAATCATAATCATCCAAATATTTCAAGGAGTTGGAGATTTACTATATTGGATTCACATGAAAATACATAATTAGTCAACATCACATTCTAAAATCTAAACAGCTTAGATTTAGAATTTTATTCAGAACACAACATTCCACATAAATTCGGATATGAGACAGAAAGGACCCTCATCATACCAGACTGAGAAGAGGAACACCACAGGTGCACAATGGAAAACATGCCTAGGTCATCACTGTGGAAAGAGTTTGAACCAAGAACTTTTTCCACCGATTTCTACTAGAAAAATGGAAAAAAAGGAAAAGATATTGCCTAAACTCTATAGTGACATTATAAAATCATATTTTCCAAGAAAGATGGCCATTATTTCAGAACTCACTCACTGTTCTTTAAGAGAAATAAAGAATATGAACTTATTGCATTTTAAGTCCCCATATGAAGATGCCATCCACCTAGTCAGGTGGTAGTGAAGCCCATCGGTATTGAACCACAAGCCTGGTTCCAAAACCTATATTCACCTGCTATTACCCTTACAACCAACTCATTCACTGTTCAACTCTTTAATTACATTAGGAAAAGAATTAAATAGAAAATTGGGCTAATGCTTCTGCAAACTTCTATAGACAAATTATAAGGGCAATGGTTAACACTAGTGCTACAAATGCCTCCTTTTTAACGAGGCTATGGCATCGCAAGCCTACAATTTGAAAAGGGCCATAAGAACACTAAATGAAGTCTAAGGCAAACTCCAATTGGGGGTAACAAAGATAGCTCCATTACAAGTCAACAAATGTTTCTGATTTCTCATATTTCTCATATTCTATTTAAGCAATGCATAGATAGAAAAGAAAGGAAGAACAGTAAAACAAAACAACTAATACCCATTAATCAAAAGTTCAAAACCATAATCAAACAGGCCATAATACAACAACAATAAATTCTTGGGCATGCTTCCTCACACCAAACCTGGACATTCTAAGAGGTCATAATACAAACAACCAACAAGCAAAAAACAATAATTAATACCAAGACCATCAAGAAGCCAACAATAACCAGAAAACAGAGCACCCAAAAAGCATAGAAGGAGACACATAACAAAGAGAAAGGAAGAACTTATACCAATGAGTCAATTACCACCCCTCACGAACCACAGTCAAGCCACAGACGAAACAAATCTGTCCACACCCAACTTCCGTCTCTCAGATAGTTGGATACAAAATTGTCTATCCACGAGATTTGACCTTCTGAGCAACCAAATAGAGGATTAGGGCTTTCCATAAATAGATCTATAATAGAAAAACCCCAAAATTTCAAACCCTAGATTTACAAGACAAAGATTGAAAAAAAATTTGGTGATTTTACCAGTAAAATGAGTGATTAAATGTAGATAATTAGTAGAGTAAGAGCTGACCTCATATGAAAATAGTGATTTTAACAGTCTTCGTCTTCGATTTGAAATGGAAAATGAGTCTTCCTCTTCGATTACAAGAATTGCAGAGAAGGAGTCGTCTTCTTCAAACAGTGAGAAGACTAGAAGAGCAGAAGAGCAAAACCCCAACAACAAGAAGCAAGCATAAAGCCATTGCTAGTTCGCTACTTATACGAGCAGTGAATCACTACAGTCGAGGCCATGGATTCGAGCCGCCGATGAAACAAGCTATCGCCGCCGCCGATGGTCTCTTCTTTGCGAAGAGAATGGAACGTGCACAAGGTAGTGGATGGTTAGAGTTTGGTGTCAGGGAAGAACAATCGTGATGACCGTCGGCGAGAGCTAACAGCGGCGTGATGGCTGTTGGTGGATCCTCGATGGTAATGATGGTGGGTATGAGATCCAACGGCGGCAATGGCATGAGAGAATAGGGAAAATGAGAAAGGTTTTCCAAACAAAAGAGACTAAGCCAGCCAAAAAAATAAAAATAATATGAAGCCCAGCGCGCGGGAGAGTCAAAATGAGTTCTCCTCTTAGTGAAAGCCCCTGGACAACATTTCCTGAACGTTGTTAAAGAGCTACTCATTCAACAACATCTACATAAACGTTGTTATAGGGTCCCCTCAATAGCAACGCTTATTAAAACGTTGTTAGAATCAACAACATTTACACAAATGTTGTTATAGAGTCCCCTTAATTAACAACGTTTACATAAACGTTGTAGAAGCACTACACATCAACAACATTTATAAAAACGTTGTTATAGAGTGTATTTACAACATATATGTAACCAACATTGTTAATATCCCTATAATAGCACTTTTTAACAACGTTTTTGTCAAAAACGTTGTTAAAACCCCCCTACAACAACATTTAACATGAAACGTTGTTGATGTAGTGTTGTTAAAGACAATTTTTGGTGTAGTGAAAGAATAATTCTTGAAGGCCAAGTTTGTATATAATATAAACTAGAGGGGTTAATATACATGCAATTTAGAGAAATTACACATAATCCAATTAGGAATTGGATTCCCTCTATGGCCGGCCCTATTAGTGGCTATATATAGTCACATGTTATGATGGGTCACATTATAACATAAGCCACTCACAAGCCCTAGCTGTCCAACTTTGGAGGCTCTCTCTCCCTCTTTCTTCTCTTATCCACTTCTAGCAACAACAAGGGAAAAAGGAAGAGAAACTTGAAGCTCTTGCTAGGTGTGGATACCATTGGAGGAAAAACACTTGGGCTGCTCATTCACTGCTGTCCAAAATCAAAGCTTAGAGCAAAGGAAGAAGACAAATAAACTGTAAGTGATCCAACCCTCTTTTAGTTAGGGTTTTGGTTTTGTATTATAGCATAGTTAGATTTATGGGCTGTGGAATTGTTTAGGAAAAATTTTTATATTCCGCACTTTGTTTTTCCTTCTAGTTCGATTCCTAACAGGGATGATAATGGGTTAGGATAAAAACCCATATGTGTTGAATAAAAATGTATATTTGTGTTATTTTTTAGTTTACAGAATTTTTGGGTGTATTATCATGTATATTTTGTAATGCATGTACTGAAGGGTCTGGTTTACATAACCCTATATTTATGAATATTACATTTGGGAATATTTGGGTAGACATACTAGTAATATTTGAGTTTATTTTCGTTGTACATGCTATGTAAATTATTGTTGGTCTATATTTTACATGTTCTACATAGCTGAACATGGTATATAATTATGGAATAATTATATATGGTTGATTTCTGAATTTATTGATATGCATATGGATTTATATGCTCTTTCATGACATTCATTGGCATAAAATACGTGAAATGGAATTAATAAATATTTGGTAAAAGTATTACAGTCTCATAATTACGACACCTTGTGATTTCATATTCTCAACTCTAACTCTATGGACATATCATGTAAATATAAAGAATAGAATAAACATGATAGAAAAGCCCTTTTATTAAATTAATAATAAATGTGACATACAATAAATGAAATTCTATGATTGTTCTTTATCCCTAAAGCATCATCTCTATGATTGGCTCTAGGGCATACAACTAACAGGATTCACTCATGGCCAACCTCTATCTTGTGTTTTAGAGGTATTTTATCATGTTTAAAGCTAGGGTTTGCATTCCTTTTAGAGAGTTTCTCATGTTTAAAGCTACTTGTTCCTATACGCGGGGATGCTCTTGAATGGAAAAATTGTTTATGTTGTTTATTAATCTATATTTATGGAAAGAAAAATATGTATTAATTTAGTTTTCATTTGGGCCAGTGGCCGTTAGACATGTAACATAATAAAGGGTTGTAATTTTAATTTATTATGATTGTGCGTATGTGGAATGTGATGCATGGGATGATACCACTAGTATGGATGATAGGAAACTTTATGGAATGAATTTTATAACAAATTTTATGATGGCATGTCCTATCTGCGGATGGGTCATGCTCAAAATTTTTTAGATGAATGGGATTTTGACCCATGTCATCCACTTGTTATCAAAGGATTTATTAAAGAAAAACCCATTTATTTATAATTGATCATAGCTTATTAATTTGGGTCGTGACAGGGGGAGGATTATCAGTTTAAAATCATAATGATATGGTTACCAGAGATGGTGGTTGGTGAATTGGTTAATATATGCTCTCCCTTAATTTAAAATTTGTATATTTCAATTCCAATTACATTGTTATTTAAATGTTCAAAAATTTTCTAAACCTTGGTATACATCTTTGAAAATTTTAACCTACTGAATTTTACTCACATTCTATTTTTATACAATTTTGCAAATTTTGAGCAAGGAAATGATAACTCATTTGAGGAAGCATCTAACTAGGGTTAGCATGGACCATAGCACACATTGCATTGCAGATGTCATGTGGGTTTTGACTTTTATATTTTATGGTCTGTATAATATTTAAGCAGCTTAAATTTATTCTATATTGCTTGTATTGAAAATAGAACTTTGTGGAACACTAGCTTATTTTAATATTTAATTATGTGGATGGTTCTATGTTTATGCTCAAATTGTACATGTTTAAATATTCGATATCTTGTTATGTCCTATTTTCAAACAGGACCATGTTGGATTTTCTTAAAAATATCTCTTTAAATTATAAATTTATTTATAAACTATCCTCAATTTTTAGGTAAAGCATATTTTAATAAATATACATCATGGCCTATTTTCGAGTCGTGACAATATATATTGGGCTTCTTTACATGGACAAGAGACAATTCTCATTATTCTCTTTAAATATTTTTTTTTCCACTAGAGAAGAATCGTTCCCGATGATAATGTTGTCATCAACGTATAAAAGAAGAATGAGGCAATGCCATGACGTCGATGAATAAACATGGAATAATTTGCACGGCTACAATAGAACCTTTTTTCTAAAATGAAGCAGTGAGAAACGAGTGAAATTTCTTGTTGAACTTGTAGGATTTCCTATTGAGAGTATAAACCTATCACCCGATAACAGAAGAAGGTCGCCGTTGATGCTCTGCGCACTGGTATCACGGGCAACCTAAATGACCTTCTTCAGAAATCAGGTAGGCAACTTCCGCCAAACTTGACAATAGACCAGATATCCATCGAGGTTGTTGGTGAATCCGAGAACCTATATTATCTATATACTAGAATGCAAGATCTGATAACTAAAAAAATGACCAGTGAATGGTTCATAGAAGCGGTCGATATTCTGGCGGTGGAATGGGATATGTTTTTCAAAGTTCATTTATTTAGTTATTTTATATATATATTGTGATGACCTAGAATTTTGTTCTAAGGATCTAATATTTGATTTATGAAGTTCTTGGGATTGTGTTGTGGTTAAGGAATGATTGGGCGTGTTATTATAGCTTGGTCTTAAGTATTTTAGAAGTTATAGTCGATTAGAGTTGATGGAAACTCTATTTTCTCAAATTTTGGGAGATTTAGTCAACTAAAACTTGATGTAGTTGACTACAAGTTACATTTAGTCGAGTAAAAGTTTGACGTGGTCGACTACATTATTGTTTTGTGGTCGACTACATCATGTTGTAGTCGACTACAGCTCACTTGTAGTCTACTACACATGGTAGAATAGCATTCTAATAGTTGTAGTCGACTACTTGCCACACCCTATTTTTGTCACTTTAACTAGGATTCATCATTTCATGTAGCTTTTTGTGTTCTTTTCGAGTCTAGTCTTTTGTATTGAGTTTCTATGGCATTAAATATCATGTGTATCAATTTTGAAGTGATTTGGAGTTCATTTCAATAGTCAATAAGAACTTTTGCGACTTTGAGGGCATAATCGTCTTTTAAGTTGTATATTTTCCATTTGACTTTGAAATGAGTCCCGAGTCGTTCCTTTGAGTTCATATGAGTATATAAAGTCTATATATAGGTTCAATTTGATGAATTAGTGGTTTAAGATCAATTCGGCTCATAACGGTTCAGGTTGGCTAAGAGACCTTTTCTTGGTTTGCTCAAATTGACTCATAAGACCTACTCAATTTTCTCCCATTTTTCTTCAATTGGGCTTTATTTACATCCTAGACATATTTAAAAAGGTTGAATTTGGATTTGAAAGCATTTGGCTCAACCTTGTGTGCAAACCCTAGCTTTGCGATGGTGATGCACCATGGTTAGCCGCCTTTGTAAAACCTAACCATGCACCCATGGTTAAGGATTTTTGTTCTAAAATGCCTAAAAATGTGTTCCCCTTCAAACCACGGTCGTTTTGTTTTTTGTTTCATTAAAATCGGACTTAATTTGACCCCTATAGGACTTCTGGAAAGATTAAGAGTCAAAATCGGAGCGGAGTAGAAGGAGGCCTCGGGTAACCGGGGCTGGATGGTCAGCCATCTAGGCCCAGACGGCTAACCATCTAGGCCTAGTTGGTCACCCGAGGACTCCATCTTCGAATAGGAATCTGACTCCTTCTTCCCTCCTATGACGGATTCCTCCGCCCTTACAAGTTGTTTCCTCCTATGATTGAGTAAATTTGAGTTATTTGAGCACCATGAGAGTCTCTAATAGCCCTAGGATCATTATTTAATGAATTAATATTAGCCATTGGTTCATGAGGTCTATGGACCCCGGAAATTGGGCCCCACGAGGATTGACGAAAAGACTCGGGGTTGTTTGAAAACGAGAAAGGGAGTCGCCACCTTATTTTTTAAAGGAAACAAGGAAAACCCTAAAAAACAGTTTTGTTTTAGGAAAACAAAAGATTGACTCCATATTAAAAAAATGGTAAGGCAAATGATCTTTTGGAAACCAGAAATCGGGGATTCGGAGGCTAAGTTACGATATGGGAAGGTTCTAGGCAAAGCCTATAGGCACCCATATCGCCCTAAACGGTCTCTTAATTTAATTGGGCTAAATTAAAGTCTTAATCACACACAAATCAACAATTATCATCACAAGACAGCATGCATATCATTCATTCATTCATCCATATAATCAAATAAATCAAAGAAAAAAACAGAAAAAGAAAGAGGGGGAGAAAACCTAGGATACTTAGTATCCTAGGGCGGACTTGAACCTCACGAAGAGCGCCTACGTACCATGTATGGAAATACATGGATCAAAGTCCATGTAGTTCGAAAGGGAATAGGGTTATAACCTAATCAAGGCCTATGGTAAACCCTAAGTTTCCTTTCAAGTAAAACATGGTAATGTTTCCAAAATAAATGATTCTCAAAAGATCTTTAGAAAATATGGAACTTCATAAAGATAGAAACTTTGATTTAAAAAAAGGTATTTTTTAATGAAAGGAAACTATAAGGATTGCCATGTTCCCCTATTAGGAAATAACCCTAGGGGGGAGAACGGGAAAGTCTCAAGGAAAGGAAAGAAGGGTGAATTGGGGCACCCTTACACCCTACTTACCTTAAGCAAAAGCAACCTGTCAAAATAACCACCCTATTGCATAGGGTAATTACCATATTTGTAAGATTTCATCTCACAATAGCCAAAATAACCACCCCACATTGGTGGGGTAGTTGTACCTGTTGTACCTGTCACAGCACCTGTAATTTCCATGCAAAAAACACCAAAAATACCAACAACCAAGCTATGGTTCCAATCAAGCAATTATCATGCTTAAACATAAGCTAGCACATGCTCAAAACATCATGTTAAGGACAAATAACAGATCTGGACAGAATTGAAATAGGGCTTAAAGTCAACCACAAGTCATGCAAACAACATGAATCATGAGCTAACTAAACCCTAATTCAATCCTATATGCAATGACATGCAATAAACCCTAAAATCCACTACTATGAATGCAAAAATATCATTTTTAGGGAAATAAACAAATCTTGACAGAATTGAATTAAAGCCTATATTCATCCACTAAGCATGCAAACAACATAAATAGTGAACAACCATAAACCCAATTTGATCCTAGAACCATGACATGCATAAAGACCCTAAAACCAACCATGTGAATGTTCGAAAATATCATAGTTATCAAATATGCAGCACATATATATCAACTATGAAGAAAAAACAAAGAAAAACCCTAAGCTATCATGCTATATGCAACTTTCCTAATACAAGGATGAATGAAACCCTAGAATCACAATTGTGCTCAAAAACACATAAAATAACTCTAAATCATGCAAAAATCATCATGGACATCATTCTAATCATGCATATTAATCAATAGAAGCATCAACACATGATAAAAACACAAGCTTGCACATGAAATATAGCTATTCTAAGTAAAAACCTAATTTCAGCACAAGAGAAACCCTAGAATCCCAAACATGCAGTAAATCACATGGAACAACATCCTAGCATACTAAACAGCCCATAAACATCCTCCTAATCATGCATACATACCAATGGAAGCAACAAGACATGATAAAAACATAAGCTTTAATATGCAAAAGAGTTATTTCATGTAGAAAACCAATTTCAGCACTAAGGAAACCCTAGAATCCCAAACATGCAGTAAATCACATGGAATAACATCCTAGCATACTAAACAGCCCATAAACACTATCCTAATCATGCATACATACCAATGGAAGCAACAAGACATGATAAAAACACAAGCTTTGATATGCAATCATCTTATTCTATGCAAAACCCTAACTTGAAAAGAGAGAAGAGGAGGAAGGGGGGTATACCTATGGTGAAGTATCCTCTTGCTGCTATAGAGAGTCCTCCTTCCTCTTATGCACTGCTGGGAATTCCTTCCTTCAAGCCTTCAAGCCAAACTCCAGCCCTCCTCCAAGCTTTCTCTCACACTCTCTCACTCAAAGTTTAGGTTAAACTACCCTAAGGATGGCTACCATAGCCTCCAATATGCCTCTCACTTCAAAAATTTCCTCCCCTATTGCTGAAGTATAAGGGGGTATTTATAGGGATTGAGGGGAAACCCTCAATGGTTGGGATTAAAACCCTAGGGATTGATCCAAGGGCTCTTAGAGGTTCCCTTGGGGCTCAAGTAGGTCAAATAGGGCTGAAATTAGGGTTAAATGGCGGTTGGAGGCGAGCAAATCCGAGAAAATAGGGAGGGAGCCGTGTCAAAGCTCAAAAAAGGAAAGTGGCTCGAGTGACCACCTGGGGCTGGGCGGCTAGCCGTCTGGGCCCAGGCGGCTAGCCGCCCAGGCCTGGGTGGTCACCCGAGGCCCTGTCAACTTATGCCCATTTTTTACCCTTTCAGCTTCCAAATGTGTTTCAGGGCTCAAATGAACTCCGATTTTGACGAAACGAAAGCCAAAACGACCGTGTTTCGAAGGGGAATGTAATTTGAGTCACTTGAGGGCAAGAAACCCTAGCCATGGCTGCATGGTTGGGTCCTACAAAGGCGGTTAACCGCTATGCCTCACCATCGCTTAGCTTAGGTATGCACATAGGGTCGCACCGAATGCTTTCCAATTCGAAATTCAACCTCCCTAAACACATTTGGGGATGAAATTAAGACTATTCAAGGTCAAATGAGTAGTCATAGAGTGAAAATCATGAGCCAATTCGAGCTAACCCGAAGTAAGTCTCTTAGCCAACCTGAGCCTTGTTGAGCCATTCTAATCCCGAACCTTCAATTCATTGAATTGAACCCACAAATACCTCAAATACAACCATATGAACTCCAATTGGCAACTTGGAGATCACTTCAAGGTCAAATGGAAAGTTTTGTGACCAAAAGGATGATTATGCCCCTCAAGTCACAAAAGTTCTTATTAACCCTCAAGGTCAACTCCAAATCGAACCAAAATTCATACACATCATCCTTAGGACTCTAAAAACTCAATGCAAAAGACTAGACTCAAAAAGGAAACAAAAAGACACATGCAATGACGAACCCTAGCTAAGGTAGAAAAAATGGGGTGTGACAAGGTCGGTCCCTTATATAAAGAACATGATATTCAGCACATAGGGGGGCTGCAAGTGCACTTTATACTTAGAGAGAGAGGGAGCTACGAGTTTGGAGAGCTAGAAGGACATTAAAGAGAGGTTCTTCAACCCTAGGCAAGCAAAAGAATAAGGATTTTGAAGGCAAGAGAGGTTCTACAAGAGGTAAACACCTTTTCAATTGCTGAATATTAGCCTTTCCCCTTCTTCTTCTCCTTCTTTCTTCATAATAGTTCTAGTGCGTGCAGTAGTTCCATATGTTAGTCGAACGCAATGTTTTTATGATGTTATATGTATTATGATTCTAAAATGATTCATGGTTTTATACGCTTGATAATCCTTAGTTCACTAAGGATTTGAAAGTGTTACTATTTTTATCTTCTCAAATCATACATGTTACATATAGCTTATTCGCTGTGATAATTATCATGAATTGGTGTTTCTGTTAGTTAATATATATAATATGGATGATATTCATGATGATTGGAGCATATGTGAGAATCGTTCCATAAGTTGTTAAGCATATTTGTGAAATTAGGGTTTTGGTAACCCTAAATTCATGCAACTTTCATACAGCATGTTTAGGATAGTTTTGTGAGTTGTTGCTCATCATAATCATTCTATATATGCTGCATATAGTTGAATCATGCTAGGTTTGCATTCATATAGTGGATTCTATAGGGTTTTTGGAGAAATTATCCTTTTTTAAGGATAATTATCCTTTTCATTAAGTAAGGTTTTGCATGAGAGCTTTCTGTGATGTGTTTAAGCATGAAATCACTTATATTGTGTTCTAGGACATATGTTTTACGTAAGATATGATAATTGCACCTCCCCATAATGACTTTTTTACGTGAAATTATCTTAGGATAATTTTGCTTAAGAAAGCTCACCGTAGGAAGGCCTTTTGCCATATTTTACATAAAATATCATCTTTTTGGTTAGAATAGACTTTGTTATCATGTTTACTGACATTGTTAGGGTCTCTCATGACTGTTAGTGTGTTTTTATAGATTTTTTTATGCATATAAGATAGGTTATTGCATGTAGAATTGTATTAGGGTTTGTAGTTATTTATTATTTAAGTTATTTGCTTGATTAATGGATGATTTTAGGCCTTAATGTGATTCTGTCCAGATTAGTGCTTTGTTCTTTTTGCATGATTTTGAGTACTTGTAAGGGTGTAAACAGGTGCAATAATTGCCTTATTGCAAATAAAGTTATCGCTTAAGCTTGCTATTGCTTGGAGAGAATTGCACAAGGTAAGTAGGGTATGAAGTGCTCCCCAATTCACTTTTCTTAACTCTTCTTTTCTCTTCTCCCTCCTAGGATTATTTTCTAATAGAGGGATATGGTAAATTCTAGGGTTTCTTTCCACCCCTTTTTCAAAAGTTTATGTCTTTCATTGAAATCTTATTAAGAATCATTTGTCTTTGAAAATTTTTATGGAGAAAAACCTAAGATTTACCATAAGTCTCTATTAGGATTTAACCCTATTCTTTTTGAACTATGTGAACCCCAGAAATCGGCCCACATTGGATTGAGAAGAAAAGGGGGTTGAAAAAAGGAAAAGGAGTCTCCACCTTATTTTTTAAAGGAAACAAGGAAAACCCTAAAAACCAATTTTGTTTTAAGAAAACAAAAGAATGACTCCATGTTTAAGAAGGAAAGGCAAAAATAGTCTTTTGGAAACCAAAGAAATCGGGGATTCAGAGGCTAAGTTATGACATGGGAAGGTTCTAGGCATAGCCTATAGGCACCCATGTCACCCTTTCGGTCTCTTAGTTTATTTGGGCTAAATCAAGATCTTACCATACAAAAATCAGCAAAATATCATCACAAGAGTTGCATGCATATCATATATCCATCCACAACAAACAAACAAAACAAAGAAAAACTAAACTAAACTAGGATACTTAGATCCTAGGGCGGACTTGAACCTCAAAGCGCCTACGTACCATGTAGCGAAATACATGGATCAAAGTCCACGTAGTTCGATGAGAATTAGAGTTTGAAATTCCGGTTTTACCAAGCCTACAATACCTAGAAGGGGGGTTGAATAGGTATTTAAATTTATTTTACCCAATTTTTATTATGAACACTCAAAATCCCAATTATCACAATCAATTCAATCGCATAGCAAGTATAAAAGTATGAAAGAGATTGCACAAGAGATTTTTTACGTGGAAAACCCTAGATGGGAAAAACCACGAGACCTCGTCCAGTTGAAGCAAATCCACTATGAAATAAATGAGTACAAGACACACTTACAGACCACACATGGACTCATGCAGTTGTCTTCACTCCCACGATCATACACGATCGATCTCCGTTGTCACGGCTTTGGTCGCAACCAACCTCTTTCACAGCGATGCCTTCAATCATGAACTCGCAAGCTCGATCACCGTCGCAACGGCCTCACAAACACTCAAGGTTGTGAATGGTGTGTGGTTTGATAATCTCTAGAGCATATCAGTGAAAACCTAGGTTAAAGTGCTCTAGAGAGGTTTTAAGAAGATGAACAATGAAAACCCTAATAGGGAGAGGCTTACTTTACTTTCTCTATTGTAATAGCCTCTATATATAAAGACTAAGAAACCCCAAAAGACTAGGATTCGTTTTAGGATCAAATAGGAAGGTTTTAAATACTTTAAAAACTGATTTTTACGAGCTAGGATCGATCCTCCAGGACCCTAGGATCGATCCTAAAAAACAGTGGCAAAATGTCATTTCTGGGTACCCTAGGATTGATCCTCCAGACCCTAGGATCGATCCTAGAAAACAGTAGCAAAAATTTTTTAACAAAACTTCTCCAATCAATTGGTTATCAACCCCAATCGATTGGGAATGTCACCAAAACCTTAAAAACCACTCTTCCTTTGATGAAAACATTAAAAATGATGTTTAATGAATTAAACACCTATGAAATGGGCAACTATGGTCACTTACCTTCCTAGAGAACGAGTGAGAGCCGCATATCTTTGAGCCTTTGTTCTTTAATGCATCTTTGAAGCTTCACATATCTTCAATCAACCCAAGACTCAACCATACTTTGGCACGGAATATGACAACATTGAAAACATGGACTTTACAGAGTTAAATCCTAATATAAACCTATAGTAAAAACCCTAGGTTTCCTTATTTGAAAGATAGAAAATCTGGTATTTAAACCAAGTTTAAAATAGAAATAACTTCCACAAGATGGAAACTTTGATAAAAAGGTAATTATTTAATCAAGGAAACCTCTAATTATTACCATAGACTCATATTAGGAAATAACCCTAAGGAGGGAGAAGAGAGAAGATAAAGGAAGAAAAAGTGAATTAGGGCACTTTCAAACTCTACTTACCTTGTGCAATATCTCCGAGCAATAGCAAGCTTAAGCAATAACGACCTTATTTGCAATAAAGCAATTATCACCCCTGTTTGCACCCTTACACGTACTCAAAACAAACCAAAAGAAGAAAATACAAATCTGGACAGAATAGTATAAGGGCCTAAAATCATCCACTAATCATGCATATAACACAAACAGTGAAATAACATAAACCCTAATGCAATCCTAGAACCATAACATGCATAAAAACCCTAAAATCAACTAACATGAATGCAGAAAATCATCATAGCTATTATATATGCAATACATATACAGCAACTATGAAGAAAAAGACAACAAAAAGCCTAAACTACTATGCTATATGCAACAAACCTAAAACAAGGGCAAAAGAAATCCTAAACTCACACACATGCTTTAAACTATGTGAAATAGCCCTAAATCATGCAAAACTAAACATAAATGACATTCTAATCATATGTATAAACTAATGAAAGCATCAACACATGATAAAAATGCAAGCTTGAACATGAAATAATAGCTATTCAATGCAAAACCCTAAAAAAGACACTAGAAACCTTAGAATCACAACTATGCATAAAATCACATGGAATAACATTATAACATGCATAACTCCTCAAGAACAACATTTTAGTCATGAATATTAACCAATAGAAGTATCAACACATGATAAAAATGCCAACTTGAACATGAAATAGAGCTATTCTAATTTCAGCACAATAGAAATCCTAAAATCCCAACTATGCATTAAACCACATGAAATAATCCAATTACATACATAACTCATTATGAATAACATTTAAACCATGTATATTAACTATTAGAAGCATCAACACATGATAAAAATACTATCTTGAACATGTAATAGACTTATTCTAAGTGAAACCATAATTTCAGCATAAAGAGGAAAGAGGTATACCTATGGTGGATGTCTCCTTGCTGCTGTAGAGACTTCTTCTCCTCTTGAAACACTCTCCTTCAAGCTTCCACACAAACCCTAGCTCTCCTTTGGAACTCTCTCTTACTCTCTTTCTCAAGAAATTAGGTTAAATGCCTTAAGGATGGCTGTCATTGCCTCTAGGTGGCTCCCCTAATGCTGAAGTATAAAGGGGTATTTACTAAGGATTGAGTGGAATCAATCAATGGTTGGGATTAAAACCCTAAATATTAATCCAAGGGTCCTTAGAGACTTCCTTGGGGCTCAAGTAGGTCAAATAGGGCTGAAAATAAGATAGAATGGCGGCTGGAGGCAAAAAATCCGTCAAAAATAGGAAGGAATCCTGCTTCAGCATGATTTTAGGAAGGTGGCTCGACTGACCACCCAGGGCTGGGCAGATAATCACCTGGCCTTGGGCGGCTGACCACCTGGGCTGGGCGGTTAGCCGCTAAGCCCCAGGTGGTCACCCGAGCGCACCATCAGCAATTGCCTTAGTTGAGCCCTTTCAGCTTCCAAATGTGTTTCGGGGGTCAAACGGAGTCCGATTTTGACGAAACGAAAGCCAAAACAACCGTGCTTTGATGAGGAATGTAATTTAAGACATTTTAGGGCAAAAATCCCTAGCCATGACTACATGGTTGGGTTTTACAAAGGCGGCTAACCGCTATGCACCACCGTCGCTAAGCTTAGGTATGCACATAGGGTCGCACCGAATACTTTCCAATTCAAAATTCAACCTTCCAAAACATCTTTAGGAGTGAAATTAAGACTAATTAAAGTCAAATGAGTGGGAATTGAGTGAAAATCATGAGCCGATTTGAGCCAACCCGAAGTGGGTCTCTTAACCAAATTGAACCTTATTGAGCGATTTTAATCCCGAACCATTAATTCATCAAATTGAACCCAAAAATACCTCAAATGCATCCTCATGAACTCTAATTGACAATTTGGAGATCATTTCAAGGTTAAATGAAAGGTTTGTAACCTAAAAGACGATTATGCCCCTCAAGTCACAAAAGCTCTTATTATCCCTTAAGATCAACTCCAAATTGAACCAAAATTCATATCCAATGTCCTTGTGATTCTAGAAGGCTAATGCAAGTAACTAGACTCAAAAACAAAACAAAATCATGCATGGAATGACAAACCCTAGTAAGGTGGTGCAAAAATGGGGTGTGACAAACTACGTGGACTTTGATCAATGTATTTTCATACGTGGTATGTAGGCGCTCAATTGATGTTCAAGTCCGCTCTAGGATACTAAGTATCCTAGGTCTTCTTTTTTTTCTATTATCCTTTTATCCATCATATATGATTGCTAGAGGAGTTGGATGGATTTGTGATTGATATGCATGCTGTATTTTATTGATTGATATTGATTTGCATGTGATTAAGTTATTAATTAGCCCAATCAAATTAAGAGACCAACTCAGGCGATGTGGGTGCCTATGGGCTTTGCCTACACCTTCCCACGTCGTAACTTAGCCCCCAAATCCAATTTTCTGGTTTTAAAGACTTTGCCTTTCCTTTTAAAATGGAGTCATGGGTTTTTTGAAATAAAACATTTTTATGGTTTTCCTCTTTTCCTTAAAAAATGAGGTGGTGACTCCTTTTCTTTGTTGTCTTTCACATCCTCACTCATGTTTTGCCAAACCCTTGTGGGCCGCTTTCATGGGTTCACACTACTAACTTGGTGTAGTCGACTATAACACTTGAAAATGGCCTAGGAATGAGATTTTGATGGGGTAAATTGACCCTTTTGCTCCTTCTTCTATATAAACCCTCAACCCACGAAAATTCTACTCTTCTCTAGTTTCTCAACTAAAAGAAAAAGAGAAAGAGAGAGAGAAAGAGAGAAGCTTAGGGAGAAAGAGGAAGCTGTGGACAAAGCACTCGACCTCGTGAGCTCAGATTCGACCTTGTGGAGCTCCAATCTTGCAATTTCCACTTCGATCTACGTGTGTACACCCTTGGATTTGCTTTTATAGCTTCTATTTGAGAAGTAGGTGCATTTTTCATGGTTTTAGATCATTGTATGCATGAATTGGGACATTTTCATGTGTATTTACATATTTACATGATATATTACATGTTTATATGGGGTTTAAATCTTAGAAATTTCATATGTTTGAAAATTTAGGGTTTTGGTATTATATCGTATTTTGTTAAATGCGTGTTGTATTTCAAACCCTTACATGATTTTAGGTACAATAGGTTAATTTAGAACCTATTGGGTCAAATGCTTTACAATTAAACATTAGAAGTCACTTTTATACAAATGTTGAAACCTGTTTTTCTACCATTAAAAATAAAATGGTTATGGGAGATTAACATGTAAATGGATGTGATGATTAAGGCTACTGGAGACAATATTATTGCAATCCCAAAGGAAAAGGACATCTTGCCATGTCAGGAATCCTTTAGTCCTAGGCTACGTGCCCAAATAGTGGTTACTGCGGTCCCCTGTAGGGATGTCTTATTGTGTTTCCTCTTAAGACAATTACAGTCCCAAGTAGGGATGTATTGCCATATTTCCTCTTATTCCGTGCATAAAGCCCCACATGACTTGGGGAGGATTTGTTAGTTTGTAATATTGATGTTATGAATTACCAGATATGGTGGATGATGATATGGATTATTTACATGTTCTCCCTTATTTTAAATTTGTGAAATGTAACCTCCATTATATCATTTTTTTTTTTTTTAATGTTCAAAATGGTTTTTAAAACCTTGGTATACATCTTTTAAAAATGTAACCTGCCGAGTGTTCACTCACTCCTACTTTCAAAATAATTTTGTAGATATTATGCAAAGTAAAGACAATTCATTTAAGATAGAATCAAACAGGGATAGCTTGGGGCATTACACACATTACATGTAGATGTGTGTGGACTTGCATTTATGATATTGTGGACTGAAGTAGTCTGATTATGTAAAATATTGTAAGTTTGGATGGTAGAACTCTGTGGAACACTAGTGACAGCTTAAATTAATGTTATTTCTGTGGATGGTTTTATTTTATGATTAAAATTGTATAGGTTTATATATTCAATAATTTGGTATGTTCTATTTTCAAATAGAACTATGCTGGATTTTCTCAAAAATATTATTTTAAATTGAAAATTTATTTACAAACCATCCTTACATTTTATATAAAGCATGTTTTACAAAGATGATGTCATGGCCGATTTCCAAGTTGTGACATATATATATATATATATAGATATATATATATCTATATATCTATATATAGATATATATATATATATATATATATATATATATATATATATATATATATATATATATAGATATAGATATATATTGTTTTATGAGCAACTAATAGTGGAAAGGTCCATTTCATCTTTCTAATGATGTACCCATAGAAGACACAAAATTTGGGGTTATCTCTTGGAGGTCCTCATCAACACTTGTACATAGGGACACGATTGTTCTTTTAGGACAATGTAATCTCATATGACCTCCTACAGGGTAGCTCTTCGAATTCACTTTTATTTTATTGTAGTTAAGTATTTTTTTTGTTAATTTTAGCTAATTCAATTTTTGATGATTAATTTTATTTGTGTTAAATTTTGTTTTCAAATGTTATATATACACACACATACGAGTAGTAAATTACACGATGTGTAGAATAATATACAATATTTTATGAATATATAGAAATATTATATATTATCTTGATGTGTATATAGATGAGTTAAATTTGGGAATCTATATAACAATACTTTAATAATATATATTCTTTTCTTTTTTAAGATTCGTGAGTCAAACTAATTTAATTAAAGTTGTGGACGCTTGTCATTAGCTCATCAGTGGATTGGGGTTTAATTATAAATCTATGGTTGGGCTAACCAAGGGCTTGGCCATCCACAAACGGGTTAACCATATCTTTACAATGGTTACCACGGTGGTCCTTACATAGCTAGCACACCCACATCCTCAGGCTAGAGGAAACCCCCACCCACAATGGGTTGGTGGGTAGCATTAGACTAGTTTAATTTAATTAAGATATGGTAATTTTTTATATTTAATATATATTATCATTATTTAATTATTATATTTTTCCTTTTCAACATTTTTGAGCTTCCTATCTAAATTGAACTTGAATAAATCTATATCTATATCTATATCTATACTATACTATCTATACTACCTATAAAAAGATGAATGTGAGAAAAACTTTTGATTGACTAATATACCCTTATTTTAATTTTTAAATACACAATTACCCTTCTGCATATATAGGAAATATAGCAATATAAAACACATACCTTAATAAAATTCTATGGAAACTATACAACTACCCTTTTTCATAGGTAAGAAATATAGTAATATAAAACATATACCTTAATAAGAATTCTAAGGAAACTATAATTCGTATAATAATTAAATAAAACCAAACCCCTAATCTTGGAGGAGACGACATACAAGGTGGTGAAGGAAGGGGTTCTCATGTAGTCAAACGCAAACATGAAGATGATAGTGGGGAAGATGGAGGTCCCGCTGATGACAGTAAAGGTATGAATCGCTTTTGTTTAATAATGGGTTTTTTTTAGTTTGAATGACATAGTTTCTCAATTATTTCTCAAATACGGTCATTAAGGTTGTAGTGTGGTTAGTCATGGGTTGTAGTTTCAATAGTGGGGAATGAGTTTCTTCAATATGGCTTGTATAATTTTGAAGTTGTTTTATTTTAACTCTACGATTATTTAATAGTTGCTAAATTCTTTTAACTCTATGATTATATATTCAATTCCTCAATATTTTACAAGAAAAAAAGATATACTATAAAATCATGTGTCCTATAAGCAAAATTATTGGTTATTGATAGATCCTCCTTTTCCTCGAGGAATTTAGTTTCTTAGTTTTTACAAGATTTGCAGGCAGTGAGTTAGCCATTCAATGCATTTTGTTCTATAAGAAAAATTATTGGTTATTGATAGGTTCCACTTTCTCCATCAAGAGTAGCTTCAACCTTCTCTCCACCTTTTCCATTAACAGTGACTTCTCCCATTCTCTGGTAAGTTTTGCTCTGCAAATTATAATATATATATATGGTACTATGTTGGAAATTTGTTAAGTTGGGTTTTGGTTTGAATGCTAATAATCACATTAGGTTTTATTTAATTTTGTTCCTCTGAGAAATTAATTTTATGCAATCATATTTCATTTAAATTCTATATATCTTTCCTAGAGTTTTTTCTATTCAAGTTTTTTGTTTTGTATTTTTTATTTTTGCTGTGAGTATTTTTACTTACTTTTGATTTGATTGGTAAAGTTTCATAAGCAATTTGCTAAAATGCTTTTGTGTTTGAATGCTAAACCCTTTATTTTATGTGGTAAATCATCTAATTATATTTTTTCTTTTGATGAAAAATTGCTCTTGGAAATATCCGATGGGAATTGAAAAGCTATTTTTATATGCTCATTCTCTTTCTAATTTTTTCTTGTTGATAAAAAATCCCTTGTAAGAGGTATGTATTTTATTTATTTATTTTTTTTTAAATGCTCAATCTCTATGTTATCTTTCTGATTTTTTCCTTGGAAATTAAAATTCCCTTCTCAAGACTATACTGTTTATGGGTGATTTGAGGGGTAGGCCGGAGAATAAGGGCCTTAGGTTTCTAAATGTTCTTGATGAGGCATCTTGCCTTATTTTTTATTTGTAATTTTTCCTATTTTTTGAATCCTAAGATTAGTTTTCGTGCTATGTTATCTTTGGTTGTTTAATTAATGGGATGTTGAGCTCCAATGATGCATTGTGGAATGTCTCACTACAAAGTGGGGATCCATAGATTATTCAACCAAAAAAAAAAAAAAAAAATACAAAAAAGTTAAAGAAAGGTAGTAGTAAAGTTTCATTTGGATGAAGTGAAATAATATCCCATGATAATAATATGGTGTTAGGACTCTTATCTTTTTGAGCATGTACTTATTCTTTAAGTGATCCAAAATGTATTAGAATTTGTTGATGTGTAAGTCACATTATATAAACTACTAATTCATTAATAAATTTAGTCTATTCTTTTGCATATAATTTCTACGATACAATAGACTTGCCATATGGTTAACAATTCAACCAAATTAAATTCTCTCTAGAGATTAAGTATATACTTTCTCCATTTATTTTGGTTCTAATTATTCTTTTTTTTACTTTTTCATTAATATGTTTCTTATTGTAGATGTGTAGAAAATTGGTGGACAATGAATAAGTTATTTGTCAAGATTCTTGATAGTTACGTGTCATTATGTATTAGCATTTATTTCCAGATCATTTGATGTACACGGACTAAAACCTTCTACGGAGTAATAAATAATTTCTTAACATTTCAATTCTTCACACTTGATATGGATTAAATGTTAAAGAATAAATGGCTGCATAACCTTCCTTAAGTAAATAAATTTTATATTTAATCGATATAGACAATATTTAAGAGATAATTATTACTAGATGAGGGGCTATGCTACATGAAAATGGTCAATCCCTATTCAAGCTAAAAAGATCTTGGGAAGTATTGATCTTTTATATGTTTATTTAGGAAAAATAATTGATGATCTTTAAATCATTTTATTGTTGACAAAAATCCACGTGCAGCGCACGTGTGCAATAACTAGTACTAATAAAAGTCTGTATTTCAGAAAAAACTTTTGATTGACTATTATACCTTTATTTTAAATCTTAAATACATTTTTACCCTTCCTTTCAATTTCTATACATCTTAATAGAATCAAAACTGCACGTTAGTTAATTGTATAACCCTATTATATAAGTAAAATCCGAAACAAACACATCATTAAAATCATAAAATCCTAACACAGCAAATCTACTGCTTCCTTCTTCTTCCACAAATCTATTTCTTCCTTCTTCTTCTATGAGGAAAGAGCAATTGTGTTTCTACTTTCTTCTGCATTACATCTTCTTCTTTCTTCTTCTGCTTTGTCTGGTACGTAACTCATATACAAATTCTATTTATTTTTCCCATGATTGAACTTTTATAAATTCTCTGCTTGAATCACGAAATTAATTAGGAAAATAATAGAAGAGTACACTGAAGTCTAAAGGCATCACAAAGGTGCTACAGCCTACCAAAACCATACATAGGTTATACTTCCATCAAAACAAATAAAAAAGGCAGCTTGCAAGATTCGCTAAAACGAAGCAAAGCAAAAACAAAAACAAAAACAAGGAAAAAAAAGCAGAATCAGTTGAAAAACATAAAATCAAAATAGGAAGGTGTTCTATAATGCATCCATGAACCACCAAAAAAACAAAAACAAAAAAACAAAAACAAAAACAAAAAAACAAAACAAAACAAAAAAGTCCCTATCATGTCATGAGGATGATCTGAAACAAAAAAATAGACCCTCTAATTTTTTCAGTGCTTCCCAATCTAAATCCACAGATAATCACATTTTAGGAGTTCGCTTGGAGTCCATTTTAGGATTGGCTTGTGCGAAGGTCTTGGTTTCAATTCAATGTGATTGCGTGTGTGGGTATGTGAAAAAATATAAAAAATTTATCAAAGACTAACTAACCCAATGGTGAGAGATGTTAGAGTAAAGGTTAGGAGTAGAATAAATTAGGGTTCAAATCCCTCTAATTGTACCCTAAAGTATTATAATTATTAATAAAAAAAATATAAAAATTATAATTTAAAAAAAAAAAAAGTCAAAACTCAAAATAGTGGGATCGGACCAGCCCTCAGCAGAGGTCTTGGTCTCCATCCTGTGTGGTTGTGAGTGTGGGTATGTGACCAAAAAAAATATTTTCATCAAAGACAAATTAGCTAATGGTGAGGGATGTTAGGGTACAGGTTAGGAGTATAATAGATTAGGATTAAAATTCCTCTAATTGTACTCCAAAAAAAGGAACAAGTTTGATTTTTTGCATGCATGACCTATGTAGGAAAACTATTTAATCCAACTATGGGTTTTGCAAAATATGAATTAATTGGAGATAGGTAATCTAAAAAACTACGTAAAAATTTGTGTAAAAAATTGTGTATGTTTATCCTAACCCCTATTCTTTAATTGATATTACAGTTTTATATTGGTTCATGTGCAACGCATGTGTGTACCAACTAGTAATAAATAAGTGAGTGTTAAATAAATTAATTTCTTGAATCAATGTGAAAATACCATGTCAAATTTAAAAGTAAGGTCACACTTAATGAGAAGAGAATGAGAGAGAAAGTTAAAAAGACATGCACATAAGCAAAAATGAGTTTTATATAGTAAATATAGAAGAATATCTATTCATCTCATTATATTCATGGTTCAATAAAATAAAATAATAATATTTTACAAAATCCACTAATTTTCTCCAGGATTTTTAGTTATATAACATTGTTACTTTCTCTTCGTCCATCCACTCTTTTTGACTGCAATCAATGACCGTCGATATGTTGGTTCATTATAACCAAGAAAGAAGTGATCACACAAAAAAGGACACCAAGCTATCCACTACAAACAAAAGCCATTTTTTCTAAGTTTGAAAATATTTTTGCTTTAAACTCTGTATCATTACTTTTGACTTGAAAGGGCCTATGAAAACAAAAGACATGATTGTATCAAACGGCGGTGAGTTACATCTTTAGCAGGCAGATAAAACCACACTAAATATTTGTGTATCAAACTGAGCGGTGGCTTGCCCTTCCTACCAAAACTTAAATGATTACATCTTTGTGGATATGATTGTTTTAGTTACAAAGTATAATTTAAAACTCACTATGATAGGAGGAATGATGGCATATGTCTTTGCTGCATCTTCTATATAAATAAATAATACTAATGATTGTATATAAGTTCTTTTGTTTTAGTTGTCCAATCCTTTCAAGTGAGTCTTTCATGTGTTAGAACACCACTTGACCCTAAAAGTTTAAACATAGGGAATGGGTCAACAATGTATATCAAGCTAATATTCCCCCTCAGGTCACACATGTAGAGATGAACCGATACATGGTATGAAAGGATAAACGAATGAGGGAGGAGACATGAAAACTTGAAATCAGAACCTTCTAGAGATCAACCGAAGTGAGACAAAGTGAAAGTATAAGATCAAAAAGTAATCTAATGATCTCACTTTACTCCATTATCATTAGCTTAGCTTAATATATCACTTCAACCCAACCACATAAGGGTTTTTTCCCTTTCACAACAACCTATAGACTGGAATTGGAGAGAACTTCAATCATGGAGTCTCTTATATATAGTATTCTATTCCTTATGTATATGGTTTCTACCCTCCACTATCCCAAAAGGTGTTATATCATATCATCTGTTAGGTTTTCAATGATGATGGCCTCGTTTTTCTTCTTGCTTATTACCTAATTTCAAGGATGTTGGGGGGTCCTAGCTTTTCGTGCAATTAGTGCTCCAAAAGAACCATCATTATTTATCTTCAGGGGAATAAAAACCATATTTTAAGCATAAAAGCGACAAGCCCTAAATCATTTTGATTGTCCCTTCAAGGTAATGGTATTCCGCTGCTAATGTCCCATCGCTAAACCTCTACTTCCTGGACTGCAACGTTCCAAAAGCTCCTCCCCTAGTTGCTACAAAACCTTTTCTTTTCTTTTGTTTTGGTCTGTGCTACAAAAACTATTCCAAATTCTCCTAGCAACAAAAGTTTTAAGGCCATTTTTTTCCCTTTAATTTTCTGTTGGATTCATATTTGGTGGAAGAAAAGAACAACTGCACTTGGCATCCCCTTCAATATGGATTTTCTTCAGATTTTTTTCCTTTGCAAGTAGTAATAGGCCATTCATAAAGCTATAGCATCCATCTTTGGCAGCATTGAATTATCCTCGGACCATGGTGTCTGCATTGAGATCAGCTTAGCACCTATATATTAGTATTCTTTAACTGACCCATCAAATTTATTTTCATCCAATCGAGCATTATTTGGAGCTATCCACCGGCTTGCTGTATATATTTGAAAATGGGATAGCGACTCTGTAATATATATTTTCTTTTTCATAAAGGAATGGAAAATTAATTTTGGGGCTTCATTTTAAAAAACTTAAGTGAGTCCAATTTTAGGAAAACCAATTCTTGAACCAAAAATAAAGTTTCGTGGGCTAAGTAACAACGTGATAAGGTTCCAAGGAACATCCATGAACATCCACACCACCCTAGTTGGATTGATAATTTAATTGAACTAATTTTAACTTCATTATCAATAACTATCACCATTAAATCAAGAATCACAACATATGGATCAAAATAAATAAAGGATCACTGTCCATCCATCCACATGAGAATAAATATAATAATAATAGAAATAAATCCTAAAACTAATGATAAACAAAAGAAATAAAACAAAATAAGATATAAAATAAAAATAAAACACCTTATGGCTTATGATATTGAATATCCTAGGATAGACTTGAACTCAAATAAAGGTCTATGTACCTTTTTAGGGCATCTAGCAAATATTAAAGTACACGTGGTTCAAAAATTGAAAAAGACTTGCTTCTCTCCTAGAAAACTACCATACACATCACATGAATAATCATTATCAAAAGAGATTTTTGAATTGAAAAAGGACTCTGACTAAGAGAGTTGGCTTTCTTATTGACAGACTTTACCTAGAGTTTTATTCAGAAAATATATCTCCATTTCTATACATTGATTTTGGAAAACACTCTCTTGAAGGTTTAATCGATTAAAAGTTCTCTGGCTAAGATTTTGGAAAATGATCCTCTTTCAAAATTTCTAATTGAAATACGACTCTAATCCCAAGGGACTAATTTTTTATAGGATCCTATTTTTAGAGTCCTATTTGAAAAATAATTTCATTTTGGGAAAAAACCCTTTTTATAATAGAATCCTGTTTTAACTAGAATCTTAGTGATGCCTAATCCAACTCAAAATAGGTAGTCTTGGGGAAGGGATTTCTCTAAATTAATCGATAATAATAATTATTGGTTAATCTAGAAAACGGCACAGTAATTATCAATTTATGTGCAAAAAATGATAATTATCTATACTACTATTAAAAGTCTCTTAAGGAGAAAAACTTTTTGATCAAAACCCTCATTTAAGGTTATAAATATATTTTTACCCTCAGTTTTAGATAAAAACTCCCACTTTATTATATTATAACAAAAATATTAGTTAGCAATAAATACCAATATTAAGGACGCCTATTTTGTGATAGGCTTAGTATAACTTGATGGACCGGATCTTTTTTATTTTTCTCCTTCCTTTTTTTTTTTTTTTTTTTTTTTTTTTTTTTTTTGATGAAAGGTGATATATATTAGATTATGAAGTAAGATGAGTCAAGTGTAAAAGAACCTAATCGCTTACACATGATGGAATTTCCTCCATCCAAAAAAAAAAACATCCTCAACAAATTTGGCATACTTGGCTAACCCATGGGCAACCTCATTTCCCTTCTTACCAATGTGCGAGAAATGACACGACACAAAGGATGCTGCAGCTTCAACTAGAGAATCTTCAATTTTCAGTACTGTGTATGAACTACGAGCAGCCATAACTTCCAAAATATCACCTCCTAAGTCTACAACTCGTAGGCTCAGATCTCTAGCCAAGTCGACTGCAAAGCAGATGGCAATAGCTTCAACAAGAGTAGCGTCTAACAAGCCTCTATGTCTCTTTAAAGCTGCTGCTACAACCTGCCCTTCATGGTCTTGAACCACAACCCCAAATCCCACACATGAAATCCCAACAAACAAAGCTCCATCAACATTGACTTTAAAGCGTCCTGTCATTGGAGGTAGGGTTGTGCGCAGGTCGGTTTGGAGCAGTTTAAAGAAAAATTATCAACCAACCCACTCATAGCGGGTTGTAAATTTTTCTACCTGCCGCCAAACCATAAGTACTAAAAACCGGTGGGTTGGTTATTTTTTTAAACGGTTTGTTACTAATGATTTGGGCGGGTTTGGTAGGTTGTATCGTGTCCTTTCTAATTGGGGCATTTCTAATATATTGGGCACGCCTTAGCTAATTAGTACGTTATAAATAAATTAATAAATCAAGAAAATATAATTATTTAATGTGGTTAAGTGAAGCTAGCTTGATAAACGATCAAGAGATATTATAATATCTCTTGATCGTTTATCAAAAAAAAAAAAGTGAAGCTAGCTTGATACATACTTACATAGAATTTTAATTCCAAATATGAAAATTATGATTTTATGAGAATCAATTTTGATGAAATTGGTGATAGTTAATGTTATTAAAGGTTAAAGGACCCAAAACTTAACATCCTAACAAAATACTAATAAGATAATACATTTTTATGAAATTAGAGATATTTGATATTTATAATTTTATAAACATATTATGAAAGGCAGGGCGGTTTGGTTTATTGACAGTTTGATAAAATTCAACCCACCAACCAAATCAAATCACCAATTTTATTGCTCAATCTGCCCAAACCGGACCGCCTAACCTCTCAAACCACTTGGATTAGAGCGGATTGGTTTGGTTTGACGGATTTGACAGTTTTTTGCACATCCCTAATTGGAGGGAACCATCTAGCACCAACTCCTTTTGTCCCCATCTGGCATCCCTCTTGCACTACTATGAATTCTTCCAAATAACTTTGTACCGTGTAGCCAGTACTTTGTGGATCCTTCTTCACCCCTTCAAACACTACCAAATTCCTATTATGCCAAATAGCCTACATGATTGTCATCGCTATAGCCATTTTATCCTCCCTTACCTTAGAATGAAGCTCACTAAGCCAAGCACGAAGGTCCCCTGAGGACGAGTTATCAACTCTAAGGCCTAACAAGGAGAAATGCCAAACCGTTGCCGCCCACGAACAATCCTTAAGAGCATGAACTGTTGTTTCATCGCCATTACCACACACCTCGCACTGGGGCGGTACCTGCACTTTTCGTTTTAAGAGATTGCTTTTCGTAGGGAGAATGTCTTTACATGCTTTCCACATGAAATGCTTAATCTTCGTAGGAATGTTCTGTTTCCAAATCAGCTTTATCATTAAATCTCCTTGCCGTGTTGTGGAGCTTTCGCCAAATCTACTACTTAGCACTTTCCTTCTATGCTCCATTGCTAAATGGTAAGCACTACGAATGGTGAGCATGCCTTTGGGGTTATAATGCCACAACCAGCTATCTGTAGGAAGCCTTTTTACTCATAGGGATTTGACAAATAATCTCCGCCTCATGGGGAAGAAAGACTTGTTCCACCGGCTCTCTGTTCCAATCCTTCGATGCCGAATCAATAAGCTCCCTGACTAGCACTGTCTCATCAAGTTCTTTCAACGGGGATACCACTCTGAAGGTTGTAGGTGTAGGTAACCGATTATCCATCCGAATGTAAACAGAGCACCCATTCCCTATGCGCCAGCGAGCTCCCATACTCATCAATTGTCGCGATTCCCATATATATACTCCGCAAGGTGAAACTTGGGTAACGTCCTAGCCGAGCTTCCAAAAAACTTCCTTCTGGAAAGTATTTGGCCTTAAGAATTCTAGATGCCAAAGACTTGGGATTAAATAATTTGTCATTTAACTAATTGAATAGTTTGAATTGTATGCAAACGAGGAAAGAATGCCCACACGGAACTGGATCCTCTGCCATATCATGCCAGAGAGGATCTTGCCATGGTTTCAATGACAATGTGACACATGGCTTAGTATCTGACCAACCAACACAAGTTTTTCTTTATTTATTTACAAAAACAACATGAATGAACAACATCGTTTTGCATTCAAACAAAAGAAAGGGGGAAGTGGGGAACTGTGCCGCTCATTCCAATCAATTTCTCTGATTACCTAACCCATCTCCGACCACCCCTACAACCCATCTCTTTCTCTACAAAGCCACCATTAACCCATATATGCTGTTTATGTCCTCGTCTTTCAATACAAAAATCTAATTCGAGTGTGAAGAAATATAAATAACAAGGGAAGCCATAAATTGCACCAGAAATCTCAAAATCCTTTGCTTGGTTGCTCAAAAAAAATTTTTAAATAAAACAAAAAATAAGGAAAAAAAAAAAAATTGAATCTCGATTTCTAATGCTGATGCTGAGTTTATCGACGGTTTGAACTCCAAAAGCTTGATTTCTGCAATCAACAAACCAAAGATAATCAATTATAAAATATATATGGCAGTAATGAAATCTTGTACTGTGTGATGGTAGAGGAGGAGATGATACAATGATGAGCTTTCTCTGTGTTTAGTTACTAGATTATGGAGATCGTGGGGTTTTAGGTGGAAAGATACAACTGTTATCATTGGGATTGAACATGCATGCTTGGTCCAAGGGTTGGAAGCGCTTATGGTTAGAATGTGATTCTTCTTCGATTGTTCAATGCTTGAATAATCCCATCTATCTGCTTTCATGGAAGTTGAAAACTTGTTGGCTAAACTATCAATTTTACTTGAAGCATATGGATTTCCAGTTTAGTCATATTTTTGGTGAGGGTAATGCTGCAGCTGATAAATGCGCCAATTTAGGTTTGGGATCTTCTAGCTTTACTTGGTGGTGGATAGCTCCTATGAAGGTTTTGCCTATTACAACTAGGGATACGTATGATTTACCTTATTATAGGTTTAGACCTTAGCTGTCTTGGGGAATGAGCTTTCTCTTGATTGTTTTTTTTCTTTTATTTTTCCAATGTTGTTTTCCTTTATTTTAATAAAAGATGGGTTATAGCACATGATTTGGGTCTTCTATGATGCCAACATAGTTGGGATTTTAGGATGGTCTATGATGCTTGCAACCCTTTTATTTGATTCAAAAAAAGGTGGAAAGATACAACTTCTCGTGCACCATGGCTCTCGAATCTGGGTGAGGAAGCTGTCAATGGCTTCGGATCTCACTAAGGGAGGCATCCATGGCTTCTCGTCCATGGTTGGAATCAAAGTGGAGAGACGTACGTAGATCTCTATTCTAGTGGTAGGAGACCACCAGCTTTCACATTTGTGGTCGACGACAGTGAAGAGTTGACAGTGCCGTCAGCAACCCATAACGAAGAAGAAGAGGAGGTGAAGCTGAACGATTGCGTTTTGGGAGGTGATTTGCCAAAAACCAATAAAACGATTTTGATCCGTTGGATCACCATCTCGCCACATGTCAAGCCATAGTTTACAGTATGGCAAGATCCTCTCTACCATGGTATGGCAGAGGATCTAGATCCGTATTGGGATTGTACCCAAAAAAAAAAAAAAAAAAAATGAAGCGATTAGGATCAGCTTCCTTTCCCCTTACGTCATTAGTAGCTAGTAGTAACTGATGATTCTCTCTCCACATTTAAACTCATCTCTTCTTATCTTATCTTATAAAAGTATTTTTATTAATATTTTTCAAGTAGTAACTATATTAATAATTTATTTTTATAAAATGTTAATAAAAATATTAGTTAACTCTGACTGCCAACTATTGAAGTGAAGGTTGCTATCTCCCAACCCACCGAAAAAAGAAAAAAAAAAAAAAAAAAAAAAAAGAAGAAGTTAGAGTGATAAAAAAAGTACTTTGTATTATTAATGGATCTATAATGCAGTATTATTAGGTGATTTTTTTGAAACTATATCTATAGGGTTTTTTCGTCTTTTTATATTTTATATTTTATTTTTGATTTAAAGCTTCATGCATTTACCTTTTTTTATATTTTACCTTCAATGCACGTGTTGTAACTAGTCTTAACAATAGCGTCCTATCATCATGCAAAACATTTCAAATTGTAAACACCACAATTTTGACAGGCCTCCTCTGGGAAACAGGCTATAATCCCAAAACTTGCTTATTGATTGGACAGGTTGTGAAAACCAAAGAAACTGAGTTTCCACCCATTTACGCCTTGAATCAAACCCCCATGATCCAATGATTTAATCACTGAGCCTTTTTAAACCCTAACCTAGATACTCAAGCAATTTTAGGCGGTTCAATTTCTAGATCCAATGATCTGATTCACAATCAAACCTCTCCAAGTCTCTAATCATACCCCTAGAACAACTCTAGTTGTTTAATTTCCAAATCCGATAGTCTAATCATGACCGGACTTCCCCAAACCCTAATTTAACTAGAGATACAACTTGGTTTCGGTAAAACTGAGAATCGGATCGATTCAAGTAATTTAATCCGGTTTGGTCTAATTTTGAACAATATATGGTTTAGTCCCTGTTATAATACGATTCAGTTCTCAAGAATTTTAGAACCAAACTGACCCAAGAACCGGATTGAAGCATGCTAGTGCACCAAGTGGTCAATCCAAAATTAATGACCAGAAGAGCCAATTGTATTAAAATTTATAGTGCTGAAGTAAAACAGTAAGCCTGTTTAGGTTTTAATTAAACGGTTATAACTTTGCCCTCGGGACTCAAAATTACGAACCATTTGTTAGGTTTTAAAGTAGACTCAAAGCGCTTCGAAAGCATATAAAGATCATTAGCTGAATCATCCCAAACACATTCAGATTTAAGGAAGAACAAAGGCTATTTTTTAGGACTATAGAATTCTAGTTGCTTCTACTTTGATTTTTGTTCCACTTAATATAACTCTTTTTGCTTGCTATAATTTTGAGATTTGTAGTCCTTTAAGTCATCTTTCAAATCCCAAATACTCTTTTTAATTTTGGTTAGGTTTTACTGAATTTTCAGTCAAAGTTTGCTCAACTCTTTTACCCATTCTTGCTCGGAAATTATGTAGTCTATCTAGAAAGTGTTGTTGGCCTTGTCACTGGAAGGTTGTTCCATGCTAATGTTATCTAAGATTTCATTGTTGTAATTGGGAAGAAGTTTTTACAAAATTTGAATGAGAATTCAGCATCAGCCTTCTAAGAAGTTCTTTTTGTTCCATTGCTCTTATCCCTTTGGTGGATTCCTTTGGGTGCTGAGCTAAATTATTTCTTGAGTTTTTCTCTTGTGTTTCCTCATCTTTCTCCATTTTCCGGCGTCAAAATGACATTCTGATTTTGATTTGAAAGTTGTAGTGAAAGATGGCATTCTGATTTTAATTTGAAATATGCTAAATAGAGATGGTATTCATAGATAGCAATTGACATGGATTGAGGGTCGTGGGAACCCTACACACTTGAATCTACTTATGCACGAGCATACTTGCATGTAGTTATTTAAAATTGTTGCTTGGATATGCAAATGATTTTTTTTTTTTCCTTAAAAAAAAATGGAGGAAGGATCAAACTTGGATTACTTTTAGTTTGGAAAATATATAATTGGTGTCACACCACATTTTGTGTGCTCTTTTACTCTTGTTTGGTAGAGGCTATCATTTCATGTGTTTTTTGCATTGTTTTTGCATTAGATCTTTTGCATTGAGTTTCAATGTTGATGAGAGATGTGTCTATGAGTTTTGGTTCAATGCGAATGAGTTTTGATGGTTAATAAAAACTTTTGCAACTTAAAGAATGTTTTCGTCATTTTCCTCATAATTTCCATTTGGCTTTAAAACTTGTTCCAGATTGTTTTATCATGTTCAAATAAACATTTCGAAGCTATATAGGGGTTCAATTTTATGATTAGATGGTTTAAGATTAACTAAGCTCATAACGGTTCAAATTGGTTAATTAACCCTTTTAAGTTCTCATAAAATTAATCTTATGGTTTATACTTGGGTTTTCAAATAAATTGATTCATTTACACCTAATTTTATATTAAAATGTGTTTGAAGAAGTCTTATATTGATTGAGAATGAGAGTAGGTTCAATTGGAGGGTGAAACCCGTGTTTTTCCAAAATTTTGAACCTTTTTTGGTTGGCCACTTCTTTATACCTAGCCATCTAACCATAGTTGATGATTTTCACCTTGAGAGACTTCTAGAATCATTCCACTTTGAATTATGAACATTTTGGCTTTCAATCTAACGCCAGAAAAATGGAGGACCAAAACTAGCGAAGATGAACCAAATAGGATCGGGAATCAGACAAGAGAAAATCGGGTTAAATTTAAACTCACTACCCTAACCGACCCAAAGAATAAAATTGTTGGTAATGCTCACCACTCAATGGAATCAGAGCAAAGATAACAAGAAGAAATCATTCTTATCAAAAGCCAAAGACTAAACTTCTATTCAATATTCTGGATTCCTCCTCCTAATTACAAGGCTAAGGACTAATATATGCATTGGCGTGGAACAACCCTCCAGCCATAGGTAGATTTCCAAAGCTAATCACACTTCCTAGATTAACAACACAAGTTCCAAGTTAGAAAGGGCAAAAGAACTAAGAAAACTTTGAGTAAAACTTTAAATACTTCCTAACCATAATTAAAGACATATTTGGGGACTTGAAATAACATCAAAAATGTTATAGTCAGCCTCACATCGAGCTCCGACGACGTTCTCTCCATTTTTAGAGAGATGTTTTATGGAGACAGAGAAGGGGAGGAGAGAGGGAGAAGTAGCTTTAGACCACATCACTTGAGGTCGAGATAGGTTATGGTCTGCCTCACATAGCTGTGGCTCGAAAAAAAAATGGGTGAAGTAAAAGAAGAGGAAGAAAGCAACAAGCAACATCAACGTTTTAGCAAATTTTGATGGAAGTGAAGGGTATTTTGGTTTAGAAAAGTACTATGTGGACTTACGATTATATTATAAGAATATCTCATGTATATATATATGCCTACATAAGACTTACTAAGACTTATGGCCAAAAGCCCCCCTAAAAAGGAAAAACAACACATATGACATAACCATATTTTGGTGCAGCAGGATCCAAACTTTCTTGTTAACTAGGTAATTAAGAAACTAAAGCTCCTTGGGAGTTTTTTTTTCTTTGTTTTTTTTTCCATCGTATTAGGAAAAGTCTTGAGAGCTAATTTGCTTGTGTCATAATTATTTTATTTTTTAAATCACAAAAATAGGTAGGGAATTATGGGAGTCCACAACCAATCCCATTTGACTGAGACAAGGACAACTTAGTATCCTAAGGTGGTGATGATTAAGGAACAACAAGAATAGTTTATAAAAGGGGAAATTAGCAATAGCCCCTATTAAGAGACTACTTTTAATAAAAAACCCACAATAAGATTTTTTAACTCCAAAACCCCTTTTTTAAAAGAATTTTTAAGCAAAAGGAAATGTTTTTTTCAAAATACCCATTTTAACTTTTTTTATGTACAACCAACCCAGATCAGAGAGAGAGAGAGATTTTTAACCTCCTTTTATATGTACAACCAACCCAGATCGGAGAGAGAGAGAGAGAGAGAGAGAGAGAGAGAGAGAGAGAAAGAGTGAGAGAGGAGTGGCGATCAAGCTCCGACCACCAGATCGGATAGCTGTTGATGGTGATCGTCTCCGGTGGTCGGGGAAAAACCAGATCTGGTTTTTGTTTTGTTTTTTTTTTTTTTCCCATGTTTGATAGTGGGTTTGAAGGGCGAGAGCGATCTTCAGCAGATCGCATGCTCCTCGGTGTTGACAGCGAATGATGAAGATTCAACTCCGGAGACGTGGTCTTCGGCTCCGGTACAACGTCGGCGGCGTGGTGTCCATCTCCGGTTTGACTTCGACGGCGTCTCCGGCTCACAAAGAGATAGAGAGAGAGTGCGAGAACGAGACAGAGTAAGTGAGTTTTTATTTTTTTTTATAAGCAAGTGACTAACTGGTGGGTGTGAGGTGGCAGTGCTTATGGTGAGTTGCTGTTGAAGTTTGTCGATGGGAACTAGAAAAACCAGATCTGATTTATTTATTTTTATTTGTTTTTGTTTTTGTTTTGACAGTGGTCTTAAAGGGGAAAGGGTTGTGGTTTTGATAGTGGGCTAGTGGTGAGTCGTCATTGAAGTTTGTCGGCGGGAACTAGAAAAACCAGATCTAAATTTTTTTATTTTTTTTATTTGGCTTTCTGATTTGTATCAACAGGTTTGAGGTTTTATGGCAGGGGTTCACAGTGGGTGGTTTGGTGTGGTAAAGGGACGGTGGTGGATTGAAGGTTCTACTGTTATTATGTGGTCTATAATTTTCCAAAGAACACAACAGTAAACTATTACTATTGGCTGTGTAAATTTTTCAAAGCACAGAAGAGTAAACTGTTACTGTTGCCTGTGTAAATTTTTCAAAGCACACATCACCTTCTCCAAAAGTATCATTTTACTATCTATAGTACTGTTTTGAGTATGTATACATTGGAATTCATATTTTTTGTTTCAAATAGTATGATGATATTGTCACCCATTATTGTGTTTTTTTAATATGGAACAGTATGTTGTTACTGTGCAACTAATATTTTGTATTGGAACAAATCTGGTCTTCATAAAGCAAGTTGGGATTTGAAGAAGAAGAAGAAGAATGGGAGGGGAGGCATTCGGCTATAGTACCAAATCTGAAAAACCTGTTAGAGTTATGCCCTAGAGCCAATCATAGAGATGATTGTTTAGGGATAAAGGAATAATCATTTGATTTCATTTATGTATGTCACATTTATTATTGATTTAATAAAAGGGCTTATTCTATTATGTTTGTATGCATCATTTATATTTACATAATATGTCCAAGGAGTTAGAGTTGAGAATATTGAATTACAAAGAGTTGTAATTATGAGACTGTAAATATATCTCTGTACTAAACTCCTAAATCATTCCTAATTGAAGGTTCACTATGATGGACAGTAATGAACCATAGGACTAGCACTTGTTAGGTTGACTCTATAGGAGGATAGCTGATCTCAATCTATTTGTATGGAGACACTACAACCAACAGGTAGGTGCTTATTAATAGAATAGGTATACTGAATGTAACCAAAGATTTGAGATAAATTGAATGGAGTTTTAACCTGCCTATCAATCAGTTTCTCAATGTTATAGTAGTATAAGTAATCCTTAGACCTGAGACACCATAGATACCTTATACATATAGCTTTAGAAGTTTGATAACACTAAGTGCAGATCCTATTCAAAGGTCTGTAAAGGTGTTCATTGGCCCTATTGCTATGTGTATAAAGGCATATGAGTGATCAACAAGTAATCCATTACTCTCAGGAAAAAGGGAGAGAATGTCTCATATAGCATTCATAATATAACTCATTCAGTCCATGGCCATAGCAGTGTGAATATGGAAAGGAGTTTCCATAAGTTCATCATTGAGTTAATATTTATGAATGAGTATAAAGTAATTGAACTAGGAACTTAACAGACTTCTATGTCCTATTAGTTCAATTGGAGACATTGTGTAAATGGAAGGATGTAATTGTAACCTATAAACTATAACAGAAGGGTTCTATGTAAGATCTTATTCACTTCATTAAGGATAACACCATGAACCATATGCTAGGTGTTATTCATGGTTAGTAGAAGCCCCAATTGATATAAATGAGTTATAATCAATTAGGGAATTGGAAGGAGTCCCAATTAGACCCTAAATGGAAAGAGTTCCATTGTGCACACCTCGTGCTATTCCTACTACTTGATGATGTGAACCTAATGGGTCATACATTGATCATGCAAGATGACACTACAAGAAAAAGGTTGATAGATGACGCTTTTAGAATTTAAAAAGATGACCGTTTTTTAAAAACCAGTCATCTTTTGATTTTTAAGATCAAAAGATGACTAGTATTTAAGTTCCAACTTAAAACAGTCATCTTTAAAACAACAAAGATGACTGGTTTTTAAAAACAACATCACAAAAGATGACTACTTTTAAAAAACAATCATCAAATTCACTTTCCTCCCGTGTCAATTTTTCTCTAACTCTCCGATCCTCTTTTAACACAACCTACCTTTTTTTTTTTTCTTCTCTCTCTCTCTCTCTCTCTCTCTCTCTCTCCATCCCTCATTTTCTCACAAAGCCTCACGCTGTCACGCATTAGCACCAAAACCCTCACCGTTGCCGTCGCGCAGGCCAGGCCACCCTCATCGTCGCCGTCGCCGTCGCCCAGGCTAAGCCATCCTCATCCTTGCCGTCGCCCAGGCCACCCTCACTGTTGCCGTCGCCCTTATCGTTGTCGTCAGCATCTCCATTTGCCTCACTCATGCCGACAATGTTGCGATCCACTTAGCTAGAAGCTGCTGCTGGCCTCGCCGGAGTTCGTCCAAGGTATATCTCTCTCTCTCTCTCTCGATTTGTCTAGATCTATTCGAATCTGCAGATTTGCTTCTCAATGTACAGTTACATGTGTATCTTCATTCCGATATAGATCGGAAGCAAATCTGCATGCCGATTTGAGACAATGTTTCAGGTTGGGGTTTAGTGTGATTCATTGTACACCATATATTATTCAATAATGTTCTTGGGTGTTTGGATTGGGTTTTATTTTTTTCATTGGTTTGAGACAATGTTTCAGCTGGAATTATAAAGGGTATTTAAGATTTGCAGGGGTTTTTGGGGGTTTTAATTTCGGGATTTTCTAAGGATATGACACATGTGGTTTTAATTATATAAAGGCATAAAGTTGGGTTTTCAGTTGCTTTCTGGTTTTAATTTAGGGCTTGGCTGTGAGATTTCCTTGGCGTCAATTCTCCTAGTGTTTCTTCAGCTGCATTTTGGTTTATCTCTCGTCACTTATAGCCCCTGTTTTTCCTCTGCTGTTTTTTGCTTTGCTGCATTTTTGCTTTGCTGCTCCTCTGATCCAAGATTGCGTTTTGGTTTATCTCTTGTCACTTATAGCCCCTGTTTTTGCGCTTTTGCTTTGCTGCGTTTTGATTGTTCCAGTCTTTGTGAGTTGAGCTTGAAAACCACCGCCTGAGCACGACTTAATTGAGATCATGCCAATCTTGAGTTGGCTGGTTTAGTTTTCTCCCCTAATGGTTTTTTTTTTCTTTTTTTTGAATCATTAAATTGAGTTAAAAATTCTGTCAGAAATCACAAACTTACAACAAAAAAATATGCCTTTGTGATTGATCCAGAAGAAAAACATAAGAACCCATTGGTATTAGTTAGATGCCAACAAACAAGAGACAAACCCCCCCCCCCCCCACCTGAAGATCATTACAATCCAATGATCTGATCACACCCATAGAACCACCATTCCTACATATAAGCAAATGTGATTATACCGTGGTCCTCACAGCAATAGCATCCAAGAGAGTTTTGGCTGGTGGAAGCAATGCAACAGCCTGTCGCTCAAGATTTAAATACTTTCTGTACACAACCTTCAGCTTACTTTCCACAGCCATCGAGTGGAAGCTCACCAGTAATTTAGTACAATCCATCAGTTGTGGTTCAGAGAACCCCGTATGCAGCTCAAGTGTATTGCTCCACACTGGGCTCTTGTTTAGGGCGCATCGGGCAGCATAGACTGCTGAGGCAGTAACCATTGATGGGCAGTACATTATAGTGGCATAATGCATCATGCCTAATTTAGCTAGAAAATAAACCATGTTCTCCATTTCCTGATCGAGAATAGAGGCTTTGATGAAGTAAACAAGGAAAACATAAGGCGTGGCTACAGTTAAGGTCCATTCTAGCCTGCCCAGTATAGTTTTCTCCATGATTAATATCTATTCATGAGTATAAGCTCTGTCCGAGATGCACACAAAGTCATTGACCTCTGGGGCCCAGATTTCTTCATATTTGGAGGCCATAAGCATGGCACTGATGCCCACTAACTGCAATTCCCTCCTGGGAACAGTCTTTACTGAAAGGAACCGATCAACTATGTTTATGGTGAGATAGAGAGTTTCGGGCATTAGTTCAAACTTGTTATGAACTTCTATCAACCAATCCACAAGAATTGCTCTCATCTTCTCATTAATTTTGGGCTGTGTGTCCATATAATCATGAGCTTGACTCAAGAATGAGGCGCAAGATTATGATAGAAGTAAAAATATCGAACCACCGCAACGCACTAAATCCTACCCCTTGTTACTCTAATAAAGCCCTAGACGAATTGAACTTTAACACTAAAGTCACTAGGAATTACTGCATAATGAGTTTGACTCCACGGCTCCAAGCTAACTTTGTCATTGCTCATAGTTCTTTCCTTTCTTGAATCGGCGGTATTTTTATGAGTTAGTTGGTGCTTGGGACTTTTTTTTTTCTCCCCTGAATGCTTGGCCATTGCATTTAAATTTTGTATCAATATTTATTATTCGCTTCCTTTTCAACATATGTCTATTGTTTCCACACATGTTTTTCAAAAGCATGGATAGTTGAACTTTTTACATTTTCAGGTTTTGAAGAATTTCCTTCTTATTGCTGAGACGTAGAGGTAGAAAGAACCTCATATGGAATTAAAAGAGCCATATCTTCATATCTCCTTATTGATTCCATCTCAGGTTGCTATAATCCAGATTTATAGTTGATTGTCGGGTTTGGGTGTTGGTGTTTTTTCTTTTTTTTGGTGCTGTGCTTTTGTTGGGTGTAGCTTGCCTTCTTTTTGCTTAATATATATAATTTTTTCGTTGATAAAAAAAAATAAAAAATAAAAAAAAAAATCCCTCCGCTAGCCCTCTCTTTCCTGATGTCCTCCCTTTCCCGCATGCTAAATAAATGTCCAGGTCGTTTTAAATCATATTTATTTATAACTCAATTAACCATTTATATTCTGCACAAGGCTTAATGGGAAATATATATATATATCTATTTCCTTTTTTGGGTCTTGTTTTCCCATGAACACATTGCCTTCGGGCTTTAAAGAAGCCAAGATAAAAATGGGGGGCAAAAGATGGACAGCTCTCGCTCTCTCTCTCTCTCTCTCTCTCTCTCTCTCTCTCTCTCTTTGAGCTGTTGAAAAGGGACAATAGATTCCATATTCTTATGTTTATTTTATCAGTCATGTCAATTTCCAAGTGTTTAATGGAAATTGAGCTACACTTTTGAAATGACTACATGATGAGTTTGAATCCAAGGCTCCAAGCTAACTTTGGCATTGCTCATAGTTCTTTCCTTTCTTGAACTGACGGTATTTTTATGAGTTAGTTGGTGCGTAGGACTTTTTTTTTTCTCCCCTAAATGCTTGGCCATTGCATTTAAATTTTGTATCAATATTTATATGCGACATTTTTTTTTTAATGACGATTTGGGATGTGATATTTTCTAATATTTATTATTCGCTTCCTTTTTAACATATGTTTATTGTTTCCACACATGTTTTTCAAAAGCATGGATAGTTGAACTTTTTACATTTTCAGGTTTTGAAGAATTTCCTTCTTACTGTTGAAGCTAAAGTAAGGTCGCTCATCTCCTTGTAATCTGAAGTGGTGAGCCCTCGTCATACCATTAGGTGTTCATTGTTATAAGTATGCAGTTTATTGTTGATGTCAGTCCTTAGTCCTCTCGTTGGCTTGCAGGGAAGAAGTGCAGATTCCTTGTCCCAGTATTTTGGTGAGAATCCAGCTTGGTGTCCCTTTGAGCAAGGTCTGATATGATCTTTTGTATTAGTTTGATTTTTTCTCTATGACAAATAGAAAAGCTTACCAAATTGTTTTCTGTTTGATATTTTCTTTTTCCTGAACTCCACAGATTCCATACTCGTTTTATTTTCAAATCATTTATTACATGGAAACTTCAACAAAATTTGTAAATTGTCCTTATTGGACACAACATGGGTACAAATGGGTATGGATTATGAGTCCAACATGCCTATTATTGGATGCTTAACCAACAGGGGTCTCAAATAAGAGAAGGGAGGCATATTCCTCATTAGTGGAAAGTTCATTTTTATGTTTAATTTGCTCGTGTCTCATTGATAATTCAAATCAATGAAGGTACACATGGAGTTTATAATGGTTTAAATTTAACAAGAATGATAACATTGATTTTATAATTGTCATGAGTTATGATTGCTATTCCTTGAGGTTGCGGTAGTATTAGTATATATTTATTTATTTATTTAAAAAAGAAGAAGGTATTTTTATCTTCTTGGGGTGCTAAATTGCTAATGGAGGTTTGTGGTAGTAGTCAAACAGTTTCTCATCTACCAATTGAGTCAAGCTTTGCCTATTAACCTACCCCTTAGAATTTTTTTTAGTACAAATTAGAAGAAGGTTAGTGATTGAAGAATTGTAATTCAATTGTCCTCGACAAGAATGATAATTGTACAAAATGTAGAAAACAAGCATTATGTTTTGACCTTTGTAAAAACTTTCTAAAATGATAAGACAATGAATCTGTGTTTTTTTATCATCTAAAGTAAAGCATTTTGTGTTATAGGAGGAAGTTAGTTGGATTGATTCATAATGGATAAAGCTTGGATGTCCATGGATCAACTATCAAGGGAATATGATGAGGGGGTTGAGCAATTCCTACAATTTGCAATACGTCATGCGAGTAATCCTAATTCCATACGTTGTCCATGCTTAGATTGTGGGAATGTGAAAATCCATACTCCTAATGAGATAAAATTTCATCTATTTTCCAATGGTGTTGATAAAAGTTACCGCACATGGATTTGGCATGGAGAAGCAGCTCATAGTGGGGCACCGCCAAGTATAAATGCACAATTTGAGGAGTGTACTTCAGACGATGTATTGAGTACTATAGAAATGGTTCAAGCTGCCCATGATAATTATACTAGTGATCCTAAGTTGTTTGAAAAGTTACTTGAGGATGCTGACAAACCTTTATATAGTGATTGCAAGAAGTTTACTAAGTTATCTTCTCTAGTAAAACTATACAACTTGAAAGAGAGGTACGGGTGGTCCGACAAAAATTTTTCAGAGCTGTTGGGATTGTTAGGAGAAATGTTACCCGACAATAATGAAATGCCTTCATCTATGTATGAGGCTAAGAAGACCTTGACTGCATTGGGTATGGAATATGAGAAAATACACGCATGCCCTAAGGATTGCATATTGTATAGAAAAGAGTACAAGGATGCAATTGCATGTCCCACATGTGGAACATCAAGATGGAAGGTAACTAAGAGTGCGACTGAGAAAACTAAAGGTGTGCCTGCTAAGATCTTATGGTATTTTCTGCCTATCCCGAGGTTCAAAAAGATGTTTCGGAATTCAGAAACATCAAAGAACTTAACATGGCATGCAGATGAAAGAGAATATGATGGTCACCTTCACCACCCAGCTGACTCCCTAGCATGGAGGCAAGTAGATCACATGTGGCCAGATTTTGCGTTAGATTCAAGAAACCTTCGATTAGCCATTTCAGCAGATGGGATTAATCCACATAGTACCCTTAGCAGCAGGTATAGTTGTTGGCCGGTTATAATGGTAACTTACAACCTTCCACCATAGTTTTGCATGAAGAGAAAGTTTATGATGTTAACATTGTTGATATCGGGTCCCAAACAACCTGGAAATGACATTGATGTTTACTTGGCCCCTTTGATTGATGATCTAAAAACTTTATGGGAGTTGGGCGTTGAAGCTTATGATGCCTACCGCCAAGAGACCTTTATGTTGAAAGCTGTACTGTTATGGACAATCAATGATTTTCCTGCGTATGGTAACTTATGCAGTTGCAAAGTTAAGGGGCATTATGCTTGTCCAGTATGTGCTGAAGAAACATATTCTATTAAATTGCCACATAGTATGAAGTTCTCCTATTCAGGCCACAGAAGATATCTTAACCGCTATCATCCATATCGAAAGCAAAAGAAGGCATTTAATGGTGAGCAAGAATTTGGGTTGGCTCCAGAGCCACTAAGTGGAGAAGAAATTTTGAAAAAGGTTGAAGGGATTGATATCTCATGGGGGAAGAAGAAAGGAAATTCTAATGCATCCACTGATCCTAAAATTTATTGGAAGAATAAGTCGATATTCTTTGATCTTGAATATTAGAAACACTTGCATGTTCGACACATCCTAGATGTTATGCACATTGAGAATAATGTTTATGAGAGCATATTTGGTACATTGCTTAACATTCCTAATAAAACAAAAGATGTAGTGAATTCTCAATTGGACCTTGTAAAGATGGGTCTAAGGAAGGAATTGGCCCCACAAATTGGAAAAAAGCGAGCATACTTGCCTGCAGCTTGTTATACATTATCTAGGGATGAGAAAAGAAGAGTGTGTCAAACATTATTTGAGCTCAAGGTCCCTAAAAGATACTCTTCAAATTTCAAAAACCTTGTCTCAATGCAAGATTTGAAACTCTATCGTCTTAAGTCCCATGATTGTCATACATTGATGCAGCAACTTTTACTTGTGGCAATCCGATCAGTGTTGCTTAAACAAGTCAGATATGCTATTACTAGATTTTGTTTCTTCTTCAATGCTCTCTATAGTAAAGTGGTGGATGTATCCAAATTGGATAAAATACAACGCGATCTTGTGGTCACTTTATGCTTGCTTGAAAAGTTCTTTCCACCAGCATTCTTTGATGTCATGGTTCATTTAACAGTGCACCTCATCAGAGAAGTCCATCTTTGTGGACCTGTTTACTTTAGATGGATGTATCCATTTGAGAGGTTTATGAAGGTACTAAAAGGTTATGTACAAAATCATAACCATCCAGAAGGTTGCATTGCTGAAAGTTATATTGCAGAAGAAGCTGTGGAGTTTTGCTCATAGTACTTATCAGGAGTAGATACAATTGGAATTCCATTTGCTAGGAACATGACATCTGATGATACAGACATTGGAAAACCTTTATTAGGTAGTAGTGTCTTAAAAGTTGATAATTCACAATGGGAGGAGGCACATCTTCATGTGTTGAGAAACACAGATGAAGTTCAACCTTATGTAGAGTAAGCATATTTTATTCTCTCATATTTATTTATTTTTTAATACAAATTCAATGCTAAGGGAATCAATGATATTGGTAACTAACCATATATTGTGTATTGATGACTTGATAGTGAGCATATGGCCTTGTTGAAGATTGAAAATCCTCGTCAGTCAAAAATACAACTACAAGTCAAACATAATCGCACTTTTATCTATTGGCTACTTCAGAAGGTATTGGTGCAATTGACTACATGTATGTCAAAACTTTTATATGGCAGTATATCAACTATAAATTAGATAACCATTTATCCATATACAGGTTGCAAATGAGTTGACCATCCCAAATAATACTATCTCCAATACCTTGAGGTGGATAGCACATGGACCTCTTTGAGAAGTAATGACATATCCTGGATAGATCATTAATGGTTGTCGCTATGGTACTAAGGATCGTGATGATTCCCGAGTGAACCAAAATAGTGGAGTGAGCATAGTGGCGACAATAATGCAAGTTGCTGGTGGCAAGGATAACAACCCTGTGTTTGGTGATATGTGTTTTTATGGAGTCATTACCGATATATGGCAGCTTGACTATCATAAGTTCACCATTCCAATATTTAAATGTGATTGGGTTGATAGCAAGAATGGCGTCAAAGTAGATGAGTTGGGGTTCACATTAGTTGATCTCAATAGGAAAGGGCATAAATCTGATTCCTTTATTTTAGCTTCTCAAGCGAAGCAAATTTTCTATGTAAATGACCAACTTAATCCAGGATGGTCAATTGTCTTAGCAACTTCTCAGAGAAATTATTTTCACAATGCAAATGATGATGAGCTAGGTGATACGATTCTAGAACATGAATCATTTGCAGCAGCATTTCCAGATGCTGAATCATGTGATTTAGTGGATCAAAATGAGTCAACTTACATATGACGAGACTGTGAGGGAATATGGGTTGACCATACACCATCAAAATCGTAAGAAGTCATGACCGCAATTTAGGAGAGAATTTGTGTATTGGGTGGACCAGTTACAATTCTATTGTAACTTTGTTAGAAAATTGGAAAACTATTACTTGCTTTATATATTGTTTTTATATGATTTTTGTATTTGAATTCAAGACTTTTTATGCAATGTATTTATTTATGTTTAGTTTTGTGAAGGCTTGATGATGAACTCATACTAGTGTCTATATTGTCAAATTATAACTTTTTCATACTTCCTTTTATTGTGGTATACTATGGTCAGTTTTTTGGTGGTGCGATACTAGTTTTTTTATGTATTCATCATTTTCGTATGTTTTAATGTGTGCATGTTCATTTCGTGGTTTCTTCAATCAAGGCTATTTATCAACAATGGGGTCATCAAGTAAAAATGAGAAAGGGAAAGGTAGAGGTATAACATACTTGCCACGTCTGACAAAGAGCCAAAGTGTTGGTATAAAACAAGTTGTTGAATATAATTCAAAGGGTGTCCCGAGAGGCAAAGTTGCAACAACATATTCTAGCTATTGTGGAACTCTAGCCCGTACTAGGGTCCCAATAATCTATGCTAACTGGTATGAAGTGCCAAAAGAGTTAAAAGATAAATTGTGGAGTTGTGTGGAGGTAAGTATGGTGGGTGTATGTGCATTTAAATTGGATCTATTTAATTTTTTCATCTTATAAATTTTATTTATAAATCAACTTCTTAGGAAACATTTGATTTGGATCCAAAAAGTAAGAAAATATTTTGTCTTCAATTTCCCTTAAATGGAAAAATTTCAAGAATAGATTGACTACAAAGTACATAATTCCATCCATGCATAATATTGAAGTTCTTAGACACCCGCCAAAGTTATATAAAGATTACATTGAAAAAGAGCATTGGCATTCGTTTGTTAAAGGTAGAATCTCACCACAATTTCAGGTATTTATACTAATATTCAATAATTTATACCGACTATTAGAATTAGGTATATACAATTGTATTTGCTTTCTCTACTATATCTTTTTTAGGAATTAAGACGTAATCAACAAGAGAGGCGGGGGAAAAATTCACATAATCATTAACTAAGTCGAAAGGGATATGTGGGTTTGGAAGATGAAGTTGTAAGTGTTTAAACTATTATATGTTAATTTTGTTGTAATAGAATTGTAAATCTTATACTAGTTCATTTTTAAAAGGGAGAAGGGTTGGATAGGAGTGTCATGTGGAAGATGGCTCGTCAAAATAAAGAAGGATTCTATGATGATGAGGGTGTTAAGGAACGTGCTGCAAAAATTGTAAGATGTCTTTGTGCAATTAGTAGCTATGTATTAGATCCAAGAATAGTTGTGTCATATATGCTTTATGAGTTCATTGTTTACCTTGAATCTTCTAGTTCTTTAAAGAATGAGCTTATTTCCCAAAGAGGAGCATGATATGTGTAGGTATTGAGTACCATAATTACTGAATCCTTTTATGTGATGTACTTTGAATCCTTGAATTGTGAAGTGGTGTTGTGTGAGTCGTATTCTCACATGCCCTTATATTAAAAATGTTGCAGGATGAGCTAACTCTACAAGTTAATGATGGGCGTGTAAAGGTTAAAGGAACCAATGACATTCTTATGTTGGCTTTGGGAAAACCTGAACATTCTAGTGGTGTAAGGGGTGTTGGAAAAGGTGTTACCCAAACAGATTACTTTTGCAAACCTTCTGAACGCCAACATAAAAAGAAAGTGAAAAAAAATCTACAAGAGGGCGGAGAACAAGGCACCCCTGATGGTACACCTCTATTAGAGAGAGTTAGCTCAAATTGCTCGAAAATTGATGTTTATCATAGGTAATGTTGAAGATATATTTATGCAGTGAATATTAATTTCTTATTGGGTTAGTTACTTGCTATAGTAACTCTTTATTTGGTAATTATCATAGGTCAAAGGAGGAGGTGAAGAAACCAACAAAAGAATCAGTCAAGGGCAAACCAATGGGCAAACTATGCAGTTTGGCTGTAGGTTCATTGACAAATGTTGTTGCTCGTGGTATAGTTGTTGAATCAATGGGGCCAACCGTACATTCTATTCCATTAGGAGACAAAAATGTACGTGTGGCTATAGATTTTGCCATAGATGGGAATGCTTTACTCCCAATACCAGTTGGTGATGACTTAGTGACTGTTAAGCAAGCGATTGGGTCGCATGTTGCTTGGCCTAAAATGCTTGTTGTATCTACTCCTACTAAGGTAATTTGTTTATTTAAATTTAGAATCCACCTTGTCATATAATTTGCAATCCATGCCATCTATTTTTTTCTTCCCATTTGATGTTTGTTTGATTTTTTTATCTTAGGGACCTTTGGGAAAAAGGCAACTACCACACAAGAAAGCCCTTGCCAAATCATTAACCGATAATCCCCCTGTCATTGGTTATCTTTTCAACTTTGCTGAAAAAGTTTTCCAAAAAAAGGGTTCCATTCAGATTACTTTTGAGGCAGACATCTTTGGGAAGGAATTTCCTAGTTATCTTTTGCTAGATGACATATCTTGGTTATGTCACAATGAGGAGTTGTCAGTTACGTGCATAATGATCTACATAAGGTGAGATGGTTTGCATTACTTTGTCAAAATTTATAACATATATTGAAAATATTGAGCAAGTTTTTTACATATTATGCTAATAATTTTTATTCTTCTTTACTATTTTGATTTTTTTTTAATTTTCTAACATTAGGCACCTCTACCAAATTTTGAAGAAAGAAAACTTAGACTGTAGCTATGGATTTGTTAATCCTGCTACTATCTCTACTGCTGGATCAAAGAAACCTATTGATTCGGGTTCCTCTGTGCTAGCTAATAGATTATTAGCTACAAGGAATCTAGAATTAATTTTTGTTCCCTATAACCCTGGGTAAATCTCTTCAGTAAATATGTTTCTGATTTGGATCTTGTGTATTTATGTATTACTATCATCATAATTATGACTTGTGCACTTTTAGGTTTCATTGGATCTTGATTGTCATCGATCTATCATCTATGATTGTCTACTACATGGATCCTCTAGGAAATGATATCCACGATGTTACCCAGAATGTAATAGAGACGTAAGTACTTTAATAAATTACACAAAGTGATGCAACATTGTTTTTTTGACCCCTTTAATGAGATTTTTCTTTTTCTTTTTTTTGGGGGAGGTGAAGTGGGCTTACTTTGTTTATTACTGGTGCGAATACTACAAAGAAAAAGTGTACTTGGAAAGTTATTCAAGGTATGTAATTACTATAACTTTACCAAAATTCAATACTATATATGATAAAAAGGGTGTTATGACCAATTATGATGCTTGTATGTAGTGCCCTAAACAACCTGGGAGTATGGAATGTGGGTATTATGTAATGAGGTACATGAAAGAGCTCATTGAAGATCAAAGGCATTCAATTACAGAAAAGGCTAGATAATTTTATATTATTTTTTATTTGATTTGATTTTTATATTTCACTATATAGTTCTCCTTATTTGACTCAAACTATATACGTTAATCATGTAGTTCATTGGAAAAGATACCTACACAAAAGATGAAATTGATGAAGTGCGAATGGAATGGGCTAATACTATCCAAGATTATTTGATAAATTGAGTGAAGGAAAAGGTATATAATTGTCTCTCTCTCTCTCTCTATGTCTTTGCTTTGCTGGCTAATCTAACAATCATCACCTTAATTTGTCACTTTCTTGTATAACATTTGGGGAATAATTGATTTTTCCATTACCATATATATCCTAGTTTTAATTTGTTTGAAAAATCATGGCTTCTGTATTTGGGATTGTGTATGGACAATGTTAGAAAGGCTTTGTAGTGTGAGGTTCCTTTCTTTAATTGGGTTAATATGGATTTTGTATGCTAGCTCCTGATGACGATGGTTTTATATCGAAATGGAGTTGAAATCAGTGATGGTTGGACTGATTCTTGACATTTTAGTAGAATTGTTCTTGAGTTTCCCTTTTTTAGGTCAATAAAGATTAGCCAAATTTGGTATATATGCTTGGTGCTGCATCTTTGTATAGAAATGCAACATGGTTGCCAATTTCATTGCCCAAAACTGGTTTATATAAGAGTTTATACTCCATTTAATTTATATTTCTAGGTTTAGTTTTTTGGTTGTGATGTGTGCCAGAGGTATGAGATGTTCCCTAGCTATATTGAGGAGTTGAAGCTGGTTGGAGCTTTGGTATTTGTTTTGTACTGCAGGAGTATTGTGCAGGAGTATAGAAAGGCAACATGGCTATCGATTTCACTGCCAAAAATGGCTACTGCTTGATTTCTGGAGAGTTTTTTCTATGCTGAGATTGTGTGCATTTTTGGAGAGTTCTTTATGTGCTGGACAGGATATCTATCGATTTATGGTGGCCTTTGCGCAGAATATGATCTGATTTTTTGGTTTGCTCTCTGTCTGTGTGTGCATCTAAATGTTAATAGTTCTATCTTTTTGCTATTAGCTCATTATTACACAGAACTGTTGAAAGATTTTGCTTTTTGCAGGTAATAGAGTATTTCTATGCTTTTATTTTGCATTCTAAAGGGAGAAATTTGATGTTGACATTGATTGGGTCTTAATTAGTTCAAAAAGTGGTATGATTTGTGGAGATTTTGTTTTTTCCCATTTCTGCATTTTTAGCTCTTTCTTTTTACGATTAGCACACTGTTACATAGAACTGCATGTGTTAAATAGATTTTGCCTTTTGTAGGTGCATGTGTAGGTGAGATAGAGAGAGAGATAGAGAGAAAGAGAAAGAGAAGGGATATTTTGCTTTGATAGAGTCAAAGAAATGGGAGCAAATTAACACTGAAGCTTTTGTGGACGCTCACTCTTCTAATTCGTCCCTTTTTTGTGGATGCTCACTCTTCTAAATGGGAGCTCTTTTGTTTTTTGTTTTTTTGGTTCTCACCTGATGGCTTCTTTTTGTGTAGTTGAATCATGCACCATGGCTCACTCTTCTAATTCGTCCCTTTTTTTATTTTTTATTTTTTTTTGTTTCTCACCTAATTAATGGCTTCTTTTTGTGTAGTTGAATCATGCATCATGATCATGGCAAAAGGTGAAAATTTTTTGAGGATGTTGCCTTTTTAGATTTGTTTTTCATTTTAACATCAAAAATATTGTAGCACTAGTTAAGTCAAGGGAATGGTGATGACTTTTGAAACTTTGTTCTTGTAATCCAATGAAATGAAAATGATGGTTTCATAATTAATATGAGTAATTTAATTTCCTTTGTTATTTTATTTGTCTTAATTTCTTTTATTTCATATTGAGAATTTAATTATTGAGTAATTTGTATAAACAAGTTGATGTATCAAATTTAATAACAAGTTTATAGGGTAGTAAATAGTATATGACATTTTTTGTATATGAATACCACCAAAAAAAAAAATTGTGCCATAGATAAGATGACTGTTTTCTATAGTCATCTTTTAATACATAAGATGACTGCTTTTAAGAGCATAAGATGACCGTGAAAAATAGTCATCTTATACAGTCACACAGTCATCTTATATAGTAATACATGACTGTTTTTAAGAACATAAGATGACTATGTTTCACAGTCATCTTATATAGTCACACAGTCATCTTATATAGTAATATATGACTGTTTTTAAGAATATAAGATGACTGTGAAAAGCAGTCATCTTATATAGTAATATATGACTGTTTTTAAGATAAAACCAGTCATGTTTTGTTGAATATATGACCGTTTTTAACGATCATCTATAGCACAAAAGATGACCATGTTAATGAATAAAGGATTTTCTTTCTTTGATTCAAACATGATTGTTTTTAAAAAACGGTCATCTATTACTCTCAAAGATGACCGTAAAAAACGGTCATCTTATTTTATGATAAAAGATGACGCCTGAAGAGATGACTGTTTTTTCTAAAAACAAAGATGACTGTTTTGCTAAAAGATGACTGTTAATACAGTCATCTATCAACGTTTTTGTAGTAGTGTGAGCTTTAAAGTCTATGAGAGAAAGGGTATGAGTGCATAAAGAGTAGTTCTTTGAGGCCTATTTATATTTGATATAATTTATAGGGGTTATTGTGTAATTTAGAGAAATTGCATAAAACCCTAACAGGGTTTCCCCCTAGGGCTAGCCCCCTTGAGTGTGGACTATATAAGTCACACTTTGATGTGTGACATCATAAAAAATAAGTTGAACTTCCCAAGGGCTGGCCGAAATTTCCAGCCTCCCTCTCTCTCTCTCCTCTCTTCTCCTACACTAGCAACAACAAGGAAAAGGTGGAAAAGACTTGAAGCCCTAGCTAGGTGTGGATACCATTGGAGGCAGCACGCTTGGGCTGCTCATTCACTGCTGTCCAAAGTCAAAGCTTGGAGCAAAAAAGAGAAAACAACAAAACTGTAAGTGTTCTAACCCTCTTCGTAGTTAGGGTTTGATTTTGTACTATGCATAGTTAGATTCATGGGTTAGGGGATCAAAGGAAAAATTTTTATATTCCACACTTCTATTTTTCCTCTTGTATGATTCCCAACAAAACCAGACTTTTTTCTCCTATGGTGACCGTACTTTCTCCAACCACCGTCCCTCTTCTTCTTCTTCTTTTCATCTCCAAACCTAGAAATGTTGCTTCCTACATTTTGAAGGTGGTTTTGTGCATTTAGAAAGTGGTTTTTGATAGGGATTCTATTTCTATAAATTTGCCATAAATCATGGTGGGTTTTAAATCCCTGATTTTCGGGTATAAGAATAATGGCATGATTGTAAATAGTTCCAACAGTAAAATGAGGGGCTTTTTGGTCTGTACGGGGTTGAAAGGGGATTTTATAAAACTGATTCTTATTTAGGTGCTATTGTAAAATGAATCTTATACATAGGGGCTATGACCAAAAATCCCTTTATAAAATGAATGGTGATGTAGATTTCCATTACTTAAAAAAAGAGAATTACATTGAAGCTTTCTATTTCATGAAAATCATCCCATCTTATTAATTATATAGTCTTCATACAAATATCACCCCAAAAAATAAATAAATAAGTCGACAAGACTAAAATCATTGATGATAACCCCTTCTAGAGAAGTCCAAAATAATAATAATAATAAGAGGACCACATTTTCAGTAGGAATGCAAAGAATTGAGGCTCACAAATTGGTGGTTCTACACTTTTCAGCACCAAAGATTACAGGTTTTAGCATGAATAAAAAATGTAGAAAGACAGAGACATGGGGCCAAGCCATGACAGAATGTAAGCAACTTGATTGTTGGAATGAATGATTTTAATCTTTATATACAGGTGAGAACAAGAATGCCAATGGCCTAGGCATATGCATTGGGGGTTGTACCCTTTGCATTGGTCCAATGTACCTCATACCCCTTTAATGCACAAGATACAACTCTCAATGCGAGTGTTGATATAAGTTACATCAACACGTGCTTACTTGATCATCATCATCCTATCATGTGCTGATATAACTTATATCAACCCGCATTGGAAGTTGTATTATATATACATCTAAATTGTAGAGAAGCCCCACCAAAAGTTTTTCATCTTCATTTGAAGGAGTAAACAGAAACCGAAGTGCTGGCCGAGAGAGAGAGTTGCAGACAATAATTGACCCAAGTCTATAAAGCCATTTTTGCTGCTGAAGATAATCTAATTAATTATTCAACAAACCCCCCCCCCCCCCCCCCCCCCCACCCCACAAAACCAATAATAATTAATTAATTAATTAATTAATTGTAATGAGAAACCTTCTCCGGCAACCCAAACTTATTTCTGTCCTTCCTTACTCCCCTCTTGATTTTGTTTCATGATTAGGTTGTTCCAGTCTACTAATGGTTTTTTGCTAAGAGGAAGAGAACACTTGTTATTACATATACCTGTATCTATGTATATTCCTCCACGTAGTTTAGGCATGCCCTTTTTCTTACAAATTCTTCTTTCACCTTTGTTTTCTCTCTTCAGTATGCAATCATCTTTCCCTCCCTTTGAAAGATAATTTTGGCACTCTTGTATATTTATATTTAAAATGATGATTCCAGTAGTCCTGCTACTGTTTAAGGTCCCATAGTCAGCGAAGTCCTTACTATTGATAACACCAAGGACGCAAAGTTTGATAGCTATCTTAAGGCACAAAGTTGAAAAACTTCCATTTTCAAAATGTGACCCATCGCTGAGCACTCCCTCACTGATTTATTGAGATAAGTACAAAATTATCCTCCACAAGACTACTTGGTTTTTTAAGGCTAGGGTATGAGAACATAATTGGAAAAGATAATGGTGCGTTTGGATGATGGATTTAGAGGGATTTGAGTTAAGATGAGATTTCAATGCCAAATTATGGTGATGGCAGTAGCAGCGGATGGCATTGAAATCCCATCTAAATTCAAATCCCTCCTGCAAATCCTTCATCCATACATGGTGTAAGGGTCGAAGACGCCAAAGCACCATACCGTTTTGAGATGCAAGACCTGGCAAGGGAAGCACGCTTTTCAACAAAAACAAAGGCTGTCTCAGGAGAAGGCCCTTGAGATCCCCCTTATTCTTATGATTGTTGCCCTCACTCCATCATCCAGCAGAAGCTCTACAACCAGCTATTAGCAGAGGGGAGGACAGATGAGAAAGAAAACTCACTTAGAAAGATAGCAGAGCGAGGTTCTGCCAAACTCAATCCATAGGCAACAAGGCCAATTCTATGGTACCCTGGTAAAAAATTAGGTACTACACCCATAAGGTCACATTAAATGGTAAGTTGGTCACTTCAAATTGTAAGTGGATTCACTTGAAATAATAGTTGATCACTTCAAATAGTAAGTGATTACTAGATAGTAAGTGGGTCACTTCAAATGGAAAGTAAATTATTTTGGACAACTTTAAATAGTAAGTAAACTATTTCAAATGGTAAATAGGTATGATATCTTAAAAATTTTGTAGGTACCATAAAATTACCCAACGAAGAAGGGGGTAAACTGTTGGGGAATGACTTAAAAGAAAGAAGATAGGAAAGAACGGCCCCTTGTTGACTGGAATAAATTAGATCCCTAGGCTTAGGGACAACCAGAAAGGAAACCCAAGTAACAGCCCTGCAGAGTCAAACTTCTGGCAAGTGGAATTCACTAAGCTGCACCTAGAGATGATAGCCACTCAGAAAGTAAGCTAATCAAAAGATCCCAATAACCCAATGCATTGAACACCTTCTCAAGAAACAATGTATAAGAGGGGAGGGATCCATTTATACTCAGTGTAAAACTTTTTATTTTTATATCTCTCAATATCTTTTCATGAGAAATAGTATCTTGTCAATCCAACCATTGGATTAAATTCTCTATTCATGCACATCATGTATGCCGAGTTTTAAGTAAATCAGATATTGAAAAACGTTTGATCTACAAACTAACATTTCTTTTTATAAATAACACTCTAATTTGGGGCACTTTATAACATTTTATGAATGACATAACTCCTAATATTTGAGTTACTTGAAACTCGGCATGGATAACATGCATAAATAGATAACCTAATCTAAAGGTTGGAATAACGAAATACTATTTCCACAAAAAGATATTGAAGGGTGTAAAAGTAAAAAGTCGAGTGTAAAAGGATTCCTCCCGACTAGGTTTGTCGATGGGTTGGATATGGATCGGATTGGGGTATATCCTAATCCGATCTGCTAAGCAAAATATTCAATTCGATCTGATCCGTTAATCCAACAGATCAGACATAAAAATCCATATCCGATTTGTTAATTTACTAAGTATTTGACCTGATTATCTGATCTTATCCATTTATAAAAACAAAATAAAAAAAGATGCAACTATAAACCAATATCAGCCCGCATAAGCAGCTTATACAATTTAAAAACCTGGTGACAAAAGTCTCAAAACCTGGCAAGCAATTTCAACTAGTGCTAACTGCTTACTTCTGATTTTAAATCAGTGCATTGCACACTTGAAGCAAAAAACTTCAACCTGTACAAATGGGCTAAAATTAAAACCATGGTTCACAACATGTGTGTATATCAATATAAACAGCTTTGATCATTACTTCGATCACAATCTTTCGTGAGCAACACGCGCACGTGCGTGTCATCCACGGACAACTGTGATCGAACAAAATACTCTAAAATATCGTGCACATGATCAGCCCTCTCAATATATATATATATATATATAAATGATTCAAACTTTTAGATACAGATCACCAAACGTATATAGAGAAGGCAATCAAACCTTAAGCATTTAAAAGACTTTTTTATTTAGATTCCACTAACAAAGCATTATTTTATTTATACAATTTATAAATATACATACATACATATATATATATATACATACATACATACATACATATATATATACATACATACATACATATATATACATATATATATACATACATACATACATATATATACATATATATATACATATATATATATATATATATATATATATGTACATATATGGCGATAGTTACCTAAGAGTTCAGAAAGGTGGACCACGTCAATAGCTTAACTAGCAGCAGCAATGGTGGATAAATACAAATCAACAGTAAAGCTTTGTGAGGAAGGTTGCGAATCAGCAATGGCGTGAGATAGTGAGAGGAAGCCAAACGGTTTACTTACTTTACACTTATTTACTATTGGCTCTTGAGTATGAAAAAATCTCTTGGAGTATGAAAAACTCCATAACATACCGCCTATTTGCATTCTTTATATACAAGTATTATTTAACTGTAGATTTCTTACAATCTAACGGTCAATAAATATGTGAAATTCTTATATTATATATTTTGTCGGATCGGGTTCTTAATGGATCAGATTAGGCTAAATCCAAGTACGATTTGTTTAGAAATGGGTAATCAAATTCGGGCCATTAATGGGTTATTGAATTATTAATTGCTTACCAAATCCCTCTAAACGAATCGGATTCTGATTAAAATCTGATCCATTAACAGCTCTACTCCCGATATATATATACAGTCCTGATCAGGTCAGTACATGTTGATATAAGTTATATTAACACCATGCATTAAGGGTTATACCCCGTGCATTGGCCTAATGTACCTTTTAACCCTACCAATGCATAAGATATAACTTCCAATGCGGGTGTTGATATAAGTTATATTAGCATGTGCCTACCTGATCATCACACACACACACACACACACACACACACACACATATATATATATATATCGGTTATGTTCCCATCAGCACGTGTTAATATAAATTATATTAGCACTATGCATCGGGAGATTGTACCCCTTGCATTGGTCTAATTTACCTCATATTCCACTAATGCATAAAGTACAACCCCCGATGTGAGTGTTAATATAAGTAATATCAACACGTTCTTACCTGATCATCATCCTATATATATTCACAAATGATAAATATATGTACGTAGATAAAATTCTTAGTAGATGATAGGAAAAGAAATGCACAACAGCCTGTAAATTTGCTTTGGAATGATCTCAAATATACAAAGATGCTACACAGAATACAATGTAGGAAAAAACAGCCTCGTTTAAGAGCTGTTAAAGAATGAGCAGAAAAAGCCAATAAACTTACATATTAGGGCAAAGAAAAGGAGAGCTAGTATACAAAGAATGGCACTAAATCAGGGTGCTAATCTACATTTTTGTGTATCTAAGGTCGCTCTATGACATATACACAAGGGTGGCTAGACATGACATATTCTCACCCCAAACGTAAAGCAAACTATTATTGGGAAACTCAGACCAATTAGGAACTCATGAAGAATTTGAAGATGAAGCAAAAGCCTCTGGAGGACGTAGAGAAGGGTTTGAAGAATCTACAGCTCTTTCAAGGTCGAGTAAAGGTTTAAGTCTTCTCTCCAACTCATTGCTTTGTAGATTAATCTCCTCAAGAATCATAGACAAAGCAGACTTGCAAGACTCCTCATCCCTGAATGCTAGAGTCCATCTCCCATCAACCAAAGCTTTTGTCTTCACTTTTCCATATGCACCAGATTTAGAAGGATCTGCAAAGGGTAAACTAGATGGACGGATCCGCAAGTGTAACCATCTTGAATGCTTATCATCAATTCTGGGCTGAAGGCCAAAAAACAAAAAAAGAAAAAAGAAAAAAAAGAAACAACGAAAATGTTCTTTGTGAATATCATCCTCAAAGGATTTATCAACAGAGTGAGTATTACAACTTCTAAACTCATGTTAACTGGTTCTGTGAGCTACTGAGCTAATGTAAAAAACGTGAACCTCAATCCTCCACTAAATTCGAAATAGCAATTAGTTCTAGGTTGGGAATCTTGTAGAGACTATGAGAAGGGTGTGCCATGAGTTATGCTGAAGGGAAGCACATAATAATATATGATAAAAGAAGCTAAGCACAAGACAGCTTACATACATTGGAGCCTGCCAAAGGTGCAGCAACACGAACCACTCCATAAAGATGTTTTAGTGGTAATTCTTCTGCAAGGACAATCCATCCAGATGCACCCATAGAGAATGCTAGAAAGAAAAAATGTCGTTCTTTTCCTCTCTCAAATGCAATTCTACAAGGCACTGCATCAACTGCATATGATGGCAAAAAAGTTTGATTTAAATACAAAATACATTACCGCAAAACTCCAGGAAATCCATATTACAAAAAACATCTACAAAATTGGAGAGAACATCATACGATATATTGATATAAAATGCACTACCATTTTACTGTTATTGTCATTTAAAGGGTACAGATAAGAACATAATACAAAACTAACCAAGTCTCAGCTCAGTGCCTGGCTTTGGACCTAAAACATCCAGGCCAGCAGTTTTTGCTCGGGTGTTTTCAGGGACATCAACTGGAGGATGAATAGGAGGTTGCTCAGGCAAGGCTCTACCAAGGGAGAAAATTTGGAGTTGATGAAGAAGTACAAATACCTAGAGTAGAGAGGATGAAAATTATTAGCAACCGAAAAAATGTATATAGAAACACCTCATAGCGTTAACAACCTAAGCACATGCATGATGTATGTTAAAATACATTGTGAGGCTATCATACTCATTCTTCTGAATGTCTCCTCCAAAATGACTAAAGCAGCAAAATGAGAGAGAGAGAGAGAGAGTTTTGTCTTGTTCCAACTTTAATATTCATGCTTGCAGGGTACAGTGTCAACATCTGTCTGAAATTTCTTAAGGATTTTTTCCTTTATTAAAAGATAATAATAATAAGAAAGAGATTAAACTATTTCACACAAACCTTCACCAACTCCAACATTCTTTCACCAGCACTAAATGATGATTCACCTGGAATAACTTCACAAGTACAACAGATACATCAATGAAAATTCTGCTAAACTACTTGAGAAAAGAAAAGTTCCAAACTTAAAGGTTCCAAAAGACTGCTTAACTACTCAAGAAAAGAAAATTGTTCCAAAAGCCTTTAATTTAAAACCATCCAATTTATTTGAAGTTTCTAATCTTACCTTCAAACGAGGACTTCTGTGATGGCAAGAGTAAGCACTTTGGCTCTTTCCGAGGGGATGATCCTTCAATTGCTACAAGTAGAAGTTTTGTTGTTCAAACACATCATTAGAACGCTTAAAAGGATCATTCATCCATCATGAAAATTGAAAACCAAAGTGACATAACATACCTCTTTTGCACTTTTTCCACTCATCACAAAGGATTGTTAGAATAAGATCAGGCCAGATTCCCCTAACCTCCCGGAGAAGACCACTGGTGCACTTCTTGTATGAATCCTGTGCATGAAGAGACTACCATGTCATTATATAAAATAATTTATTGGCTTATCCAGAGAAACATAAGTAAATAAATGAAAATGCATGAGTTAAAAGATTGAACCCCACAAGATAAGATACAAATTGTGAAGATTGAAAGAATGCATTACCATATAGCTAAGATAGGCAATACCACAATATAATCTTTTTGCCAGGACAATATAATAAATGTTTTTGAAGAGAAGAAATCGAAGCAAAATAAATACCATGAGCTTCTGAATTCATTATTGTGAGAGGTGTATGCTTTATATAAAAATGATTTAAGAATTTAAAGTCATTCACATATTGGACTCAAAAACTACATTCTGTCCATTATCATTTCTCCATTCATTTTTCATATGAATAAGATAATGTTAACCAGTATAAAATCAAGGTACAAAATAATGTATAGATGCAACCCTCATCGAGAGAGCGAAGATATAACAGCAAATACTCTACAAGATCTTAGCATCATGGTTCAAAGTCTTGGTCTCGGTCCCCATCTCGTTTCAGTCTCGTTCATCTCGGTCTCGCTCAACACGTCGCGTCTCGGACGAGATGCAACTTTACGCAAGAAAAATAATTTGAAAAAATTCAAAAAAATCATAGAAAATTCCTAAAAAATATGATGATTACATTGGAACCATCAAATAAGCAAAATAATGAACTCAATGCACATAATATGGTATAAAAACATAAAAATAGGCGCTAGCGCACTAATATATAATGAAATAACACTATATTTTTGTTTTAGATTAGAATATACACCCAAAGAACATAAATAAATATCATATATCAATGATGGGTAAATAACATTACATTTCATAAAGAAATTGATAAATAATTTTTTGGTAAGTAATATACCGATATACTCCCATATCAGTATTTTTGAAATTAAGAAAAAAATATCATTTATTAAAAAGATTTACCATTTATTAAAAAATCAGTATTTTCGTATTTTTTTTTAAAAATCTGTATTTTATGAAAAAGAGTTAGCATTTACAAAAAAAAATTCAAATTTATAAGTTCCAAATAATTCATGCTTAATTATGAGCTCATGATGATTAAAAAATGTGTAATAATTTTCTAAATCTAAAAATTAAGATTTTAGTAATTTTTTATCATTTATCAAAAAGATTTACCATTTATTAAAAAAAATTCACACTTATAAATGTATGATATATGATGTGGGAAAAAATGCTAAGACTATATGTATTCAATAGCATTTAAAAAAAACAAAAGAAAAAAAATGAAAAAAAGAAACCAAAAAAAATCCCAACTACTTTAAAAATGTCTTATTCTCCTGCACTCCCCAGCACTTATAAAAAAACATAACAAAAACAAATTAAAAATAAAAAATAAAATAACCTTAAAGTTATAAGTCGGTGGGTCTCTACTCTCGACCAGTCGACCCAAAGCCCCAAAGGCACTACGATTGCGAGGGCGAGAGAGGAGAGAAATAGTGACGTGATGGAGAACCAGAGCTCCACCGCCGACGGCCGACCGTCGACCTGCCAGATCCGCTGCTTCTCCCAGCGACCACAGTGGTTGCCGCTACCGCCGTCCTTAGCTGTCGTTGCAACTATCGCCGACCATAGGCACTACTGCCGCTGCTGCTCTCGTTGCCGACCACCGGAGACACCCACAGCAACACCACAGGATCTGGATTCCACCGACGGAGACGATAACACCCACCAGCTATAGGTGCATAATTTTCTCCATTTCAAACAGCTTTCTGCAAGATCACATGGGATGCTCTCGTACGAATTGGACGAAATCTCGTTCGATTCGTCCCGAGATTTCGATTTCTCGCCTGTCTTGTTTCGTCTCGTCCGAGATCTCGACATTCTCGGCCGAGAAGTGCTCATCCGACGTATATGCTTGTAACGGCCCTAGTTCTCGTATCGGAGGGCGGCGAGACCGGATTGTCTCGGCGAGATCTCAACCAAGACAACTGAAACTTTGAACCATGCTTAGCATACGTACCACTAAATTCACAAAGAATGCAAGCAGCAATTAGAGAAGTATAATAAGAAGAAAATAATAATAATAAAGTAACCTAGGAAGGTGATTAAATTCCATTCATACTAGACTACGTCATATTATTTATTTATTATATATATTTTTTTTTCAAAGAACAAATTAGATCTTATACCAACTGTTAAGTTTCCAACTTAAAAGCCTAAACTTATAAGTGGAGGGCCCAAACAAGTATATAAAGACATGTTAAACTCAATATTTAATCGATGTGGGATATGATATATTCCAACACTCCCTCTCACGTGCAGGCCTAACAAGACAATAATGGGCTCGTCACGTGGACAATAAAGACGGACTCACGAGCAAAATGGGCCCAAGAAAGACGTGCTTTGATACCATGTTAAGTTTCCAACTTAAAAGCCTACGCTTATAAGTGGAGGGCCCAAACAGGTATATGAAGACATGTTCAACTCGATATTTAATCGATGTAGGATGTGGCTATATTTCCAACACCAACAAAAGCTCAAGATCCATATACTAAGTTACTAACAAAAGAACAAGATTATTTATCTCCTCCATCAGTAAAGAAAAATATCTAGTTTTGAGCAATTTAAGATGACAGCTACAAAACTAGTTCTATTTTTGTATAACTAGATACAATATCAACAAAAGCTTTATATATAAACATAGAACCAAGAAAAAAGTGTCATTTTAAGGTTTTTTCTTTGGTATTACTATTATTATTATTATTACTGATCGGCACGAAAAATTTTATTTAATTGAAAGGAAATAAATTACGGGAGAGAACAAAAAAAGCAACAAGAAAACGAAAAACAAGAAAAATAAAAAATAAAAAGACTGCAAAAATTCTACTACCCCCAATCAGCCCTCCAATCAGAACTCTAACTTACTTTGAGCAATTCAAGATGATGGCTATTAAACTCTGCCTCGCTATAAGGAAGCAACTGGCGCAAAAGCCAACCACCATCCCACAAGGTGTCCGCAGAAATAGTTGACCGGCAGAAAAGACTGACCAAGCGTGTCGAGCACCTAAGAAACAAAACATATTATTTTGACAACATAATTCTTAGATTGAAACTGATTAAAAAGTTAGATTTTTTTTTTTTTCATCATTCTTGAATGAAATGCATTTAACTAGAGTTATAAATAAATAAAGAATGATTACATAGTAGTCTATTTATGAAAGGTGTTCCTTTGTGCAAAATAAAAAATTAAAAAAGAAGAAGAAGAGACTTTCAAATTTGACCTTTATTAGAGCAAAATACATTCAATCAAGAGCAAAGTTTTGGGCTTACATTCACACCTTTGTCAGGGTGCAAAGCACACAAAACTTGTGTGAAGACCCTACTTTAAATAATGTTAATTGCTAATTATTGCATAATGCATAATTAATTAATAATTTGAGTATGTTTAATGTGATTTAGCATTTGCGTGATGTGCATGTGCATGATTCAGGAACTTTCTATGCATTCTGTCTGAGCCCCACTCAAGCAAATTTCCTTGCTCAAGCAATTTTGTTCTCCCAAGACACTTGCTAGATCTTTGCTTGCTACTGCAGAATTTGAGGCCCCGACTGCGCAAGCAAAATTGAATTCACTTTAGCGGATATTGCTGAAATATATTTTTCTTGAGCTCCAAAATTACATTTTTATCCTTGTTATTCTTTATACCCCTCAGCTCTCATACCCTCATTTGTACATTGTTTAGGCAGAGAGAGAGAGAGAATGTGTCTGTGAGTGTGTGGGATGTGCATGTGTGTGCGTGTGATGTTCATGTAACTGCTTGGATCTTGCATTTAGGCCTTCCAATCATAGATTTTCAGCTTGGAATTGATTGACGTCCATTGCATGCTACAACGAGTATTTCTCATCCTTCAAAGAGGTAGGTACATTTTTCACTTGGTAAACCATTGATATGTTGTGTATCTAGTTAAGTCATGCATATTTGAAGATACATTAATTTGATTTGAGCATCCTTCAATTGAATTTAGTAAAATAATGCATGGTTTACACTTTACACATATTTGATGATCTAGGGTTTTCAAATCATTCTTATGTTAAATCCAAAATTTCTATGGTTTTATTGTGTGTTTTTTTTTTTTTTAGTGATTTCTGTGATACATGATGGGTATTGACTTTTAACAAATATTGGATTAAAAATGTTATTTGCACAATTATGGGATATTCAACTTATTTGTTTCCATTATTATGAGAATTCATGCATTTCCTTCAATATTTTGGAAGACTGTTTGGTCAAAAATGACATTGGTTGCAATTTGTGATGTTTACATTCGTGGAAGTTTATGGGAAATTTTGGTGTTCTTGGTAATTGAGAAAGGTTATAAATGGTTTTGACCATCGCGTACTTGGTACGTTGAGAATGCCTACAATGGCAATGGAGGTTCCCTAGAGTGTGGGTTATGTCTGTTTTTTCCCCTCCTTTGGTTCTAGAGTTCAATATGTTTGGCCCTAAATTATGGGTGAGAACTCCGATTTCCATGCACAAGGGCCTTCTTTGGGGAAGTTTTTCAATGGTTGAGGCTGAGTAAGGTGGAAAGTCAGACCCACATATCATCAATGGCATTCCAAAATAAATGTTGGACTTGAGAATATTTTTGGGAAGTATAGAATGTGATAAATATGGAATTGGTTAATCATTGTGATTTTTGGTGAACTTTATTTCACCCTATTTTATTTTGCGGATACTTCAAAAGAAGAAAATGTTTCTGGCTGAAGATGTTAGTTCTATGACTTGGGGATGGAGTTTAGTTTTATGACTCAGTGATGGAGTGTTTGATTGTGGCTAATAATTTAGTGTTTCGTTATTTATCCCAAGGACTTAAATATCGATATTGATAGATATATCGAGGGTCTAAAAACATGGATATATCGGATATATCGGTGGACATATTGAAAATTTCATTATCGATACAAAGATATAACGGATATTGTTAGTTAAACACGTATATTTTCATTGGCACTTTGGAAACAATGATTAGACTCTAATAAATAGTTTAAAATCAAAATATTGCAATTTAAATGTGTATGAGGCAAGAATGTATTGTGTAGGTTATAAAAAGTGTGCCAAACTTAATGAAAGAATGAATATTTTAATAGAGTAAATGAAAGATGTTACTTCATAATACTAATTTAAGTCATTAATATAATTGAAATATTTATATAAATCAATACAAAAAGAGTAAGAGCCTAAGAGGTGATAATTTTGACACAATAACAAGAAAATGAATATCTCAATATCAACAATATCTATATATATATATATATATATATATATATATATAGATATGAGTGATGTTCAAGTGCAGGATATCCTAGACTATCCCGTTCAATCATGGCCGTCTGTGGACAACACGCGTGTATTCAGGGGTGTGCGCATGTCGTCCACAGATGGCCGTGATCATGCGGAATATCCGGGATATCCCACACATGATCAAAGCTTTATATATCTATATATATATATATATATATATATATATATCATCGATATATATCATTAATATAAATCGTCGATATATATCCTTGATATAGTCGATATATCATCGATATATTCGATATATCAGTGATACTATGTGAAAAAAGAAGATATTATGGATTTATCGAGATTTTATCAATAATATCAAAAATATCGACAATATCGTAAAGATATTTTGCGAAAAAGATATGTCGGTTAGATATCGTATCGACGGGTCCATACATATATTGTGCATATATCGGAGATATCGTGGATATTTTATTCCATGATTTATCCTATGAACAATGTTATTATGCTGTTTCGGTTGTTTTGTAGTGCTTTTACACTTGTTTGGTGGTATGGGTCTTGTGTTGGGAGTCACTTTAGAGTTGGTCTGTGTTGCACTATCATCTTCATTGATTTTAGTAAAACTTGTCTTTACCTAACAACAAAAAACAAAAAAATGTTACTATGCTATATTGAGCTTGAAATGTTATATGGTCTGCCTGGTACTGATAACTATATTCAAAATCATGTGATGTAATAATATCAATGGGTGGTGGAACTCATGTGGAATACGATGACAATCTTATATATTTATGCGAATGCATGTTATTTTATTTATTTATTTATTTATTTTTATAGCAAGGGTGTGTCTAGGGCTTTAACCCTAACTAATCCTTGGGCATGTACAATCCCCCATCCCACACATACCATGCAATTACCAAACCCTTAGGTCCCTTGGGGTTGCCCCCAAGGAGTTCAAATGCTTTCATGGGTTTTCAAACACTAAACCTACATTTCCTAAGGCGCTTATCAAGGCTTGGCCTGCCATCAAGCTAACCCCTTGAGGTTCACAGGTTCTAGAATTTACATAATTTCAATTTTTATTTGTTAATTTTTACCTATTTTCCAACCTCTTCATTTTACTGTCAATGAGCATGTATGTGCGTGTGCATGCGAGCTGATGAATACATGGGCCTTACTGTGCTCAAGTAGGAGCCGCATTTTACACTCTACACTTAGCAATTGGAACAATAGTGCCTCAAGTGCATTTTGAGGCGTCAATAATATTGGTTTGGGTACAGTAGAGTGCATAAATAAGAATAAGTAGTTTGGGAATTTCATTTCAAAAAAAAAAAAAATGTTCAACAACATTGAAGGGTTCCCAACTAGACTCTAGAAATAGAAAAGTACCTAAAAATGTGAAAATGGTCCCAAATAGACTTTGGAAACAGAAAAGTACCTGAAATCTATGTACACGAGGGGTAGCTCCCACATCTGGATGAAAACACAACACTCCATACTGCTCCTGTTAGAAATTAAATGAGAAACACAAAGCAAAGTATCAAACAAAGAACTTATTCAAAACAACTGTTATGAGTAGATTGGAAACAAAGTAAAACTAGACAAAAGGATCCACCACATTTTTTAATTATAAAATTTCCCCCCCTTTTTTTTTTTTTTCTTTTTTCCCTAATGTGGAGAGAGGGGTATGGGGAGAAAAACTCTAAGATGGAACTAGCATAGCCGACAACATTTTGTAACCAACCAGAATCACAAATTCAGCAAGCAGCAATGATATTTAAGTGAAGAGATACTACACAATATTTACAACACAATTTTGAATGTCCATTGTTTCAATCATAGTATCCGAAACAAATCCATTTTTCAAGGGATTGAAACATAAAATTGGGTAATTTTAAAACCCCCTTGGTTCGTTTAAATATCTACTTTCAACCAAAATGATGTTGTCTAGAGGAAAAAGTTTGGTGCTTTTTAATAGGGGCCGTTTATAAGAAAAAAATCGTGACAATAAACTCGTCTAATTTACAATGTTGCAAATAAAATCGCATAATAGGAAGGATTTAACCTTTGGGTCTTCCGACAAAATTTCAAAGATTCATCTTCGTCCCTACACTTAATTCATAATTTACGGATGTATTTTGGGGTTAGCCACAGCTTCCGCCAGTCTTTCACAGTTTTATAACTTCATTTTTTTTTTTTTTTTTTTTTGGATGAATTTCAAAGAAATTTAATTTGAAAATTTTAACTGTTTATGGAGCTCATAAAATTTGAACGTGTTTTTACTTATCACGCTTGTAAATTCGAGGCATAACAATTTGGTATCAAAGCAAAGGACAACTCTGCCTTCTTGATGGGGATGGTTTGACAAGTGGCCCAACAAGACCAATAGTCCCAAAAGTCCCAACAGGCTCAAGATGAATGAGGGTGAAATTTGATGAGAATACAAATACCTTGTTGATTTTGGTTAGTATATTTCAAATTTCGAGGACTAAAGCTTATGCGGCATAATATTTTATATATATGATTAGATGACACAAGCTTATGCGGCATTGTTAGTGCTATCTTATAATCTAATTGGAAGCATTAGTATGAGATTTGTGGTGGCACTTGTAGAGACATGCATGCATTAAGAGTTATGAGGTGTCATCATTTGAAATGCACACTTTGCATGGCATGGGTTAGGTGGTATTGCAGGGTGGAGCAATATTGCATGGAAAGCTTGTTTACACACTAACACAAAGCTTATGTGTCCGAACTAACATCTTCTTCTTTTCTAGTTTTGCATAGGATGTATAGATATCACCACATTAGCATTTTGTACTTGGTGACTCAAACCTGATGAATATATTGAGTTCAACTTTATTTATGGTGATTGATAAATATGATAATGATAATATTTTATGTTAGCAATTATGAAGGTTGATTTTACTAATGGCTATAATATTTGAGGATTGAAATGTTACTGATCATGAGATGAGATGATATTTGAGGTGTATGAATGCATGTATCGCATGTGATATTTGAAACATTAAACATTAGGAATTATTCGGCACAGTTGTAGCTCACCCCAATACTTTTTCAGGTCATCATTATTGGAGACGCATTGTAGAAAAAGAGTCAAGATGATTATTGTGGTGTTTTATTTTATTTTTATTTGCACAAATTGGATGTAATTTTGATTTAAATTTAAATACGATATCTTTACAGTTGTATTGGTATATTTTTTAGTTAGCCACAGCTTCCATAGATGTTCAATATTTTTTAATTATGTAATTTAATATGTTTCAAATGTATTGTATATAGTTCCATGTGTATAAATGCAATTATGGCACACTTTACCATTCTCTTCCACTCAGCTAAAGCACCTTTTACATATGTATTCATAATTTTCACATGCTCTTTCAGTTGTAGAATAGTACTATTCATTATTTAAGACAAATTTTGGCTCATAACTATGCCTACTATGTAGATTCACATTGATCTCTTCCAATATAGGTGGGTGTATAGGCCTCTTAGCATACTAAAATAATTATACAGCAGCCTTATCACACCATCTAAATAGCTATTGATTTATGTTTAAACTTGTTTTCATGTGTTCCAAATTTTACGCCATTTCTGTTCACTTCCAATTGTTTTTGGAAAGTTTCTATGTATGTGCCAACTGAAAGACACAACGAAACAAAATCTAATACTGACACAGCGAGAGAGAGAAGGTTGGGGGGGGGAAGGAGGGGAAGGGAGAGGAGAGAAGTGCATTGATACCTTGATCTTTTGCAGATAGCCATCAAGCTCACTACTAATACCATCTGTTATAGAGCTACTTTCTGGGGAAAATAGTTGCTCTTCACCTGAGCCCTCACCAACCAAAGCTTGCTGCAGGCATACAACACATTCAAAACTATATTTTTAAAAATCAACAGGTCATGGGATACTTAAAGTTCAATATTATATTTTTAAAAATTCCGAATATGAGTACATGTAGAGATATTTCAATTTATATTGGGAGTTGTGAACACCCATAATTATGCTCTGATAAATGATACGCAGTTATAAATTGCATCTTATGATGTAAATCACAAACCTGGGAAGAAAAAAGGAAAAAGAAAACCAACAACAACAATATAGGATTAAGCCACAAATGCATAACTAACAACAACATAACTGGATACTCATTGATGCATAATTAGTGATATCCAATATCTTAACAACCAGAGACTAACTTGTAGTGGAAGTGTAGTCAGATAATGATAGAGACCAGAGTAATGGGATTACTTCGGGAAATTTTGAATAAAACAAAACACAAGCAATAAATTTTATATCATTCCAATTTATAAAAATATTTTGCAATCACTTTACCATTACAGATTCGGAATCCTCTTGAAAAATTCATTAAAAAATAAATAAAAATAAAAACCCTTTTCCAATTCTTGTTCCAAGTAAAGCACTACCAAAAACCTCCAACAAAACCCCCTCTTTTTTCCAAAACTCAAATCAATAACATGACTTGCTACAAATCCAAAAACTACAAAATTTTGCAATTTGTAGAAATTATATAACATGTTGAATAGGCATTCATTCTGCAATTATTGGATTTTACTGTCACTACAAATTCATTGATTCCTTTCTAAACCAAAACAAACAATATATATGCATACATGCATATAGATATAGAGTCCTATTAATATCAAGTGCACCTGATGCAGGTGCACCTGATGAAAAGTTGCATCAGGTGACCTTCATCCAACCATTAATTTATTTTGGACAGCCAAGATGAGGTTTGTTTTAAAAACACGCAGATCCCAACATATTACTTGGAGGACCCGACCCAAATCGGGTCAAAACCCACTTTATACCCACTTCCTCTCAATCAAGAACGTTTGTATCCTTCTCTTCCTCTCGATCAAACCCAACCCTAATCCTAGAACTAGATCATCGTCGTCATCGCCATGGAGCTTCAGGTACGGCACTCCCGCAAGCCACAAAAGCACACTTAAATAACTCTTGCCCCTTATTTCCAAAGAACATAGGCTGCTAAAGAGGGGCCTACTTTATGATTTTCACCAAAAACCAAAACAACAATAAATAAATAAACTTAATGTTCCTTTCCAACTATCCTATTATTGATCTGCTATGGAATCTTAAAGGAGATAAAACATGAAAACCTCACTGATGTGATAAGGCTAGAACCATATATCCGCCATGAGAGAGAGAGAGAGGTAGGCGGAAGTGAAGCTCAACAATGAAGAAAGAAAAAATCCACCAAAAACGAAGCTCGACGGCGACGGCGATGGTGATGGACTGTTTTCCCCAAGAACGGGGCTCCAGGCAACGGCGACGACGAGTGACTGGGTGCGTTTTGATTGAGAGGTAAATGGGATTAAGTGGGTTTTGACATGAAGTGGGTTTGGTTCTTTAGATCTGCATATATTTTAACTGGCATCTTTGCCGTCCAAAATAAATTAATGGTTGCATGAAGGTCACCTGATGTAACTTTGCATTAGGTGCACCTGATACTAATAGTATAGATATTTATATAGTAGATATATATATATATATATATATATATAGATAGATAGATAGTCCCAATCTTAGCAGGGATCCCTAAAATAAGATAGATGCAAACTTTTGAATTTATTTTTTATCTAATGGCTAAAATGTAAGGAGACTTACAAAGCAGGTTACAGGGTATCCAGAATTTGGACTGCTAGATCAAAAATAAATAGCTGAGATTGAAATGCCGCATATATTTTATATCATGGATCCTAGATAAGATCATGACCCCATATATATACATATATGTGTGTGCGTGTGTGTGTGTGGGGGCACATGTGTGTGCATATATATATATATATGCATTTTGGGAAAATAATTTGAAATTAACACTACGTTACATACTGATAATTGATGGGAAGGCACCGAGAGAAAATACTTATGAAGGTTTCAGCTCCCTATAAATAAAAAATTAAAAGGAAAACAAAAACAAGAAAAGACTTAGCATCTGGGTATGAAAAGACAACATAGATGGGCCCTCCGATCCTCCAAAATTTCACCTGAATTAGCTTCAGATTCTTTCTTCCTTCTCCCTGGAGCCAATTCATGGGATAACTTAGTACTGCAGTCAGCATCCTTAATTGATTTAACTCAATCCTTTTGCCTCCAACTAACCTCTCCTTTAAACAAAATCTCCTCTAATATGTTTTAGGAGAAAATCTATCATTACTAGCAGCCTTAAACAAAGATCCATTATCCATTCTCTTCCAAATTATCATAATCTTCAATTTGCTTCAGAATTTGAGTCATCCCCCTTAAATCTCCAAGAGTCTCCTTATTCTGAAGTTCAAATCAATTTTAACACCTCTCCATTTGCCCATGAATTTAAACTTTAAAGCCTTACCCTCCAATCGTGTCAATTCTTCCACCACTCCTAAAAAATGATGAGTGAGCCACATGTTCTCAAAGCGAAAAGGAACCAGACCCCACTTAATGGGGTTGGACTGCAGGACTACAATTACCAGAGTAGGTCTTGGTAAAGTCTCTTGGATTAAATTACGAAATGTATCTTCCTACTCATTTGAAGAAAGATATCTACCCAACCTATTGCATTCTGGAGGAGTGGAGGGTATGTCACTATTGCTCCCACATCTTGTGCATTCGTCCTCTCCTCTCCTAGATATATGTACCATTAAGCTATTGAGAATAATACCCATAGCTATTGATTCTGAAGTACGAGGGCTGAACTGGCTTCATTGGTGTGGAGAGATCTTTGCCATAAATTCTTGTAAGCACCAGGGGCCAGAGCAAATGTAATTCATACTCTCCAAAAAAAAAAAAAAAAAAAAGACTCACAGTCAAGGCATTGATCAGGCTTCCTACCACTTGTCCGCAAACAACGCATTCTCAACCCAATGAATTTAAACTCCTTCGCACTCTTCGCTATTAGCAATAATGATCAAATTTTGGAAATGTTACACCCATTAAACATATAGGCAGTATTTGTAGTAACAGTTGAAAACCTCCTAGCAAACCAATACTAATCATTCAAATCACAATTTGATAAGCCAACCAACCAACCTCATAAAGGTCAAGTCTTGAAACACTCTTTCAGAAAAATTGAAAAAATTATTGTCACTACCACTTACCAGCAAAAGTTTTTTATGCTGTTTACGTTGTGGAAGGATTCCAAGTGCATCTAGCATTGATTCATCCAGTTCTACACACAAAAAATGAAATAAAAATAAAATAAAATAAAGAAGATTTATAAGAGAACAGATATAGCAGTTGTGAAGTAAGCGAAATAAATTTAATAATATAACCTTTTGTTTGCAACAATGTTGCCAACACACTCAAAGAACCCAAAACTTGTACTTCATCCCCACTAGTAACATAAGAAAGCAAAGCCTCCCTACACAAAATGATAATGTCATGATGAAAGCTATTCAAGTTACCATGTGGCATTAAATTTTTTATTATAGTCAAGTGAAGTAAAGAAGCTAAGCTACTAGATTAGAAAATGTAATTCTAGTCATGACCAGAAAGAAGTGCATATAAGAGGTGATCACTAAAAGGAAAGAACACATATACAACCATCTACCAGAAAAGTATCATTGAACTAATATTAACCCAAAGGAAACAAGAAAAAAGGAAAAAATAATACTCCAATTACACTATAAAGCCAAGATCCTTATCTTTGGTAAGGCATCCCATTTTTCATCAAGATATTTTTCATGTAATATAATCATTTCGAATAAAAAAAAGGATTGCATATGATCCTACAATAAGGAAAGTGGCAGAAAGAGGCAAAATGTTCAGTATTTCAGAGCATGCCAAAGACATGCATGCAAAAGTTGGTTCTCTCCCTAATCTTATTCTAAGCTTCAACAGGGGAATAACTCTCAGCAAAAGGGTACATAGAACAAAGACTGTAGAGTTTGCATGAAGGCTATCAGTATGGAAATGGTGAAGGTCAAGTTTTTGGCTTATCTAAGCCAAGATGAAGATAAACTTTTGAGCCTAGATCAGTATGGACTTTGAAGATAGACAGCAGTAGACAGAAAAGAAATCTTTCAGTCAATGCCTTAATGTTGACCTCTGTTACATGGACTCGGGTGCAAGTGTGTATTGCGTGTCGGATTCACTGAATTTATAAATTTAGGACATGCTGACTTGGCCAAAAAGGATCCAAAAATTAGATATGGATACAAGACACATGTGTGTAAGGTAAATGTGATGAGGGGTACATTTGAAAACATTCTAATTCCACAAGTCATTGTCATAATAGTCAATTTGGGTGTAAAAGACTTGCTTGAAAAAGTTTAGTTGTATAAAGGTGTTTACCAAAAAGGAAAAAAAAATGCTGGAAGTAGACGACCCTATTCTCAAACGAAAGCCCTAGGGCTCAACAAAGGAACTTGACTGACAACAAAAAAGCATGACAACTAAAGCTTCGAGTTAGACTAAAGAGCTTGACAATGGAAGCATCAAGCTCGACAAAGATAGAGTCGACCTTACAAAGAGAAACCCTTTGGCTATGTTTGTTTGGTTGGAATGGAATGGGTAGGAATAGAATCTGATTCCATGCTCAAAATAGTCTGGAATGGAATGAGATTGAAATAAACATTGCGGAATGAATATCATTATAATTCACTACTACTGTTTGATTCCATTCCCATTTAATTACCTCATCCAAACATGTTGTTTGAAATGAATTGGAATGAGATTCCATTCCATCCATTCCATTCCAACCAAACAAACATGCCCTTTGAGCTATGTGTTTGCAAAAACAAGCTTGTGACCACCTCCTCCGGCAGTGGCATCACCAACACCACCTCCGACCCACTCCAACACCATTTCCTCTGGCAGAACCTTTGACCAACCTCCAATGATCAAACCTCTCTCTCTCTCTCTCTCTCTCTCTCTCTCTCTCTCTCTCTCTCTCTCCACCCCCACCCCTTTCTTCTTCTTCTCCTCCTCCTCCTCCTCCTCCTATGAGCCATATCCAATTGGTATTTAAGGAATCCGACATGTCATGTTGACATGGGTACTTAAGGGGAAACAACTGAGTCGATCTAATAGAGATGTTGACCATGCTACTAGCAAATGCCTCTGGTCCAAAAAGAGAATTCTCCTTGATATGGTCAACAACTTAACCAAATTTTAACCCTGGATAAGTTGGTAGTTGGTATATAGGTTTAAATTACGCAAAAACTATTTTCTAACATCATTTTTATATCTTGAAACTAAGGTTCGAAAAGGCCATTTCAGGTTTGCCTCAATGCAAGGCAATTTTAAATGCCTTAAGGTTCAAATGAACCAAACAGTCATCTCTTTCGATCTGTGGTCTTGTAAGGCCTACGGTTCACAAGCCAAGGCTTGGTCCAAGGCGTGCATTTGTGCTTTGTTACATCTAAGCTTACGAAGAGTATCCCTAATGTATTATTTCTTTCAAAATTGCAAATGACTAAACATTTTTCTTTTATTGGGTCACATATTTAAAAGATTTTTCAGCCATGTGTCTTCTCGTCGTGACTTGAAAGTGCTTCTCTATTGAACAATGTTGTCAGGTTTGGAATCAGTATGTGAAACTTTCACGCAATTTAATTTGCAAGACTAGAATTGAATATTAATCATGCTTCTTTACTTAACCAAGCTAATATAATATGGTCCTAAAATTTCTATAAAGATGGTTAAACATATTCTTTTCAATTATTCATTGTTCAATATTTTTCCATCTCAGTCTCTACAATTTCATATTCTAGTATTTTTACATATCAAAATGCATAGTTATCAAACCCAGACTAGACAGTTCCCAGGCAAGGGAGCGGGACACTGGGTCACCAGTTCAGCCGAATTATCCATAATTATTCTAATTATATTTGAGTTTAAGTTGGGGTGTATATGTTTAGATACCATTAAACAATATATATCGTAGCCTTGTAGGTTGAGGTGTATATGTTTAGATAACATTAAATAATATATGTTTTACAATATTACACAACAAAATATGTGATTTAGTGGCAATGTGAGGCTTTTTGTGTGTTTTTGACTCCTCGTGCTTGCATATTGGTTTGAATTTTTATCAATCAAATGCCTGATTGCCTTTACATAAAAACCTGTCCAACTTATATCTCCACCACCCCCCCCCCCCAGCGCACGCGCGAAGCCCAGGTATCATATACGCCCCCAAAATAAAGAGCCTTGAATACTAGAAGAAAAGCACCTATACCTAACAATATTAAGTGAATACCCAAAATTGTGGTCATTTTATTTCTATCTTTCCATACATAACCGAAGAATGGAAAAGATTCTTCAAGAGTCTCAGGTCCCAGAAGTGCATGATAAATACCGCCAAAGCCCAATACGGCAGAGGAGATTAAGTGAAGTACTCCAGATACAAAGTATGGAAAGGTGTCTATAACTTCCAGTTCAATGCCTCTGGTTTGAGAGGTTTATCTCAGTTGAGTCCAGTTCAAATGCAAGTCCAATCTAATTAGAGAACGGGACCAGGCAAGTGTTCGGTTCACCGGTCCACCAGTCCAACCACTTGGTCCGGTCCAGGTTTAATAACTATGTCAAAATGAACAGCCAAAATGCTTAGCCCTTATGAGTTATGCCATAATGTTAAAGATTCACCTTGCAAGGGCTAAAACACGTTGCCCTACACTTAGCCTATTGAAATGTAGTTGCAACCGAGAGAGAGAGAGAGAGTGTGTTTCAAGATATCAAGGAGTTATTTAGTATTATTATTATTCTTCTCGTTGTTGTTGTTGTTATCAATAGTCTATACCACCAATTAAGCCAACTCTCCTTGGGTGACCTGCTTCGCACCCAAAAAGGTGCCTTCTACCCCCCACATCACAATTTAAAAATCTTTTTTTTTCTCTTTACTATATATTATGGCACTACCAAATTAACTAGACTTAATATTAGGTACTAGGCCAACAAATGCAACATAGCACATTAGTAATAATCTAAAAATACAAATGCTAAATTGCCAAGTTACTACCTTACCATATACAATTGTAATTTTTATTTTTAAATTCTTTTACTATCATTTGTAATTTTGTAGATCATAAATAGTAAAGAATAATTCTTTTATTTAACATGATTTATTGTTTCATATCTTTTCGAATTAAAGATGCCTCCCAAACCACCAACCGAAAAAGACAAAGGCAAAGCCAAGGGCAAAGGCAGAGGCAAAGCACCAATCTGATGATATCCACTGTGTGTCAATTTTGAAGAATTACTGGGATTCGACCATCAAGTCCAACATGTCGTCAAAACGAGGTCTAGGAAACCTATACTTGACTGTGATTTTATTGATAGCACGGCTATTAACACAAATCCTCCAAGAATCATCCTTCTTAGGAGTCAAGAGGGCAGAAACAGCACATGGACTCAAACTGTTGTGAATAAAACTTCTCTCCAAAAGTCCATCCACTTGCCATTTCAACTACTCATGCTCTCTAGGATTCATCCTACAATGTGGCAAGTTGGGTAACTATAACCCAGGGACTAAATAAATGACATGCTGGACCATTCTCATAGTGGGAAACTCATTAGGAAACTCATCTAGTATATAATATCCTGAAAGTCTTGTAACAAATAAGTGACCACAGGGAATGATCAATCACCATGTCTGAAGACACAGGAAGCATCTCTTTGGCAACTAAGGCCAACACTAGACCAGAATTCTTCAATTCCCTCTGAAACTCCTTGCAGGACAAGACATGAAGATGTTTCTTGGTGGATGGCAGGGAGGAGTTTCTAGACATTGGATTTCTATGCTTTTCTAAACGTTTGGCAGGTTTCAACATGATAGATTTCCCCTCATGCTTGAAGAAATATGCATTGTCCCACCCATAATTGGTCACATGCAAGTCATAAAGCCAAGGGTGATCAAGCAGGACATGAGCCACATATACGGGCAATACATCACACCAAATCTGATTTGAATAGTGATGTAGAACTGTAATGGGGAAATATCAAAGGTTGAAAATATGGGTGAGGAAGTTGATGGAAATTCAAGAATAAGCTGCTGGAAATCTCAGGACAGCAACTATTCTAGGGCTCAGTTGTGGTTATTTTAGGAGTTTGGGGGTTATGATCAGGAGTTACAGAAGGGTTAGGGTTGATAAAGTAAGGGTTTAAGGTTTGAATATAAGAGTGATGATGTTGTTTTCTTGATCTAAGATAAAAAATACAACAGTTGAGGTTATGAATAGGGGTTGTGGAGGTTGAGAACACTTGCTATAAAATCACAAAGAAGGAAGAAAATAGTAGATAAGATGATAAAGAAGAGGAAGGGGGAGAGAAAACTACTAGTATCACACTAGTAAGGTCCTAGGAATCACTCCTAGTATGAGAAGGCATCACCTTCTTAGGGCTTGAAGGAAAAACTCAAAACCAGCAACAATAGCCAGAAAGTTCATTCATTCATTCATTAAAATTCCAGATACATCTTTACATAGACTTTAAACTTTGGCACACAAAAGGCTTACAAGGCAAGCCAACTAGAAGGCTTAATTTTTGGGCCAACTAAGCCCAGACAAAATACCACAAAACAACAGTCCAACTACACCAAAGGCCCAAAACTGAAAAAAAAAAAAAAAAAAAAAAAAAAAAAAAAAAAAAAAAAGAAAAAAGGAAAGGAAAAAGCCCAAAGAACCTTTAAAATATAATTATACTCCCAAATTGGGCCCATTTCACCTGCATCCCACTAAATTAAAGCTTGAGGCTCAAAAATCTAGCCCTTCTTATTTCTTTTACAAACTTTAAGAGGTTGATTTTTATCAAATAGTCACCCATCTCAGCCAAACACCTCTTAGAGACAGGCAAATAAGTCTTATCCACCCAACCTACATTTTTTTTTTTCTTTTTTTTTTGGATCAACAACAATTATTTACCCAACCTGCTCTGTATGATTGAGGGTGTGGTTCAGGTTTGAGCTTCATCTTAACAAGCCTTAAGACACCACATTCATGATTTTTTTTTTTTTTTTTTTTTTTTTTTTTTTTTTTTTTTGTGATAAGTACCACATTCATGGTATCACCTCCATCTATCACAAGTTCACAACTTACAGACTTGCTCCCTACACTTGACAAAGGTATGAAAAATGCTAACACATTGAGGTGAGAACCATCATTCTCACAATCTACCCCCCCCCCCCCCCCATCCTCCATCTAGCTCTAGGAAACCTAGGAGATCTCTCTTCTCCTTTCATTGAAGATACTTTCTCAATCTTTCAAAGGAAAATCAAAACCTTTGCGTATATTTGATTTGAATCCTCAACATTCATTAGCATCATTATTAATACATCTATAAGTTTCAATGGAATTAATATCATTTTTGTCTAAACATAATGGATTTCTTGTATTCAAATATTTTAGGACTTATGTCAGAATTCTCTCCCATTAGTGTTAGTTGTATGCCCTACAGCCAATCATATAGAAGATACTTTAGGGATATTGAACAATCAAGAATTTCATTTATTGTTTGTTACATTTATTTTTAATTAATAAAGGGCTTTCTTCTATCATGTTTATTGTGTAATTTTATGTTTGCATGATATGTCCATAGAGTTAAGAGTTAAGAAGATGATATCACAAAGATTTGTGATGTGGAGAATCATTATATCTGTACTATATTCCTAAACCATTCTTAGTTGAAGTTTCATTGTGATGGACAACAATGAAACATAAGACTAGCACATGTTATGCATGTTCTTTTCTTTTCTTTTTTAATTACAAGGAAACCCTTTAAGCAAACCGCGCCCATATAAGACCCCACAACCCATATGACTAGGTAAGTCTAAGGCCCATGAAAACCATGAAACCATGTGTGGGTGGCCCCAAAGGGTTTAGCAAGAATCGAACTCAAGACCTCTGCTTCGTGAGCGTAGTCCCTTGCCAACTGAGCTACCCTTGGGGTTATGTTATGCTTGTTCTCTAGGAGGAAATCTAGTCTCAAGCTATTTGTATGGGGACACTAAGGCAAACATGTGGGTGCTTGTCAGTGAACAAATACACTGAATGTGACCATAATAATTAGAGCATACTGAATGGAGTTTTACTTGTCTGTCAATTAGTAAGCTCATAGTCATAATGGTGGAAGTAATCCTTTGACCTAAGACACCATGGTTGTCTTGTCCATAGACTTTAGAGTTTGATAACACTAACTGTATATCTCATAGGGAACTTACAAATGTATTCATTGGCTCTGATGGAACATGTATGGAGACATGTAAGTGATTGACATGGAATCCATCATTGTCAGTAAACAAAGAGAATGCCTCAAATGACATTCTCAAATACAACTCATATAAGTCTATGGCCATAGCAAGATGACTATGGACAGAAGTTTTCATAGTGCATTTACATGAGTTGATATTTGAGAATGGTTATAAAGGATTAAACTAGGGATTTGATAGACATCCATATCCTTTAGTTTAATCAAAAACATTGTTTGATAGAATGATGTAATTGTACCATAACTATGACTAAAGAATTCCTTGATTTACCTTCACTTCATCTAGGCTTACATCATGAGTCATTAGTAGATGTTACTCATGATCAATAGAAGCTTTAATTGCAATAAATTAGTTATTGTCAATTAGAGAATTGGAAGGTGTTTAATTAGACCCTAAATGGAAAGTGTTCCATTGGGCACTTAGTGTGCCATTACTTACTATTGGATTATGTGAACCCAATGGGCACACACCCATAAGCAAAGTAGAAATTCAAGTTAGTAGAAAAATGGCATAAACCCAATTAAAATCTTTAGGTTGGGTAACATTTTCATTGGATATAAGTTAGAGGCTTAAAGTGCAATTTAGGCAAATTGCATGCAAGCACCTAGGGTTTGGAAACCCTAGGACGGCCCTTTAGTGTGCATGCTAGCATGCATTCCACCCCGTTGGCCGAACCCCTTTGGGCTCTCTCTCTCTCTCTCTCTCTCTCTCTCTCTCTCTTGTCTTACCCTTCCTCTAGCAAACCGTAAGGAGATCTCAAGATCAACTAAAAGCCTTTGCTTGGTGTGGATAATGTTGGAGCCAGGACATGTGTGCTCCTCAATCTCAAACAACATCATTCGACTTAAGGACCTCATGTAAGTCTTCACCCTCTTCATTGAATTAGGGTTTTAGTCTTGTAAAGGATCACAGTTTGATGTTGGTGAATAAGGAATTGAACTAAAAAAATTTATTATTCATTGTATTCCGCTGCATAGTTTTCTACATCAATTCCTTACAAATGGAAGGGAAGAAATAAAAGCTATGACTTTGCTTAAATGTCTAGTTGATGAAAATTCAAGCATATTATAGGTGAATGATTGATGCAGGATAGTCTTGCAAACTCTAAGGATAAGAGCTGTCTTGCAAAGGAAGGTGGGAAGGGATAATAGAGAAATAACAGATTTAAGAGAATAGGTGGAAAAGAGAAACCCCAAATTAATTAGGATTTAGACTAAATTACTTTTAAACTAATTCCTAGAACAAATTACATATTAGGACTATCGAAAAACTAATTCTACTCCAATTTTGATTGTAATTATTTTGATACAAGAATACCCTTAATAATCCCCAAAGGCCTCCTTTATTGTGCATATATGCTCTGCTTCCCCCCCCCCCCCCCCAAAAAAAAAAAAAAAAGAACCCACCCCAATTACAGGAAGCTCAATCTGGATTTTTGTAGTGTTGAAGTATCACACTTTTGGAGCTTCGAACTTGCATCTTTAGAACAGGAATTGAAGTTTGGAGTAGGTGCAAGTTTACTTTCCTTCTAGGAAACAACATGGATGATAATTGGAATTGTCCTTCTCTCATAGAGCTGTCTTCTTCTGAGATGATGAAATCAATGGTTGGAATGGTCTGGAAGAAACACATCCTTGGATTGACCCTGAAAATGGAGATCAAAACAGAATTCTCATTCAATATCTTGAGTTCATTGGATTTAGTACTGTCATCATCCATGGAGATCAAAACAGAATTCTCAGTCAATAACTTGAGTTCATTGGATTTAGTACTGTCATCATCCATGGAGATCAAAACACTATTCTCAGTCAATAACTTGAGTTCATTGGATTTAGTAGTGTCATCATCTTCTCGACTTTCTCTGCTGCCACGACAGTCATGATCTCTGACTTCACAACATTGATTTGTTATCCCACATAATGAGCTTGAATGGGTTTAGTTAGCTCTTGTTTAACAAGATGATGTGGGACCTCCAGAAATTCTAGAGGAAGCTAGGCTCCTTGCAAGACCGAGGGAGGAATTAATACTTATCCCATCATAGTAGCCCATAATTTGTTCATTGTTATTTTCATCTCCTCCAAGGCAGTATTAATAGTCAGTACTTCACTTTTAAGCCACACAACATAATTCTTGGGGGCCTCAACATCTTTCTTTGGGGCATGATAACCTTCTAAGAATGCCTCAAATTTAGATGAGAGTTCTATCTGTCACCATGGTGGTAGAATGGTAGAAAAAACTTGCCAGATTTAAGAAAAGGTCGGATCATTTACTGTGATACAAAACATCATATAAGACAACGCCCATGCCACTCAGGTCAAGCTAGTGATGCTTTCGCTACTGGACTCTCACCATCCAGGGTGCAGCTCACCACCACTTCGCCTAGCAGCACAACGCTTGTATCTCCCACAACCCCGTTTTCACAGTTTAGACAGGCTACTCCCATTTCGCTCGCTGCTACTATGGGAATGGCCTTTGCTTTCTTTTCCTCTGGCTACTAAGATGTTTCAGTTAACCAGGTTGTCTCTTGCCTGCCCATGGATTCAGCAACCGTTCAAAAGGTTGACCTATTTGGGAATCTCCAAATCTATGCTTATTTTCAACTTCCCAAAGCATTTCATTGCTCTATTCTAGTTCTATCATCAGCTATGGGGTCAAATCTAAGAGAAATTCTAGAGAATGTTGGCTACCCTAAAAATTTTTGTCTTTCTGAATGATAAGGGAAAATAAAATGGGTCAATAAATGCCATTTAGTAGTTTTATCAACAATTTGCTTATGTAGGCAGGGATCCGGTATTTTCTGAATCCTTATGTAACTAGGAAACTCTAAGGATAAGGGCTATCTTGCAAAGGAAGATGGTGAAATGTGTGTAAATTAGGGGTGGGAAGGTATTATGATAGAGAGTGATAAGTTTAAGAGAACAAGTGGAAGAGAAATAACCCAAATTGATTAGGATTCAGATTTCAAGAATGATGAGAATGTGAAATTGGATAGAGTTTTTAGAAGGGAAATTCTTAAACAACAATAGAGTAGATAGAGAAGAAGAGAGAGGGAAGATAGAAATAGAGGAGAAGCTAAGAAACAGAAAGGGGGAAGACACTACTATTAACACTAATAAGAAAACTCGATCTTCAATTCATTCAAAACTATCCCAAAGAAAACATATTACATGCTTTTATAGAGTAGGGACCTTCTTATAGAAGGAACCACTAGCTTCTTAAATAAGCAACTAAGTAAGTAGCTTCTTAGAAAAGCATCTACGTAGCTTCTTGAAGAAGCATCCTAGAATCTAGATGCTTCCTAGAAAAACAACTAGCTAGCTTCCTAGAGAAGCAACTAGGTAGCTTCTTAGAGAAGTCATAGCCACCAATTAAAACACAAGTAATTTCTTTACTAATTCCTCATTTTGTGTTACCATTTATATACCATCACTACTAATAAACTAACTAATTCTACTCCAAAAGTCTCCTTTATGTGCATCTGCTCTGCATCAATGATTCCTTGTCCAGAGAGCATATACAAATGATAATCCAGGCATGAATTGCCACAAGAAGAGGATATACCTTTTTCAATCAAACCAAAAAAAAAAAAAAAAAAGAAAGCAAAACAAAACAAAACAAAACAAAACAAAAACAAACAAGCAAAGAAAACATCAACCATCTATGTGCATACATGGTTTCGAAACTCCTAGATTAAGAAAAACAATAAACAAGCATGATTTCAAACTTCAAGTAACCCGTTCCAGTCTTAAATGAACATTTAATCTAAAGTTGAAGTTTAATAATAGCATGTATATAAAATTGATATTTTGGTCTTACAGTTCCACAAACATCTATAAATAAGCTCTACATCAGAAAAGACTAGGATTTACATAAATAAGGTGGAAATCATCTATTAAAGTAAAACAACAAAAATTATCATTTAACAAGCATGATATTCATGCACATGACAACTAATAGCATCAGAACCACAATAGAAAGTTAAATTAATTGTGGGAGATAAATATGGTAAATATGGTGTCATTAAAGAATCTGTCTTTTAACAAAAATGTAAAAAAGGGATTCAATTTAACTGCTCATGTAAGAGTGATGGTAGAAGTAAAAGCTGAAGGTAGGTGGGATAAACTACATCATGTTACCTTAAAGCCATATGTGAACCACTACAATCATGCTGCAGGATAAATTCTTCAGGATGAATCTCTGAAGAACTAGAAGAGTTTGGTATGGTACTTGAACTACCAGAATCCAACTTTGTTCTAAGATTATCATTATCTGGCCGTTGTCCTTCATCAGTAAAACCATGACCACACATATAGCCATTGACTTTAGCTTCAGAAATTTGTGTAAAGGCCTCTAACGGACAGAAAAGAGCAGCAGCAATGGTATTCGCCAAATCTTTGATTTTAACTATGCGCAAGATGCAACAGAGTAAATACAGAGAAGTGACAGCACCAATCTGTGTTCCCTGGATTTACAAACTAGAACAAGTGAGGTAAAGTTGGGTCATATATAATCAAAACAGTAACCATAAACTGCTGGAAACCAACCTCCACCCCCCCCCCCCCCTCTCCCAAAAAAAAAAAAAAAAAAAAGGAAACACACACACACACAGAGACAACAGGAAATAAAAGAGTGAAATTCCATACATTAACAGCTCCTATCCTCAGAGAAGGAAGAAGCAATGGAAATATCAAAAGCTGCAAAATGTTGTCTGTTATTAACCTCCCAACATCAGGAATTCCAGCAGAAATAACATCACTAAAATAATAGAGTTTGTCCTCAATTTCATCAACAGCAGCAAGAATAGTAGAGGTCGAGTCTGGCCCCGGATTCCTGCCTCAGTAACCAAACGTACTTCTTAGGAAACAAGCAAATTATGTTCATCATCATAATAAAATAGACTAATCCAATTCTTACTTCAATGCATTGGAGACTAATCCATTTAAACTGATACACTGCTTCTGGAAAAATGAAACCAAATTTGAAAAATAATCCGCATGAGGAGGGCTAGTGACATATCTATTAACAGAATCATCTCCAACTGAAAACCAGCAGAAGAATATTAAGAAATTTAAATCAGTTGCGTGCTGACATAATTGAATTAAAAAGAACACAAATCAGGCAATACAAAAAATGGAAAAATGAATGCAGTCAAAATGGTAGCTACTCACCATGATAAACATTAAGTGTCAAAGCACGTACTGCAGTGCGAATCATGCTCTCTTCATGGAAAGCAAACCGTATTGCCTCAACATACAGTGGAAAAGAAACAACTTCATCCTAGATGTGCAAAACAAGAATAAAAAAATCACGTGACGAGAAAACACACATGAGAGAGAGAGAGAGAGAGAGAGAGAGAGAAAGAGAGATCTTTATTTTCTCCAATAAATAATAAGTCTACTTGTTCATTAGGAAATTGATATAACTTAGTTCCAAACATGTAACCAAAACATCCTGGCAATCATTTACGCCAGCCTTATGAGTTGGACCATCTACCACCTGCATTTTACCCTAGACTTGCAGAGGTTGCCATTGACATCTAGTGATCTAGATAATACTCCTATAAACGAAACAATAGATGTTTGGGTGGTCAACTAGATGTGCTATTTGGATAAATGGATCCTTTAAGACTCAACCTTTAAGGCATAAACTATTAATAACAGTGGTGCAAACCCACTCTTTGATGGTCCTCAGAAAATAATTAGTGTATGCTATATTGCTACCAACTCCATCAAATGATTTCAGACACCTGCTTTGTAAAGTCAAAACACTTCTTGGAAGATTCTCCATAACAGTAGTAACAAAATAAAAAAGGATTATTCAAAATCACTTAAATATACTTAATTCCCATCATATAGATATCTTATATCAAAGCCACTGCTGAGTCAACCTTTATTTTTCATTAATCACTAAAGACAACATATCACCGCATATTATTAACAATGGAGTACAATCAGATATCAAGTGAAACAGTGTTGAAATTAACAAGGAATATTACTAATTTTCTTTGTTATCAATTTAGGATCCGATGAGTGTGAAAGTTATTATTAAGTTGTGCACTAAAAATTCTTGTTACTTTTTGTTTGTATCATGCTTTATTTCATGCTTATACCTGGGCAAGTGGTTGAAATGCAATGCAAGCACTTCACAATTTATATAACATTTAGAGAAATGTATTTTTCGCAGAGATGCCTCGACGTTTATCTCTACAAGAAAGACATAACTTAAAACATTTTTTGAAATGCTTTTAGTTGCTTCCACAATTCTAACATGTGAGTGTCCACTGAGATGCTTCAAACTGGAATGGAAGCAACAAAGACGGCTCTGGCAACCCTGCATTTATCTCAACTCTATAGCACTGGCACTAGAAGGAATTGTGTTCAGGTTAGACACCATATCAAACATAACACTCCTCCAACATGCTTCGACATGCGTGATGCATCAGCTATGCATAAAGGTGTCCACAACTTAAAAATCTATTTTTTGACATTGCATCCTGTGATCATGTTAGGACATCACTGTTTAATTTTTATACAGAACATCACTTTTTAATGTTAGGACATCACTGTTTAATTTTTATAATTGTAAAGAAAAATATACGAAATGATAGGAAAGGGCAACAATGCTAAGACTCACTCAACAAAGCCCTAATCCAACTACGCAAGGCTGACTACATGAATCCTTCTTCACCATTCAATTATATCAAGGGCCATATCCTCCATAAGGTTACGTAACATGGATATAGACACAGACATGGCACCGGACGAGTACATTGACGCTATGAACCTTGAAAACATACAGTATGGACATGGCAAGGGGAAAACAACCTATAACTGTATTTGTTTATAAATATTTTATACACATAATTAAACCATACATGACATATATATTAATTTTGATTAATATACATAAATTCTATATAACAATTGCGTTATTTTGAAAATAATATATCTATTTATTTTATGTTTTCTAATCAACAATCTATATTATGTTTGTTGAGCTTTATCTTCGGAAAATAATATATATACGTGTGTGTGTGTGTGTGCGCGCGCGCTCGCGCGTGCGCGTGTGTGTGTGTGCGTGTGTGCGTGATGTTTTCTCGTAAAAAAATTATATTATGTTTGTTGTGCTTTATCTTACAAAATAACGCGACTGTTGATGATCTCAACCAACAAATCAGTTTATCTTGCAAGAGAATGCAAGAGAAAGAAAGAGAAAATAGACTAGAAAATAAGAAAAATCAAGAATTCCTTTGATTTAAGAGAGAGAAAGAATGGCCTATCTTCGTGGAGGGAGTATTTTTGGAAAACATCCAAATAAAAATTACACCCAAGACATGTCCAATTTCCTAGCAAGGCATCTATAAGCATAACAGCTAAAGTAATTGAGACTTAGGCAGGTGTTTGCCAAGTTAATCCAAGATATAAGGACTTAGGTGCGACTGCAATCATTTAATGGCCAACTATTGTATCATTCAATTCAGATAATATTTCTGGGAGGAAATTTAATAAAAAATGAACTTCCATATCAATATATCAAACATATTAGCTTATACTTCTGAATGGCATAATCAAAACAATAAACCAAAGACAAATGAACTTACACTTTGAGTCTTCACGAGGAGAGAAATTGTATTCTTATTCAACTTTCCACTTATTGCTCTACACAAAACCCAATACATGAGATAGCAACCATAGTCAATAAAAAAAATGTCAGAAACATAGTAGTTGCAGAATGGTGAAATAAATTTAACAATATGGATATAAGGAATTCATGAAATACCATTGGGATAACTAGCAAATGACAAACCTCAAAAAGGATATGTAATAGGACAAAAGCTCTTCGTTGCGAAAGTCAAAGGAATAAGTTATAAGGTAGTTAATATGTTCATTACTGAACATATAGTCTGCAAAATTTCCCAAAGAAAAACCATCAAATCCATCCAAAATCATTAGAATCAATTAAAAAACTGAAGGAACTGCTCATATAGGTTGCTTCCATTAGAACCAACTTACATATAGCATGTTCTCTTTTCAAGTTCTGGATCATAATGCTCATTGTCTGCAGTAACTGAAGTGAAACAGTCACAGTTCTACTTATCTTTAGTATACGTACAAACTCTCCCATGACCTGCTTCTCCATAAAAAACCTGCAGAAGAGCCAGAACGACATAAAATTGCTGAAACTAGATAAAATATCAAGTAAAACTAAGCATTTAGAATTCTCACTCAAAAAAGCTCGAGTCATGCTGATCGCCATACGTTATCAACTCCGCAATTGATCTCAGCGCTTCAATGACAAAATCCTTAAAGGAATAACACAGAGTACAAGGTGTAAAAATAATGGCAGTGAAAGCATTTACTTACAGTAGGATGATAAATAGGGATAAATTAAAAACAAATAAAAATAAAAATACCTTATTAACCTCATTAACAATTTGAACTTTTAGAAGCTGATCAGTTAAATATCTGCACCAAAAGAAAACAACATTAGAAGAATAGGGAGATACTGATTATCACATAGCCAGTTTATAAATTAGATTCAGGACAGAGATCCAGAGCACAATGAACAGCACTTGGGGATGGATGCTACCAAGGAAAAACATATTTAGCCTCAATAAAACTTCAGGATTGCAAGTTATTAGTGGGAAGGAACTCTTATATAACACAACATGAAATTGTTCTACAATCCAACGCCTCCTCTAACAACAATGCCCTTGTGTCCCCTTGGATCAATGGTTTTGCTGTTACACTCCACTAATAATCAAGACAACAACCAAATATGCGTATTAATGATAGGCATATTATTTATGGTTTAACATATCTGAATGCTTTTGGTTCTTTGATTTCCCTGGCAAGGTGAAGGGTTGGAACCAAGGTTACGGTTTTAGAAGAGTCAAAATCAGCTTGAGGTTTACCAAAATGTAAAAGTATAAAATGCATTCTGCTACTCTGAAGAAGTTTAGGCTTTAGAAATGGTTAGTATGATGTCCTATATAATAGAGAGAACCAAGGCTATGAAGAGCAGGGTGGAAGGGGACACTACACTGCTGTGAAGGTCTCCAAAATATAAGTTCAAATTCTGAAGTACGCATTTTCTACCGACTCAAGCCCAATCGGGAGGGCGAATTAATGATGCAGATCAATGTGAACCCAACATGGTTGCAGTTTGGTTTCAAAACCAGAGTGTGAACTGTGATGAAGAATCAGGATTTGGGAAGGGCACGTGTCAACTACTCCCTCCAGTTTCACATTGACAGTCTTGTTTGAAAAAACACATTTTTAAGAATCCCTCTTAAATGCTTTTACACACATATCTTTACTTTAACATTCCAATTTTGACCTCAAGTCTAGTACAAATCATTAATTGAATTTGTTTGTCTACATTGTGTAAGTTATACCATGGATGTGGGCATTATGGGAAATCGATTAAAATGAAGTCAATGACTTTTTGACTAGGACAATAATTTTTAAACAGCCTAAAATAGAAAGGAAGACAATAAATATGAAACATAGGGAGTAGCAAATAGCCTACAATCACTTGCAAGCAGCACACTAGAAACTTGCAAGTAGTGTTTACAAGACTAGGAGAGTTTGGCAACATCAAAATATCGAAGTCGAAAATCATTGTCTCGGGGCACACTCTTCAGGGATGGAAAGAGTTTCCACTGGGCTTGGAGCCTTGGAGACACTAGTTCCAATATGATAATTTTTTGCCATGATGCTAGCGAACTCCTCTTTCAGCTCATAATGCTCTTTCAAATTCTGTTACCCTGCATGCAAAATACTGCAAGTATTTTGCAAGCTTCTTGAAGAGTAGTCATATATCTCATGAGGGTATGGTTGAACCGTGTTGGTTCAAGCCTCCTCAAATTTGAAGAAATGTCAAAATTCTATATTTACTGATGTGGCAGAATAAGTTGCTGTCCTGCAGCTTCTAGCAAGTGTTTTTTCCTTGTATTTTGTTTCCTAGTTGCATTAATATGTTGTAGAAGCTTCTATAGTTAGTTACTTATTAGTTTGAGTTAGTTAGAGGTTAGTTTGAGTTAGTTAGAGAGTAGTTACAGATTTGAATGTCTATAAATAGTCAATTAGAGTTATTTGTATTCAGTTTTTGAAAAATATTTTTAGTTTGTAACAGATCTAGAGAGTTGAGAGCTCTTTCTCTCTTTTGAATCAAAGCAATATTCATTTTCTCTCAATTTCTAGGCTATTTTCTCACTTTCTAGCATTTTTAGCTAGAATGTCTATAAATAGTCAATTAGAGTTAGTTGTATTCAGTTTTTGAAAAATATTTTTAGTTTGTAACAGATCTAGAAAGTTGAGAGCTCTTTCTCTCTCTTGATCAAAGCAATATTCATTTTCTCTCACTTTCTAGGCTATTTTCTCACTTTCTAGCATTTTTTAGCTAGAATGGATAGTTTGTTGGAGCGAATCTCATCATTTAAGGGTGTTTTCGCAATTCTACATGTTTAGGTTTCTTTGGTGACAAAGTTAGTAGGTGTTTGGTTATGAATTTAGTCTTTTCCCATCCTTGAGTTTAGTCCTTTTTAGAATTTAGAAAGTCTTCTTTTACAAGAAATTTCCTATTCCAAGAAGTTCCCATTTTCTTGAACTTTCTATTTTCTAGAGTTTCTACTTCGAGTCTTATTTAGTTACCAAAAGGTCTTTTGATTGTTTTTAGTAAGAGTCCAATATAGAAAGAGTCCTTTTTTAACAAGTAATAGAATTTAGAAAGTAAATCTTATGGTTCTCTATATGAGAAAGCTTGTAAACAAAATTACAACAATTGATTAATTGATTAATGAAATTTTCTGTAGCTCTTGCATTTATTAATGATGAGATTCCATTGATTCCCTTCCAAGTTAAACTCCTAGAAACCCTTGTGAGACTCCAAGTTTCTTCTTCTTCTTCTTCTTCTTCTTCTTCTTCTTCTTTAATTTTATTTAAAACACTGCTGTAATTTATTTATTATTTTCACACAACCAACCTTTTCTTAGCCATAATTTTAACCCTAAAACCCCTACTTTTCACCATAAACACTACCCCTACCTTTGCATACACTTTATTATTGAAAAACCTTAAAATACCCAATTTGTCCAAAATTTCCAGCAAGCGTTTTCAGTTTGCTTTCACCCCATATTCACCCTAAAACCTTCATCAAATTAACCTTTATTCCATCCATAAATCCTAATACCACAACCCCTTCACAACCCCTAAAGAAAACAAGGTTCTAGCCCACCTACGCTTGATTGTAGGCAACCTTATTTGCTACTAGAGCAAAAGTTCTAGGCTCGAAGTGCATGCAACTAAGGATTGGAAACATTCTTCAACCATGAGTTCCAACAATAATACCAACAACAACCAAGAAAATATTTCAGCACGATTGGAAGAGCTGTCCACCACACAAAAAAAGTCAGTTGATGAAATTATGAGACTGTTGAGAAAGAATCAAGGTAGACAGTCAATTGAAGATGAAGATAAGAGCCATCATTGTAGACAATATATCATGATGCCTCATGAAGAACGAGGTAATTTCATCACTAGGAATCAGGGAAGAAACCTAATGGAAGAATTTTACCAAGGTGCTGGTATAGGAAGGTTTGCAAACTTTGCACAAGATAATGATATGACAAAAAATGTGCATATCGAAGTTGCTGATTTTTATGGAAAGTGAAATCTGAAGGAGTTTTTTGATTGGTTTATGTCCATGGATAATTACTTTGAGTGGAACCATGCTCTTCATTCTTTTGTGCTTAGCTACTAATCCAACTCCCTTTGCCTTGCATGAAAAATTAGGAACCTCAAGCATTCAAGCTGCTTAAGCAGTTAAACCAACTATAATTTTCCTGATATCGATTAAAATTCTAGCATATTTGGCTGCTTCTTTGAATTATTAGTGAATGTATAATCCGTGATCCAAGATAAGACAAATTCATAACTTAAACCATCCAATATTAACACCTCTCTTTGATAGAAAATTGGAATTGATGATCACTAACTAAGAAGTAGACACTTCTAGAGAGGAGCTGTGCTCATGTCGGACAAGCATCGGGCATTGACACTTTCTGGACACTCCATGAGCATGTGTCTAACCCCTAACAAGGTCCTCGCTATGTCCCCAAAGTGAAAATTCTGCCAAGGATAACATTTATTACTTTCAAATTCACCATTAAACAAAGGATAACTACGGGAAGATTCTATGAATAAATAAAAAAACTATTTAGTATTAATAGGATCTTAAAGATGATCTTCTAAAGGCTTGTGGGGAAATTAACAGCTTTAAAATCCTTGGAACTTACAGATCGCTCACCTTAGGAACCGAGACAAGGGAAAAAAGTATCACAGACATGTCATGTCCTCCCTGTACTTCTGTGAAGCACCCTACGCAGGATCACAATGAAGACCTCGGAATATGGCTTTTCTTTCACTACCGAAAAAGTTTTATAATGGTATATAAAATATATTGATACAAATATATATGGACATAAGCAACTCAACTCCAACTCTCTTTATCTCTCTCTTCACACACACAAAAACACACATATGGATATATAAATTACATGTTGTTGAGTCCTCGCCATGTCCATGTCTATGTTTGTGTACGTGTCCTGTGTTTAAAAAGTTTGTTGTGTCAAATCCGTCTACCTACTTTCATAATTTGTCTTCTACATCTAAAGCTATTATGCAGGTGACTCTTCCTATGGAAAATGCATCAGATCAGATTATATGGCCTTATTCTCCTCATGGACAATTCCACCCAGAAAGTAATGGGTTTCTCCTACAGCATGTCCTTGTACAATACTCAAGGCTCTAGGCTGAGTAACAGGAGCAAATTTAATTTATTATGAGCCCAAACAATGAATTCAATAAGTTCTTGCCAATAACCACGCCCGCTGAATAGAAACATTAAACTAAAAGCCCATACAAAATGAGCACCTAGGAAAAGAAGGCCATATACAGATAATGAAGAACAATGAGATTGAATTACCTGGGATGCCTGTCCATTAATAGTAATGGAACTCTGTGCAAAGTTTCCTCCCGTGATATGAGTTACTACCCCTTGATCATTTATACTACCCCAAACATCTGACTGCATTTTCCAACTGAAATGGAATATTACTACCGAAATTGCATTGTACATCCAGAATAGCCCTAAGAAGACATGATCCCAAGCGGATACTTGGCATGTCCCCCCTCTTCCAGGTCCATCACAAGGGAAACGAAAACCAAGATTTGCTTTATCCGGTATCAAACGAGAGCTACGAGCAAATAGAACACCTTTCAGGAGTATCAATACCGTCACATGAATTGTAAATGCATGAATGTGATGTACCAAAAAATCTGCGGTTCCTAATGGAATAGGTAACAAAGCTACTTTTCCACCTACTGCTACTAAATCACCGCCCCCCCAAGTCAAACTGGTGCTTGTTGTTGCACCAGGAGCCGTTGCACCAGGTGCTAAAGTATGGGTGTTTTGTATCCATTGAGCAAAGACGGGTTGTAATTGAATAGCGGTCTCTAGAAACATACCTTGTGGACACCCTAAAGCGCTCATGGTATCATTATAAATATACAAACCAAATCATTCCACAGTTTCTTGGGGCAAAGTAATTTGGAAGAAATTCATTCCTCCAAGAAGATCTCTCTTATTTCTCAGATTGTTTTATAATCAATTACCAACTGAAGACATACTCCAAGCTCGTGGTATCACTATGGTCTCTTGCTGTAGTCTTTGTACTGTTCCCTCATCTATGGAATGTGCTTGTCACCTCTTTTTTGAATGTGAGTTTGTGAGGCAGATTTGGATTTGGCTTCATGGACTTTTTTCCATCAGATTTCAATTGTAGCCTTATGTTCTAGCATGTCTTAAAGCTCTTATTTCCTGCTCTTTTAGCCCTCAGATCATGGATTTATAGCATTTAGCTATAATTAATGTTCTTTAGATGGTATGGAAAGCTCGCAATGATGTGAAATTTAATGATAAAGCTGTCTCTGTTAATGGAGCTATAATATCCATCAGTATTTGGATTAGGGAGAGTGGTAATTTGATTACTTCAGCTATGGGCTATTCTATTCTAAATGTCCAAATCTTGAGATCTTTATCTTTGCACAGCATTCCTCGTAGAGCTCCCAGATTCATCCCTGTTCTCTGGGTTCCTCCTCCTCCCAGTTGGGTCGAGGTGAACACTGATGGTATGGCTCGAGGTAATCCACGACCAGCAGCTTTGTGCGTGCATTTTTAAAAATTATAGAGGCTTTGTTAAAGGTGTTTACTGTCTTAGTTTGGGCACAGACAGCTTTCTATGCTGAACTCATGAGCATTATACTTGCAGTTTGTTTGGCTTGGGATCACGGTTGGCATAATTTGTGGATTGAGAGCGACTCTACCTCAGTCATCTGGTCTTAGAGATTTTTCCTTCAGTCCTTTTTGGTCTCTTATTAACAAATGGCAAAATTGAATGGCAATCATTAAGAAGATGAATGTAGGGAAGGTAATAGCGCTGCAGATAAAGTGACTAATCACACTACTAGATATCCTCTTCTTACTTGGTGGAGCATGGATCCTGGTTTTGCTTTGTTTGAGGTTACTAGAGACATGTTCGGTCTTCCTTATTACAGATTTATTTCCTAAGGATTAAATCTTTTGGAATTTATTCATTGTATTTCCTTTGCTTGATTGTTTTTCTGTGAGCTGGGATGTGGTAATGATGAACCACCAAGATCAGATGATGTCAAATTTTTGTTTATTTGTACTTTCCATTTTTCTCTGCATTTTATTTTTCTTTTATTAATAAAATTTACAGCCTATAGCATAAGATTTGGACTCCTGTAGTGCCAATCTAACTGGGATTCTAGATAGTTGTATGATGCTTGAAGCCCTCCTTTCTTTTGGGAAAAAAAAAAAGGTGGGTTTCTTGACAAGCCAGAATATTAAAGGTTTATTTGCTAGATTTCATACGCACATAAATAAGTAAATGCAAGACCAAATGGTTGACATAGACCAAGGAGTTTATTAACTTGTTTTATTACAGTTTAGCTTTATAAGACAGTTCTAATCCTCTTTCTTTTCTAATATTTTCTCGGCAACCAAACTATGCAACAGTGTCAGCATGTATATGCAGCTAACGAAAACATATGCAAAAGTATTAAAATAAATAAAAATAAAAATAAAAAACGCAAAATAAATAAATATATTATAAAAATGTATAAATGTAAAATAATTCACTTTGGTCTCTTCTTAAAGCTCTCAACACAGTTTGACTCTATTAGGTCAGTATGTTATCAATTTTCAGTCAGGGTACAGGTGAATTGCTAAATTCACACCAAGTAGCATACACATACCTTAATTTTACATTATTTTATGCTTATCAATTGAGTTAAAAATAAATAAATAAATAACAACGATAAAATGCAAAATGAATCAAAGTAAGATTACATACCTGAGTTCTTCCAAGGAGAATCGATCTCTGGATTTCCAGAAGGAATACCACATGATTGGATGATCAGACCTTTGAATTCGAAGTCATTCTAAGTGGCGATCAGAAGCCATTCTATTGAACGCGACTCCGCACACAAAACATAGAGAGAGAGAGAGAGAGAGGAGAGAGAGAGGGAGAGAGAAATTCTACTGCTTAATATTGGAACTGCTCGGAACAGCTTCAGAAGTATAGACAAAGGCGAATGTGTCGCAATTCAAGAGGGAACTTAGGGTTTGTTGTTGATGATTCAAGAGGTGTTCATATGCGTTTGTATTCTGTTGTATACATATATATAGAGAAAGAGAGACATAGATGATCATGCAGGGTGAAGAAAAACAAGGGATGGGATCATTCCCCCTTCCAGTAATGAATAAAGACACAGAATTTAATTTTGGTTACAATGGAGGACAATAAAGACGAGAATTTTGATGACATAAAAAGGCAATGAACGCTTTGATGGAGGGAGAGCTGGGAGAGAAGGCCCATTTGCCCTGAGCTTCGGGTTGGGTTGGGGTGGGTTGGAATTGGAATTGGTAACCGGGTCATTCATAAGGGTCAACCTGGGTTGGAAATTGGAATTAGGGATGTAAACAGGCCTGTCCTGTCCTGCTTCTGGTGGGAAGGGTTTGTGATATTATTTAATAGGGCAGGGGCGGGTTTGGGATTTTATTAAGGACCTGTTAAGGTTTGAGGTAAGATTGGGATTTTCATTAAAAACCCATCCCGAACTCGGCCCAATTATCTATTCTCTTTTACTACTATACCCCTATTAATAAATAATAATACACTTTTGTCATTTAATATATAAAGACCTCTAGGGTACATTTGGGAACCCGAATTTGAGGGGATGGATTTGGATTTGGATTTGGGGGTCCAAATCCAAATCCCTTGTTTGGATGTTCTAAAAAGTTGAGGATTTGGATTTTGGGCAAATTTACCTACAGATTTGAGAGCTCCAAATCTGGGGATTTGAAATAACACCTGATAAATGTTATTCACAAATCCATCCCAACGAAGCCCCGATCTGATCAAGCCCGATGCCTGACCTTCATTCCCGACATTCTCTAAATCGACAAGGCCATTCCTCACATTCTCGCTATTCTCCTTCATAGTCTCGACTCTCTCTCCTGTATACCTCGCCTACCTTGATGGCCGACTAGGGCAGCAGTAAAGACGACGGCGACGGCAACAGCGACGGCGACGGTGACGATGACGGCAATGGCAACGGCAATGGCGACAATGACACATACAGTAAGTTTCTAACGCTCAATTCTCTTCTATTTGTGTCTAAATTTCTCAATTTGAAGATTTCATCATTGCTTATCTTCCTCTACTTGCAAAGGGTTTACTTCTTTCTTACTTTCTTTGTAAATTCCCTTTTTGGTGTAATTAGTCATCAATGGATAGTGAGAAAAGGTGGGTTCTGAGATTCAAATATGTTTGTTGTTGTTGAACTTCAGGTGTTTGATGAAAATTATGTGAGAACTTTGTGAAGATATATAAGGGTCCAATTAAGCTCATGCCTAGCTCTCTTCTTTGTTCGTATACACACACCACTATTCACTTGATTTGGATCTTGATATGAACCAAAAATATTATTTTTATCTTTATTTTCTGAGATATTGTAGTTGATCTTACTCTTAGGTGTGAATTCTTCCATAGCCACTATGTTGTGTAGCATTTGCATACAATTGTATATTTTTGGCTTCTTCTGAACAATGGTTGCCCACTTGCCCTTTGAAGAGAGGGATTGTGTGCATTTTTTTAAATGGAGTTCAACTAAAATGGGTCATTTGTTGATTTTTTTTTTTTTTTTTTTTTTTTTTTTTGGTGGTTGTCAAATATGGCTCATTTGGAATTTCTTCCTTGGTCTAGTGGAATTGAGTTGCTATTATCTTTCTTTCCACCTCTACGCCCTTACCCACAATAGGTTGGCAGATAGGTTTACAGAGTCGCTAGATACCTATATTCCAAGTTGTGGGTGTAATGAATACAATACCTCCATCTAGTTTGCCATAACATTCAGTCTCATGTGCCGTGATATTACCCTTCTACAATCCACATTTCATGCCTTTTGCTTCACAGTTTTTACATATTGGAGTTAACCAATTCAAAGGAACAACGTATTTCTGCACAAGTATATCTTGGGGTACATCAGAAATGCTATAAATCCTGCTACAAGATAGTAGAGAGTCTGATAGTAAGGAAGTGTAAGAAGAATCAACATAAACATGGTAGCCAGGGACATCGAGGCAAAGGACTAGGTGATGTCCTATAGGGGAATATAAGATGAATTTGATATCTGTCAACTGCGGAAAATATCTGTCAACTTGCTCCTATAAGCTGCATTATGTTGTGCCCTGGCTTGTCTTTCAATTGATGCTTCATGGCATTGTTCTTATCATCCATATATTTATGCCTCTCTTTCCCACCTTTTAAACCTTTGTTTGTTCTTGCACTGTGGTTGGTACTATGTCAATCACAACTGCAATTTTCTTCCTTTTCTCCTAGTACTTACTCCATGCAAGGAAGGAAGTTGGCCATATGCTAGGCATAAGGTATGTATTTTGAGATCTTGACCAAGAAGCAAAATAGTTTATGTAAAGCATTGCCTGATCAAAGCAGAAGGTTAGCTACTGCTTGTACTTATTGAAATTTTGAAAAATTGTTTATGTATACCTCCTAGGACTACCCTGAGAATCATCAAGGACCTAAGGATTTTCAGTGATTGTCACAAAATATTTATAATTCTCAACATTATTCTAATTCCTATGGATTTTAAAAAAAAAAAAAAGAAAAAAAGAAAAAAGAAAAGAAAAGATAACTATGGAAAATCAGACACAGGACTAAAAGGACACAAGCAAGTATCAAATTCCTTCAAAAATGATGTCAAGGAAAAGATTGAATTTGTACAAGTTCTGTTGTCTTAGTTTCTACAACAAAGCATAACAAATACAAGAACATGGGTGCAAATCTTAAAAGCACAACATGCAAAATCTGACATAGGGAAATGAAGCAGCTCATAAAGAATGGATTACTAGGTACAAATGGATTTCCTTATCATGAATGGTTGCCAACTATACATGAGTTAGTTATGGGCTCTCTCTTCACCCCTCTATTATGATTAGTCTCTGTCTTTACCCTGTTAGGCTGTTACTTCTTCATTCTTTCTTAACTTTCTCTATTCCCTTTCTTTATTTACGCTCCTCTATTTACAGTATTTCTCTCTACCTTGGTTTTTTTTTTTTTTTTGGTAAATCTGTCATGGGTTTTTTTTTTTCTTTTTTGTATAACAATGTTTAATATGCTTTTTTTTCTCCTTTTAATTTGTAGATTTGCTGGCAGCATTGAAGTACACTTGCCTTGTCAAGTTTAATCGTAGTTGCCAACTGAAAATAGAGGAAAATGAAGATAAATGAGGCCACCTTCACTTTTTTTTTCCCTTAAGATTAAGATGCAAAGAGATAGGTAGGTATTGTAGGGTGATGCTTAATATCTATGCTTGGAATTAGAACTTGTTGAGTGCATTGAACCACATTTGCTTTGCTATTTTTTGGACGGTTGTAGGTTTAAAGCATATTCTTGTTGGGACTTCTATGGATTTATTATAGTTTGTGTTGTTCATTTAATATCTATATATATATAATTACAGAGACATGGATGTGTGCATGTTGGGACTTCTATGGATTTAAGTCATTTGATATGATGCCTCAGGTCTATTTGTGATGACTTGGAATGGAACAAATGATTTTTTTTTTTTTTTTTTTTTGGATGAGGAACAAGCCAAATTTATCATTTTCTAAAGGGGCGAATTGTGTTTTTTGATGAATTTTAGCACAATAATGATATTATGAAATAGTGGTTTTTGAAATCTATGATTTGAAATCCTTCCTTCAAATATTTTATCCAAATAGTAGATTCTTAAATCTATGGATTTCAAATCTATGAATTTTAAATCTACGCAGCCCTAATTTGTTAGATTGCTTTTTGCCTTTATTAGGATCATGTTTCTTTTTCTTGTCTCTTTGTTATATTCCGTTTTGTTGGGAGTTGTGACACTTTTATTGAAAGAAATTATTGTTATTACATTACTCTTTTTAGTTGTGTTGTTATGTTTTATTAATCTTTCATGTAGGAAAATTGAAAATAATTTGATAAATTTAATGAATGAATTTTAAAGATTTTTTATAATAAATATGGTAAAATAAAACAATTATTTTTTCTTAAAAACAAATTTATGTTATAGAACGTAATCAATTTTTTGTTGGGGTTGGGGTCGGGAGAGAGCTCCGGTACCAAGCCCACCCCGTTGACATTCCTAGTTGGAATTGGTAACCAGGTCATTCATAAGGGTCAACCTAAAGAATGTCCACAAACTTGAAGGGACGAAAACATGCTCATTTGCTCCCAAAAAAAAAAAAAAAACCCATGCTATCTTGTAAGGACTACTAGGAGAGGTGCCCGTGTAGTGCACGGGGCAGCTCAATAGAATTCTTGTTAATTAATAATTGCAATGAGTTGTGCTTTGCTTCGTGTGGTCACAATGCTATTAATTTTTTTAATTATTAAATGCTTCATCTCTGATGGCATCACGAAGAATGCTAGCTTTTTAATTTGCTAATTTTGCAATGTTCTCATTGCTCTCGTACCTATATGAGCTCAGTAAGGTAAGCAAAAGAAGATAAGCAATCTCATTTGATTCAACAATAACCATGAGCCTATATGAGCACATTTGATTCTAAATTCAAGCAAACTAAATTATGAGATCTATATGAGCCTATATATGCAATCAAGGATCAATTATGAGCCTATATTTGATCCTTGATAGCATATATAGCTTTGAAAATATTGTGGCTACCCCAAAAAAGGATAGGATGTTTCCCTTCCTAAGTTGGGAGGACCCCAGGGCATCCATTCTGGTGGGTGGTGTTGAATAAGACGGATTCAGTTCAAAGGCGCCTTGACTATCCTAGGCATGCGAGTGTTGGGAATCAAACTAGGGAGGAAAACTACAAAGGGCGGAATTAAAATTTTCCTACGATTCCCAAACCCATGAATCCGATTATGCATAATACAAAAACATAAACCCTAACTACCAAGAGAGTTGGGATTACTTACAGTTGATTAATGTCTTCTCCTTTATGCTCCAAGCTTTGTCTTCTCCTTTTTGCTCCAAGCTTTGTCTCCGGACAGCGGTGAATGAGCAGCCCAAGTGTGCTGCCTCCAACGGTATCCACACCTAGCTTGAACTTGAAGTCCTTTCCTTTTTCTTCCTTGTTGTTGCTAGAGGTGGAGAAGAAAGAGAGAGAGAGAGGGAGAGCTGTGAAATTTTCGGCCAGCACTTGGGAGCCTCCAAGAGTGCTTCAAGTGATGATGTCATCACATCATAAAAGGCTTTAAATAGCCTCCAAATAGGGCCGGCCAAGGGGGGTCTCCAAACCCTAATCTAATTTGTGTAATTACTCTTAATTACACAAGTAGCCCACTAGTTTGTATCAAATACAAATTAGCCCCTTAAAGAACTTTTCTTTAATCACTTATACCCTTTCTCTCATAGACAATCAAGCTCTCTTAGCATGATCAATGTGTGACCCATTGGGTTCACATCATCAAGTAGTAGGAACAGCACAAGTTGTGCACAATGGAACACTTTCCATTAAGGGTCTAATTGAAACTCCTTTCAATTCCCTAATTGATTATAACTCATTTATATCAATTAGGGCTTCTACTAACCATGAGTAACACCTAGCATATGGCTCATGGTGTGGTCCTTAATGAGGTGAATAGTCATTTACAAAGAACCCTTCTGTTATAGTTTACAGGTTACAATTCCATCCTTCCATCAACACAATGTCTCCAATTGAACTAATAGGACATGGAAGTCTGTCAAGTCCCTAGTTCAATTACTTTATACTCATTCATTAATATCAACTCAATGATGAACTTATGGAAACTCCTTTCCATATTCATTCTACCATGGGCCCATGGATTTAATGAGTTATATTCAATGAATGCTGTATGAGACATTCACTCTCTTTTTCCTGAGAGTGATGGATTCCTTGTTGATCACTCACATGCCTTCACACACATAGCAGTAGGGCCAATGAACACCCTTACAGACCCCTGAATAGGATCTGCACTTAGTGTTATCAAACTTCTAAAGCTACATGTATAAGACAACCATGGTGTCTCAGGTCTAAGGATTACTTGTACCACTATAACAATGAGAAACTGATTGACAGGCAGGTTAAAACTCCATTCAGTTTATCTCATATCTTTGGTCACATTCAGTGTACCTATTCTTATAATAGGCACCCACTTGTTGGTTGTAGTGTCTCCACACAAATAGCTTGAGACTAGCTATCCTCCTATAGAGTCAACCTAACAAGTGCTAGTCCTATGGTTCATTACTGTCCATCATAGTGAACCTTCAACTAGGAATGATTTAGGAGTTTAGTATAGAGATATATTTACAGTCTCAAAATTACAACCCTTTGTAATTTCATATTCTCAACTCTAACTCCATGGACATATTATGTAAATATAAATGATGCATATAAACATAATAGAATAAGCCCTTTTATTAAATCAATAATAAATGTGACATATATAAATGAAATCAATTGATTGTTCCTAATCCCTAAACAATCATATCTATGATTGGCTCTAGGGCATAATCCTAACAATCTCCCACTTGCACTATAGCCAATCCACCATGTATCTCATACCCATATCCTGTCGGTGGTGATCCAACACATTTGGGTCATAGCCTTAGTGAAGGGGTCTTCTTTATTCTCTGTTGTATTAAACTTCTATATGTATATGTTACTCTTCCAATGATCTCTCTAATCACTTGGAATTACCGCTTAAAGTTTAGACTTTTGATGAGACTGTGGATCCTTGTCTTGAGCAATAGCCCCATTGTTGTCACAAAAAACAATAGTAAGGGCTTCTCAATGTCAGGAACCACTTTTAGTTTTGCAATGAACTTACTCATCCAAACATGCAGCAATATACTCAAATTTATAGCTCCACCATTTAAGGTGAGAACATACCTCGATGTTGATCTCTTATCATCATCGTCAGATTGAAAATCTGAATCCGTTCTACCAACCATTTCAAGTTTCTTTCTCCATAGGCAAGGCATAGGTCCTTTAGTTCTTCTCAAGAACTTAAGGATAGCCTTGACTGCTTCCCAGTGTTCCTTATCTGGGTCTGCCTGATATCTGCTCGTAACATTTACAGCAAAATTGATATCTGGTCTTTTAGTTATAGATAACTTGATTCCATGTCTGACAGGAATTAGACCTCCTTTTGGAATCATGCATTTTGAACTCTTTCAAAATCTTGTCTATGTACTTCAATTGGGAGAGACTTAGCATCCTTTAAGATCTATCTCTATAGACCTCTATTCCTAGAATATAGGATGCTTCTTCCAAATCTTTTATGGAGAAACTTTGTGAAAAACTAATTTTTCACTGTTGACAACGTCTCTACATCATTCCCTAATAAGTAGAACGTCATTCACTTATAGGACCAAAATATGATCGCACTCCCACTAACCCTTTGTACAATCATGGTACAATAATGGGTTCTGTCTCAACAGGGACAGGGGTTGCATCAATGTTAGTTTGTGTCTCATTAGACAACTCTTTGAGTTCTATTTTCCTGTTGTTGCTGCCTTCTTGAATAAACTCTTTTTCAAGAAAGATTGCAAACATACAAACAAAACACCTTTTGTTCATCAGGATAATAGACTTAGTATCCTAATCTCTATTTAGGATAATCCACAAACCTACGTTCAAGTTATCTTGATTTCCAATTTGGTTACATCATGTGTCTCTACATATGCAGTGCAACCCCCATACCTTAACATGCTTAAGGTTTGGTGCTTCCCTTTCCATATCTCATATAGGTCTTAAGGGACAGCCTTGGTTTGAACTCTGTTTCACAGGTACGTGGCAATTTCTAGGGCATATCCTAACAAGGATAATATTAGGTCGTTGTAACTTATCATGGATTGGACCATATCCAATAAGGTCCTCTTCCTCCTTTCTGACACACCATTAAGTTATGGTGTTCCAAGAGGTGTCCATTGTGATTGAATGCCCATTTGAACAAGTTGATCTAAAAATTAACTGGTTAAATATTCGCCTCCCCGATCTAATCGAAGAGCTTTAATACTTTTACCGGTTTGTTTCTCTACTTCATATCTGAATTCTTTGAACCTTTCAAATGTTTCAGATTTGTACTTCATTAAGTATACACACCCAAACCTAGACTGAATCATCGGTAAAGGTTGTAAAGTTAGAGAAACTTCTACATACATCACTATGTATATCTTGTTCTCTTAGGTTTATTAGCATTCAATTTAGAACTATCATGCTCCATTGCAATTCATATTTGCAATAAAGTTTAGAAAATAAAGGCCATCCATATAAACTCCAGAAATAATGAACTCTTCATTTAATAGAAAACATTTATTAAATCAAACTAAAACCTCGTTTAGATAAAACTGAAATAAAATTAATGTTTCTAATAACTTCTGGAATGTAAAGATAGCTAACTATTATTTCTAAACTACTCCATTAGGTAGAGTCAAGCAACAAGCCCCACAGCTAATGCAGCAACGTTTGCTCCATTCCCCACTTGTAGGGTTGATCCGCCTTTACTCTGCCTTCTGCTTCCCACTAGATTCTGCATGGAATTCAAAATTCACATCAGAATTAAGTACCCAAGTGGAAGCAAAACTAACATTTAGTTTAGAGCATGATCCATACCTTCCGAAGGTCGGCTCTTTAGAGTATCCAGATACTCCCGGCAATTACGTTTCCAGTGCCCATCCTTGCCGCAGTGAAAACAGGTTCCTTTGGCCTTGTCAGTATTACCTTTCTTGACACCTCCCTTTGGCTTCAAGTTCTTCTTCTTCTTCCCTTGGGTACTCTTACCCTTTCCTTTGCCCTTGCCCTTAGGCTTGGGCTTGGCCTTGGAAGTAGAAGCTCCATCAAATGCGAGCAAAGAACCTTTTCCCTTCTTCATTGTCTCCTCAGTCATCTTGAGCAAATTGTGCAGCTCGGGGAGAGTGGGCTCAAGCTTGTTCATATGAAAATTCATTATGAACGGCCCAAATGAATCAGGAAGGGACTGCAGTATAATGTCTGAACACATATCAGCTTCAATGATCACATCAAGCTTTTCAAGCTGCTCGATATGGTTGATCATTTTCAAGGTGTGATCAGTCACAGACGAACCCTCATTCATCCTTGCCTTGAATAGATCCTTGACAATATTGTACTTCGCGGTCCTACTTTGCTCCCCATACAACTCTTGTAAGTGGAGAAAGATGTCACGAGCACTCTTCATGGACTCATGTTGCTTCTGAAGCTCAGGGCTCATGGATGCCATCATATAGCATTTTGCCTTCAAATCGTCGTCCATGCGCTTCTGAAAAGCGTCTCTCTCTTGCTGAGTTGCAGTCTCAGCCAGTGCCTCAGGAAGTGTGCCATCAAGTGTGTAGGTAATCTTTTCGGAAGTTAAAACTATTTTTAAGTTCCTCAGCCAATCAAGATAGTTTGGTCCAGTCAAACGGTTGATGTCCAATATTTTGGATAACGGGTTGAGGTGAACCATTTCTATGAACTACATATAAAAATAGAGAATTAGATTTCATTTTTAATCCATAATGATCGGGTCTTTAATCATATGGTACCTCCCACTATTTTATCAAATTCCATACACCCTCTAATGGAATTCGAGAATCTTATTCCTAATGGGGATTGGGGTCCCACTATGACCTAGAAGTCTCATATGTTAGTTTCTTGACTTCTAACTCACAATAAGAAGACAACTCTTTGTCTATTGCTTCATAAGCAAGTTCCAATCATTTTGCCTCTAGGGTACATACTCCTCACATGTTAGTTTCTTGGAATACTTCCCTAGTTAAGTTAAGCCCATCATTCACACAGGTATGTTTCACCAAATATATACCTCACATGTTAGTTTCTTGGTATATACCAGCTTAGGCACCCCATGATATTTACATATGTGATAGTTTCAAGTAATGTCTTTAATATGGGTAGCTCCTACATGTCTGCAGCCAGGTACCCACATTAAGGGACGTTAGATGATCCTATAATGATGGAAGGCAATGAAGAATCCATTCCCTAATGTATTCTCCATTTCCAACTTAATATTAAAATAGAGGGGTTTTAAGGGTCTCATCAAAATAACTAATCTAACATACATCTTATGCATTTAAATAAGAAATATATAACAACATTATATATATGTAATCCACTTATCGATATTAGTCCCTATAAGGTGACATATAACGATCTTTGGATTTGGAGCTATCTCTATTAATCTCATTAAAAGCTCCCACTATGATGATTATGGACTTTAAGAGGATTCAATCCAAGCCAATGAATTGAATCCTTGGTCTAAGGTAGGTGTAGGTGATCGTAAAACATTCATTTGAAACATAGCATGCACTCTTGAAAATCTTCTCCAAGTTTTCAAGTCCTTCAATCTCCTCCATTGGCTTCATGGTCTCCACCATAGGCTTGTTGGGCTCCACCATGCTCCTTTAGGTCCACCATGCTCCTTAGTGCACTCTCGATTACATAACATTTACATAATTTTAAAGAAAGGGATACATAAGGGGAATGTGGGGTACATAAGAGAATGATAGAAAGAGAGAAGAAGGTGGCATGCAAGCCCCAAATAAATAATACATCACCATAATAAAATTACAACTCTTGAAAATAATACAACCCATTCATAAGACGGCCAATCACAATTGGTTTAAGGGGTATAGTCCATAATCATCATCCATCCATAACCATACAATCACATTGCATAATAAAGGAAATAACTGTAAGCAATAAACATATGGGCATTCATGGTAACTCTATTGATTGGTTTTCATTAATCTCATTAATGTATCCTAATCTTATTAGGATATGCATAAGTTCTTGAATTAATTAAGTCTTAACATTTAAGACATTTAATTTCAATTAATCAAATCAATTAAAACATTTAAAGTCCCCTAATTAAATTCTAATATCAAATATTAGGATCTTTTTAATTAAACAAAACAATTTTATTTAATTAAAATTTCCAGATTTTTATTTAATCCTAAATTGTGTTTTAAACCATTTAAAACAATATAAAATTAATCACCATTAATTAAATAATCAATTTCGGAATTAAATAAAATCATTTTATTAATTAATTAGTGCATTAGGGTTTCCTAAAACCCTAAACCCTAAATGCATTAACTCTAAACCCTAAGTGTAACCCTAATGCATTAAATGCCTTATGATTGGTCAATTAATGGCCAATCATTTAAACCCTAGGTTTATACGGTATTAATGATTAGGATTAGGGTTTAATTAATGCCACCTAGGATATTAATTACTCCTAATTAATATGCACTAATTAGGGTTTCTAAAACCCTAAACCTTAAACCTATTAAATGCCAATGATTAATTACTAAACCATTAATGATCATGATTGGTCATTAATGACCAATCATTTAACCCTAGGTTAGACACATTAATTACTAGGTTTAGTTATTAATTAATGCATTAATAGAATTATGATTTAATTAATATGAATTAGGGTTTCCTAAACCCTAAACCCTAGACATCATAAATGCACTTAATTATACCCTAATGATTAATAACCATGATTGGTCAATTAATGACCAATCATTAAACATTTTAATTAAGGTAATTAATAGTCAATTAGGGTTTTTAATTAATGCAATTAATGAATTAGGGTTTCATCATTAATGGGAATTAGGGTTTCCTAAGAAACCCTAAGGCTGCCGCCACCTATAGTGGGCTGCCATGGCTTAGCAAGGCTGCCATGGCTTGGCCAGGCCATGGGAGGCCATGGCCAGCAAAGGGGGACTCAAGCCAGGGTGTGGGCCAGGCCCATGGACACGTGTGGAGTGGCCAAGAGGGCTGTCTTCTTCAAAAAAACATTAGGGTTTCAAGAACCCAGTGCTGGCACCACCATGGGAGGACCTCCAAGGTCACAAAAGTTTCTAAAACTTAATCAATTCGACTCCACCATCAAAACCAGCTTTTGTATCATGTCCCTACATGAATTACTAAGCTAATTGAAGTGGTTTGGATGATCAAATCATCCCCAATTGTTCTAAACAATTCAAGAACAGTAGGCTGTCCAGAATTTGACAGCACACTGTACCTGATCACAAATTGATTTAAAACCCAGCAAGATGATTAATTCAGGTTACCAAATTATTTTTCCTAGCATCCTACATGTCTTAGGAAACTAATAAAATTGGTTTCATGCAATTTGGAGTTCCCTAGCTCAAGATATGAACAAAACTCCATTGATGACTTTCTGCAGAAAAACAGCCTGCTGTGTTCTTCCAAGAAATCAAACTTTTTGATTCTTTATGCATCAAGACTCTTATAAAACTTAAAGAAAATCATACATACATTATGTATAATGATCCTATAAAGAATATACATCAATTTTACAGAGGATTCTGTACAAAACAGTAGCAAGAACCACAGGGTTTCTAAAACCCATATTCAAACTCCATGTGTTCTTCCTATTCCTTTTGTCTTGTTTTAATTCTCATGCATCCCTATGCTTGAGAAATCACCATAACATCTTTATGTGAATTAATTACAGCCATCTCATGTCTTAATTAAACCAAAACAAAAACAAAATACAAAAGAGAGCAACCTAGGGTTCCAAACCCTAGGTTCGTGTTAGGATTATGCCCTAGAGCCAATCATAGAGATGATTGTTTAGGGATTAGGAACAATCATTTGATTTCATTTATGTATGTCACATTTATTATTGATTTAATAAAAGGGCTTATTCTATTATGTTTATATGCATCATTTATATTTACATAATATGTCCATGGAGTTAGAGTTGAGAATATGGAATTACAAAGAGTTGTAATTTTGAGACTATAGATATATCTCTGTACTAAACTCCTAAAGCATTCCTAGTTGAAGGTTCACTATGATGGACAGTAATGAACCATAGGACTAGCACTTGTTAGGTTGACTCTATAGGAGGATAGCTAGTCTCAAGCTATTTGTGTGGAGACACTACAACCAACAAGTGGGTGCCTATTACGAGAATAGGTACACTGAATGTGACTAAAGATATGAGATAAACTGAATGGAGTTTTATCCTGCCTGTCAATCAGTTTCTCATTGTTATAGTGGTACAAGTAATCCTTAGACCTGAGACGCCATAGTTGTCTTATGCATGTAGCTTTAGAAGTTTGATAACACTAAGTGCTAATCCTATTCAGGGGTTTGCAAAGGTGTTCATTGGCCCTACTGCTATGTGTGTGAAGACATGTGAGTGATCAACAAGGGATCCATCACTCTCAGGAAAAGAGAGAGAATGTCTCATATAGCATTCATAATATAACTCATTAAATCCATGGCCATGGTAGGATGAATATGAAAAGAGTTTCATGAGTTCATCAATGAGTTGATATCTATGAATGAGTATAAAGTAATTGAACTAGGGACTTGACAGACTTCCATGTCCTATTAGTTTAATTGGAGACATTGTGTTGAAGGAAGGATGCAATTGTAACCTATAAACTATAACAGAAGGGTTCTTTGTAAATGACTATTCACCTCATTAAGGACCACACCATGAGCCATATGCTAGGTGTTACTCATGGTTAGTAGAAGCCCTAATTGATATAAGTGAGTTATAATCCATTAGGGAATTGGAAGGAGTTCCAATTAGACCCTAAATGGAAAGAGTTCCATTGTGCACACCTTGTGCTATTCCTACTACTTAATGATGTGAACCCAATGGGTCACACACTGATCATGCAAGAAGGGCTTTAAAGTCTATGAGAGAAAGGGTTTTAGTGAATAAAGAATAGTTCTTTATAGGCCTATTTGTATTTGATACAAATAATAGGGGTTAATGTGCAATTAAGTGTAATTACACATAACCCTATTAGGGTTTCTTCCCCATGGCCAGCCCCCTTTAGTGGGCTGCCTATATAAGTCACACTTATGTGTGACATGGTATAATAAGAGGCTTGCACAATAAACCCTAGCCGTCCAGCCCTTTGGAGGCTCTCTTCTCTCTCTCTCTCTCTTCTCCACCTCTAGCAACAACAAGGAAGAAGAAAGAAAAGGCTTGAAGCTCTAGCTAGGTGTGGATACTGTTGGAGGCAGCACACTTGGGCTGCTCATTCACCGCTGTCCGGAGTCGAAGCTTGGAGCAAAACGGAGAAGACAAAAATTCTATAAGTGTTCTAACCCTCTTTGTAGTTAGGGTTTGATTTTGTGTTATGCATAGTTAGATTCATGGGATTGGGAATCGTAGAAAAAAATTTTTATATTCCGCACTTCTATTTTTCCCTCTTGTTCGATTCCCAACAGTGGTATCAGAGCCATGATTATGCATAATACAAAATACATATGGGCTGGTAATTATGGTGTAGTTGAATGATTCAAAAATCTGGAAAATTTTTTCTGCATAATTGGTTTTCCTCCATGGCTGAACCTAGGGTTTGGAACCCTAGGTCAATTCTCTTCTACTCCTCTTCTAATTGATGGTTAAGTGTATCCATGGATGCAATAGGTTGCATAGGGTTTGAGTTTGGAGAAGAAGAATAAGGAAACTAGGGTTTTATAAAACTGTTATGAACAGTTTTCATGGTTGCCATGAAAAACCGTCATCTTGTTTTGCCTGCCAAATTCAGAGTTCTTCTCCAAAATTTTCGAGCCATATATGGTTAGAAAGCTCTTTGAATAAGCTTTCCAACCCAACAAACGGTGCGTCAATCCGAGTTCTGTAGTGAAAGTTATGAATTTTTTACTACAGGCTGTCTGGAAAGACAGTTTTGCTCGGGAATGATGCAATAGCCACAACTTTGAGTTATTGATGGAGATCAAAGGCATGGCAATGGTTGCCACCACTTGGGTTATGTTCTAGACATGGTAGGGAAAGGTTCCCAAGCATTTAGATGCATCATAATTGGATTAAGATGCTAGAACAGAAGGAAGAAGGAGAAGAACACCATGGAGGCTGAATCTGGGTTTTAGAACCCTAAGGTTCTTGCAATTAATTCTAATTAAAGCTGCTGTATTTATGATGGAAGATCATTGTAGGATCATTATATATCATGTGTATATGATTTTCTTTAAGTTTCAAAAAGGTTTTGATGGAAAAAGATTCAAAAAGTTTGAAAATTTTTCATGAACAGCATAGCAGATTTTCTCTGCAGAAAAGTCATCAATGGAGTTTTGATTAGAACTTGAGTTAGGGAACTCCAAATTGCATGAAACCAATTCCATTAGTTTCCTAAGACATGTAGGATACTGGGAAAAATTGTTTGGTAGCCTAATTCATTCATCTTGCTGGGTTTTAAATCAATTTCTGACCATGGACAGTGTGTTGTCAAATTCTGGGCAGCCTACTGTTGTTTTAATTGTTTAGAACAATTGGTGATGATTTGGTCATCCAAACCTCTTCTATTAGCTTAGTATTTCATGTAGAGACATGATACAAAAGCTGGTCTCAATGGAGGAGTCGAATTGATAAGGTTTTAGAAGCTATTGTGACCTTGAAGGTCTGCAACAATGGCTCCAGCAATGGGTTTTGGAAACCCTAATTGTTCTTAATGATGGCAGCCACTTCCACCTCTTCTCACATGTCCAGAGGCTTGTCCCACACCCCTAGGATGTTCTCCCATGACTGACCATGGCCTCCCACAGTCGTTGGTGGCCATGGCAGCCTAGCCAAGCTCAGGCAGCCCCCTGGTAGTGACGGCTGCATAGAGTTAAGGATAAAACCCTAATTTTGAGTTAATGATGAAACCCTAATTTCATTATGGCATTAATTAAAACCCTAATTGGAATATTAATTACCTTAATTAAGAGTTAATGATTGGTCATTAAATGACCAATCATGGTTATTAATTGTTAGGGCATAATTAATACCATTAATGATGTCTAGGGTTAGGGTTTTTGATAACCCTAATTAGTGTAATTAATTAAGGGTAATAAATACCCTATTTGGCATTAATTAAACCCTAATCCCTTTTATTAAATACCGTATGAACCTAGGGTTTTAATGATTGGTCATTTAAGGACCAATCATAACGCATTTAATGATTAGGGCTTGCATTTAGGGTTTAGGGTTTTAGGAAACCCTAATGCACTAATTCATCATTTAATTGATTTTATTTAATTCCCATGTTAATTATTTAATTAATATTGATTAATTTTATAATGTTTTAAATGGTTTAAAATACAATTGGGGATTAAATTAAAATCTGTAAATTCTTAATTAAATGAAATTGTTTTGTTTAAATAAGGAAACCCTAATATTGGATATTAGAGTTATTTTAGGAAACTTTATATGTTTCTATTAATTTGATTAATTGAAACTAAATGTCTTAAATGTTAAGACTTTATTTAATTCTGGATATTTTTGTTTAAACCTAATAAGATTAGGATGCATTAATGAGATTAATGTAAATCATTCAAGAGAATTACCATAATGCCCATATGTTTTAATGCTTACAGTTTTTCTTTACATTATGCAATGAGATTGTATGTATGTGCTTGGATGATGATTATGGACTATACCCTTTAAACCAATTGTGATTGGCCGTCTTATGAATGGGTTGTAATAATTTTCAAGAGTTGTAATTTTATTATGGTGATGTAATTTATTATTTGGGGCTTGCATGCCACCTTGCCTCTCTCTCTATCATTCTCTTATGTACCCCACATTCCCCTTATGTATCCCTTTCTATATATTATGTAAATGTTATGTAATCGAGAGCGCACTAAGGAGCATGGTGGACCCAAAGGAGTATGATGGAGCCTAACAAGCCAATGGTGGAGACCAACAAGCCAATGGTGGAGACCATCGAGCCAAGGAAGCAGATTGAAGGACTTGAAAGCTTAGAGAAGTTTTTCAAGAAAGTATGCATGTTACGAATGGTTTATTTTACGATCACCTACACCCACCATAGACCTAGGATTCAATCTATTGGCTTGGATTGAATCTTCTCAAAGTCCATAATCATCATAGTGGGAGCTTTAAATTTATGAGATAATTGTATTAGCTCCAATACCATAGTTTGGTATATGTTACCTATTCACTTAGGGACTAATATCAAAATATGGTACTTTATATATGTTGGTATATAATAGCATGCGATGTATGATTTATAATAGCATGAGATGTACGATTATAAATAGCATAATTTATATATTTAAATTTGATACATAGGATGCATGTTAATTTGATGAGACCCTTTAAAACCCCTCTTATTTAATATTAAGTTGAAAATGGAGAAGTCATTGGGGAATGAATTTTTCATTGCCTTCCATCATTATAGGATCATCTAACGTCCCTTAATGTGGGTACCTGGCTGCAGACATGTAGGAGCTACCCATGTTAAAGACATTACTTGAAACTATCACATATGAGATATCATGGGGTGCCTAAACTGGTATATACCAAGAAACTAACATGTGAGGTATATATTTGGCGAAACATACCTGTGTGAATGATGGGCTTAACTTAACTAGGGAAGTATTCCAAGAAACTAACATATGAGGTGTATGTTCCCTAGAGGCAAAACGATTGGAACTTGCTTATGAAGCAATAGACAAAGAGTTGTCTTCTTATTGTGGGTTAGAAGTCAAGAAACTAACATGTGAGGCTTCTAGGTCACAGTGGGACCCCAATCCCCATTAGGAATGAGATTCCCAAATTCCATTAGAGGGTGTATGGAATTTGATAAAATAGTGGGAGGTACCATATGATTAAAGACCCAATCATTATGGATAAAAATGAAATCTAATTCTCTGTTTATGTAGATTACCTAATTACTCACCTCAAAACCCCTATTTCCTAATATATAGGATATTGATAGTTTGACTAAACCCGATTTCTTTGATTGACTTAGGAAATTGAGAATTGTTCTCAATTTCAAAAGATTGTTTATATGCTATTAGGCCTTTTATTAAAGGCCCTCCATAAAACATCCTAAAAAGAAAAAGACACTATGCGCAATTGGCATCTTGTTGCCATGCTATATGATAGTATTGATGACTAATGAGCTTCAGAAGCAAAATTAGTAAATGCAAGTGCCTTTGATGTCCTACATCACATACAAAGGTTGTATTGTGAGTAAAATAATACTATAAAGTATAGTACTTGTAAAGGACTTCTTCTGGACTAGGATGTAATAAAAGTTGTTTATTAATAATCATTCTTTTGAAAAATGATTAATCACATAGAATAGCTTGAGAAGCTAGATGTGATTTAAAATGGAAGCATAGAGGAAAGCAAGTCTTGAAAAGTCAAAGACAAAGAAATATAATTATTTTGTAGTAAACATAAGGTATTGTAAAGGGAACTTGATAAAGTATCAGTCTTCCTAGAAGAACCAAACTTTTGAAGTTTTGGTTCATGCTCTAAACTAAATTGTTGGTTAGTTTTGCTTCTTGGTTTTTGGATTCTAGTGTAATCTAAATCGAAGCAGAAAGTTAAGTAGATAATAAGTTACCTTTAAAAAAAATTTTAATAGAGCAAGAGTTGCTAGATTAATTTTGGGAACTTATTTCTTAACTGGGTCATTTAAGACATTCTAGAAATTTGATTTCTGAATTTAAATGACTAATTAGAGCGAATGCAACGTATTCCGAGAATACAAGAGATGTAGAGACTCTCATTTAAATGTAACGATTATGATTTGGTTATGAGATGACCAAACCCATCTTTTACTTGGTGAAGTGAAAGAGTTACATTTATAATTTGACTAATACATTGTGATGTATATAGTCATGTAGAGCACGCATTCAATTACAGTAGACTCATCTTAGAATACCATAGCTCAATGGTGAATCTAAGAGAACGAATTGAACCCTATTAAGATATGGTTTGATCCATGATGAGTTTTACTAATGTATCCATCTAGGATATACCTTAAAATTGCTACATATTGATAATTTAGGGTTCACTCCAGTTTTGTCCCAATTATATCAGATATGATATGGGAAGAAACCCAACTTAAAGAAGTTAAGGCTTGGGCTTGTGCTACGTTTGTCTGGAAACATAATGTAGACAATCTGGAAATAAGGTCAAGCAAGTGTTGAATTGTGGTATATCCTAAAAGTGGTTGGGATAGTATTTCTATTACTCTAATGAACAAAAGTTGTCCATTAGGATGATTGCTAGATTTTCTTGAGAAAGAGTTCATTCAAGAAAGATGCAAAAGTAGATAGAATTTACAGAATTGTTTGTAAAGCCACAAACCAACAAAGATCCAACCCTTGCCCCTATTGAGGCAAAACCTTTAATTACACCACATTCTTTTCATAGATCAAATTGGATATTTCTTTAACATAAGAGAGATATTGTATCTCCATTAGAATGTGAAAGAATTGTTCTTTGGTGATAAAGATCACCAAGATAATCCTATTGATTATGATTAGGCGATGTTTGACATCAACTTGAGAAATGACTAAGAGTCATTAAATCCAATATGGACAGGTAGAGACCTAAAAGGCTTGGCTATTTAAGAATGTTTTCAACATAGGCAAAAAGTTGTCTATAAAGAAACTTGTTTGATAATAGTTATGCTGAAATCCATTTGGATCTTGTTATCTATAAACACACATTTTGAATATGAGATATGTCAAAAAGGATATAAAGATGTTATATCAAATGGTGAAAAACCATAAAAGTGTGTAAGTTATAGAAGTCTATTAATAGACTACAAGGTTCTCATAATTAGAACATCTATAAAGTTGAAGTAATCAAATTGTTTGATTTCTCTCATTGTATAGATGGACCATGAGTGTATAAAAGGTTAGTGGGAGTGCGATCGTTTTTCTTTATCCTAAGTATGGATGACATCATAATCATTATGAATGATATATGAATGTTATCTAATGTAAAGTTTTAGTTTTTGGAGAAAAACTAATTCATGAAAGATTTGGCAAAAGCATCCAATAAGATCTATAGAGATAGATCATACAGATTGCTAAGTATCTCCAAATCATCAAACATAGTTGAAATGTTGAAGGAGTTCAACATGGAGAATTCTAAGGGAGGTCTGATTTACTTCAGATAAGAATTCATTATTCAAGGGCATGTGCCCTAGGATAACACAAGTAAGATTCTTAAAGTGTTAAGAAGCCTTATTTTACACTATGTATTGAACCTGATATCTATTATGTTGTAATTGTTACAAATAGTTATCTATCATTTCAAATTTGGAATATTGGATTGTATATGGAAATTGTAAACTCATAGTAGATGGGTATATGGATTTGGATATAATCCATATGGGGTATATTTTATATTCACTTTAGTTGGTGAAATACTTAATGGAAGAACTGTATGAAAGATACAGTGGATTCCATTATTAAGGGTGAATTAATTGTCGCATTGTCTAGGAGACTGTTTGGATCTATAAGTTCATTTAGAACTTGGAGTTGTTCCTTCCATTGAGTTACCCACACCTTGTTTTGTGACAACAATGGGTCTATAGCTCAAGTATAGGAATCACGGTCTCATCAAAAGTCCAAACACATAGAGTGACAATTCCAAGTGATTAGAGGAATCATTGGAAGAGGTAATAGATACATTACAGAAGATATTATCTACATAAGTTTTTGTAGACCTACTGACTAAAGCTTTAAAACATAATTGGTTATGTCTAAGACCAACATCTTGAGAAGATAGGTATGCGATACATGGTCGATTGTCTTTAGTGCAAGTGGGAGATTGTTAGGATTATGCCCTAGAGCCAATCATAGAGATGATTGTTTAGGGATTAGGAACAATCATTTGATTTCATTTATGTATGTCACATTTATTATTGATTTAATAAAAGGGCTTATTCTATTATGTTTATATGCATCATTTATATTTACATAATATGTCCATGGAGTTAGAGTTGAGAATATGGAATTACAAAGAGTTGTAATTTTGAGACTATAGATATATCTCTGTACTAAACTCCTAAAGCATTCCTAGTTGAAGGTTCACTATGATGGACAGTAATGAACCATAGGACTAGCACTTGTTAGGTTGACTCTATAGGAGGATAGCTAGTCTCAAGCTATTTGTGTGGAGACACTACAACCAACAAGTGGGTGCCTATTACGAGAATAGGTACACTGAATGTGACTAAATATATGAGATAAACTGAATGGAGTTTTATCCTGCCTGTCAATCAGTTTCTCATTGTTATAGTGGTACAAGTAATCCTTAGACCTGAGACGCCATAGTTGTCTTATGCATGTAGCTTTAGAAGTTTGATAACACTAAGTGCTAATCCTATTCAGGGGTTTGCAAAGGTGTTCATTGGCCCTACTGCTATGTGTGTGAAGACATGTGAGTGATCAACAAGGGATCCATCACTCTCAGGAAAAGAGAGAGAATGTCTCATATAGCATTCATAATATAACTCATTAAATCCATGGCCATGGTAGGATGAATATGAAAAGAGTTTCATGAGTTCATCAATGAGTTGATATCTATGAATGAGTATAAAGTAATTGAACTAGGGACTTGACAGACTTCCATGTCCTATTAGTTTAATTGGAGACATTGTGTTGAAGGAAGGATGCAATTGTAACCTATAAACTATAACAGAAGGGTTCTTTGTAAATGACTATTCACCTCATTAAGGACCACACCATGAGCCATATGCTAGGTGTTACTCATGGTTAGTAGAAGCCCTAATTGATATAAGTGAGTTATAATCCATTAGGGAATTGGAAGGAGTTCCAATTAGACCCTAAATGGAAAGAGTTCCATTGTGCACACCTTGTGCTATTCCTACTACTTAATGATGTGAACCCAATGGGTCACACACTGATCATGCAAGAAGGGCTTTAAAGTCTATGAGAGAAAGGGTTTTAGTGAATAAAGAATAGTTCTTTATAGGCCTATTTGTATTTGATACAAATAATAGGGGTTAATGTGCAATTAAGTGTAATTACACATAACCCTATTAGGGTTTCTTCCCCATGGCCAGCCCCCTTTAGTGGGCTGCCTATATAAGTCACACTTATGTGTGACATGGTATAATAAGAGGCTTGCACAATAAACCCTAGCCGTCCAGCCCTTTGGAGGCTCTCTTCTCTCTCTCTCTCTCTTCTCCACCTCTAGCAACAACAAGGAAGAAGAAAGAAAGGCTTGAAGCTCTAGCTAGGTGTGGATACTGTTGGAGGCAGCACACTTGGGCTGCTCATTCACCGCTGTCCGGAGTCGAAGCTTGGAGCAAAACGGAGAAGACAAAAATTCTATAAGTGTTCTAACCCTCTTTGTAGTTAGGGTTTGATTTTGTGTTATGCATAGTTAGATTCATGGGATTGGGAATCGCAGAAAAAATTTTTATATTCCGCACTTCTATTTTTCCCTCTTGTTCGATTCCCAACAGTGGTATCAGAGCCATGATTATGCATAATACAAAATACATATGGGCTGGTAATTATGGTGTAGTTGAATGATTCAAAAATCTGGAAAATTTTTTCTGCATAATTGGTTTTCCTCCATGGCTGAACCTAGGGTTTGGAACCCTAGGTCAATTCTCTTCTACTCCTCTTCTAATTGATGGTTAAGTGTATCCATGGATGCAATAGGTTGCATAGGGTTTGAGTTTGGAGAAGAAGAATAAGGAAACTAGGGTTTTATAAAACTGTTATGAACAGTTTTCATGGTTGCCATGAAAAACCGTCATCTTGTTTTGCCTGCCAAATTCAGAGTTCTTCTCCAAAATTTTCGAGCCATATATGGTTAGAAAGCTCTTTGAATAAGCTTTCCAACCCAACAAACGGTGCGTCAATCCGAGTTCTGTAGTGAAAGTTATGAATTTTTTACTACAGGCTGTCTGGAAAGACAGTTTTGCTCGGGAATGATGCAATAGCCACAACTTTGAGTTATTGATGGAGATCAAAGGCATGGCAATGGTTGCCACCACTTGGGTTATGTTCTAGACATGGTAGGGAAAGGTTCCCAAGCATTTAGATGCATCATAATTGGATTAAGATGCTAGAACAGAAGGAAGAAGGAGAAGAACACCATGGAGGCTGAATCTGGGTTTTAGAACCCTAAGGTTCTTGCAATTAATTCTAATTAAAGCTGCTGTATTTATGATGGAAGATCATTGTAGGATCATTATATATCATGTGTATATGATTTTCTTTAAGTTTCAAAAAGGTTTTGATGGAAAAAGATTCAAAAAGTTTGAAAATTTTTCATGAACAGCATAGCAGATTTTCTCTGCAGAAAAGTCATCAATGGAGTTTTGATTAGAACTTGAGTTAGGGAACTCCAAATTGCATGAAACCAATTCCATTAGTTTCCTAAGACATGTAGGATACTGGGAAAAATTGTTTGGTAGCCTAATTCATTCATCTTGCTGGGTTTTAAATCAATTTCTGACCATGGACAGTGTGTTGTCAAATTCTGGGCAGCCTACTGTTGTTTTAATTGTTTAGAACAATTGGTGATGATTTGGTCATCCAAACCTCTTCTATTAGCTTAGTATTTCATGTAGAGACATGATACAAAAGCTGGTCTCAATGGAGGAGTCGAATTGATAAGGTTTTAGAAGCTATTGTGACCTTGAAGGTCTGCAACAATGGCTCCAGCAATGGGTTTTGGAAACCCTAATTGTTCTTAATGATGGCAGCCACTTCCACCTCTTCTCACATGTCCAGAGGCTTGTCCCACACCCCTAGGATGTTCTCCCATGACTGACCATGGCCTCCCACAGTCGTTGGTGGCCATGGCAGCCTAGCCAAGCTCAGGCAGCCCCCTGGTAGTGACGGCTGCATAGAGTTAAGGATAAAACCCTAATTTTGAGTTAATGATGAAACCCTAATTTCATTATGGCATTAATTAAAACCCTAATTGGAATATTAATTACCTTAATTAAGATTTAATGATTGGTCATTAAATGACCAATCATGGTTATTAATTGTTAGGGCATAATTAATACCATTAATGATGTCTAGGGTTAGGGTTTTTGATAACCCTAATTAGTGTAATTAATTAAGGGTAATAAATACCCTATTTGGCATTAATTAAACCCTAATCCCTTTTATTAAATACCGTATGAACCTAGGGTTTTAATGATTGGTCATTTAAGGACCAATCATAACGCATTTAATGATTAGGGCTTGCATTTAGGGTTTAGGGTTTTAGGAAACCCTAATGCACTAATTCATCATTTAATTGATTTTATTTAATTCCCATGTTAATTATTTAATTAATATTGATTAATTTTATAATGTTTTAAATGGTTTAAAATACAATTGGGGATTAAATTAAAATCTGTAAATTCTTAATTAAATGAAATTGTTTTGTTTAAATAAGGAAACCCTAATATTGGATATTAGAGTTATTTTAGGAAACTTTATATGTTTCTATTAATTTGATTAATTGAAACTAAATGTCTTAAATGTTAAGACTTTATTTAATTCTGGATATTTTTGTTTAAACCTAATAAGATTAGGATGCATTAATGAGATTAATGTAAATCATTCAAGAGAATTACCATAATGCCCATATGTTTTAATGCTTACAGTTTTTCTTTACATTATGCAATGAGATTGTATGTATGTGCTTGGATGATGATTATGGACTATACCCTTTAAACCAATTGTGATTGGCCGTCTTATGAATGGGTTGTAATAATTTTCAAGAGTTGTAATTTTATTATGGTGATGTAATTTATTATTTGGGGCTTGCATGCCACCTTGCCTCTCTCTCTATCATTCTCTTATGTACCCCACATTCCCCTTATGTATCCCTTTCTATATATTATGTAAATGTTATGTAATCGAGAGCGCACTAAGGAGCATGGTGGACCCAAAGGAGTATGATGGAGCCTAACAAGCCAATGGTGGAGACCAACAAGCCAATGGTGGAGACCATCGAGCCAAGGAAGCAGATTGAAGGACTTGAAAGCTTAGAGAAGTTTTTCAAGAAAGTATGCATGTTACGAATGGTTTATTTTACGATCACCTACACCCACCATAGACCTAGGATTCAATCTATTGGCTTGGATTGAATCTTCTCAAAGTCCATAATCATCATAGTGGGAGCTTTAAATTTATGAGATAATTGTATTAGCTCCAATACCATAGTTTGGTATATGTTACCTATTCACTTAGGGACTAATATCAAAATATGGTACTTTATATATGTTGGTATATAATAGCATGCGATGTATGATTTATAATAGCATGAGATGTACGATTATAAATAGCATAATTTATATATTTAAATTTTGATACATAGGATGCATGTTAATTTGATGAGACCCTTTAAAACCCCTCTTATTTAATATTAAGTTGAAAATGGAGAAGTCATTGGGGAATGAATTTTTCATTGCCTTCCATCATTATAGGATCATCTAACGTCCCTTAATGTGGGTACCTGGCTGCAGACATGTAGGAGCTACCCATGTTAAAGACATTACTTGAAACTATCACATATGAGATATCATGGGGTGCCTAAACTGGTATATACCAAGAAACTAACATGTGAGGTATATATTTGGCGAAACATACCTGTGTGAATGATGGGCTTAACTTAACTAGGGAAGTATTCCAAGAAACTAACATATGAGGTGTATGTTCCCTAGAGGCAAAACGATTGGAACTTGCTTATGAAGCAATAGACAAAGAGTTGTCTTCTTATTGTGGGTTAGAAGTCAAGAAACTAACATGTGAGGCTTCTAGGTCACAGTGGGACCCCAATCCCCATTAGGAATGAGATTCCCAAATTCCATTAGAGGGTGTATGGAATTTGATAAAATAGTGGGAGGTACCATATGATTAAAGACCCAATCATTATGGATAAAAATGAAATCTAATTCTCTGTTTATGTAGATTACCTAATTACTCACCTCAAAACCCCTATTTCCTAATATATAGGATATTGATAGTTTGACTAAACCCGATTTCTTTGATTGACTTAGGAAATTGAGAATTGTTCTCAATTTCAAAAGATTGTTTATATGCTATTAGGCCTTTTATTAAAGGCCCTCCATAAAACATCCTAAAAGAAAAAGACACTATGCGCAATTGGCATCTTGTTGCCATGCTATATGATAGTATTGATGACTAATGAGCTTCAGAAGCAAAATTAGTAAATGCAAGTGCCTTTGATGTCCTACATCACATACAAAGGTTGTATTGTGAGTAAAATAATACTATAAAGTATAGTACTTGTAAAGGACTTCTTCTGGACTAGGATGTAATAAAAGTTGTTTATTAATAATCATTCTTTTGAAAAATGATTAATCACATAGAATAGCTTGAGAAGCTAGATGTGATTTAAAATGGAAGCATAGAGGAAAGCAAGTCTTGAAAAGTCAAAGACAAAGAAATATAATTATTTTGTAGTAAACATAAGGTATTGTAAAGGGAACTTGATAAAGTATCAGTCTTCCTAGAAGAACCAAACTTTTGAAGTTTTGGTTCATGCTCTAAACTAAATTGTTGGTTAGTTTTGCTTCTTGGTTTTTGGATTCTAGTGTAATCTAAATCGAAGCAGAAAGTTAAGTAGATAATAAGTTACCTTTAAAAAAATTTTAATAGAGCAAGAGTTGCTAGATTAATTTTGGGAACTTATTTCTTAACTGGGTCATTTAAGACATTCTAGAAATTTGATTTCTGAATTTAAATGACTAATTAGAGCGAATGCAACGTATTCCGAGAATACAAGAGATGTAGAGACTCTCATTTAAATGTAACGATTATGATTTGGTTATGAGATGACCAAACCCATCTTTTACTTGGTGAAGTGAAAGAGTTACATTTATAATTTGACTAATACATTGTGATGTATATAGTCATGTAGAGCACGCATTCAATTACAGTAGACTCATCTTAGAATACCATAGCTCAATGGTGAATCTAAGAGAACGAATTGAACCCTATTAAGATATGGTTTGATCCATGATGAGTTTTACTAATGTATCCATCTAGGATATACCTTAAAATTGCTACATATTGATAATTTAGGGTTCACTCCAGTTTTGTCCCAATTATATCAGATATGATATGGGAAGAAACCCAACTTAAAGAAGTTAAGGCTTGGGCTTGTGCTACGTTTGTCTGGAAACATAATGTAGACAATCTGGAAATAAGGTCAAGCAAGTGTTGAATTGTGGTATATCCTAAAAGTGGTTGGGATAGTATTTCTATTACTCTAATGAACAAAAGTTGTCCATTAGGATGATTGCTAGATTTTCTTGAGAAAGAGTTCATTCAAGAAAGATGCAAAAGTAGATAGAATTTACAGAATTGTTTGTAAAGCCACAAACCAACAAAGATCCAACCCTTGCCCCTATTGAGGCAAAACCTTTAATTACACCACATTCTTTTCATAGATCAAATTGGATATTTCTTTAACATAAGAGAGATATTGTATCTCCATTAGAATGTGAAAGAATTGTTCTTTGGTGATAAAGATCACCAAGATAATCCTATTGATTATGATTAGGCGATGTTTGACATCAACTTGAGAAATGACTAAGAGTCATTAAATCCAATATGGACAGGTAGAGACCTAAAAGGCTTGGCTATTTAAGAATGTTTTCAACATAGGCAAAAAGTTGTCTATAAAGAAACTTGTTTGATAATAGTTATGCTGAAATCCATTTGGATCTTGTTATCTATAAACACACATTTTGAATATGAGATATGTCAAAAAGGATATAAAGATGTTATATCAAATGGTGAAAAACCATAAAAGTGTGTAAGTTATAGAAGTCTATTAATAGACTACAAGGTTCTCATAATTAGAACATCTATAAAGTTGAAGTAATCAAATTGTTTGATTTCTCTCATTGTATAGATGGACCATGAGTGTATAAAAGGTTAGTGGGAGTGCGATCGTTTTTCTTTATCCTAAGTATGGATGACATCATAATCATTATGAATGATATATGAATGTTATCTAATGTAAAGTTTTAGTTTTTGGAGAAAAACTAATTCATGAAAGATTTGGCAAAAGCATCCAATAAGATCTATAGAGATAGATCATACAGATTGCTAAGTATCTCCAAATCATCAAACATAGTTGAAATGTTGAAGGAGTTCAACATGGAGAATTCTAAGGGAGGTCTGATTTACTTCAGATAAGAATTCATTATTCAAGGGCATGTGCCCTAGGATAACACAAGTAAGATTCTTAAAGTGTTAAGAAGCCTTATTTTACACTATGTATTGAACCTGATATCTATTATGTTGTAATTGTTACAAATAGTTATCTATCATTTCAAATTTGGAATATTGGATTGTATATGGAAATTGTAAACTCATAGTAGATGGGTATATGGATTTGGATATAATCCATATGGGGTATATTTTATATTCACTTTAGTTGGTGAAATACTTAATGGAAGAACTGTATGAAAGATACAGTGGATTCCATTATTAAGGGTGAATTAATTGTCGCATTGTCTAGGAGACTGTTTGGATCTATAAGTTCATTTAGAACTTGGAGTTGTTCCTTCCATTGAGTTACCCACACCTTGTTTTGTGACAACAATGGGTCTATAGCTCAAGTATAGGAATCACGGTCTCATCAAAAGTCCAAACACATAGAGTGACAATTCCAAGTGATTAGAGGAATCATTGGAAGAGGTAATAGATACATTACAGAAGATATTATCTACATAAGTTTTTGTAGACCTACTGACTAAAGCTTTAAAACATAATTGGTTATGTCTAAGACCAACATCTTGAGAAGATAGGTATGCGATACATGGTCGATTGTCTTTAGTGCAAGTGGGAGATTGTTAGGATTATGCCCTAGAGCCAATCATAGAGATGATTGTTTAGGGATTAGGAACAATCATTTGATTTCATTTATGTATGTCACATTTATTATTGATTTAATAAAAGGGCTTATTCTATTATGTTTATATGCATCATTTATATTTACATAATATGTCCATGGAGTTAGAGTTGAGAATATGGAATTACAAAGAGTTGTAATTTTGAGACTATAGATATATCTCTGTACTAAACTCCTAAAGCATTCCTAGTTGAAGGTTCACTATGATGGACAGTAATGAACCATAGGACTAGCACTTGTTAGGTTGACTCTATAGGAGGATAGCTAGTCTCAAGCTATTTGTGTGGAGACACTACAACCAACAAGTGGGTGCCTATTACGAGAATAGGTACACTGAATGTGACTAAATATATGAGATAAACTGAATGGAGTTTTATCCTGCCTGTCAATCAGTTTCTCATTGTTATAGTGGTACAAGTAATCCTTAGACCTGAGACGCCATAGTTGTCTTATGCATGTAGCTTTAGAAGTTTGATAACACTAAGTGCTAATCCTATTCAGGGGTTTGCAAAGGTGTTCATTGGCCCTACTGCTATGTGTGTGAAGACATGTGAGTGATCAACAAGGGATCCATCACTCTCAGGAAAAGAGAGAGAATGTCTCATATAGCATTCATAATATAACTCATTAAATCCATGGCCATGGTAGGATGAATATGAAAAGAGTTTCATGAGTTCATCAATGAGTTGATATCTATGAATGAGTATAAAGTAATTGAACTAGGGACTTGACAGACTTCCATGTCCTATTAGTTTAATTGGAGACATTGTGTTGAAGGAAGGATGCAATTGTAACCTATAAACTATAACAGAAGGGTTCTTTGTAAATGACTATTCACCTCATTAAGGACCACACCATGAGCCATATGCTAGGTGTTACTCATGGTTAGTAGAAGCCCTAATTGATATAAGTGAGTTATAATCCATTAGGGAATTGGAAGGAGTTCCAATTAGACCCTAAATGGAAAGAGTTCCATTGTGCACACCTTGTGCTATTCCTACTACTTAATGATGTGAACCCAATGGGTCACACACTGATCATGCAAGAAGGGCTTTAAAGTCTATGAGAGAAAGGGTTTTAGTGAATAAAGAATAGTTCTTTATAGGCCTATTTGTATTTGATACAAATAATAGGGGTTAATGTGCAATTAAGTGTAATTACACATAACCCTATTAGGGTTTCTTCCCCATGGCCAGCCCCCTTTAGTGGGCTGCCTATATAAGTCACACTTATGTGTGACATGGTATAATAAGAGGCTTGCACAATAAACCCTAGCCGTCCAGCCCTTTGGAGGCTCTCTTCTCTCTCTCTCTCTCTTCTCCACCTCTAGCAACAACAAGGAAGAAGAAAGAAAAGGCTTGAAGCTCTAGCTAGGTGTGGATACTGTTGGAGGCAGCACACTTGGGCTGCTCATTCACCGCTGTCCGGAGTCGAAGCTTGGAGCAAAACGGAGAAGACAAAAATTCTGTAAGTGTTCTAACCCTCTTTGTAGTTAGGGTTTGATTTTGTGTTATGCATAGTTAGATTCATGGGATTGGGAATCGTAGAAAAAATTTTTTATATTCCGCACTTCTATTTTTCCCTCTTGTTCGATTCCCAACAGTTCGGCCTCCATAGAAGAAACCCTGGTTTCTTCTTCTTCTGTATATATCACATGCTTCTCAAAAATTCCAGAATTAATGTTAGAAGAATATTAGAAGAGGAGAAGAGGGAAAAACAGCCTAGGGTTCAAAACCCCAGGTTCGGCCATGAAGAGGAAACCCTAGTTTCCTCCTTCTTCTTCTCCAAAACTGAAACCTATTCAACTCTTTGAATTTCCAGCAGCCCTAAAACTATTTTAGAAGAGGAGAAGAAGAGATAAACACGTAGGGTTCAATAACCCTAGGTTCGGCCATGAGAAGGAAATCAATTAAATGCATGAACATGAATCTCAATTCATTAAACCAATCAATTTACCATGAATTACAGCCCATATGCAGTTTGTATTAGGCATAACCATGGCTCTGATAACACTGTTGGGAATCAAACTAGGGAGGAAAACTACAAAGGGCGGAATTAAAATTTTCCTACGATTCCCAAACCCATGAATCCGATTATGCATAATACAAAAACATAAACCCTAACTACCAAGAGAGTTGGGATTACTTACAGTTGATTAATGTCTTCTCCTTTATGCTCCAAGCTTTGTCTTCTCCTTTTTGCTCCAAGCTTTGTCTCCGGACAGCGGTGAATGAGCAGCCCAAGTGTGCTGCCTCCAATGGTATCCACACCTAGCTTGAACTTGAAGTCCTTTCCTTCTTCTTCCTTGTTGTTGCTAGAGGTGGAGAAGAAAGAGAGAGAGAGAGGGAGAGCTGTGAAATTTTCGGCCAGCACTTGGGAGCCTCCAAGAGTGCTTCAAGTGATGATGTCATCACATCATAAAAGGCTTTAAATAGCCTCCAAATAGGGCCGGCCAAGGGGAGTCTCCAAACCCTAATCTAATTTGTGTAATTACTCTTAATTACACAAGTAGCCCACTAGTTTGTATCAAATACAAATTAGCCCCTTAAAGAACTTTTCTTTAATCACTTATACCCTTTCTCTCATAGACAATCAAGCTCTCTTAGCATGATCAGTGTGTGACCCATTGGGTTCACATCATCAAGTAGTAGGAACAGCACAAGTTGTGCACAATGGAACACTTTCCATTAAGGGTCTAATTGAAACTCCTTTCAATTCCCTAATTGATTATAACTCATTTATATCAATTAGGGCTTCTACTAACCATGAGTAACACCTAGCATATGGCTCATGGTGTGGTCCTTAATGAGGTGAATAGTCATTTACAAAGAACCCTTCTGTTATAGTTTACAGGTTACAATTCCATCCTTCCATCAACACAATGTCTCCAATTGAACTAATAAGACATGGAAGTCTGTCAAGTCCCTAGTTCAATTACTTTATACTCATTCATTAATATCAACTCAATGATGAACTTATGGAAACTCCTTTCCATATTCATTCTACCATGGGCCCATGGATTTAATGAGTTATATTCAATGAATGCTGTATGAGACATTCACTCTCTTTTTCCTGAGAGTGATGGATTCCTTGTTGATCACTCACATGCCTTCACACACATAGCAGTAGGGCCAATGAACACCCTTACAGACCCCTGAATAGGATCTGCACTTAGTGTTATCAAACTTCTAAAGCTACATGTATAAGACAACCATGGTGTCTCAGGTCTAAGGATTACTTGTACCACTATAACAATGAGAAACTGATTGACAGGCAGGTTAAAACTCCATTCAGTTTATCTCATATCTTTGGTCACATTCAGTGTACCTATTCTTATAATAGGCACCCACTTGTTGGTTGTAGTGTCTCCACACAAATAGCTTGAGACTAGCTATCCTCCTATAGAGTCAACCTAATAAGTGCTAGTCCTATGGTTCATTACTGTCCATCATAGTGAACCTTCAACTAGGAATGATTTAGGAGTTTAGTACAGAGATATATTTACAGTCTCAAAATTACAACCCTTTGTAATTTCATATTCTCAACTCTAACTCCATGGACATATTATGTAAATATAAATGATGCATATAAACATAATAGAATAAGCCCTTTTATTAAATCAATAATAAATGTGACATATATAAATAAAATCAATTGATTGTTCCTAATCCCTAAGCAATCATCTCTATGATTGGCTCTAGGGCATAATCCTAACAGCGAGCATATCTAGAATTATCAAGGGTATGGAGTCGCCACCAAACAGGGGTTTGAGGACGCGATTGGACATCCTATAGTTGGTTAGAGAGTGGGGTCATCTGAGATCCCAAAATAAGTCCATCTGAGGCCTTATCATCAAACGGGTCCATTTGAGGTCCGTTTGAAAATTGATTAACTCCTGGTGGTCTGTGAGACTAAAGATTGAGGGTAAGGGGTTTAGTTATGAGTGGGGAAGGTGTGAGGCACCCCACATCGCCCGTTGGAATCCAACGGTTCCCAATTTTTGACGATGTTTCTATTAAAATCCCATTTGGTATTGTTGATTTCCTATACGAATAATTTGACATAGAATACCCTTTTGAAGGGTGGTGAATTCTGTTATTTGAAAAGAGATCCTTAAAGGCGTTGGAACAAAGTCTTTTTGAAAGTGTTGATGTTTAGAAAGTACGCCTTAAGGTTTTTTGCAAATGAGAACCTTTTTTAAAAGACCACAAATTCGTCTCCCTTTTCATGGGTATCTTAAGTCAAATTGATTAACTCTAAAGTATCCTTATCTTACAGTGGTAAAAATCAATCCTTTATGAAAGGATGGAAATGAAAATGATGTGAGTCCATTTGTAAAGAATTAATATCAAGTGCGAACCTTTTTTGGGATACTAAGGAAGCTTGAGACTTTTGAAATCGATGGAATGGCTAAAGAGAAGGATGCTTTTTGAAAAGCTATTGAAATAAAGGGGATGTTCCCTTTTGAAGAGAAGAGATTGCCTTTTGAAAACAGGGGTTCCTTTTGAAGGAAAAAAATGTATTTAATTGGGAAAAGAACACTTTTGAAGTGTAAAGGAATCTTGTTTAAATAAAATGAAAGTGAAACTTTATGATTCTCAATCCATACTAGAAAGGAGATCCTGCATGGAATGATGGTTTTGGAAAATTGACTTCATGTGATAAAATGATGTTTTCAGAAAGAGAGCACGTGCCCTTTTAATGAAAAGAATTATTCGAGTCATTTTTGGAATGAACTCGCCAATTCGAAATGATGCACGCGTTAACAATTCGTTTGGTGACAAGAAACTCTTTTTGGATCAAAATCTTTATTTAATAAAGATGGTAATGTTGTCAAAAATGATTTATGGGAGAATGATCCATGCAGGTATGAATAAAACCTTTTTGAAGGCTGAACCTTTCAACAGGGATTTGAGATATAAAGAATTATTTTCAATTTTAAGAGACTTTTTGAAAAGGTACTTGGAGCTTTTTGAAGCATGAAAACGGTTAGGAGGAATCTAGAATCTAATCTTGGTGCGCACTTGAGTTAATTGAATAAAAATGTGATCAACTAAATCTCCTAAGGATTGATATTTTACTACGTGACATAGGGACACACAGGAGTTCCTGAATTATGGGCAAGGGTACCCATTCATTGGAATCTGGCGGGTCAATTGATTAAACCCATTGGATGGTGATAAACTATTATGCTATGGATGAGTTTTTTAAGTATTTGATGCTGTAAACTTTTATCCATAGCATGATAGTTTACCTCAAGACATTAGTTGAACCTTATTCATATGGGAATAGAATCGAAATATCAACATAGCATGAAATTTCAAGACAAACATATCAAAATGTCAAAAGATATATAAACATAATCAACTCTGGCAAGGTTTGGAATTCCTGAATGCGATGTTTATTGCTTTGAAAAGCACAAGTATATGTACAAAAAGTAAAAGGGCCAAGTGACCACAAAAGGAAAAAGTGCTCAAACATTGGGCAAAGAGTTGTAACGACCACAACCTGGAGGGTAGCAAAAAGCCATAGCTTCTAAATACAGCAGTAAATAAAGCGATAAATAAATAAAAGCTGAAAATGTATAAGCGATGGGACAAAGAGTCGCAATGACAACAACCCAGAGGGTAGCGAAAAGCTATAGAACAATCATTTTGAATGAATTTATCCAAATCCTTGTATTTGTGCAGTTTATCTAAGCATGGGGATATTCAATTAAGTCCTAATAAACTCCGTAGCAAAGGGGAATTATTTTATGTTCAAGTTGATTATGACTACCAACAAGGAAACAAGAAAAGGTTAGTATAAACAATATGTATACCTGCATGAACCTAACCTTACCAAATTTGATTTTGTTTAAACATCATCTCAACCTTTCGATATGCTTAAATTTCTATTTCACACATCACAAATGCGAGCTCACATGCAATAAAAGAAAATGAAAAATGGGTGCTAGCAACTTATTGGAATGGTTTGCATGCAAAGGGTGGTTTAGGGTCTCCCTACCTTTAACCCACCATATAAGACTTTGATCCCTTCACGACACGTGTTAAGAACCCATGTACATACTCGGGCAAAGGTGGGGAGGGCGACAATCACATACTGAGGCTACAATGAATAATGAACTTAATAGGAAATTAAATTAAAAACTTAGGAATGAATTTTAAAAGGGAAGCTCACCTAGTGTAGGTGATTTCACCTTAGCTTTGACCAAGTTAGGCTTAAGTGCTCCTTTCCTAGGCTTGAAAATCTCCTTTTGAGATGCTCTCTTGAAGGCTCCAAGTGTGCTTGGAGGGTGGTGGAGTGAATTAGAGAAAAAAGGCTTGATAATAGTGAAGTTACCAGTCAGCAGATGTGAAATTGTCAATCAGCAGACATGAAATTGACAGTCCTTTTGTAGTAAAACAGCAACAAAACCTTGTGCTTCCCTATGCTATCCCAATGCAATTTGGGTGGTTCAACCCTTGGGTTTTCCTTCAAGAACAGCCCCTAAATTTGTGGGAGAGGGTTTGTGAGAGGATGTGTGGTAGGCTTTTGTGGTGGATGGAATTAAATTGGATTGAGGTGGAATGGATTGATGCTAAGTGAGATTAGGGAGGTTATATATATGTAGATGGATGCTTCAAAGGAGGGGATTTAGGCAAAAATGGATGATAGATGCGAGAGATCTAAGGTGTGTGTTTATGTGTATGAGATGGAATGGGTTAGGGATTGATCCTTAATGAATAAAAATGTGGGCTATTTATAGGAAAACATGGACTTTTAGGGGTAAAATGGTCATTTGGGAGGGTATTATGGTCACATAGGACATGGAGGGCATTTAGGCTTTGTTTAATGAATGAATTACCTCATTTGATGAGGGCAAGATGGTCCAAAAGTGGCAAAAGGGCAAACTGCCTACCCATGATGGCATGGTAGGTGTGGCCCATGCTAGCCCGGCCAGCGTGGAAACCAGTCCCAATCCAGGTAGTTGCATTTCGGTTGTAGGGGGCTGTAGGTTGTTGCAGAGCCAAAAGCAGATTTGTTTACGTTAGCATGGCCAGCGTAGGCACTTTTATCCCACATTTGTGATGATTTCTTATTATCACACGTAGGAACTTGTGATCCTAGATCAGTATGCCCTTGTAGAAGATGTGGGGCCACTGAGGTTGGCCTAAGGTGGTGGCCCGCCCTATTGTGGGGCCATACGATCGTGCGATCGTGTTCGATCGACGATCGGATGGATTCCGACCATTGGTCTTAAATATGGATTGAAACTTTGGGTCCCTAAACTTGGTTTGGGACCAAAAAGTCGAGTGTGTGCCCTCTAGGGTGATATTGAATGGCCTGGATGCGAGCATAATGCTTGTAGGGCTTCACAACTAGGGTTTTGTTGATCGTGAGCCGAATGAGGCCCGATCTTCGATCCAACGGTCTGGTATTGATTTTGAGGGATTGAATTGAAGATCTAATGGTCGATTTGACCTATTAGGTGAGAAACGGTAGAAATTGAACTACCTAAAGTTGTATTAAGGGTTTGATTTGGGGGATTTTGGGGATCGGAGGGTTTACGCCATCTGATTCCCAATCAAATGGTCCTAGACCGCTCTAAGGATATTGAATTGAAGATCCTACGGTTGAATTAACCATTGGATCAAGGATTGTTAGGAATCGAAACACCTAGTACTGATTTAGGGGTTCGATTTAGGGTAAATTGGGGATCGGAGGGTTTGTGCCCTCTGATTCCCAATCAAATGATCCTATACCGCTCTAGGGATATTGAATTGAAGATTCTATGATTGAATTGACCATTGGATCAAGGATTATTGGAAATCGAACCACTTAGTGCTGTGTTAGAGGTTCGATTTGGAGCAATTTGGGGATCGAAGGGTTTGTGCCCTTTGATTCCCAATCAAATGGTCCTAAACCACTCTAGGGATATTGAATTAAAGATTCGATGGTTGAATTGACCATCAAATCAAGGATTGTTGGGAATCGAACGACCTAGTGCTGTGTTAGGGGTTGGGATTTTTGGCCAAAACCCCTGTGTATAAGAGTCTTATAGTAATAGAACCCATTAAAACAGTTGTTTATTGAAAACCCCATTTAACAGTAAAAAGACGAATAGACCCCTAATTTTAAAACCTCTCCTAATTTACAACTGTGCCACGATACACACCCGCTCGAAAAGAGGTGGCTTTTCAGCTTCGCACGTTCCATGGTTTCTGGCGAAAATATAGAACGTACGGCCTTACCAAAAATATGATTTCCTTATTACACACAGTATCATCTTCTCTCTAGGGTTTAGACATTCACAAACTTACCCCTGAACAGAACCACAATATAGCAAACGGCGGTTGCCATTGACGCTTTGACAACATTAGTCGATATTGGGCTTCAAACTGCAAAAAAACATGGCGAAGAGAAGTGAGTAACATTTTGAAAGATTTTCCATCTTACTTCCTGATTCTGAACAGTAAAATGATGTGTCTTTCTGTTAAATCCTATTAATATTGATCGTATAGCTTGTTAAATGATTTGTTCTTACTTCCAATAATTTTTTCGACAATAATACAAAATATAGAAACCAAAATACTGAATCCATGCATTCAAAATTCCCATCTGCTTTATTTGTCATACATATTACGATTTCTTGATGATATATATGGACGACACTATTTACAAGGTTTGTAAATGGTGTTTTTTGAGCGCGAAAACTGAATTTGGTTTTCGTTGTTCCTGTAGATTTAAATAAAAAATGGTTTCATCAGTGTATTGGTCCTGTTGAGAACCACAAATCGAGCCCACTGTCAATATTGCGTTGATAAGATATGGATGCAAATGTGTATTGCTGATGTAGGGGACCACAAATCCACCCAATTTGTCAAAATTCCTCTGAATAAAATAGGGATTCAACTGTCTATTGCTAATTTTGGGGACCACAAATCGACCCCATTTTTTATTGATTCCTGTATGGATTTGAATAAAATATGGATCCAAATATGTATTGGTTCTGTTGGGGACAACAAATCGATCAAAATGTTTAACAAAATTAGAACTGTCCATTTTCGTGCTACTAATAGCACCGTTTTACTGTTTCATATTAATATTTCATCTCTTCAATTCTGCCTGTGGTTTTTATGTAGAATATTGGTCCAACAGAATCTTGGTACTGTTTGTTCATATATTACAATTACATTAAACATATTGTACACAAATTTGAAACTGTAAAATATGGATCCAACTGTGTATTTGGTACTGTTTGTTCATATATTACAATTACATTAAACTGCATTTTTTTATTGATTCCTGTGTGAATTTGAATAAAATATGGATCCAAATGTGTGTTGGTTCTGTTGGGGACCACACTCGACCAACATGTTTAACAAAATTAAAACTGTCCATTTCCGTGCTACTAATAGGACCGTTTTACTGTTTCATATTAATATTTCATCTCTTCAACTCTGCTTGTGGTTTTCATGTAGAATGTTGGTCTAACTGAATCTTGGTACTGTTTGTTCATATATTACAATTACATTAAACATATTGTACACAAATTTGAAACGTAAAATATGGATCCAACTGTGTATTTGGTACTATTTGTTCATATATTACAATTACATTAAACTGCATTTTTTATTGATTCCTGTGTGAATTTGAATAAAATATGGATCCAAATGTGTGTTGGTTCTGTTGGGGACCACAATCGACCAACATGTTTAACAAAATTAAAACTGTCCATTTCTGTGCTACTAATAGGACCGTTTTACTGTTTCATATTAATATTTCATCTCTTCAACTCTGCCTGTGGTTTTCATGTAGAATGTTGGTCCAACTGAATCTTGGTACTGTTTGTTCATATATTATAATTACATTAAACATATTGTACACAAATTTGAAATGTAAAACATCATCACCATACTGTTCTCTTCATACAAATTTCATTACTCATATTGGAAGTTTTGCACTTATGTGATACTGTGTTTGCTCATTAAAATGGTACTGTTAGTTGCTTTAATGAAATAGAGATTCAACTAAAACTATGTTTACATTATAAGAAATGTATTACATTAACATGATTAATAGTATCAATTTACTATTGCGAATTAGTTCTTCCTTATTAGTGTAATATTGTTTATTTTCTTTCAACATTAAACTGAAATTGTTTATATATATATATGCAAAAGTGAAGTAGTGCTGTGTAATGTACTATTGTTGACATATTGTTGACATATGCAATTGATAAACAGAAACTAGTTCAGATGTTGGCAGCACAAGCCAACAAAAGAAACGGAGGACATCAAGTTCCAACCAAATGCGATGCAACCTTCTAGCTGTGAAACGGTTGATAAAGAACATTAGATTGGAGGATAGGACACAAAGTTGAGCTGAGAAGAACTCCTTTTTGGGGTTTCTTCCAACCTTTTATAGATGCCAAAGTGAAAACAAAATGCCTAAAAAAACATAACAAAGATGTCATCAAAATCATACAAACCTACACGCCCAACTACACAGCTTTCGAAATAGGCAAAAAACTCCTAAAATTGAGGACCAGTGACTTCTCCCTCATATTTGGCATACATGAAGGTACAGAGCCAATTACTTTGGGGCGTGTCCTAAAGCCCAATCAATAGCTAGTTGATCACATGTGTAGGGGTGTGCCTAGACTAACTCCATCATCAATTGAAAAGCTTATTAAAGAAGCAATGAATGAGCAAGGTAAAGACAACAATGAAGATGTTGCCGTGTTATGCTTGTATGCATTTGTTACTGTATTCTTCATAACATCAGGCACAAACCTCAGCTGGTCGTATGTAAAATATGTGGAAGACTTGGATGCCATGAGAACCTATGATTGGCCAAGTGCGATAAAACAGTATTTGGAAGCTTCCATCCAAAAATCACACAGCATCCCAAAAAATGTTACCGGATGTGTGATTGCACTATTGGTAAGCAACCAACTCAAACTACTTACATTTGAATATGAATAATTATAACTCTCAACTAACATTTTGTACCCTCTGTATTGATACAGTATTGGCTTTGTGAGCACAGCACAATACTAAAGCCAATGAACCAAAAATCAATTCCAAGGTTTGTCAAATGGAACCTCGGAAAAGCTGACAAAGGCCATGGGAAACAATACACTTCAGACCCTACCAAGTGATGAGGTAACTGATTATTCTTAAATTTTTGTACTAGTCACAAACACGGCATCACACTTATATGTAATATCAACAGACCCAAATACTGATTTCAATATTATTAATGTTTTTTAAACTATAAACAGTATCAATATACTGTTACACATACACATATTATTAAACTGAGCACAGTATAATGGTACTGTTGCACGACATATATATGTAAAGGAACTACACCACCAACAGTACACTGGTACTGTTATGTCAATAAAACTGCATTAAATTTACACTACCAACAGTACACTGGTACTGTTATGTCATTAAAACTGAATTAAATTGCCAAACTGTGTTGTTTATGACAAAATCAAATAATAAGTTTACCATTTTCTTTTCATGTTTAGGTATATGGTGGTGAGATTGAGTTCAGCAAAAGGAAAGGCAGACTTTTCAATGTAAAGAGCCAAACACTCAAATTGGGGCGCGAACGCCAACACACTGCTGCCCCTGATGAAACAGTAGAAGAAGAAGAAGATGTTGATGAGGAAAAAGGTCAAAATGACCAAAGTGAGGAAGAAGAAGCTGAGGATGTTGAAAGTGGATCTGGTAGTGATGAAAATGAAGAAGAAGTTGGGGATGAGGAGCTTGAAACAACCATGCACAACATAGGCAAATTTGCCAACCCCCCAAACCTCGGAGATGACAAGGAAGACCCAACAAAGACAAAGGATGATTTGATTGCCCAACTCAGCATGAAGGTTGAAGAACTGCAAAAAGAAGGGGCTGCAAAGGATAAACAAGTAGAAACCCTACAATTGCAAAGTTCAAATCTACAAACACAGCTGCTCGAGATCCAAAAAAAATATGAAGCTGTTCTAGAAGAATTACAAAGCAAAAAGGCATAAAATATTTCACTTCACTGTTATTAATGATTATAGTATATGTTGTTAATTTTTGCAATTGTGTTTTGCATATAACAGCACCCTTTTACTGTTGGTAGTATGTTTCACAATAACCGCACCACTATACTGTTTGTATATTTTTTTGTTATAACATAATCACATTGCTGTTTTGAAGGATGATTTGGGTGAAGACACCATGGAATTCAACGTGCACAACATCACCCTAGGCGTTTCAAAATGTGGCACAAAAGCCAAAGGAAGTGAAGAAAACATCCCGTGCACCCAAAAAGCCACCAACTCCTTCCTTCTCTTGCTAAGCGTGTCAAATCCAAACAAGGCACACGAAAAGATAGCAAGAAACCTGAGTACACCTATGAAACAAGCAAAAAGGGGAAGGAGATTAAAAAAGCAACAACTAAAGAAGGCAAAAAAATGGGAGACCAAGTTGTAGATGAAGATGCAATTGATGTGGATGACCTTCGTCGACAAAATACCATCCCATGCAGATGGTATACAACTCACATTTCCCATTCGGAGTCCTAGTATCAAAGTTGTTGACAAATGAAGAGAAGCAAAGACTTAAACAAATGTTTGAAAAGGAATTCTCCAAGTAATAGTTTATGCAATATCTTTCAACACAATCCATATATTCTAGTCACACTAATATGATAATACTAATTGTCTTTCATACATGCAGTGCAACGATTTGGCGTTCATTCAAATGCTTCCAATATAGTCCAACTAAAAGACATCAGGCAACTACTCGTTGAAGGCGATACAAGTGGGAATGTAAGAATAGAGTATCACTTTCGTTTCCCTAGTGGATTTTTGCATAGAAGAAATCACATTACTGTTGTCAAAAAATGTTTTAAACAGCACCAACTTAATGTTTTTTTATTATTTTTGGTGTATATTTTAACAGCACCACTTTACTGTTGCAAGAGTATTTTCTGCACCATTTTACTGTTGCATGAGTATTTTTGGTGTAAACAATTTACTGTTTACATATGTGTCAACAGCACCATTTTCTACTAATAACAGTACCACTAACCTAGCTTTGACTTAATACTTTACAGGTCATCGATGCATTTGGAGCGATTGTAACATCTGACACAAAGGAGAGAAAGCTCACATACTACATTCCCACCACAAGCTTGGTAATTATCAAGCAAAAACATACTTGCAAACAACATATCATAATTAACTATGTGTGTGCTGAGTATGTGTTTACAAATTGCAGATCTATTTTGATAGCCCTGATGTTGAATTGAGATCTAAGTGGTTTGATGATAAGGTTATCGAAGCAGCCATCTCCAATAACAGATATCACCTCTATCCACTCATCGCAGCTGCTAGACCTGGTGGAGCTGAAAACCACTGGACTTTGCTTGTGCATGACACGCAGAGTGGAAGATGGAGACATCACAACTCCATGCGCCCACGAGAAGTAATTGAAGACAACCACTGCAATAAAGCAAAAAAAGTGGTAAAAACATACACATATCCATAATTCTACTTAATAACAATTATTACAATTACCATTTTAATATTATCCAACTATTATCAGGCGGAGTATGTCCACCAAATGGGGCTACACGACAATCAAGGTCAAGATGTTGAGGTTGAATCTGTAGAGAATACACCCCAACAAAGTGAATACTCGTGAGTATTTTACTACTACTTTGTTTGCTACATATACATTTCATGCAACAGTATTATGATACTGTCAACATTTTACAAACAAATATTCATCAACACTTCTCAATTGTATCATTGTTTGTTGTAGACTCGACTGTGGAATCATTGTATGCAACCTCATTCTTGATTACTCCTACGGAATGAACATTACACAAACGATGACTCTAAAAGAAGTTCAAAGCTTTAGAAGGGACATCATCCAAGAAATCATTTTCGATGGTGAACTGGTCATGGAATCCAAACTAGGGAAAGGCAAACAACTACTCCAAAAGAAGGCGATGCAATCCTTGTCAAGCCACTCTCCATTGCATATCCAAAAAGAAAAGGGGCAAAGAGAAAGTAAACTTGAGATGTATACAAATACATTGTTTGGCTCAAATTATGAACAGTTTATTTCAAACTCATTTGTGAACATAGGTGTACATATAGTTCACTAATTATAGCTTTTTTTAATTTTTTTTCTCCAATAATAACAATCCAAATTTACTATTATATGGTTTCAATTGTGCACAAACTTGACAAATTAAATGAATGCTGATTTGCAAAATGTTGCCAACATGTTACCTCCTCGCAATACTTCTCATTGGGTAATTTTCTAACCAGCAATGAACTGAACAGTACCACTTTACTAATGGAAACTAAAAAAAATCAAATAAACTAACGCCAATAATTGACTACCCCAATTATATTACTGTGTCCAGAACAAATAACTAATACCATAGTGGGCTCATTTCAATGAACATCAATTTCACTCATGTCCAATTACAAATAAACATGGCATTCACAATTGCATAACAAATTTGACATTGGTGCTGTTTGTTATTATATGTTTTGGACAGTATCACTCTCCTGTTGTAAAATTCAATTAGCAGTTAATCCGTAATCATTCTCAACATATATATATATCGTAAAATCATATCTTCCAAAGTGTAACAATTTGCCTTAAAAAAATGTCACAAACATATGCCATATAGGTTCTTTACATGTCAAACACATTGAAAACTACTAACAACAAAAAAAAAAAAACCGACACAAACAAATGCTATATTGGTTCTTGACATGTCTTCTTATTATGAGTTCCAAGCCTTCCACATCTACCACATTTGATTTGCCTTATCTTCTCTCCTCTAGAAGGTATCCTCCTATTCTTTGGTCTACCCACAGGCCGTCTTGTGTTGGGGGTAGTACAAATTCAAAATTTTCCTCACTCACTCCTACTTTTAGAGCTATAGAAATGGGATGAATAGGTTGAGAGTAAGCTTCACGAAATGAAGATGTGTAAAAGTAATCCTCCACATAGTCATTAATGTCACCACCACTTGCTTGAATTGTTACAGCAGCATGCGAGCATGGAAACCCATTTATCTGCCACTGATAACAAGTACACGTGCAATTTAAAATGTCAACAGTAACAGACGGATACGAATGAACCTCAAACACACTATCACTGGACATGCTAACCCTCCATGTTATTCCCTTATCCAACTCTTCACCCAACTCCTCATCCATCTTTGAGTATAATACAGTATTCCAAGAATTTGCTTCCAACCTCCTATTGCACATTAGCGCCATAATCTGGGATCTAATCAAATCAACCATGTTTGTAATTGGGAGGAAACGAGCTTCCTTAATCCATGCATTAAACGATTCAGCAACATTAGAACACATCTCGCCATACCGCTTGCCCTTGGAAGTATGCGTTCGCCCAGCATTGGAAAGGACAGTCATTAAGAAAAAATTGCACTTGTTCCTTCCCTTCAGCCAACAGCTCAGACAACTTCTCCTCAAATTTATGCTCAGTAGGAGCATATGCACATTCACTGGAATAAAAACACCATTCGATCTTTAAATGACTTATGACCCCTAACCTTGTCTTGCAAATTCATCTTCAAATGATGGAGGCAATAGGCATAGTATGCTGTAGGAAATACTCTTGGCAGCGCCGACCTCAAACCATTGTTTCGATCTGAAATAAACGTGATTTGCCTCGCATCCCCTACAATTTCGCGCAAATTCTCAAAAAACCATCTCCAATTATCTTCCGACTCAGCATCAACCACGGCAAACGCCAAAGGGAAAAGCCCTGTAAATGTTGAACAACATAATCAATCATTAACTCATGTGACCGTATCACATTACTGTCTCACTCATTCATGCAAATGAATATGCAACAGCACCAACATATAGTACTATCATACAATCTCATTGAACATGAACAACCCACTCTTACACTTTAAACTTCAATTACATTGAACAACATTAACACCATAAAACATACCTTGGTTCCCATCCTTTGCCGTCGCAGCTAGCAATTGCCCTTTGTACCTACTTTTCAAAAAGGTACCATCCACAAACAACATTGGTCGACAATATGTGAAGCCATGAATACATGCATAGAAACAAGCAAAAAACCTCTTAAACCGATTACTACATTCATCCATATCCAAAACAAGTTTGCTACCCGGATTAGTCCTCATTGACTCCTCAATGAACCAACGCAATTGATCAAATGACTCAGAGTTATCACCATACAAACAATTCCGCGCCTTCTCAATACCCATCCACGCATTAGTGTATGATATATTCCAGCCCATACTTTCGTTTAAAATCCCGCCAAACTTCAACAGCACTCAAGAGCGGCTTGTCACGCACAACCTCTACCATCTCGGACGAAACAATATCAGATCCCATCCTACTATGCTTCGTTGTTCGAACAACTGCCCCACATGTGTGAACATTATTCAGTTGACGAATGTAGAACCACTCGTTTGCATGCTCCATGCGTGCATGCACTCGCCACTCGTAACCCCTCCGCTCCTTCAACCTACATACAGCTGTTACTCCTATCCAGGTTCATTCCTCACAAAATCATAGTTAAATCCATTTTCAACTGAATATTTGCGCAACGCAACTCTAAATCCTTTAGCACCATCTTTGAAACACTGACCCACATTCTTTATCAAGTGTGCCCAACTAGCACTAAGCAAAGTCCGCTCCTCGTGCGAACAAAAAGACGGTAACAAATCAATTTCCATATCATTAAAATCTCCCCCCACAACTTCACTATTACAAATATTCAACACCCCGCCTCCCCCCACCATGCAACCATTATCTACCACCTCAATGTCAAATTGAAACATGTGCATACGCCTTCCAATTGATAACATTGTCCTAACATCAACATCATTGTCTATCATAATTCTCGTATGACTAGGAAGAGAATAAAACAGCCCAACCATCCCTGGCCTCAAACTCTTCGATTTCGATATAACAAACCCCTGAATATCATTAAAAGAAGTGTGTCCATCTACAGGCATAACAGCGGTCCTTCCAGCAAAAGTACACATTAAACATATGTTCTCATCCATTGCAAATCAACTGCCTATAAACCTGTATAAATAAACAAACAATGTCAATTAATTATGTGCATATAAAAAACACAACTCATATACCAAAACCATAAAACAGCATGTCCTTCGTTCTACCAACAGTACCACTTCTCTACTCATACATAAATATACATATAATAAACAGTAGACAGTATCAAGATACTGTTCTTTTTAAAAATTAAAGTTCCACTTCCTTCCTTCGACAACAATAACAATCCATTACTTATCAATTACCCACCACTAAACAATTCCATCATTTCGACAATCTCTAACCTACTAATCAACTTGAACAACTCACATTCACAAATGCTAACCCCTAAGTACGAAACCCATGCCATTCTCAAATGACACTCCATTAAACATGTAAAAAGTCTCATAACTTACATGTACAGCAGCTGAATCCAGTATAACGAGATCCACACAAACCCCCACAATATTCAGCAAACACCACTCGATGCAATACTTCGTACTTTCCCTCCAAAATGATCACTTTCAAACCTGATTTCCCATCTAACCCCCAAACACTCACCTGCAAAACTAAGAAAACGATCTGCAAAGAAGAAACCACGAACATCTTCGAACCCAAACGAAATCTCTTGCAACCACTTGAAGAGCGCCAAACATTGGAAAAACGAATTTGAATTTCCACCTTCTGCGCTGGATTGTAGAGAGAGAAACATAATGTCACCAAATATCTCTCCCACGAAATCAAATCCCCTAAAAAACGGTTACAGTTTTTCCTCTTCAAATGGAAACTGGGTTTTCCATATCTGCTGCACACATAATGCCAAAAGTCAAAATAAAGGGTATATCTAGTACAAAAAACCACGTTTTTACCTTACCGCAAATAACAACTTAAAAAAAGGGGTTATTAAATTACTAAATTTTACGTAGGGTTTTTTGCTAAACTCATATCTCTAATAGGGGTTATTGCTAATTTTCCCTTAGGGGTTTGATTTGGGTCAATTTGGGGATCGGAGGGTTTGTGCCCTTTGATTCCCAATCAAATGATCCTATACCACTCTAGGGATATTGAATTGAAGATCCTATGGTTGAATTGATCGTCGGATCAAGGATTGTTGGGATTCGAACCACCTAGTGTTGATTTAAGGGTTTTCGATTTGGGGTAAATTGGGGATCAGAGGGTTCATGCCATCTGATTCCCAATCAAATGATCCTAAACCGCTCTAGGGATATTGAATTGAAGATCCTACGGTTGAATTGACCATCGGATCAAAGATTGTTGGGCATCGAACCACCTAGTGTTGATTTAGGGGTTCGATTTGGGGCAATTTGGGGATTGGAGGGTTTGTGCCCTCTGATTCCCAATCAAATGATCCTAGACCGCTCTAGGGATATTGAATTGAAGATTCGACGGTTGAATTGACCATCGAATCAAGGATTGTTGGGAATCGAACCACCTAGTGCTTTGTTAGGGGTTCGATTTGGGGCAAATTGGGGATCAGGAGGGTTTGTGCCCTCTGATTCCCAATCAAATGATCTTAGACCATTCTAGGGATATTGAAGTGAAGATCCTACGGTTGAATTGACCATCATATCAAAGATTGTTGGGAATCGAACCACTTAGTGCTGTGTTAAGGATTCGATTTAGGGTTTTTGGGTATCGTGCCTGAACCTAGCCCTTGGGCTTTGGAAGTTGGAGGTCAAATTGGGGAGAGGCCTTGCCCTAGTGGGTAGGACAAGGCGAACAAAGTTAGGTACAGAGTGTGTTCGACCTAATTGCACTGTTGACGGGTTGACTGATTTTGTCCGGAGGCGATGGGGCAAAATTTGGGTGTCTACAGCTGTCCTTCTTTGTCAGGTTCTCCTTCGGAGAACCTTGACAAAGACTGTATGACGTGTTTATCAAGACGACGACGGGTAATGGTACATGCGGGTTAGGCCCGGCACGGCTTAGGCGCGCTACAGGGGGCCCGAGTGCGTCGGATAGGAGTAATCTGGTCATTTCCTAGTTAGGGTTTTTGCGGACCCTTTTCAGTAGTTTAGGGTCTTTACGGACCACTATATGTGGATGAGCAGGCCTAAGAGTGGCTTTGGCGTGCCTTGAGGGGCTGTGACAAATGTTTATAGGAAGTAGGGGTAGAATTGGCATTTTGGGAATTCCATTAAATGTCACGCTGGCATGGTAGGCGTGGATTCATGCCTACCACACAGGCGTGAACTATCACAATTCAAAGCTGAAGCGTTACATGGGTTGGGAGGCCATTGCACCATACTTTCCAACACTTTCTCTCATTTTCTTGGCCTCCAATCACTGGGAATCACTTGAACTACTTCCAGACGATATTCGGGACCGGTGTTCGCGATTGGGAGGATTCTTCGAAGGATTTGACTGAGGATTTTTGAGTTTTTCGCATCCGACCTCGGTAAGTTTGCATTTTGATTTTTCTTGAATTTTGTTTCGATTTTAGCATGATTGTTCTGTGTTTTTGATTAGTTTTAGGCTTTGTGAAACCTATTAAACGCTATGGGGGTATGTTGTTTTGGATTTCTTGACATGGGGATCATTTGGCAGTGGGTTTGAATGGGTTTGTTTGGAAATTTTTGTATGTTTTTTTTTTTTTTGGCAATTTCTGTGTTCGTGTGCATTTGTCATTATATCTAGATTATGTTTAGATGTTTGTTATGATTTTTGGGTTGGGTTTGACCTCGCATACGCACTGTGGGTATGGTTTTTTTTTCGAAATGGGTATGTTTCTCTTCTCCCCCCCTTTTTTTTTTTTGTTTCGATTTTGGTGTTGGGTTGCTGTTGGCTATTTTTTTTTTTTTGGGAATGGCTTGGACATGCTTTGGGTAGATCGTGGGATATAGGCAGTAGGCATAGCGCCTTTGGGTTTATGGTTTGATTAGTGCGTTGGGTGTTTCCCTGTGAGTTTAGTGTTTTTGTGTTTTTGTTTTCGCTCTGGGAGCTTGGCCGAATGCTTATGAATGGGCCACAGTGTTTGGATGATTGTGTGGATGTACTTGGGCAGGTTTGGGTTTTTAAAAAAAAAAAAAAAAAAAAGGGGTATGATGGGGGATTGGGAAATCTTGTCGAGGTCTGGCCGTTGTATAGACTGCCAGTTGGTCTTAGGCCAGGTCTCGGCTACGTTTGAGGTTTGCTTTGAGTGTTTTGGACAGGTTTTAGAAGCATAGTGCCACTAGGTAAGTACCTCGTGTGAACCCATGAAAGCGGCCCACAAGGATTGGCGAAAAGATGGAATTAAGTTTGAAAAAAGAAAAAGGAGTCGCCACTTTATTTTTTAAAGGAAACAAGGAAAACCCTAAAAACCATTTTGTTTTAAAGAAAACAATTTGAATGACTCCTATGTTTTGAAAAGGAAAGGCAAAAAACAGTCTTTTGGGAAACCAAAGAAACTAGGGATTCGGAGGCTATAGGCACCCATGTCACCCTTTCGGTCTCTTTGTTTATTTGGGCTAAATTAAGATCTTTTCAACACATAAATCAACATTATATCACCACAAGACAGCATGCATATCATATATTCCATCCATTCATCCATGCATAATCAAATAAAGAAAATAAAACAGAAAAGAAAAAAAAAGAAAAGAAAAGAAAACTAGGATACTTGGATCCTAGGGCGGACTTGAATCTCAAGATGAGCACCTACGTACCATGTAACGAAATACTGGATCAATGTCCACGTAGTTCGATTGGAATTAGGGTTAAATCCTAATATAAACCTATGGTGAAAACCCTAGGTTTCCTTATTTGAAAGATAGAAATTTGAATAGTCCAAATCTGAAAACTTCCACAGGATGGAAACTTTTATAGAAAACAAGCATTTTATTTAACAAGGAAACCTTTGATTATGACCATGTGTTCATATTAGGAAACAAACCTAAAAGAGGGAGAAGAGAAAGGTGAATTAGGACACCTTTAAACCCTACTTACCTTATGCAATTACTCTAAGCAATAACAAGCAATAATGGCCTTAGTAAAGCAATTATCACCCCTATTTGCACCCTTACACATGCTCAAAACAAGACAAAAAGAATGATATGCAAATCTGGACAGAATAGTATTATAGCCTAAAATCATCCACTAATTATATAAACAATAGAAATAGTGAACTTTCATAAACCCCAATGTAATCCTAGAACCATGACATGCAAAAAAACCCTAAAATCCACTATATGAATGCAAAGAAATATCATAGTTATTCTATATATAACATATATATAACAACCATGAAGACAAACCCAAAAGAAAACTCTAACCTAGCATGCTATATGGAACTAAACTAAAACAATGACAATAGAAACCCAAAGTCACAAATATGCATAAAAACATATAGAATAGCTCTAAAACATGCATAACTCATGATGAACAATATTTAAACCATTTATATTAACTAACTAAAGAATTAATACATGATAAAAACCTAACTTTAGCATGCAATAGCACTATTCTATAAGAAAAACTAATATAAGCACCATTGGAGTAGAAAAATACCTTAGGAAGAGCTTCCTTGTTGCTGTAGAGACTCTCTCCTTGACTTGTGAATGATTGGAGTCAAGTTTCTTCAAGGCTATAGTGAGAACTTCAACTCTCCTTTAGCTCTCTCTCTCTTATTCTCTCTCAATAACTCAGGTTTCATGCATAAAAGTGGCTCTAGTTACCTCCCCTAGTGCTGAAGCATGAGGGGGTATTTATAGAGTTTCATTAGGATAAACCAATGGCTAGGGTTAAAACCCTAAAAATTAATCCAAGGGTTATTAGAGACTCCCTTGGTGCTTAAGAAACTCAAAAGTTACCAAAAATTAGAAGGAAAGTCGTCCAAAAGAGTCCAAGTCTGTCAAAATTAGAAAAAAATCCCGTTTTAGCACAAAAATAGGGAAGTGGTCTCGGGTGACCACCAGGCCTTGGGTGGCTAGCCACCGGGGGCTGGGTGGCTAGCCTCCCGGGCTTGGGTGGTCACCCAAGCCCGCTTCAGTTTTTCACCCTTTTTTGACCTCCTTTGCTTCTAGGAGTGTTTTAGGGGTAAAATTAACTCCGATTTTGATGAAATAAAAGCCAAAACGACCATGTTTCAATGAGGAATACATTTTTAAATATTTTAGGACAAAAACCACTAACCATGCATGCATGGTTAGGTTTGACAAAGGCGGTTAACTGTTATGTTCTACCTTTGCAAAGCATATGTATGCACATAGGATCAAACCAAATGCTTTCCAAACCAAAATTAAACTTTCCAAAACACTTTTAGGGATGAAATAATGACTAATTAAAGTTAATTTGAAAAGAATTGGTTGGTAATTGTGAGTCAATTTGAGCTAACCCGAAGGGGTTAATTAACCAACTTGAACCATATTGAGCTATTTTAACCCTAAGCCATTGATTCATCAAATTGAACTGAGAAATATCTCATATGCATCAATATGAACTCCAATTGACAATTTGGAGATGATTTTAAGGTTAAACGAAAAGTTTGTGACTTAAAAGACGATCATGCCCATCAAGTCACAAAAGCTCTCATTATCCCTCAAGATCAACTTTGACTTGAACCAAAATTCATCTCCACTATTCTTATGACCCTAAAAAACTAATGCAGGTGACTAGACTCAAAAAAAAAACAAAAACCTACATGAAATGATGAACCCTATTAAAGTTGTGCAAAAATGGGGCGTGACACCTGGGTTCAAGTTTTGAATAGGTTTCGGGTTGGGATAGCGATGCTTCGTCCATTTTGGCTAAAAGTTTCTAGGAATGTGCTTGTTGTGGATAACAGGATTGGTTTACTTGGGTTGGGCAGCGTAGGCATTGGCCTTAGCGAGGCCTTTGAAGTGGACACATGGGTCAATTTATGTATGAGGTGATGTGTATGAAGCACGTTGCGTGCGTGCGTGTATCTCGATCAACTCGTGTGAGGGGCGAGTGTTGGATTTGTTTGGGGAAGGATAGCGGCAGTGTCCGTGCTCCACTAGGGATTAAGCTCGTGGATTTGTGGTTTTTATTTTTATTTTTTTTCTTTTGTGTTGAAATGGATTCGAATTGGTGTCGTTTTTGTAGTTTTGTTGCGTGTTGCCTTTCTTGTTGGAGTTTTTTTTTTTATTTGTCGTTGGTTGCTATTTTTTTGTGTTTTAGAATCATTTTGGATGCACTTGGGCAAGTTTGGGTTGTGGGGAAAAAGAGGGTGTGATAGGGTTGTTCGTAAAATCGGTTTTATTTAAAAAGTGGGCTGTTTTTTTCGTTTTGTGAGCGTAGGTGATGGATTTTTGGTTGAATGGGTGAGACTTTGTGGCGAGGGGTGAACGTTTGACTCATGTAGAGATGGGTTGTCATTTGGGGGAGTCGAACTGCTCTACTCCACTAGGGATTAGCATAGTGAATTTAGTTGGGTTATTTTATGGGCGTCAATGGGCGATTTATCGCGTGGGTTTATTGTCCGTTGGGTGTTGCTTTTGTGGTTTGAGTCTGGGTAGGCTAGCATGTGTGTGCGTGCCTGATGTGCTTGAGTAAGCGGTGAGTCTTGGGTTTTAGGAGCGGGTATCCTTACCTCCACTGGGGATGGGTGGCACGAGGCTTGCAGGTAGGAGTGAGTGGTTACTTGGTTCCACTGGGGATGCAAAATGCTAGGCGCACCAACTTGGTCAGTGCTTTGGCATGAATTTGAGGCACTAATGGATAGGTTCCATTGGGAAACAAGTCTAGGACTCTTGAGCAGCCCACACGATTCCTTCTCTCAGTGGGGATTGGTTTAAGGATGGTTTGAGTGAATTGTGTTTTGAGATTGAGTTGTGTTTACTCATGGGGAAGTGGGTGAATGTTTAGGGCGATCGTGGGTTATTTGATGTCGTCTTTGAGTTTGTTTTGTTTAGAGAACAGTCGGTGGCTTGAATTTGAAACACAAGGTGAGTTCGAGGGTTGGGTTAGGAAAGAAAATGGTGCAATGACTTCTTCTTCGATGAAAGGGGGACTTGACTCGGTTCTTATGCACATCCTTAGGTGCATTATGAGTTCGAGACGAGTCTTTGGAGTCGAGACTAGCCTAAATGAGTCAGTTAGACCCATAGGAAGCCACTAGTAGCTTGAACTAGTCTTGTGGGATAGGCACGGGGCCACAATGAGTTTTATACACCCTTACTTAGCATTGTAAAGCTGTCTAAAATGTTGGGAACTCAACCTGCGACTTAGATTAGCCTTGTGGCCTTGGAATGGAGCTTGGGATGCCAATGTTGGCTTGTGGTGACCCTCGGGGGTCAATATAGGGGGTAGGGAACTCGCGTGAGCCCATAGTGGCCCCCAAAGGTCTAGATAGGGTCACAACCAAGCTATACCATCTTGAAACGACCCTTATGAGTTAATATGGGTTTGTGAATGGCTCTTGTGAACCACCTGGAGTTGTGAAAAGCTATTACAAGCGTGCAACTACTTCCATAAGTGGTGTAAAAGTGTAAATGGTTCCTATAAACCTTTTAAAGTTATAGAAAAACCCACGTGGGCTAGAAGTGGCTCTTATGAGCCGAGGTAGGTGTTATGGAGTGAGCTAGTTTACTTAGCGGCTCTTGCGAGTTAAAGTAAGGAGTTAGGAGTGAACCGTATCACTCAGTGACTCTCGTAGGTGGAGAGAAGGGTTGTGGAGTGAACAGTGTTACTTATCGACTCTCAGAAGTGGAGAGGAAGGTTATGGGAGTGAATAGTGTCACTCATCGACTCTCGGAAGTGGAGAGAAGGGTTATGGAGTGAACAGTGTCACTCATCGACTCTTGGAAGTGGAGAGAAGGGTTGTGGAGTGAACAGTGTTACTCATCGACTCTCGGAAGTGGAGAGAAGGGTTGGAGAGAAGGGTTGTGGAGTGAACAGTGTTACTCATCGACTCTCGGAAGTGGAAAGAAGGGTTGTAAAGTGAACAGTGTCACTCATCAACTCTTGGAAGTGGAGAGAAGGGTTGTGGAGTGAACAGTGTCACTCATCGACACTCGGAAGTGGAGAGAAGGGTTTGGGAGCGAACTTTGTCACTTATTGATTCTCAGGAAGTGGAGAGAAGGATTGTGGAGTGAACAATGTCACTCATCGACTCTCGGAAGTGGAGAGGAGGGTTGTGGAGTGAATAATGTCACTCATCAACTCTTGGAAGTGGAGAGAAGGGTTATGGAGTGAACAGTGTCACTCATTGACTCTCAGAAGTGGAGAGAATGGGTTGTGGGAGTGAACTGTGCCGCTCATCGACTCTCGGAGGTGGAGAGAAGATTTTGGGAGTGAACAGTGCCGCTCATCGATTCTTGAAGGTGGAGAGAAGAGTTTAGGAGTGAACAATGTCACTCAGCGACTCTCAGAAGTGGAGAGGAGGGTTGTGGAGTGAACAGTGTCACTCATCAACTCTCGGAAGTGGAGAGAAGGGTTGTGGGGGCGAACTGTGCCACTCATTGACTCTTAGAGGTGGAGAGAAGAGTTTGGGATGAACAGTGTCACTTAGCTGACTCTCAGAAGTGGAGAGAAGAGTTGTGGGTAAGCTTAGCGGCTATCGTGGGTCGAAATAGGATGTAAATGGCTTACGCGAACTACTTAGAGATGTGGAAAGCTCGCATGAGCTTAGGATGGCTCCTATAAGCAAAAATAGGAGGTAAATGGTTCACGAGAACCATTTAGGGATGTAGGAAAGCTTAGGTAAGCTTGAAATGACTGTAAATAGTTCACGTGAACCACTTAAGGATGTGGAAAAGCTTAATTAAGCTTGAGATGACTGTAAATGGTTCGCGTAAACTACTTGAGGATGTGGAAAAGCTTAAGTAAGCTTGAAATGGCTGTAAATGGTTCGCGTGAACCACTTAAGGATGTGGAAAAGCTTAAGTAAGCATAGAATGACTCTTACAAGTCGAGATAGGGTGTAGGTGGTTTGCGTGAACCAAACTGGGATGTGAACAAGCTATGTAAGCTTAGAATGACTCTCATGAGTCGAGATAGGAAGCAGCGATGGATTTCGCGAATTAAAACAGAAAACAAAAAAATATATCAAAGTACCTCTTTGTGATCATGATTTAAAGTTTTATGATATATTCATTTATGGTTCTTCTTTCTTTTCTGTCTTTGCTTTATTCTTTCTTTCGCCCATCTGTTTATTACATGCTCTAATATGCTTTATGATATGTCTATGCATATACTTACCTGCTTTGTAGCTTTTGTTCATTCTTCATCTTTTGCTTCACTTTGTGGTTGCTTTTGATCTGATGCTTTGAATTCCTTGGTTTTGCTTTTGCAGATTTATGGCTTCTGTTGGAGGATTTGGTGGAGATGATCCTGGACATGGTCTACCCAGGCGCCACCCTTCTAGTGCTGAGAAGGGCAAGGGCGTCATAGTTGAGGCTCCTTGCCGAAGCAAGTGGTGACGGGAGAGTGGTGTAGTGATTGACGAGGCTGCAGCGGTGGCCTATGCTGAGGCAGAAGCTCAAGGTGGAGAGCCTGAGGTTGAGGCTGAGGGCGCTGGGTCCGAGACAGGGGCTGTTGAGATGGGCCTTAATGAGGAGGACTAGGCTAGGATCATGGAGGGCCAGGGTACACCCAGGGGTAGGTGCCATAGGCCACAGTTGCCTACTATTGCTGGTAGGGCCGCTCATAGGGAGCCCACTACTTGAGGAAAGAGCTCAGGTAGCTGATACTGAGCTGTTGAGGGGTTTGTCGATCCACCCCTCGATGTATGCCCATATCGGGATGGTAAGTGACCTTGCTTTGTTTTCCTGTTTTCTTTTCTTCCATTCCTTTCTACTGTTTATTTCTTTTCAAGTGTCTTGACAAGCTTCTTTTCTTGTTTTCTTTTGAATCTTAACAGAGTTCAATTGGGCCGAATCTCACTTTTAAGGGTGCTTGGCACACTGTGGTTTTGTTGGCGAAAAAGGCCAACTCGACCTTACGAGGCTAGTTGGCAAAGGCAGGCTTTGAAGCCTTTATGACTATTGACACCTTCAGGGTGAGGCGTTCATTTATCCAGGTTTTGAGTGAGAGGTGCTTTCCTGACACCAACTCTCTTCATTTGCTGTAGTTTGAGCTAACACTAACCTCGCTAGACTGGACGATGATTACAGGGATTCGGTTTGGTGGGGCCTCCCTTCTGAGGCAGAAGGTAGAGTTGTTGGAGGTGGTTGCTGGATATTGTTCCCATGGGCACTTCGAGGTCTTGTATCAGGCTGAGAGATTTGCAGACTGGCGGAGACGAGTGCGAGGACTTTGTCGCAGACTTCAGTGACTTGAACGAGGTCATGTTCCATCGCTTGTTCGTCTATTTTGTCACCAACTGCTTCTTTCCTGACAGCATGTCCACTATCAGCCTATGACTTCGCGATGCTGAATGAGCATCGAGAGAGGCTAGGGACTTATGATTAGGGGTCTACGACCTCCGTTGCCTTCTTTGAGGGTATGCGAAGGAAGTCTGCTAGCGCAGTTGGCTCTTTCTTAGGTTTTTACTCGTTTCTTCAGGTACTTTTCTGTTCTTTTGAAGCTATTTTCCTTTTAGTTTTGTTCATGCTTGTATTATTTCTTGTCTTATCAGTAGTTCTAATGCACATTCCATTTTTGTAACAATGTGGGCTTTTGAGCACATTCCTTATTTCCATCCCTCGACGGTTATTGCTGATGCCTTCCCCCGTGGGCCGTGGTGGGATCCTGATGCCCAGTTCATCTAAGTGGCCTTTACTGACTTCCTGATGGCTCGCTTGCAGCTCGAGTGCGTTATGATTGACTCGGTGAGTTATGGTTTTTGATTTCTGAGATTGTTGACCTGTATGCATTGCCATTAATTATTGACTTCTCTAGTTTTGTTTCTCAGACCACGTTCCAGCCCTACCTTGACAGCGAGCATTTCAGGGCATAACGAGGTAGTGGATGCGAGGGTTCGGTTATCACATCACATCTCCTTCCAAGGTTGGGACACCTAAGAGATGTATATGGGTGAACGGGCCCACCGTTAGTTGATTGCGAGATCTAGATCTCGCTGTCGCCTCCTGAGGTACGATTTGAGAGTCTTGACACCTTCCCTGGGGTGATTGAGGATGCGGCTCAACATCTAGGCGAGGTCGACGATGGTCACTATGCCTGGTTCGCCTCCCAATCCATCGGTTTCATCATGCCTACCAATCCTACTATCGGCGACATATCCTTTGGTGGCGACGTGCTGCGCCATTGGCTAGTGAGTCTCTGTGACTTTTTTTGCTTTCCGTATCATGCCTTTACCTCTTCCATTTGATGGTTTTGAACTTGCTTTTCTGTCTTGACAGCTTAGTGCCCGTTCAGACTTGATTGTGGTGAACCAGGCGGAGCACGAGGCGCTGACTTGCCGCCTTGAGGTCCTGGAGCGAGACTACGCCTACCATGTGCGGCACTATGTGAGTTTCCTTCTTTTTCTTTTCACTTTTCTTGCTATTCTTTTTGTGTTGCTTATCAAATTCTTTTATCAGTTGGCTGTAGAGACAGAACACCAGGAGTTGAAGTAGGCTCGGGCGAGGGCCAGTGGCGAGAGTTTAGGGGCTGTGGTTGACATAGAGACAGTCCCGGACTCTGCCCCAATTACCTGAGGACACTCAGGTTTGCATTTGTCGTAGTAGTTCTTCTTGTTTAACATCCTTGCTTATTATTACCTCATTTGATCTTTCTTTTTTCCTTTCTTTCCTTTTCAGGCTACTAAGGTGCCTGGCGCTATAGAGGAGATCGATGTAGCGGCATTGGTGGAGCCGGGGACTCGTTAGGACGAGCCGATAGCCGAGGTAGAGTCTGATGCTGATGTTGAGCCCGATGGAGCTAATGGAGGTGATGCTGACGATGGCAACAATGATACTGAGGCCGAGGAGGATGCCAAAGAGGCAAGCAGCGATGAGAGAGATTCTGAGGAGATCACGAGTGATGACGAGGACGCTTGAGGCCCATTTCTTCTTTTCACCCTTTTCATGTACTTCTAGACATGTACTTTGAGCGCATAAGCGCATTTACACTCATTGTCACCTTGTGCTTGAACTCTTGGATGTTTGACATTTAGTATTGATAGCTTGTTCGCTCTTTTGGGCATGATTCTTGAATTGCATGATCATGTGTTGCCTTTTTCCTTGCTTTGGAGTTGCATGCTGCAATTATGGCCTTGATTGGATGTTGAGGGAGGCTAGATGGGCTTTTAAAGGAGTTGAAATGCCTGTAAACAGGTCCTTATTTTGCTTTGTAGGTTGAATTTTATGTGAAGAAACTGTTGCGTTGCTAAGGCGAATAGGCCTATGGCTTATAACAGCCTGCTCACGCCTACTATGTAGGCGTGGGCACTTTTCCCACTCACATTGGCATGGTAGGCTTGAGTGGATATCTTCTTGTATAAAGCATCCCAAAGCAGTAGATCATCTAGCATTTAAAGCCATTTGAAAGAAAAATACCAAAGAACACTCCCAGAACGCTGAAGCTTTCCAAAGTTCTTATTTCCTCTGGTTAGGGGCCCTATGGCCGGCGTTTCTACTTCTTGGATTTTTCCTTGTTCTCACGAGGGTTTGAAGAAGTGGGTGCACAACTTCTCTTCTAAAGAGGTGAGTCATATCTTCCCTGTTTATGGAAATCTTGTTTCATTGGTAGAAGTAGATGTGCATATCCCACTGATAGAGGCTCTGATTAGCCGTTGGAATAGGGAGCATGCTTGCTTTAGATTTGGCACTTGTGAAATGGTTCCCACTTTGGAGGAACTTAGGAGGTTGATGGGGTTGCCCTATAGCTATGACGATTTGATTGATCCCATTGGTCGAGGAGGGAAGGATGCTTTGAGTGATCTCCTTGGGATTTGGCGAAACCATCTATCTTTGAAATCAGGGGGGGCTGGGCGATCCCTAAGTGTTCTTTGCGCTTCATTCTTAGTCGTTTTGCTCACTTGACAGGGCATGCGAACTATGAAGCGGCATTCACTTGCGATGAGGAGAGTTGGAGGCAGAACTGTCCTTGAGTCTTTGCTGTGGCAGTGTATGGATCGATTATCTTTGCATGCAAGCCAGGTCTCATTGATAGCAAAGTCAGTACTATCATGGATCAACTGGAGAAAGACAGAACCGTGATTCCTATGATCTTAAGTGAGATGATTCGCTCCCTACACTGCTGTAGTGTTAACGGTAGTAGCCTATTTCTGGGATGCGCTGTTCTTCTCCATGTATGGGTTTTAGAGCACTTGTTTCAATTCCAAACTATCCCTACGAGTAGCTATCATCGAGAAGATTTAATTCACGATCATCTGTATGCTAGTGCTGTGGCCCAGCCTTCCCTAGATATAGTCCAGTGGAAGTTATTTTGAGTGATCCCCTTTTTGAGACAATTGCATGGAAGATGAGTTGGCTATACCAGTGTGATGCTATCTAGAGCTGTGATACAGGGTTCTTCGTCCCTCTAGTCGGGCTATATGGCATGTGTGCTTTTCTCCCACATCGAGTACTTCGTCAATTTGGTAAAGTTCAGGGCATTCCAACTGCAGTTGACATTTCGTCCTGGTATTTTGACTTTGCTCCTTCTTCTAAGAAGAAAACTTAGGAGGCAATGAGGATGTGGAAAGGGAAGAACCACTATCCCATAGCTTATAGGTATGACTCTGAGGGATCCTTCGGGAGCTGGTATGTAACTCGGGATTATTTGACTTGGGTGTTGCATGGCTTTAGAGCTAACTTGGAGCTGTCGGGACCATCTGTATCCTCGTTTGCTAATCTATCATATGAAGATTTCCTTACCAACCAGCAGGTACATCACAAGAGCATTCACCATAGTTGGTTGTCTGCCCAACGATCTCTAGAGAGTCAGTGTGTCAAGCTACAGACCGAGAAGGGTCGTTTGAGTGCTGAGCTAGACTCATTGCGTACAGGTATGCGAGATACAGTGGCTGAGGTTGAAGAACTAGCGTTGCCTGAATCATCATCTAGTGATACTTCAACCCAGTGGCGCAAGGAGTGCAGTTTCCTTGGTAAAGTGTTGAAAAGGTTCCGTGGAGTTTGATCTAGGGATTATTTCCTAACATGTTCTCCCTTGTAATTGCTAAGCTTCCTTTTTGAGTAGATTTCTATTGCAAAACCAGCATTTGTATCTTTGTGCGTGTGTGCTTTAGTGTGTGTTGTGTGTTTTGTTTTATTTTGAAAAGAAAACTTTCCAAACAATAAATGTGTAAATTTCTACCTTTCAATTGCAAGGGCTTCATTTGAATCCACTAGGCACTTTCACACAGATTAGATTGAGAACTTGAACTCATTAGACAGACTGACGGTGCTGTAGATGTTTTGCTGCTGTCCTGTTTTGAGGGAACTTCAGCTATTAGATCCTTGGTGAGTAATAAACCTTGAATAAGTAGTCACGGTCTTTAATTATCCCCAGTTCCATGATCGGAAAGGAGTTTTGAGTGACAATGGGCATCAAGCACTTTCCTTTGAGCGACTTTTCTTTTGGTACTTAATCTTTGTGAAGAAGGGAACTTAGATGTCACCCCTTTATAGGAATCATTGTGATTTGCCTGAATCCTTTAATTGCTTTGAAACTATTGGAGCGGAGACCATGGGAGCTACTTTTTTTTTTTGTTTTGTTGTTTTGTTGTTTTTTGTTGTTTTATTGTTTTTTTTTTTTTTCGGACTCCCAAATGAATGTGTCTCACCCCAATCTTGGTGGAATGGAGCAGTTGTATAGTTGAGTTAAGGCAAAAGAATTCATTTCAGTGGAATTAACTTTGGCATTGATCACAATTTCTTGATGACAGGAAAGGTGTTTCACAAATTCCTATCTTTTGACTAAATTCACATTTTATCCCTAAGGCATAGTACCTTCGAACTGTGTCGGAGTTTACTGGGCCTATAAAGCTCTTGACCATCCATCTCTGTTAATATAAGGGCTCCTCCTGAGAACACCTTTTTCACGATATAAGGGCCATTATAGTTTGGAGTGAATTTTCCTCGGACATCTTCTTGGTAAGGGAGTTTCTTCTTGAGAACCAAGTTTCCTTATCTAAACTGCTTGAGTCTCATTTTCTTGTTGTAGGCTCTTGCCATTCTTCTTTGGTAACATTGACTATGATAAATGGCTCTCAACCTCTTCTCTTTGATCAAGTTAAGCTGGTCGTATCGGGCCCTAGCCCATTCTGCCTAGCTCTATCTCCATGAGGATCCTAAGAGACAGTATTTCAACTTCAACCGGGAGCACTGCTTCCATTCCATAAACCAAGGAATACGGGGTTGCCCCTGTAGATATGCATATGGAGGTGCGGTATGCCAACAGTGTATATGGTAGCATGTCATGCCAGTCATGGTATGTGCTAGTCATTTTTGCGACTATCTTTTTGATGTTCTTGTTTATTGCTTCGACTGCCCTATTCATCTGCGGGCGATAAGCAGCGGAATTGTGATGGTCGATCTTAAATGTGCCACATAGTTCTCTCATCATGTCATTATTCAGGTTGGTAGCATTATCCCTAATGATGCAGTTTGGGCTACCATATCTGGCTATGATTTTACTTTTGATGAACTTGGTCACTACTTTCTTGGTTACGTTGGCGTACGATTCTGCCTCTATCCACTTGGTGAAGTAATCGATGGCTACTAGGATGAACTGGTGACCATTTGAGGCTTTCGGGTTTATGTTGCCAATGACATCCATGCCCCACATTGAAAATGGCCATGGGGTTGTCATGTTGTTGAGGGAGCGTGGGCGCTTTTTCCTTCGCCACATAGATTTGGCATTGGTTATAAGAACGAGCAAACCTAATGCAGTCATTTTCCATGGTCGTCCATTAGTAACCCATTCGCATGATTTTTCGAGCTAGCAAGAACCCGTTCATGTGGGCCCTGCATTGCCCTGCGTGGACTTCCTCGATGAGTCGTGAAGCTTCTTGAGCGTCGACACATTTGAGCAGTACAGAGTCATAAGACCTTTTGTAGAGAGTATCGCCATCGAGGAAAAATTGCATCACCATCCTCCAAATGGTTTATTTGTCAGTGTCTGTCGTAGCTGCAGGGTATTTTCTTTCCTTGATAAAGATTATGATTTCTTGGTTCTACGATTTCCCATCAGGTTCTTCCTCTACTGAGATCTGCATGATGCCTTCTATTAGGCATGTACAAGTTGGGCTGTGCCTGATTGTGATTTCCATGGGATATATGTCACGATCATCCGAGATGTTCATAAGAGAGGCCAGGGTGGCAAGTGTAAGGAATCGAACTAGAGAGGAAAATACAAAGGTGGAATATAAAAATTTTCCTACAATTCCCAATCCCATGAATCCAATTATGCTTAATACAAAACAAAAACCCTAACTACAAACAGAGTTAGGATACTTATAGTTTCACAAAGTCTTCTCCTTTATGCTCCAAGTTTTGATTCTGACAACAAAGAACGAGTAGTCCAAGTGTACTACCTCCAACAGTATCCACACCTAGCTTGAACTTGAAGTCCTTTCCTTCTTCTTCCTTATTGTTGCTAGAAGTGGAGAAGAGAGAGAGAGAGAGAGAGAAGCCTCCAAGGGGTTGGACGGCTAGGGCTTGGGAGTGCCTCAAGTTATACAAGTGATGTCATCACATCACATATGAGGCTTTATATAGCCTCCACTAGGGCTGGACAAGGAGGGATTTCTATTCCAAATAGAATTATGTGTAATTTCCATAAATTACACATTAATCCATTTAGTTTATATCCTATACAAACTTGCCCCTAAGAACTATTCTTTTATTCACTTATGCCCTTTATCTCATAGACTTTAAAGCTCTCTTAGCATGATCAGTGTGTGATCCATTGGGTTCATATCATCAAGTAGTAGGAATAGCATATGTTGTGCACAATGGAACTCTTTCCATTAAGGGTCTAATTGGAAGTCCTTCCAATTCCCTAATTGATGATAACTCTCTTATATCAATTAAGGCTTCTACTAACCATGAGTAACACCTAGCATATGGCTCATGGTGTGGTCCTTAATGAGGTGAATAGATTTCTAACAAAGAACCCTTCTGTTATAGTTTATAGGTTACAATTACATCCTTCCATCCATTCAATGTCTCTAATTGAACTAATATGACATGGAATTCTATCAAGTCCCTAGTTCAATTACTTTATACTCATTCATGAATATCAACTCAATAATGAACTTATGGAAACTCCTTTCCATATTCATTCCACCATGGGCCCATAGATTTAATGAGTTATATCACTAAATGATATGTGAAACATTCTCCCTCTTTTTCCTGAGAGTGATGGATTCCTTATTGATCACTCACATGCTTTCACACACATAGCAGTAGGGCTAATGAACACCTTTACAGACCCATGATTAGGATCTGCCCTTAGTGTTATCAAACTTCTAAAGCTATGTGCATAAGACAACTATGGTGTCTCAGGTCTAAGGATTACTTGTACTACTATAACAATGAGAAACTGATTGACAAGCAGGTTAAAAATCCATTCAGTTTATCTCATATATTTGGTCACATTCAGTGTACCTATTTTATAATAGGCACCCACTTGTTGGTTGTAGTGTCTACACACAAATAGCTTGAGACTAGCTATCCTTCTATAGAGTTAACCTAACAAGTGCTAGTCTTATGGTTCATTACTGTCTATCATAGTAACCTTCAACTAAGAATTCTTTAGGAGTTTAGTACAGAGATATATCTACAGTCTCAAAATTACAACACTTTGTAATTCCATATTCTCAACTCTAATTCCATAGACATATTATGTAAATATAAATGATGTATATAAACATAATAGAATAAGCCCTTTTATTAAATCAATAATAAATGTGACATACATAAATGAAATCAAATGATTGTTCCTAATCCCTAAACCATCATCTCTATGATTGGTTCTAGGGCATAATCCTAACAATCTCCCACTTGCACTATAGCCAATCCACCATGTATCTTATACCCATTTCCTGTCGGTGGTGATCCAACTACACTTGGGTTAGAGCTTTAGTAAAGGGGTCTTCCACATTCTCTATTGTATTAATCTTCTATATGTATATGTCATCTCTTCCAATGATTTCTCTAATAACTTGGAATCGCCACTTAAAGTTTGAAGTTTTGATGAGACCGTGGTTCTTTGGTTTGAGCACTAGCCCCATTGTTATCACAAAAACAATGATATAGGCTTCTCAATGTTAGGAACCACTCCTAGTTCAGTAATGAACTTCTTAATCCAAATATGCAGCAATGCGTTCCAATTTATAGCTCCACCATTTAAGGTGAGAACATGCCCCGATGTTGATCTCCTATCATCATCGTCAGATTGAAAATCTGAGTCCGTATTACCAACCATTTCCAAGTTTCTTTCTCTATAGAGAAGGCATAGGTCCTTTAGTTCTTCTCAAGTACTTAAAGATAGCCTTGTCTGCTTCCCAAGGTTTCTTACCTGGGTCTGCTTGATATCTGCTTGTAACATTTACAGCAAAACTGATATCTGGTCTTGTAGTTATAGACAACTTGATTCCATGTCTGACAGGAATTAGACCTCCTTTTGGAATCATGCATTTTGAACCCTTTCAAAATCTTGTCTATATACATCGATTGGGAGAGACCTAGCATCCTTTTAGATCTATCTCTATAGGCTTTTATTCCCAGAATATAGAATGCTTTTCCAAAATCTTTCATGGAGAAATTCTGTGAAAGCTAATCTTTCACTTATGACAACATCTCTACTTTATTCCTAATAAGTAGAATGTCATCCACTTATAGGACCATAAATGTGATCGCACTCCCACTAACCCTTTGTACAATCATGGTACAATAATGGGTTCTGTCTCAACAGGGACAGGGGTTGTATCAATGTTGGTTTGTGTCTTATTAGACAACTCTTTGAGTTCTATTTTCTTGTTGTTGCCTCCTTCTTGAATAAACTCTTTTTCAAGAAAGATTGCAAACTTAGGAACAAAACACTTTTTGTTCATCAGGATAATAGACTTAGTATCCTAAACTCTCTTTAGGATAATCCACAAACCTACATTTAAGTTATCTTGATTTCCAATTTGGTTGCATCATATGTCTCTACATATTCAATGCAACCCTATACCTTAACATGCTTAAGGTTTGGTGCTTCCCTTTCCATATCTCATATGGGTTATAAAGGACAACCTTGGTTTGAACTCTGTTTCACAGGTACAGTGGCAGTTTCTAGGGCATATCCTTAAAAGGATATTATTAAGTTGGTGTAACTTATCATGGATCGGACTATATCCAATAAGGTTCACTTCTTCCTTTCTGACACACCATTAAGTTATGGTGCTCTAAGAGGTGTCCATTGTAATGGAATGCCTGTTTGACCAAATTGATCTAAAAAATCACTGGTTAAATATTTGCCTCCCCGATCCAATCGATGAGCTTTAATACTTTTACCGGTCTGTTTCTTTACTTGATATCTGAATTCTTTGAATCCTTTCAAATATTTCAGATTTGTACTTTTTTAAGTACATATACCCATAACTTGAATAAACATTGGTAAAGGTTATAAAGTAAGAGAAACCTCTACATACATCACTATGTATAATTCTCATCTCTTGTTCTCTTGGGTTTATTAGCATTCAATTTTAGAACTATCATGCTCCATGCAATTTATAATTGCAATAAGGTGTAGAAAATAAATTCCATCCATAAAAAATTTCAAAATTAATGAACTCTTCATTTATTAAAATAGAAAACATTTATTAAATCAAACTAAAACCTTATTTAGATAAAATTGAAATAAAATTAATATTTCTAATAACTTCTGGAATGTAAAGATAGCCAACTAATTCTAAACTACTCCATAAAGCAGAGTTAAGCAGCAAGTCCCACAGCTAATGCAGCAACGTTTGCTCCATTCCCCACTTGTAGGATTACTTCGCCTCTACTCAGCCTTCTGCTTCCCACTAGATTCTGTATGGAATCAAAATTCGCATCAGAATTAAGTACCCAAGTGGAAGCAGAACTAACATTTAGTTTAGAGCATGATCCATACCTTTCGAAGGTTGGTTCTTTAGAGTATCCAGATACTTCCAGCAGTTACGTTTCCAATACCCATCCTTGCCACAGTGAAAACAGGTTCCTTTGGCCTGTTGTTACCTTTCTTCTTCCTTCGGGTACTCTTACCTTGCCTATGCCCTTGCCCTTAGGCTTAAGCTTAGACTTGGAAGTAGTAGCTTCATTAAATTCAAACAAGAATTCTTTCCTTTACAACTCTTGTATGTGGAGAAAAATCTCGTAAGCACTTCCCATGGACTCGTGTTGCTTCTTAAGTTTGAGACTCATAAATACCATGCCATGAGATCGTCATCCATGCGCTTCTGGTAAACATCTTTCTCTTGCTAAGTTGCAGCCTCAACAGGAGTAATGGGAAGTGGGTTTTGAAGTGCATAGGTAAAATTCTTGGAATCCAAAAATTTTTTTAGATTCCTAAGCCAATCAAGACAATTTGGTCCAGTTAAATGGTTGGTGTCCAATATTTTGGATAACGGGTTAAGGTGAGCCATTTCAGTGAACTACATATAGAAAATAAAATAGAGAATTAGATTTGATTTTTAATCCATAATAATCGGGTCTTTAATCATATGGTACCTCCCACTATTTTATCAAATTCTAAATACCCTCTAATGGAATTCGGGAATCTCATTCCTAATGGGGATTGGGGTCCCACTGTGACCTAGAAGCCTCACATGTTAGTTTATTGACTTCTAACCCATAATAAGAAGACAACTCCTTGTTTATTGCTTCATAAGCAAGTTCCAATCGTTTTGCCTCTAGGGAACATACTCGTCACATGTTAGTTTCTTGGAATACTTCCCTAGTTAAGTTAAGCCCATCATTCACAAAGGTATGTTTCACCAAATATATACCTTACATGTTAGTTTCTTAGTATATACTAGCTTAGGCATCTATGATATCTCATATGTGATAGTTTCAAGTAATGTCTTTAACATGGGTAGCTCCTACATGTCTGCAGCCAGGTACCCACATTAAGGGACGTTAGATGATCCTATAATGATGGAAGGCAATGAAGAATCCATTCCCTAATGTATTATCCATTTCCAACTTAATATTAGAATAGAGGGGTTTTAAGGGTCTCATCAAATTAACATATTTAACATACATCTCATGTATACAAAATATAACAACATTATATCTAAAATCCACTTATTGATATTAGTCCCTCTAAGGTGACATATAACGATCTTTGGATTTGGAGCTATCACTATTAATCTCATTAAAAGCTCCTACTATGATGATTATGGACTTTAAGAAGATTCAATCCAAGCCAATGGATTGAATCCAAGGTCTAAGGTGGGTGTAAGTGATCGCAAAACATTCATTCAAAACATAGCATGCTCTCTTGAAAGTCTTCTCTAAGCTTCCAAGTCCTTCAATCTCCTTGATTTGCTTGATGGTCTCCACCATAGGCTTGTAGGGCACCACCAAGCTCCTTAGTATGCTCTCGATTACATAACATTTACATAATTTAAAGAAAGGGATATATAAGGGGAATATAGGGTACATAAGAGAATGATAGAGAGAGAGAAGAAGGTGGCATGCAAGCCCTAAATAAATAATACATCACCAAAATTGACAACTCTTGAAAAATTATTACAACCCATTCATAAGACGGCTAATCACAACTGGTTTAAAGGGTATAGTCCATAATCATCATCGATCCACAATCATACAATCACATTGCATTCTAAAAGAAATAACTGTAAGCAATAAAGCATATGGGTGTTGGGAATTGAACTAAAAGGGAAAAATAGAAGTGCGGAATATAAAAATTTTTCCTACGATTCCCAATCCCATGAATCTAACTGTGCATAACACAAAAACAAACCCTAACTACAAAGAGGGTTAGAACACTTACAGTTTGAATGTCTTCTCCTTTTTGCTCCAAGCTTCGACTCCAGACAGTGATGAATGAGCAGCCCAAGTGTGCTGCCTCCAACGGTATCCACACCTAGCTACAGCTTCAAGCCTTTTCCTCTTTTTCCTTGTTATTACTAGAGTAGGAGAAGAAAAGAGAGAGAGAGAGAGAGAGAGGGAAATTTCGGCCTAGTCCTTGGTTTCTTCAAAAAGTGATGATGTCACACATCATAGTGTAACTTAAATAGTCCACACTAAGAGGGCTAGCCCTAGGGGAGAACCCTTTTAGGGTTTTGTGCAATTTCTCTAAATTGCACAATAACCCCTATTGTTTACATCAAATACAAACAAAGCCTCAAAGAACTATTCTTTATGCACTCCTACCTTTTCTCTCATAGACTTTAAAGCTCATCTTGCATGATCAGTGTGTGACTCATTGGGTTCACATCATCAAGTAGTAGGAATAGCACTAGGTGTGTATAATGGAACTCTTTCCATTTAGGGTCTAATTGGAACTCCTTCCAATTCCCTAATTGATTATAACTCACTTACATCAATTAGGGCTTCTACTAACCATGAATAACACCTAGCATATGGTTCATGGTGTTGTCTTTAATGAGGTGAATAAGTAGCCATTAAAGAACCCTTCTGTTGTAGTTTATAGGTTACAATTACATCCTTCCATTTACACAATATCTCCAATTGAACCAATAGGACATGGAAATCCGTCAAGTCCCTAGTTTAATTACTTTATACTCATTCATCAATATCAACTCAATAATGAACTTATGGAAACTCCTTTTCCATATTCACACTGCCATGGCCATGGATTGAATGAGTTATATCATGAATGCTATATGAGACATTCTCTCTTTTTTTCTTGAGAGTAATGGATTCCTTGTTAATCACTCCCATGCCTTCACACACATAGCAGTAGGGCCAATGAACACCCTTGCAGACCCCTATAAGGATCTACACTTAGCGTTATCAAATTTCTAAAGCTACATGCATAAGACAACTATGGTATCTTAGGTCTAAGGATTACTTGTACCACTATAACATTGAGAAACTGACTGACAGGCAGGTTAAAACTCCATTCAGTTTATCTCAAATCTTTGGTCACATTCAGTGTACCTATTCTATTAATAGGCACCCATCTGTTGGTTGTAGTGTCTCCACACAAATAACTTGAGACCAGCTATCCTCCTATAGAGTCAACCTAACAAGTACTAGTCCTATGGTTCATTACTGTCCATCATAGTGAACCTTTAACTAGGAATGATTTAAGAGTCTAGTATAGAGATATATTTACAGTCTCATAATTACAACTCTTGGTAATTTAATATTCTCAACTCTAACTCCTTGGACATATTATGTAAATATAAATGATGCATACAAACATAATAGAATAAGCTCTTTTATTAAATCAATAATAAATGTGACATACATAAATGAAATCAAATGATTGTTCCTTTATCCCTAAACAATCATCTCTATGATTGGTTCTAGGGCATAACTCTAACAATGGGCATTATGGTAACTCTATTGATTGGTATTCATTAATCTCATTAATGTGTTCTAATCTCATTAGGATATGCATAATTTCCAAAATTAATTAAGTGTTAACATTTAAGACTTTTAGTTTCAATCAATCAAATCAATTGAAACCATTAAAGTCCCCTAATTAAACTCTAATATCAAAAATTAGGGTTTCTTTAATTAAACAAAACAATTTCATTTAGTTAAAAATTTCCAGATTTTAATTTATTCCTAAATTGTGTTTTAAACCATTTAAAACATTATAAAATTAATCACCATTAATTAAACAATCAATTTCGGAATTAAATAAAATCAATACATTAATTAATTAGTGCACTAGGGTTTCCTAAAACCCTAAATCCTAAGTGCTACTCTAAACCCTAAATGTAACCCTAATGCATCAAATGCCTTATGATTGGTTAATTAATGACCAATCATTCAAACCTTAGGTTTATACGGTATTAATGATTAGGATTAGGGTTTAATTAATGCTACCTAGGATATTAATTACACCTAATTAATATGCACTAATTAGGGTTTCTAAAACCCTAAACCTTAAACCTATTCAATGCCAATGATTAATTACTAAGCCTTTAATGATCATGATTGGTCATTAATAACCAATCATTTAACCCTAGGTTAGACACATTAATTACTAGGTTTAGTCATTAATTAATGCATTAATAGAATTAGGGTTTAATTAATATGAATTAGGCTTTCCTAAACCCTAAACCCTAGACATCATAAATGCACTTAATTATATCCTAATAATTAATAACCATGATTGGTCATTTAATGACCAATCATTAACTCTTTAATTAAGGTAATTAATAGCCTAATTAGGGTTTTAATTAATGCCATAAATGAATTAGGGTTTCATCATTAATGGGAATTAGGGTTTCCTAAGAAAAACCCTAAGGCTGCCGCCAACACTTTGGGGTTGCCATGGCTTGGCCATGCTGCCACAGCTTGGCTAGGCTGCCACGGCTTGGCCATGGGGCTACCATGGCTTGGTCAAGGGGTTGCCATAGCTTGGCCATTGGGCTGTCTTGGCTAAGCAAGGCTGCCATGCCCACCAACGATAGTGGCAGGCAACCAACGATAGTGGCAGGCCATGGACAGCCATGGGGACTCTTGCTAGGGTGTGGGCCAAGCCCCTTGGACACCTGTGGGATGGTCCATAAGGCTGTCTTATTCAAAACAAATTAGGGTTTCAAGAACCCTTGCTGGCGCCACCATGGGAGGACCTCTAAAGTCACAATTGCGATTAAAACACCATTAAATCGAATCCTCCATTCAATCCTGCTTTTTTATGATGTCCCTACATGAATTACTAAGCTAATAGAAGAGGATTGGATGATCAAATCATCCCCAATTGATCTAAACAATTCTTTTACCAAGAATCTGCCCAGAAAAATCAGCCTACTGTAACAGTTCACAAATAGCTCTAAAACCCAGCAAGATGACATTGTTAGGCTACCAAATTATTTTTCCTAGTATCCTACATGTCTTAGGAAACTAATGCAAGTGGTTTCATGCAATTTGGAGTTCCCTAGATCAAGTTATGAACAAAACTCCATTGATGACTTTTCTGCAGAAAAACGGCAAGCTTTGTTCTTCAAGAAATCAAACCTTTTTGATCCTTTTTGCATCAAAACTCTTTTTATTATTAAATAATATGATCTATACATTATATATCATGATCCTATAATGATTTTACATCAATTTTACAGAAGTTTCTGATCATAACAGTGGCAAGAACCCTAGGGTTCTAAAACCCAGATTCGAACATGGTGGTTTTCTCCTTCTTCCTTCTTCCTTCCTTCCTACAATGTCTAGAACATAACCCAAGTGGTGGCAACCATTTCCATGCCTTTGATCTCCATCAAAAACTCACAATTGTGGCTATTGCATCATTCTTGAGCAAAACTGTCTTCCCTGACAGCTTGTAGTAAAATATTCATAACTTTCACTATAGAACTCGGATTGATGCACTGTTTGTTGGGTTGGAAAGCTGATTTGAAGATCTTTCTAAGGATATATGGCTACAAAATTTTGGAGAAGAACTCTGATTTCGGCATGCAAAATAAGATGACGGTTTTTCGTGGCTACCATGAAAACTGTTCTTCTCCAAACTCAATCCCTATTCAACTCTTGAATAACCAGTAGCTCTAAAACTTATTTTAGAAGAGGAGTGGAAGAGAAAACAACCTGGGGTTCATAAACCCTAGGTTCAGCTATGAGAGAGAACAAGCTTTAATGCATGAACATAAATTCCAGATTTATTAACCAATCAATTTACCATAAAACACAACCCATATGCAGTTTGTATTAAGCATAATCATGGCTTTGATACCACTGTAGGGAATCGAACTAGAGAGGAAAATACAAAGGTGGAATATAAAAATTTTCCTACGATTCCCAATCCCATGAATCCAATTATGCTTAATACAAAACAAAAACCCTAACTACAAAGAGAGTTAGGATACTTACAGTTTCACAAAGTCTTCTCCTTTATGTTCCAAGTTTTGATTCTGACAACGAAGAACGAGCAGTCCAAGTGTACTACCTCCAATAGTATCCACACCTAGCTTGAGCTTGAAGTCCTTTCCTTCTTCTTTATTGTTTCCAGAGGTGGAGAAGAGAGAGAGAGAGAGAGAGAGAAGCCTCCAAGGGGTTGGACGGCTAGGGCTTGGGAGTGCCTCAAGTTATACAAATGATGTCATCACATCACATATGAGGCTTTATATAGCTTCCACTAGGGCCGACCAAGGGGGGACTTCTATTCCAAATAGAATTATGTGTAATTTCCCTAAATTACGCATTAACCCCTTTAGTTTATATCCTATACAAACTTGCCCCATAAGAACTATTCTTTTATTCACTTATGCCCTTTCTTTCATAGACTTTAAATTTTTCTTAGCATGATCAGTGTGTGACCCATTGGGTTCACATCATCAAGTAGTAGAAATAGCATATGTTGTACACAATGGAACTCTTTCCATTAAGGGTCTAATTGGAAGTCCTTCCAATTCCTTAATTGATGATAACTCTCTTATATCAATTAAGGCTTCTACTAACCATGAGTAACACCTAGCATATGGCTTATGGTGTAGTCCTTAATGAGGTGAATAGATTTCTAATAAAGAACCTTTCTGTTATAGTTTATAAGTTACAATTACATCCTTCCATCCATTCAATGTCTCCAATTGAACTAATAGGACATGGAATTCTGTCAAATCCCTAGTTCAATTACTTTATACTCATTCATAAATATCAACTCAATAATGAACTTATGGAAACTCCTTTCCATATTCATTCCACCATGAGCTCATGGATTTAATGAGTTATATCACTGAATGATATATGAAACATTCTCCCTCTTTGTCCTGAGAGTGATGGATTCCTTATTGATCACTCACATGCCTTCCCACACATAGCAGTAGGGCTAATGAACACCCTTGAAGACCCATGATTAGGATCTACACTTAGTGTTATCAAACTTCTAAAGCTATGTTCATAAGACAACTATGGTGTCTTAGGTCTAAGGATTACTTGTACCACTATAACAATGAGAAACTGATTGACAGGTAGGTTAAAACGCCATTCAGTTTATCTCATATATTTGGTCACATTCAATGTACCTATTCTATAATAGGCACCCACTTGTTGGTTGTAGTATCTACACACAAATAGCTTGAGACTAGCTATCCTCTCATATATAGAGTCAACCTAACAAGTGCTAGTCCTATGGTTCATTACTGTCCATCATAGTGAACCTTCAACTAGGAATGCTTTAGTAGTTTAGTATAGAGATATATCTACAGTCTCAAAATTACAATACTTTGTAATTCCATATTCTCAACTCTAACTCCATAGACATATTCTGTAAATATAAATGATGCATATAAACATAATAGAATAATCCCTTTTATTAAATCAATAATAAATGTAACATACATAAATGAAATCAAATGATTGTTCCTAATCCCTAAACAATCATCTCTATGATTGGCTCTAGGGCACAATCCTAACAGCAAGTGCATCTGCGAACTGGTTCCTGAACCTTGGTAGGTATTCGAATGTGATGTTACGGAACCTAACGATGAGTTCCATAAGATATTGGTGATATCTGACCAACTTCGGATCTTTTGTCTTCCAATCGCCCAATGTTTGGTAGATGATGAGTGCAGAGTCTCTATACACCTCGATATTCGGCCATGTTTGGTAGATGATGCATATAAACCCAGAATGCACCCTTTGTATTCGGCTATGTTATTGGTGCATAAAAATCGGAGCTTGATGGAAAGTAGGAGATGAGTGCCTTGTGGTGATATAAGGACAAACCCGATTCCTTGGCCCGTTGGCAGATTGTCAAAGTATAGCCGCCATTCAGGGTATTCCTCAGGTTTTTCTTTCGTAAGGTTCATCAAATCCTTGTCTGGAAAGAATATTTACATAAATTCATAATTTGGCAAGGGCGTTTCAGCTAACTGATCGGTGATGGCCTGCCCTTTTATGGCTTTCTGTGTGATGAATACTATGTCAAATTCTGTTAACAGTATTTGCCACTTGGTTATTCTGGCCGTGAGCGAAGGCTTTTCGAATATGTACTTGAGAGGATCCATACGGGTGATGAGATATGTAGTGAAATGGAGCATATAATGTCGTAGTCGGTGCGTTAACCAAGCCAAAGCATAGCAAGTTCTTTCTAAGGCAGTGTACCTTGTTTCGTAGTTTGTGAACTTTTTGCTTAAGTAGTATATGGCCCTTTCTTTCCTTTTGGTTTTGTCGTGCTACCCCAGTATTTACCCCATGGAGGTTTATAGAACAGTCAAGTATATGAGCAGTGGTCGGTCTGGTGTTGGTGGTACCAGGACTGGCGGATTAAGGAGATGCTTCTTGATCTTCTCAAAGGCTTACTGGCATTCTGTGGTCCATTCGATGGACACGTCGTTCCTTAGTAGCTTGAAGATTGGTTCATAGGTAGTAGTTAACTGAGAAATAAACCTGCTGATGTAAATGATTCTACCCAGGAAACCTCTAATCTCCTTTTGAGTTCTTGGTGTTGGCATGTCGATGATAGCTTTAGCTTTGGATGGATCAACTTTGATTCCTTCTTGGTTGATTATGAATCCCAACAGCTTCCCTGATGTGACCCCAAATATGCACTTGGCGGGGTTAAGCTTGAGTTGATACTTATGGAGCCTTCGAAAAAGCTTCCTTAGATTTGCCACATGGTCTTCTTCTTTTTGAGATTTGGTAATCATGTCATCTACTTAAACCTCCAGTTCCCTGTGCATCATATCATGGAATAGGGTTGTCATGGCTCTCTGATATGTTACCCCGGCGTTCTTTAACCTGAAGGGCATGACTTTGTAGCAAAAAGTTCCCCAGTATGTAATGAAAGACGTCTTTTCCTGGTCGGATTTGGACATATTGATTTGGTTGTATCCTGAGAAACCATCTATGAAGAAGAACATCTCATGCCCGGCAGTATTGTCCACAAGTACATCTATGTGCGGTAAGGGAAATTCGTCTTTAGGACTGGCCCGATTAAGATCCCTGTAATCGACACACATCCAGACCTTGCCATCTTTCTTTGGAACTGGCACTATGTTGGCAACCCAATTTGGGTAACTAGCAACTCTCAAGAATCCTGCTTCGAATTGCTTCATGACTTCTTCCCTGATTTTGAGCGACCATTCTGGTTTCAGTCTTCTAAGTTTCTGTTTCACCAGCTTGAACTCAGGTTTTAGAGGCAACTTATGCTCCACAATGTCTGTGTCTAAACCCATCATGTCCTGGTATGACCAAGCGAAAACATCTTGGTATTCTGTTAGAAGAGAAATGAGCTCTTTTTGCTGAGATGGTGATAGTTTGGAACCAATTCTGATTTCCTTGACACTATCTTTTATCCCAATATTGACAACGATGGCCTCTTCCAAATTGGGCTTTGGACAATCGTCATATCGTTCGACCATTTCTAGTGTCTCCTGCATATCCTCCTCTTCATAATCATTTTTAGTAGCTGCGTTGATCTCAGCCTCAAAGTCGTGTCTAATGAGAGGGTTTTCTTGTTCATCAGTGTTATGGTGCCTCTTTTGTGGATTATTCTTGAAGCACACACATTTTATAGGCAAAAATTAAGAACACATTCCTTTTCAAAGAAAACAAGATAGTTGCAATGCATTAATCATCATATAAAGTACAAGTGATAACGCTCTTTTAAGGAAAGCATGGAAATAGGTTGAAAATGAAATCACACAACATTTAAAAGGAAAGATAGTGGTCTCTTGCGTAAAAGAGGTTGCCCCTGCTAGTGGGAGATTATGAGCCAACAGGGGGTAATGCTACTTACAACCGATTTATCCTAAGGAGGCCTGCCTCTTCATAGGGATAGGCACAGTGATCCAATTATGGAGTTGCTCCTCGGCCTTTGCAACACGGATGAAGTTGGTGGGTGGAAACATTGGAGATTCATCCACAGTAGTAACTTCAGCGTCCTTAGAAAAGACCCACTTTAAGACTTCTTCTGGCACCTCACCATAATTAAAGGCTTCTTGGTAGTCTCGAGACACCATTTGGCCTTAGCTTTTTTGTAGATCTTCCCTGATGTCTATTACAGGGATGGCATTGTAGTTTGCTAAGAGAGACAACTTCTTTTGCCTTATCTTTTCCATTTCTTATTTCTTGTCTGGCCTGGTTAGATGATATTCGAGTCCCCAAGTACCAATGGTCTGCGGAAGTCCTATCGAGTTTACAATCCCCTGCAGTGTCTTCTCTAGTCCTTTTCCGATCTCGAACCCGTTCTTTACAAAGGTTTTGGCGATCATGAGGCAGTTCTCTGGAATCTTTTCCTTGCCTGCCATTGGTGCTCTTTCTGGGACGTAAGTAGTGGGAACTACTTTGTAAGAGCTGAAAGATACCGGATTGTTCTTGACATCGATATAGGGGATTACTGAGGCGCGATAGATAGCATAATCGTCTTCTGCAAAGATTGTGACTAGGCGATCTTTTATCACATACTTAATGCTCTGGTGGAGGTTCGAGGGAACTACTCCTGCTGAATAAACCCAAGGGTTCCCGAGTAAGAAGTTGTAAGCAGTGGGTATGTCGAGGAGTTGAAATGTGATCTAGAACATGTATGGTCCCATTTCCACGGGCAAATCTATTTCTCTCAGCACTTCCCTACGTAACCCATCGAAGGCTCGGATGATCGTGCTGCAGGGGCAAAGATCTGACCTTTCGTATCCTAGCTTTGTGATTGTGATTAGCAGGCACACATTGAGTGCTGACCAATTGTCTATCAGAACTCTTCCTACCACCTTGTCTTTGCATTTTACTATGACATGGAGGGCTCGGTTGTGCTCAGTCCCCTTAGGAGGTAGCTCATCGTCTGTGAAGGTTATAGCATTGGTAGCCAATACTTGTTCCACCATGTTCTGGAAGTTCTCTGGTGTGATGTCCGAAGGGATGTGTGCCTCGTTCATGACTTTGGCCAAGGCATTACGGTAGGTTTCCAATGCTAAGAGCAATCCTAGTATAGAGATCTGAGCTGGCATTTTGTTGAGTTGTTCCATGAGGTTGTACTTGTTCCTTTTGAGAGTTCCTAGAAACTTGTTGAGGTCTTCTTCCATTATCGATGCCTTAATTCCATCTGCCACATGAGACTTGTCTTTCCCTTTCTTTCGCAAGAGTTCAAGTTCGGTGGGTGTGTAACACCTGTCGAATCGAGTCATTCCCCTAATATCTCCCACATCGGCCTCAGTTCTGACTTTTGTCCCATCTAAGTAGGTTGCCTTTAATCCATAACTCTAAGGCACAGCATGGTATAGAACAAACGGGAGTTGTTGGGAGATATTTATCATTATTGGCTGAGGCTCAAAAATAGTATGGTCGTCTCCTACTTTAGTGGTAGGATGGAGATAACATGGGCCTTCCGAGGGTATACGAGTGGCACTTCTGTGGCTGTCTGAGTGGTAATCACTGAAAACCTATGCAATCTAGGGTGAAAGTAGCATTGACTTCTTCCATACCGCTCTGATCTTCCCTGGGAGAGATAACATAATATATGGCATTTGCATTGATCTGGAAACTCAAAAGACCACATTCAAACAAGTCTTGTATCTTATGCCTGAGGTGCATGCACCTATTTGTATGGTGTCCGATCCCTTCGGAATGATAATCACATTGCTCTCCGAGTTAGAAGCCTCGAGCTTGGGGATTTGGGGGATATTATGGTAGTAGTTGTATCAGACCTGTAACGATGAGATTTGGTAGCAAATGGGAGGGTGGTATGGGTAGGTCGCTGAGCATCCTGTCCTGATTCATGCTTCTTACTGGGAGTCCCCAAACAAGTGGTTCTGGGAAGAAAGTTTGTTTGGTTTGGTTTTTACTGGTTTCATGACGAACTAATGCTTCCACTACATTTCTTAGAGTCCTTACTTCTTTGCGAAGTTCGTGTAGACTTTCATTAGTAGAGGGGATTCTGAGATAGCCCCATTTCTTTCATTAGGGCTGGCCATAGCAACTTGCCATTCCTCAATATTGGCTAGATTTATGCTAACTTGCGCCTCTAGCTTTGTTATCAGCTAAGATGGGTCAAACAGCCTTTCTCCTTCGGAAATTGCTTTGCAAGAGTCCACTATTTCCCCGTATTCGTTTCCAATATTAGTAGCTATGTTGTTTTGGCATGAGTCTATTGATCTGCTTCTTTTCTTGCGACAGTAGACCGGTACGGCAGATTTCTGGTTTCCACTTGGTGGTAATAGAGAGGTTTGTTGTCAACGTTCTGATAGGTGATGATGGGGAACTTCTTTCATGACGTCGATCGAAGTACCAAGCTGTCGACATAAGGCTGGAGAAGCTCTCTCGTATATCCCTCATGGTACACAGGGGTTAAGTCCTGCTGATTGGCGATGATGGGGAACATAACACTGGCGAATGGCAACGGTAGCCCTTCATTAGTGTATTGCTCGACGGATTCAACCGTTGGTCTCTTTAGCTTGAGATAAGGGCTCCTCCCTTTGTCCTTGATGACATTGGTGTATAGACCATCTTCTTTTCCCAGATTAAGCTGTACCCTACCTCTTAGTGGCGTAATAAGTTGAGAAGGATCAAACATGTCTTCTCTTATCGATGCTTTCCCCTTTGGAGTGAGCTGGGCGTAAGGGCCGTTTGTCCAACCGGATAGGTCATCTCGGCCATATTCCGTTTAATCTTTCTGGCATGACAATTCTATGAACATGAAAGGCTTTTCTGGAGTAGCACTTTGTTTAGATGGAGAACGAGTGGGCGTTCTATGTTGGTCGTGCATCGGTATTGCCATGAACTCTTCCTCGGCTATCTGTCGAGCCATGTTTTGTTGCAAAGATTCCCATAACAGGGCTTTATGGTGTTTCTTGGTGCCAGCATCCAAGTAGTCAACAGTGGCTGATTTTCTGTAACAAACTTCACAGTAATACGGTTTTCGCTAATTATGCCCATTCTCGTCTATCCCTTGATAAATAGGTTTCCTCCAGCCTCTGTAGGCAATGATGGGAAACTCATACTATTGGGAATCTAATTAGGGAGGAAAAACTACAAAGGTGGAATTAAAATTTTTCCTACGATTCCTAAACCCATGAATCTTAATTATGCTTAATACAAAACCAAAAACCTAACTACCAAGAGAGTTAGGGTACTTACAGTTGAATCAAGTCTTCTCCTTTATGCTCCAAGCTTTGTCTTCTGATTGAGCAGTCCAAGTGTACTGCCTCCAACAATATCCACACCTAGCTAGAGCAAGTTATCCTTTCCTTCTTTTTCCTTATGGTTGCTAGAGGTGGAGAAGAGAGAGAGAGAGAGCCTCCAAGGGAGAATTCGGCCAGCACAAGGGAGCATCCAAAAACCCTTCAAGTGATGATGTCATCACATCATAGTGGGCATTATATAGCCCACTAATAGGGCCGGCCATAGGGGGATTCCTAACCCTAATGGGTTTTGTGTAATTACTCCTAATTACACAATAACCCCACTAATTTGTATCATATACAAATTAAGCCCTTAAAGAACTATTCTTTATTCACTTATACCCTCTCTTTCATAGACAAACAAGCTCTCTTAGCATGATCAGTATGTGACCCATTGGGTTCACATCACCAAGTAGTAGGAATAGCACATGTTGTGCACAATGGAACACTTTCCATTAAAGGGTCTAATTAAAACTCCTTTCAATTCCCTAATTGATTATAACTCATTTATATCAATTAGGGCTTCTACTAACCATGGGTAACACCTAGCATATGGCTCATGGTGTGGTCCTTAATGAGGTGAATAGTCATTTACAAAGAACCCTTCTGTTATAGTTTATAAGTTACAATTCCATCCTTCCATCAACACAATGTCTCCAATTGAACTAATAGGACATGGAAGTCTGTCAAGTCCCTAGTTCAATTACTTTATACTCATTCATTAATATCAACTCAATGATGAACTTATGGAAACTCCTTTCCATATTCATTCTACCATGGGCCCCTGGATTTAATAAGTTATATTCAATGAATGCTATATGAGACATTCACTCCCTTTTTCCTGAGAGTGATGGATTCCTTGTTGATTACTCACATGCCTTCACACACATAGCAGTACGGCCAATGAATACCCTTACAGATCCCTGAATAGGATCTGCACTTAGTGTTATCAAACTTCTAAAGCTACATGCATAAGACAACCATGGTGTCTCAGGTCTAAGGATTACTTGTACCACTATAACAATGAGAAACTGATTGACAGGCAGGTTAAAATTCCATTCAGTTTATCTCATATCTTTGGCCACATTCAGTGTACCTATTCTTATAATAGGCACCCACTTGTTGGTTGTAGTGTCTCCACACAAATAGCTTGAGACTAGCTATCCTCCTATAGAGTCAACCTAACAAGTGCTAGTCCTATGGTTCATTACTGTCCATCATAGTGAACCTTCAACTAGGAATGATTTAGGAGTTTAGTACAGAGATATTTAGAGTCTCAAAATTACAACCCTTTGTAATTTCATATTCTCAACTCTAACTCCATGGACATATTATGTAAATATAAATGATGCATATAAACATAATAGAATAAGCCCTTTTATTAAATCAATAATAAATGTGACATGCATAAATGAAATCAATTGATTATTCCTAATCCCTAAACAATCATTTCTATGAATGGCTCTAGGGCATAATCCTAACACATACCCTTCTGCTTCTTTCAACGTCCCATTCTCGAATAAAGGCCTTAACGCTTTCTTCGTAAAGATAGCTTGCTGAACTGGGGTGTTGTCCGTTTGATAGGCTATGATAGGAAAATCCTCGGGTGAAGCCTATAAGAGGTACCCCCACATGAAGTAAGGCTGAATTGAGCTGGTAGTCGGTTACTCCGGTGGGATGAGATCTAGGGCTTGCTCTTTCATGTTGACCTCTTGTTGATCTTCCCTTGTTTCTTCGAATTCGAGCCTTACTTGTGTTCCTGGCAAGGTTATGAGCTGCCATGGGTTGAAAACCCCTTCCTGGTTGTTGACTTCATTTGCCGTAGGAGTCGAAGAAGTCCTTAGGTGAGACGGCAACGGGTTTTGGATGACATTGGGCTTGACTTCTTACTCTACCTTGAATTAGAGCAAGTTCTTGTCCAACAGGTCTTGGATATGGTGACGGAGGATAAAGCATTTGTTTGTCACATGCCCAGATCCACCTTGATGGAATTCGCATCTAGCATTCAGGTCCCACTACCTTGGTAAAGGATCAAGAGTAGGCTTAGGAGGGACCGTAATGATGAGGTTGGCTGCCAAGAATTGAGGCAATAATTGTGACATGGGTGCCGGCAGTGTGTCAAATTTCCTGGGTTACCTTTTTTAAAAAGGCGCCGAGGTAGGATTTGCACTTTTTGAAGCGGACATTGCATTTGGTGCTGCTACTGTTGGTATTATAAACGGTTGAGGAGCCGCCTGTGGGTAGGAAGGATGCCCTTGTAAAGCATTTGTAGGCGTAGTGGCAATCATTTGGACCTTATAGCGTGGCCTAGGCTCTATACGTCATGTCTGAACTCTTCTACCACTTGTACTGGCATTTCCTTGATCGATTAGAGTCTGAAGGGCTTGTGTATCCATGAAACTACTAGATTTGACTCTGTCTTCAACTCTTTCCCTACAATAACCAAATTAGCGAATTTTGAACCCGTATGCCCTAGGAGATGTGAGTGGTATAGTTTTTTTAGCATGTTGAGAAAGGCGCTGACCATCTCCCACTCCATCATGGGCGATTTTACCTATGCTGCTAGTTCTCTCCATCGTTGGGCGTAACTTTTGAATGACTCATTACTCCGCTTCTATTGTCGCTGTAGCTCAAAATGGTCCAAGGCTATTTCTGTATTAAATCAGTATTGGGCTAGAAAGGCATTGGCCAAATCGGACCATGTATGGATCTTGTGTGGATCTAGCTGGATAAACCAGGATAGGACGGGTCCCGTAAGGTTTTTTTGAAATTGTTAGATCAAGAACCTCTCATTGTTACCGTACTGGCACATCTCTCCGCAGTACACCCTAAGGTGTGTAAGTGGGTAACCAGTCCCATTGTATTTGTTGAATTCTAGGGTCTTGTGCTTGGGTGGAGGTTTCATGTTTGGGAAGGAACATAGACTCGAGAACTCTACATTCTCGTATGCATCAATTCCTTGTCGTCCTCGGATCTTTTCTTCCAAGCTCTCGAACTTAGTAGTGACCTTTTTGTTATCTGCTTCTGTAGGCTTCTCACCCTTATCGTCAGGGTTTTCAGATGAAGTATTCTCTCTGGAATTCTCCAGAATTAGTGGACGTTGAGTCCCAGTATTCTATGCAGTGTTCGACTGTCCACCAAGTGGAGGTGGCGGAGGAGTGTTTATTTTCTGCAATGCAGCTAACATGGCGATTAGTGTGGCTATTAGCTCTTCCAAGTGGTCAACTTGGGATTACTGTTCTCTGGTGCTTCTTCTATGACTAGCGATATGTGCTGTTCTATCCTTTCTGGGCTGTTAGAAGGGTGGCGGGTTTGTCTACTGGTGGACTTGGATCGTTTCCTAGGTCGCGCTATGATGCTAACTATTTGGTCAAAGCTTATAAGCTCTACGCTTTTTAGAGCGTCGATGGCTTTGTTCTTTATACTTAACTGTGATATTGGGCTGTTTGGAGCCTTGAAATGGATACTTAGTACTTAATGCCTTATAGCACTTTGTATTTAGTACTTGATGGTGATGCTATCTCTTGTGTGTTGGGAATCAAACTAGAGAGGAAAAATACAAAGGCGGAATTTAAAATTTTTCCTACGATTCCCAAACCCATGAATCTTAATTATGCTTAATACAAAACAAAAACATAAACCCTAACTACCGAGAGAGTTGGGATTACTTACAGTTGAACAATGTCTTCTCCTTTATGCTCCAAGCTTTTTCTTCTCCTTTTTGCTCCAAGCTTTGTCTCCGGACAGCGGTGAATGAGCAGCCCAAGTGTGCTGCCTCCAACAGTATCCACACCTAGCTAGAGCTTGATGTCCTTTCCTTCTTTCCCTTGTTGATGCTAGAGTAGGAGAAGAGAGGAGAGAGAGAGAGAGAGAGGTGAAATTTTCGGCCAGCACTTGGGAGCCTCCAAGAGTGCTTCAAGTGATGATGTCATCACATCATAAAAGGCTTTAAATAGCCTCCAACTAGGGCCGGCCAAGGGGGGTCTTCTAACCCTAATGGGTTTTGTGTAATTACTCCTAATTACACAATAACCCCTCTAATTTATATCCTATATAAATTTGCCCCTTAAGAATAATTCTTTATTCACTTATACCCTTTCTCTCATAGACTATCAAGCTCTCTTAGCATGATCAATGTGTGACCCATTGGGTTTACATCATCAAGTAGTAGGAACAGCACAAGTTGTGCACAATGGAACACTTTCCATTAAGGGTCTAATTGGAACTCCTTCCAATTCCCTAATTGATTATAACTCATTTGTATCAATTAGGGCTTCTACTAACCATGAGTAACACCTAGCATATGGCTCATGGTGTGGTCCTTAATGAGGTGAATAGTTATTTACAAAGAACCCTTCTGTTATAGTTTATAGGTTACAATTCCATCCTTCCATCAACTCAATGTCTCCAATTGAACTAATAGGACATGGAAGTCTGTCAAGTCCCTAGTTCAATTACTTTATACTCATTCATTAATATCAACTCAATGATGAACTTATGGAAACTCCTTTCCATATTCATTCTACCATGGGCCCATGGATTTAATGAGTTATATTCAATGAATGCTATATGAGACATTCACTCCCTTTTTCCTGAGAGTAATGGATTCCTTGTTGATCACTCACATGCCTTCACACACATAGCAGTAGGGCCAATGAACACCCTTACAGACCCCTGAATAGGATCTGCACTTAGTGTTATCAAACTTCTAAAGCTACATGCATAAGACAACCATGGTGTCTCAGGTCTAAGGATTACTTGTACCACTATAACAATGAGAAACTGATTGACAGGCAGGTTAAAACTCCATTCAGTTTATCTCATATCTTTGGTCACATTCAGTGTACCTATTCTTATAATAGGCACCCACTTGTTGGTTGTAGTGTCTCCACACAAATAGCTTGAGACTAGCTATCCTCCTATAGAGTCAACCTAACAAGTGCTAGTCCTATGGTTCATTACTGTCCATCATAGTGAACCTTCAACTAGGAATGATTTAGGAGTTTAGTACAGAGATATATTTAGAGTCTCAAAATTACAACCCTTTGTAATTTCATATTCTCAACTCTAACTCCATGGACATATTATGTAAATATAAATGATGCATATAAACATAATAGAATAAGCCCTTTTATTAAATCAATAATAAATGTGACATGCATAAATGAAATCAATTGATTGTTCCTAATCCCTAAACAATCATCTCTATGATTGGCTCTAGGGCATAATCCTAACATTGTGGACAGTACTTTGTTGCTAATTCCTTCTTTCTTTCTACTTTTCCACCTAGTACTTTGTACCTAGTATCTAGTGTAAGTAAAGACATTGTAGTCAGTATGGAATTGATAAGTAGAAGTCGAATCTTTACTTTCCGTTATGTCTCGGGATACTCGGAGTTGACTTTGGTTTACCCTCGACATAACCTTGGGGAGTAAAGATTGGATGTATGCATGTCCTAGGTATCCCTCGTCTGTAAGGGACGACTCCTAAGAATGGTGCTGATGCAGTTTACCTGGATTCTTGTGAGGACATGACTCAAGCCTTGTAGCCTATGTTAATTACAAATGGGTAGAAATAAATCTTGTCAACCCCTAGTCTTGGCTTGGGTTTCACAAGCATTCCTCCGTCTCCATTTGAGTCATTCCTTGTTAGGTAACCTTGATGTGTTGTTTGGTGGTGGGTTGATTGTAACCCTCCGGATGGATTTCCTTTGTGCAATGTACCTCTTTTAGGGTTATTGAACCCTTAGGTTGGGTGTTTGGGAAACTTTCTAAACCAGACTTGACGTGGTGATATTGATCACCATCCTAAGGTGGTTTAAATGCATGATTTGCAACGGCCATAGGCACGGGGTACCCATTTGGTCGTATGGACTCTTTTTGGAATGTATGTGACGATAATAATAGCATGTATGTACAAGATATATATATAGGCAGGATATGTACAAGATAAATCATTTCCACGTGCATGTCGGTGTCTTAATGCAATAGGGGTAGGGATTTTTTTCCTAGGGATGCTATATAACATGTTATCATGAGGCTGGGCGATGCAAGCTAGTCCTAGAAAGATAGGGTCCCAAACCACCTGGGCCTCTCGCAAGCGTATACAAGCCTTGGGTGATCTGGGTGGGGGCTTTTCAATGCACACATCCGCTCGATGTACAAACCATCTAACGGAGCATACACCTACATTCACCCCCTACTATCCTGCAGGGTTGGACACTTGAGCGTGCCCGGGTTCAAATAAAACAAAGTATGCATGTATGCATGAAGTGAACAGTTATATTTGAGGAAAGGATGACATACATTCATATGGCATGATACAGCATTTGAGCATATCAATCACATAGAAAGTAATTAATACTTGGAAAGTAAATAAATGCTTGAAAGAATAAAGACTCACGCACCCCCCAAAAAGAGAAAAAAAGGTAGTCAATAATCTGTTAAAAAATCTGTAAATCAATCATGAATAATAACAAAAGACATTGGTCTTATCCAGGTTGTATGGGAAATTAATAATTCCAAAGGGGATTTTAGAAACATCATTAAAATCACATGGGATTAAACCTACAAAGTCCCCAGTGGAGTCGCCATGCTGTTGCTACCCCAAAAAAGGATGGGATGTTTCCCTTCCTAAGTTGGGACGACCCTAGGGCATCCGTTCTAGTGGGTGGTGTTGAATAAGATGAATTCAGTTCAAGGGCTCCTTAACTGTCCTAGGCATGCGAGCATATCTAAAATTATTAAGGCTATGGAGTCGCCACCAATCAGGGGTTTGAGGACGCGATTAGACATCCTATAGTTAGTTAGAGAATGGGGTCATCTGAGATCCCAAAATAAGTCTATCTGAGGCTTATCATCAAACGGGTCCATTTGAGGTCCGTTTAGAAATTGATTAACTCCTAGTGGTCTATGAGATTAAAGATTGAGGGTAAGGGGGTTTGGTTACGAGTGGGGAAGGTGTGAGGCACCCCACATCGCCCGTTGAAATCCAGTGGTTCCCGATTTTTGACGATGTTTCTGATTAATATCCCATTTCGTATTGTTAATTTCCTATACGAATAATTTGACATAGAATACCCTTTTGAAGGGTGGTGAATTCTGTTATTTGAAAAGAGATCTTTAAAGGCGTTGGAACAAAGTCTTTTTGAAAGTGTTGATGTTTGGAAAGTACGCCTTAAGGTTTTTTGCAAATGAGAACCTTTTTTGAAAGACCACAAATTCGTCTCCCTTTTCATGGGTATCTTAAGTCAAATTGATTAACTCCAAAGTATCCTTATCTTGTAGTGGTAAAAATCAATCCTTTATAAAATAATGGAAATAGAAATGATGTGAGTCTATTTTTAAAGATTTAATATCAAGTGCGAACCTTTTTTGGGATCCTAAGGAAGCTCGAGACTTTTGAAATCGATGGAATGGGTAAAGAAAAGGATGATTTTTGAAAGCTATTGAAATAAAGGGGATGTTCCCTTTTGAAGAGAAGAGATTGCCTTTTGAAGACAGGGTTTCCTTTTGAAGGAAAAAATGTATTTAATTGGGAAAAGAACACTTTTGAAGTGTAAAGAAATCTTGTTTAAATAAAATGAATGTAAAACTTTATGATTCTCAATCCATACTAGAAAGAAGATCCTGAATGGAATGATGGTTTTGTAAAATTGACTTAATGTGATAAAATGATGTTTTCGGAAAGAGAGCATGTGCCCTTTCAATGAAAAGAATTATTCGAGTCATTTTTGGAATGAAGTCGTCAATTCGAAATGATGCATGCGTTAACAATTCGTTTGGTGAAAAGAAACTCTTTTTGTATCAAAATCTTTATTTGATAAAAATGGTAATGTTGTAAAAAATGATTTATGGGAAAATGATCCCATGCAGGTATGAATAAAACCTTTTTGAAAGCTGAACCTTTTAACAGGGATTTGAGATATAAAGAATCATTTTCAATTTTAAGAGACTTTTTGAAAAAGTATTTAGAGCTTTTTGAAGCATGAAAACGGTTAGGAGGAATCTAGAATCCAATCTTGGCATACACTTAAGTTAATTGAATAAAAATGTGATCAACTAAATCTCCTAAGGATTGATATTTTACTATGTGACATAGGGACAGGCAGGAGTTCCTAAATTCTGGGCAAGGGTATTCATTGGAATCTGGCGAGGTCAATTGATTAAACCCATTGGATGGTGATAAGCTATTATGCTATGGATGAGTTTTTTAAGCATTTGATGTTGTAAACTTTTATCCATAGCATGATAGTTTACCTCAAGACATTAGTTGAACCGTATTCATATGGGAATAGAATCGAAATATCAACATAGCATGAAATTTCAAGATAAACAGTAGTTGAATTGTATTCTTCTTGGTAATCTTGAGACACTATTTGGCCTTGATTTTCTTGCAAATCTTCCCTGATGTCTATCATGGGGATGGCATTGTAGCCTTCAAAGGGGGCCAACTTCTTTTGCCTTCTCTTTTGCCTTTCTTGTTTCTTGTCTTGTCTAATTGGGCAGTATTCAAGTCCCTAAGTGCCAACGGCCTTTGGAAGTTCTATTGGGTTTATTATCTCTTACATGCAAAGGTTTTGGTGATCATAAGGCAGTTCTCTGGAATCTCTACCTTGCCTGGTATTAGTGCTCTTTCTGGGACGTTAGTAATGGGAACCACTTCGTAAGAGCTGAACGATGCCGGATTGTTCTCAACGTTGATGTAGGGGATTGCTGAGGCCCGATAGATAGCATAATCATCTTCTACAAAGATTGTGACTAGGCGATCTTTTATTACATACTTGATGCTTTGGTGGAGGATTGAGGGGACTGCTTCTGCTGAATGAACCCAAGGGCACCTAAGCAGGAAGTTGTAAGGAGTGGGTATGTCGGGAACTTAGAATGTGATCTGAAAAGTGTATAGTCCCATCTCCATGGGCAAATCTATTTCTCCTAGTACTTCCCTGCGTAACCCATCGAAGGCTCGGATAATCGTGCTGTAGAAGCAAATATCTGACTTCTCGTATCCTAGCTTTGTGATTGTAATCAGTGGGCACAATTGAGAGTTGACTCGTTATCTATCAAAACTCTTCCCACCACTTTATCTTGGCATTTTACAGAGATATAGAGAACTCAATTATGCCTAGTCCCTTTAGGAGGTAGCTTATCTTCTGTGAACGTTATAGCATTGGTAGCCAACACTTGCCCTACCATGTTCTAAAAGTTTTTTAAAGTGATGTTTGATGGGACATGTGCCTTATTAAGGACTTTAGCCAGGGCACTACGGTGAGTCTCTGATGCTAGGAGCAATCCCAAGATATAGATCTAAGCTGGCATTTTGTTAAGTTATTCCATGAGATTGTACTCATTCTTCTTGAGAGCTCCTAGGAACTTGTTGAGATCTTCTTTCGTCGCTAGTGCTTTGATTCCATTTGCCTCATGTTACTTGTCTTTCCTTTTCTTTCTTAAGAATTCGAGTTTAGTCAGCTTATAGCATATACTGGATCGAGTTATCCCCCTCATTTCTCTTACATCGGCCTTGGTTTTGACTTCTGTCCCGTCTAGGTAGGTTGCCTTCAATCCATAGCTCTATGGTACAGCATGATACAGAACATAAGGGAGCTATTGGGAGATGTTTATCGTTATTGGCTATGGCTCAAAGATAATGATGGTTGTCTCTGTTTTGGTGGCGGGATGGAAATGACATGGGCTTTCTGAGAATACACAAATGGAACTCTTGTAGTTGTTTGAGTGGCAATTGGTGGGAGACCTGTGCAATCTAAGGTGAAAGCAGCATTTACCTCTTCCATCCCCCTCTGGTCCTCTCTGTGGGAGATGGTATAATATATGTCATTTGCATGGATCTGGAAACTCAAAAGATCCTTATTCAAGCAAGTCTTGTATCCTATACCTAAGGTGCATACACCTATCCATATGATGTCCAATCCCTTCAGAGTGGTAATCACACTGGTTCCTGGGTTGAAATCTTCGAGCTTAGGGGTTCAGGGGATTTGGTGGTAGCAGCTGTATCAAACTTGCAGTGATGAGATTCAGTAGCAAATGTGAGGGCAATATGGGTAGGTCGCTGAACATCTTGTCTTGATTCATGCCTCTTGCTGGGAGTCCCCAAACAAGTGGTTCTGGAAAAAGGTTTGGGTGGCCTGGTTTCTGTTGGTCTCATGTCGAACCAAGGCTACCACTACTTTTCTTAGAGTCCTTACTTCTTTGAGAAGTTCATCTAGACTTTCCATTAACTGAGGGGATTCTAGGATAGCCCTATTTCTTTCATCTAGGTGTGCCATGGCAACTTGTAGCTCCTCGACATCAGCTAAATTCAAATTAACTTATGCTCCTAGCATTATAATCAGCTGGGATGGGTCAAATAACCTTTCTTCTTCGGAAATCGCTTTGCAGGAAATCTACTATTTCCCTATGTTTCGTCTTCCATACTAGTTACCATGCTCCTTAGGCATGAATCCACGGATCTACTCCTCTTCATGCGATGGTAGACCCGATACGGCAAATTTCTAATTCCCACTTGGTGGTGATAGAGAGGTTTGTTGTTAACATTCTGATAGGCGATGATGGGGAACTTTTTTTGTGATGCCTAGTCGAAGTAAAAAGCTGTCAACATAGGTCTGGAGAAGCTCTCTCGTATATCCGTCATGGTACACATGGGTTAAATCCTGCTGATAGGCGATTATAAGAAACATGACATCGGCAAATGGCCACAATAGTCCCTCCTTGATGTATGGTTCACCGATTCAGCAGTTAGTCATTTCAATTTGATATAGCGTCATCTTCCATTGTTCTCAATGACATTAGTGTATGGGCTATCTTCTCTTCCCAGCTTGAGCTATACCCTACCTCCTCGGTGGCATAATAAGTTGGGAAGGATAGAACATGTCTTCCCCCATTGGGGCTTTCCCTCTTAAAGCGAGCTGGGTGTAAGGATTCTTTGTCCATAGGTCTTCCCAACTTTATTCTGTTTACTTTTTCTGGCACACTAATCCCATGAATGTGAAAGGCTTTTCTGGAATAGCACTTTGTTTGGAATGAAAAGCAAGTGGGAGCTCTATGTGGGACATGCATTAGCATTGCCATGAATTCTTCTTCGGCTATCTGCCGAGCCATGTTTTGTTGTAAAGATTCTTGTAGCAATGTTTCATGGTGTTTCTTGGTATCAGCGTCCAGGTAGTCGATAATGGCTGATTTTCTATAACACGCCTCACAATAACATGGTTTTCCGCCAATTATGCCTATTCTCATCTATCCTTTGGTAGATAGGTTGCCTTCGGCCTCTATAGCCGATAATGGGGAATTCATATCCTTCTGCTTCTTTCAGCGTCTCGTTCTTGAATAAGATCGTTAACACTTTCTTCGTGAAGATAGCTTGTTGAATTGGAGTGTTGTCTATCTGGTACACTATAATAGGGAAATCCTTGGGTGGAGCTTGTAGAAGGTACCCTTATAGAAGGTAACGCTGAATGGAAGTGGCAGTTGATTGCTCTAGGGGGATGTAGTCTAGGGCTTACCCTATTATGTTGACCCCTTATTGATCTTCCATTGTATCTTCGAACTCAAGCCTCACTTGTGTCCCAGGTGATGTTATGAGCTGCCCTGGGTTGAAAACCCTTTCGAGCTCATCGACTTCATTTGTAGTGGGGCCCGATGAAGGCCCTAGGTGAGGTGGCAATGGGTTTTGGATGACATTGGTCTTGACCTCTTACTCTACTTTGAATTGGAGCAAGTTTTTGTCTTGTAAGTTTTGGATGCGGTGACGGAGAATTAAACATTTGTCTGTCACATGCCCGGATCCACCTTAATGGTATTCACATCTGGCATTTAGGTCCCACCACCTTGGCAAGGGATCGGGAGTAGGGTTGGGAGGGATGGTAGTGATCAGGTTGGCTGCCAAGAGCTGAGGCAACAACTGCAACATGGGTGCTGGCAGTGTGTCGAATTTCCTGGTTTTCCTTTTCTGAAAAGACACACGGATGGGATTTGCAACTGGTGGTGCGGATATGGTACTCGATACTGCTATCGTTAGTAGTATGAGAGGCTGAAGAGCCGCTTGTGGATAGGAGGGATGCCTTTGAGAAGCAGTGGCAAGGGTAGTTGCGATCATTTGGACCTCGTGGCATAGCCCAGGCTTAGTGCATCGCCCTTGAACCTTTCTGTTACCTATGCCAATATTTCCTTGTTCTATCAGTGTCTGGAGGGCTTGCGTGTCCATGAGTCTCCCAGATTTGACCTCGTCTTCGACCCTTTCTCCTACGATAACTAGGTTGGCAAATCCTGAGCCAGTATGCCTTAGGAGGTGTGAGTAGTATGGTTCCTTTAGTGTATTGAGAAAGGCACTGACCATTTCTTGATCCATCATTAACGGTTTAACCTGTGCCGCTAATTCCCTCTATCGTTGGGCATAACTCCTGAACGACTCATTACCTTGCTTCTGCTGCCACTGTAATTTGAAGTGGTCCAGACCTATTTCCGTATTAAATCGGTACTGGGCCAGAAAAGCATCGGCCAGATTAGACTAAGTAAGGATTTTATGCGGATCCAGTTACACAAAGCAAGATAGGGCGAGTCTGGTAAGACCCTTTTGGAATTGTTGGATCAAAAACCTCTCGTCATTGCCATATTGGCACATTTCCTCGCAATACACCCTAAGATGTGTGAGTGGACAACTAGTCCCGTTATATTTGCTGAATTCTAGGGTCTTATACTTGGGTGGAGGTTTCATGTCTAAGAAAAATTATAAGCTCAAGAAATCCACATACTCGTATGCATCGATTCCTTATAGTCCTCGAATCTTTTCTTCCAAGCTTTCAAGCTTAGTGGCAACCTTCTTGTTTTCTGCCTCTACTCTAGGCCTATCACCCTTACTGTCAAGGTTCTCAGATGTAGTATGTTCTTTGGAATTCTCCAGGTTAGGCGGAGGTTGGGTCCCAGGATTCTGTGCAGTATTTGACTGTCCGCCAAGTAAAGGTGGCGGAGGAGCGTTTGTCTTCTATGATGCAAATAACATGGCAATTAGGACTAGCCATTAGCTCTTCCAAGTGGTTAACTCGGGGGTTGCTATTCTCTGGTGCTTCTTCCATGACTGGTGATATGTGTTGTTCTGTTATTTCTGGGCTATTAGAAGGATTGCGGGTCTATCTGCGGGTGGACTTGGATCGTCCCCTAGGTCGCGCTATGGTGCTGACTGTCTTGTCAAAACTTGTGAGCTCTATGCTTCTTGGAGCGTTGCTGGCTCGTCTTTGGACTTGACTTTGATGTTAGGCTGCTTGGAACCTTAGAACGAATACTCAGTACTCAGTGCTTTGTAGCACTTTTACACTTAGTGCTTCATGTTAATGCTATCTCTTGTGGACAACACTTCGTCTTCTACCTCCTAATATAGGTGAAGATATTGTAGTTAGTATGAGATTTGATGAGTGGGAGTCAAATCTTTACTTTCCATTATGTCTTAGGATATTCGAAGTTGCCTCTAGTTTACCCTTGACATAACCTTGGGGAGTAAAGATTGGACGTATGCATCCCCTATGTATCCCTCAGTCTGTAAGGGGCAACTCCTAAGGATAGGTGCTTATACAACTTACCTAAACTCTTGTAAGGACATGACTTAAGCCTTGTAGCATGTGTTAATTAGAAATGGGTAGAAATAAAACTTGTCAACCCCTAGTCATGGCTTAGGTCTTGCAAGCATTCCTCTATCTCTATTTGAGTCATTCCTTATTTAGTAACCTTGATGCATTGTTTGGTGGTGGGTTGATTACAACCCTCCAGATGGATCTTTTTGAAGTGCAATGTACCTCTTTTAGAGTTATTGAACCCTTAGGTTGGATATTGGGATACTTCTAAACCAGACTTGATGTGGTGATATTGATCACCATCCTAGGGTGGTTCAAATGCATGATTTGCAAGGGCCGTAGACACGGGGTACCTATTTGGCCATATGGACTCCTTTTTGAAATGTATGTGACGATAATAACAACATGTATGTACATAATATATGCAGGCAGGATATGTACAAAATAAATCCTTTCCTCGTGCGTGCTGGTGTCCTAATGCAATAGGGGTCGGCATTTCTTTCTTAGGGATGCTATATGACATGTTATCATGAGGCTGGGCGATGCAAGCTAATCCTAGAAAGATTGGGTCCCAAACCACTTAAGCCTCTCGCAAGCATAAACAAGCCTTGGGTGATCTGGGTGGGGGCTTTTCAATGCACACATCCTCCCGATGTACAAATCATCTGACAAAGCATACACCTACATTCGCCTCCTACTATCCTGTAGGGTTGGACACTTAAGCATGCCTAAGTTCAAATAAAACAAATTATGTGTGAACCCACGAAAAAACGGCCCACGGGATTTGGCATTTAAAAAGACAACAAAGGAAAGGAGTTGCCACCTTATTTTTTAAGGAAAATAGGAAAGCCATAAAAATGTTTTATTTCCAAAACCTCATGACTCCATTAAAAGGAAAAGCTAAGTCTTTAAAACTAGAAAATTGGGTTCGGGGCTAAGTTACGACGTGGGAAGGTTCTGGGCAAAGCCCATAGGCACTCACATCGCCCGAGTTGGTCTCTTAATTTAATTGGGCTAATTTAATAACTTAATCACATGCAAATCAATATCAATCAACAAAATACAGCATGCATATCAATCACAAATCCATCCTATTCCTCTAGCAATCATATGTGATGGATAAATTCATCTTGATCCACTAACAATCATAAGCATCCTACTCCTCTAGCAATCATATGTGATGGACAAATGAATAAAAAGAAAAAAGAAAACCTAGGATACTTAGTATCCTAGGGCAGACTTGAACATCAATTGAGCATCTACATACCATGCATGGAAACACATGGATCAAAGTCCACGTAGTTCGAATAGAATAGGGTTAAATCCTAATACGGACTTATGGTAAAAACCCTAAGTTTCTTTATTTAAAAGAGAATTTGATAAGTAATCCAAGTTTGAAACCAAGTAACTTCCACAAGATGGAAAACTTTGAGAAAATAAGCAAATTATTTTATAAGGAAGCCTCTAGTAATAACCATGCATCCATATTAAGAAATAACCCTAGAAAGAAAGAAGAGAAAGAAAGGTTAGGAAAAGTGAATTAGGGCACTTCATACCCTATTTACTGTTAGGATTATGCCCTAGAGCCACTCATAGAGATGATTGTTTAGGGATTAGGAACAATCAATTGATTTTATATATGCGTGTCACATTTATTATTGATTTAATAAAAGGGCATATTCTATTATGTTTATATGCATCATTTATATTTACATAATATGTCCATGGAGTTAGAGTTGAGAATATGAAATTACAAAGTGTTGTAATTTTGAGACTGTAGATATATCTTTGTACTAAACTCCTAAAACATTCCTAGTTGAAGGTTCACTATGATGGACAGTAATGAACCATAGGACTAGCACTTGTTAGGTTGACTCTATAGGAGGATAGCTAGTCTCAAGCTATTTGTGTGGAGACACTACAACCAACAAGTGGGTGCCTATTATAAGAATAGGTACACTGAATGTGACCAAAGATATGAGATAAATTGAATGCAGTTTTAACCTGCCTATCAATCAGTTTCTCATTGTTATAGTGGTACAAGTAATCCTTAGACCTGAGACACCATGGTTGTCTTATGCATGTAGCTTTAGAAGTTTGATAACACTAAGTGCAAATCCTATTCAGGGGTCTGTAAGGGTGTTCATTAGCCCTACTGCTATGTGTGTGAAGGCATGTGAGTGATCAACAAGGAATCCATCACTCTCAAGAAAAAGGGAATGAATGTCTAATATAGCATTCATTAAATATAACTCATTAAATCCATGGGCCCATGGTAGAATGAATATGGAAAGAAGTTTCCATGAGTTCATCATTGAGTTGATATTAATGAATGAGTATAAAGTAATTGAACTAGGAACTTGACAGACTTCCATGTCCTATTAGTTCAATTGGAGACATTGTGTTGATGGAAGGATGTAATTGTAACCTATAAACTATAACAGAAGGGTTCTTTGTAAATGACTATTCACCTCATTAAGGACCACACCATAAGCCATATGCTAGGTGTTACTCATGGTTAGTAAAAGCCTTAATTGATATAAATGAGTTATAATCAATTAGGGAATTGGAAGGAGTTCCAATTAAACCCTCTAATGGAAAGAGTTCTATTGTGCACACCTCGTGCTATCCCTACTACTTGATGATGTGAACCCAATAGGTCACACACTGATCATGCTAAGAGAGCTTGAAAGTCTATAAGAGAAAGGCCATAAGTGAATAAAAGAATTGTTCTTAAGGGGCAAATTTATATGGGATATAAATTAGAGGGGTTAAGTTGCAATTATGTATAATTACAACTTAACTCATTTGAGGAATAGGATTCCTCACTAGGGCCGGCCCTATTAGTGGGCTATATATATAAAGCCTCACATATGATGTGATGACATCACTTGAAACACATTCATTCTCCCCAAGGGCTGGCCAAATTTCACAAGGAGGCTCTCTCTCTCTCTCTCTCTCTTCTCTACCTCTAGCAACAACAAGGAAGAAGAAAGAAAGGACTTCAAGTTCAAGCTAGGTGTAGATACCGTTGGAGGCAGTGCACTTGGACTGCTCATTTATTGCTCCCTGGAGTTTAAGCTTGGAGCAAAAAGGAGAAGACAAAGCTTAGAGCATAAATGAGAAGACATTAATCAACTGTAAGTAATTCTTACCCTCTTCTAGTTAGGGTTTGTTTTGTATTTTAAATAAATTTAAATTTACAATCCCATCAAATAAATACATTCAATTGCATTGAGACGGCCAATCACATCTAATTATTAATTGGTATGTAAGTCCATAATCATCATCCATTAAATAGCATACAATCTTATTGCATAGAAATTAAAAGCATATTAAGTAAAATGGAGGCATGGCATATTCAAATATTTGGATCTCATCTATTCATATCACTATATGAATCAATACAATCTAATCTTATTATAATTATAAGCTTTCCAATCTCATTGGAATTTAACCAAATCAATTTCCTAATCTTATTAAGAAATTGTATCCAATTTGCAAAATTAAGGTTCAAAACCCTAATTAGAAGCCAAACTATCCTTATCCCATAAGGACTAAATTATTCTAATCTCATTAGAATATATATAAACCCTAATATTATTTTCATAATCAAATTAAGAAAATAATAAAATAATTAATTTCCAAAATTCAAGTTTCCAAAACCCAAAATTAGAAATTAATAATTTTCAATAAAACAATTTTATCAAAAAGAATTCCCAACGTAATTTCATTAGCCCAATATTATTTTAAACACTTTTAAAATATATTTTCAATCAATCAAATTGATAAAAATTCATTAGGATGAACTAAATAATCAAAATTAGCAATTTTGGATTTATCCAAACTATGGAATATATATAAAATAAAACAATTTTATTTAAAATATATATTCTAAAATTATTTTAAATATCCCATTTATATTTTAAACACTTTAAAATACCTTTTGAAAACAATCAAAATTGAGTTAATTATGTGGGATACAAAATAATCAAAATTCTTTAATTTTTCTTAGATTCAAAACCTTAAAATTAAAGAATGTGGAAATTTAATAAAAACAATTTTAACTAAAATTCCAGAAATTATTTTAATTTCCCAAAATTATTTAAACCTCTTAAAACAACTTTCAATCAATCACAATTGATTAAATTTAATTTGGGAATTAAAATAAACAAGAAATTCGAAATTGGGAATTTAGGGTTAGGGTTTTGTTCCAAAACGTGATAAACTAAGCCATGTAAACATGGCTGCCAATCACAGCAGCCTCCATGGCTGCAAACAGCGGCTGCCTGGGTGTCAACCACCATGAATGGCGACCCTAGTGGTGGTGGTAACACCCCCAAAAACTTTAGGGCCTGTTTGGTGTAATGGGTTTATTAAAACCTGCTGTTATGGGGCGTTTTTCTGCAAAACACAAGCAAAATACCTCTGCCATAGCTTCCCCAAGCCATGGAAACATGTGAGAACCTTTCCTACATGTTATACAACGACCATAGATGTATTCTCAATGTCTATGATGCCCAAAACAAGCCACAGCATCTCAGGATAATCAAATTATCAAATCTGACCAAAAAGATAATTACAAGAATAATCAACTGAAGCCCTTACCACTGGGGTTCTCGAGTCTTGAGACCACTTGGGAACTCTTCCCTAGTGTTCCACGAATCCAAAGAACCAAGTCTTACACTTGGCCGTGCTCTGTGGAGAGAGTTATTGTCTTCGAAAGCCATGACATTCATGCTGTGTGCGAAATACTGCTATGGCAGTCCCTGTTTTGGGGCTTTTGGCTGACAGCCCTCGAGTCACATGGCAATGAATGGCCTTGTGTGATCTTCCACCATCAAGGACGATCCCAATGGTGAATATTGGAGCCCTAGCCGTGGCTTGGATCTCATCCAACAAGCCCTAACATGCTGTTCGCATTAATCCCGCACAGAGCAGTCTTCCTGGACAGCCTGTAGTAAAACGCATATATCTTGAGCTAAAAAACTCCAATTGAGACTGCCGTTTGTTGCGTTGGAAAGCTGATTCGAAGATCTTTCCAACCATATAAGGCTCGAAAATTTTCGTTGAGAAATCTGATCATGGCACTCAAAAGAAGAGGACGATTTCTGCTGCCATGAAAACTGCTCATGCAGCTTTGGGTTTCACAAACCTGTGATGGCCAAAACCCTAGGTCTTATATGATCCAATATATGAATATGCCATCAAAACCTCCACGAATCTTACATGAATCATGACCAAAGCTCTGATACCACTGAAGGAATTGTTATTAAAACGGTAGCGGAAGCGAAAAATCACAAAACAATTTTGATGATACAATTCCAATAACCAAGATCAAGCCATGTTCATGTAAGATTCAACACTAAAAACGCAGCAACTAATAAAATCAAAAACTCACTTGGATAGCCTTTTAGTCGCATGATGTTGGGGATGATGAGCCGCACACATGTCCAGCCTCCAAAGGTATCCACACCAAGCGAAGCTTCTAGGTTCCTTCAATCAATCTCCATTGATGCATTACAAGAGAAGAAGAGAACAAAGGAAGAGAGAGATAGAGTGAGGCCATAATGAAGAAGAGCATGTGCTAGCATGCTTATAATCTCCCTTTTATAGTGACTAGCCTAGGGTAACCCTAATCCAATTAGGGTTTCACAATTTCTCAAAAAATTGTTCCCTGGTCCTTCTAATAATCACTTTATTAAAAGGCATCCAAATTAACTTTTAATTAGATTTTTGCCCACTCTCTCAAAAACCTAGAATACCCCTTTGCTTATTGGTGTGTGACCCCTTGGGTTCACAATCTATCTAGTAGTAGGAATGGGCACCCATAGGTGCCCCAATAGAACTCTTTCTATTGGGTTTAATTAGAACGCTTTCTAATTTCCCTATATGAGAATAATAATTTTTTATTATTCTCAAGGCTTTTACTAGTCATGAGTGACACCTAACAATATGTCATGACGTAACCTAGATAGAGTGAAGGTACATAGTGAACCCTTCAACTACAGTTATGATTCAATTCGATCCCTCCATCAACTAATGCCCCAATTGAGTCAATAGGGTATAGAAATCTATCAATCCCCTAACTCAATCATATGAATCTATCTTGATATCAACTCATATGGTGAACTTAGAAAACTCATTTTCTAAGTTACCTTAGCTTGCTCTGGTCAAAGACTTCAATAAGTTATATTCAAGAAGATAACATAGAGCATTCCCTTTCTTTACTGAGAGTGATGGATCCCATATTGTGCACTCACATACCTCCATGCATGACTCATTAGGGCCAATGAATACATTTGTAGGTCCATGGTCAAAACCTACACTTTGCATCATTAAATCCTAACAACCCATACATAAGATATCAATGGTACCTTAGGTCAAAGGATTAGTTACATCATTGCAACTAAGAGTTGCTATTTGATATGTAGTAAAACTCCATATAGCTTGCTCTAAAGTTGGTCACGTTCAGTGAACTTGTTCTCTAACAAGCACCCACAGGTTTGCTTTAATGTCTCTACACAAATGACTTGAGACTAGCCATCCTCCCTATTGAGTAAACATAACCTGTACTAACTTTATCTGGTTCATCAATGCCCAGTTGATAAACCTACAATTAGGAACCTTTTAGGATTAACATATAGAAAGAATGAGTCTCAACATCTCAACTCCTTGAGATATCAATCTCGCCACAATTATCCTATAGACTTATCATGCAAACCCGAATACACATGATATTTAACTTGCCCTTTGTTTATTATAAGTAATCAATGAAATAGTGATTGTTCATTATCCCTAAAGTATCATCTCTATGATTGGATTTAGGGCATATTACTAACACATAAATGAAATCAATTGATTGTTCCTAATCTCTAAACACTCATCTCTATGATTAGCTCTAGGGCATAATCCTAACAATCTCCCACTTGCACTATAGCCAATCCACCATGTATCTCATACCCTTTTCCTGTCGGTGGTGATCCAACTAAACTTGGGTTAGAGCATTAGTGAAGGGGTCTCTAACATTCTCTATTGTATTAATCTTCTATATGTATATATCGTCTCTTCCAATAATTTCTCTAATCACTTGGAATCGCCGCTTATGGTTTGGACTTTTGATGAGACCGTGGATCCTAGTCTTGAGCAATGGCCCCATTGTTGTCACAAAAACAATAGTAAGGGCTTCTCAATGTCAGGAACCACTTCTAGTTCTGCAATGAACTTACTCATCCAAACATGCAGCAATGCGCTCAAATCTACAGCTCCATCATTTAAGGTGATAACATACCTCTATATTGATCTCCTATCATCATTGTTAGATTGAAAATCTGAATTTGTTCTACCAACTATTTCTAAGTTTCTTTCTCCATAGACAAGGCATAGGTCCTTAGTTCTTCTTAAGAACTGAAGGATTGCCTTGACTGCTCCTAGCATACCATACTTGGGTTTACCTAATATCTACTATAACTCTTATAACAAAACTGATATCTGGTCTTGTAGTTTTAGACAACTTGATTCCATGTCTGACAGGAATTAGACCTCTTTTGGAATCGCGCATTTTAAACCTTTTCAAAATCTTATCTATGCACTTTGATTTGGGAGAAACCTAGCATCCTTTTAGATCTATCTCTATAGACCTCTATTCCCAAAATATAGGATGCTTCTTCCAAATCTTTCATGGAGAAACTCTGTGAAAAACCAATTTTTCACTTATAACAGCATATTTACATTATTACTAATAAGTAGAATGTCATCCACTTATAGGACCTGTCACACCCCATTTTTGTACCACCTTACCAGGGCTCATCATTTCATGCATGTTTTTGTTTTGTTTTTGAGTCTAGTCACTTGCATTAGTTTTCTAGAGTCACAAGGACAATGGATATGAATTTTGGTTCAAATTGGAGTTGATCTTAAGGGATAATAAGAGCTTTTGTGATTTGAGGGGCATAATTGTCTTTTAAGTCCCAAACTTTTCATTTGACCTTGAAATGATCTCCAAATTGTCAATTGGAGTTCATATGGATGCATAAGAGGTATTTCTAGTGTCAATTTGATAAATCAATGGCTTGGGATTAAAATGGCTCGATGTAGTTCAAGATTGGTTAATTGACCCTTCTTTGGGTTAGCTCTAATTGACTCACAATTACCAACCAAATCTTTTCAAATTGACTTTCATTAGTCATCATTTTACTCCCAAAAGTGTTTTATGAAGTTCAATTTTGATATGGAAAGTGTTTGGTTTGACCCTATGTGCATGCCTATGCTTAGCAAAGGTAGAGCATAGTGGTTAACCACCTTGTTCAAACCTAACCATGCCCCCATGGTTAGTGGTTTTCATCCTAAAATGTTCAAAAACATATTCCTCATCGAAACACGGTCGTTTTGGCTTTTGTTTCATCAAAATCGGAGTTAATTTGCCCCCTGAAACACTTCTAGAAGGGAAGGGAGACAAAATAGGCAAAAAACTAGACGTGGGCTCGGGTGACCACCCAAGCCTGGGCGGCTAGCCGCCTGGGCCCAAGTGGCTAGCCGCCCAGCCTTGGGAGGTCACCTGAGAGCACTTTCCTATTTACACCATGTTTCCTTGCTGAAGCGGATTCCTCCCTATTTTGACGAACAAGGACCCTTTTGGACGAGTTTCCTTCTAATTTTTGGTAACTTCTAAGTTACTTAAGCCCCAAGGGGGTCTCTAATAGCCCTTGGATTAATTTTTAGGGTTTTAATCCCAGCCATTGGTTAATCCTAATTGAAGTCTATAAATACCCCCCTATGCTTCAGCACAAGGGGAGCCACTTTATGCATTAATACTTGAGTGTTTGAGAGAGAATAAGAGAGAGAGACTTGAAAGAGAGCTGGAGTTCTTGCTGTAGCCTTGGAGAGGATTGGTTCAAGTCATCCATAAGAGCAAGGGAGAGTCTCTACAGCAGCAAGGAAGTTTCTTCTTAAGGTATTCCTCCCTCTTTGTTTATGCTGAATATGGGTTAGGCTTATTGCATGTTAAAGGTAACTTTTTTTATCATGTATTAACACTAGCTAGTTAATATACATGGAATATTTATTGTTTATCTACTGTTTAGCATGCTTTAGGGCTGTCCTATGTGTTTTTTATGCATAGTTATGGTTCTTGTGCTCCTATTGCCCTTGTGCTAGGATTAGTGTCATTGCATGTTAGAGTTAGGATTTTCATCATGTTATGTTGCTTTAGTTAGTTAATATGCATGATTTAATTTCTGTTTAGTTTGGTTTTAGCATGAATAAAGTATGTTTTGTATGTCTTTAAGCATATTTGTGAGTTTAGGGTTTTAGAGTCATTGTTTTATGTTAGTTTTCATATAGCATGATAAAGTAGACTTTTTTATTGGTTTTTCTTCGTGTTTGCTGTATATGTCTTGCATATAGAGTAAATATGATGTTTTTGCATGCATGTTAGTATATTCTAGGGTTTTTATGCATAATATGGTTCTAGGAATATGTTAGGACTTATTATTGTTCGCTGTTTTTGCTGTTGGTATGTTTAGTGGATGATTTTAGGTCATAATACTATTCTGTCCAGATTTGCATATCATTGTATTTGCATGGTTTTGAGCACTTGTAAGGGTGCAAATAGGTGTGGTAATTGTCCTATGGCAAATAGGGCTGCCAATGTCTGAAATGGCTAATGTTTGGAGCAATTGCGCTCAGGTAAGTGGGTGTGAAGGTGCCCCAATTCACCTCTCTTCCTTATCCTTTCTCTTCTCCCCCTTTAGGGTTAATTTTTAATATGTTCCTATGGTTTAATTAGAGGTTTCCTTAACCCATAAAATTCTGGTTTTTATTAAAGTTTTCATTTTGTGGATTTCTTTCCAAAATCAAACTTGCTATCAAATTCAACTCTTTTAATCAAATAAGGAAACCTAGGGTTTTAACCATAGGTTTGTATTAAGTCTTAACCCTAGTTCTAATCGAACTACGTGGACTTTGATCCATGTATTTCGTTGCATGGTACGTAGGCGCTCTTCGTGAGGCTCAAGTCTGTTCTAGGGTCCAAGCATCCTAGGCTTCTTTTTGTTTTCTTTTCTTTTTCTTTATTTTCTGTTTTTATGTGTTTATTATGCATGGATGGATGAATGAAATATATGATATGCATGCTGTCTTGTGATGATATACTTGCTGATTTTTGTATGGAAAAGATCTTGATTTAGCCCAAATGAACTGAGAGACCGAAAGGGTGACATGGGTGCCTATAGGCTTTGCCTAGAACCTTCCCATGTCATAACTTAGCCTCTGAATCCCCGATTTCTTTGGTTTCCAAAAAATTGGTTTTTGCCTTTCCTTTTTTATGGAGTCATTCAAATTGTTTTCCTAAAACAAACTGTTTTTAGGGTTTTCCTTGTTTCCTTTAAAAAATGAGGTGGCGACTCCTTTGTGTTTTCAAAACCCACACTACCTTTTCGTCAATCCCTCGTGGGCCCAATTTCCGGGGTTCACAGTTTGGCGACTCCACTGGGGAATTTGTGGACTAGACTCTATAAAGTTTAATTGGGCTAGGTTAATTTCTTATGATTAATTAAAATCAATCACATTGCATCCGCTTGATTGTGTGCTTTCATTTATTGCATTGTGTGCGCAAATTCTTGCATGCTAGGATCGATGTCCCTCGATGTACCAACGATCGGCCTAGTCTCAACCTTGGTTTTCCTGATTCCATGTGTTGGGGCGAAAGCTATCAACCTCTCTTGCCTAGTACCCTTGGGCTTGCCCTTGGGTATATTAAATGAGTTAATCATGTACTGCTGGACCCACGCGGCGTTCCTGATGCCACATGTGGTTAGGTATAAGGATTGCTCAAGCAAGTGAAGGACCCTAGCCTACCCTTATCATTAGTCCATATAGACAGACTTGTAGGACACTACGGTCTCACCTTTATGCACCCACAATTGTTTGTAATGATGCTATGCCGTGTTTGTGGTGTGAGGCTTTATATCTTATGCCCTTAACATAGACCTTTAAACCCTAGCCTTCGTTAAAGCCATGGGTTGGAAGGAATAAATTAAGGAAGTAGGATATAAAGCTATGTTTGTGATGTGCTAGTCGTAGGGGATTAATTAAACCTAATTGAAGGACTCTATACCCTATTCTTTTAAAACATACCCTTAATCCATGACCCTTGTAAAGGTAAGTGGATAAAAGGAATGAATTAATTGAACATGGTGTAGAGACCAAGTTCATTAAGGAAAATATGGAGGTTTAGGACAAGTCCTTAGGCTAAAGGTTAAAACTTTTTCTATCCATAGACGTGCTGGCTTGGATCCGCAATTCGCAAGGGCGTCTAGTAAGTGTTGAGTCTACCCATCATACGGACATGGCCGACGAAAGAACTAGTGAGGGGCACTTTGACCTTGAGGCTTGCCTGAAAGCCATCATGACCAAGCTTGATCATACCGCCGAGACATCCGATACCGCATTGAAAATGGCTCAAGAGAACCAACAGAAGATGGCGGATCTTGAACAAAATGGCTCTAAGGCCCATTCCTCGGGTATACCTCATGGGGCTGGCACCGAAGAGGGACCTCAATCCAATGAGAACACCAAGACAAGGGGGGAAAGTAGCTCGAAACCTGAGGTCATTAACCTAGAAGGGGAAGCCAAGGGGAAAGGTACTAGCAGTGATTCCGTGTTAGCTAGCAAGGTAGAAGCATTGGAGAGAACTATAAAAGGGATTCGTAGGGCTGATGACATGGTCGATGTGCGGACTCTATCTCTGTTTCCAACGGCTCGTATTCCACTACAATTCAAGATGCCGGAGTTAGAAAAGTTCGAGGGGACGGGTTGCCCTAAGACTCATTTGAAGATGTATGTGCGAGCTATGCACCCTCGAGGGGCTACTGACGAGCTTTTAGCTCAAATGTTCCATGAAACCTTGGCCACTTCTGCTTTGAAATGGTTCTTGTCCTTGGATGAGAATAGAACCCGGACTTGGGAAGATATATGCAATGAGTTTTCGGAGCACTACAAGTACAACACAGAGGTGGATGTCACTCGAAGGGACCTGGAAACTACCAAGCAAGGGGTTCATGAAACTTTCTCCGCTTACATTACAAGGTGGAGACAAAAGGCGTCGAGAATGACGGATAGGCCAAATGAGGAGGACCAAATTCAGCTGGTGGTTAAGAACTTGCTGCCCGTGTATCACAAGCACTTATTTGCCCACTATTTCCCCAATTTCAAAGCTCTCATAGGGGCTGGCACGCAGGTTGAAGATGCTATCAACGATGGGACAATCAAAACTGAGGAAGTGAGGAGTCGCAAGACAAACTTTACTGGGAAGAACAATGCCGAGGTCAACACCATAACTCAACCAATCCAACCCTTTTCTCTCAATGATGTCAACCCACCTCGCCAATTCACTGACCTATTCATGCCACTCGAAAGAGTCCTTGAAAAGCTCATAAGTCGTGACCTATTGAAGCCACTCGACCCAAGACCTCCACCAAATCCCTTACCCAAGAGCTACAATGAGAATGAGTACTGCAAGTACCACCAATCCAAAGGCCATGCCACCAATCGCTGTATTCGCTTTCGCCACCAAGTCCAAGACCTCATTGACAAGCAAGTCATTTCACCACCAACCCGTCCAAATGTCACCTGTAATCCTCTCCCATCTCATAACAACACACCCCCACCTAACACCATAAATGCCATTGAGGTTGAATCCTCTCGCCCTCGCCGACCCATAAGACAATACACTCCACTCCCCATGACCTTAACCCGTCTTTTCACCATTTTCCGCAATAACAACCTTATCATGCCCCTTCCACCAAAGCCAAGGCCATCAACCCCTCACCAATATTGCCAATACCATCGTGCACCCGGTCATGACACCGAGGCTTGTTCTATACTAAAGAAGATCATTCAAGACCTCATTGACCAAAAAGTTTTGTTGTTGCCAAAGAAATCTATCCAACAAGAGCTGAAAGAAAGATATGAAGCAGGGGATCCTCAGGTTGGCCTATTAGGTGAATCGTCGGGGAAATTCGATTACTATGTGCTGTACTCAAGTCCAAGTCCAATATCAGAAGAGCCGATAGTCCCTACAGGTTGGGATGACTTGCCGACAGAGATGGAGAGCATTGACATGATAGAATGGGATAACTTAATGAATGACTCCGAGGAAGTCCATGACATATGGGCTAGCGATGATGAGTTGGACCATATAACCAGAGGGGGTCGCCATTTCAAGCCTCCCCACCTAGAATCTGAGAATCCGTTGGAAGATTTGGAAGGGCAGAGGCGCCCTAGCTTGCAAGAAGAAGAGGATGAAGTGCTTAGGCAGCTGAAGAAGACCAATGCCAACATTACTATTTGGGGCTTACTCATGGCCTCGCACAAGCACAGACAGACCGTGTTAAAACTGTTGAATCAGATACAAGTGCCTGTTGACACATCCCCCGAGGGATTGGTACATTTGGTGAATCCAACTCCCAAGAACTCAACCATCGTGTTCACAGATGTGGACCTACCTAAGAGCGGGCCAAGCCATTCTCAAGCTCTCTACGTGACCGTTGATACCATAGGGAAGAAGGTTCCTACCGTCCTAATCGACAATGGGTCCGCACTGAATGTATGTCCTCTCCGAACTGCCATTGTTTTGGGTTTGGGACCCACTGATTTCACGCCATCTAGGCAGACCATAAGAGCTTATGATAACACCCGTCGTGAAGTAATAGGGGTAGTTACTTTGCCTCTTATCATGGGACCCACTGAATTTAGGGTGAAATTCCAAGTGTTGGATGTGCCGTCATGTTTCAACTTGCTGTTGGGCCGACCTTGGATCCATCCCGCTGGGGCTGTGCCATCTTCACTCCATCAAAAGGTGAAGTTTCCTCATGAAGGAGCCATAGTAACACTTCAAGGGGACTATGAATTGAAACTCGCAGGTGTGCCTATATGTGAAATACAACCAGAATCAGTGGCGGTGCCATTATCCGGGTTTGACTATGTCCAATGCATTGAGAAAGAGCTCGAGAAGGGTGAATTAATACCCTTGGACTTTTGCCCCCACGACAATTTGCACGTCAGTGAAATAATGAGAAGAATGAGTTTCTTTCCAGGCATGGGGCTAGGGCGTTGCCAACAGGGGATCCCTAAGTCTATTCAGAGCCGTGTCACCTCATACACCTTCGGGCTAGGATATGAGCCCTCCAGAAATGATCATGGAGAAATGTTGAAGAGGAATAAAGAGAAAGTAAGAGCCAAAGCCGAGGGAAGGGTGCCAGACCTGAGAATCTCGCCATACCGACCTACTTTGAATGGTTACTTCGTCAAAGAAGGGGATGATTTTCTATATTGCGGGTTTCCAGAACCTACCTTTGACCAAGCTACCAAGATCCGAGTTTCGGGTTTTGAAATTTTCTTCACCGAATGGTATCCAATCACAGCTGAAAGGGTGGATAATGAAGCCATCAATGATGAGTTCTGGGAAAAGAAAGAAGAAGACTGGGCAGAGAACCTTGACGCAGGGGCTATGACTGAAATGTTCCAAGATATGATCCTCGCCGTGGAAGACTCGACCATTGAAGAATTCCAGGGTTCGTCCATTAGCCATGCTACCGTGCCACTCCTGAATTGGTACCTTGAATGTGGTGTCATTGCGGAGCTCCATGAAGAAGAAGACCTTGGCCTACCTGATAGCAGCTTGTAGGTGTCTTAGTTTAGTAATATTTCCCTAATTCAATAAGATGTATCTACTCAACTCTCTTTGTGGAGTCATGGTATTGATACAGATTTGTTTGTTTTCTTTCTTTTGTGTGTCATTCCTACTATTCCTAGTCAATAAAGTGTGTTTTCTTTCTCTATATATGCAGTGTCTCTTTTCTCTCCTCTATGGATATTTATGGCATGGATATAGATCCTAGGAACGATGTCCCCCCAGAGCTCGTTGAGCAAAGGAAAAGGGGCGTCACCGAACTTAATATGGATGAATTGGAATCAATCAACTTAGGGATAAATGAATTGCCAAGAATAGTTAAAATTGGGAAAACTCTCTCCCCTGTTGAAAAAGAAAAGATGATCTCTCTCTTGAAAGCCAACATTATGGCTTTTGCATGGTCTTATGAAGACATGCCTGGCATCGACCCCGATATTGTGCAACATTATATCCCCACTAATTCCCTAAAGAAGCCGGTAAAGCAGAAACTCAGAAGATTAAAACCAGAATGGGCTCTAAAAGTAAAAGAAGAAGTAACTAAACAACTAGACGCGGGTTTCCTCCAAGTTGTGGAGTACCCTGAGTGGTTGTCAAATATAGTGCCTATGCCTAAAAAAGATGGGAAAGTGAGGATGTGTGTCGATTTCCGAGATCTCAACGCCGCGAGCCCTAAGGATGATTTTCCTTTACCCCATATCGACGTGTTGGTGGACAGCACCGTGGGACATGCACTCCTCTCCTTCATGGACGGATTCTCTGGGTATAACCAAATAAAGATGGCGCCTCAAGACATGGAGAAAACAGCCTTTATCACGCAATGGGGAACGTACTGTTACAAGGTAATGCATTTTGGCTTAAGAAACGCTGGGGCTACTTACCAAAGAGCAGCTACGACCTTATTGCATAACATGATCCATAAGGAAGTCGAGGTTTATGTCGATGATATGATCGTGAAGTCCGTGGATAGAGAAGGGCATTTCAAGGCGCTAGAGAAGTTCCTAGAGCGAGCAAAGAAGTACAACCTCCGTTTAAACCCACAGAAGTGCGCTTTTGGTGTCACTGCAGGCAAGCTATTGGGGTTCATGATCACTCAGAGGGGAATCGAAGTGGACCCAGGGAAGATAAAAGCTATTGTGGAGATGGAGCCGCCTAGCACTGAGAAGCAGATCTGGGGTTTCTTGGGAAGGGTTCAATACATAAGCCGATTCATCGCCAACTTGACCATGGTTTGCGAACCAATCTTCAAATTGCTCAAGAAAGGTGTGCCAAAAGTATGGAACGAAGAATGCCAAGAGGCCTTTGAGACCATTAAGAGATACTTGTGCAATCCTCCAATCTTAGTTCCCCCACGGCAAGGTGCACCGCTCTTGTTATGCTTAACGGTCACCGAAACCGCGACGGGAGCTATGTTAGCTCAATATCTCGAAGGGTCTACAAAGGAGAACGCCATCTACTACCTAAGCAAGAAAATGACAGACTATGAAGTGAAGTACAATGCCATTGAAAAGGCTTGTGTGGCACTAGTATGGGCAACGCAGAAACTCCGGCACTACATGATGTCCTTCGAAGTGTTCTTGATAAGTCGCATGGACCCGTTGAAGTACCTGGTAGAAAGGCCAGTATTGTCACTCAGAACTGCTCGATGGTCAATTCTCCTCAATGAATTCGACATCAAGTACGTGAATCAGAAGTCTGTTAAGGGGAGCGTCATCGCAGACTACCTAGCTAGCTGTCCTGTGTCATCATCCGCTCCATTCAACGATCAGTTCCCAGACGAGGACGTGCTAGAGATTGGTAGAAAGACTTGGAGAGTATACTTCGATGGGACAGCCAATAAGAAAGGTTATGGGATAGGAGTCCTACTGGTCTCACCTGAAGAGGCATTTACACCATTGGCGGTCAAGTTGGGGTTTGAAGCCACCAACAACATTGCTGAGTATGAGGCTTGTATCTTAGCATTGGAAGCGGCACTTGAATTGGGGATCAAAGAATTGGAAGTGTTCGGGGACTCGGCGCTAATCATTTGTCAGATAAAAGGGGAATGGAAAACTCGAGATGAGAAGTTGTTGCCCTACCATGCCTACCTGGAAGCTCTAACCAAGGAGTTCTCAGAGATAGAGTTCAACTACCTTTCAAGAAACAAGAACCAGTTCGCCGATGCCCTGGCGACCCTAGCGTCCTTGGTGGAAATACCTGAAGGAGGAAATGTGAAGCCGTTGGTGATAGAATACCGAGACAAGCCTGTGTACTGTTGTGCAATCCGAGGAAGGGAGGTGAATGATGGCCACCCATGGTTCCATGACATAAAGAAGTTCATTGAAGAAAGGGAGTACCCAGAAGGAGCATCTCGTATCGACAGAAAAACCCTAAAGCGGTTGGCGAGTCACTATGTACTTTGTAGAGGAAAGCTATATAGGAGATCATACGACGGGATCCACCTGCTGTGTGTCACCGAGGAGGAAGCCGACCATCTGATTAAAGAAATCCATGAAGGGACAGGGGCTCCGCATATGAATGGCTATATGTTGGCTAAGAAAATCATGAGGTTAGGCTATTATTGGTCTACCATGGAAAGAGATTGCCACGCACATGTCAAGAAATGCCACAAATGCCAACTGTTCGCTAGTGGACAACATTTGCCTTCTATGCCTTTAACAAGTATGTCGTCACCATGGCCATTCGCAGTATGGGGGATAGATATCATCGGACAAATCAAGCCAAAGGCGTCAAATGGGCATGAATACATCCTGGTTGCCATTGATTATTTCACTAAGTGGGTAGAAGCAGCGTCCTTCAAGACCTTGAATTCCAAGAAGGTAGCACAGTTCATACAGCACAGCATCATCTATCGATATGGGGTACCGCATGAAGTTATCTCAGACAATGGCCAGCACTTTCAGAAAGAAACCCATGAGCTCTTGCAAAAGTATGGCATAGCTCACCATCTGTCGTCACCATACCGTCCTCAGACTAATGGAGCAGTGGAAGCGGCTAACAAGAACATCAAGAAGATACTACAGAAGACTGCGGACTCACACACAAACTGGCATGAGAAGTTGCCATTGGCTCTATGGGGTTACAGAACATCAATAAGGTCGTCAACAAGGGCTACCCCTTACTCTCTAGTTTATGGAATGGAGGCCGTGTTGCCAGTTGAATTGGAGGTTCCTTCACTAAGGATTTGTTAGGATTATGCCCTAGAGCCAATCATGGAGATGATTGTTTAGGGATTAGGAACAATCATTTGATTTCATTTATGTATGTCACATTTATTATTGATTTAATAAAAGGGCTTATTCTATTATGTTTATATGCATCATTTATATTTACATAATATGTCCATGGAGTTAGAGTTGAGAATATGGAATTACAAAGAGTTGTAATTTTGAGACTATAGATATATCTCTGTACTAAACTCCTAAAACATTCCTAGTTGAAGGTTCACTATGATGGACAGTAATGAACCATAGGACTAGCACTTGTTAGGTTGACTCTATAGGAGGATAGCTAGTCTCAAGCTATTTGTGTGGAGACACTACAACCAACAAGTGGGTGCCTATTACGAGAATAGGTACACTGAATGTGACCAAAGATATGAGATAAACTGAATGGAGTTTTATCCTGCCTGTCAATCAGTTTCTCATTGTTATAGTGGTACAAGTAATCCTTAGACCTGAGACACCATAGTTGTCTTATGCATGTAGCTTTAGAAGTTTGATAATACTAAGTGCAAATCCTATTCGGGGGTTTGCAAAGGTGTTCATTGGCCCTACTGCTATGTGTGTGAAGGCATGTGAGTGATCAACAAGGGATCCATCACTCTCAGGAAAAGAGAGAGAATGTCTCATATAGCATTCATAATATAACTCATTAAATCCATGGCCATGGTAGGATGAATATGAAAAGAGTTTCATGAGTTCATCAATGAGTTGATATCTATGAATGAGTATAAAGTAATTGAACTAGGGACTTGACAGACTTCCATGTCCTATTAGTTCAATTGGAGACATTGTGTTGAAGGAAGGATGCAATTGTAACCTATAAACTATAACAGAAGGGTTCTTTGTAAATGACTATTCACCTCATTAAGGACCACACCATGAGCCATATGCTAGGTGTTACTCATGGTTAGTAGAAGCCCTAATTGATATAAGTGAGTTATAATCAATTAGGGAATTGGAAGGAGTTCCAATTAGACCCTAAATGGAAAGAGTTCCATTGTGCACACCTCGTGCTATTCCTACTACTTAATGATGTGAACCCAATGGGTCACACACTGATCATGCAAGAAGGGCTTTAAAGTCTATGAGAGAAAGGGTTTTAGTGAATAAAGAATAGTTCTTTATAGGCCTATTTGTATTTGATACAAATAATAGGGGTTAATGTGCAATTAAGTGTAATTACACATAACCCTATTAGGGTTTCTTCCCCATGGCCAGCCCCCTTTAGTGGGCTTCCTATATAAGTCACACTTATGTGTGACATGGCATAAGAGGCTTGCACAATAAACCCTAGCCGTCCAGCCCCTTGGAGGCTCTCTTCTCTCTCTCTATCTTCTCCACCTCTAGCAACAACAAGGAAGAAGAAAGAAAGGACTTGAAGCTCTAGCTAGGTGTGGATACCGTTGGAGGCAGCACACTTGGGCTGCTCATTCACCGCTGTCCGGAGTAGAAGCTTGGAGCAAAACGGAGAAGATAAAAATCCTGTAAGTGTTCTAACCCTCTTCGTAGTTAGGGTTTGATTTTGTGTTATGCATAGTTAGATTCATGGGATTGGGAATCGTAGGAAAAATTTTTTATATTCCGCACTTCTATTTTTCCCTCTTGTTCGATTCCTAACAGTGGTATCAGAGCCATGATTATGCATAATACAAAATACATATGGGCTGGTAATTATGGTGTAGTTGAATGATTCAAAAATCTGGAAAATTTTTTCTGCATAATTGGTTTTCCTCCATGGTTGAACCTAGGGTTTGGAACCCTAGGTCAATTCTCTTCTACTCCTCTTCTAATTGATGGTTAAGTGTATCCATGGATGCAATAGGTTGCATAGGGTTTGAGTTTGGAGAAGAAGAATAAGGAAACTAGGGTTTTATAAAACTGTTATGAACAGTTTTCATGGTTGCCACGAAAAACCGTCATCTTGTTTTGCCTGCCGAATTCAGAGTTCTTCTCCAAAATTTTCGAGCCATATATGGTTAGAAAGCTCTTCGAATAAGCTTTCCAACCCAACAAACGGTGCGTCAATCCGATTTCGGTAGTGAAAGTTATGAATTTTTTACTACAGGCTGTCTGGAAAGACAGTTTTGCTCGGGAATGATGCAATAGCCACAACTTTGAGTTATTGATGGAGATCAAAGGCATGGCAATGGTTGCCACCACTTGGGTTATGTTCTAGACATGGTAGGGAAAGGTTCCCAAGCATTTAGATGCATCATAATTGGATTAAGACGCTAGAACAGAAGGAAGAAGGAGAAGAACACCATGGAGGCTGAATCTGGGTTTTAGAACCCTAAGGTTCTTGCAATTAATTCTAATTAAAGCTGCTGTATTTATGATGGAAGATCATTGTAGGATCATTATATATCATGTGTATATGATTTTCTTTAAGTTTCAAAAAGGTTTTGATGGAAAAAGATTCAAAAAGTTTGAAAATTTTTCATAATCAGCATAGCAGATTTTCTCTGCAGAAAAGTCATCAATGGAGTTTTGATTAGAACTTGAGTTAGGGAACTCCAAATTGCATGAAACCAATTGCATTAGTTTCCTAAGACATGTAGGATACTGGGAAAATTCGTTTGGTAGCCTAATTCATTCATCTTGCTGGGTTTTAAATCAATTTCTGACCATGGACAGTGTGCTGTCAAATTCTGGGCAGCCTACTGTTGTTTTAATTGTTTAGAACAATTGGTGATGATTTGATCATCCAAACCTCTTCTATTAGCTTAGTATTTCATGTAGGGACATGATACAAAAGCTGGTTTCAATGGAGGAGTCGAATTGATAAGGATTTAGAAGCTATTGTGACCTTCAAGGTCTGCAACAATGGCTCCAGCAATGGGTTTTGGAAACCCTGATTGTTCTTGATGATGGCAGCCACTTCCACCACTTCTCACGTGTCCAGAGGCTTGTCCCACACCCCTAGGATGTTCTTCCATGACTGGCCATGGCCTCCCACAGTCGTTGGTGGCCATGGCAGCCTAGCCAAGCTCAGGCGGCCCCCTGGTAGTGGCGGCTGCATAGAGTTAAGGATGAAACCCTAATTTTGAGTTAATGATGAAACCCTAATTTCATTATGGCATTAATTAAAACCCTAATTGGAATATTAATTACCTTAATTAAGAGTTAATGATTGGTCATTAAATGACCAATCATGGTTATTGATTGTTAGGGCATAATTAATACCATTAATGATGTCTAGGGTTAGGGTTTTGGAAACCCTAATTAGTGTAATTAATTAAGGGTAATTAATACCCTATTTGGCATTAATTAAACCCTAATCCCTTTTATTAAATACCATATGAACCTAGGGTTTTAATGATTGGACATTAAATGACCAATCATAAGGCATTTAATGATTAGGGCTTGCATTTAGGGTTTAGGGTTATGCATTTAGGGTTTAGGGTTTTAGGAAACCCTAATACACTAATTCATCATTTTAATGATTTTATTTAATTCCTATATTAATTATTTAATTAATATTGATTAATTTTATAATGTTTTAAATGGTTTAAAACACAATTAGGGATTAAATTAAAATCTGGAAGTTCTTAATTAAATGAAATTGTTTTGTTTAATTAAGGAAACCCTAATATTGGATATTAGAGTTATTTTAGGAAACTTTACATGTTTTAAATTAATTTGATTAATTGAAACTGTAATGTCTTAAATGTTAAGACTTTATTTAATTCTGGATATTTTTGTTAAAACCTAATAAGATTAGGATGCATTAATGAGATTAATGTAAATCATTCAAGAGAATTACCATAATGCCCATATGTTTTAATGCTTACAGTTTTTCTTTACATTATGCAATGAGATTGTATGTATGTGTTTGGATGATGATTATGGACTATACCCCTTAAACCAATTGTGATTGGCCGTCTTATGAATGGGTTGTAATAATTTTTCAAGAGTTGTAATTTTATTATGGTGATGTAATTTATTATTTGGGGCTTGCATGCCACCTTCCCTCTCTCTCTATGATTCTCTTATGTACCCCACATTCCCCTTATGTATCCCTTTCTATATATTATGTAAATGTTATGTAATCGAGAGCGCACTAAGGAGCATGGTGGACCCAAAGGAGTATGATGGAGACCAACAAGCCAATGGTGGAGACCAACAAGCCAATGGTGGAGACCATTAAGTCAAGGGAGCAGATTGAAGGACTTGAAAGCTTAGAGAAGTTTTTCAAGAAAGCATGCATGTTACGAATGGTTTATTTTACGATCACCTACACCCACCTTAGACCTTGGATTCAATCTATTGGCTTGGATTGAATCCTCTCAAAGTCCATAATCATCATAGTGGGAGCTTAAATTTATGAGATAATTGTATTAGCTCCAATACCATAGTTTGGTATATGTTACCTATTCACTTAGGGACTAATATCAAAATATGGTACTTTATATATGTTGATATATAATAGCATGCGATGTATGATTTATAATAGCATGAGATGTATGATTATAAATAGCATAATTTATATGTTTAAATTTTGATACATAGGATGCATGTTAATTTGATGAGACCCTTTAAAAACCCCTCTTATTTAATATTAAGTTGAAAATGGAGAAGTCATTGGGGAATGAATTCTTCATTGCCTTCCATCATTATAGGATCATCTAACGTCCCTTAATGTGGGTACCTGGCTACAGACATGTAGGAGCTACCCATGTTAAAGACATTACTTGAAACTATCACATATGAGATATCATGGGGTGCCTAAACTGGTATATACCAAGAAACTAACATGTGAGGTATATATTTGGCGAAACATACCTGTGTGAATGATGGGTTTAACTTAACTAGGGAAGTATTCCAAGAAACTAACATGTGAGGTGTATGTTCCCTAGAGGCAAAACGATTGGAACTTGCTTATGAAGCAATAGACAAAGAGTTGTCTTCTTATTGTGGGTTAGAAGCCAAGAAACTAACATGTGAGGCTTCTAGGTCACAGTGGGACCCCAATCCCCATTAGGAATGAGATTCCCGAATTCCATTAGAGGGTGTATGGAATTTGATAAAATAGTGGGAGGTACCATATGATTAAAGACCCAATCATTATGGATAAAAATGAAATCTAATTCTCTGTTTATGTAGATTACCTAATTACTCACCTCAAAACCCCTATTTCCTAATATATAGGATATTGATAGTGTGACTAAACCCGATTTCTTTGATTGACTTAGGAAATTGAGAATTGTTCTCAATTTCAAAAGATTGTTTATATGCTATTAGGCCTTTTATTAAAGGCCCTCCATAAAACATCCTAAGAAGAAAAAGACACTATGCGCAATTGGCATCTTGTTGCCATGCTATATGATAGTATTGATGACTAATGAACTTCAGAAGCAAAATTAGTCAATGCAAATGCCTTTGATGTCCTACTTCACATACAAAGGTTGTATGGTGAGTAAAATAATACTATAAAGTATAGTACTTATAAAGGACTTCTTCTGGACTAGGATGTAATAAAATTTGTTTATTAATAATCATTCTTTTGAAAAATGATTAATCACATAGAATAGCTTGAGAAGCTAGATGTGATTTAAAATGGAAGCATAGAGGAAAGCAAGTCTTGAAAAGTCAAAGACAAAGAAATATAATTATTTTGTAGTAAACATAAGGTATTGTAAAGGGAAATTGATAAAGTATCAGTCTTCCTAGAAGAACCAAACTTTTGAAGTTTTGGTTCATGCTCTAAACTAAATTGTTGGTTAGTTCTGCTTCTTGGTTTTTGGATTATAGTGTAATCTAAATGGAAGCAGAAAGTTAAGTAGATAATAAGTTACCTTTAAAAATTTTAATAGAGCAAGAGTTGCTAGATTAATTTTGGGAACTTATTTCTTAACTAGGTCATTTAAGACATTCTAGAAATTTGATTTCTGAATTTAAATGACTAATTAGAGCGAATGCAACGTATTCCGAGAATACAAGAGATGTAGAGACTCTCATTTAAATGTAACGATTATGACTTGGTTATGAGATGACCAAACCCATCTTTTACTTGGTGAAGTGAATGAGTTACATTTATAATTTGACTATACATTGTGATGTATACAGTCATGTAGAGCATGCATTCAATTATAGTAGACTCATCTTAGAATACCATAGCTCAATGGTGAATCTAAGAGAACGAATTGAACCCTATTAAGATATGGTTTGATCCATGATGAGTTTTACTAATGTATCCATCTAGGATATACCTTAAAATTGCTACATATTGATAATTTAGGGTTCACTCCAGTTTTGTCCCAATTATATCAGATATGATATGGGAAGAAACCCAACTTAAAGAAGTTAAGGCTTGGGCTTGTGCTACGTTTGTCTGGAAACATAATGTAGACAATCTGGAAATAAGGTCAAGTAAGTGTTGAATTGTGGTATATCCCAAAAGTGGTTGGGATAGTATTTCTATTACCCTATTGAACAAAAGTTGTCCATTAGGATGTTTGCTGGATTTTCTTGAGAAAGAGTTCATTCAAGAAATATGCAAAAGTAGATAGAATTTATAGAATTGTCTGTAAAGCCACAAACGAACAAAGATCCAACCCTTGTCTCTGTTGAGACAAAACCCTTAACTACACTACAATCTTTTCATAGATCAAATTGGATATTTCTTAACATAAGAGAGATATTGTATCTCTATTAGAATGTGAAAGAATTGTTCTTTGGTGATAAAGATCACCAAGATAATCCTATTGATTATGACTAGATGATGTTTCACATCAACTCGAGAAATGACTAAGAGTCATTAAATCCAATATGGATAGGTAGAGACCTAAAAGGCTTGGCTATTTAAGAATGTTTTCAGCTTAGGCAAAAAGTTGTCTATAAAGAAACTTGTTTGATAATAGTTATGCTGAAATCCATTTGGATCTTGTTATCTATAAACACACATTTTGAATATGAGATATGTCAAAAAGGATATAAAGATGTTATATCAAATGGTGAAAAACCATAAAAGTGTGTAAGTTATAGAAGTCTATTAATAGACTACAAGGTTCTCATAATTAGAACATCTATAAAGTTGAAGTAATCAAATTGTTTGATTTCTCTCATTGTACAGATGGACCATGAGTGTATAAAAGGTTAGTGGGAGTGCGATCGTTTTTCTTTATCCTAAGTATGGATGACATCATAATCATTATGAATGATATATGAATGTTATCTAATGTAAAGTTTTAGTTTTTGGAGAAAAACTAATTCATGAAAGATTTGGCAAAAGCATCCAATAAGATCTATAGAGATAGATCATATAGATTGCTAAGTATCTCCAAATCATCAAACATAGTTGAAATGTTGAAGGAGTTCAACATGGAGAATTCTAAGGGAGGTTTGATTTACTTCAGATAAGAATTCATTATTCAAGGGCATGTGCCCTAGGATAACACAAGTAAGGTTCTTAAAGTGTTAAGAAGCCTTATTCTACACTATGTATTGAACCTGATATCTATTATGTTGTAATTGTTACAAATAGTTATCAGTCAATTCAAATTTGGAATATTGGATTGTATATGGAAATTGTAAACTCATAGTAGATGGGTATATGGATTTGGATATAATCCATATGGGGTATATTTTATATTCACTTTAGTTGGTGAAATACTTAATGGAAGAACTGTATGAAAGATACAGTGGATTCCATTATTAAGGGTGAATTAATTGTCGCATTGTCTAGGAGACTGTTTGGATCTATAAGTTCATTTAGAACTTGGAGTTGTTCCTTCCATTGAGTTGTCCACACCTTGTTTTGTGACAACAATGGGTCTATAGCTCAAGTATAGGAATCACGGTCTCATCAAAAGTCCAAACACATAGAGCGGCAATTCCAAGTGATTAGAGGAATCATTGGAAAAGGTAATAGATACATTACAGAAGATATTATCTACATAAGTTTTTGTAGACCTACTGACTAAAGCTTTAAAACATAATTGGTTATGTCTAAGACCAACATCTTGAGAAGATAGGTATGCGATACATGGTCAATTGGCTTTAGTGCAAGTGGGAGATTGTTAGGATTATGCCCTAGAGCCAATCATGGAGATGATTGTTTAGGGATTAGGAACAATCATTTGATTTCATTTATGTATGTCACATTTATTATTGATTTAATAAAAGGGCTTATTCTATTATGTTTATATGCATCATTTATATTTACATAATATGTCCATGGAGTTAGAGTTGAGAATATGGAATTACAAAGAGTTGTAATTTTGAGACTATAGATATATCTCTGTACTAAACTCCTAAAACATTCCTAGTTGAAGGTTCACTATGATGGACAGTAATGAACCATAGGACTAGCACTTGTTAGGTTGACTCTATAGGAGGATAGCTAGTCTCAAGCTATTTGTGTGGAGACACTACAACCAACAAGTGGGTGCCTATTACGAGAATAGGTACACTGAATATGACCAAAGATATGAGATAAACTGAATGGAGTTTTATCCTGCCTGTCAATCAGTTTCTCATTGTTATAGTGGTACAAGTAATCCTTAGACCTGAGACACCATAGTTGTTTTATGCATGTAGCTTTAGAAGTTTGATAATACTAAGTGCAAATCCTATTCGGGGGTTTGCAAAGGTGTTCATTGGCCCTACTGCTATGTGTGTGAAGGCATGTGAGTGATCAACAAGGGATCCATCACTCTCAGGAAAAGAGAGAGAATGTCTCATATAGCATTCATAATATAACTCATTAAATCCATGGCCATGGTAGGATGAATATGAAAAGAGTTTCATGAGTTCATCAATGAGTTGATATCTATGAATGAGTATAAAGTAATTGAACTAGGGACTTGACAGACTTCCATGTCCTATTAGTTCAATTGGAGACATTGTGTTGAAGGAAGGATGCAATTGTAACCTATAAACTATAACAGAAGGGTTCTTTGTAAATGACTATTCACCTCATTAAGGACCACACCATGAGCCATATGCTAGGTGTTACTCATGGTTAGTAGAAGCCCTAATTGATATAAGTGAGTTATAATCAATTAGGGAATTGGAAGGAGTTCCAATTAGACCCTAAATGGAAAGAGTTCCATTGTGCACACCTCGTGCTATTCCTACTACTTAATGATGTGAACCCAATGGGTCACACACTGATCATGCAAGAAGGGCTTTAAAGTCTATGAGAGAAAGGGTTTTAGTGAATAAAGAATAGTTCTTTATAGGCCTATTTGTATTTGATACAAATAATAGGGGTTAATGTGCAATTAAGTGTAATTACACATAACCCTATTAGGGTTTCTTCCCCATGGCCAGCCCCCTTTAGTGGGCTTCCTATATAAGTCACACTTATGTGTGACATGGCATAAGAGGCTTGCACAATAAACCCTAGCCGTCCAGCCCCTTGGAGGCTCTCTTCTCTCTCTCTATCTTCTCCACCTCTAGCAACAACAAGGAAGAAGAAAGAAAGGACTTGAAGCTCTAGCTAGGTGTGGATACCGTTGGAGGCAGCACACTTGGGCTGCTCATTCACCGCTGTCCGGAGTAGAAGCTTGGAGCAAAACGGAGAAGATAAAAATCCTGTAAGTGTTCTAACCCTCTTCGTAGTTAGGGTTTGATTTTGTGTTATGCATAGTTAGATTCATGGGATTGGGAATCGTAGGAAAAATTTTTTATATTCCGCACTTCTATTTTTCCCTCTTGTTCGATTCCCAACAGGATTGCCGTGGAGAGTCAAATAACAGAAGTGGACTGGGTTAAGAGCCGTTATGATGAGTTAGCTTTGCTAGATGAAAGGCATTTAAGGGCGCTGTATCATGTTCAGGGGTATCAACGGAGAGTTGCCAGAGCATTCAACAAGCATGTCAAAGATCGAGGTCTAAAGAAAGGGGATGTAGTGCTGAAAGAAATCCGAGCTCCAGTGTTCGATCCACGGGGAAAATTCAAGCCAAGTTGGGGTGGACCATACATTATCAAATAAATATTGCCAGCAGGGGCTGTTCGCCTCATGGATTTAGATGGAATTGAGTTCGCTCGTCCAACTAATTTGGATCAATTAAAGAAATATCATGTTTGAAGCCTGCTATGTTGAAAACCCGTAAGGGCGGCCTAGGCAAAAGTTAAGGCATGAGAACTACGTAAGACCTGATTCTCCATTCAAAAATAATAATAATAATAATAATAATAATAATAATAATAATAAATAAAAAAAATAAAAAAAAAAAAAAGCAAAGAAGAAAAATAATGGAGATACGTAGGCAACCCATAAGGTTACCTTGGGTGCGGTCTAAATCAAACAACAAAATCCCAAATTTGATTTATTATTGGCAATTTATTCAAAACTAAAATTGATTGACATAGCAATTCATTGGTATTAAGAAAAAGAACTATAAATATGCCATAAATATCCTATTCTATTGAGTCTTCAATTCCTCTTGGGCTTCTTTGCAGCCCGCTTTTCAGCTCTCTTCTTCTCTCTTTCGTGTCTTCTTTTCTTCCTCAAGTCGTGTTCATAAGCTGCTGTCACTGCTTCCATAATATCTTCTCTGCAAGGCCCAAGTTCGTTATTCTTGATAAGTCCAAAAATCCTTTCTCTTCGAGTAGTCTCTCTCTCACCTAAATTGCTTTTCAACCATTCCTTATACTCGAGGCTCATCATATATGGACCATCAGTTTTCGTAACTTGAGTTAATGTCAGCTTACTAGGCCATCGATCCTTCGCCCAAGTCACTACAGAAAGACCCGCAGGCACCACAGGATAGTCACCTTTCAAGGAAGTGGGTATGATTTGCATGGCACCCATTTGACGAAGAACCCTTGAAGGCCAATAGAAGGAAGTAGACCTCAGTCCTATGAGTCTCACCATGGCACATCCAGAAGTTCGCAGAAGCACTCGTTCACTGCAGCCCCATATGAAGACGAACCACTTGATATTCCTCCATGAAAGGGTTTGGAAGTAACCTAGCCAGTCCCTCAATGAGAATTTTCCAGGCAACTCAATGCAGCGAAGGCAGTAATGCCGGGGCTTGTATGGTGCAATGATAGTGGGTGATAAGAAATTCAGCCTTTCAAGCAACCACATCTGTAGTAGAATGGGGCTACCTCCTAAAGGGGCTTTTGGGTCCTCATGAGTTTTATCCAAGCAATTCAGGGTTTCAGCTAATACCATGGGAATCAGGTTATGGCCTTTAGCAAGGAGAGGAATCAACTCACAGATTTGTATAGGAACATATGGGGTACCAGTTGAAATAAGGAAACGACCAATAAGGCAAAAGGCAAGTGCATGTTTAATAGGAAACGTAAATTTCAAAATACCTTTACTATCATAAGCCAAAAAAGAGGTTGCCAATTTCATCAAGTCTATCATATGGTCCTTTACAAACGTAGAGGCATATTGTTGGTGAATCCCAAGGAGGTTGGAAAAAGAAGTAAGAAAGCTTGGGCGAGGAGTAGGGAGAAGGAAAGGACCTACCGGTGAAACTCCATACAAAGCGCAGAATTCCTCCATGGTTGGGCACAGTTCTTCATAGTTGAAGCGGAACACATGAATTTGGGGATCCCAAAAATATGTAGCAGCAGTCAAGAGGTTCGTTTCAAGCTTTACATGCCTCAAGGAAAGCAATGGATCTAAGCCAAAGCACTTGAACTCAGATTTTGCTTCAGCACTCATAACTCTCAAAAACCCTCCTAAAAATTTGTCTAGAGCCTCCATAATTTCTAATGAATGAATACAAGTAGGTTTAGGAACCTCTTGGATGTGTTTTTATAGGGAAAAGGTCACAAATCCAAGTTCAAATAGGAAAAAACCCGTCAAAATAGGAAGTTTCCTATTCAAAGTGGGATTTCCGCTTTGGGCTTGGGTGACCACCCAGGCCTGGGCGGCTAGCCACCTGGGCTTGGGCGGCTAGCCGCCCAGCCCCGGGTGGTCACCCGAGGCCGCTTTCCTATTTTGCCCAGTTTTGCCTATTTTTGACCTAATTTGACCCCTATATGGTTATGTGACCTTGGGAAGCTTATTTTGAGCTTGTTTTTGCACAAAAACATGAGTAAATCACCGCCTGTTATCCCAAGTGTAAAACCCTAGAGGGGGGGTGAATAGGGTTTATGGCCAATTAAAAAATAATTATGGCAAACTAAAAATCAGATTATTGCAACCAATTTAAAATGCAATAATAAGCAATAACAAGAGAGAGTTAGAGAATGCAAACACAAGATATTAACGAGGTTCGGCCTTCCCGCCTACGTCCTCGCCTCAAGAGCGCCGCTTGAGGATTCCACAATCCACTATGACAATCTCCTTCAAGGGTGGAGATCAAACCTCTTACAAAGAGAAGCTCACTTCAAGACAAATCACTCTTGTCTCACTAGGGTTCACACAACCCTTACAACACTTGAATTTGAAGTTGGTTTGTTGTAAACAATCACTCTAGCAGTAAATACAACTCTTGAAAGCTCAACAAACTTCTAATAATTTGCTCAATTGAATGCTCTTTAAGAATTAGGGCTTGAAAGCTATTTTTCAAAGGATGGAATTTATTGCTCTTGTATGGATACTCATAAATGAGTTTGAAAGCTTGTATTTATACCCATTTGGCCTATTATGCCCGTTGCAAGCATTAAATGCCGGGAAATAGCCGTTTGGTGGCAATAAATGCATCATTGGGCTTTTAAAAAACTAGCCGTTATAGCTCATTCGAGTGGTATAGTCGACTATAAGGTTTCATGTAGTCGACTACAAATATCAGTAGCCATTTCTGGGCATTTTTCCTTGATTTAGTCGACTATATAGGATCATATAGTCGACTACATATATCAGTAGCCTAAATGGGGCTAAATCTCATGATGTAGTCGACTACATCACATGATGTAGTCGACTAAACCTTGTTTTTACGAAGTTTAGCCTTCTTTTGATGAAAAATCATCACTTGAACCACTATGCATCAACTTAGGCCTCTTATGAATGATAAATTTAGTTTAATTGAGGGTCCTAAAGTCCTTCTAGGTCAATAGAGCAAAGTCATGAGCAATTATTCACATTTTGGAACCTAAAACCTCACTTATAGCCTAAATGAGTCTTATTGACGATGATTGCATGACTTGAGGTGCTTGTGGGTCCATTGCTAGCTTTTTGTGCTCTTGATGCATCATGCTTGAGTTTCCTTGACTTGGTTGAGCTATTGAGTGCATGTGCTTGAGTCATTTGATCCTTAAGCTTGTGCTTGAAACAATTTGTTCTTGATTGCCTAGTTTTGATCATGTTCTTGACATTTAAACCATTAGAACTAACATCGATCTTTTGTTATCATCAAAATCTCAGATATGCCTTTGGTTGAAAACCTTTAGGTCTAACAATCTCCCCCTTTTTGATGATGACAAACTATCTATGTTTTATAAAAGGATAATAAGCAATAGGTCTCTTAATGAGAGGCAGAAGCTCCCCCTCAAAATATGCATTTCATCCACATATATCAAATGACATATACAAGATAGGAATTTAAACCAAGATGCCATAGATAAAAGCATAAACCTCAAAATAGTCATATATATTGTGCATAAAAGCATAAAAATGTAAACAAACCAACAATTGTCTCATAAAAGCATAAAAGCATAAACATACCAACAATTGTCCAAAAGAAACTTAAGCAAGCCAAAAGTACTTAAACTAGATAAACTAAAAACAAATAAGGTACTATAAAACATCCATAATCTTCTCCCCCTTTTGACATCAATCAAAAAGAGAGAGCTAATGCTCGGGTGGAGGTGGAAAATAGGGAGCATATTGCTGCAAGATGGTCTCCACATTGCCCTGTCGGCGCTCAAGATCCGTGATACGGTTCCCAACATCTTGAAATCCCTGAGTCATGGTCATATGGAGGGAGCCAATGGCAGTCATGACGGTCTGGAGGCTTGGGGCGTCCTCTTGCTCTGCTGGAGGTGGCTCTGGCTCATCCTCATGTTCTTCATCCATAGGATCCTCCTCAGGAGGCTGTTGAGCAAATCTCGGATCACGAATCCATTGTCCATTAGCATTTTGAACAAATTTCATCCTTTTTAGAGTAGCCTCATCATAAAAATCTGATCCCTTAGCATCATAAACTTCAGTCTCGTTGCCCATGTTTACCTCAAAGATTTTGAACACCTCAGTAAGTGCATTCCCATAGGGGAGACAACCACCGGATTTCTTAGAGCATTCATGCATGTGATATAAAATGATGTAAGCCAAATCAAGTTTCTTCCCTGTGAGTACACACCAAATGAGAAACACGTCCATGTAACCCACATGAGAGCGACTTCCGGAGCGAGGTACAAGATTGTATGTGATGAAGTGATGAATAAGTCGAGAAATCACAGGGAGTTGATTGACCGAAGGGAGAAACGAGTGTTGAATGGTTTGATCATTGCAAATCAATTGGAGGGCTTCAATCTTATTGAAATCAGGGCGAACGGTCCAACCGTGTGTATTAAAGCTCTGAATGGTGTCTTCTGTGGGAAGATTAAAGACTGCAGCAATAGTGGCTATTCGGAGACGAATAGACTTCCCTTTAACCCAAGACTTGAGTTCATAATCCTTGGTAAATTTCAGATTTGCATAGAAAACTCGAACAAGGCGAGGATAGCAGGTGTTGTTCAAGGTAATGAAGAAATCCCATCCAATAGCTTTAAACAAATTTGAAATATAAATTTGTTGCCCATCGAAAAATTCAAAGGAAACGATTTTACCAAATTCAACCCGACGCTTTTTGTACAAGTCTTGATATCGCTTGAGTGCCTCAACGTCCTTGCATAGCCCCTCATCACCATGCTTGGCTTTAGAGCGTCTCTCTTGTTCATGAGGAGGCTCCTCTTGGGTTGGATGTGATGGTGGAGGTTGAGAAGTTCCAGCACCTCCTTTGCGTTTCGTTTGAGCCCTAGAAGCGTCCATGGAGGCCTTGAGGAGTTTCTCTGTGCGATTCGTCATGGGTTGGAGGCAATGGGATAGAAGGAAAGTGAGAGAAATGGAGGAAGAATGAGTTTGGTTGAGAGTTGGGAGAAAGGAATAGAGGTTTAGGCGACTAGAGAGAGAGAGAGATATGAAAAGGGAGGTGAAAAGTCGCGGCTGTTGGGTTTTTTAAAAACCCTCCCCGAGCCATGTAGTCGACTATACCTTATGGTGTAGTCGACTATATCAGTCCTCATATGCCTACTGATATATACAGTCGACTACATCCTTTATGTAGTCGACTATAAGTGGTAAAAAGGATATTTTGATAAGAATAGTCCACTTATAATCAATTTTTGGATGAAAACAAGTTTAAGAGATACAAGAATAGCAAATTTTCAATTCAAGATATAGTTTAAGCATGATTTAAGCTAGAGTAATATATCATGTGAGTATCAAAGTAGTGTATATATATAAGCATACGCAACACAAGATATATTAATTATATATATAATGCACATGACTTGTCAATTTATCACGTCATTCATCAAGCACATGCCAAGTTCTCGCTTAATAAAGTTAAAACGATCTTCTTGAAGAGGTTTGGTAAAGATATCGGCCAATTGGTGGTCGGTACCTATGAAATCAATTTCAATATCACCTCTTTGGACATGATCACGAATGAAATGATGCCTAATTTCAATGTGCTTAGTCCGTGAGTGTTGTATGGGGTTCTTAGTCAAGTTTATAGCACTAGTATTGTCACATTTGATGGGAATGTGATCAAAATGAAGTCCATAGTCCTCAAGTTGTTGTTTCATGTACAACACTTGTGCACAACAACTACCGGCCGCAATATACTCGGCTTCGGTGGTTGAAAGTGCTACCGATGTTTGTTTCTTACTAAACCAAGATACTAGTGAATGTCCTAGGAAATGGCAAGTCCCACTAGTGCTCTTGCGGTCATCCTTGCCACCGGCAAAGTCCGCATCGGAATAACTAAGCATATCAAAAGATGTAAACTTAGGAAACCATAAACCAAGGTTAATTGTGCTACTTAGATATTTGAAAATACGTTTTACGGCAAGCATGTGAGATTCTTTAGGACATGATTGAAATCTAGCACACAAGCAAACACTAAACATGATATCCGGTCTACTTGCGGTTAAATAAAGTAAACTACCAATCATACCTCTATATTTCTTTTGATCCACATCTTTCCCATTTTCATCCTTGTCTATCTTGATAGAGGTGCTCATAGGAGTAGAGAATTTTCTTCCATCTTCCAATCCATACTTTTTGAGTAAATCTTTGACATATTTGGATTGATTAATGAATGTTCCTTCCTTTGTTTGCTTAATTTGAAGTCCGAGAAAGAATGTTAGTTCACCCATCATGCTCATTTCGAATTCCTCCTGCATGATCTTAGAAAATTCCTTGCAAAGATTCTCATTAGTGGATCCAAAAATGATATCATCAACATAAATTTGAACTAGAAGCATATTATCATTGATGGTTTTAATAAAAAGTGTGGTGTCAAGTTTTCCTCTTTTAAAACCATTTTTAAGTAAAAATCTACTAAGCCTTTCATACCAAGCTCTAGGAGCTTGTTTTAAACCATATAAAGCTTTGCTTAGCTTAAAAACATGATTTGGAAATTCATGACTTTCAAAACCGGGAGGTTGTTCAACATAAACTTCCTCTTCTATAAAACCATTTAAAAATGCACTCTTGACATCCATTTGAAATAGTTTAAAATCTTTATGACATGCATATGCAAGCAACATTCTTATGGCTTCAAGTCTAGCTACCGGAGCATAGGTCTCATCATAATCTATGCCTTCTTGTTGATTATAACCTTGGGCTACAAGTCGAGCCTTGTTTCTAGTAACAACTCCGGATTCATCCTTTTTGTTTCTAAATACCCATTTAGTTCCAATTACTCCATGGTCATGAGGTCTAGGTACCAAGGTCCAAACCTTGTTCCTTTCAAATTGGTTGAGTTCATCTTGCATAGCAAGGACCCATGATTCATCATTTTCGGCTTCATTAATGTTTTTAGGTTCAATTTGAGACAAGAAAGCAAGGTGATCACATATATTTCTCATGGAAGAACGAGTTCTTACCCCACGTGAGGGTTCACCTAGGATTTGATCCTTAGGATGATTCCTCACAAATTTCCAAGTCTTGGTGACATCCGGATGAAGTGGAGTGTTTTCTACTTCTTCTTCCGGTTTCTTGACTTCAATGACTTCTTCTTCTTCTTTCTCTTTGCCTTTGTCTTGTGGGTCTTGCTCATCGTTAAGATTCAAGTTCTCAACTTGTTCTTGCAAGCTTGTACCTACATCATCATCATCATCCACATTTCTCTTGGGTGCAAGAGGGTTAGTTTCATCAAATACAACATGCATTGATTCTTGAACGGTTAAAGTTCTCTTGTTAAACACCCTATATGCTTTGCTCTTCATGGAATATCCAAGAAACACACCTTCATCAGATTTGGAATCAAATTTAGAAAGCTTGTCTCTATCATTTAATATAAAGCACTTGCAACCAAAGACTCTAAAGTAACCTATATTAGGTTTCTTATCATTCCATAGTTCATAAGGAGTCTTACCAAGTTTAGATCTTAATAGCACTCTATTCATTACATAACATGAGGTGTTAACGGCCTCGGCCCAAAAATATTGAGGTAATGAGTGTTTATTAAGCATGGTTCTAGACATTTCTTCAAGTGTTCTATTCTTTCTTTCAACTACACCATTTTGTTGTGGAGTTCTAGGAGCGGAGAAGTTGTGACTAAAGCCATTCTCATCACAAAATTGTACAACATCCTTATTGACAAATTCGCTCCCCCTATCACTCCTAACATGTGTAATGGTATAGCCTTTCTCATTTTGGACTCTTCTACAATATGTAACAAATGTAGCATGAGTCTCATCTTTATGTGCAAGGAAGAACACCCATGTATACCTAGAGTAGTCATCAACAATTACAAATGCATAATGCTTCCCTCCAAGACTTGCAATAGCAATAGGTCCAAATAAATCCATGTGAATAAGTTGCAAAGGTCTAGTAGTTGAAATATGAGATTTTGTTTTGAAAGAAGACTTGGTTTGTTTTCCAAATTGGCATGCACTACAAACTCCATTTTTTGAAAATTTTGCTTTTGGTAAACCTCTTACAAGTTCATGCCTAGAGAGTTTTGAAATCAAATCCATGCTAGCATGTCCAAGCCTTCTATGCCATAACCAATGATTTTCATTTAAAGCGGAGAAGCAATGTACATTTTGTAAAGCGATTTCTTCGAACTCTATAGCATAGATGTTACCAATCCTATATGCAACAAATAGTGTCTTAACATCATCTTCAATTATGCATTTATTAGATTTAAAAGTAACTCTATAACCTTTATCACATAATTGACTAATGCTAAGGAGATTATGCTTTAAACCATCAACTAATAAAACATCTTCAATACAAAGAGAGGAATTCTTACCAACCTTGCCAATGCCAATTATCTTACCTTTGGCATTGTCTCCAAATGTCACGAAGCCGCCGTCCTTGGGCTTCAAAGAGACGAACTTTGATCTATCACCCGTCATATGCCTTGAGCAACCGCTATCAAGAAACCATTTCTCATTGCTTGATGACTTCAAGCATACCTACACAAGTTCAAGTAACTCTCTTTGGTACCCATACTTTCTTGGGTCCATAGGGGTTAGCCATAGGAGGTGAGGTTCCCTTTACTACCCACACCTTCTTGGTGAAACCTTTAGGTCTTCTTCTCATGTTACAAGTATAAACATTGTGTCCTTCCTTATTACAATAAGTACATGAGATTTTAGGTGCGCTAGGAACCTTAGGCTTAGGAAAGAAATTAATGTAGGATTTTTGTTTAACATGTTCTTGATAACCAATTCCGGCCTTGTCAAAGCACCATCTTTGACTAGTTAATATCTTATCCAAGTTATCCCTTCCATTGGTGAACTTGGCCAAGGTATTAGTCAAGTCTTCAATCTTTTCTTTCAATGAAGTGTTTTCACTTTCAAGATTAGATTGAGAGATGGTAGGGGGTGAGTCTATCTTGCTTTTCAATTCTAAGTTCTCATTTTTTAAAGCATTTAGTTCTTCTTGAAGAGATGAGATATTCTTTTTCAAGTCATTGTTTTTGTGAGAAAATCTTTTTAATTCAAGAAAAGTATCTTCAAGAGCATCTTGTAGTTCTTCATAAGTAGGAGGTTCTTCTATAGAATAATCACATGAGTTAGTTTCGATTACCTCATCTTCCTTTGCCATGAGACAAAAGTTTGCCACTTCTTGATCGCAAGAAATCTCCTCATCTTCTTCATCACTATTTGCCTCATCATCCCAAGTGACGGTGAAGGCCTTCTTCTTGAATTTTCTATTGTCTTTGAAATTGTTGTTGTTGTGGCTTGTCTTGTTGTAGTTGGTGTTGAGTTGAGGACAATTTATCTTAATATGTCCGGGCTTTTTGCATTCAAAACACACTTGTGAGTCTCTATTTGAGTTCTCCCCTCTACTAGGAATTCTTTTGGATGAATCACCCTTGTTGAATCTCCTTCCTTGGTTTCTTCTTGAGAAAAACTTCTTGAGCTTATGAGAAATGAAAGCAATGTCTTCATCTTCTTCATTCTCGCACTCTTCATTTGGTGATTCCTCTTCATCTTGTGAGGCCTTGAGAGCCAAGCTCTTGGATGGCTTGCTTTCACTAACTTCTCGTGCTTTGAACACAAATTCTTGAGTGACCAAATTTCCATCAAGGTCACTAAGAGTCATTGAGCCAAGTTCCTTTGATTGAAGCACGGCCGTTGTGAATGTATCCCATTCCTTAGGTAAGCTCCTAAGAATTTTTCTCACCAATTCGGAGTTAGTGTAAATTTTACCAAGAGAATTCAAAGGATTTATAATAGCATTGAAACGAGCAAACATATCTCTAATAGATTCATCTTTCTTCATTTTGAATAATTCATATTCACACACAAGCATATTAATCTTTGCCTCTTTCACTTGAGAGGTTCCTTCATAGGTAACCTCTAAAGTATCCCAAATTTCTTTGGCACTAGTGCACCTAGAGATTTTACTAAATTCATCATTAGTGAGTGCACAATATAGTAAGCCAATGGCTTTAGAGTTGAGCTCAAGAGACTTGTGATCAGCACTAGTGTATTCTTGAGGCACTTTAGGGAGTGTAACTCCATCTACCACTTTAGTGGGAATCAAAGGACCCTTAGAGGTAATATTCCATAGCTCATAACTAGTGGATTGAATAAAAATTTGCATTCTAATTTTCCAAAAATTATATAGAGAAGCATCTCCATTAAAAAGGGGTGGTCTATTGGACGATTGTCCTTCGGTGAATCCATTACCACTATAATTGGCCATATCGTTCCTCGCAAGACAAATGTGTCAAATGCAAGAGGTTAGGCTCTGATACCAATTGTTATCCCAAGTGTAAAACCCTAGAGGGGGGGTGAATAGGGTTTATGGCCAATTAAAAAATAATTATGGCAAACTAAAAATCAGATTATTGCAACCAATTTAAAATGCAACAATAAGCAATAACAAGAGAGAGTTAGAGAATGCAAACACAAGATATTAACGAGGTTCGGCCTTCCCGCCTACGTCCTCGCCTCAAGAGCGCCGCTTGAGGATTCCACAATCCACTATGACAATCTCCTTCAAGGGTGGAGATCAAACCTCTTACAAAGAGAAGCTCACTTCAAGACAAATCACTCTTGTCTCACTAGGGTTCACACAACCCTTACAACACTTGAATTTGAAGTTGGTTTGTTGTAAACAATCACTCTAGCAGTAAATACAACTCTTGAAAGCTCAACAAACTTCTAATAATTTGCTCAATTGAATGCTCTTTAAGAATTAGGGCTTGAAAGCTATTTTTCAAAGGATGGAATTTATTGCTCTTGTATGGATACTCATAAATGAGTTTGAAAGCTTGTATTTATACCCATTTGGCCTATTATGCCCGTTGCAAGCATTAAATGCCGGGAAATAGCCGTTTGGTGGCAATAAATGCATCATTGGGCTTTTAAAAAACTAGCCGTTATAGCTCATTCGAGTGGTATAGTCGACTATAAGGTTTCATGTAGTCGACTACAAATATCAGTAGCCATTTCTGGGCATTTTTCCTTGATTTAGTCGACTATATAGGATCATATAGTCGACTACATATATCAGTAGCCTAAATGGGGCTAAATCTCATGATGTAGTCGACTACATCACATGATGTAGTCGACTAAACCTTGTTTTTACGAAGTTTAGCCTTCTTTTGATGAAAAATCATCACTTGAACCACTATGCATCAACTTAGGCCTCTTATGAATGATAAATTTAGTTTAATTGAGGGTCCTAAAGTCCTTCTAGGTCAATAGAGCAAAGTCATGAGCAATTATTCACATTTTGGAACCTAAAACCTCACTTATAGCCTAAATGAGTCTCATTGACGATGATTGCATGACTTGAGGTGCTTGTGGGTCCATTGCTAGCTTTTTGTGCTCTTGATGCATCATGCTTGAGTTTCCTTGACTTGGTTGAGCTATTGAGTGCATGTGCTTGAGTCATTTGATCCTTAAGCTTGTGCTTGAAACAATTTGTTCTTGATTGCCTAGTTTTGATCATGTTCTTGACATTTAAACCATTAGAACTAACATCGATCTTTTGTTATCATCAAAATCTCAGATATGCCTTTGGTTGAAAACCTTTAGGTCTAACACCGCCATGGAACTCCAAAAGTCTCGTACAAAGTACCAAAACAAATGTTCAAAGAAAGGTTACAAAGCATAAAGAAAGATGTTTCATTCGATAACAAAGCAAGAGGTTAAGCTAATCTAATGATCTCCCGTGGTTCTTCTCTTTCTACTTGATTCGCCTCTACCACGACCAACATGAGGATTCCTTTGGGGTGGCATTGGTTGAGGTGGACGCAGTGTGGAGACCTGTTGCAAAGAAATCAATTAATAAAAAAGGGTTATGCCTTTAACTCCTAGGATTGGAATGAACAAAGGAAATGTCTTACAGTGGGATTCAGTCGTCCTTCTAGCACAGAGTTCGCCAAACTCATCCTAACAAGGTCCCGCCTTAACCCCTCGCTGAGTTCAAGGCACTCCTGTGCGTACTCTCGGGGAACCTAAAAGATGAACATGGTTAATCAATGATGAAAGAGGTTTTCAGGAAAGCAAAAGGCTTAGAGCTTACATGCTCATAGCTCGAGTCAATCCTGGGGACTTCGTCAAAAGCAGGGTGAGTAATATTAGTCTTCATGAACTCCAACCCATTACATAGATTCACTTGCCAGTCGAGCACTGGGAGAGGTGGCTGTGCCATTCCCCCCATCTCATAATCCTCATCCCCATGAGTCATGCCTGTGGAGGACGCTATTGTGGAACTATGTCCACGAGCTCGCCGGCCCTGCAATAGATAATTTGTTTAAGAAGAGTGCTCGTATAAATCGATAATTGAAAGAATGGAATAGAGACTCACCCCTTGAGGCGGGAAGCCAATAACTCTAGGCCGCATCAGGAATTGGTTGCAGAAAGTCATGTAGTCGGTATTGGGCGAGGTGAACTCCTCAGCATCCCATCCAATCAGAGCTTCCATCAGCTCATCCCCATCCAAAGAGTCAGTGTGCCTCATGTTCATGGGAGGCAAGACAGGGGTAAGAGCGGCATCCACTCGCCCTTTCACCTGCCTAAGGACGCACTCCCCTAAATACCAGTATCGCCCTGAGGGACCCTCAAAGAGTACCCTCTTCCCCGTCAATTCCAAACAGGACACACACCTCCTAGGCAACCTAGCCTCCCACAGTCCCCATAGGCTCCACTCCACCTGTTGAATTTGAAAAAAAAATGATGAGCAAGATAATAAAAAATGAATGAAAGAAAAGAATAAGGAAGGTGGATTACCATGTCAGCATTTAGGCTCGCCAAGTACGCCCTTGCATGGGCATAGTCATGCCTATTGGGGGCACGCATAGCTATCTTGTTGGGAGCATAGTTCCCAAGTATAAGCCACTCTTGTATCTCATTATCCAGGGCGGGGCGGCACAGTCCCAGGTATTCATAATACCATATCTGTCAAAATTCAAGAAAAGCATTAAAAGTAAATCAAGTTTGGGAGGAATTTAAAAATTAAACATTTTTACTTACCTCCCCAAACAAATGGGAGCCCACCAAAATGCTTGGAAACACCTCGAGACATATCAGACATGGATCTATACATAGTAACTAGTGCTGCCCCTCCCCAGTTATACCTCCCCATTTTGTTCACATCTACCATGGAAGCGAGGTAGCCCAGTTGTGCCATATCATTGGCACCAACAAAGAGAGTGCAGGAGAGCATATAGATCATGAAAGCCCTAGTAATGCATTCGGGAGCCACTCCCATACCTTCTACTTGGTTGGCAAAGTTCTCAAATAGCCATGTCCTCCTAACACCGTGGGAACCCGCCTCAATATCCATCCCCAACATAGTGAGGAGATAAGCACTATTTGTGTTGGCATCCCCATAGAATTCCAACCTCTTTCCCTTGAGGCTTAAACCGGTGATAATTGAGAAATCCTTGGGAGTCATGGTCATCTCCCCAAAACTGAAGTGGAAGGTGTTGGTGGTATCCCACCATAGCTCAGCTAAGGCAAGGAGGGCTTGCCTATCCCACTTTTCATTCCATAGGGAGTCAAGAAACCAACCAAAACCTGCTTTCTTAATGGATTCTCTTGCGGAAGGTTGGGTGTGTTCCATACGCCTCCACCACCCAATAAGATTCTTTATCAAAGACCTTGTGCGTAGGTCTTGGAAGTTGGGCTAATCAAGAAGAATGATTCACCTAGTTAGTGTAAAAAAAATCATATGCAAGCATTGATAATTGGCTTTTCAAAAGCTAAGTCTTTTAGTTCATGAACAAGTAAACCTTGCTTTGAAAGTTTATGAAAACAATGGTTTTATTCTTCAAACTCATGATCATTGGTAAACCATGCATTCCAAGACCATGGGAACATGGATTTTTCAAAGGAAATAGCAAGCAAACCTTGTTTTCCAAAGTGGTTTTTTGAGGAAAAAATAAGCAAACCTTGTTCATGAAAACATGGGTTTTTCAAAAATATAGCAAACTTTGTTTTTCAAAGTTCATGAAAATGCTTGGTTTTGTTTCTAAAATCAATTAGAAATGAATGACTATGATTTTGCCTTGCAATACACATCAATTTTACAAAGATTGGATGAATTTTCATCATTCAAGCATTTTATCAAACACTTGGTGGGCACTATTCATCAAGCTTTCAAATTGAATTCTTTTCACATCCAATCCTTGCCAAAATCAATGGGCATTGCAAACATTGCTAGGAATACTCATAGAGAGTTCATGGGAATGCATTTCAATCAACAAAAATGAAAATTTCAAAGAAAAGTTTAAAATGGGTAAGCTTACCTCTTGCTTGGAATGGAGAAAAGAGAGATGATTCCTTGGTTCTAGAAGCAATTTCTCTTGAGGAACATCATATATTGGTGCCTTGTATCTACTCTTTGAGTCAAGGAATGGATACTTTGAAGTGGAGTCTTCATTTGGATCCATGGTGGATGAACTAGCTTGTTTTGAGCAAAAATGGGTTTAATGGGTTTTTGATTTGCAAAGTGCTGCAAATTTCTTGTTTTTGATGTGAAATTGGGTGCTAATGATGCTATTTCATGTGTATGAATCCCTCTTGAAGTGTGGATTTGAATGCCTTTGGGTGTTGAAGTGATTTTGCAAAATGGGGTAAGCTTTCTAGAGAGAGAAACTCCAATTTTCGGGTTCTTTGAACAAGGGGTATGAATAGTGCCCTTGTGCATTTTAAAAAACCAGATTTTTCAGCAAATAGGCTCGAGTGACCACCCAAACCCTGGGCGGCTAGCCACCAGGGCCTGGGCGGCTAGCCTCCCGAGGCCTGGTGGTCACCCAAGCCACCTTGTTTTGGCTTTCTCTCTCGCTTTGTCTCGCCTTAACGCGTGATCAAACCTCCTTCCAAATGAGATATTCAACACTTTTTGAGCTTAAAATCAATCAAATTTCACCTTGAAATCAATTCTTTGAATTGATTTTATGTTCGAAAGGGTTGAATATATTTCCCCTGTGCCATGCCAACTCAAGTGACAATGTGTTAAGTCACTTTCCTCTTGCACCATACTTGTTCAATCTTGATAAATTGATCATATATCCTCATTTCAAATCTTGATTTTTCATCCCACTTGGTTGAATATATTCATCACTTGAATATGTTCTTCCATTTCAAAAGTGTATTCACCCTTTGAATATGCTTCTCAGTTTCAAATCCTCATTTTTCATCCTACTTGGTTGAATATATTCATCACTTGAATATGTTCTTCCATTTCAAAAGTGTATTCACCCTTTGAATATGCTTCTCAATTTCAAATCCTCATTCTTTATCCTACTTGGTTGAATATATTCATCACTTGAATATGTTCTTCCATTTCAAAAGTGTATTCACCCTTTGAATATGCTTCTCAGTTCCAAATCCTCATTATCTATCTTACTTGGTTAAGTATATCCATCGCTTGGATATATTTCTCCATTTCAATGGTATGTTCATCACTTGAACATACTTGTCACTTACTTGGTTAAGTATATCCATCGCTTGGATATACTTCTCCATTTCAATGGTATATTCATCACTTGAGTATACTTCTCAGTCTTTGTCAATCACTTGGTTAAGTATATTCATCGCTTGAATATATTTCTCCATTTCAATGGTATGTTCATCACTTGAATATACTTGTCACTTACTTGGTTAAATATATTCGTGACTAGAATATATTTCTCCATTTCAAAGGTATGCTCATCACTTGAGTATACCTCTCAGATCATTTGTCAATCACTTAGTTCAATATATCCATCGCTTGGACATATTTCTCCATTTCAATGGTGTGTTCATCACTTGAACATACTTGTCACTTACTTGGTTAAATATATCCATCGCTTGGATATATTTCTCCATTTCAATGGTATGTTCATCACTTGAACATACTTGTCACTTACTTGGTTAAATATATTCGTGACTAGAATATATTTCTCCATTTCAAAGGTATGCTCATCACTTGAGTATACCTCTCAGATCATTTGTGAATCACTTGGTTAAATATATCCATCGCTTGGATATATTTCTCCATTTCAATGGTATGTTCATCACTTGAACATACTTGTCACTTACTTGATTAAATATATTCGTGACTAGAATATATTTCTCCATTTCAAAGGTATGCTCATCACTTGAGTATACCTCTCAGATCATTTGTCAATCACTTGGTTAAATATATCCATCGCTTGGATATATTTCTCCATTTCAATGGTGTGTTCATCACTTGAACATACTTGTCACTTACTTGGTTAAATATATCCATCGCTTGGATATATTTCTCCATTTCAATGGTATGTTCATCACTTGAACATACTTGTCACTTACTTGGTTAAATATATTCGTGACTAGAATATATTTCTCCATTTCAAAGGTATGCTCATCACTTGAGTATACCTCTTAGATCATTTGTCAATCACTTGGTTAAATATATCCATCGCTTGGATATATTTCTCCATTTTAATGGTATGTTCATCACTTGAACATACTTGTCACTTACTTGGTTAAATATATTCGTGACTAGAATATATTTCTCCATTTCAAAGGTATGCTCATCACTTGAGCATACCTCTCAGATCATTTGTCAATCACTTGGTTAAATATATCCATCGCTTGGATATATTTCTCCATTTCAATGGTATGTTCATCACTTGAACATACTTGTCACTTACTTGGTTAAATATATTCGTGACTAGAATATATTTCTCCATTTCAAAGGTATGCTCATCACTTGAGTATACCTCTCAAATCATTTGTCAATCACTTGGTTAAATACATCCATCACTTGGATATATTTCTCCATTTCAATGGTATGTTCATCACTTGAACATACTTGTCACCTACTTGGTTAAATATATCCATCGCTTGGATATATTTCTCCATTTCAATGGTGTACTCATCACTTGAGTACACTTCTCAGATCACTTGTCACTTACTTGGTTAAATATATCCATCACTTGGATATATTTCTCCATTTCAATGGTGTGTTCATCACTTGAGCATACTTGTCACTACTTGGTTAAATATATTCGTGAACTGAATATATTTCTCCATTTCAAAAGTGTACTCATCACTTGAGTATACTTCTCAGTCTCTTTTCACCACTTGGTTAAATATATTCGTGACCTGAATATATTTCTCCATTTCAAAAGTATATACACTCATCACTTGAGTATACTTCTCAGATTTCATTCTCAATCACTTGGTTAAATATATTCGTGACTAGAATATATTTCTCCATTTCAAAAGTATGTTCATTCGTAGTGGCTTGAATATGCTCCTCTTTGTCAATCATCAACCCCCAGTGGTTTAAGTATACTCATGACTTGAGTACACTTCTTTATCTCAGTCTCAGGTTTTCAACCTCCCATCATTGTTGGTATCAGTGCGTGATTTCTCCAAGCTTTTTGGCAAAAAATGGGTTGTTCTTTATCATTGGTTCACAAGTGTAACTTGTTCGCCAATGAGGGGCTTCTGTCACACCCCATTTTTGTACCACCTTACCAGGGCTCATCATTTCATGCATGTTTTTGTTTTGTTTTTGAGTCTAGTCACTTGCATTAGTTTTCTAGAGTCACAAGGACAATGGATATGAATTTTGGTTCAAATTGGAGTTGATCTTAAGGGATAATAAGAGCTTTTGTGACTTGAGGGGCATAATTGTCTTTTAAGTCCCAAACTTTTCATTTGACCTTGAAATGATCTCCAAATTGTCAATTGGAGTTCATATGGATGCATAAGAGGTATTTCTAGTGTCAATTTGATAAATCAATGGCTTGGGATTAAAATGGCTCGATGTAGTTCAAGATTGGTTAATTGACCCTTCTTTGGGTTAGCTCTAATTGACTCACAATTACCAACCAAATCTTTTCAAATTGACTTTCATTAGTCATCATTTTACTCCCAAAAGTGTTTTATGAAGTTCAATTTTGATATGGAAAGTGTTTGGTTTGACCCTATGTGCATGCCTATGCTTAGTAAAGGTAGAGCATAGTGGTTAACCACCTTGTTCAAACCTAACCATGCCCCCATGGTTAGTAGTTTTCACCCTAAAATGTTCAAAAACATATTCCTCATCGAAACACGGTCGTTTTGGCTTTTGTTTCATCAAAATCGGAGTTAATTTGCCCCCTGAAACACTTCTAGAAGGGAAGGGAGACAAAATAGGCAAAAAACTAGAAGTGGGCTCGGGTGACCACCCAAGCCTGGGCGGCTAGCCGCCTGGGCCCAGGTGGCTAGCCGCCCAGCCTTGGGAGGTCACCCGAGAGCACTTTCCTATTTACACCATGTTTCCTTGCTGAAGCGGATTCCTCCCTATTTTGACGAACAAGGACTCTTTTGGACGAGTTTCCTTCTAATTTTTGGTAACTTCTGAGTTACTTAAGCCCCAAGGGGGTCTCTAATAGCCCTTGGATTAATTTTTAGGGTTTTAATCCCAGCCATCGGTTAATCCTAATTGAAGTCTATAAATACCCCCCTAAGCTTCAGCACAAGGGGAGCCACTTTATGCATTAATACTTGAGTGTTTGAGAGAGAATAAGAGAGAGAGACTTGAAAGAGAGCTGGAGTTCTTGCTGTAGCCTTGGAGGGGATTGGTTCAAGTCATCCGTAAGAGCAAGGGAGAGTCTCTACAGCAGCAAGGAAGTTTCTTCTTAAGGTATTCCTCCCTCTTTGTTTATGCTGAATATGGGTTAGGCTTATTGCATGTTAAAGGTAACTTTTTTTATCATGTATTAACACTAGCTAGTTAATATACATGGAATATCTATTGTTTATCTACTGTTTAGCATGCTTTAGGGCTGTCCTATGTGTTTTTTATGCATAGTTATGGTTCTTGTGCTCCTGTTGCCCTTGTGCTAGGATTAGTGTCATTGCATGTTAGAGTTAGGATTTTCATTATGTTATGTTGCTTTAGTTAGTTAATATGCATGATTTAATTTCTGTTTAGTTTGGTTTTAGCATGACTAAAGTATGTTTTGTATGTCTTTAAGCATATTTGTGAGTTTAGGGTTTTAGAGTCATTGTTTTATGTTAGTTTTCATATAGCATGATAAAGTAGACTTTTTTATTGGTTTTTCTTCGTGTTTGCTGTATATGTCTTGCATATAGAGTAAATATGATGTTTTTGCATGCATGTTAGTATATTCTAGGGTTTTTATGCATAATATGGTTCTAGGAATATGTTAGGACGTATTATTGTTCGCTGTTTTTGCTGTTGGTATGTTTAGTGGATGATTTTAGGTCATAATACTATTCTGTCCAGATTTGCATATCATTGTATTTGCATGGTTTTGAGCACTTGTAAGGGTGCAAATAGGTGTGGTAATTGTCCTATGGCAAATAGGGCTGCCAATGTCTGAAATGGCTAATGTTTGGAGCAATTGCGCTCAGGTAAGTGGGTGTGAAGGTGCCCCAATTCACCTCTCTTCCTTATCCTTTCTCTTCTCCCCCTTTAGGGTTAATTTTTAATATGTTCCTATGGTTTAATTAGAGGTTTCCTTAACCCATAAAATTCTGGTTTTTATTAAAGTTTTCATTTTGTGGATTTCTTTCCAAAATCAAACTTGCTATCAAATTCAACTCTTTTAATCAAATAAGGAAACCTAGGGTTTTAACCATAGGTTTGTATTAAGTCTTAACCCTAGTTCTAATCGAACTACGTGGACTTTGATCCATGTATTTCGTTGCATGGTACGTAGGCGCTCTTCGTGAAGCTCAAGTCCGTTCTAGGGTCCAAGCATCCTAGGCTTCTTTTTGTTTTCTTTTCTTTTTCTTTATTTTCTGTTTTTATGTGTTTATTATGCATGGATGGATGAATGAAATATATGATATGCATGCTGTCTTGTGATGATATACTTGCTGATTTTTGTATGGAAAAGATCTTGATTTAGCCCAAATGAACTGAGAGACCGAAAGGGTGACATGGGTGCCTATAGGCTTTGCCTAGAACCTTCCCATGTCATAACTTAGCCTCTGAATCCCCGATTTCTTTGGTTTCCAAAAGATTGGTTTTTGCCTTTCCTTTTTTATGGAGTCATTCAAATTGTTTTCCTAAAACAAACTGTTTTTAGGGTTTTCCTTGTTTCCTTTAAAAAATGAGGTGGCGACTCCTTTGTGTTTTCAAAACCCACACTACCTTTTCATCAATCCCTCGTGGGCCCAATTTCCGGGGTTCACAGGACCATAAATGTGATCGCACTCCCACTAACCCTTTGTACAATCATGGTAAAATAATGGATTCTATCTCAACATGGACAGGGGTTGTATCAATGTTGGTTTGTGTCTCATTAGACAACTCTTTGAGTTATATTTTCCTATTGTTGCCTCCTTCTTGAATAAACTCTTTTTCAATAAAGATTGCAAACTTACAAACAAAACACTTTTTGTTCATCAGGATAATAGACTTAGTATCCTAAACTCTCTTTAGGATAATCCACAAACCTACATTTAAGTTATCTTGACTTCCAATTTGGTTGCATTATGTCTCTACATATGTACTGCAACCCCATACCTTAACATGCTTCAGGTTTGTTGCTTCCCTTTCCATATCTCATATGGGGTGTGACAATATGCATGTATTCATAAAGTGAGTAGTTATATTTGAGGAAAAGATAACATATATTCACATGGCATGATACAACATTTGAGTATATCAATCACATAGGAAAGCAATTAAACACTTAGAAAGTAAATAAAAGCTTTAACAGAATAAAGACTCACATACCCCACAAAAAGAGAAAAAGATGTAGTCAGTACTTTGTTAGAGAATTAGTAAAACAACAATGAATAATAAAAGAAGACATTGGTCTCATCCAGGTTGCATAGACAATTAACAATTCCAAAAGGGGATTTAAAGAACATCGTTAAAATCGCATGAGACTAAACCCACAAGTCCCTAGTGGAGTCGCCATGCTGTCGCTACCCCAAAAAAGGATTTTAGTTAGGGATTGGACTGTTCCCTTTCCTAAGATGGGATGACCCCGGGTCATCCGTTTGTGGGTGTGTGTTGAATGGTTGTGAAAATGGATTGAGTTCAATTCAAGGGCATCTTCACCGGCCTGTGCATGTAAGCATATCTAGAATAATCGAGGCTATGGAGTCGCCAGCAATCAGGGGTTTGAGGACGTGACTGGGCATCCTAAGGTTAATTAGAAAGTGGGGTCATCTGAGATCCCAAAATGAGTTCGTCTGAGGTATTATCGACAAATGGGTCCATTTGAAGTCCATTTGAAAATTGATTGACTCCTAGTGGTCTGTGAGACTAAAGATTGAGGGTAAGGGGGTTTGGTTACGAGTGGGGAAGGTGTCAGGCACCCCACATCACCCGTTGGAATCCAATGGTTCCCGATTTTGACAATATTTCTATTTGAATCCCCATTTAATATTATTGATTTCCTATACGAGTAATTTGACATAAAATACCCTCTTTAAAGGGTGATAAAGTTTGCTATTTTTGAAAAGAGATTCCTAAAGGCATTTGAACAAGGTTTTGAAAGTATTGGTGTTTGAAAATGTGCCTTAGGATTTTTGTAAATGAGAACCTTTTGAAAAGATCACAAATTCGCCTTCCTTCTCAAGGGTATCTTAGATCAAATTGATCGGATCCTAACGGACGTATCTCCATTTTGCAGTGGTAAAAATCAATTCTTTTATGAAACGATGGAAATGGAAATGATGTGATTCCATTTTTTTAAAAGAATTAATACCAAGTGCAGATCTATTTTAGAGAAGCTCGAGACCTTTGAACTCAACAAAATGGGTAAGAAAAATGGATACTTTTTGAAAGCATTTGAAAGTGAGCAGATGTTCTCTTTTGAAGAGAAAAATAGTCTTTTGAAAACAGGGGTTCCTTTTGAAGGAAGAGAAATGAGTTTTAATTAAAAAGGGAGCACTTTTGAAGTATAAAGGAATTCCACATAGAAATGAAAGTGAAATTTTATGATTCTTAATCTCAACTAAAAAGGGGCCTCCTGCATGGAATGATGGTTTTGGAAAATTGACTTCATTATGATAGAAAGATGTATTTTGAAAAGAGAGCATGCGCTCCTTTAATGAAAAGATTTATTCAAGTCATTCTTAGAATGAACTCATCAATTGAAACCTTTGTGCGCTCATCAGGGGTCTTGAAAGCGTTTCTTTTCTATCATAGCACGCGCATTAACAGTTTGCTTAGAAATTCATTTGTGAATCATGAAGTCGAAATCTCTATCTAATAAAGATGGTAATGCTGTCAAAAATGATTAGTGGGAAAAATGATTCCTTGCAGGCATAAATAAAACCTTTTGAAAGCTAAATCCTTTTAGCAGGGATTTGAGATGTAAAGAATTACTTTCAATTCTAAAAGACTTTTTGGAAAGTCATTTGGGGCTTTTGAAGCATGAAAATGGTTAGGAGGAATTTTATCCAAACTTGAAACGCACTTGGATTAATTGAATAAAAATGTAATCAACTAAATCTCCTAAGGATTGGAATTTTACCATGTGACATAGGGACACGCAGGAGTTCTTGGATTCGGGGTTGAATTATTCATTGGAATATGGTGGGTTGATTGATTAAATCCATTTTATGGTGGTAAGCCATTATGCTAGGGATGAGTTTCTAAGCATCTAATGTTGTACACTTTTATCCATAGCATGATAACCTGTCTTAAAACCTCGATTAAACTTTATTAACACATGGGAATAGAATGATTAAAACATCACATCGCATGAAATTTCAAGATAAACATATTGAAAATGTCAAAAGATACATAAACACAATCAACCCTAGCAAGGTTTGGAATTCATGAATGCGATGTTTATTGCTTTGATAATCACAAGTGTATGTACAAAAATAAAAGGGTTAAGTGGCCACAAAATGAAAAAGTGCTCAAACATTAGGGCAAAAGAGTCGCAACGACCACAACTCGGAGGATAGCTAAAGCCATAACCTTTAAATTTAAGAGGTAAATAAAATAAAAACTTATAATATACAAGCATTGGGGCAAAGAATCGTAACGACTACAACCCAAAGGATAGCTAAAGCTATAGCCTCTAAAATGAATAAATAAAAATGAGAACAACCATTTTGAATGAGTTTATTCATGTCTTTGCATTTGTCCATTTATCTAAGCATGGGGATATTCAATTAAGTCCAATAAACTCCACAACAAAGGGGATTTTTTTATATCCAAGTTGATTATGATTACCAACAAGAAAACAAGAAGAGTTTAGTATAAACAATATGCATGCATGCATGAACCTAACCTTGCCAATTTTGATTTTGCTTAAACATCACTTTAACCTTTTGATATGCCTAAATTTCCATTTCAAGCATCATAAATTCAAGCTCACATGAAATGAGAAAGAATAAAAAGGGTGCTAGCAACCTATAGGAGTGGTTTGCATGCAAAAGGGTGGTTTAGGGTCTCCTTGCCCTTAACCCACCATACAGGACTTTAATCCCTTCACGACACGTGTTAGGAAGTCCATGTACATACTCGGGCAAAGGTGGGGAAGGAGACAATCACATATTGAGGCTGCAATAAATAATGGTATCAATAGGAAACTTAAAAACTTAAGAATGAAATTACAAGGGAAGCTCACCTAGTAATGGTGATTTTCACCTTAGCTTTGATCAATGTAGGCTTGAATGCTTCTTTGCTAGGCTTGAAGTTCTTCCTTGAGGTGTTCCTTTGATGTTCCAAGTGTGTTTGGTTGGTGGTTGAACTTAAGGCTTTGATAACTTAAAAAAAGTTCAATGCATGGGTGCATGCATTAAGATGGATTTTTGGGAAGAATTTAGTGGAGTTGTGAGGATTTTTGTAGTGGATGGAGTGAGAATGCTTAGATGTTGAAGGTGATGAGGATTGGAGGGAGTTTTGGTATAGTTTTTGTAGGTTAAAAGAGATGGATCCCCTGAAATGAATTGAAAGTGGAGTATTTATAGGAAAAAAAAAGGATTTTTAGGGGTAAAATGGTCATTTGGAGGGGCATTATGGTCACATGGGACATGGTGGGCATTTGGGAATTGTTTAGTGAAAGAAATACCCCATTTGATGGGGGCAAAGTGGTCCAATTGTGGAAAAAGGGCAATCTACCATAGCAGATTATCCATATTGGCAAAGCAAGTGTGGGCCACTTTAGCCCACGCCTGCCAGCCATGGGCCAAATCCCATCCTTGCAGTTGGATTACGGCTACAAGAGAGCTGTAGAGTGGCTAGCAGAGCCGAAAACACAACCAGCTTGGGCTCATTTTTTCCATATTTGCAATGATTTCTCATCATTTTCCATGGGAACTTGTGATCCTTGGTTTATATGCCCCATTTAATGAGGTGGGGCTACTATGATGGGTCAGGGGTGGTGGTCTGCCCTACTATGGGGCCGTACAATTGTCTGATCACATTCGATCGACAATCGGATGGATTCCAGCCATTGATCTTGAATGTGGATTGAAACCTTGGATCCCTAAACTTGGTTTAGGACCGAAAGGTAGAGAGTGCACTCTCTAGGGTGAGATCGAATGGCCCGGGTGTGAGCATGGTGTTCACAGGGCTCTGTGATTAGGGTTTTGTTGATCGTGAGCCAAATGAGGCCCGATCTTTGATCAAATGGCTTTGTATTGATCTTGAGGGATTGAATTGAAGATCCAACGGTCAGATTGACTATTGGATAAGAAATTAGTGGAAAATCGAACCACCCAAAGTTGCTTTAGGCGTTTTTAGGGATCAGAGGGTTTGTGCCTTCTGATTCCCAATCAAATGGTCCTAAACCGCTCTAGGAATATTGAATTGAAGATCCAACGATCGGATTGACCATTGGATAAGAGATTGTGGGAAATCGAACCACCTAAGGTCGCTTTAGGGGTTTTTGGGGATTAGAGGGTTTGTGCCCTCTAATTCCCAATCGAATGGTCTTAGACCGTTCTAGGAGCATTGAATTGAAGATCCAACGGTCGGATTAACCATTGGATTAGAGATTGTGAGAAATCGAACCACCCAAGGTTGTGTTAGGGGTTCAATTTGGGCATTTTGGGGATCAGAGGTTTTGTGCCCTTTAATTCCCAATCAAATGGTCCTAGACCACTCTAAGAACATTGAATTGAAGATCCAACGATCAGATTAATCATCAAATCAGAGATTGTGAGAAATTGAACCACCCAAAGTTGTGTTAGGGGTTCGATTTTGGGGGTTTCAGGGATCAAAGGGTTTATGCCCTCTAATTCCCAATCAAATGGTCCTAAATCGCTCTAGGAACATTGAATTAAAGATTCAACGATCGAATTAACCATTGGATTAGAGATTGTGAGAAATCGAACCACCTAAGGTTGTGTTAAGGGTTCGATTTGGGTGTTTTGGGGATCAAAGGGTTTGTGCCCTCTAATTCCCAATCGAATGGTCTTAGACTGCTCTAGGAACATTTAATTGAAGATCTAACGGTTGAATTAACCTTGGATAGGAGATTATGACAAATCGAACCACCCAAGGTTGTGTTAGGGGTTTGATTTGGGGGTTTTGGAGATTATAGGGTTTGTGCCCTCTTATTCCCAATCAAATGGTCCTAGACCACTCTAGGAACATTAAATGGAAGATCCAATGGTCGGATTAACCATTGGATCAAAGATTGTGAGAAATCAAACCACCCGAGGTTGTGTTAGAGGTTTCATTTGGGCATTTTGGCTCGTTCCCTGCTCTAGGGCCTCGAATATTGAAATGGGGGGATGCCTTACCCCAATGGTGGGTAGGACAAGGTGAATAAAATTAGGTATTGAGCGTGTCCGACCTAATTATTTTGCTTACAGGTTGATTGATTTTGTTCGGAGGCGGCCCGACCAAATTTGGGTGTCTGCAGATCTATCCAAGGTAAGGATGAATGAGGGTTCATCTATGACGGATCACATCTTGAAGATGATCAACCATATCGAGCAGCTTGAGAAGCTTGATGTGATCATTGAAGCTGATACGTCCTCTGACATTATTTTACAGTCCCTCCCCGATTCATATAGGCCGTTCATTATGAATTTTCATATGAACAAGATTGAGCCCATTCTCTCCGAGCTATACAATTTGCTCAAGATGACCAAGGAGACAATGAAAAAGGGGAAAGGTTCTTTGCTTGCATTTGATGGCGCTTCTACTTCCAAAGCCTAAACCCAAGCCCAAAGGCAATGGCAAAGGTAAGGGTAAGAATACCCAAGGGAAGAATAAGAAGAATTTAAAGCCAAAGGGAAGCGTCAAGAAAGGTAATGCCAACAAAGCCAATAGAGCCTGTTTCACTGTGGCAAGGATGGGCATTAGAAATGTAACTACCGGGAGTATCTAGATACTCTAAAGAACCAACCTTCAAAAGGTATGGATCATCCTTTTGTACTTGAGACTAACTTAAGTGTTAGCTTTGCTTCCACTGGGGTACTTGATTCTGGTGTGAGTTCTCATATTTGTAATTCCATGCAGGATCTAAGGGGAAGCAAAAGGCTGAGTAGAGGCAAAGTAACCCTACAAGTGGGGCAATGGAGTAAGCATTGCTGCATTAGCCGTGGGGACTTGCTACTTGACTCTGCCTAGTGAGAGTAGTTTAGAATTAGTAGGCTGTCTATTCATTCCAAAAGTTATTAAAAACATTATTTCAATTTCTGCTTTATCTAAACAAGGTTTTAGTTTTATTTTTAAAGATAATAAATGTTCTCTATTTAAAAATGAAGAGCTCATTACTTCTGGGGTGTATGTGAATGGCCTTTATTTTCTAAACTTTGTTGCAAATATTAATTGCATGGAGCATGATAGTTCTAAAATGAATGCAAATAAACCCAAAAGAACAAGAAATGAGGAAAACTCCGCATATGACTGGCACCTAAGACTAGGTCTTATTAGTGAGAATAGGATTAACAAGATGTGTAAGGATGGACAATTGGGTCCATTGGCTTCTATGCCCTTTCTAACTTGTGAATCCTGTTTACTAAGTAAGATGACCAAGTTACCTTTCACCGATCATAGTGAGAGGGCTGCAGACATAGTAGGATTAATACATAGTGATGTATATAGTCCTATGAGCATAAATGCTTGTGGAAGTTTCTCTTCCTTTATAACCTTTACTGATGATCATTCTAGGTTTGGGTACGTGTACTTAATGAAGTACAAATCTGAAGCCTTTGAAAGGTTCAAGGAATTCAAATATGAAGTAGAGAAACAAATCGGTAAAAGTATTAAAGCTTTTCAATCGGATTGAAGAGGTGCAATATTTAACCGATGAGTTTTTAGATCATCTTATTCAAACAAGCATTCTATCTCAATGGACACCTCCTGAAACACCACAGCTTAATGGTGTGTCCGAAAGGAGGAATAGGACCTTATTGGATATGGTTCGGTCCATGATGAGTAACACCGACTTACCATTGTCCTTTTGGGGACATACCCTAGAAACTACCGCGTACTTGTTAAATAGAGTTCCAACCAAGGCTATCCCTAAGACACCATATGCACCAAACCTTAAGCATGTTAGGCTATGAGGTTGCACTGCATATGTAAAGACACATTAAGCAACCAAATTAGAATTAAGATAAATAAATGTAGGTTTGTGAGTTATCCTAAACAGAGTTTAGGATACTACTTCTATTATCCTGATGAACAAAAGTAATTTGTTAGTAAGTTTGCAGTCTTTCTTGAAAAAGAGTTTATTCAAGAAGGAGGCCACAATAGGAAAGAACTCAAAGAATTGTCTGATGAGACACAAACCGATAATAATCCAACCCTTGTCCCTAATGAGACAGAACCCACTAATGTACCACAATTTCTCCGTAGATCGAGTAGGGTATCTGTAGCACCTTGAAAGATATGGATTTCTCAACCATAATGCAGAGGAATTGTTCCTTGGTGATAGAGAACACCAGATGACCCTACTACATATGGATGGGCAATTTCGGATATTGATTCGAATAAATGGCTAGAAGTTATGAAATCCGAACTGGAATCGATATATTCCAACAAAGTCTGGACTTTAGTTGATCCACCAGAAGGTATAGTACCTATTGGCTACAAATGGATCTTTAAAGGGAACATAAGTACAGATGGAAAGGTACCTATAAGGCTAGGCTAGTGGCAAAAAGTTACTGACAAAGACATAGTATAGACTATGAGGAAACCTTCTCACCAGTGGCTATGCTAAAGTCCGTTAGGATCTTGTTAGCTATAGCTGCACACTACGATTATGAGATATGGCACATAGGATGTAAAGACAGCCTTCCTTAATGGCAACATTGAGAAGACATTTATATGTAGCAACCTGAGGGTTTTACATCTAGTGGTGAGGACCTACAAAGTGTGCAAGCTACAGCAGTCCATTTATGGATTTAAACAAGCTTCTAGAAGTTAGAACATTCGATTCAATGAGGCAATCAAATCGTTTGGTTTCTTACAGAATATGGATGAACCATGTGTGTACAAAAAGGTTAGTGGGTGTGCGACCACCTTCCTAGTCCTTTATGTTGATGACATTCTACTTATTGGGAATAATGTAGAAACGTTGTCAAAAGTAAAAAATTGGCTTTCACAGAATTTTTCCGTGAAAGATTTAGGAGAAGCATCTTATATTCTGGGAATAAAGGTCTATAGAGATAGATCTAAAAGGATGCTAGGTCTCTCCAAATCAATATATATAGACAAAATTTTGAAAATGTTCAAAATGGATGATTCCAAAATAGGTCTAATTCCTATTAGACATGGAATTAAGTTGTCCAAAAGCATAGGCCCTAAAACTCTAGAGGAGATTAAATACATGAGGAAGATTCTCTATGCTTCTGCAGTTGGGAGTCTAATGTATGCTATGCTATGTACAAGACCAAATATCAATTTTACTGTAAGTGTTACGAGCAGATATCAGGCAAACCCAAGTAAGAAACACTGGGAAGCAGTCAAGGCTATCCTTAAGTACTTAAAAAGAACTAAGGACCTATGCTTTGTCAATGAAGAAAGAAACTTGGAAATGGTTGGTTACACAGATTCAAATTTTCAATCTAACGATGAAGATAGGAAATCAACATTGGGGTATGTTTTCACCTTAAATAGTGGAGCTGTAAAGAGGAGCTGTAAGCAGGATACTACAACGGACTCCACTACAAAGGCTGAGTACATTGCTGCATCAGAGGCTACTAAGGAAGCTGTTTGGATAAAGAAGTTCATTACTGAACTAGGAGTAGTTCTTGCCATTGATAAGCCTTTACCATTGTTTTGTGACAATAACAGGACTATTGCTCAAGCCAAGGAACCACGGTTTCATCAAAAGTCCAAACATATTGAGCGACGATTCCATGTGATTAGAGAGATCAATGGAATAGGTGACATAGGCATTCAGAAGATTGACACAATAGAGAATGTAGCAGACCTATTCACTAAAGCTATAACCCAAGTGCAGGTTGGATCACCAACGACAGGAAATGGGTATTAGATACATAATGGATTGGCTATAGTGCAAATGGGAAATTTTTTGTAGTATGCCCTAGAGCCAATCATAGAGATGATTGTTTAGGGATAAAAAACAATCATTTGATTTCATTTATGTATGTCACATTATTATTGAATTAATAAAAGTGCTTATTCTATCATGTTTATTTGCATTCTTATATTTACATGATATGTCCATGGAGTTAGAGTTGAGAATATAGAATTACAAAGAGTTGTAACTTTGAGACTGTAAATATATCTCTGTACTAAACTGCTAAAACATTCCTAGTTGAAAGTTCACTATGATGGACAGTAATGAACCATAGGACTAGCACTTGTTAGGTTGACTCTTTAGGAGGATTGCTAGTCTTAAGCTATTTGTGTGGAGACACTACAACCAACATATGGGTGCCTATTACAAGAATAGGTACACTGAATGTGACTAAAGATATGAGATCAACTGAGTGGAGTTTTAGCCTACCTGTTAATCAGTTTCTCATTGTTATAGTTGTAAAACCCCGAATTTTTCTTAGGTGTAATTAATTAACTAAAAAATTGATTGCCTTTAGTTAGATTTAAATGTATGAATTAATTTAGGATTAACCTTGAACACGTTCAACTTTGTAGCCAAACAAGGTGATTATTTTCTAATTAATGAGTGATAGTTTTCGTATCCTAATCAAACACTAACTTTGAAGGTAATCCTAATTAGGTTAGGATTAACTTGCACCCTATATAAGAAACCTTTAAGGAGGATTTATATTCTTTTGATTGAAAACAATGTAAAGAGAGAAAAAAAGAAAAGAAAGCAAGAGAGAAGGAAAAAGAAAGGATCTGATGCTGTTTTGTACAAATCGACTGCCAACTTCGTGTCTGTTTACAGGTAACTTACCATCTGTTGACTGGTAGCTTTACTATGTTACCAAGATTTTCTTCTCTAATCCAATCCTCCATCTCTATCACTTCTACAATCACTAAACCATCATCACCACCACTCAAAAACCCCTCCAGCTGCTGTACAAGATCATCCAACCACCAAAAATCTCTTTCTTTGGGTTTGGGTGACAAGGAAAGCCAAAAATGGTGGTTTCCACCACTTCTACCACCACTTCCCATGTCCACCACCACAAATTTCTCAAACCCTACCATACACCCTTCTACAAACATCTCTCCCACAGATTTAGGGACTGATTTTGAGGGAAAATCAGTGGGTGAACTTCTGCTTTTGCCTTGGGTAGCATAGGAAGTTAATACAGAAATCTGCTGCTGTTTTACTACATTATGACTGTCAACTTCATATCCGTTGACAGTCAACTTCTCTCGGATTGGCTGGTAACTTTGCTGTGTTATAAAGTAATTCAAACCTATTAATTTATAATTTAACATGAGTCTATTTTAATGCCACGTTAATGTATATATTAATTATATTAAATATAGTAAGCATTATAAGGCCATAAGAATTAGACGTTGAACCCCTAACGCACCACTTAGCTGGAGAGACTTTTAGCTTAAGTATGATTTATTGATAAAGAATATTATTGATTTTAGGTTCTGAGTAGCGTTGGGATTGTTAGGAGTTTGATCGCTTAGATTGTTGAAGGTTTGGCTTGAGGTAAGGGAACTTGCACAATGTATCACCCTCTTTGATTAAATAAAAATAAGTCTGATTTTTATTCCTCTTTTGTGAGCCAATGATTTATGGACAATTGTTTTCAAAATCGTTTCATTATCAAAGTGGTTATTTCTTATGTACTATGAGTCAAGCAAAATAGTTATTTATTGAAATTGTTTACATACGTGTTTTGAATTTGTTTTATTTGTGAAAAATATTTGCCAAATGTTTATTATGTAAGTGTGAACTCTGGTTAGATTATTGGTCCGTCCCAGTAGGGGATTCTAATACTATTGGAAAATTGGTTCTTGCCAGCAAGGGATTCCTAATACTGTTGGTCATCAGTATTGATGTAGTGTAAAGTCCCACGATGATGGGCGCCTATTGAATGTGAGTCTAGCCAGAGGAAATACTTGTATGAACTAATGTTTTATTGATTTGTATTATCGATCAGTGATTTTAAAGTAATTTATCGAATGAATTATTATCGAAAGTATTTCAATGTCATTGTTTATTGAATTGAAAGTAAGAAAATTACTTCTAAAAGTTTATATGCCTATCAAATTGAAAAAAATGATTTATTGTAAAACTCTATCGTTTTTTTACTCATGTTTTTTAAATTAATCGTGCGAATATGCTTGACCTCTTCCTGTATATATTGTGTAATGTTTTCTTACTGAGTGTTATGCTCACCCCTTATATTTTTCTCCACAGATGAATAGCTTGATATGAGTGGCTTTGTTGTCCCAAGAGAATAACCCTAGAGGGGGGATGAATAGGGTTATTTGCCAAATTAAAAATTAATAGCAATCTAAAAATCAAATTATTGCAAGCAAGATTAAGTATAAGACAATGCAATAATAAAGAGATTAAGGGGAAGAGAATGCAAACGATATTAATGAGGTTCGGCCTCCTACCTACGTCTTCGCCTCAAGAGCTCGCTTGAGGATTCATGAATCCACTATCACTCTCCTTCAAGGTGGAGCAGAAAACCTTTACAATTTGAGTGTTCTTCACCAACACTTAGCCAAATGCACTCTTCTCAAGTGCTTACAAGTGAGGGTATACACAACCCTTTTGATACAAAGTATTTGGAGATGATTTTGTGCTCAAAGAAAGCTCTCTCAAAGAATAATTACACAGGAATTGAAAGCACACTCAGCTATTGATTGATTTCAATGAATGCTCACAAGAGGAATTAGGGCTTGTAATTGATTTTCTTGTTTGTAGCTCAATGAATGCTCATAAATGAGTTCAAGCCTTGTATATATACTCAAGGGGTCTAAAATAGCCGTTCTGGAACAATAAATGCTAGGAAAAGAAGTTTGGTGGGTATTTAATGCTTCAAAAGTTCGTTAGAAAACTAGCCGTTAGACTTCTGCCCGAGGGTTTCAGCCCTCTGAAATATTCCTTTCAGCCGTCTGAAGAAGGCTGCTGAATATTCCAAAGAAGGTGTAAAAATGGAACCAAGAACCAGGTCTTTCAGCCGTCTTAAACTTTAATTTCAGCCGGCTCAAATGAATTTCAGCCGGCTCAAAGAGCCGTCTGAAAATTCTAGAGAACTGAAATTTTAGGAGGATGCATTTTCAGCCGGCTGAAACATTGTTTCATGAAAATCCCTGTTTTCAGACAAAAATAAACATTGAGTCCATTTTAAAGGTAATTCATTTTTAGGCTTTTAAGATCATCAAATTAGCATTGTTCTAAGCCCTTTAAACTTGCGAGCAAAGATTGAAATTGATCTTACAATATTTTCCTAGAATTCCTCACAAATTGTCTTGTGATTAAGCTTGATTGTTCTCGAATGTTTGATGGATCCATTTGCGCTACTTTCATATGATATGTGCTTCTGTTTGCTTGTACAATATGATCTTTAATTCTTGAACCATTTTGTGCTTGGTACTTGTCTAGATTCATCACTTAAATGCTCATTAGTTCTTAAACATCTTATTATGTATTGTTATCATCAAAACCTCGAAGATAAAGCCATTTAGGCCAACAGGCTTCCGTGTACGAAGAGCTAGGGTGTCGATGGCTTGATCTGCTAGTTTAATTAGAACTTTTATTTTAGTAGTTAGAAGAATTAGTTTATTATTTCAGTGGACGTTGTAGTAGGTTATTGGAAGTGACAATTTACTTTGATGAATATGGATTTATCTAGTTATTTCAATTAATTGTTGAGACTTTAGTTATGCTATGGCTTGAATTATTTATCGTGGATGGATTATTGGAGACAAGTTTATTATAAGTTGATATTATTAAGTGGTCTAGCCTATGTGGGACGTAGTCCTATGTGGGTTATGACAATCATGTCACTAAATCCAATCTTTTGGGTTTGGGGTGTGACAATAGTAGTACAAGTAATCCTTAGATCTGAGACACCATAGTTGTCTTATGCATATAGCCTTAGAAGTTTGATAGCACTAAGTGTAGATTCTTATAGGGGTTTACAATGGTGTTTATTAGCCCTATTGCTATGTGCATGAGGGTATGTGAGTGATCAACAAGGAATTCATCACTCTCAGGAAAAAGCAAGAGAATGTCTCATATAGCATTCATTAATATAACTCACTAAGTCCATAGCCATGGTAGGATGAATATGGAAAGGAGTTTCCATAAGTTCATCCTTGAGTTGATATTCATGATTGAGTATAAAGTAATTAAACTAAGGACTTGACAAACTTCCATGTCCTGTTAGGTTTAATTGGAGACATTGTGTAGATGGAAGGATGTAATTGCAACCTATAAACTATAATAGAAGGATTCTATGTAAATACCTATTCACCTCATTAAGGACCACACCATGAGCCATTACTAGATGTTACTCATGGTTAGTAGAAACCCTAATTGATATAAGTGAGTTATAATCAATTAGGGAATTGGAAGGAGTTCCAATTAGACCCTTAATAGAAAGAGTTCCATTGTGCACACTTTGTGCTATACCTACTACTTGATGATGTGAACCCAATGGGTCACACATTGATCATGCAAAGAGAGCTTTAAAGTCTATGAGAGAAAGGATATAAGTGAATAAAGAGTAGTTCTTAAGGGCCAAGTTTGTATAGGATATAAACTAGAAGGGTTAGTATACAATTTATAGAAACTACATAAGTTCAAACCCTAGTTGAACTCCCCCTCATGGCGGGCCCAATTGAGTAGCTATATAAGCCACACTATGATGTGTGACATCATAAGTCTCTCTCTCACACCAACCCTAGCCATCCCTACCCTTAGAGGCTCTCTCTCTCTCTCTCTCTCTCTCTCTATCTCTTCTCCTCCTCTAGCAATAATAAGGGAAAGGGAAGAAAGGATTTGAAACTCTTGGTAGGTGTGGATACCATTGGAGGCAATACACTTGGACTACTCGTTCTCTACTGTCCAAAATCATAGCTTGGAGCAACAAGGAAGAAGACAATCATACTGTAAGTAATCTAACCCTCTTTGTAGTTAGGGTTTTAGTTTTCTATTATAGCATAATTAGATTCATGGACTGTGGAATCGTTTAGGAAAATTTTTATTATTCCACACTTTGTTTTCCTTCTAATTCGATTCCCAACTGTGCTAGTCCTATTGTTCATCATTATCTATTATGAAGTGTAGTACAAAGATATAGAGTCTCTCCATCACAATACTTTGTGATATCTAATTCTCAATTTTAATTCCATAGATATGTTATGTAAATATAAAATAACACAATAAACATAATAGAGTAATCCTCTTTATTAAATAATAATAAATGTAAGGGTTAAACACGTTTTAATACCTTCAACTTTGGGGGTAGTTTCAATTTGATCCAGAAACTTTTAATTGTGTCAATTTAGGACAATTTTAAACTTTTGGTTGCAATGTGGTCCAGAGGCTGACGCCGTTAGGATTTTTGACGGAAATTGGCATGAGCCGTGCACATGATGCTGACATGGCATCCACTTGGCATCCACCTGGCTCTCTCTTCTCTCCCCTCTCTTGCCAATTGCAGGACCTCTTTGGTGTCGCCATTGCCGGTGATGGAGCACCCTTCTTCCCAAATCTTCCATTCCCTTTTTTTTTCCCCTTTCCTTCTTCTTTGCTGAGTCCCTCTCCCTCTCCCTCCCTTTCCTCTCATCTCACTCTAATCATCCATGGCAGCAAACACAGAAACCATCCAAAAAAAAAAAAAGCAACCGGCATTACCAGTGGCTATTGCCGCCGCCGTCAAATTTCTCCCCCCCCGGTCTACCCTCCCTATCCCCATAAATTGCATTCCGGAACAAACCCATATCATTTTTTCCGTCCAACCAATTTTTCCCAATTCCATTTTTTCCGGCATATTTAACATCTTAAGCTCCATTTCTTCTTCTCACCGATTTTTACCCCTATCTCTTTCTCCCCCGTCATCTGGCTCTCTCTCTCACAACTGTGCTCTTAGATCCGTTCACTGGCGGTGACGAGACTCTCCCCCCATCGGCTTCTCATCGTCGGCGACCCTTCCACTCACCGATCTGCTCTCGTCAGCGTCTTCTTCCTTCTTCCATAACCCTAAAACCCATTTTTGGCATATATATATCTATATATATATATAGAGAGAGATAGAGAGAGAGCGCGTACATTGCGAGAGATCTCTTCGGCGGCGACAGTGGCAGCCTTTTGAAGATCTGAGAGGACGGAAAGAGGAGAGAAACCCTAACCACCCCATCCTCCTCCTCCGCCTTTTGATGGTGGCGGTGGTGCTGCTACTTCTTCTTCTTCTTCTTCTTTATCTCTTCGGCGGCGACAGTGGCAGCCTTTTGAAGATCTGAGAGGACGGAAAAAGGAGAGAAACCCTAACCACCCCATCCTCCTCTTCCGCCTTTTGATGGTGGTGCTGCTGCTACTTCTTCTTCTTCTTTTTCAACCTCTTCCTCCTCTTGAGAAAATTTCTTGTTTTCCCTCCATCAATCGACGAAACTTAAAGCTTTGATTTTCTCTGAGCTCTGTATTGGAAATCTGTCAAAAATGGTTTTCTCTTTAGGAAGTGTTGAAATGCAATTTGTGGGGATAGGGTAGACGTTTGATGGCGGCAGATAAGGACTCAGCAAAGAAGAAGGAAAGGGGAAAAAAAATGGAATGGAAGATTTGGGAAGAGGGGTGCTCCATCATCGGCAATGGCGGCACCGAAGAGGTCCTGCAATTGGCAAGAGAGGGGAGAGAAGAGAGAGCCAGGTGGATGCCAAGTGGATGCCATGTCAGCATCACGTGCACAGCACATGCCAATTTCCGTCAAAAATCCTAACGGCGTCAGCCTCTGGACCACATTGCAACCAAAAGTTTAAAATTGTCCTAAATTGACACAATTAAAAGTTTCTGGATCAAATTGAAACTACCCCTAAAGTTGAAGGTATTAAAACGTGTTTAACCCTAAATGTAATTAACAATAATTGAAATCCAATAATTATTCATTATCCTTAAAGTATCATCTCTATGATTAGCTGTAAGGTATACAACTAACAAACTTATCACAAAATGAAAATTTCAATAAATAAATAAATAAAAATCCATTATACATTAAATATTTAAAATAAAAAGATGAATCAAAGCCATGGTTAAAAAAATTTAGATGTTTTTGCCTTCAAATTCAACGAAGAGTAATTACCTCTGTTGATGATCCGTCCAAAGAAATGTTTGTTTACAAACAAATCTCCACCTTCAATCATTAAATACAGAAGGTATAAGTACATAATGTGATTGACAAAGCTAAGAGTTTTTTGTTCTAAGAGCATTTCCATGGGTACTAGCTATTTTTTTGCTACTTTAGCTAGCAAAATGATATTTTTTTTTAAATGGCTAGCTAGCTATCCAAGTAAGTACTCCAAGGATACTAGTTATTTTTGAGCTATTTCAAAATTTTAATTAATAATCTTTCTTTTTTTAATTATTTTGTAGAGAGATAAAAAGGAAATGATGCATAAAGAGAGGACAAGTGCCACTTTTTTAACTAAAAATAGTTTAGCTAACAAATGTTTGCTAGCTAAATGTAATTAGCCGAAATAAAAATAACTAAAATAGATAGCTATATAACTAACTCCTTGGATAAGGAAAAAAAACTATTTTGACTAACAAAAATAGTTAAGGGGGTTGGATGGTTAACCCATTAAAAATGCTGTAACAGGGTTAGAAAACACAGGGTAGCAGCATATTTGCAATTAATACAGAACGTGTACATGTAATTAACCCAAAAATTATAATTAGAACCACTAGTCCACGCTCATTTGTAGCGCGTGGAATGACAGCCCAATCATAATAGAGAATTGAATGCGGGTCCCACAAACTTCCCAAGTACTGTACACCCTGCTCTCTCTATATGGATGTCCAGATCCATATATTGGCACTAATTTTCCCAGTAATTAGGGATAATTCAGACAGATACATATCATAATAAGTGAAATTTGAGAGAGAGAGAGAGAGAGAGAGAGAGAGAGAGTTAATAAAGATAGATGTTTTAGAGAGAGGGAGCTGACCGTTGAGTGGCCGCCGGCGACTGACTGACGAATATCATTCAAAGCCTTCTCGGGAAACGATGCGAACCGAATTTAAAATTTGAAATTGGTACCCTGCCATTCAACAGATACTATATATGTGTATGATCTATTGTAGCTCAGGAACTGTTCAAGGACTTCCAAGTTATAGATCTTCCTTGTCAGGTGACTTGTTCAATTCAAGACATACCATTCTTTCTTCGTTTGTTCTTCATAATCATGTAATAAATTCCGGGTCTTGGTTTTAATTTCTTGGAACTTTAACCTTGAATTTCTTCTGGGGATCTGTCGAATTTCCGTTTTGATGATCATACATTGCATGTTTTGCGGATTAATGTCATTAAACCCATGTTTTGTTTTCTTTCTTAAATGACGTTTCTGAAATAAAATTATGATAATTTTCATGGGTGCTTGTGATTTAGTTCTATGCGTGATCATCATTAATGAATTGAGTATTACATTCCAATACTTATTGAACAAATGAATGTTATCTCGGTGATAATGTTAGTGTTTCTTCATAATTTTAACAGTCTAATCTCTTGTTAGTTTATATTTTCCCTTTGGATGATCATGGATTTTATCTTTTTAGGGAAGTAAAATTGAAGATAATGAAGATTTTTATTGCCTGAATTTGGTTGGAGGGCTGTTTTAAATACACTTCTTTTGATTTCTTTGTATGGTTGAATCAGTTGATTCTGTTTTCAAGATATATAGAATTTTTGGTTTCGATGTGATATATCAATTGAGATTAGTGCTTAGCTTGGTTTTCCTAATCCAAGCTTTTTAGTTTTTTATTATAAGAATCCATTTGGATTTCAATTGATTGTTGTGAATTTTTGAAATGCGTTTTTGCTGTTTGTTTCTGGTTTTTAGAATAAAATGTAACCCAACTTTAGTTGTGGTTGTTCCGTACATGTTCCTGGTGTGCTTTCCCTTCATGGCGATTTTTTTATTCTCATTTGTCTAATTTATTTTTCCTATTTATTTTTTAGTTGGCTTGTTGGGTTCTGATAGTCCCTAGATTTAATGAATTTGAAGAATTGCCATTAAGCTGAATAGATTTTTACTTTGCGTGGATTTGGTTGTTTAGGATTTTGTGCATTTAAGTTACTTGTCTTGGCGTCCTTTTATATGTTGTACATTAGAAGAAACTAAATTTGTTTGAATCATAAACATTTATGGAGGCTAAATAAATTTTTAAAATGGTACTTATGAACTCGAAGTCCAATCAAGTTTTGTAGGATCAAGTATAATTTCTGCTTTAATAAGTTTGTTTCAAACATATTTGAGTCTTATGCCATTATGCTAAGCTCAGATTTTGATTCAAGGAAAATGCCATATTGTGTGCTGTTCATTATTTTATTTTATTTTATTTTTAAATCTTCTGAATTTCAAGATCCAAATTTTAGTTAAGATCCATGATGCTTGTAATTAGAATTGGATCTATGAATTTTGGAGCTCTTGAGCTTCTTTATTTTAAAGCTATTTCTATGTTTATATGGTCGAGTTTTATCCTATATTTTTACTTTTATTTTCTTTTATTGGGATATTTGAGAAGTCATTACTGACTAATTATATGGCTAAATTTACAGTTCTGATATATCAGAGATCAAAATGCGAGGAATTGGAAAGAAAGTATCCCACCAATCTGGCAAGTCTTGCTTTTCCAAGAAAGTATCTGGGTCTAAGTTAAACGCATCGGTGCAGATAAAAAAGGGTAGAAAAATACCCCATAGCAAAAAACCAAAACCAAAATTTAAAACTCATGTAAAAACAGTTGGTTCGAACTTGTTGAAGAGAACAGTTACTGATTCTTTTGGTGATGGGACTGTGAATGATTATGCAAGTAGAAAACCTATTGGTAGCATAACTCTGCCAAAAAACCTTGGTGCCAAGTTTTCCAAGAAGCAGTCTTTCTCAAGGCTTCAAGGTGAAAAATCATCACTTCTTAGATCTAAGGGAAATGGAGAAAATTTCGATAGAGATTTTAAAATTCAAAATTTGAAGAAAAGAAGAAAGCGAACCAGACAAAAGAATAAGGTGGAGCTAGATGAGGCTTTGCGTTTACAAAGAAGAGCAAGATATCTATTAATTAAAATGAAGCTGGAGCTTAACCTCATTGAGGCTTACTCTGGAGAAGGTTGGAAAGGTCAGAGGTATGTAAAGTTTCTCTCATATGGTTTCCAATGTAAATTAAAACTACCATTTGTCTAGTTCAGTCAGGAACTTCTTGATGGATCTGTCAAGATTTTTTTTATTTTAGCTGGTTTAAGCCAATATTAATATTAAACAATTTATCTAAGATCTATTGAAACTTCAACCTTCTGCTTGAAAAATGAGACATTTAACTTTTATATAATAAAAAAGACAAAAAAATAAAAAAATAAAAAAGGGACTGGCTGGCTTGTTTGTTGAATACACTTGTTGGTTCATTGGTTGCACACTACCTGCACGTATCTGGATTAAATAATAGGTCAATTTGTCAAAATTTATAACTTCACTTGTTAGTCGTAGAAGAAATGGTTTTGGAAGAAGCTAGAAACCAGAATTACTTGTTTTCTATTTATTAGATATTGGATCAGCATGTCTGATGCCTGTGTTACGAGGGTTTCTGCAGTATTGTTGGGGATTTGTGAGTAATTTCTCGTGTGTCATTGGATCAAAAGAAAACCATTACTTTTGTTGGTAGTCTCAAACAAATCCATCAAGTAGTTCCTATCCAGAGCTCTTGGTGGAGATTTGATCTCCCCAAAAGTGGGAGGTGCTATTAATAGTAATATTCTGCCCAAAAAGTTTATTTATATATCAAAATGGGTTTTTGTGCATCTTTTGAAATGAACCAATCAAACAGGGACATGACTGCTCTCTGAGGCAGATGTGCAAACTTAGTGTTTTTATGAGCATATTAATATCAATAATAATAAAATTAACAACAATAACTATAATGAGGATTATGGTAGTTTCATCAAGATGCTGAGGTGATGCCCAGGCAACTGGGTATGCCTATGTACATTGGCACGAGGACAATGCCTACCTGACAAAGAAAGAACATTATGAAATTCGTAACACTTGGATGGTACCGATTCTGTATTTAAATATTGTTCTTACATGTCAGAAAATGGGAACTGAAGAGATTTGTGTATAAATTTTCTTTTATTTTATTCAATTGACTTAAAGTTTATCTCTAATAGTGAATAATTTTATGCATTAGGATCGTTGAAAACAAACACTCATTGAAACACTCGTTGAAAATAATTTTATGTATTTAAAAGAAACACTTGTTGAAGATAATTTAACTAATACACACTTTTTTTTCCTTCTCTGAAGTAGATGAAAGCACTAATCTTATTTCTTAATGTGAGAATTCTATATTTTAGGATTCATGGCAGTGCCTAACCACTTGACCTTCACCTGAATGGATTCAAGCAATTGGCTTGGCACCATTGCATGCCTGATTCTGACATGTCGGATAATTTACTTAGCAAAGTGGACATAGGTAATGGGTTAGGGACACTAGCTTTGGTGAATAGTTGAATGCTATGACGTCTGATGCCTGAGTAAGATGAATGAATTATAGCATTGGGGAACACAAAATTAGTTAGAATACCAAATGACTAAAGGTTTACTGTGTGTGAATCTTTGATATATTTTCTGGCATTTCTGATTGGAAAAATAGTTTATTCAATATATATATGTACGTATATTGTATACGAAATTTTACTTGTGTTTTCTCTCTATGCTTCTTTATGAACAGTATATCTTTATATTGTTTCTGGTTTTGAAACCATCAATTTAAGCCCTTCGTTGGCCTTCTACACAAAGCATGCCTCAACTCTCAAGTGCAAATTTAGTCTTGACTCCAACATTTCTTTTGAAGGTGCACTAAAATATATATATCTATAATACCTATAAAAAGGTGAATCCTAGAAAAAGTTTTGATTCTCTAAAATACCCTTATTTTAAAATGTAATGACATCAATACCCTTAAGTTATCCAAAAGACGAAAAGAAAAAAGATACATAATTAATTTAATCATGGAGAAACCTACTTTAATTAGAGTTCTACAATCCTATTTTACTAACCCATACGTTTCCCTTCCCCATACCCTAATTTAATTAGAGTTCTACAATCCTATTCCATTAGCCCATACGTTTCCTTCCCCATTAACTCATTCGTTTTTTGTGGCAAAAAATAATAAGAAAAACTCATACGTCTCTCCCTCTTCGTCCCCCATTATGTATTCCTTTAGTATCCCTTTGTCAACCCTATGAATTTTACATTCATGTTCTCTTATTCTTAGTTGGAGATTGAAAATCTCACATCAAAGGTATAGTTTTTTATATTTTTTATATTCTGTGGTTATTGTTCCTATAGATTTTATTATTCTTATGTCGATCATTCCTATTTTTTTTTTACTTGGTAATTTTGTAGATTGGAACTGGTTATAGAATACCAATAGGTTTTTATTTTATGAATCCATTAAATGTAAATGCATATTAATTTTGTTTTAGGTTTTTGGGTGATAACTTCCAAGTTGTCTTGTTTAAATCCAGGATACTCAATAATTTTCTGCTTCATAAATATTATTATTATTTAATGCTTTGATGTCTTTTGATTTAATATAACATCATTGAAATTGAAATGGGAAGAGATTAAGCAAGATTTTACTTTCAGAAATTCACAGCCAAGTAAATTTTCACTTCCTTAAATTGTTTTCTTCTTATATATATATATATATATATATATATATATATAAAGAGAGAAGGAAAGTGCTATTAAGCATCATAAAGAAGCTCAAGATCCCAAATAGGTTAGCACCTTGAGTTCTTCTAATCATATTCTATTTAAGTCCTTGGATATACATACAACAAACATATTACTTAAAATGATTCATGTGCAACGCATGTGTGCACAAACTAGTATATATATATATAGAGAGAGAGAGAGAGGATAATGATCAGGTGAGCACATGCTTATATAACTTATATCAGCCCTCGCATTGGGGGTTGTTCCTCGTGCATTAGTGGGTTACAGGGTACATTGGACTAATACATGAAGTACAACCCCTAATGTTGTCACGACCTATAGTTATTAGGCCGTGATCAATTATAATAAAACGAGTTTGTTTTAAATAAATTATTTGATTAAAGGTAGATGACACATGTAAAAAACGTCATAAATCTTATAAAAGTTTGGGCACGACCCATCCATAAATGGGACATACCATTATAAAACCTGTTACGAAATTCATTCCGTAAATAGTCCCTATCCATACATCCATGGTATCATTTCCTGCATCATATTCCACATATGCCCAAACCATACATAATAAAATTTACATCCCTTATTTACATTACATGTACCACGGCCATTGGCCACAATAAAACTAAATTAATTACATATATTTCCATAGAAATGCTCAACACATTAAGCCCTTTATACTATATTATAAAAATACGGTCATTACAAATGCCTGGTGCTGATATAAGTTAGGTGAGCACGTGCCCAGCTAATTGGGACTGTATATATATATATATATATATATATTATATATTAGTTCTAACTTCTGATGTTTTTGAGCTCTTCAAGTTATAAATTTTGACAAAGCAAAAAATTGATTGCTTTAATTTTAAATTCTCTTTGGGAATTTGTGTTCTTGTACTACTAAACTGCTATTTAGTTCTCAGAAGAAATAATGAATTGAAAGGAATATGCATTAATATGCTCAAGAAAGGAAGCCACTTATAAGCATGCTTTGACCACTTAAGGATTTAAATGCTTATGAGGGAAATCTGAAAAATTGATGATGTATTGGTTGTTCCTAAAAGAAGCTTTACCATAGTAAAATATCTTCCCTTAGTAACCTGATTTTTACGTATAGGTCCACATGTATCAACTTATCCTTTTTCAATTTTCTTCACAGCCGAGAAAAGATTAGGCCAGAGAAGGAACTACAAAGAGCTAAAAAGCAGATATTGAAGTGTAAACTTGGAATACGTGATGCCATTTGCCAGCTGGAATCACTTAGCTCTGTAGGATGCATTGAGGAGACTGTGATTGCTCCAGATGGATCTATTCATCATGAAAATGTAAACATACACTGCCAATTTATTTAGCTTCACTAAATGTACTAAAATTTACATACTTAAACAACAATGTAACTTATTTTAGGGAATTTCTTAAGAAGTCTCATCTATTACAGAAGGGTTATTGAAGAGGCCATGTGAAATTTCCTCAACTTTTGCCATCTGTTTTAGTGAGCAGATTCAGTTTTGAATCTCATTTTGAGAAGCAAAGACTGGATTAGCAAACTGGCATGAATGCTCAAAGGAACCATGTTGTTAACTCTACTCTATTCCCAATGTAGAAGTGTAGAACTGATCTGTCAGTTTTCCCACTGCTTGATCAAATTCCAAAGGTTCTGAAACAGCCCCTAAACTTTGGGTCTTCAAGGCTATAAGCAAAAATGGACAAGTTGTACATCTATGAGAGGTCCATGATCTGGCAGTTCAAATTTAATCGTTGACGGGAATTTTTAATTTTTCCTTCCTTTCAGATCATTTGTGCAAAGTGCAAGGTACGGGAAGCATCCCCAGATAATGATATTATACTCTGTGATGGGACATGCAATTGTGCTTTCCACCAAAAATGTCTTGATCCTCCATTGGCAACTGAAAATAGTAAGTTCTATTGAATTCTTTTCCTTTGAATAATTTATCTTATTGAAGTCTTAAGTCAAATGGCTTCATCTTCTTTGTGAATCTGACTCTCTGATTAATGATTCCCCAGTTCCTCCTGGGGATCAAGGATGGTTTTGCAAATTTTGTGAGTGTAAGATGGAAATACTAGAAGCGATGAATGCGCATCTTGGGACCCGATTCTCCGTGAACAGTAGTTGGCAGGTTGATCAATGTCAAAATCTTCTAGTCCTTTTTTTTTCCTCCTTCAATTTGGTTTTGCTGCTCTATAAATTTATAAGAACCACTGGTATGGAATCCAAATAGGATATTTTTAAGGAAGAAGCTGCTTTGCCTGAGGGAGGGGGTGCGTTGTCGAATCCAGAGGAAGAATGGCCATCCGATGATTCCGAAGATGATGATTATGACCCTGAAAAGAACGAATATAGCTGCAGCATTAGCAGGGCGGATACTGAAGACAGTGCTTCGGATGATGCCAGCGCTTCCAGCAGCTTGAGTTGGTCATTTGAGGAAGAAGTTTTTTCAGGATATGGAAGGCTGGAGAAGAGGAGTGACGGCTCCAAAAATAACTCAGTTCACTCAATTAATAGTGTAGATTCTGGTGATACAACTGATCGTGAAATTATAATTGGTCGTAGGCAGCGAAGAGCTGTTGATTATAAGAAGTTATATGATGTGAGTGTCTTAAACTATATGATCTCTAACTTTGTAACTGATTGATGGTTTCCTGGGAAACTATACAGAAAGTTTATTGGTGGGTCTATAATTCACTCAAGGGTGTATGTCACTTAATGGCCATTATGATAATTTGAGATAGCCCATTTTAGACATTTTCATCAGTGGAACAAGTAAAGATCAAATTATAATTCTTGAACACTTTTATTCCATTCCCACAGAGGGGTACCTGCTTGACTATAGTTAATAAACATTCATACTGATTTATAAATTTTAATTGGAAGGTATTTTTCAATTGCTTGTGAACTCACTTTTTGGTATCCCATGAGTGAATGACTAGATGTCAATGCAATATTAGAATATAAAAGATTTCCTTCAGATATATTGGTATGGGTATACTCATAATTTGTCATATATGAACTCGCAAAAGTATTAAAGATTCAGCATTTTTGTACCCAATGGTTGTATTTCTGTCTGATGCATATGATGGCACATAGTTCTCTGTACTGTTGTTGTGGCACTATTTCCTTTGAGGGAATTTTAGATTCTCATTGTGAAATTTCATGTGATTATTTTCTCTTAATAGGAAATGTTTGGAAAGGATGCTCCTGCAAATGAACAAGTTAGTGAAGATGAAGATTGGGGTCCTGCGAAGAGGAAGCGGAGGGAAAAGGAGTCTGATGCGGCCAGCACTCTTATGACTCTATGCGAAAGTGAGAAGAAATTTCCAAATATCGAGACCATCGAAGTAAGAAAGAAAAATCCTCCAGACCCAATAATTAAAAGGCCATTTTTCAGAATTCCTCCCAATGCAGTTGAGGTAGTTGAAATTAATTATCTTCACATGAAGCTTCCATTCATTGGCATTTTTAATCTTAAAAAGTACTGTTTTTTGTGTATTTACCATGCTTACTGCGTTCTTTCATTTCTTCTGTACTGTACTAGAAGCTTCGCCAAGTATTTGCTGAGAATGAACTTCCCTCTAGAGCTGTCAAGGAGAATCTTTCAAAGCAGTTAGGCCTTGATTCTGAGAAGGTAAAAGCTTTTGTTATCAGATCGATGAATAAAAAAGCATCTGGAAAACGATCTTAGAAATTTCCAACAAATTTATGTTTGACGCACAAGATGAACTATTACTTTCACTCCAGAATAGTGTATGCAGGTTATCGATAATTAACGATGATGAACTCAAGAAGGAGCAGGTTACTATAACGCTTGAGCCACTTTTAGCTGCTTGAAACTCACTGAAAGCAAGTGTTATAGTTCTCCAAAATGAGAAGATTATTTTCTTTTTAAAATTGTCTTCTGGAAATAAGCGAGCTTTGTTCAGTCTAATAAGAGGGAACCAAAAATTGCACTCTCTGTGGACACAGCTGTTTCATAGCTTTTAGACATTCATTTCTTCCACCTTCCAGTTATCTTACATCAGTTTTTTTCCCAGGTTAACAAATGGTTCAAGAATGCACGCTACATAGCACTTAAAACCAGGAAGGTGAGCCAGAAGTCCATGACTTCTTTAAGCGTCCATCATCAATTCTCTTAATGATTTTTCCAAGGATCACTTTAGACTTCCTGTCACCTAATTCACATCTTGGACTCTCAATCTCATCTTCTCATATGAATCTTCAAGTTTAAAAATAAAAAGGATCCTTTTGAAGTTTAAATTATGGAGATGGTTCAGGATTCTGGAGGTGAAGAGTTTGCTTCCTACATGTTTAGAACTCAAAGTCAAACTTGAATTATTTATTATTTCTCTTTCTGCATAGCAGGCTAGTGGCTTATAGAATCAGGAATTTCTTTGATATTTGGTTCATAAGGATCATCTTAACTTAAGGAAAGGTTCTTGCATCATGTGAGTTTTTTGTGTCTCATTATTCCCCAATTCTAAATTTCATGAATTTCTCTTGCTTGTTTACAGGCAGAGAGAGCCAGAGAACTTCACAGTTCTACTCCCAGAATCTCCAAGGAGGCCAGATTAGAAATTGTAAAGAACAAAACTGCTGATCTTGAGGCATCGAAAGACACTTCATCAGCTACTTCGGTTCGTACACCAAAGAATTTGAAAAAGTTTCGTCGGAGAAAGAACTCAAAGTCATTGATCAGCCCTTTAAAGAAAAAGCAGCTTAGAAGAGCTTCCCTTGGGTCACCCACCAATAGCAAAAAGGTATTGTTTGCTTCAGAATCCTTCATTTTGTCTTCTTGATTTAGCGTAGATAATTCAATTTGGAAGAAGCTTCAAGGAATTCCCAAGAGCCATTGGAATTACGACTCATTTTTCTTTGTCAGATAAGTGAGGAGAGTTCAATGTGGTTTGATTGAAACTTGTCCTACAAAAGTAAGATTGCTTCTTTAGAGGTTGAAAGGGATACAAACTTGGACACTATGTTTTTGAAGAACACTATTCCTCTTGAACATGCCTATCATCTTGAGGCTGCTAAATATAATTGTGGTGGCTAGAAGATGTCATTTTTCCTTGAAGTTTCTTCAAACAGAAAACTTTTAACACTAGAATTCCCTGAATAGAATAAAATAAAATAAAAATAAGTCCCAAATGACTTCATATGCCAGTTTATCTACTTAGTAAGAAATTTTGAAAGTTAAATTTTATTTCTACTAAGTTTACAATCCTAAATCGCTCATTGCTAGTATGTCAAGTCTATTAACAAATTAAGCTCAGCAAAATCTGAAGCTTGTTGTACCACAGAAACTTCGGGTACCCACCTAGAGAATCGCTTGCCTTCCATGTCAGTGAAGAGGGACATATCAAAGCAGATCTCAAGATGAGGCATTGCATTATAGGAAAATTTGGGTCAGTGCCTGACCAAGGCTTAATGTTACCTGACTTTGGGTTGGTTTGGTTGGTTTTGGGTTGACAGTGTGTGAACCAACTTAAGGTCAGGACGGGTTGAGGTTGAGAGTTGCGTTGGATACCTATACATCACAATATCTTAAAAACATTTATTTATTCAGAGTTTACATGAGCCCAGGTTCTCCATATTGGAACACTAAACTTTTACAAATTTTGTTCATAGTCCTGGTATCTGTTATGTTTAGGTTAATATGGAGTTCAGTGATGATGTGAGCTTGAAGAAGCAAATGCAATTTCTGAAAGCAAAATCTAAGAGGGAGAGGAAGAGGGTCAACTTCAAGGTTGGAGGTGGAGTACAAGCTGCTGAAGAGGAGATGGAGAGACTTTGCAGGATTGAGGGTAGGCTAAAAAATATGAAGCAGGTCTTGCTGAGACTTCAAAACGAAAAAACTGTTAAATTAGATGAAGAAGCCCATTTACATGAGCAGTCTGTGATCTATGTTCCCGTAGCAGAGCTAAAGGAGAAAGTTTAAATATGTGGAACCTCTTAATTATTGCATAGCATTTTGTTTATGTTTCTACAGGTGATAATGGGACAGAAAACCCTTTTCTGGAGTATATAATTTAGTTGCATCTTGTGCAGGCTTTTAGTGTCTCTCTTTATCTGTGTCAAATGTCGATCACCGGTTCTAGTGAACTTATAGTGAATTCTTTATGAGAAATTCATGGAGATATCTGTGTAGTGTTTGTTCTCTTCAAAGTTTCTTGTAAGAAGCATTATGAGATTTTTGTAGAACTATGATATGCATACAGAATTAGACTGTCTACTTTGAATTTATATCTTCCCATACTATAATTTGTTGAAAGAACTTAAGTAACTTAAACCATAGTTCAAAAACCAGGCGGGTTTGGTTTCAATATGCTTTATTAGAGCCCAAGATGGTTTTGAAATTATACTGAGACATGCTTTCTTCAGGTGAATTTGGACCGAGACTATCATCATGTTGGCCATCCGTCTGCCTAACCGAGACCTAGTAATACATGAGCAAACCGTTTGGCAAACTAAGCTAGTTTGAATGATTGGTTAACAATGCTTTCTGATAATCCTTCCTTCTCTTGATCTGTCAGCAAACTCTGCATTTTTAATTTTTGTTTTTTGTTTTGCTTTGGGACGCTGCATTTTGCATGTGATTAGGATTTGAAATTAATTGACCCAGGGAGGATTTTTGGAATTTATAGGACTTTAGTTGTCTTTACACCCAAACACACCCTACTTATGGATAAAAGAGAAAAGAAGAAGACTTGCTTATTTCAATGGAAAATGAAATTTGGAAAAATATGCATTAACGCAGTTGGCTGAGAGTGCATATCATTGTGATTATAGGATTCGCACGCTATATAATTGCAGATATGTGTCACCTAATTGCTAAAAATGCTCCTTACATTTTTTATTTTTTATTTTTATTTATTTTATTGGAAGCCATTTTCCATTATACAGAGAAGTGCAGAATTGTCATCAAAATCCCTCTTATTTTATTTTTTCTGCTAATACATCGAGATCACTCCTATTTCAAATGATATTGTATGAAATCCAAGATACACCCTACTTGAGAGGTTTTTTATATTTCTTTTTCTCTTATGAACTTTTAGATTTGTTCAAAGTTTTTAATCTTTTATCTTTTATCTTATTTTGTACTCTTATTATTATTATTTTTTTATTAATAAATTCCGGGTGAATAGCACATGATTTAAATCTACTACGGTGCCAACCTAGTTGAGATGCTAGGTTGTTTTATGATGCTTGAAACTCCTTTATTTGATTTTTTTTTTTTTTTTTTTTAAAAAAAACCCTAGTTTTAGATAAAAGAGCTTAAAAGGATCCCACATGTAACATTTATTATAAAATGCCTCCTACAAGTACATATTAAAATTTGGTTCTCTTTCTCTCGTCAGATAATGTTTGACGGAGGGATCAATTTGATCCACACATGCGACTTTTTTGGCTGAATATATAACCGTGGAACATTCAATGTAAATTACCAAAAAAAGAAAAAGAACCCTATTAATATTTGGTCCTTTTTCACGTAACCCCAAGAGAAAATAATTGTAATGTCCACCAAAATAACTTACAAACTTAAAAACTAGCGTCACCGTTAATCGTTGTTCATAGAATTAGACAAAAAAACGTTACATGACTGCCATTAATTCCATGAATAACAATCAATGTTGGCACTACTTGCTAAATTTCTGAACTGTCTAAGGGAACATTGCAACTATTTTTTCTTTAGGGGATTTCTTGTCATTTAACCTACTTTTATTATGAATTATAGAATTGTAAAAAGAAAAGATCATCTTGATCAATGACTTTTTGGTTGATTTCAAATAAGAAACCTCTATCGTCTCACGTCTTGCTCCCACCATAAATTGAAGATGGGTTGAAGATATGGATTATGGGCATGGGTAAAATTGTGAAGGTCCTTGTCAAATGGGTTACGATTTAGCTTGGCCACGTTGACAGTGTTCCACCAAAAATAATTGGAGGAATTTTTGTTTGGTCAGACTACGGAGAAATAATTATAGTTCAATACAAATTACTACTAATTTATTAGTAAATGACTTCTAACTTAATTAAAAATAACTACTAACTATAATTATTTTTCCGTAACCCAACCAATATAAAATTCCCCACAAAATAATTTTCTTGGGAAATTATATGCGCGTGTATCAGCCACTACAATTGTGGCTGTTGTTGATTCTGCATTACCTTGTTAAATGGCCTTAAAGACTTTCCTAATAAAATTAGAAAACAACATAAATTAAAAAGAAAAGCTCACCACCGACTCATTTTCATTAATAATCTCTTTACTTACAAAACAAGAGTGCACACTGTTGACTAAAAAAGAGCACACGCATTATTTTTACATACACCTGTGGGGGTTAGAATTAGTAATATTTAATATTTTAATGCAAAACAAGACCCCCCCTTTTTCTTTTTTTTTTTTTTTTTTTTTAGTGTCAACGGCTCGGCTCACCCCCCCCCCCCCCCCCCCCCCTCTCTCTCAAAAAAAAAAAAAAAAAAAAAAAATCCACCCTCAAATTTACAAAACATTTGAAGCCTTTACTGATGGTCTGCTTATTGCTTTTTGTGTTTGTTTCCCAAAATCATTATAACAAAGAACTTTATTTGTGCTTATTTGACATCATATGATTAATTGGTCGATGTCTACCATTCAGCTGTGAGTTATTTGCGTAGCCCACAAAGCACAAAAAAAAAAAAATAATAATAATAATAATAAATATAAATAAAAATATGACACCCTGCGAAATTATCCAAAGGACCTTGAGCTACTAGCCATAAATATTTACGGTTCATATATAATAACTCAAAAATTACATTTTACTTAAACTTCACTGTTTTATACTTTTATCTAACCGGATATTCAATAAAATACATTTCAATTCAACATTAACAAAATGACAACTTCGAGACTCTCCATCAACAAGATAAGAAGAATATTAAAGATAAAATAATGGGAAATCAAAATCTTTTTTTTTATTGTTTTTTGTTTTTTGGAAAATCAAAATCAAAGAGGCCGGCTGATTAATGATTTCAATGATTTAACGAATATATTGCACTTGATGATTCTATTCTCTTAAGTGGATACAGTACTAATCAACTGTAATTTGGAAAAACTGACTCAACAAGATTCGAACCTTTGAACTTGTATCACTTGAAATGTACACGATACATGACAAGGCAAACTGTGTGGAGACTAACACGGAATTATCAAGAGATCCTCAATTATAATGGAGTCCGTATATTTTTCACATCCTCTGTAGGATCTTGTGATCCACCACTCTCTGTGCAACTCAATTTTCGCCGTTTAGCAGCCAGCCGAGGCCTCAGCTACACAGCATATGAAATGATAAGAACCCAAATATTACTATAAAACAAAAACAAGGTACAATAAGCAAAGAAAAAACTATACAAGACTCAAACAAGCTAAACGACATGGTGCTCATACAACAACAGCAACAAGAACAAAATAATAATAAATAAAACTTGGATCTAACACAAACACTTGGATCATAACCCACTCAACATTACATGGACTTACGAATTAATATGCTAGAAGACCAATACCCAACATATCTTTCCCCTAAACATTTCGCAATAATACCATCAATCCATCTACAAAAAGCATGCCTCCAGTTTACTAATGAGATCTAAGATATTCTCCATCCTTGCTCCCCACATAAAAAACCGAGACTATGGTTCCATTTATCCACTTCTCATTCTCCTGTCAATGCTCTTTCTTATTAAGGTGGACCATCTAAACCGGCTCCCCTCTATTTATACTCCATTGGGACTTTTCCTAACTTTTAATAAAAACGGTCATGTACTCATACGATCATGTCTACTAAACTTTAACTGGTCTAGAATGAATGCCAAGATTGTCAGCACTGAAATCCAGCTCGCATGATTGAACAACTCTCAACCCCAACTAACTAATTTCAATTCAACTCACAAATCATAATAACTAGTCAAGGGAGTTGCTATAAGATAGCTTAGAACCTATGAAGCACGGATATTTCAAAACCCCCAACAAATCCCGCCCGTATTATCCGTATCGGATACGATTTGCCTAGGATACTTCCCGATTCGTATCTGATACTCTCCGTATGTATCGGAACAATAAAACACATTGCCACGTCATGGGATACTTCTAGGATACGCTTAGGATTCTTTTAAGGGTTAGTTTGTAATTTTTTTTTTTTTTTTAAATTAATGGAAGTAAATTTAAAAATACATAATACCCATATTTTTATTGAAACAATAAATCTATTTTAGCTCTCTCATCTTAGTTCTCTTTCCACTATCTCTCTCTTAAGGCAACCATTGTAGAGCAATAGAGATAAAATGGCTATTTCATAATGTTAATGTCTCTTAGTTTTTTTTTTCTATGAATGATGAACATAGTTGGTGCTTATGGATGTGTTCTTTGTACATCTATTCTTGCATATTAAATGATTTTGTAGATGTTTCAAACTTTTTTTTTTTAATGTTTATTATTGATATTTTAGACCAAATAGTAATATTAATATATTTATTTATTAACGTATCCCTTCTGTATCATATCCTACATTTTTTAAAAATTGCCAAATCGGCGTATCTGTATCGCATCGTATCCGTATCCCGTATCCGTATCCATGCCTCATAGCTTCAAATGCACCTCTCCAGTTCACCTATCCTACTCTAATTCCTATGGGCAATGTCTTCCCCATTCTCTCAATCTTTATGAATAATTGATCCAAGATATTGAAAGTAGTCACTTTTTGGTATCTCTTAGCTATCAATTTGCATTATGCCCTCATTTCTAATCCTAGTTTGACAATTTATATTCCATATATTCTGTTTTATCCTACTTAACCTAAAACCTTCATTCTAGGGTCTCTCTCCACTATTCTAGTTTGATCATCTAATAGTCAGCAAATAGCATACACCATAGGACATTTGTTTGAATATGTCTAGTTAGTTCATCCATAATTGCAGGAAGTCCAACATCACATATTGTTTAAATATTGAGTTTGCTATGGCTTCATATACTCGTTTGGGTTTCCCACCTAAAAGCTTAGGCTTTTAAGTTGGAAACTTAATATGGCATCAAAGCCCCTCGTTGCTGTTTTAGGTCCATTGTTGTCGTCCACATGACAAGCCCGTTTTTATTTTGTTACGCTTAAGGGGGACTAATAGGAAGTCCCACATCCCATATAGTCTAAATATTGAGTTTGTTATGGCTTCATAAACTTGTCTTAGGTCTTCCACCTAGAACTTAGGATTTTTTGCTGAACTTGACATGGTATTAGAGTTTCAAACCTGTAATCCTAAATGACAATCATCACCTAAGACTAGACTTGGTTCTTACCAATCAACCACTAAACAAACCAAATCTTAGAAGGTAAGCCTGCTTCAGTCAACCATCATAGAAGGAAAATCAGCCCAGTTAAGCACCATAGCAGCTCTATCCATCAACCATCATAGAAAAACAATCAGCCCAGTCAAGCACCATATCAGCTCTATCCAGCCCAGTCACCTCACACAAGTATCTCCAGTACTATTTTATTAAAATCATCGGATGGATTATGGCCCTATTCAATGTACCCAAGTGTTTCCCAGATCTTATTGAGCCCTGTCTAGCATCATATGGGATCCTTATGTTCTTATTTATCACCATATGTGGTTTTTTAGATGTAGAAATATCATCTGGTTTTTTTGTGTGTTTGTTCAGTGGTTGCCAGACATTGAAGTTTCTTAGAAGAGTGTTAATAGTGAAGTGGTGATAGTGATTGTTGATTGTGGATATCCTGGAGCATATTGGAAGACCTTAAAGACGTGATAGTGTTGTTTAGTTGATCTATTAGTATTGATAAATGAGCCAAGTTCTACAAAAGTGAGTTATGTTCCCTCGTCTGGGGTCGTTAATATGCAAGTTACCACCATAAAGCAAAATGGTGCTAATTACTTCTTGTGGGCACAAGAAATGAGAGTTGTATCAAATGCAATTTATTTTGTTTGATCCACAAGAGAGTAAAGAGTATGAGAAGTGGCAAGCTAACAACTACGTTGTTATATCGTGGTTGTGGAACAGTACGAAGCCATTTGGGAGTTCAAATTTTATGTTTTTATCTACTGAAAAAGAAATTTGGGAGGCAGTTCGAGAGATGTATTCCATGGAGAAGAATGTATCTCGGGTTTATGACGTCTATCTTCAGTTCTTCACCAATTCAGCAAGCCAGCTAGTGAGTATTACAATAATTTCAAAGGGTTCTTAGATGAATTGGATGTGTATCCTGAGTATAGCATGTCGCAACTAGATCTTTTTTATCGGCAGAAATTTCTAGTAAAGACATCTCTGCCTTAGTTACCAGGGAAAACAAGTTTTTCTTGAGGTAGAGGTAATTTTTCTAGTAGTAGTATGCAAGGTCAAGGTTGGAAACATAACAATTACTAAACCAAAAAAGATAAGACTCAATGCCAAACCCTGACGAAATCCTATAGTGATTGAAAATTCACTTCTCTCATCCGGTTGTTCTAAAGCTAGTAATGGCCGCATCATACATGTCCTTAATTATCTGAGTTGGAGCAATGCTTTAAGGGGGAAACATATCACAGCCACGCAGAGCCCACATGTAAGAGAACCAGTCTGTCTAAACTCATTCTATGGACATGAACAGAAAATCCACATTGCATTTAATAAAGACCCTGAAAGAGAGTGCCAAGACATACCATCCCTATGTACTTTAGCTGCTTTAGAACTTGATCAGTTTCCAGCTCCTGAAACAAATTAGGAATAACAGGCAGATTTAGTAACAGTTGGGACAGAACAAGAGGAGATTTAATAAAGATCACAAAGCTATAATGACCAAGGAAAAAGCAACACCAGTCCCTTTGGGAATAAGACCCAATGAAGGCAATTGATTCATGCTTCGACTTCAACTATATACTCACTCGGTATTTATGTGAAAAAGAGTCACAATATAACTTCATAGAAAATGAACAAAATTTTGCATCAACTGTTACAATTAACACTTTTATTTCCAATCGATATTTCCTTCTACGGTTATGCACTTCTACCACAACAGATAATGTGACACTTTATAACACAACCCCAGTTTATAGTGCAATTTTAACTAACCATGTTTGTGTAGTGCAGTTGACGCAACTAAATGCCAATATTTCAATATAAAAAATCAATGTAATTCTCTGAAATTACTTCGTTAGCAAAACCTTGGGAGGGGGGGAGCTGCATCCTATATTTCTCCCAAACACAATCTGGACTGCCAGTCCTATCCTCTAAAACTTTGTTATACTGCTAAACCAATATGAATCATGTAACCACCATTGTTGCACATTTCCAAGCTTACAACCAAATCCTTAAAAGGAATTCTCGAAGGAAGACCCCATCCTCCACAGTGCTACCCCAACTTGGGCTGGCAAGTTTGAACAGTTTCAAACAAATAAATTATATAGTGAGCATGCATAGAAAACTTGTTAAATAATTCAGTGTTTGTGAAGCAAATAATGCCAAATGATGGGAGACTAAACCCAGTGCAGGCTCCATTTCCAAAGTATACCATTTGTAATTATGTTTTTAAGCATCTGACCAGGTCATCAAGTTGACCTCAGGAAACAACTTTGACATCCAAATCAACTTTTGATAAAAAGAGGAATTTCCATCCTCAGAGCCAGAGTAAAGAATAAAATATTTTTTTATGACAATGTATGGGAACTGCATTCTCAACACTAAGGATCCAAAACTTTTACAAATATATGCAATCAAGGAAAATGAAACTGATAAAACTATATGTTTTATTCAAAATATTATAAGAGAACAAGATTCTGGAACTTGTGAACGATCCCAAATATAACTCAGATGTGGCATGGAGAACATTCTCTTAAATCAACTAATAAAAACAATTGTTTCTTGACAAGCTACTTTGAGTCATAGGAATCGTTATTACCTGAGGTACTGCACAATCAGAATGGGTTGGATCCCAAAAAACAGAGCGAAAACAATCCCAGTCATCAGTTTGAACTTCAAAGAGAGGAGCCCTGTAATATAAAAAAAAATCTACAATATAATGCATCTTGAGCATAATTGACAATTACATAATTACTGATATTTAAAATAAAAAAATAAAAAAAAAAACGTGAGAACAATTTAAAATTGATAGAGAGAGAGAGAGAGAGACCCAGCTTGCATTAAAAAATAACATCAAATTGCATAGCATCTAAAAAGCAGAGATAGGAACATGTGACGCGGTTACAAATTTACATTACAATACGGACACAGCAACACAACAAATCCTGAAATCTAGGATAGGACAAAGTAGGGATACATCATTATTATATGGGTTTCCCTAACGTGTGCCCTAAGGGCGCATGTTAAGCTGCAATTAATGACCCAATCATTGCATGGAAAAATGTGTTTTCACAGTTTTCCAAGCATTCACACATTTTTCCAAGCAACTTTCACCATTTACGATGAAAATACACAGTTTTCCAAGCATTTTCACATTTTTCCAAGCAACTTTCACCATTTACAATGCATTTTCATCATTTCCAATGCAATGATTGGGTCATTAATTGCAGCTTAACATGTGCCCTTAGGGCACACGTTAAGAAAACCCTTATAAGTACAATTATATTATATCATGTAAACATACATCATTCAGAAAGGGCTTTTTGAAAATCCTAGTTGGTTGTTCACAGAGAAGATGGGACCAAAAAAAAAATAAAAAAACCAAGAGTCGATGATCGTGCAGTGTGTTGACACATGTCAACCACAGCCACAACACCTAGAGGAAAGGATTCCTCCTTAGCATACATCATCCTAAAAGCAGTGAAAGAAATAAACTTTTGAACCCAGCAATTTAGTTGTGCAGGGTAATATTAAGAATACTATAACTAGTCTAAAAAAATATACAAAAATTCAGAATCAGATCAGATAACCAAACCATAAGACAATGTTGCTTATGTCATTAAATTCACACATTAGAGTTGATCCCACCATAAATGCATTGAAAAAAAAAATACCAAATCAAACTGCTCAGTAAACAATTTAATCATATATTACAACCAGCAGAGATTAATACCAACTGCAAACAAACCCTCCTACAAATTTGAATTCGATAATGCCGCATTTGTCTTGCCCCTGTATTTAAAATTGGGAAAAAAAAATGGAAATACTGAATTTAAAATGTGTAAAAATCATATTTTGCTATTTCGGATGAATCACTTCTATTCTGCATGAAATTACAATGGGCAAATTTTAGATTGTTGGGCTACTGAAAAATAATAACAGTTCAATACAAATTATTACTAACTAATAAATAGCAACTAACTTAACTAACAATGACTACTAACTGTAATTATTTTCCAGTAGCCTGATCAATCTAAAATTCCCCCAAATATAATTTCTTTTCAAAAAAAGGTTTGGTTAAATCAGTAGCCACAGTTATGATTCATGGTTAAATCAGTAGCCACAGTTATGATTCATTCTTAGAGGCTATGGTGCTTATAATAGTACAACAGTAGCTAAAGAGATTCAGTACTGGAAGTGGCCAAAAATTGGTGGTGATTGTAGGCACATTTTCAATGGAGAGAGACATGTTGGGGTGGTAGTGTTTGTGGTAACAGGGTATCAAAGGTAGCACCGTAGCAGTGCTTATGGGATGCTTAAGGTGATGAAGGGTGAAGCTACTGGTGGAAGTATTGGTATGTTGCTACAGAATAGCAGTGGCAGAGGTGATGGTGTTTAAATTTATGGCATGGTGGAAGGGCAGTAGTGATAGTTTAGGGAATGGTCAGATAACATCTTTATCAGAGATCGTTTGCTAGTAATGTCTTTATGAGCTGCTGCACGATCCAAAAGGAAATGAGTTGTAGTAGTAAGTGCTGTAGGCAAAGACGAGAGGTCATGAGCCGGTAGAAATGGTGAGTTACACAAGAGGTCGCAAAGGTTGGTCGTGGCAGTTGAGATGTTGCAACAATGCTTAACATTGTGGTGATGCCGCAATGGTAGTGACAATAGCATAGTTGTGTTTGATAATGACGACCAAATGTCAGAGGTGGAGGTGGTGACCTCATGTCACAGGTGGTAGTGTATGTCATGGCTTGAGGCAATGATCGGGACTTGGGACCGTTTTAAGAAGGTGGAGGTGGTCATAAAGATGGTGGGTGCTGAAAATGGATTTGGTTACACTGATAAAGGTAAAGGTGGATCCTTTTTCTCTCAAATCCTAATCATTAGAAATTAGGAACATCTCTCACCTAAAATTTGTAAATCTCTTTATCATAAATCTATCTCTTTCACTAAAGTCAAATTTCAAATCAATTCTAGACATTAAACCTAAAACATGAGTGTTGAGAGGTAGATTCTTTTAGGAGAGCAAGAGGTGAACTATTTCAGCTAGCGATGTCCAAGTTTATGAGATAGAAAGAGGGAGGAGCTCCAGATGGGAAAACAAGGCAACCAAGGGGGAGACTTATGAGGTGTGACAGTAGAGAAAGGAGGCATCACCTAAGAGAGCCGGCACTCGAAGAATATCCGAAGAATGGGAATGTTTTTTATTGTTATGAATCCAAAATTTTGAATCCTTGTAAATGAGCCATTGATGGCGTTTATATAGGAATTTGGGGCCCTCCCATGTGGCGGGATTCTATTGGTTGAATTCTCTACCAATGGGAACCCTTCCCACTTATGGTGCTGGCTTTTGTAGTTGCAGACCCATGAGCCCAGTAAACGAGTTTACACTGTGTAGCATGTGTCATTTCCCCATGGTAACCAAGGCAGAAGGCGTGTCACCCCAATGCAATTGCTCTAACCATCAATCCAATACCGTCAAGCTACCACAAAAGAATGGGCGAGGGTAGCACGTTTCGATGGTCTGACCTACACTGAGTCCTAATTACGACTCTCTGGTCCTGCCACCTGCCCAAGCTGGCTTGTTAGCATCAAGGTGCAAAGAAAAGATAAAAGTCGAGCCTCTGAGGTATCGAATTAGCATAGGCCAATGTTGCCCTGATAGCTAATAATCTCTTTTGAAAGGAAAGGCCATATGCCCAGATTATCTTCTCTTAAAAGCTCTGTGTGCACTAGCTTCTACCAATGTTCACTTCAAATACCATTTTACAATTTTCCAGCAACTTTTTCAGTGGTCAGTAGCTTTTCCAGCAACCTTTTTTGTTAATAGGAAGTTTGGGCAGTGCATGAGCTTCAAAATCTTTTGACAACTCTTTTCCCGTATCCAATGAATTTTCCAAAGATGAGGAGTTTAGTGGAACTATGAGCTTCACTTCCATTCTAGTTTTGCTATTATCCCATCAAAGTTCAATCCTTTAATCATGTATCAAAGAGATGGAGAGAAAGCACCCAATTGCAAGCCTCCTGGGTATTTTTATTTGGGTACTATCTAGGTTAAAAAATTGAGAACTGGATTTTGGTTGGGTTAGTTATGCGTGGGTTAACCACCCAACTCGAGAAGCAAATTTCTATATAAAATATCTAACATAACATTAAGTCATTAATTACAAAAATGTATACATGTCATATTATAAGTGTTTCAATTTCAATTTTCGTTTTATTTCCATATATAAGAAATGTATTTATTGTCCACTGAAAAAGTTATAAATTATGTCTTTATTAATTTGATCATTTAGATATTTCTTTGTTGTAACAAAATTAAATGTTTCGTTGTAATAAAAAAAATTTAAAAATAAAAAAAAAAAAAAATTCTCTGACCAAACCAAACCAAATTTTGCATGGGTTGGGTTAATTTGGTTTGGTTCTACTAGTATATGGTTTGATTCAGGTTAAGAAAAATAGAACCAGCCCTTGGTCAGTTAGGTTCAGGGTAAAGACCAAACCGACCCAAATCGAACCGGGTTGCACCCCTAATGGGTGCTCCTCATGCTTTGCTTGGTCATGGCGCACCCATGGCAAGGACCATGCACATCAGATAGGAGTTACTTGGCAACGAATACAAGGAAGGCATGGGCGATTCCTTGCACAGTAAAATGGCCATGGGGTTGTTCCATGCATAGAATGACACAAAGGGCTAAAACATGCCATCGACATGGCATTTGTGTGGCACGAACTAAAAAAATCTTGCATGGGAGGATGCCATTGGCTGAAGGTAAACATTCACATGTGATAGGCACGTCTTCAGAACACCATAGGCGTGGGTTAAGCACATGGAGCAGCTGGTGGGCAACTTGGCTGCATATCCTTGGGCAGGAGGCGTAGGGACCATAGTCTGATTCCAGTTGGTACCAGTTGGCAGCAGGTTATTTTTTTGGGCATGAGACATTGTTCCCACATGTGGGGAATTGCAAGATTTGGACACAAGGCCTGTGTCAAGCTTAGGTAGCATCCATCAAGGTAAAATAGTTGGCCCGTAACTGCCATGCACATATGTGGCTATTTGCTGTTTGGTTGAACACATCCTAGGCTGTTGTGGATGTCAACAGCAATCCCTTATGAGGGTTGGCTTGTTATTGTCTGGCTGTGCATATAAACACATGCCTAGCAGCATAAAAAACCCAATGAATATTTGCATGATGCATCCAAAAGCCAAAATCCTTGTATTTTGTGTTGGGGAATAAATGTTGGACCTTGGTTGCCAGTAAATACCTTTTGGGTCATTGGTTTGCTTTTTATCTTCCATGAGTGTGTGACTAGATTAACTAAGAAGGGACTTGGTGTCTCAACAAGGCAAAAGTTCTGTTCAAGTGAAACGGACACTAGTTGAACTAAAGACCCTCAAGCAGACTGTTAGGGAACATATATTAGTGCAGCAAAGAGAAAATTTACAAAACTTGCTGATGATATGTGTTCTTTAATGGATTCTCTGCAGGGAAATATGCAATCATTTGAGCAGGATTTAGCCCTTGAGAAGCAAGCAGTAGTTTGTGGTCATTCCAATGGTGGAGATGGCTCAACGAAGGCCAGAATGCCCAATTCTAAACGTTTCAGTGGGGTTCGCACTTCGCAGTGCGAAAGACTTGGAGAATTTCTTATGGGAAATGTAGTATTCAAGGCTGCCAATATCCCAGACGAAGAAGAGATGGTCACCATCACTAGCATGTACCTCACTAGAGAAGCTAAACTCTAGTAGAGGACTCGAATGGACGAAGATCACAACATGGAGATGTTGAAGAAGAAATTGAAGGATCAATTCCTCTCCTAAGGGTGGGGACACCTAATTTCTAGCCCAAAAATAAATAAATATATAATATAAAAGATTAAAAAATTGATATACAAAAGGCATTAGTATTATTTTTTTGAATAATGTTCTAGTATATTACGGGAAAACTGTAACGACCTGTATCTATAACTATATATATTATATGATAATTGGATTATTAACTAAGGTAGCTTTATTAGATTAATCTAAATCTTGTATGTGTGGAAGAAAGAAAGGAAAAAAACCAAAACTGAACCTCCCGCTGATGGGGAAGCTGGAGGTGGTATAAGAGAGAGATAATGGTCAGGTGTATGAGGCACCAATCACTGCTTCTTCCATGATATTTATATATATATATAGTTGAAGTCTTGAAGAGAGGAGAGACTCTGATTTCAGACGAAACCAGAGAGAGATAAGAAAAAGGAGAGAGAAACCACAGAGGAAGAGAAAAAGAGGAACAGCAAATTTGTTTTAGAAGCTTAAAAAAATCTGGTGAGAGACATCTTCCTTCCTTATGTATTGGTTATGGGTGGCATGAATTTGAAGGTATTAAGAGTTGAATTGTTGTTTGGGAAGTTTGGACATTTCATCTATGGCTTCTCGAAATTTTAGAAAATTCATATCTTATGCATGTGATATAATTTAACCACGAAATTTTAACTGAACGTAGATAATAGTATTGAGAACAGGCTGGTCAAATTTGGTGATTAAATTCCAAGTACATTAGGAGAAACAATTAAAAACAGAAACTGATTTTTTGTTAATTTCAAAAGTTCTGCTGATCTTAGAGCATCTCCAATGGGGCTAGCTATCCAACCCCCTTAGCCATTTTAGCTAGCCAACTCATTTTTTTCCTTCTCCAATGGGCTAGCTATATGGCTAGCTATTTTAGCTATCGTTATTTCAGCCAGCTACATTTAGCTAGCGAATGTTCGCTAGCTAAACTATTTTTAGTTAAAAGGTTACACTTGTTCTCTCTATATGCATCATTCCCTTTTTATCTCTCCACCAATGATTAAAAAAAGAAAGATTATTAATAAAAATTTGAAATAGCTCAAAAATAACTAGTACCCTCAGAGTACTCACTTGGATAGATAGCTAGCTATTTTAAAAAATGTCATTTTGCTAGCTAAAGTAGCAAAAAAATAGATAGTACCCTTGGAGATGCTCTTAGTCCAAGTTGGAAAACTTTAATAAATACTAGATGTTTAGAGGATTCTATAGACACCAATTTTGTGAAGTTTGATTAAGAAATGAACCCTAGGGAATTTTCCAAAGTTCTGCAAAATTAGGAAAATTATAACAGAAAAACAGACGAATAGAGGAAGAAGAAGAACAGTAGACCAGTCTGGCTCGGTTTGACCAGTTTGACCCTGCTTGACTGGTTTGACTCCATCTGACCCTATTTGACCATTGACTCAATGTGAAACAGTTTTACCTGATTTAACTTGATTTAACCCATTCGAACAAAAAAAATTTCAAAATTTTTATAAAAATAAAAATAATAATTCATTGGGGAGTTAAGGTGTTGTTTGGGTGTACATAATGTTATTTTACATTAAATTCGTTTTGAATCATCCTACAGGACTAGTTTTTTGTTTGGATGCCAAGAAAGTGATTTTTAAAGAAGGTTCACTTTTGAATTTCAAATCCCATAACCAACTTTAAATGTGTATAAAAAAATCTTCATTTTAAGTCTGATTGTAATGAAACTTGAATTGTAATGCTTCTGTTAAAGAGCACTACAATCTGATACAATTTGGCCAAATTTCATAAAGTTTGAAATTATAACCCTGTTTGAGTCAAATGACCATTTTGCCCCTGTTTACCCAAAATGGGTTCTAATGATCTCTGATTTTGACATAGTTAGGAACAAAATTTTCTTAGTACCCTATGTTTACTAAAGGGTTATAAGAGGAAATTTTGACTGAAAATTTGTATTTTTACATTATTCCCATTTTGCCCCTATTATAGAAAAATACTAAGATTGGTTGGAACCAAAGCCAAGACTCAAACTTCAAGTAATATTTCCATGAGTATAGGCTTGAAGTTGCGCATTTAAATTGATAAACATAGGTATGATTGATAGAATTGATTTGTAATTTGAATGTTTTAATATTTTTAGATATATATAAATTGAGAATTTCAGCGACCAATCAATTGAACAAATTAGAATTTTATATGATGATAATCATAATGGTTGAAAGTAAAGAGTTGCTTAGTGATGATGATGATGAGAAATTCTCCTATTTATATCTCGTTGTGATGTCTATATATATATATATATATATGAGAAATAAACGAGCATGATTCAATTATTTCAAAATTATTGTTGTTTATGATAGATGAAATAAATCAATGAGCCGATTAATTATTTGATCAATGAGCTGATTTATTATTTAAAGTTTATTGTGAATTATGACAGTTGAAATAAATCAATGCGCTGATTTATTATTGAAAATCATTGTGCCTTATTATATTTGAATTGTGATTGACGATGGGTAGACAACCGAGATTGAGTCATCCCTATAAGCAGTGCACTATTATACAGTTTTTCCATGAGATCAATTAACTGTATACACATATGCATGAGGTATAAGTGCTATGACTGAAATTATGACATACATTTGGTATGAGACCTATGTACGTTGGATTGCAAATGAGAATTTTGCAGATTGCGATATAAGAAAGCCATGCAAGAATGGGAATTGAGATAAAGTTTGTTATATGCCTGAGAAAGACAAATATGAAATGAATACTGAATGTTTATAACAGAAACTGTGTTTGTTTTGAATTCCATAAGATAGGAATTAGTCCTCACTAAGCCATAGTGCTTATAATATTATTTTAGATAACATTTCAGGGTAAAATTTGGTCATGTAGCTGGCAGGAATTTTTTATCTTTAGAAAGAACAAAATTAGTGTTTTGTAGAACTGATAAGCTTTATTTTGAGAACTAAACAATGATAATATCCAAATCAATAGCAAACCGCTCTTTAGGGGGTGTGACAAAACTCAAGAAACACAAGGGCTTCCCATCATAAATTGTGTTTAGGTTCTCTACAAAATTGATTTAAATCAATCTTCAATTATAAAATGAATCATTCAGACAACCTTCCAACTAAAGTGTACTATGTTAAATATTAATACAGTAAAATTAAATATAAAAAAGTAAACTATTGAAACCTACATGAATTACTATTAGATGCTCATCAAACTATATGATCCCAAAAGCGCAATAGCTTCCACTTAATCACTCAAAAGCAAAGATCATGGCATATGGCAGTTACAAACTAGAAATATAAACATTATTTGGTTTACCTGCGCCACTTTCCACATATGGTTCCATCAATACCTTCTCCTACACCATCTATAACCTCTCGACATTGAAGCCAATTACCTATAGAGCTGAGTCTAGAAGGCTTTTTGGAGTTCCACTCCTAAGAACAAGGTAAAACAGTCATTCTCTCCAGTGCTCCGGAAACTCTCCTCCCAAATGGAAATACTAATGTATATGAATATACATATAAAGGCCTTACATGCAAACTAACACACTCTGAAGGATCCATCTCCAATGGTTCACCAATGCTATCAATATCACTGCATTGAATCAAAATGGAAAAAAGAAGTCGTAAGTAAAATGGCCAAAAATGACACATTGATCAATAACAGAGCAAATGATAAATAATACGGCAAGGTGATCTCATAAATTGAATGAACACTAACAACACATAAAGCCATTAGTAATGGAATCGAACTCTTATATACCCCTTAATAATGCTACATTGTAAAATAGCTCAGCATAATAAAACGCGTTTAGGCACCCATAGATAAATTTTTCTACAAATTCAAGTGTGAAGTGTTGCTCATAACCACTGAACATAAAATAGAGTTTCCTGTAATAAAAATTGTATTCCTATCCAGATACACTCCCTGTCCCGTAAAAATTATCTACTTTGAAAAAGCACATTTTTTAAGGAACCCTAATAAATGCATTCACACTCTTTTATCATATTCTTGTATTCCAATTTTGCCCCCTTGTTTTGTATTCTACAAGTGTCTTTAATTTGTAATTCCTGATAATAAAGGGTGTTTTAGGAAATTGAACAAAGTTTTACATCTTTTCAAAGTGGACAAACATTATGGGATAGCCCAAAAAGGAAATATAGACTATTATTGTGGGACAGAGGGAGTAATACAGCTTGCTGTCCCCCTGTACATCTGTCTAAAAAGGTAAAGATTATAAATATAATAGACTAAGATGGAGGGTTGGTCGGAAGTTTAAAGGCAAACAACATATAAAGCACCATCATTGAGTACAAGGTAAAGTGTTGCTTCCTTTTGGAGAACTAAATTATACATTATGTCTATCATACTCACCAACCCAGACTGGGGTTGGTGATAAATCACCATTCTAGCTGATCAAGAGCCATCAGTTCCATTAAGCTGTATGCATTAAAATATTCTCACCAGATTAATTCACATCCTTGGGAATGTTAGTCTTACCTTCTAAAGACCCTTAAATTTGTACGAACACTATCACCCAAATGTTAGCTTTGTATGTTATAGATATACGAGAGAAATACCTGCTTGAGACGATTTCTCTAGCATCCTTCCTATTTGAAAACCTATTCTCATTGATCTCCAATTTTCCATTTAACCATCAAACACATTGAGACAACTACAGATTTTACAACAAAGATTTGAGAAGAAAAACATGTCTGTCAACTAAGCACGGCTGAGACAAGAATTTGAGATAAATGAGTGGCCAGATAAGAAGAAAGAACTAGAAATGGATAGATGCATCATCAAGAAGTGATATTGTTCAAGATGAAGGTGCCAAAGGTGCCAAAAGGACATGGGGAAGTCCAAAAAGAACATGGATCATGGCCGATAAATGATATGATAACATACAATTGTCACACATTTAAACCAGGATAGAATTAGAGCATGATAGATGCAGTAGAGAAGTGCAATCTGGAGTGTTGCGTGACAATAAAATACCTATCTAGTTTAAAGAAAAATTTCAAAAGGGGCTATACAACTGGATATGCTTTTGGGTACCGAATATGGCAATTAAGAAACAACAAGTGCAGAAGGTAGAAGTGGCAACAGTTGAGGACAATATGAGGAAAAATCGTCTAAGGTGGTTTAGTCATGTGCAACGAAGGCCTAGGAATGTACTTGTATGGAAGGATGGCTTGATTCAAGTCAAATGCCTCAAAAGGGCAAGAGGAAAGCCCAAAATAACATGGTTAGAGGTAGTGAGAAAGGACATGTAGAAATTCAGGTTCTCCTAGGTGTGCAATTAAGGTGGATCTAATGAAAGCTTTTGACTCACTCAAATCTGGATTTTATTATTGATGTGCCCGCTGCTTTCAACACTCCTAACCAGGATATCCAATGGATTAAGGTGTCTATCTCTACTCCTAAGTTCTTAGTCTCTATCAATGGTGCACTTGAGGGATATTTCGAAGGGAAGAAGGGACCCTGTCAAGGAGATCCTCTTTCGCCGTACTTATTTGTCTTAGCCATGGAGGTATTGTCCAAATTGTTAGATAATGTGGCAGCTCAACTAGGGTACAAATTCCATGCTCGATGTGCAAAGTTAAAGCTTACTCACCTGTGTTTCGTCGATGATTTGCTTATTTTTTTCCTACAGTAATGTGCAAGCTATGGATCAGATTAAGGAAGTTCTTAGCAGCTTTGAGAGGCTCTCAGGCTGAAAAGCCAACACTGATAAAAGTTATATCTTCTTTGCCTTCTGAGATTAAAGAGAATATGTTGAGCTGTCTCAGCTTTTGTGAGTGAAGGTTCACTCCCTGTGCAATACCTGAGCGTCCCCCTCATTACCACTAAGCTGTTTACTACAGATTGTATTCCATTAATTGAGAGAATCACCAACCGTGTGTAAAGTCAGAGTGCCAAGAGGCTTTCTTATTTAGGGAGACTTCAACTTCTGAGTTCAGTGTTGCATGGGATCCAGAACTATTGGAGTAGCATTTTCATTTTGCCTAAAAATGTGTACAAGCATATTGAACAAATCTTTAGGGGCTTTCTATGGTCTAGCAGTGAACTGAAGTTGACAGGTTCCAAGGTCAGCTGGTCCTCTATTTGTACTACAACATCTGAAGGTGGGTTGGGCTTAAGAAGAGTTGAAGATCTAAATATTGCAGCGGCAATGAAGCATGTTTGGGCTCTTTTCCTTTCGCTCCGGCTCATTATGGGTTGCTCAGGTGAAGATCTTCCAGTTGAGAGGGAGAAGCTTTTAGGCTATCAATGCTCCCTCTGATTGCTCGTGGGCGTGGAGGAAGTTATTGAATATTAGACCCCTTATGCGTCCTCTCATCAGGCACCAGATTGGTAATGGGGAAGCCACATTCCTATGGGATGACAGTTGGACCCTCTTGGTCCTATTATCCTGCATTTTGGTCCCCTAATGTGATGTCTAATGCAGCGCTCCCTACTAACACGAAGGTTAGCTCCATTATTTCCCAAAATAACTGGAACTGGCCAATTACTTCTTCCTCTGAGCTTATGGAGCTGCAAGATACCATGACCCCTTCCTTTTCAGCTTTTACCGAACCACAGTAGGTCTGATATGATCAAATGGCTTCAATCTAGATTTGGTATTTTCACTATTGCATCAGCATGGAATGCTATATGATCTAGGAGGCCAGAAAATGAATGGCACAAAGTCGTTTGGTTCTCTAAGGAAATTTGGAAGCAAGCTTTCATTACATGGCTTACTATTCTTGACAGGCTGACCACACTGGACAAGGTAAGAGCATGAGGCCTGACTACAAACAACGCTTGTGTATTCTGTAGGCTTCATCAAGAGACCCGTGACCATCTCTTTTTTGTATGCCATGTAACTGCTGATATTTAAAAAAGAGTCCTACATCTTTGTTGCTTGAATCATACCCCTCTCTACTCGATGAATGAAATCATTTGGGCTTCTCATAGTCTAAAAGGGAATTCTTTTTGCACAGTAATTAAGAAACTTGTGTGGGCTTCCACCATCTACAATATTTGGAGAGAGAAATGCACATATCCATGATAATCTCTATATGAGTACTGACCATATGCTTAGTACCACTGTGAACCATGTTAGATTTAAGGCTGCTAGTTATGGAAAGATTCGTGACAATGAGTGGCATAGACCTTTTTTGCTTGAACTGGAGTATTAATCTTGATATCTTAAGATTGCAAGTGTTGAGTTGTTGTTACCTTCTCCCTCGGGGTGTGAGGGATGGCTAGGTAACTAGCCTTTGTTGTCTCTTTTGCATACACAGGCAAATAAGCTTCACCGTGACTGAGCTTATTCAGTCGTGTGGGCTGTTGAGCTGTCTTTCTTTTTGTTTTATCTGTTGGCCTTCTGGCTTGTCTTCGCTTTTACTGTACATTTCTTATTTTTTGGAATATACTCGCTCACTTATCCAGAAAAAAAAAAAAAATACAGAGAACAGACATGTGTACTAGGCATTTACCAAAAGATATGGCCCTTGATGGAACTAAATGACATAAAATAATTCATGTAGCCAACCCCATGAAGCTGGGATTTAAGCTTTGTTGTGCTGAGTTGAGTTGAAAATGGACCAAAATAGAGCATATCGGTGAAAAGTATGTGTGGTTTACCCAAGCAGTTGGTAAGTGGAAATGAGTTCGAGAGACCTCAAGCAATCAAATAGACATATGCTCTCAATAAAAATGTCATCCAGTAGAATAATGATTAAGCTGGCACAGCCTATTCATTATCACTAATTGCCTAAAACTCATGAAAAATGGAAACATCCAAATATCAACTAGAGAATTGTTACAATGTGTCAAAAATAAATAAAAAGAAAGAAAGAAATATTTCATGACAACCTTACAGATCCTCAAAATAAAAGAATGATGTGAAAATTCTAGATTTTTAATATCACCATTGGTTACATTTAAATATAAGTAGTGCCCGAAATTGTACCCCACATATCACAGATAAGCAAACATGCATAAGAAAAACAGTTCACAATTAAGTCCATAAGAAATCTGTAACAGATCATGTGTTATTATAATTCATGTCTCAGTTCAGAAATAATACTGCAGTGATTTACACCTTTTTGTTTCTGAAAGCCATTACAAAAAATCCAAGTTAATCAACAGAATATGTTCCAAAAAAACGTGGATGAGTATAAGGATTACTGATAGAACATACTTGGTAATTGGACCAGACCAGTTAGGAATTTCTGCCTGAAAAGCTTTACCAATTCGAACACCAGTTATATATGGCTCAGTGTCTTTCAACATGAATGCTATGTGACTTAAGTCACCTTTAGATTCCATACATCTGCTACCTGTTTCACTGCTGATACTGGTGGTTGTCTCCTTCAGTATTTTACGCGTCTTTTTCAGGCAAGGGTGACAAAACCACTCGTCAATAGGTATCCTCTTTAAGCGAGGGTTGCAGCAAGACACATGAAATGCCTCTTCACAATGATCACAAATTAGCATGCTCAATGTAGTTTCTGAATGACCACAAACTTTGCATGACCGGGAACAGCTGCTATCACTACTAATTCCCCCACTTACAGCAGAAGCATGAGTCCTTACAGGCCAAACTCCTTTAAGCAAACCCTGACTTCTAAGAATAGAGATGCATAAATCCTTTTCTGATAAGTCTTCCCCCATGACCTCCATAACCAATAAATCAGAAGAAGAACACTCGCCATTGTCATCCACTTCAGTCTTCATGGAAGCTGAACCAATTTCCATATTTGACTTCGAAGATGAGCAACTATCATTAACACTGCAGAACTCCACAATCTTGTGCATGCTATGTTTGGGGGCTTCATCACAACCATGGTCTACCCCAACTGAAAATCCATTAATAGATTCCGACTTAAAAACAAGGGGCTCTCCATTGCGCATAACAGTAGGCATAACAGAAGCTCCAACAACTTCTGTTTCATGCTCAATTTGGGAACCCAGATGTTCCTCCTTGGCAGCAATTGAAGGAGATTCAGAACTGAGAGCAGAATGACAGCCACCACTTGCCTTTGTTCTTGCTGATGCCTGGGATGTAAACATGGCTATAGAATTCTTTTGATGCTTCCTTCGCCGGTATACAAAATTAGGTGTAGAACTTTCAGTCATAGTAATAACAGTTGATAGCTGGGAACAACTGATTGGAAGATTCGAGGACAAATCGTCGGTGTTCTTCTTTTCCTCAGTTGAAGTACCATTTCTGCAGCCACCCTGAGGATCTTCATCACATTTTGGACACATCTGCCAAGTTTCAGCACCAGGCATCCAGTCACATAAAAAGTCTTCTTTCCCATGGTCAGATACAAAAGATAGAACAACTTCAATTGAACTAGGAAGGGAACTCTGTATCAACATTTTCACCTAAATCACCTTTATTAATATGGAGAGTGTGTTACTTTTCACCTCCCAAAAGAAGCAACTGATCAACTTCCTTCTATGTTTAAGTGAGGTTCAAAGCATACATAAAACCAGCCTCATAAATCTCCAATCCTTTGACTACATAAAACATCCTGATCATTTACAAACACACTGTCAATTTATGGAGAACAAAAGCAAAACTAAATAAAAATAAAAACAAAACCCAAAAAAAAAAAAAAAAAAACGTGCACCTCATATCTTTCTTCTTTTTAATAAACTCTTTCTAAAACAATGGCACCAACAACAAACCAAGAAAAAACAAAATACAGGACTCTTTTTACTTGCTAAATAAGCCCCTATGCATACCAAAATAACATGCAAACCTGCATCAATAAGCAACCAATTAAAATTCGCTTAGATTACCATCTCACCACCTGATTAGGAATCGTTCACATTCAAATGTGCTAATACCAAGCTAATTGCTACAAAGTTCAATAACAATTGATTCTCCTAAGTCTAACAAGGTGCCAACACATTGATATTGATATCTGCGTGTCTTGGAACTAATTTTATCAATCTATTAAATTTTCATATTAATTATGTAATTATTATTTCGAGATCACCTTGCCCCCATGCGATAAATTTGTAAAGTCAGCATACAGAAAATTTACAAAGAAAAGATCCCATACAAAGAAAACACTGATGACACACAAAATGATGTAGAGAAGTGCATTAAAAAAATGAAAATAAATATAAGAATCAAAATTGTATTAATAAGTGTATACTTCATCAAAAAAAAAAAAAAAAAAAAAATTGTGAACTTAATAAGTGCAGACAATATTTACTTCAAAAAAAAAGGTGTAAGCAACCTTTTTTCTTATCAAGACTTGTATACTTTCCATGAACTTGGAAGTATTTAAACATCCCATCCAAACTAAACTCAAAAATCTTCCAGAAATCCGACTCTAGGATATAGGATTCCTGCAAGAAATGCACTTCCTTCTAAACAAAAAGGTCCAATCTTGTATATTCAACAGAAAAAGGAAAGGCCTTCGGCAAATTTACACGAAAAAGCTCACCAAAAAAAAAAAAAAAAATTAAAAAAAAGCCAGTAAACAAACCAAAAAATCAAGAGACCTGGGAAGAATATCTTTAAGCTTGACAAAAGACACCTCCTCATAAACCTTGTGTGGGTGGCCCCAAAGTGGAATCATGCCCAAATAATCTTTCTTTTCTTTTTTCTTTCTATCCACTCATTGAATCCGACACTCCTTAAAAAGCAGTTTGTCTAACCTTAGAAAAACCCAAGACTCCCTGAAGGGAAAAATGAAAAGCCCAAAGCTCTCCAGCCACATGACAATGGATGAAAAGGTGATCCACTAACTCTCCTTAATGCAACTTTGTTGGTGCACCCAAACCCCAAACAATCTTATCAGTGAAAGGCCTTCTATCACTATTCCCCTCACTGTTTCTAAGATAAGTAAAAACATTTTACTGAGAAGAACCCAAATTTGCACTATAATTCAACAACAAAGCGTTCTTGCCCACTCTATATAAAGTCACCGCATAAAGTTTATCCAAAAATGGTACCACTATTCCAATTCCCAAACTTGAAAACTTACAAGAGAAATCAGATTTCGATGCATGCCCATTTCCAACCATGCTACACGGCTTCTTGGTAATAGACCAATAGTGATAGAAAAGAAATTCAGAAAAGTTACCATAAGCAGCTCATTACCGCCCCAATATCCATCCAAAAGTTCACACCCTTTTTCTAGTACCCACCTTGAAAATCATCCCTTCAATAATTGCTTTCCAAAGACTCACCCCCCATAATTTCCTCTCACCTGCTCAGTTTACCAATCTGCCAATTCACAACTGTACCTTCAAGTGATGACTTTCCTCCACAAGCTCTCTCTTTTCAATGCAAATCTCCAAATCTATTTGTGTAGCAGGGTTTGATTCATGCATCTATAGCGTCTTAACCATAACCTACCTCTAATTCCATGGATAAGCAAGTGGACTCCCAATCTGCTAAATGAAATTTCAAATTCCCCCCACCAAGAGAGAATTTAATACATGAAGCCCTTTGGGCTTTTGCGTTATAAATGTAGGGCATTACCTGAACCACATTATTTTGTGCACTGTTGTCTCTTCATTTATTTATTTTATTTTCCTCTGTAACTTAAAAATGTTTTCATGGTATCAAAACGGGTCAACAACCATGCCCTACATTTTCCTTTTTTGATAAGGTAAATGATTGTATTAAAAGAGAAAAAAGGGATTAGACCCTCGTACATAAGACATATACAAGAGAAAAGTAGCTCGTAATAAAAAAGAGCCAACAAAAAACTCAACCCCCTAAACAATTAGATACACAAGGAGTCAACAAAATCTATAAAAGAAGGGTAATTCCCACCCATATAGCTACATGACCACCAATAAAGGGTTTTGACCAAAGAAGATTTGAGCTGCACAAAAGATGATTCCCCTTCTTCAAAAGTTCTCGAGTTATGTTCTCTCCAAATACACCAAAATAAAGCATGAGGAACCATCCTCCAAACTGTTTTGATATCTTTCTGAATACCTTTAATCCACCAACCCGAAATCAAATCATAAGTAGAAGAAGGAAAAACCCATTTGATACCAAAAAGATGGTATAAGTTCCCATAAACCCCTCGCTACCCCACAATGAATGAAGAGATGGTCCACCGATTCCGCCTGCTTTTTTACACATTATGCATCTATTAGGGAGCTCCCACCTCAATCTAACCAAGTTGTCAATAGTAAGACACTTCTTATGAGCCACAAGCCAAGCAAAAAAAACCACCTTAGAAGGCACCAAAGGTATCCAAATGTTTTTGGCCGGCAAAAAAACATTCAAGTTGTGAAGAAGAATACAAAGATTTCACCGAGAATAAACCTTTAGGATTTTTGCTCCATCTTAAGGTATCATTCCCTTCCAAAGAAATCTTACATCCATAAAGCTCTTGGAAAAAATTTAACACAACTTCCAACTCCCAATCATTAAAACTACGATAAAAAATGACATTCCAATGAACTCCACTCCCTCCATCCACAAGATAGTCCATGATCCAAGCGTCCTTATTAACCGCCAACTCAAACAAGCAAGGAAAAACCTCCATGAGAGTTCTATTACCGCACCACACATCTTTCCAAAATTTTATCCTATTTCCTCTTCCCACTTTAAAATTTACATCTTTGAGAAAATTATCCAATCCTAACATAATTGCTTTCCATAAACCGATACCATGTGATCTTCTACTATTATTAGGCCACCAACCCCCTTCCATTACACCATATTTCCAAGTAATCACATCCCTCCATAAACCTTGATCCCCAATGCCAAACCTCCAAATCCACTTTCCAAGGAGAGCAAGATTCATATTGTGAACAGATTTAATACCCAATCCCCCATGCTCCTTAGGTAAACACACCATTTGCCAATTAACAAGGTGAAATTTGGACTCTCCATTCAAACCATTCCAAAGGAAATCTCTTTGAAGCTTTTCAATTCTTAGAGCAACCAACTTGGGAATTTTAAGGATGGATATGAAATAAATAGGTATGCTTGCAAGAGAACTACGAGCAAGAGTAAGTTTACCTCCTTTAGAGAGATATCCTTTTTTCCACCCACTTAATCTTCTCTCAATTTTTTCAATAACCGGGTCCCAAACTTTTACATCTTTATACTTTGCCCCAAGAGGGAGGCCAAGGTAAGTGGTAGGCAAACTTCCAACTTTGCAATTTAAATTGATAGCAAGATCATTGATGTTGTTGATGTCGCCGATGGAGATAATTTCACTTTTCCCAAGATTAACTTTCAAACCCAAAACCGCTTCAAAAAAAAGTAGGACCATCCTAAGATGTCTAAGTTGCTCACTACTAGCACCACAAAAAACCAAGGCATCATCCGCAAAAAGCAAGTGGAAATAATCCCTTCCTCCCCCCCACCACCATTAACCACAAAACCCTCCAAAAAATGTTCCACATAAGCTTTTTGAGTAAGCTTACTCAAAGCTTTCATAACAAGAATGAAAAGAAGAGGGGAAAGAGGGTCACCTTGTCGAAGACCTCTAGAGCCATGGAAAAAACCATAAGAGGAACCATTAACAAGCACCGAAAATGAAGGAGAAGAAATGCACCAAGCAATCCATCTTCGCCACTTGAGACTAAAACCCATCCGCCCAAGAAGGTAAATGAGAAAATTCCAATTAACATGATCGTAAGCTTTTTCCAAATCAATTTTGCACAAAATACCCAACTCACCACATCTCTTTCTTGAATCCACACATTCGTTTGCTACTAGCACCGCATCAAGAATTTGTCTTCCCTTAATAAAAGCAAATTGGGAAGATGAGGTAAGATTCCCCACCACTTTACTAAGCCAAGCCTATCGGCAAGAGTCTTTGCAATGATCTTATAAACACCTCCTAAAAGAGAAATAGGGAGAAAATCACAAACATCAACGACCTCTCCCTTCTTAGGAATAAGAGCAATAAAAGTAGCATTAAGGCTTTTTTCAATTTTGGCTCTTTGAAAGAACTCTTCAAACACTTTCAAAATATCCCCTTTAAAAACACTCCAACACTTTTTGAAAAAAGCTATAGTCATACCATCCTGGCCCGGGACCATGCCCTACATTTTCCTATTCAAATCCACTGACTTCATCTTTTAGTTTTGTGACTCTCCACCATCGTTTGTCCTTTCCCCAATTTCTTCTAATAGTACTTTTTTTTCTTTTTTTTCTTTTCTTTTCTTCCAAAAAAAAACAAAAAGTGGAGTTGAAGTGAAAAAAACAAACAACAAAAGTAAAAAGTAAAAAAGGTTTGAAAACAAATAAACACAAATTATGCAAGATTGGGTGTTTCTTGATGTCTACACCAAACTTAAGGGGGAGGATTGAAATTTAAAGTTGAAAAGAAACGAAAAAGAAATGTTGGTTTATCACCATTTCGAAAGTACTACTACTGCCGGAATAAAAGAGGTTTTAAACCTACTTTTCATTGCAAGAGACTACCTGATCGTCTTTTAAGCAATAAGACAATCGATACTTCTTGGGCTTGGCATAAATAGGAACTACTGTTGAAGTCTTGAAAAGCTTGGAGGAAGCCTTCACTTAAGGAACTGCATCACAAGACTATGTTGAGTACTTCATCAGCATGATTCCTATGCCCCAACTTCACCAACTTGAGCGGAAGGATTAGAGAATCCCATGATTAGAGTAATCCACGGGATTGATTGAAGATTGATTGGAGTGATTCATGGGACTAATTCAATGATCTCCTCCATCAATTACGAGCACCCTAGAAATAAGGGTATTTTGTTGTACGAAAATCAAGAGAAAATTTAATAAACATGTAGCCCTTTAGGCTTTAGTGTCAGTGGACAAAGGGCATTGCCCAAACCAAATTATTTTATGTTGTGTCTCTTCCATTATTTTTTTTATTTTTTTTTATGAAATGTCTCTTCCATTATTTTATTTTATCATCCCTAATTCAAGAATAGCCAATGAGACAAAAACTTGCATCCAATTTCTCCATTCCCCCCCAAAACCCATCCTTTCATCAAATAAAGAAAGAAAATCCACTTAACATTGTCGAAAGTCTTCTTATAAAAATAAAATAAAATAAAGGGTCGTAAATCTTCTCCGAATCTAGTTCACAAAGTCCCCCAGACTACCATTCTTCCATTCTTGAATCCAAAAATTTTTTTGCATTAAGAACTGTATCAAGAATTTGTATACCCCCAAAAAACGCGTTTTAAGACGGAGAGTCAACGTCTCCAACTACCAATTTATGCCTTGAAGCCAACACCTTAGCAATGAATTTATAGATGTTCCCAACAAGACTAATGGCCAATCTATATATTAACCAATTTTCTTAAGACAACAATAACATCAGTATAAAATTATTTATCATATAAGAATAAAAATGTAAACAACTTCAATTAAAATCAAGGGCAAATTACAGAGAACACTCCTGAACTTGGGGTCATATTTCTCTTTGGTACCTTGAACTTTAAAAACAGTCGACGGAGTTCTCATTTTGTGGACCAAAGTGAAATTAATAACACAATTAACAATGTTTGCGAAAAGACAACTTTGCCCTTTTGTTTTTTGAATGAAATAACCAAAAAAGTAAATCTGATTTCAAAACAATTTTTACAAACAATATTTATAAGATAATGCCCAAAAAATTATAATTTATTTAAACAAAGTGTGTGTGTGTGTGTGTGTATGGGTCAAGATCAACATGCACAATTTTTTAAACCAATTCTTACACAATTTTTTAGATACCCTATCTCCAATTCATATTTTACAAAACCCCCCGTTGTATTAGATAGTCTTCCCACATAGGTCATGCACGCAACAAAAATAAGTTGATCCGAGACTTGTTGCATTTGAACCAAGAACTTATCTTTTTAATCACTAAAAATCTCATATTTATGGATGAAGCGGCTCTTAATCTCAGATTAACTTGATTTTTTGCGTGCATGACCTATGTGGGAAGACTATCTAATCCAACGGGGGTTTCGCAAAATATGAATTGGAGATAGGGTATCTAAAAACTCGTGTAAGAATTTGTGTAAAAATTTGTGTATGTTGATCCAGACCCTATACATATATATTTTTAAAATAAGTCATATCAGCACCATGCATTGAGTGAGGGTTGCACTATACAACCCACACTACCACATCATGCATGGGGTAAAGTATTGGCATTATCATTGGAGCAACAGCTGGTGCTTTTGTCCTTGTGCTATTATTACTCCAGTACTCCTTACAAGAGTTTATGCTTTTTGCCAAAAGAGGAAAGCAAAAAGAGCTACTGGGAACAATCCTTTCGGTAAAATCAGGATCTAATTTAAAATAAACATTTTCCAGTTAATCATATATCATTACTGGGGCTTATAATAGCTTCTATGTCATTACAGGTAAAATAGGAATTCAATATACCCATAAGCGCAAAATAGGCATATTTGATATTTCTAGTAAATACCCATCATGTGATGGCTTTCCATTCGGTCAAAAAACAGCATCAAATGGCTGGTACACAATTGGAAAAATTGAATAGTTTTGGGACCCAATCAACTGGTTTTACAGTTCAGTTACCAAAGTTCAAAGGGTATTTCTGCCAACTTTACCAAAAATACATTACAATGCATATATAAAATGGTGATCCCATTGCATATATATGTGGCTGCATGGACAGCTACCATAAGGTAGCAACGACACTGCAACCATGTGTAATACCTATATTATCAAAACCTAGACAAGATAGGAAGTTACAATATATCAAATTTGAGCCCACCCTAAATCCATCCATTTAGAACATAAGAACAATTCTACATGTAATCTTGAATGTTAGCTACATGGTTCGCAGCAAATAACTTTGCTATCTAATATTATTTACACTTCTACTTATTCTATATTTCTTTGTTTGTAAAATAATTGTTAAACATTTCCCAAGATCTGGAACAAACTCTTCTCCTCTTCTTCTTTTTTCGATGTTTCCCCAAATTACCTATAACCAGGGTACAACTCTGTTTTTTTTTTTTTTTTTCCTTTGGTGAATATAACTTGGTTTATTTTGGTTTGGTTTAGCCTCAATCCAAAACCGGCCAAACCAAACCAACCAAGCGCCGGTTCTAATTGCCTTAAGTCCAGAACCCACCCACCCACAGACTAGTAGAACCGAACTGACCCAACCCAACCCAAACCATGCAAAGTTTGGATTGTTTCCATTTGGAAAGAAAATTTTCACTAATTTGTTTATTACAACATAACACAAAAGTTTATTATCATCCAAATAACAAAATCAACAAAATAAGTGAATCTATAAGTTTTCCCTGGACAATAAGAACATTTCTAATATACAGAAGCAACATGAAGACTGAAATTAAAACAATTATAATAAGACATATATTCATATGTATAATTAAAGTTCCACTAAATACATACATACATATATAGATATAGTGTTAAGTTTCCAACATGAAAGCCTAAGCTACAACGTGGAGGGCCCAAATAGGTATATGAAGTCGTATCAAACCCAATATGTGGGCAATGTGGGATGTCTGACTTTCCAACATGTGTGTGTGTGTGTTTTTGCGCACATGCATGTATATACTATATATATACATAAATTTACCTTATCCAAAAAAAAAAAAATATATATATATATATATACACACACATATATAAGGTCCGTTCTCAGATTAGGTCAGTTTACCAGACCCCTCAACCCAACCCAACCAAGCCAGGTTGGTTCTCTTACCCCTAACCCTAGACTGGACCAAACAATTAAAGATACCAAACCAACCCAACGGAGGTTGAGTTGGTTTGGTTCTTGGGACTAGACCAAATTGCACCCCACCCCCCCCCCCCCCAAAACTACCGAGCTTGTTGCAAGTGTTTTAAAACCAAAATAAAAACTTGCACCACCCCCCCCCCCCCCTTTTTTTTTTAAATCAGCAACAAACTTGCACCCCTAATATTGACCACAGCACATTGCAAGTTTGCAAAAAAAAAAAAAAAAAAAAAAAAAAAAAAGGAAGTAGAAATTGAACTGAAAATGGATGTAAGAGGGACAGGATACCTTTAACTCCAATGAAGGAAACCCACTAGGAGTCTCACAGAAGTTGTCAATGGAGTCTCAGTATTAGTGAAGCCTGCATGAAATCTCACCAAGGAAAAGACTGCAAAAAACCAACAACTTCAACTTCAATTAATTTTCATAATAGACAGAATTATAAGGACATCAAACTAGACATATTTAGCCCTTGCTTGGTGTCCAAGTCTCCCGGTTGATTTTCCAATTTATTTAGCTTATTTAAGGAATAAAACCAAGGTTGCCTTTTTAATTTTTAGAGGTAATTATTACCTAATTTTGAAGTACTGGGAGTCTATATAATGGCTCCAAATTTCTTTATATGATTAGATTATGATGAGTTAAATTAAATCTTGTGGCTTTTCTGAGGTTTGGTGTTGACTCCAAACCACCCTTAGGTGTCGATTCCTAGGGTTTTCTTTTACCTTTCTTATTTGGTGTTGAATGCAAACACCCTTAGGTGTCGATTGCTAAGGTCTTTCCCACTCTTTCTTATTTTCTTTTCCTTGTGTTGCTGTCCTGCATCAGTTTTAGTATTAGAGCATACTTCGATCCCACGCTTCGCACAATTGACCATCTCCTCACAAGCACACCACACCCATCAAGTAACAACACTATCAAGAACACTACTATAAGCAAATCGCAAACCACTGAGAAGACATCTCCTCCATCAATTGGCCGAACCCCTTGTGAAAGCTTGCTGTATTGTTCACACCAGTCATGATCCCCATACACCAAGTCCACCGTTATCTTTGAACCCAACACTCTCTCTACCGTCGACCTCTCTGCCTTAGACCATCACACAAGAAGATCAAAACCCAATCACACCATACCCACACCACTCGTACCCTAATCGCACTAGTTAAGCACACCCTCATCACAACACAAACCATCTCGAGACCAATGAACCCAAACCCTAGTTTCATCGCGATAGCAATGATCCTAAACCCGGTCTTCATCGCGGTAGCACTGCCATGCCCTAGCCACCAACCAACCTTGACGCCAACAACCTCCTATCAATCGTCAACCTTTGTTGCACCACTGTCACCGACCAAAGCCCTAGACTTTGTCGTCAACACAGCACCACTTTCATCACCTAAAACCACAGCTTCCACCATCGATCCAACGCAGTAGTTGAGCTACACCACTGTAGCTCAGTCGTTGACCATCATCATTTCACAAATCTTAGTCGATGTCTATGCCAGCAATCGATTCCTCCACCGCTGATTATAGCTATAGCTCCTATCCTCTCGTAGATCGCACTTCATCAAGTTAGAAACTCTCAGCCTTCTATTTTCTACTATTTATTAAAGACAAGCCTCAACATACCCCTCAAACTTTCCCTTAAAACCCTTGTTAGGTCAAATATTGGTTAAAGCCTTGTTCTCTTGGTTGAAGTCATTCTGCCTACGGTTGTTCAGGCCCAATTCAAGAGCAAGCCCACGAGTAGCACAGTTCAAGGCTGTTTCGTTACATATATGGATTTTCCATAAATGAGCTGCAATAGAGATGAGCCACTTAGATTCAAACTAGACGAGGTCAAATTTCTCCCACCTTGGAAGAGTTGATGGGGACATCGAACTTAGACAGATTAGCCCTTGCTTGGTGTCCAAGGCTCCTAGTGGATTTTCCTATTTTATTTAGCTTATTTAAGGAATAAAAACAATGCTACCTTTTCAAATTTTAGGGTTAATTATTACCAAATTTTGATGTAATGGAATTCTATATAATGGCTCCTACTTTCTTAATATGATCATATTATGATTATGATGAGTTAAATTAATGCTTGTAGCTTTTCTTAGGCTTGGTGCTGTTCTGGTTTAAGAAGAAGAAATAGAGGAGAAGAAGAGAAGAGAGAGAGAGAGAGAGAGAGAGACTACCCTGGTAGGGCCGGCTCCTCTATGATATATTTCAGCACATAATAAAGATAGAATTACAATAGTACCCTTATTTCTAATAACCTTAACACTCCCCCTCAAGCTGCAGCATAGATATCAATCATGCCCAGCTTGTTACACGTATCTAAAAACTTACTTTTCCCTAAAGTTTTAGTAAAAATGTCTCCCAGTTGATCTCCTAATTTAACATACTCAATTACAATGTGCTTCTTCTTCACCATATCTCGCACAAAGTGACAATCAACTTCAATAAGCTTTGTTCTCTTATGGAATACTGGATTGTTTGCAATGTACATCGCAGCTTGGTTATCACAGTACATTTTCATGGGAGTATTGCTAGTAAACCCAATTTCTTGCAAAAGTGACTTTACCCAAACCATTTCACAAGCAGTATGAGCCATAGCCCTGTATTCAGCTTCTGCACTCGATCTAGCAACTACATTTTGCTTCTTACTCTTCCATGTAACTAAGTTTCCTCCCAAAAGAACACAATATCCTGAAATTGACCTTCTGTCAAGGTGATCACTAGCCCAATCTACATCTGAAAAACCAACTACATCTAATCTGTTTGTAGCTCTAAACACAAGACCTTTACCTGGGGATGACTTTAGGTATCTCACTATACGACAAGCTGCTACCCAATGTGTCTGTTTGAGATCCTGCATAAACTAACTGACCACTCCTACAACGAAGGTACTATCAAGTCATGTTACAGTAAATATATCAATTTTCCAACAAGTCATCTATATCTCCCTAGATCATCAAGTGGCACCCCAAACTCCTTATCAAACTTGATATTGGGATCCATAGGAGTATCCATCAGTTTTGCACCCACTAGTCCAATTTCATTCAACAAGTCCAACACATACTTCCTTTGAGAAAGCGAGATTCCCTTTGAGGATCTAGAAAAATCAATCCCTAAAAAATATCTCAGTTTTCCTAAATCTTTCATATGAAAATGCTGATTCAAATGTATCTTCAATTCATCAATACCTACTTTATCACTTCCAGTGACAACAATGTCATACACATACACTGCCAAAAAAATTATTCCACTTGTTCCCTGTCTCACAAATATTAAATGATCAACTTCCACTTGTCGCAACCCATATTTTGCAGCTACAATGCTAAATTTATCAAACCAAGCTCGTGGAGATTGTTTCAACCCATAAATAGCTTTCTTCAAACGACAAACCATATGAGACTCCCCCTGAGCAACATACCCTAGAGGTTACTCCATATACACTTCTTCTAAAAGATCACCATGTAAGAAGGCATTTTTAATATTGAGCTAAAAAAGTGTCCAACCTTGAATAAGAGCAACAGAAAGAATGAGACGAACTAAACTAAGACAAGCCACTAGAGAAAATGTCTCAAAATAATCAACACCAAAGGTCTGAGTATAGCCCTTAGCAACTAAGCGAGCCTTCAACCGTTCAATCGTACTATCAGTGTGATATTTGATAGCATACACCCAACGACAGCCAACAACCTACTTTCCAGAGGTAATGACGTAAGTTCCCAAGTATTATCCTTATGTAATGCTACCATTTCCTCATCCATAGCAAGTTTCCACCCAGGAGAAGACACAACCTGAACATGAGAAGATGGGAGAGACAAAGAAGACAAAGCAGATAGAAAGGTACGGTATTGGGGTGATAGATTAGAACACTTTTTCTATAGGATGAAGAGTGCAAGAATGTGTACCTTTCCTTAATGCAATAGGAGGTGTAGAAGAAAAGGGAACCCCAACCGAAGTAGAAGACTGATGGTTAGGAGCAGAACAAGTAGGTACAGTAGAGTCAATCTGTGATCTCCGTTAGTACACTTGAAGTGGCTTTGTCTGAGGCACTGAAAGTAGAGAACTCACAGGAGAATCAATAGGGATGAGGAGTCACATTTGTAATCATATCATTATTAAGACCCTGAGCTTGAGGAGAAAAAAAAAAAAGAAAAAAAAAAAAGAAAGAAAGAAGATATATTCTCAAAGAAGGTCACATCAGCTAATACAAAGTAACAACAGGTTTGGCGGTTCCAACATTTATGACCTTTTTGAGTCCTAGAGTATCCCATAAAAGCACATTTGATAGCACGAGGAGATAATTTATCATTACCTGGAGTGAGGATTTGAGCAAAGCACACACACCCAAAAATATGAGGTGGAAGTTCAAATAGGGGTTGATGAGGATAAAGAGTAGAGGAGGGGGTCTTGCCATGCAACATAGATAAAGGCATTCGATTTATGAGATAACTAGCAGTAAGAATGGCATCATCCCAAAAAATTTTAGGAACATGCATATGACACATCATAGTTCTAGCTATTTCAACCAAATGAAGATTTTTGCGTTCAGCGACATCATTTTGCTGAGGTGTATAGGTACATGATGTTTGATGAATTATACCAATAGAATCACAATATGCAGGAAAAGCACCTTTAGTAAATTCCATAGCATTATCAGAACGCAAAATCCAAATAGCACACCAAAATTGATTTTCAATTTCCTTATGAAACAATTTAAAGACAGAAGTAACTTCAGAACAATCCTTTATTAAGAAAAGCCAAGTCATTCTTGAAAAGTCATCAATAAATGTAACAAAGTAAGAAAACCCCAACATACTCTTAACTCTACTAGGACCCCACACATCAGTATGAACAACCTCAAAGGAGAGGACTGACGATTATTGACTCTAGAAGGAAAGGAAACTACGTGGTGCTTGCCTAATTGGCAAGCCTCACATTCTAAACTGGACACAAACTCTACTGAAGGCACCACACACTTCAACAACTTCAGGGAAGGATGACCAAGACGAAAATGCCATTGATGTGCACTCACAAACGAACAAAAAGCCACATCACCAACTGGAGGTATCGCATCAAGATAATAAAGTCAATTCTGTTCATGGAGGTCTTGAAACACACAAGAAGTGGGATAAAAGGCTACTGAACAATTAAGAGACTCAGTTAACTGACTCAGTTAACTGACTGACAGACAAAAGATTAAAAGGCAATTGAGGAACATAATGAACTGAAGAAAGTTGTATGGAGGAACTACAACACAAGATCGACCATCAGCAAGCACAACAGATGAGGAGGTAGTAGGGAATTGCTTTAAATCAGAAAATAACTTTGATTTACTAGTCATGTGTGCAGAAGCCCTGAGTCAATTACCCAAGAGGCTGAAGGGGAATTAGCAAAACAAGTAACCATACCTGAATGAGAAAATGTGGCAACATCATGGGTGGCAAACTGTTGAGCCTTTTGAACTAAAGCACCATACTCCTCACGGGAAAGAGTTATAGACTCACCATTGGTAGCACTAGTAGACAGCAAGGCATCACTGATGGGCTGTGGTGGTGGCGTACTATTCTCACCAGTATAAACAGCTTGATGTGCCCAAGCTGGTTTACCATGCAAGTCCCAACACTTTTCAGCTAGATGGTTGTCTCCACCACAATAAGTGCATTTTATCACACCTCCACGTCCACAGCCACGACCACGACCACGGACTCCCATATGTCCACCCCTGCTACCAGGCATATCACCAACACGATCACCATGACTACCTCCATAGGGAGCACATCCTCTACTAGAGGTATGATTGCTAGCAGATGCCACAAGAGCAAAATTCTTCCTACCTGTTGAAGTGGATGTAGATGTAGACAAAGGAGCCATTAATGCTCTTTGTAGTCAAGCATAGACATTACTCAATGAGGGAATACCACCCACCAAAATCTTACTACGAACAAACTAAAGACTGGGATGTACACCAGACAGAAATTTGGACACCTAAAACTCCTCACATTGCTGCTTCAATATAGCCAAATCCACAGTCAACGGATGGTACTGATTGAATTCATCATAGATTCCCTTAAACTCTCCATAATAAGTACCCAAGCTTTTGTCACCTTGTTCCAAAGGAAACATTTTCTCATACAACTCATAAACACGGGAAACATTTTTCTCCATAGAATAAGTCTCTTTCACACTATCCCAAATCTCCTTGGCGGTATTCACAAACATATAATTAGCACTCACACTTGGTTCCATACTATTCCATAACCAAGTCATCACCGAATAATTGTCACGCTCCCATTCTTCGTAGCTTGAGCTAGTGTTTGGTGGGGGATTAGATAAAATAAATTTTAGTTTGCCCTTAGCTCCAAGAATCACCTTCATTACTTGAGCCCAAATCAAATAATTAGTTCCATTTAATTTAACAGTAGTAATTTGCAGACTGTGTTATCAGAGGGAGGAGGATTTGAAGCAATCTTAGTCTCACCACTATCTGCCATAATATCACTCTTTGCAAGGATTCCTTCAACACACCCAAAATTATACCAATAGCACAAATAACGTCACAACTAGTAGCCAAGAGGGTACTAACACACTTCACACCTTGTCACTAGAGACAAGAAATACTCTAGTACCACTACTACAGTTGTTAACAATGCCCACAACTACAGCAGGCATCATGAACAGCAGAAACAACACCACAAACATCAAACACAGCCCCAAAACCAACCCACACAGCCATGGTTAAACACAGTTGGGCCTGTAACACCATGATCACACACCAACAACACTGACCTGCTTAGATGAACACCACAAAAGGCCCAAAACCTTTAGTCAAACAGCTGGTAGGCATCTATAGGCATCTATAGGCCTGGACGAACCCAACCAGACCCTCTATGCTCAGTCAAAACCTTTGTCGAACAACTCGTAGGCATCTATAGGCCTGGATGACCACCACCAGACCTTCTATAAGTTCAGTCAAGCACCAACAAGGCTTGTTGGGCCTGGACGACAACCACCAGACCTGCTACAGACTTGATCGACCACTACCAGACCCTCTATGCGTTGAGTCAAGCACCAACACAGCTTCTATAACCTTCAAGAAACCAACCAGCACAGTCAGAACTTTGGTCGACCATCACCAGATAGTCTGCTGTGAGTTCGAAGCTCTCAACAGTCCACTACAAGCACTCCTGCACCAGTGAGGGATTCAACTTCTCTCCAAAAAACAAATTCTATCCTTGATTGTAAGGCTCTGATACCATGTTCTGGTTTAAGAAGAAGAAATAGAGGAGATGAAGAGAAGAGAAGAGAAGAAAGAGAGAGAGTGAGAGAGAGAGAGAGAGAGAGAGAAAGAAAGAGAGAGACTACCCTGGTAGGGCTGGCTCCTCTATGATATATTTCAGCACATAATAAAGATATAATTACAATAGTACCCTTATTTCTAATAACTTGAACACTAATAACCTTAACAGGTGCCAACTCCAAACCACACCTGCTTCAATTCGACTATCTTAGGGCTTCGATTATGACTATTCCTGCTTCAGACATCTTCAATTCACTTCAGAACACCAATCAACCAATCCTAGAGAGAAGTTCGAGCAGGATTAGAGTGTAAATACAGCATCACGATTCAGGGAGAAGAGAAAAGAATGACAGAATCCTTCACCACATAAATCGAAATCTATGCTCTGATATCAAATGGTGAAAGCCAAACTAAAAAAATCAACAATCTAGCAAGAAAATGCTAGAAAATGAGAGAAAATGAGAGGGAAAGTGAGGGGAAATGGAGAAAATTTGATTCCAAATAGAATAAAAGATCTTAGCTCTCTCTACAACAAATACAATCAAGATTATTCTGAAAAAACTAACTCTACCTACAATTCTCTATAAAAAGTACATACTAAAATGACTAAAATATCCCTAGACAATTAACTAACTATACATCCATTAGTTACATCTTAAAATACTAATCAACAATTGTAATCTACAAATATGCTATAAAAAGCTTCTGGGCAGCATATGCTAGTGGGGCTTCCTCTGGCTCGAGCACAGAACTTGAATTGCTTCACAACTTGGTTATGAATTAACAAAATTGACCTATCATTAGATGAGACGCGCACGCACACACAAAAGCAAAAACAGAATTTTTGCTTACCTCAGCACTTGATGACGTGGCTTCTTAACAATCATTCCCTCCAAAATCCAGCCTCCTCCTCATCTTTGGGCCCACACCACAAGGTCCTACTGATATCAGCATCTCTCCGCCCCATACAGCCTTTCCCTCTTTCTCTCTTCCCCGTACACACTCCCTTCTCTCTTTCCCTCTTCTATTTTTCCCGCTTTTCAAATTTCAAACATGAAAACACCTCTCTCCCTTTAATTTCAAAATTCAAACAGCCCTTCCTTCCTCAGGTATGGTTCCTCCCTCTCCCCCACTGGGAGTGAGAAAATGAGAGAGAATGGAAGGAAAGGGCTGGGATGATGAGGGAAATGGGAGTTTGAGATATCGAGAGAGAGAAAGAGGCTGATAAGATAAGAGGATGGGCGGGTGAGATTGAAATTTGAAAGAGAGAGAGTGAATCTGATAAGGGAAGGGACGGGGAAGGTTGAAGTGGAAGAGGTGTTTGGAGAGAGAAAGGGAGAAGGGAGTGCTGACATAAAAAAAAATGAGTTGTGTGGGCCCAAAGATGAGGAGAAGGCTGGAATTTGGAGGGAAGGCTTATTAAGAAGCCACGTCATCATAGTGCTGATGTCATCAAAACTCCTATATATATATATATATATGTTAGTGGGGCTTCATCTGGCTTGAGCACAGAACTCCTCGAATTGCTTCACAACTTGGTTATGAATTAACAAAATTGACCTATCATCAGATGAGGCACGCACGCACACACACACACAAAAGCAAAAACAAATTTAAACCAAAACAAAACACAAGACACAAGACCTTCAAATTAAACAAAAAAGGTTGGTGGAGCTTCATGCGGCTCTGGCACAAATCCATGGAATTTCTTCAAGGATCACATTTTCATTAAGATGCCCTCCAAAAAGGCTTAAAAAGTGCCGATACCCTATCTGCAAGGCCATCAATTCATCAAAAGATTTACAAGTCAAGCATGGCCCAGCAACCAACCCATCACCTTTCTCAGGACAACCTGGTTGAATATTACTATGATTAATGATAGAATAATGTTAATTAAGTTACTAAAATACTACTGTACTTAAACAAGTCTGGGTGCTCTATACTTGGGCAAATTCAGGCAGTTGGAGGGCTAGGGTCAGACCTTGCCAGCCTAACCTGTGCCATCACTATACCAATCACTCCGTCCATATGCATCCTAAATGTAGCAAATGATGATAGCGAGTGAAGCCAAATCAATTAGTAAAGACCCACAGCCCTACCTTAATTTTTGGGATAATTAAAGATGCACAAGAATCTTCTTTTCTTAGAAGGAAAATTCGAATGCTAATGCCACACCTGACCCTCCCAAGAAATCCATGGCCACAGACCATCCGATAGCAAGGATTGAAAAAATTAAAAAATTATGATGCATATCTCCCCTATATTTGACCAAGTTGATAAGAAGTGGACTCCTGATCCATAGAATCAAATGCAAAACCCCTATACTTTGATTTCAGTTCTTGAGGGGGTTGTTTTGAGACCTTCAATTCCAGACAGGAGGAATTGGATTCCTGATCCCTCGGGCTGTTTTACTTATAAATCCTTCTTGGAAGCATTGCTCGAAGATCCATGTGTTCCTTCTTTTCCTTTCTGCAAGTTGGTTTGCAAATCTACGGTGTCTCTTAAAATTCAAGTCTTTGCTTGGACTATTTGATAACCTCCAGCAAACAAGCAAGAAAAATTGCAAGAAGGGAAAGAAACTGAGAGAGAATGGAAGAAAATATGTAGAATCTTATTTTGGAGTGAGAAATTGAGCCTAAGCTCTTACAATTCATATTGTAATTGAATATTCTTGAAACACTACTATTCAACTAAACTAATCCCTATATATAAGCATAAAGCTAGAAAAATGACCTTAAACTCAAGAAAACAAATGCCAAATGCTAAACTACTGTAAACAGCTTTTGGAAAATGGAGACAGCCCCCTTTGACAGTCCAATTAAGCACATCACTGTTGCTATTGGAAAAATTAACACGAATGATTTGTTTTAGAAAAGAAGACCTCCTTATTTCTTATCTCCTCAGTGGTGTGTTATGTGTAGGAGTGAAGCAGAAAGTGATCATCTGCTTTTACACTGTTCTGTAGCGAGATTTTTGTGGATCCATCTTTTTCAGGTTGTTGGGATCTCTTGGGTCTCACCTGCAGATTGCTTTAGGCTTTCCACTGATTTTCAGGGCATTGGATTGTTCAGGAGAGCATTTGTTTTGCGGAGTTCCACTATTCTTGCTATCTTTTGGGTTCTTTGACCATTAAGAAATGCTAGGATCTTTGAAGATAAAAGTGAGGATATTCGGAGTTTATGGGATAGAGTTTCTTTTTTGGCTTCAGTTTAGGCTTCATCTTCTAAGGAGTACTCGGTATTCCTTTATTTGTGATTGTTTCAGATTGGAGGGCTGTTTATGTTTTATAGTCTTGATTCCTACGTCTTTTATATTTTTCTTTTTTCTAGTAGGACTTCTCGTCCTTTATTACAAAAATAAATAAAGAAACAAATAATAATAAAAGGTTGTACCCAGTGCACAAGTCTCCCGCTTATAGCAGGTCTGGGAGAGGTAGATGGTAGGCAGTCCTGCCCCCACTTTGGGGAGGCTGATTCCCATATTTGAACCCACAACGCATCACTCAGGAGGATGAGCACTAGCCAAGTAGCCATTGCTCCAGGTCCAACCTCTTTAAAATAAGTTTTTCTAGTTTCTTTAGTGCATAAACGAAGAAAGGGACTACAAGGATTGCCCCATGAATTTCACAAAGATCAAAGAAGAAAATGAGCACTACAAGAGGTTTGAGAATTGAGATAACAACCTCACAAACTCATAAGGGTGTTAAGAAAATGGAAGAAGTGAACCTGAGCTCTCCTTGTATCACAATTGGGTGTATCTATCCAAAAAAGCAAGATCAAATTCCGTTCTTAAAGGACTCTCCCAAAGACTAAAGCATTTTATTGAAAATAAGACCTGCAAACCATCAAGTGTTGCAGAAAGAAGAAACGGGGGATTATTTGAAGGACTCTAAGAACCACAAACAGTCCTCCAATCAGATCTAACCACAAACAATGGAACACCAACAATACATCGGTGCAAAAAAATCACTCTCTTTCTTCCATGTCAACCAATATGGTCCGACCCGTGGGGTTAGCTCAGATGGTCAGGGCGTTAGGTATCGATTCTGAGGTGCCCCATTTGAGTCTCATGGGCCACATGCCCAAGGTGTAAGCCTTGTGACTTACCTAGCAGCATATGTTGAGCATGCAATACATGTGTCCGTAAAGGTTTACCAGTCGTCCTCCACGTCATGAAAAAAAAAAAAAAAAACCCAGTATGGACCATTATAGCATGCCTCATATGGGCGATTATAGGTGCTACTTGAAAAATCCTTTTAAGCATCAACCCATCTCTCTCTCTCTCTCTCACACACACACACATAATATGAATGTACATAAATATGTGTCTTCCTTATTCATACATCTATGTACATATGGACTATTATGGCATTTCTTGAAATTTCAATTATAGGTTCTATTTGTAAAACCCTCTAAGTGTATGTTTGGTGCACCGATTGGGAGAGCCCAAAAGGCCTTTTAGGAGCTAAAAGTCAATTTACATATTTTAAGAGAGTTTGGTGGGTCATTTAAAAGGCTTTTTACGAAACGTCTTTTCTTCTGAAAGCAAATTGGCTCTTCCAAAATGCCAATTACGAAAAGATAAAAGGCATTTCCAAATTTATCTTTACTTTCCAACCTTTTTGACACAAAATGACTTTCAAAATATGCGTTCACCAAACATCAACCTTCTTTCAAATGCCTTCTTAAAAATGACTTTTTGAAAATGCCTTTCTCTAAAAGGCCTTTTTATTTCGAAACGGTGTGCCAAACACACACTAAGTCTCAACCACCATCTTTCTCTCTCTCTCTCTCTCTCTCTCTCTCTCTCTCTCTCTCTCTCTCTCTCTCTCTCGATATATATATATATTCCTTCTTAAGACTTAAAAATAAATTCTAATCCCGATCCACAAGTTTGGAAGGCTAAAAGAAAGATCTTGAGCATAAATCTTGAATTTTATCTCAGATACCTAAAATGTTAGTAAATTTCCATTGTAGGTTCTATGTTCTCTTTTCTAGGTGCTCTTTTTTTTGTTTTTTGTTTTTTCCTGCTAAGACTTTTTTAGGTGCTCTTATTTTGTCTCTTGAAACGATGTTTAATCGTTTTTTGTTTGGAGGGAGGGGCCAATTATCTTATAATTTTGTCTCAGATTAATTAGGGTTTTGATACAATTTTTATGCCTGACATGTTTTATGACATCAAACCCTAAAACACATGAAACCCAGAAACGAAAATGATTTACGTCGCTGCTTCTGTGAGGATGAATAACAATGATAAATTGGTAACATATGAAGCAACATAATTGAGTGAATATAATTTGCGATAAAAGCAATCATAAAGCGTCATATAAGAACAACAACACAATTGATGAGTATGGTGGAAAGCGTGAAGGTGAAAAGCTTATACCTGATCGGAGAGAGAACCGGGTACCAAGAATGCCCTAATGAAAGATTAAACCTCCTCAAGGGCGCCAAAGCTTCGCCGTCTTCTGCCCTCCCTCCACCAAGGGACAGTTTTTACCAAATAAAAATGAAATGCCTGGTACCCCCCAAGTGGGAAGAAAACCCAAAACCAAGCGCTCTGTCTGTACTTATATTTCTCTTGTTTTGTTTTCCGTTTTGGGTAATCCACCACTATGAGTTACTTAAATCAGACATTTTAATGATACAGGATCTACCACAAGATGGACCCACTCAATACAAATGAAGTTGTGCCCAAGGTTGAATTTAGAACTAAGGTCTCAAATATAGAAAGATTTTGAATTCGACTTTATATTTTTCTCTTGATGTCAAACACCAAATCAATTTTATTTGGAGGGTAAATTAATACTCGTATGAAATAAGCTATGGTCTTAGTGTGCGTTTGGGGCACCGTTTCAAAATAAAAATGCTTTTTAAAGAAAGGCATTTTTAAAGCTTCATTTTAAAAAAAACATTTGAAGAAAATAGATATTTAGTGAACATACATTTTAAAAGTCCTTTTGTGTTGAAAATAGATAAACATCAAGATTTTCTAGTTTTATCACTTACAATTTTCTGCCTTTTCGCAATCATCATTTTGAAAATTTACCTCCAATATCTTTTGCTAACTGCCTTCTGGAGTAAATGACTTTTTTAAAAGCCAGTTTGAGTGGCTCACCAAACGCTTATAAAATGATTAAAATGATATTTACCTTTCAAAAGGCCTTTTGAAGCCTCCCAAGCGGTGTGCCAAATGCCCACTTACTCTTGCTAAGATATTGGCCAGTGTTATGCATAACATTCTTTGTACAGCATCTAAAAACAGTTGTTGATATGGATAATAACAAACTTGTAATGTTTCTAATGCTGGTTTTCTTTTCTTTTCTTTTCTTTTTCCAAATTTTAAAATATCATTAAATCTCAGTTTATATGTCGGTTTTTTATAAAAGTTGTATTTTTTGAATCTCCTTGTCGAGATCTTCAAAACAAGAACCATAATGACTAAGAAATTCTAAAGAAAAAAAAAACTAACAAATAAATTTCAATGATTGTCTAAATGTCAGCAAATAGATTTCGCTGATGCTCTAAATTTATAATAAACTTATCAATTCATTATGAAAATTTTGTCCAATTGATTTATCTATCTATCTATCTATCTATCTATATATATATATATTTAACATTCATACACACACACACATACATACATGTGTATATATGTGTGTGTGTGTGTGTGTGTGTACTACTTATAAAAGTTTCTTAAGTCGAAAAAAATTTTACTGACATTTTACTGCTGGGATCACTTTGTACACAACCAAGACCGTTACAATATTGAACATGCAATAAAAGCTGATGATAATAATAATCCTATTCTAGATGCAAGAGAGACAACCTGTTTCAGATAATATAAATACTCTAATATATACAATTGTTAAATATTTTCTTGGAGATCCATTAACCATTACTAAACGAGCCAGTGAAGTACTCTCACATTTAAGATGTCCAACATTAGATGATTTTCGATAGTATAAAGATGTTTTCTTAAGTAAGGTATTATTAAGAGAAGATTGTCATAAGGATTATTAGAAAGAAAGGTTTATTGCTGGATTACCTAAATTATTTAGTGAAAAGGTTAAACAAAAACTAAGAGAAATACACAGTAGGCATAATTAATTATCATATTTTATCTTATGGTGATATTATTTCCTTAATTCAAACAGAAGGATTAGCTTTATGCACAGATCTCAGATTAAAAGCACAAATGAAGAAACAACAAAAATTAGGAAGAAAAGAATTAGGACAATTTTGTGAACAATTTGGATATCCTAAAATTGAAGCACCATTTTCAAGGATTAGAAAAACCCAAAAGAAATCATACAAAAAACCAAAACAAACTCATTCTTCTAAATACCGTTATAAAAATAGAAAATATAGTTGGTTACGATATCTAGTACGACATCAAGCCAAAAAATCACAAACCTACACCAAACATAAATCTAATAAACCTCACAAGCCTCAATCTTTCAAAAAAACCCCTAAGTGCTGGAAATGTGGAAAATTAGGTCATTATAAAAACAATTGCAAATTAAAATATAACATTGACTCTTTAGAAATTCCTGATGAACTTAAATTACAGTTGTATAATTTATTAAAAGAACATTCTGATACAGAATCTAACATATAATCTACTGAAGACTATTAATGAAATCGAAAAAGATGATATTCCAGAAACATCTTCATCCTCTTCTTCCTCTGATTCTGAATCTGAACAAGAAGATACTTCTCCCATAAAACATTGTACATCTTCAACCTGTTGCAATAAACCTCCTAGAAAAATCCTTAATGCCCTTAACAAAAGAAGAAAGACAATTATTAGACTTTGCTGATACAATTATGGATCCAGACCTTAAAAGAACATATTTACAGAACCTTTCTAATACGATTAGTCAATCTATGAAAACAAGTCATGATATACCTTTTGATTATAATTTAAAATCCATTCTGAATAGATTTGATAAAACAAAAACTAGACCTACAACTATTCAAGATTTACAATATGAGATAAATCAAGGAAAAATAGAAATTAGACATTTAAAAGAACAAGTAAATTCTTTAGAACACAAGTAGAAGATTTACAAAGAAAACAAAATTATTTGGCACAACAACTGCTTTCTTCAACATCAACCTCCTTTTCCGAAAATATTCCTGAAGAAGACATTACATCTGAGCAAAACCAAGATTTAGATGCAATAAAAATTGCAACATTAATTGATTATCAAAAAGGGCATGTAGATATTAATCTTGTTATTAATAAAACATTAACAATAAATACATTTGCTTTAGTAGACACAGGAGCAGATATGAATTGTATAGCCCAAGGCTTAGTTCCAACAAAATATTGCCAACAAGCAACAGTAGAACCATTAACTACTGCTGATGGCACTAAAATGTATATTGATTATAAACTTGAAAAAGTACAAGTGTGTAACCAAGGAATTTGTGTTGAAACCCCATTTATACTTTTAAAAGACTTAACAAAACTAGTAATTTTGGGAACTCCTTTTCTAAGACTTATCACTCTATTTAGTGTAAAAAATGATGGTATCCATACAAAATTAGCTGGACAAAAGATGATTTATAAATTCCTCAAGCCTCCTCAACAAAGAGAACTTCATACCTTTGATTTATGAAAAGCTAAATTAATTACAACATTAAATTTTATCTCCAAAAAAGAACAACATCATAAATACTTACATTATGAAATCCAATCCTTAAAAATCGAACAAGCTTTATAAACTCAAGAATTAAAAATAAAAATTGAACAATTTCATACTCTATTAAAAAGTACGGTTTGCTCTGATTTACCCAATGCCTTTTGGAACAGGAAAAAACATACAGTTAGTTTACCTTATGAACCAGATTTTAAAGAATCTCAAATTCCCACAAAGGCTAGACCAATTCAGATGAATCAACAACTTTTATAATATTGTAAAAAAGAAATTCAGGGATTATTGAAGAAAAACTTAATCAGGAAAAGCAAATCTCCATGGAGTTGCTCAGCTTTCTATGATAATAAACCTGCCGAAATAGAAAGAGGAGCTCTAAGATTAGTCCTTAATTACAAACCATTAAACAAAGTTTTACAATGGATCTGATATCCCATTCCTAATAAACAAGATCTATTAAACAGATTATACAATGCAAAAATATTTTCCAAATTTGACATGAAATCTGGCTTTTGGCAGATTCAGCTTAAAGAGGAAGATAGGTACAAAACTGCATTTAATGTACCATTTGGTCAATATGAATGGAATGTTATGCCATTTGGACTAAAAAATGGCCCATCAGAATTTCAAAATATTATGAATGACATTTTTAATCCATATTCAACATGGTCTATAGTTTATATAGATGATGTTTTAATATACTCTGAAAATATTGAACAACATTGGAAACATTTGTATACATTTCTAAACATTATTAAAAAGAATGGTTTAGTTCTTTCAGAATCAAAAATAAAATTATTCCAAACAAAAGTTAAATTCTTAGGCCACAATATTCATAATGGAACAATAATTCCCATTGAAAGAAGTCTTGAATTCTCAAGTAAATTTCCAGATGAAATTAAGGATAAACACCAACTACAAAGATTTTTGGGAAGTCTTAATTATATTGGTAATTTTTACCAAGATCTACACAGATTGTGTAGACCATTATATGATAGACTTAAGAAAAATCCTCCAGCATGGTCTTAACACCATACTGACATTGTCAAACTGATAAAATCAAGAATAGCCCATTTACCATTATTACACATTGCTAATCCTCAAGCTTTTAAAATTGTTGAGACAGATGCTTTAGAAATAGGATATGGTGGTATTCTCAAGCAAAGATTAGAAAGAGAACAATTAGTATGTTTTACTTCAGGTGTTTGGAATTCTTCTCAAAAGAATTACAGTACTATTAAAAAAGAGATTTTAAGTATTGTTTTATGTGTTTCCAAATTTCAATTTGATCTTTTAAATCAGCCATTTCTTATCCGTGTTGATTGTAAAAGTGCCAAAATAGTTTTAGAAAAAGATGTCAAAAATATTGCTTCAAAACAAATATTTGCCAGATGGCAAGCCATTTTAAGTATTTTTTATTTTGAAATTGAATTCATCAAAGGAGAAAACAATAGCCTTCCTGATTTTCTCTCATGGGAATTCTTGCAGGGTTCCCATGGGTGACAAACCCAAACCAACCAGTAAAGCAGATTATGCGATGCATAAGAAGGAATCTCCTTCTTCCAAATCTTCCAGTTCTCTAGTACATTATGCACAATAATATGGCGTCCAAGGCCTTCGACCTCTAGGCATTCAGCCTCCATTGTCCCCTTTTGGGAAACAATCTTATTCAATTCCAACTACTCCCAATCCATTTGCACCATTAGATTTTCCAGAACTTCCTCCATCAAAACCCCTAAACCTATGCTAAAATGGCAGCCAGTCCTTCTTCATCCCAAACAATTTCCAATCCAGCCCACTTTGATGAACCAGGGAATGTTAACCCTTCTTCATAAATCTATAATAAAAGCCTTTTGCCCATTCTTGCCATTGAAGCCGAATTCAAGTCAGCAAATACTCTACAAATCTCCCAACAAATATTCCTTCCCGAAAGACATTGGCTTTCTCCTATCGGAGACAAATCCCAAAATTATTATGAATTTATCCTTACGGATACTACTCTGTTGTCATCACTCATGTTCCAAATAAAGAGGTTGCAAACCATTCTAACTGTAGGATCCTTAAGGTCCTCTCTTATTCTGACTGGAACCAAGCTCTTCATACTCCAAAAAGATTTGCACAAGAACATTATCCCCCAGCCTATACTTACTTTGATTATATTGATGCCTGGTATAGGACCTTTTCTTTTCAGAATTCCAATAGGAACCATTCTTGGTTCTTCCATTTTTGCCATAGCACCATTCCAAAATATCCAGCTTGGTTTAACCAATGGTTTTCATGGTATGGTCCAAATAACAGAATGCCTTCTCCTCCTATCCTAGAAGGATTTGAACATTTCTTTAACCACTATCTGTTCCCAGGACAAGAACATAGTCCTCCATTACTCATTTTCGTTACGCTTTTCCAACTCCCTTGGATTTCTAAATGGGATTATGTAATTTCTCCCTATTGAAAGTAATCCTCCAACTCCTCATCTATGCCGAAGATTCTCATTTAAATGGTGGGATAAAGCTGTTGCTCAGAAAGCTTATGTCCCCAACATTATTTTATATCTTCATAAAAATCCATCTGTCTGTAAGACCCCAGTTCAAACAGACTCAAGCAGTGAATTTTTAGTTGTCAAGTCCAAACAACAGGCAAAGATAGCATCTGCCAGATCCAAAGCAGAATATAAACAACATTTGCGTGAAGCTCTATCACAGGTAGATTCAGACGAAGAACATTCGGATGAAGCTTCTTCCCATCCATTCTATCAAAATGAAGATGATTGCTATGGTATAGAGTTCTTTTCTCAGATGTAAAGCATCTGACATTCCAGCTTTTAATTTGCACAGTACAAGTTTCAAGCCAGCCGGCTTCCATGGCTTGAGCACCGACACTCAAATCCATTGGCCTAACCTCTGGATTCCATTTTCCTCAATCATTCGACAGCATCATTCTATAAAGACAGCTTTCTACACAATCAAACAATATTAGTACACATTCTTGAATATAAAAAAATAAAAAAAAAAAGGTATAGATTCCAGAAAAGTGCTCCAAGACATTATTGCGCGTATAGATTCCAGAAAAGTGCTCTAGGACATTATTGCGCTCTAGAACATTATTGCTCACTTTTCAAGATTCCAGAGAAGTGCTCCAGAACATTATTGCTCACTTTTCACTATTACCAGCATGCTGATGTCTGCCACATATCTTTGTTCCAGCTCATCAAAATCCATTTAGTTTGATTCATAAGCACAAAAGGACAATTAGGAAAAAGAGGACAAGACTGCACATTCACGGGTGTATTTGAAATCCGCCCAAACTTAGGTTATATATATAGGAACCAAACAAGTTGGTTCAGCATCCTTTCTTTTGTAATCTCTCTTCTATCTTTTAACCTTTTCTCCAGCTCTGTATTCACAACCCCCTTTTCTTACTATAAGCCTTCTATCTCCTTCTCCTACTTTTGTAAGTATTTCAGTATTTCTACTTTTGTATTTTAAAGTTTGAATAATAAAGCTTGTATATTATATTTATATGTTCTGTCTCCAGTTGTGATCATTTACTATATGTTTTAGTGTGTTTTAGTATATTTATTTCCTGTATTTCCTGTATATTTATATCCTGGGTAATCATTTGGTAACAAAATAAGTCAATTATTGACATGGGACTACTCTTCTATCTCATGTAGGTATGTTGGATTATAATCCAAGAAAGGCTCCTATTGAGCAGTATTGCCTATATTAATACAAACTCTAATAACATTAGAAGTTTATAAACTTACACGTTAGATTCTATATAGGATATATATATATATATATATATATATATATATATATATACTCATGCAGTCATATGTCAAATAAAAACTCTGTTTGGTCCTTCTTATAAACTGTGCTTTTGCATTATTCAATAATTCATTGTGTTAATAATTATTTTCTCTATCGAGACATCTTCCATGGGTCGTTAGGGAATTAGAAAAAGGTTTCCAGAAATTAAGAATACATTTTTTCTCTCCTAGAACCATAAAAATTTAAACAATTCACTATTTAGGTTCTAATTTTTTTTCTTATATTGATGATAATTCTATTTTACAAATTTCTTTTTTATGGAAAATCATAATTCAATTTTATGAGACCTTATCTTTTTGCCCCTAATTTAACATGTCTAATCTATAAATTATAGTATATTTTGCTAAATAAATTAGATATTATAGACACCCATTTTCATCCCTTCTTCTTGACCTTTCCACCTTAAGAGCATTATCACATGTAGAATTTTACATCATTTTAGCACCAAAATTTCTTAGTTAGACTCTACACATTCTAAAGAATCCATGGTACTTTCCAAGGTTCAATTTGGTACGTTGAGTTTTGATAGCAAACAAGAGCTTTTGCAATTTAGAGGGCATTTTTGTCATTTCACTTGCATAGGTCTTGTTCGGTATCCAATTCCTGCCAAATTCATCTCGAGATGATCCTAATGTCCTTAGGATGATATTTATAAGCTTGGTTTAAAGTTTGGTTAGCATCAGATATGGTTTGGTTAAGAATGATCCAAAGTATGCCTGGTTAATTTGACTCCGTTCAGTGGCCCTTCTTATAATCGCTTCCCAATTTGATTTCATTGGTTTAAATTAATGCTTCATTAATGTCAATTAAGTCTTAATTAATGTGTTCTAATATTTAAAATCATTTTCAAAAGATTTTTGTTGCAACCATGACTCAATTGGGATTCAAACCCTAATGAAACCCTAATTAGCCCGATAGACTACAGTAAGCCACCTTGACTTAACCCATGGCTAATTGACCAAATGTAGCTTAATATAAAGTGTTTTAGACTCATTTTAAGTACTGTAGCAAAAAAAAAAAAAAGAAGAAGAAGACACATTTTAAGTAGATAATTGAACCACGGTCGTTTTAAGTTCAGAATCAATCAATTTGGACTTGAAACGGACCCAATACGCTTACTTGTTGAGCAAGGAAGCAACAAAACAAGGCAAAGTAGCCAAATGAAGCCGCTAGTGGCTGGCCAGCCACCCAGGGTGGCCACTTGGCACTTTGGGTTGTTCTATCATTTTCTCTTCATTTTGGCTTTATCTCTTAAACTAATCTAGATTTTTCCAAAAATTTTGATAATGTTTGATAATTATCACTTAGATTTGAGATGAATGTCATCTCTTAAGGTTGATTTTAGGGCCATTAGATCATCCTTAGCTATATTAAATCCTAACCATCCATTCCATCCACCTCCAGCTATAAATAGGAGCCCTCTCCTCCCTTATTCTACACTAAGTCTCAGTAGAGTATTCTTGAGCAACTGAAGAGTTTGAGCTCAACAATGAGAGATGAAACTTCCTTATTGGTATCTTCTGACTTACGACTCATTCTAAGAAGAGCTTGGGCTCAATAGTGAAGGGGAAACTTCCTTATTAGTACCCTCTAACTAGCAACCCATACCAGAAAGCTTAGAGGTGCCGAAGCTAGGGATGGCAAAATTGCCCTACCCCATCGGGTCCCGCCCCCGATCCGTTCATATAGGGTCGGTTTTTTATAGGATTTTTTGGGTTTCAGGTCGAGGATGTTATTAAATCTCAAATTTTGAATCAAGTACGGGTCGGTCATGGTTTGTGCATATCCCGCCCCATAGACCCACCCCGCCCCACACCGTTAATTATTATAGATTAAATTTTTATCTCTTTCCTTGACTTTGCCTGTTCATCTCTTTTAAAGTTAAAAGGCTAGTTTGGTCCTTTTATCAACAACCTAATTAAAAAAAGGTAGAATGACTCATGAATCTTAGCAGCCATTTCTTCGTTTCTTCTAGTTTCTCTCTTAAATCTCAACGACAACCATTATACTTCACATCTTCAAGGCTTAAGGGCTAAGACGTCAATAGTCAACTATCAAGCCTTCACATCCCCACCTCAGGTAAGTTTCATCTCTTCGTATTCTTCTTCAGTTCTTCCTCTTCCTCCCTTTTTTTTTTTTTTTCCAATTCAAAGGATATTCATTAAAAAGATATTCCTCCCTTTTTACATTTTTTTTTGATAGATTTGTGCCAAAAGAAGTTCTTTTAACATTTTTTTTTTTTGCTTTCTTGTTTTGTGGGTCTGTATCACCCTTCCCCATTTGAATATTTGAAGGCAAATAGATCTTCTATTTGCAAATTCATGGAAGGAGCGGAGCGAGGCAAGGCAGATGTGAGCCTTTAAATTTGTAATACGGGCGAGGATGGTTTTGTAGAATGCATACCCATCAGGGCTCAGGGTGGGGATGAGAAGGTGTTTTCTTGATCCAGATCGAGTTTGCGAGGATGGGATAGTGCAAACCCAACCCTAACCCGCCCCATTACATTCCTAGCTAAAGCTTTACCCAAATCCCAATTCTCTACTTGAGGCTCTCAAACAAGAGCCTGCCTCGATTCTATCAGGTATAACTCTCAACCTATCTCTTTTAAGTTCAAGCTTATGCTATGATGTAAATGCTAATATGATATTGCATATTCCCTTGAGTTTTATTAATCATAGGATAATATTAGTTTTTTTATCCTAAATCAAACTAGTTTATCAAATCAAAGTTGTTTTTATCGAAGTAAGTTATTTTCAAAGTAAGAGTTTGATTATGGATTGGAGACTAATAGAGTCCTACGAAGGGCGAAACTCTTCCCCCCAACTTAATTATTCGAACTATGTGGACTTTGATCTTCGTAAGAAGTACGTAGGCCGCTCACTTGAGCCTAAGTCCAACTTAACTTAGATTTTCCTTTTAACTTTCGTAATTTCTAGTTTTTATGCATAGTTGTGTTAGTTATATGCCCTACAACCAATCATGGAGATGATGCTTTAGGGATAATGAATAATTAATTGATTTCATTTATTGTTAATTACATTTATTATTAATTTAATAAAGGGCTTTTCTATCATGTTTATTCTATTATTTATATTTACATGATATGTCTATGGAGTTAGAGTTGAGAATATGAAATTACAATGAGTTATGATTTTGAGACTGTATATATATCTCTGTATTATACTCCTAAATCATTCCTAGTTGAAGGTTCATTATGATGGACAATAGTAAACCATAGGATTAGCACATGTTAGTTTGGCTCTATAGGAGGATAGTTAGTCTCAAGCTATTTGTGTGCAAACACCATAACCAATATGTGGGTGCCTATTACATGAATAGGTACATTGAATGTGAACATAGAATATGAGATCAACTGAATGGAGTTTTACTTGCCTGTCAATCAATTTCTCATAGTTGCAATGGTACAAGTAATCCTTATACCGGAGACACCATAGTTGTTTTATGCATATAGCCTTAGAAGTTTGATAACACTAAGTGTAGATTCCTATGGGGTTTACAAAGGTGTTCATTGGCTTTATTGATATATGTGTGAAGACATACGAGTGATCAATAAGGAATCTATACTCTCAGTAAAAGGGAGAGAATGTTTCACATAGCATTCATAATATAACTCATAAAGTCCATGGCTATGGTAAGATAATTATAGAAGGAATTTTCATAGTGCATCAATGAGTTGATATTCATGAATGAGTATAAAGAATTAAACTAAGGACTTGGCAGAATTCCATGTCCTATTAGTTTAATCAGAGACATTGTATAAATGGAAGGATGTAATTGTAACTTTAAGCTGTAACTAAAGGGTTTTTTGTTCGATATTTATTCACCTCATCAAGGACCATGAGCCATAGCTAGATGTTACTTATGGTTTGTAGAAGCCCTAACTGATATAAGTAAGTTATAATTGATTAGGAATTGGAAGTTGTTCAAATTAGACCCTTAATGGAAAGTGTTCCATTGTGCACATCTTGTGTTATTCCTACCACTTGATGATATGAATCCAATGGGTCACACACCAATCATGCAAAAAGGGACTTTAAAGCTTTAAGAGAAAAGGCAAGATTGAATAAGAAAAGTTATAGAGGGCCACACTTATATTAGATATAAGAAAAGGGGTTAAATTGCAATTTAGAGAAGTTGCAAGTTAGAATTCCATTGGGATTCCTCCTTTCATGGCCGGCCCTCCCTTGGTGGCTATATAAAGCTACAGTAGCATGTGGCATGCACCTAATTCATTCTTCTCTAAGCCTTAGCCAAACCTAGATGAAGCTATCTCTTTCTCTCTCTTATTCTCCTCTTCTAGCATTCAATAAAGGGAATTAAAAGGAAGTTTGAAGGCTTTTGCTAGGTGTGGATACTATTGGAGGCAAGATACTTGTGCTGCTCAATCATTGCTATCCAGAAATTCAAAGCTTGGAGTTTGAAGACTTGAATCAACTGTAAGTGCTCTAACCCTTCTTCTAATTAGGATTATGTTTTGTATAAACCACAATTAGATTCATGGGTTTTAAGCAATTGAATTATGATTTTTGTTTATCATTATGTTCCACATCGTAGTATTTTTCTACATCAATGTTGAAATTAACTAAACCCAATTAATAAACGAGACTGATTTATCGAGCGAAATGGGTGCCTATGGGCTGTGGCTCGGAACTTTCCTATTTCATAACCTAGCTCCCGAATTCTTTGTTTTTGGTTCAAGATTTGCCTATTTTCCAACATTATAGAGTCAAACTTATTTTTATAAAACAAATCTTTTAATGGTTTCCTCGTACCCTAAAAATGAAGTGGCAACTCCCTTTCTTTTTGAAACTTTACAAGAGTGGCACGGAACTCAATTCCAACTTGATTTTCCAGCGTCCATAGATATATTATTGAAGAAAACAAAATGAATATTATGATTTTTTGTTATTGAAACCACAATATATTTATCGCCTAAAAAAAATTAACAGTATTTGCGGCATGCTTTGGTATAAACTAATAAACATGTATATAAATATATAGATCAAAAAATATTATTATAAAATATATATATATATATCTATATATATCCATGTGCAACACATGTGTGCATTAACTAGTGTGAACCACGGGTTTTGATCGGACCTCTTAAAAAGATGTAGAGATTTAAATAAATAAAAATATGTTTTTAAAGGTTCACAAAAACAAAATAAATAAGGAGTCGCCACCTTATTTTTTAAGGAAAATAGGAAAACCATAAAAATGGTTTCAAAGGAAACCTTTGAAAACAAAACAAGTTGACTCCGATCAAGGAAAAACAAATCTTAACAAAATAAGGGGGGATTCGGAGACTAAGTTACGATGTAGGAAGGTTCTAGGAAACATCCTATAAGCACCCACAACTGCCCCAAAATAGGTCTTTTAATTTATATGGGCTATTTCAATCACTTCCTAATTAGTCACCATACATATGTAAAGAATTATCCATAATCATCCATTCATCCATAAACATTCATAAATATCCATAAACATCCATGAACAAATAAAGAGAGGTATGGAAAGCAGTAGAGAGAGATGAAGAATAAAAGAATAAAAGAAAAGAAAACCTGGGATACTTTGTATCCTATGGCAGACTTGAACATCAAATGAGTGCCTACGTACCCCACATACAAAGATGTAAGAATCAAAGTCCACGTAGTTTAATTAAGAAGGGTTTATTCTCTTTATAATGAACTATAAACCCTAAGTTTCCTTTTTAAGAAAAAGAAGAGTTTTAAAAAAAGAAGAATTTCCAAAAAGGAATTTGAGAAAAGATAGAATTTGAGATAAAGGAGACCTCTTATTCAATAAGAAGTTTTAGAAAAGTAAGAAACTTAAGAATCATAGTTCAAAACAAAGAGAATACCCTAAGGGGGAAGAAGAGAATGTTAGTTATATGCCCTACAGCCAATCATGGAGATGATGCTTTAGGGATAATGAACAATCAATTGATTTCATTTATTGTTTATTACATTTATTATTAATTTAATAAAGGGCTTTTCTATCATGTTTATTCTATTCTTTATATTTACATGATATGTCCATGGAGTTAGAGTTGAGAATATTAAATTATAATGAGTTGTGATTTTGAGACTGTATATATATCTCTGTACTATACTCCTAAATCATTCCTAGTTGAAGGTTCATTATGATGGACAATAATGAACCATAGGACTAGCACATGTTAGGTTGGCTCTGTAGAAGGATAGCTAGTCTCAAGCTATTTGTGTGCAGACACTATAACCAACATGTAGGTGCCTATTACATGAATAGGTACACTGAATGTGACCATAGAATATGAGATCAACTGAATAGAGTTTTACCTGCCTGTCAATCAGTTTTTCATAGTTGCTAGTGGTACAATTAATCCTTAAACCCTGAGACACCATAGTTGTTTTAGGCATATAGCCTTAAAAATTTGATAACACTAAGTGTAGATTCCTATGGGGTTTACAAAGGTGTTTATTGGCCCTATTGATATATGTGTGAAGGCATGTGAGTGATCAATAAAGAATCCATCACTTCTAGTAAAAGGAGAGAATATTCTTATAAGAACACTTATAGATATAACTCATATGAATCAGTTGCCACTGTGTGATAATGATCATAGAAAAGGGTTTTCATAGTGCATCTAATGAGTTGATATTTTGGGTAGGTTCATAAATGTATTGAACTAGGGACTTGACAAACTTCCATGTTCTATTAGTTCAAACAGAGACATTGTATATAATGGAGAGATGCAATTGTAACATTTAAACTATAACTGAAGGGTTCTCTGTATGTTTTATATTCACCTCATTTAGGACCACACCATGAGCCATTGCTAGATGTTACTCATGGTTGGTAGAAGACCTAATTGATATAAATTGATTATAATCAATTAAGGAATTGGAAGGAGTTCCAATTAGACCCTTAATGGAAAGTGTTCCATTATGCACACCTTGTGCTATTCCTACTACTCGATGATGTGAACCCAATGGGTCACACACCAAAGACGCAAAGAGGGACTTTAAAGTTTTGAGAGAAAGGGCAAAAGTGAAAAAGAAAAGTTCTAAAGGGCTAAATTTGCATTGGATGTAAATATAAAGGGTTAATGTGTAATTTCAGGAAGTTGTATATCCCCCTTCATGACCAGCTCTATTGGTGCCTATATAAGACACACTAGCATATGCCTTAGGTGCTAATGGAATTCACTATCTCCGGCCCTTACCCTTGGCCAAACCCTGAGGAAGCTCTCTCTCTCTCTCTCTTTCTTCTTCTCCTCTTCTAGCATTCAACAAGGGGAATTAGAAGGAAGCTTGAAGCCCTTTGCTAGGTGTAGATACTTTGGAGGCAGTGCACTTGTGCTGCTCATAGCTGCTTGTTCAAGGATTATTCGTTGTTGTCTAGAAATTCAAAAGCTTGGAGTTTGAAGACTTAAATCAACTGTAAGTGCTCTAACTCTTTTTCTAGTTAGGGTTTTATGTTTTGTATGAACCACAATCAGATTTATGGACTTTAAGGAATTGTATTATGATTTTTGTTTATCATTATATTCTGCTTTGTAGTGTTTTTTCTACATTAATTCCTTATAGTGGTATAAGAGCCATGATTGTGCTTCATACAAACACCATAACCCCTTAGATTTATGGTACAATTAATTGGTTAATGTTGTTCTATTAAGTTTTAAGAAAACTAGGGTTTTATAAAACTGTTAAGAATAGTTTTCATGGTAGCCATGAAAAACCATCATTTTGTTTTGCATGCCAAAATCAAAGTTCTTCTCTAAAACATTCAATCTATATGGGGTTAGAAAGCTCTTCAGATCAGCTTTCCAACCCAACAAATGGTGCGTCGATCCGAGTTCTGTAGAGAAAGTTATGAATTTTTTACTATAAGCTGTCTGAGAAGACAGTTTTACGCGGGAATAATGCAATAGCAGTAACTATGACCTTTTGATGGTGATCAAAGGCATGGCAATGGTTGCCAGCACTTCAGTTATGTTCTAGACATGGTAGGGAAGGGTTCTTAACCATTCGGATGCATCATAATTGGATTAAGTGTAAGAACTAAGTTTTTGGAAAGCTAGGGTTTCTTAATGTTGAACCTAGGGTTTAGAACCCTAGATTGTTCTTCATCATCTTCTTATGTTATTTTGATATATATAAATCATATGATTATTATATATAATTATATATTCTGTTTATACAATTTTTATATGTATTGGATGCATTAAAATCGAATTAAGAAGAAGGTGGAGTTTGGTATTCTTCAATGGGGCCAAACCTAGGGTTTAGAAACCTTAGGGTTCTTGCAATTGATTTGATCAATTACCCCTGCAAAATTTATGCTAATTTAATGTAGATACATTATACATAATGTATGTATAATAATATTGAAGTTTCAAAAGAGTTTTGATGGAAAACAAATCAAAAAGTTTGATTTTTACAAGAACCTTCATAGTAGATTTTTCTGCACTTCGAACTAGCGATGGGTTTTCACCCATAACTTGAGCTAGAGAGCACCAAAAAGCATGAAACCACCCCCATTAGTTTCTTAAGACATGAGGGATTCAAACCTAATTGGTTTGGAGTCCTAACAATGGCAGCAAGCAGGGTTTTAGAAGCTTTTGCAATCTGTTATCTATTTCTGTAGAATTCTGGGTCTTCTTCATAAAACGATTTGTGTAGGCTATTTGGGGATGATTTAATCATCCATTATTTTTCTATGAGGGTTGAAAATCATGTAGAGACATGACTCAAAGGCTGCCATGGCTTGGGCAGCCATGCTAGATGTGTGGCAGCTATACTCGATGTGTGGCAGCCATGAAAGTTTCATAGAAGCTTCATCTTCTCCAGCGGCATCAACTAGGGTTTAAAGAAACCCCTCCCAAACTTGACCAAGGACTCATGGCCCATTAAGAGCACCTCTATAGGGCTCGATCCTGACCAAAGGATGAACCTCAATCATCACCGAAGCTTGAAGAAACCCAAGTGTTAACACCCCATTTTGGACGAGGTTACCTTGAAGAAACCCAAGTGTTAACACCTCATTTTGTACCACCTAAGTATTTCAAATCCATCTTGTTAAGCCTAGTGATGAAGGGTGACCCGAATTGAAATAACTGATAAATGATCCCCGAAGAGCCAACTTGGTCACAGCCGTAACCCAGCCCAAAGAGCCAAAAAGCCCAATCCATTTATTTGTGCGTACGCAGTATCTAAATAGGCGTATGCACCTTCAATTTGTGCATACGCAAGCTATTTTCCCATAATTCAAATCTTCCCTCCATTTCCCTTTATTACCTTATGCGGATCAAACCTACCTTGTATCCATCCTGTGACGACTAGAGAAACTAGAAACCCTAACCTACTTACCCCCAAACCCTAATACATTGCCTATAAAAGGATTGCTTTCTCATCGTAAAAGGGGATCCTTTTTGTGATCACAATTTTTGCTTACATAAACCCTAAAACCACCAACTCAAAATCTGGAGGTAGCGGCTGTGATTACGGAGGCTTGAAGAGAAGAGTTGATAAGCGTATTCATTAGGATTCACCCAAATGTGAGGGTAATACCTTCTTTGCATTCATTTCCTCAATTTTAGAATAGTCATTAATTGCACTCTCAAGCATAGATTCATGCATAAATATAGGGTTATTGAATGCCATGATTTTGAACTCATTTGAGCATTTTTAATTAAATGTGTTATGACTTGATTTATGCTTTATATCATGTATTAAGCATATTCAATGTCATTCAAATTATTTCTTTGTATATTGATTGGCATGATGTTTAAACGCATGAAACCCATAATTAGGTTTAGGATGGAATAGTAGCATGATAGGGTATTTCTATGCAGTTTAGGGTTATGTGTATCACACCTCTCTGCAGTATTGTGTGAATATAAGGTTAGATAGTATAGGCAGTTTCAACATTTTTTCCATCATTTTTTTTATCTGCCATAGAAGGTGCGTACATATAAATTAAAGGTGCGTACGCACCTTATGTTTATACATACACATGTTTAAGACACTTTGCTAACCCATTTGTTGTAGGCAATGGTGAATACTTCTTCCTTTTCTCTCTCTTCTTTTATATAGCTACTGTTTATTCTGTTTATCAATATTATTATTCTGTTTAGTTATTTATTTGCCTATTACATTTACATCATTTATTTTGTGTGCCATATTCGCTTGATATACTTGTCGCATGAATAGGGTTGAATTTAATTGATATTCCTTATTAATTAAAGCCAACAAAACACGTGTGGGGGCTGGATTTAACCGGGCTTTGGTGGGTGCCTAACACCTTCGAACCTTGATTCTTTTGGTAATGACGGGCCTCTTACTAGGGGTCAATCGGTTCCCGAAGCCAAATTGGGTGGCAACTCCCTCTCTGTTCTAATCATCTGTGGTTAGTGGCGTGCTCCTGAGCCAGCGTGGTTAAGACACGGCGCTCACACCGAGATGTTGCTTTTCTTGTAGTTTCATAAAGAATTGATTTTTATAAAGATCTACTCACAAGCTTTGTTCTTTGTGGATCTTTTGGTGTCCTAACATGATTGGACAGGGTTACATTTAGAAAACCCATGACATTGCTTTTATAAAGATTTGATTTTTATTATCTTTCATGAAAATGGTTCATTTCCATAAGAGGTGACACTAAGTTTTCAAACTTTTAAATCTACCCGATCACTTAGATAAGTGTAAATAAAGCTTAAATAATATCATAACTTAAGATGATGTGTTTACTTTAGAATTTTTAGCCTCGAGTGAGGATTTCATTTCAAGAATGTGTTTAATTAAAGAAAGTTCATGATTCAAGGCAACTGTTCGTTAATGGAAGTGGTACGGTGCTTAAAACCTTCCTTACCCGTAACAGAGCCTCCTTACCTAGATCTTTTGTTCGCAAACCATCATTTAGGAGTCATTTGATTTTAAAATATATATAATAAGGACTAATCAAAGGCCTTAGAGACGACTTTCCACGTCTTTAAATATATGGTTGGTGGCGACTCCAAGCCTTTCTTTTCTTAATTATGCTCGCATAGTTAAATAAGAGAAAAGCACCTCGAAAGGAGTTAATTGAACCATTTTACTTTCATTCACCATCCAATAGGAAATACCACGACATCACAACATGCAGCATAGGGTATGCCAAGCATGTGCCCAACACAAGTCATTACCTACACATAGAAAAAAACAAAGCAAGAGAGATCCACCCAACGGGGTCTCCCTCGGGAGTTTAGGATAGCAATAAGTTTTCATTTGATTAATCTGATCCCTCATCTCTTGATTTTCTATTTCTAACTTATCCACCCTTAAGTCATCTATCTTGCCTTTACCCTTGGTGTTCCTTCTAAGTATGTAGTCATTATAGTCCTCATTATCCCAAACGTTCTCACATTCGTCCGTTTTCTCTATACCGCATTTTTCTCCACACTTGTCTCCTTCTTTCTCCCCTTCAAGTCGCCCTGGTTCTCCCTGTCCTTTGGGCTTTTCTCTTCCCATTTCTACACTACTTAACCTTTGCCTTAAATCAATGATTAATCCTTTCGTCTCAGCCTGTTCTCGTTACTGTGAACCCACGAAAAAGCGCGGCGCCTACAAGGGGTTTGGCCAAAAGATACAGAGGTTTTAAAGACAACAAACAAAAAGGAGTCGCCACCTTATTTTTTAGGGAAAATAGGAAAACCACAAAAATGTTTTTTTTTCAAAACCATATGACTCCATTAAAGGAAAAGCAAAGTCTTTAAAACCAGAAAATTGGATTCGGGGGCTAAGTTACGATGTGGGAAGGTTCTGGGCAAAGCCTATAGGCACCCATATCGCTCGAGTTGGTCTCTTAATTTAATTGGGCTAACTTAAGATCTTTTTCACTCAAATATCATCATATATCATCACAAGGCAATATGCATAACATGTATTCCATTCAATCAACTCATCTATGCATAATCAAACAAGTAAAACAAAATAGAAAAAGAAGAAAAGAAAAGAAAAGCCTAGGATACTTGGATCCCAGGACGGACTTGAGCTTCACGAAGAGCGCCTATGTACCATGCAGCGAAATACATGGATCAAAGTCTATGTAGTTCGAATAGAATAGGGTTACAACCTAATACAAACCTATGGTAAAAACCCTAGGTTTCCTTATTTGAGAATGTATTGAATTAGTCCAAAATTGAAAACTTCCACAAGAGGAAAACCTTGATAGAAAACCAGAAATTTTATTAATGAAGGAAACCCTTGATAATTACCATGTGTTCGTATTAAGAAATAACCCTAGGAGGGAGAAGAGAAAAGAAAGTAAGGAAAAGTGAATTAGGGCACTTCATACTGTTGGGAATCTAACTAGAGAAGAAAAACTACAAAGGCGAAATTAAAATTTTTCCTATGATTCCCAAAACCATGAATCTTAATTATGCTTAATACAAAACAAAAACCCTAACTAGAAGATGGTAGAATTACTTACAGTTTGATATGGTCTTCTCCTTTATGCTCCAAGCTTTTTCTTCTCCTTTTTGCTCCAAGCTTTGTCTCCGGACAGCGGTGAATGAGCAGCCCAAGTGTGCTGCCTCCAACGGTATCCACACCTAGCTAGAGTTTGTTGTCCTTTTCTTCTTCTTCCTTATGGTTGCTAGAGGTGGAGAAGAAGGAGAGAGAGAGAGGGAGAGCTGTAATTTTTCCAGCCAGCCCTTGGGAGAATGAATTGTCCTCATGTGATCCTCACATAATGGGCATTATATAGCCCATTAATAGGGCCGGCCATGGGGGGATTCCTAACCCTAGTGGAATTTGTGTAATTACTCTTAATTACACAATTGGCCCACTAGTTTGCATCAAATACAAATTAGCCCCTTAAAGAACTTTTCTTTAATCACTTATACCCTTTCTCTCATAGACAATCAAGCTCTCTTAGCATAATCAGTGTGTGACCCATTGGGTTCACATCATCAAGTAGTAGGAACAGCACAAGTTGTGCACAATGGAACACTTTCCATTAAGGGTCTAATTGAAACTCCTTTCAATTTCCTAATTGATTATAACTCATTTATATCAATTAGGGCTTCTACTAACCATGAGTAACACCTAGCATATGGCTCATGGTGTGGTCCTTAATGAGGTGAATAGTCATTTACAAAGAACCCTTCTGTTATAGTTTATAGGTTACAATTCCATCCTTCCATCAACTCAATGTCTCCAATTGAACTAATAGGACATAGAAGTTTGTCAAGTCCCTAGTTCATTTACTTTATACTCATTCATTAATATCAACTCATGATGAACTTATGGAAACTCCTTTCTATATTCATTCTACCATGGGCCCATGGATTTAATGAGTTATATTCAATGAATGCTATATGAGACATTCACTCCCTTTTTCCTGAGAGTGATGGATTCCTTGTTGATCACTCACATGCCTTCACACACATAGCAGTAGGGCCAATGAACACCCTTACAAACCCCTAAATAGGATCTGCACCTAGTGTTATCAAACTTCTAAAGCTACATGCATAAGACAACCATGGTGTCTCAGGTCTAAGGATTACTTGTACCACTATAACAATGAGAAACTGATTGACAGACAGGTTAAAATTCCATTCAGTTTATCTCATATCTTTGGTCACATTCAGTGTACCTATTCTTATAATAGGCACCCACTTATTGGTTGTAGTGTCTCCACACAAATAGCTTGAGACTAGCTATCCTCTTATAGAGTCAACCTAACAAGTGCTAGTCCTATGGTTCATTACTGTCCATCATAGTGAACCTTCAATTAGGAATTATTTAGGAGTTTAGTACATAGATATATTTAGAGTCTCAAAATTACAACCCTTTGTAATTTCATATTCTCAACTCTAACTCCATGGATATATTATGTAAATATAAATGATGCATATAAACATAATAGAATAAGCCCTTTTATTAAATCAATAATAAATGTGACATGCATAAATGAAATCAATTGATTGTTCCTAATCCCTAAACAATCATCTTTATGATTGGTTCTAGGGCATAATCCTAACACATATCCTACTTACCTGAGCGCAAAAGCTCCAAGCATTAGCAATTTCAAGCAATAGCAGCCCTATTTGCAATAGGACAAGCATTGTACCCGTTTGCACCCTTACAAGTGCATAAAACCATGCAAGAAGAACGATATACCAATCTGGACAGAACCATGACAAAGCCTAAAATTATCCATTTATCATGCAAACAACAAGAATAATGATTAACTAAGGACCCTAACTCAATCCTACATGCAATAACCTGACTAACATGCATAAAAAACCTACCAAAGACACTCTAACAATCATGAGAGACTCCAATAATATTAATAAACATGATAGGAAAGCCTATTTTAATCAAAAAGCTAACATTTTATGTAAAACATGAAAATAGGCCTTCCTACGGCGAGCTTTCTTAAGCAAAACTATCCTAAGATAATTTCACGTAAAAAAGTCACTATAGGGAGGTGCAATCATCATATCCTATGTAAAATATATATATTAGAACACAATAGAAGTGATTTCATGCTTAAACACATCACAGAAAGCTCTTATGCAAAACCCTACTTAACAAAAAGGATAATTATCCTTAGAAAAGGATAATATCTCAAAAACCCTATAAAATCTACTATATGAATGCAAACCTAGCATGATTCAACTATATGCAGCATATATAGAATGACTATGATGAGAAACTACTCACAGAGTTAAGCTAAGCATGCTGTACAAAACCTGTGTGATTTTAGGGTTCTCACAACTATGCATAAAAACTTACGAAAAGAATCTAACATACGCTCAAATCATCATGAATATCATTCATATCATATATATTAACTAATAGGAGCATCAACTCATGACAATTATCAGAGCAACCTAATCATGTGAACTATGCATGATTTAAGAGGATAAGAAGAGTAACGCTATCCAATCCTTAGTAAACCAGGGATTATCAAGCATATAAAGCCATAAATCATCTCAAAATCATTCATAATACATCCTAAAAACATTGAACTATCCTAACATGTGGAGTTATATCATGCACTAGAATTATCATAGAAGAGGAAGGAGAAGGAGAAGGAGAAAAACCCATGTTCAGCATTCAAGAAGAGTGCTTACATCTTGTAGAATCTTCCTTGTCTTCAAACTCCTTGTTTCCTTGCTTGCTTGGGGTTGAAGAGCCTCCTCTTGATGTCCTCCTAGCTCTCCAAACTCATAGTTCTCTCTCTCTAAGTGTAAAGTGCAATTAACCTCCCCCACGTGCTGAATATCATGTCTTTTATATAGAGAACTGACCCCCTAAACCAATGGCTAAGATTAATTCATTAAATAATGATCCTAGGGCTATTAGAGACTCTCTTGGTGCTCAAATAACTTAAATTTACACACTCCTAAGAGAAAACAAGTTGTAATGGCAGAGGAAACCGTCAAAAGAGGGAGAGAAGAGTTAGAATTTGAGTTGAGGACGAAGTCCTTGGGTGACCAACTAGGCCTGGACGGTTAGCCGTCTGGGCTTGGATGGCTGACTGTCCAACCCCGGACGGTTACCCAAGGGCTCTCCCATTTTGCTCCAGTTTTGACTCTTACTTGCTTCAGAAGTCCTAAAATGTTCAAATTAAGTCCGATTTTAACGAAATAAAAGCTAAAACGACCGTGTTTCGAAGGGGAACACATTTTTAAGCATTTTAGGACAAAAATCCTTAACCATGGGTGCATGGTTAGGTTTTACAAAGGTGGTTAACCATGGTGCCTTACCGTCACTAAGCTGGGTTTGTACATAAGGTCAAACCAAATGCTTTCCAATCGAAATTCGATCTTTCTAAACATACCTAGGATGTAAATAAAGCCCAATTGAAGTTAAATGAGAGAAAATTGATTGGGTCTTGTGAATCAATTTGAGCAAACCAAGAAAGGGTCTTTTAGCCAACCCGAACCATTATGAGCCGAATTGATCTTAAACCATTAATTCATGGAATTAAACCTATATATGGACTTTATATAACCATATGAACTTGAAGGAATGACTCAGGGATTCATTCCAAAGTCAAATGAAAAATATACGGCTTAAAAGATGATTATGCCCTTAAAGTCGCAAAAGTTCTTATTGACTATCGAAATGAACTCCGAATCACTTAAAATTCATACACATGATATTCAATGCCATAGAAACTCAATGCAAAAGACTAGACTCAAAAAGAACTCAAAATCCTACATGAAATAATATGTCCTAGTTAAGGTGACAAAAATGGGGTGTGACAGTTACATATCCACCTTGTCCTGTTGCATTATAGCCATAAGGTAGATAAAGTAGGTTCTGCCATCAGTTCTTGCTCTATTTTTCTTAAATAGTTCGATGTAAGTGATCGAATCCAAATACTGTCATGAACCAAATAAATAAGCTGTGATCAATTATAATAAATCCAGCTTAATTAGAGAAAATCATTTGGAAAGCACATAGATGACACGTGTTAGAAAAATCATTATTTCAATAAAAATTTCAACATAACCCATTCGTAAATGAGACTTACCATGATAAAACCTATAAAATATTCATAAAAATGTCATGTTATCCATCCATGGTATCATCACATGCTAAATAAACAATATAAAGAGACCTACAAAATTCAAATATTACAATCCATAAGTTATTACAAGTTCAGTGCCGATTGGTCGGATACAAAGTATTTAATAAATACAAAACCATAATTTTAAAGTTCTTCAAATTAATAAAATTGTTCGAAAGATGAATCAGCATAAATATCTATGCTAACTCTAGTTAATCACCTCAAGGTGATGTCTCCCAGCTATATACTCATCTGAAAAGGTTTTGTAAAATATAGGGGTGAGTATAAAACTCAGTAGATATAATTTTCATATGAAAATAACCAAAGCATGATAATATAGCCAAAATAAATCATGCTTAAAATACAATAATTTTCATGAATGCCATGAATGATATGCGACTCATGTCCATTTAACATATTCTATCATTACCAACCACTCCTATAGGAGTCTTCGCACGGAAACGGAGGATTTAAACCCAACCTTTATGAGAACCACACAAGGTCCCCACCTGCGACCGGAAAACAACCTTAATTCGGGAACATAAAGGTTCCTACCTAGAATCGGAAAGCTGCCTGTGGACCCCCGGAAAGTGGCCCACATGATTAAAAAGAAAATATTAGGTTTGAAAACGAAAAGGAAAGGAGTCGCCACCTTATTTTTTAAAGGAAACAAGGAAAACCCTAAAAAGCAGTTTTGTTTTAGGAAAACAAAAGAATGACTCCATGTTTAAAAATGGTAAGGCAAAAGATCTTTTCGAAACCAAAGAAATCGGGGATTCGGAGGCTAAGTTACGATATGGGAAGGTTCTAGGCAAAGCCTATAGGCACCCATATCGCCCTAAACGGTCTCTTAATTTAATTGGGCTAAATCAAAGTCTTAATCACACATCAATTAACAATTATCATCACAAGACAGCATGCATATCATCCATTCATTTATCCATATAATCAAGTGAATCAAAGAAAAACAGAAAAAAAAAAAAAAAAAGAGGGGAAAGAAAACCTAGGATACTTAGTATCCTAGGGCGGACTTGAACCTCACGAAGAGCGCCTACGTATCATGTATGGAAATACATGGATCAAAGTTCACGTAGTTCGAAAAGGAATAGGGTTATAACCTAATAGAGGCATATGGTAAACCCTAAGTTTCCTTTCAAGAAAAACATGGTGAATTTCCAAAAATAAATGATTCTCAAAAGATCTTTAGGAAATATGGAATTTGATAAAGATGGAAACTTTGATTTAAAAGGTATTTTTATGAAAGGATACTATAGAATCTACCATACCCCTCTATTAAGGGATAGCCCTAGGAGGGAGAAAGGGAAAGTTTCAAGGAAAGGAAAGAAGGGTGAATTGGGGCACCCTCATACCCTACTTACCTTTAAGCAAAAGCGACCTGTCAAAATAACCACCCTATTGCATAGGGTAATTACCTTATTTGCAAGATTTCATCTTACAATAGCCAAAATAACCACCCCACATTGGTGGGGTAGTTGCACCTGTTGTACCTGTCAAGCACCTGCAATTCGCATGCAAAACATACCAAAAATACCAACCAACCTAAGCTAGGTTCCAATCAAGCAATTATCATGCTTAAACATAGGCTAACATATGCTCAAAATGTGGCAATAAGAACAATGGACAAATCTGGACAGAATTGAAATAGGGCTTAAAATTACCCATAAATCATGTAAACGACACGAATTATGAAATAACATAAACCCTAATTCAGCCCTATATGCAATAACATGCAAAAAACTCTAAAACTAGCTATCATGGATGCAAAAGTATCATAGTTATCTAATATGCAACACATATGCAGCAACTATGAAGAAAAGTAAAGAAAAATCCTAAGCTATATGCAACTTTCCTAACACAAGGATGAATGAAACCCTAGAATCACACAGTGCATAAAATCCCATGAAATCACTCTAAACCATGCAAAACAGAATATGAACAGCATTCAATCCATGCATATTATTCAATAGAATGATCTACACATGATAAAGACATAGGCTTTCACATGAAATAATGCTATTCTAAGCATAAACTCAATTTCAGCACAAGAGAAATCCTAGAATCTCAACTATGTAGTAAATCACATGGAATAACACCCTAGCATGCTAAACAGCCCATAAACATCATCCTAATCATGCATACTAACTCATGGAAGTAGCAAAACATGATAAAAATATATGCTTTAACATAAAATCATAGCTATTCAATGCAAAACCCTAAAACAAACTCTAGAAACCCTAAAAACACAACTACACATAAAATTACATGGAATAACATTATATCATGCAAATCCAGCCACAAACATTATTCTAGTCATGTATTCTAAGCATTATAAGCATCAACACATGATAAAAACATAAGCTTGAACATGAAATTATGCTATTCTATGCAAAAAACCCTGATTTGAATGAAAGAGAGAAGAGAGGTATACCTGTATGTAGAACTGTTACTGCTGTAGAGTTTGCTTCTCCTCTTGTGTACTACTGGAAATACTCTCCTTCAAGCCTTCAAGCAAAGCTCCAGCCCTCCTCCAAGCTCCTTCTTTCACTCTCTCACTCAGAATTTAGGTTAAACTACCCTAAGGATGGCTATCATAGCCTCCAAGTCTCACACATGCTTCCCCACTTCAGAATTTGCCTCTCCTATTGCTGAAGTATAAGGGGGTATTTATAGCGTTTGAGGAAAAACCCTCAATGGTTGGGATTAAAACCCTAGGTATTGATCTAAGGGCTCTTAGAGGTTCCCTTGGGGCTCAAGTAGGTCAAATAGGGCTGAAAATAGGGTTAAATGGCGGCTAGAGGCGAGCAAATCCGAGGAAATAGGGAGGGAGCTGCGTCAACACTCAAAAAAGGAAAGAGGCTAGGGTGACCATCTGGGGCTGGGCGACTAGGGTGGTCACCCGAGGCCATGTCAGCTTTAGCCCATTTTTTGACCCTTTCGACTTCCAAATGTGTTTCAGGGCTCAAATCAACTCTGATTTTGACGAAACGAAAGCCAAAACGACTGTGTTTCGAAGGGGAATGTAATTTGAGTCACTTGAGGGCAAGAAACCCTAGCCATGGCTGCATGGTTGGGTCCTACAAAGGTGGTTAACCACTATGCCTCACCATCGCTTAGCTTAGGTATGCACATAGGGTCGCACCGAATGCTTTCTAATTCGAAATTCAACCTCCCTAAACACATTTGGGGATGAAATTAAGACTAATCAAAGTCAAATGAGTAGTCATAGAGTGAAAGTCATGAGCCAATTCGAGCTAACCCGAAATAAGTCTCTTAACCAACCTGAGCCTTGTTGAGCCATTCTAATCTCGAACCATCAATTCATCGAATTGAACCCACAAATACCTCAAATGCATCCATATGAACTCCAATTGGCAACTTGGAGATCATTTCAAGGTCAAATGGAAAGTTTGTGGCCTAAAAGACGATTATGCCCCTCAAGTCACAAAAGTTCTTATTAACCCTCAAGATTAACTCCAAATCGAACCAAAATTCATACACATCATCCTTAGGACCCTAGAAACTCAATGCAAAAGACTAGACTCAAAAAGGAAACAAAAGGACACATGAAATGACAAACCCTAGCTAAGGTGGCAAAAATGGGGTGTGACACTCCCAGAACCAAAGAAATAGAATACACAGTTTAGTCCCTTGATCGCAAGCAAACCATACCCAATGACACCCTTTCTATACTTTTACCCAGTATTTATTAATTTCATTTCATGCATTTTATGCCAATGAATCCCATGAAAAAGCATATAAATCCACATGCATGTCATTATATATCCATAAATCAACAATATATAATTATTCATAATTATACAGAATGTTGGGCTATGTAAAGCATGTAAAATATAGACTAATAAGAACTTACATAACATGTGCACTCATGATATACTAAAGTACCACATATATATCAACATATATACTCTCAAATGTGATATTCATAATCATAGGGTTATGTAAACTAAACCCTTTAGTACATGTATTACAAAATATACATGATATTACACCTAAAATCATGTAAACTCATAAACATCACAAATATACATTTTTATTCAACATATATGGGCTTATATCCTAACCCATCATCATCCCTATGGTTAAAACCCATGAAAATTACATCTACCTCAAATATATTGTACCAAATGTGGGGAAAATGTGTTGGGAGGGTTGAATCCAAACTTAGAATGTAAGCACAATCTCCAAATTCCACAAATCAAGCTCCAATCCTCACCAAGTATATATAGAACTTCAAATCTAACCCCTAGAATGCGATTCCAAGTGTTGAAATGAGGTGAGAGAGTGAAAAACCCACACATGCAAGCCAAAAACCCACTTTTCTCTCTTAAAACAAATCCTTTCTCTCTCCTCTCTTTATAGCTCTCTAAGTGCAAAAAGACCAGATCTAGTCCTAAGGGGTTATGATATAAGGGTTATAAGTGAACCCAAGGGTACATGCGTCATTTAACATATGTAAAAAAAAATTCCGCATTCGACCAACCCCAATCAATTGGGGTTGAGGGCCGATCGATCAGCCTAGGCAGTAGCAAATTAGCATTTCCAATGCACCTCCAATCGATCGGCTTTTACTGAATTCGCCTAGTAATGAGCCAAAATATATACAAACACTAACCATGTTCACCCAACATGTACATGATGCAAAAAGATAATAAACCACATGTCATGTGTCAAAAATAGTGGTCCAAAAGTCACGTGTACCGCACATGCAAATCTTACCTGACAAATTACCAACTAAGTGTGTAATTAAACTTAATTAAATGAGACGGATGTTACAAATACAACTTGGCACACTTGTATCTCACTGTGATCGCCCAATCTCTTATGAAATTACCAAGTGAAATGATTAAGTCCATGTCCCCTTTGTATCAAAATAAAATCCTGTTCTATTTCAAGATTACGCCATTCCTTCTTATTCCACCTTGTGCCTCGTCATGTCTACTAGATCTTTCAATTACCTAAGGCATGATAAGTGCTCACAAAGTCAATCATTTTTCAAGTTTAAGCCCATTACAAATGCCCTCACCTCACTAATACTTTGGATCCAAGCCTATTATCACTTTCTTTTTCTTTTTTGACGGCTTAGACCCAATTACAAAGATAATCAATCCTAACTCTCAATTGGGCTTGAGCTTTGAAACATAATTGACTTTGGAATTCAATTTTAATTTGGGTTTGATTGGCTTCATCAAATTGGTCCAAATCCTAACACCTATTAAGGCCATGTAGTCCATTAACCTTTTCAAATTGATCCCATAATTCACAAACCTAACTTCTCTTTGGATCGAAGGCCCCAAATTTTTATTATTATTTTTTTTCATATGGGCCTAAGTCCAATAACAAGCACACATATCTCTCCTCAATTGGGTTCAACTTAAAATGGCTAATAAATAACATGGGCCTCACCTCATACCTACGATAAATGTCTAACATAGATGCAGAATGACATACATTCAAATAAGGCTATACAAAGGCTTCAGGGGTAACAAGTGTGGTCGATCTATTAGGGTTTCTACTCATTCAAGGGTCACCCAATCTAGAGTGCTCAAAGAATGGCCCGTGAACATACTCGCTAGCTTATCACAGGCTAATGGCATAGGTTGTGGGTTGATGATGCCAACTTGCGCGTAGGGCTCGAGTCTCTCATCATACTGTCATCGAGGGTAAACATGGTCCTTATGCGCATGTGTGCAATTTGGTTTCCTTTAATCAAAATTTCAAATTAATTAAGGCCAATAGTTATTATGGAGTCAAGCTCTCTATCCCTAGTGGAATCGCGCACTATAAGCACCACATCCTAAACCACATAGTTCAGGAATACGCATCTAGCCTCGAATGGCTAGCTTAGAGAGGAAGTCATTGCCCAATTACTATTTGGGAACAATAAACCCTAGTAGGGTCTAGCTCGTTATAATCAAAGATTCGAATTCGAAGATAGGATACATCATTAGGAAGATGTGAGGCACTTAATGATGCCCGGTCAAAACTAGTTGCCACATGTGACTATTGGCCTTAATTAACTTGATATTCAATAAAAGTTAACCCTTAATCATACAATAAATAAATGGCATATAATAATGACAATTACTAAACAAAAATATGTAAAATAATAATTTACAGTAGATATACAGAATACACAGAATCATACAGAGAAATTTAATCAGAAATCAGTAAACAAAATATACATAGAAAGAGAGGGATTACTGCCCACAAGGATTAAGGTGCGTACGCATCTATGCCAGTCGCATATGCATCCTATTGCAAACCTGCAAGTTGTTAGCTCTGTTCCAACAGTTCATACATATATAAAAGAAGTGAAACCCTTAACACAGATACACATGAAACCCTAAAAAATGAATGGAAAACTGTATGCCCTAATGGGGTGCTTATGTAACCTGCAGGCGTTAAACCCTAGCTATCCTACTCACTGATTCATACAAATATAAAGAATAAAAAATAACAAAAACAAAATAGGAGATGCATAGAGGAGTTATTTGTTTAATCCACACTGTATTCTCATCATTGACAGGTAAGAATACAATAGGCACAGTATATACGATTAACTAATTAATTAATCCAAATATTACTAAACATAGAGAAACTAACCCATGTTGAACATGTATCACATCATAGTGTGAACCCCGGAAATTGGCCCACAAGGATTGATAAGAAAATAGGTTGAAAAAGAAAAAGGAGTTGCCACCTTATTTTTTTAAAGGAAACAAGGAAAACCCTAAAAAAATAGTTTGTTTTAAGAAAACAATTTGAATGACTCCATATTTAAAAAGGAAAGGCAAAAACAGTCTTTTGAAAACCAAGGAAATCGGGATTTGGAGGCTAAGTTATGACATGGGAAGGTTCTAGGCAAAGCCTATAGGCACCCATGTCACCCTTTCGGTCTCTTGGTTTATTTGGGCTAAATTAAGATCTTTTTAACACACAAATCAGCATATATCATCACAAGACAGCATGCATATCATATATTTCATCCAATCATCCATACATAATAAGCAAATAAAAATAAAACAAAAAATAAAGAAAAGAAAAAAGAAACCTAAGATACTTAGATCCTAGAACGGACTTGAGCCTCAAAACGAGCGCCTACGTACCATGCAACGAAATATATGGATCAAAGTCCACGTAGTTTTAAGAGAATTAGGGTTAAATCCTAATATAAGCCTATGGTAAAAACCCTAGGTTTCCTTATTTGAAAGATAGAAAATCTGGTATTTAAACCAAGTTTGAAATAGAAATAACTTCCACAAGATGGAAACTTTGAGAAAAAGGCAACTTTATTTTAACAAGGCAAACCTCTAGTAATTCACCATGGATTCATATTAAGAAGTAACCCTAAAAATGGAGAAGGGGAAAAGTTAAGGAAGAAAGAAGTGAATTGGGGCACTTCCACACCCTACTTACCTTAGGCAATTACTCCAAGCAATAGTAAGCTTAAATAATAACAGCCCTATTTGTAATAAGGCAATTACCACACCTGTTTGCACCCTTATACGTGCTTCAAAACCATGCAAACACAATAATATGCAAATCTGGACAGAATAGTATTATGGCCTAAATTCATCCACTAATCATGCCAACAGCAAAAACAGCGAATAAATATAAGCTCTAATGCAATCCTAATACCATATCATGCATAAAAACCCTAGAATCAATTATATGAATGCAAGAAATATCATAGTTATTCTATATGTAAAACATATACAGCAACTATAAAGAAAACAAGTAAGAAACCCTATGCTAACATGTTATATGAAACTAACCTAAAACAAGGACAATAAAAACCCTACACTCACAAACATGCTTGAAAACAGACAAAACAACCTCTAAACATGCTAAACTTATATTAAACAGAACTTAAATCATTCATATTAACTAACTAAAGCAATAGAATATGATAAAAATCCTAACCTTAACATGCAATAACACTATTCTAAAACAAGGACAACAGCAGCCCTAAACTCACACTCATGTTTTAAATCCTATGAAACTAGTCCTAAAGCATGCTAAACTCATCATGAACAGCAAATATTTCATGTATATTAACTAACCAAAGTATTAATACATGATAAAAAAGCTACCTTTAACATGCAATAAGCCTATTTCATAAGAAAACTCACATTCAAGCATTAACAAGGAGGGAGGTTACCTTAGGAGAAGCTTCTTTGCTACTGTAGAGACTCTCCTCTTGACTTATGGATGACTTGAATCAATATTCTTCAAGTCTACAGCAGGACCTCTAGCTCTCCTTCAACTCTCTCTCTCTTATTCTCTCTCACAAACCCAATTTTAATGCATAAAGTGGCTCCCCTTGTGTTGAAGCATAGGGGGTATTTATAGAATTCGATTAGGATTAACCAATGGCTAGGATTAAAACCCTAGAAATTAATCCAAGGGCTATTAGAGACCCCCTTGGGGCTTAAGTAACTCAGGAGTTACCAAAAATTAGAAGGAAACTCATCATAAAGAGTCTTGTACGTCAAAATAGGCAAGAGTCCGCTTCAGCAATGAGTTGGCAAAAAAATAGGAAAGTGCTCTCAGGTGACCACCAGGGCCTAGGTGGCTAGCCACCTGGGGCTGGGTGGTCACCCGAGCCCACTTCGGATTTTTAGCCTATTTTGACTCCTTTCCCTTCTAGGAGTGTTTCAGGGGTCAAATTAAGTCCTGATTTTGATGAAACAAAAGCCAAAACGACCGTGTTTCAATGAGGAATACATTTTTGAACATTTTAGGGTGAAAATCACTAACCATAGGGGCATGATTAGGTTTGACAAAGGTGGTTAACCGCGATGCTCTACCTTTGCTAAGCATAGGTATGCATATAGGATCAAACTAAATGCTTTCCATATCAAAATTAAACTTTCTAAAACACTTTTGGGGATAAAATAATGACTAATTAAAGTCCATTTGAAAAGATTTGGTTGGTAATTGTGAGTCAATTAGAGTTAACCCAAAGAAGGGTCAATTAACCAACTTGAACTACATCGAGCCATTTTAATCCTGAACCATTGATTCATCAAATTGAACCTAGAAATACCTCTTATGCATCCATATGAACTCCAATTGACAATTTAGAGATCATTTCAAGGTCAAATGAAAAGTTTGTGACTTAAAAGACGATTATGCCCCTCAAGTCACAAAAGTTCTTATTATCCCTCAAGATCAACTCTGAATTAAACCAAAATTCATATCCATTGTCCTTGTGACTCTAGAAAACTAATGCAAGTGACTAGACTCAAAAACAAAACAAAACAAAAACCTACATGAAATGGTGAGCCCTAGTAAGGTGGTGCAAAAATGGGGTGTGACACATAGCATTATTTATTTCCACACATGATTAATAAAAGCTAACATTCCAATGTGAAACTATATTCAATGAAGATAATACTACATCATGTTATTGAATATAACATCAAGGAAATCAAAAAGAGAAAGAAAGAGTATCATAGTATTACCCTCAAGTTTACTCACCTCCAAGTTTGCTCAATTCTCCCTTGCAAACCTCCGAAGTCACAGTTTTGTTCTCAATTAGGACTTTTTTGGGGTTGGATATTGTGAACCACGGGTTTCGATCCGGGAGGGGAAGGAGAACCCTTCTTTTAAAAAGACTTGTAGAGATTTAAATTAATAAAAATCTGGTTTTTAAAAGGTTCACAAAAACAAACAAACAAAGAGTCGCCACTTCATTTTTAGGAAAAGAGGAAAAACCATAAAAACAGTTATTTGAGAAAATCTTTGATAACAAACCACATAACTCGGATTAAGGAAAAGAAGGTTTACCAAAACAAGAGAGGATTCGGAGACTAAGTTACGATGTGGGAAGGTTCTAGGAAACATCCTATAGGCACCCACATCGCCCCAAAATGGGTCTCTGAATTTATATAGGATATTTCAATCACTTCATAATTAGTCACCATGCATATGTAAAGAATCATCCATAAACCAATCGCATTCATCCATGAGCATCCATAAAGCATATAGACATCCATAAAGCATGTAAACATCCATGAACAAATATGAGAGATATGGAAAGCAGTAGAGAGATAGAGAGAATGAGCAAACAAATCCATCCTATCCACTAACAAATATGTGATGGATAAATGATGAAGCATGGGTCCATCCTACTCCACTAGCATATATGTGATGGACAAATGGATAAAAAGAAAGAAAAAAAAAGAAAAAGAAAAAGAAAACCTAGGATACTTAGTATCCTAAGGCGGACTTGAACATCAAATGAGCGCCTACGTACCTTACATACAAAGATATAAGGATCAAATTCCACGTAGTTCGATTGAGAAGGGGTTACTCCCTTTATAATGAATTATAAACCCTAAGTTTCCATTAAAAGAAAAGAAGAGTTTTAAAAGAAGAAGAATTTCCAAAAAATGAATTTGAGAAAAGATAGAATTTGAAAAGAGATAGAACCCTTATCCAAAAAGTAGTTTAAGAAGAGTAGAATTCTAAAAGAGATAGAACTCTAATTAAAAAGGAGTTTGAGAAAAAGTAGAATTCTAAAAGAGATAGAACTCTAATTAAAACAGAATTTTAAGAGAGTTGGAAACTTAAGACTTCTAATCCAAAGTAAAGACAATAACCCGAGGGGAGAGAAGAGAACAAATCAAAACAAACTTACCATGAACCACTTACCATATGCAAATTATCCCAAAACATCGAGAAAACACCAATTAATCACCCTATGTATTCTATAGGGCAATTATTAAGCTCAAACCAACCATATTCATGCTCAAATCATTATTAGAAGACCTAAATCAAATCTGGACAGAATACTAAACATGCATATAATGACCTAAAACTCATGCAAATAACAAAAATCAAAAGAAAAACACGAACCTAATATGCTCCTATATGCTCTAAACATGCACAAAACTATTGAAAAACATGCTAAATAGGCATTACCAAGATGAAAATATCATATGACAATCCTAAGTATGAAAAGAAAATCTAACATGATGCCTTAGGTAAGTACTTTATGTAAGAATGTGAAATAATCATCCTTACGGCGAGCTTTCTTAAGTAAAACTATCCGAAGATAATTTTACGTATAAACCTACTCCACATGAATGATTTCTTCACATATCCTATGTAAAATATATACCTAAGAATGCAAAGAAACTCACAGCGCACTTAAACACACTCCAGAAAGCACCCATGCACAACCTCACCCTCTAAGGACGATAATTATCCTCGAAAAGGATAATCATCCATACACCTATGAAGATGAGGCTTACACAGCAAGTGTCCTATACAAAAGATGCTTAAAATCATGCATATAATTGAACCATGAAGAGAAAACAGCCTGAACACATCAATTGATTTTTTATGCAAAACACACCTCTATCCTTAAGAGAGAAACTATTCTACCAGCAAACAATTCGCAATCCTAATCCACTAACATGCATTCTCATCATATTTGAATCATATACACTCTAAAATATAAAGTATATATGATTCCTAATTCAATTCTAAGCCATAATTATGCAGAGAATGGAGTAGAAGAAGGAATCGTAAAAGGATGCAAAGGAGATTTACAATAAAGCAAGGGTCTTCGCTGCGTTCTTCCTTCTACTTGGCTTGATACCCTTCTAGTTCCTCTTCAAAATTGCAGTAGAAAGCCTCCTCCAAGTGATATGGGTGTGTGCAAACTTGTGGTCCCTCTCCTTCTTATGAATATGAAGTGTCAAAAGTCCTCTATGCTGATGAATGAGCCTCTATTTATAACCAACCAACCATATGAACCAATGGTTGAGATTAATTCACCATAAAACCAATCTAGGACTGTAATTAAATCCCATGAATGTTAAACAATACAAAACCAACTCCCAATAAGCTTAGAAGTCCTTTAGAAGGCTGAAAATTGGAGTGGTAGAGTCCCTATTTCTTCAAAAATTCAAAAAGAGATAAATCAGGACAAAGGGCTCGGGTGACCGGTTGGGTGAACCGGTTGGACCGGTTGGGTGAACCGGTCACCCGAGAGGAATCCAAAAAAATTGGAATTCTAGCTCGGTTTGGACTCCTAACTTTAAACGAACTTAAATTCTTCATTTTAACTCTGATTTGGGTGATTCAAAAGCCAAAATTTCAAAGATTCAATGTAGAATAAGCCTAGAATATTCTTGAACCAAAAATCCCTAACCACAGTCAGGTAGCTAGGTTTTCATGAGGTGATTACCCGAAAAAGGGTCAATTAACCATAGCGTAATGTGGTGAACCAATCCAAAACCTATCAATAAATTAAATTGGCACTTAAATTGGGCTCATTTCATCATTCTAAGGTCAATGGAATTCTCCGGAACAAATTTGCAAGTCAATTGGAAAATATACGAAGTAAAAGACGAAATTGCCTTTCAAGTCGCAAAAGTTCTAATTAACTATCCAAACCTATTTGGAATTGCACCAAATTTGACACACATATCCAAAATGATCCTAGAAACTAAATGCAAGTGATGGGACTCAACAAAGAGATAAAAATATGCATGCAATGATGACCTATTCTCCTAAGGCTTAAAAGGGCAAAAGTGTCCTTTAAGGCTTAGGGACTCCTAAATGCTTCTAAACCTAACCAAATGCCATCATGAACTCATGGGGATGAAAATGGGGTGTCTACAGATATATAGTGGCTCTCTCCATTAAGGTTCTATCCCTAGACCTAGAACTATAACCGTGTTTATATAGGGATCACTAGGGTTTTGGGAGTCTTTCCGGGGTTGCTGGCCGCAATCGTATCAAATCAAAAGTCTTCTTTATCAGTTAATAGGCTTGGGGAGAAAGAAATACCAAATTCGAAGTTCCCATAAAAAACGGCTTGTGCGTACGTAACCCAAATGGATGTGTACTGTAATGAACCGAAATTGGGGCTGTTAGTTAAGTAGTAAGAAAATCAATTTTAAACCACTTTTGGTGGATGTTTGTTAAAAATATTTATTTTGAGAACCTTTTTAGAAAATCCGGCATGGTCCTGTCTATAAATAGGACATACCAAGTTATTGACTAATCCAAACCTATGGAAAACATAATAATAATATTTCCAGTCAGTCATCGATCTACATGATATTCCAAAAATAAAGAAATCTACAGGCTATATCGTAGTCACATGGGTCTCATTCAGATATGCATCCACTATTTAATTAATTATTACAGGCCATGAAATTAAAATTAATACATGCCTAGGCTCGAAGCCTATCTCAAATATTCTCTACATGAATGCAAGCATACCGATGTGCTCCCAAAACCCAAGGTCAACTTAGCTTTGAAAAACATGACATGCAAGAAAAACTGTGGGGGTATGAATTACATGCTCAGTAGGAAAACATTTCTCAAAATAACTCCATGGTTTTTAAAAACCATAGTTTACATACATTTCAAGAACTTTGCAAAACCATTGATTAGTTTGCAATATAATTTTTCAGTAAATAAAACTGATACAAGTATAATGAAATAAACTACGAAAGTTAAATTGTTTAATACCAACGCCCCTTTTTCCTTTTTAAAAGAGGTAAGAAATAACTCAAGTTATTTATTATCAAAATCATCATTTTACACATGAATTATCCATCATTTTCTGATATCATATCACGGCCTTATAAGCCAATAAACATCATCTGCTATATCTAGTAATCTATAACATCAATCTTTCAAACTGATAAATCCTCCCCAAGTCATGCAGGCTCTCGCGCGTGAAAATAAGAGGAAACATTATGGATCCTTATCTGGGTCCAGAAAGTAACTTCATTTTGAACACTACGGTCATTATGACCAAAAAGTACCCCTTATTATCACATCCATATCATCACCACTTCTTTGTTCGTTTATCAATTCCATAATTCTCACATAATCCAAAAAATTATATATAAATTTTCTAAAAACCACATAATAGGTTTGTGCTTTGAAAACCATATGAAATAATTCTATAAATCATGGTAATCATTCCCCAACCATCTTTCTAAATAAAGGTTTCAAAAATATGTATATAAAAGTGACCCCCAATATTTCGACCACATAAGAATAGTCCAATATGTTTTAAAACCAAACCATTTAAACCCTTAAACATATAAGAGTTTCATAAATAATAAGAATATAACAAAAAGGGGTATGTAAATCAACCCTAGTTTTTCCAAAATTTATTAAAACCCATAAAATATACCCTAGTGCATGATATTTATGCAAGGTCTACCATATACATGTAAATCTACATGATTTATACCCAAAACCCGCATCTATGGTTTATAATGAGAAAAATGTCCCTACCTCAATAATAAGTGATGAAAATGCAAAACTACCAGCGTAGAAAAATGTCCCACTTGCCAGCGTTGGATAGGAGTTCCGGTGCTTCAGCGAGTCACCGTCGACCTCCCATGGCACTTTCTCTCTCTCTCCCTCTCTCTTAAGTTGGGAGGCTTGAAAATGAGGCCTAAGGGTCGAGTGAAAAGGGTTTTAAAAACATAAGGGTAGGGGCACATGCGTCATTTATCCCTTTATAAAGACTGGTAACTACCAGTCGAAGGTTTCAGACGTCTGAAACTAAACCTCAGAAATCATTATTCGCTGGAATTTTCAGACGTTTGAATGTAACTTTCAGACGTCTGAAATCTGTTTCAGATGTCTGAAACACACAGAGAGCTGGAAATTGACGATTAGCCAGGCCATACCCCATCAGCACAGACATCAGCCTTATATTCATTAAAAACATTTAAGTAAAAAGGGAGAATAAAAGAATGGATTTTACTTTAAGTTATTTAATGAAAATAAGCAAAAAACCCTCCATTTGAATCCAAATAAAATATCAGAAAAATCAAATTCCTAATATATCAAAATCTCATTTCCAAGTTTTAGTACAAAATCCAGTCTCCCAACAGATTTTCCTAAAACAAACATGTGAGGAACCCAATCCAAACATACTAATAAAATCCCATAAAATCACAGAAGTCTTATAATATTATAAGCTTCTATTACTGTAAAAAAATTATCTTTAAAAACGAAGATTTATAAAAATTCATTTTTCCTAACACTTAGCCAAATTTCAGCAGCTTAACCCGAAGCTACAAATAAGTCCCAACACTCACTTAAGATACTCAATTCATCAAAATAAGCATCAAAACACATATAATATCACATTATCATACACATGGATTACCCTTACATGAGGTTATCTAACAAATCAAGGATTAACTACGCTAATCATATATTAAGCCATAATAATTCCTATTAAGAAAAGAGGTCCTCACACGTACGTAGGTTTACATCCACACTCATAACAAATGCGTACGCAATCCAAGGTTGTGCTGGCAAGAATTATGGTCATTGTTGTGATTTCATTAGCTCATTCAGGATTGCTTCACGTTTATCAAAGCGAATAATAAACCTCATCATTAGGATCCAAAACTGAGATTTTGAATTATTAGGTGGTATAAAATGGGGTGTCTACAGAAATATTATTTGATTTGTTGTTAAATAAATCTTGTATGGTGGACCTGGCCAAATTCCACTTAAATTAAATTAGTTTGGTCCATCTAGTTCTCCATTAAGTATGCCAATTCTCTTGAAGTAGAATTGAAATACGTTGTATGTGGCTTTACGGGGGCAGTGCAATGCAATATTATTAGGATAATACTTGGCTCCTCACAGTGGAGGAGCAGCTGCTCCTCCCTCCTACTCATATTATGCCACATGTATAACAAACAAATAAGAATTGATTATGTACATGTATCCCTATGTTAGGTTATTATAGGCATGCATCTATGTGTCCATATATATATATATATATGTTTATGTGTCCAAATGAATATGATTATGTGTCTATATATTTGTATTCATGTGTCCACGTATGTGTATCCACATATCCATATTTTTTAAAATTAACTATTACATATGGTGTCATATGAGTGGAAGGGAGGAAGAGGTGCACCTCCACTATGAGGAGCCAAGTATTGTCCATATAATTATGGGTCATTCTCCATTAAAAAAAAAAAAAAAAGGTTTGATTTTAGAAAGTGTACGCAAATTATGGAGCACAACCGCATCACATCAATTCTCATAAGGGAACGCGATGAAGGCAATGGAAACAAAATAATACACACCCACACACACAAAGCTATTGAAAAAGATGTACTTTTATTAGTATGATCAGAATAGTGATTAGCAGGACAATATTAACTACAAAGGCTAGTGCCCAAACCATTAACGGGAAAATGCTGTGTTTTATAGGAAGGGTAAAATTGTCATTTAATATTATAATTAATGCCATTCATTTGACTGTTATGACAAGGGTGTTAGTGTAAGTTTAGAAAATAGAGGGGTGTTCAGTGTAATTGTCGATAACATAAGGTGTGTAGATGTAATTTATCCTTTTTTTTAATAATAATTTTCTTCAGTTGGGGGTGCTTGAGATGTAATTGAAGCTTTTCGTTGTCGGGTGCATCATTATTTATTGGAATTAGGGTGTAATTTATCTTCACTTTAATAAAATATTTCTTTTGCTGATTTTTTTTTCTTTTTTTAAAAAAAAAAAAAACCATAAGGAAGCTCCATTTTAAGCCATGTTTAAAGATTTAAATTAGCCAAAGTAAAAAGTTAGAAAGATTGGCTAAGGGTTAAATGCCCTCCAATGTAGCCAAAAAAAAAAAAAAAAAAAAAAAAGCAAAGCAAAGAGAGAGACATTGAGATTATGGTCCAACAAAAATAATAAAAATTAGAAATTTATAGGGATAGTAATATAGAAAAGTGGAGTGACTTCTATAGCAAACATAGCAATCCTTAGGATAATATACATTAGTAGAAGAATTGAGGAAAATAAAATTGTGCTTTAACTAAGTACTTTTCTACAAGGTGGCCAAGTAAGTGGAGCTGTTTTTTTACAATTATTTTTTTCCTTTATGCTTTGCACTCTCACACATACATTTTTTATGTTTGGTTTGTTGGGTGATCATGATACGTATTTTTGTATTTTTATTGATTTTTCATGGGTTGATGCTGATGATTCAAAGACCAAAATATAACAACATTTTTGGTTATGGTTTTTTATAAATAAATTATTTTTATATTGATTTAAAATTTTTTTTCAAAAAAACAATTCACATGCAATGCACGTGTGCTATAATATATACACACTCCTTCTAGTGGGTGGAAACTTTATTTAGTTATTCTTTAGAAATGGCCAGCTTTGAAATGATCGACTATTGGGCGGCCTAATCTGCAATTTTCCCCAAAGTAAATCGAAAAAAAATGAAAAAGAAAGTGGTAATTTGGATATGGGAAGTCAAAGTGAGGGTCATTTTTGTCATTAAGTGAGGTGGAGTAGAAGGGAAACTGGTGAGCTAATGCGGAAGGTAGAGAGTGTGCTTTCAGTTTCAACCTTTTCCTTTCTTTGTGAGTAATTTTTTTTCTGTGCTGTTTTTTAGTCTCTCTTCCAAATTTCTTTATTCTGAAAAACATCTCTTTCTCTCTATTAAGAGGTATTTCTCTCTCTAGAAATGGCCACCGAGATCCACCGTTGATACATCTTCATTCTCGTCTTCTTCAGGTATGCAAATCTCTCCACTCATCTTCATTTTTTCTCTTTCTAGAATCTCACTCTCTTTCTCTCTCTAGACGTCCATTTTAGGGTTTCGGATCTCTCTCGTTTCCTTCACTTTAAAGCGAAATGGAAGTATGGGTATTCCAATAATCCAGATTTGGTGTCTGGGTTTGGATTTACCCGGATTCTCCATGTCCAAAATGGTAGAGTTACTGAATACTTCTTATGCTACCATTACTGTATTTGGATCCGGATCTCAGTGTTCGGATCCAAATGTGTGATGATAGTAGCTCTGTTATTGATCATCATCGTGTTTACTTTGGATTTGTGATCTCTCTCGCTGTTATTTTTTTGGTATATCTGGTCTGAGTTACTGATCCATGAAAATGTGGCATGAATAATTTGAAATATATATATTTTGCATCGTGTTAAATGTGAATACACACACACACCACACACACACACACACTTGTGGGGTGTTTTTTTTTTTTTTTTTGAGTTACTGATTTTGGATCCATGAGGTTGAATATAGCATGAAAAACGTGAATTTTAATTGATTTAATTATTTATTTTGTTTGTTATTTACCATCTATGTTCTCTATTGGTGGTTGGTGTGGGCATAATGGCATTATAAATGGGGTTCTCAATCAACTAATGTTTATTTTGTGTGAAATTTTGGTTCATGATCTGGGTTTCAGATCTGTGTTATTGAAAGTTGCGTTTCACCAAATCATAGTATCTATCTTTCACAGTCTTCTAAATCTGATGGGTATTATCATATTGATTGAAGTGATGATCTTGGCATTTTACATTCATGTATATCTTATTCTTTTGTTCATTTATACCTTTTTTTTTAATTAGGTAAATAATTGTATGAGAAAGAAAAGGGTTTAAACCCTCTTACATGAGACATATACAAGAGAAAAAAACCGAAGCTCCATAAACAAAAAAAGGAACCTCCAAAAAAATTCAACCCCCATCACCCAATTATATCTTCCGTAGTTTTGATATTCTTAAATTTTCTGTGAAATGCTTTTACTCCATTTGGTTGCCAAGAAAACTGGGGAAAGGAAAGGAAAGGAAAGGAAATGAAAATTTGAATTTTGTTTGAAAAAAAATGTAAAATATGCCTCAATTAAGCGAGGTAGTTGTATTATGCACAAATGAGTGGAGAATTTTGTTCCTATGAATCTCAAGTATTAATATTCTTTTTGTTTCTTTTCAGAGATTTTATTAGCGTCCAAAGGTATAAAATATGCATTTAGATTTTGTATCAGAAAGAAAAGGGTTGATTTTATTAGTGTCCAAAGGTATAAAATATGCATTTAGTTTTTGTATTCAAACTTGAACTGGGTAATTCAGGTCAATCCACACTGCTGTTTTTGCTCTAGTACATTGAATATTGCTATAATAGTATAATTTGTAGCATTACAATGTGCGATTCAATCTTGTTCCCTGTCTGGTTATTTGTGAGGGCCTCTACTTCTGTGTTTGCAATTGGGTTAATTGTTTCTCTTGATTGTTAATTCTTGATACTAGAATCTAAGCCTTGAAAGGATTTCCCTACTTTTCTGGCTAATGAACCCTTATTTTGACAGGTGATTTTTGTGTTTGATTTGTAGAAGGGCTTCGAAATCACATCAAGACTCTTGTCCTCATCCACTGTCCACTTGGTATGGTGATACTATCAAGGTTCATGCTTTACATTAAGTGTTGGGGCCCTGTCCTATAATTTGTATAGTTGGAATTTTGTGGGTGTTGCTGCAGTGCTGCACGTTCCATCTATTATCTGCTCTCTAGTTGGATCTGAAATTCAGCTTGATGGGTTCTCGGTTCCCATCCCATCAATTAAGCAATGGCCTCTATGTATCAGGCCGTCCTGAGCAACCAAAAGAGAGGCCTCCCACGATGAGCTCAACAGCCATGCCCTACACTGGTGGGGATATAAAAAAATCTGGAGAACTTGGGAAAATGTTTGATATTCCTGTGGACGGTAGCAGGTCTAGAAAATCTGGACCCATAAATAATGCACCTTCAAGGACTGGATCATTTGGTGGCGCTGGAACCCACTCAGGACCAATCATGCCTAATGCATCAAATCGGGCTGGCTCTGTTTCTTCCGCAGGAATTTCTGGTTCAGCTTCAGTAAAGAAGTCTAATTCTGGACCACTTAATAGGCATGGTGATCCTGTGAAGAAGTCATCTGGTCCTCAGTCAGCAGGGGGAAGCTCTGTTTCCCGCCAAAATTCTGGTCCTCTTCCTCCTGTTCTGCCCACCACAGGTCTTATTACATCTGGGCCCATTTCTTCAGGCCCACTAAATTCCTCAGGAGCTCCTCGGAAAGTATCTGGTCCATTGGATTCCACCGGATCGGTCAAGATACACAGTGCCTCAATTGTTCACAACCAGGCTGTGACTAATCTTAGCCAAGAGGATGAATATTCATTCCATAGGAGCTTCCCAAAGCCAATACTTTGGTCGATGATTCTGTTGTTTGTGATGGGTTTTATTGCTGGTGGTTTTATTCTTGGTGCTGTCCACAATCCCATTCTTCTTATTGTTGTTGTGGTTCTTTTTGGTGCCGTTGCTGCAGTATTCACTTGGAATACTTATTGGGGAAGAAGAGCTATTACTGGCTTCATAGCCCGTTATCCAGATGCTGAGCTTAGAACTGCAAGGGATGGTCAATTTGTCAAGGTTTCTGGGGTATGTAATTTTGTGGGGATCCTGAAACAGCATTTATTTTTTTCTTTATTTTCTGTCCTGAATGGCTATCAATAGGAACTACCCAATCTTTTAGTCTCTTAAAACTGTGAAACTGTGATAAACAGAACAACACCACCACCCCCCCCCCCCCCCCCCCCCAAAAATGTGGCACCTGGTGTGGTGGGGGATGCTTGCTGGAGGCAGCAGTGGGCAGTCTGGGAAAATTGTTAGCGATTGCTTGCTTTGGGTGAAAATGAAGATTCAGTATATGAAATTCTTTATGTGACCTGATTACATAAAAGCAGTGCAATTAGTTTTTGGCAAGAATTTTTTCTTTTTTGTGATAGTGGAGGACAAAAGAATAAATTGGATGGAGGAGAAAGTAAAGGTAGAAAGGGTTGAGGCAAATGAGGGAGAACAGTATTTAACGTAGACACAGTGACCTTGGAGAACATGGCATTTTTATACATAACAAGATAATTCGACTATGAAAACTATAGATGCTATTTTGATGAAACTTAATTTAGGAAACTAAAAATGCATAGAGGTTGATGTAAAATTCACTTGAAGTCTGAAACATTTTTAATGTTGTTCTAACAAAAGGTCAAGTGCAAGAAAATATTATATAGAATTTGTACCCTCCACTTATGGGGATGCAGGGAATTGTGTTCGAAAAGAAAATTTTAAAAGTTAGTTTCCATTTATATATATATATATATAAATATAAAATTGGAAGTGCATTGAATCTGTGGTGTGCTTCTCTTTTGACCTAAGTTTTGTCTTAGTAAGACTAAAAATATTCGATGTTTCGTTTTGGGGAAATGTTTATGTCATAGTGAAGAAGTTTTTCCTTGGCCTGGCTGGTTATTAGGTTCAGAATGTTGCATCAGTGGGTTATTTTGTACCTGTTTGCATATGCTTTGCAGGTTATTAGGCTCAGAATGTTGCATGAGTGAGTTATTTTGTACCTGCTTGCATATGCTTTAATAACATTTATTACATGGTTTTTGACTATGATGAGTTTGTAATCTTTTCAAGGTGGTTACCTGTGGAAATGTCCCTCTTGAGTCATCTTTCCAAAAGGTTCCTCGTTGTGTTTATACATCCACAAGTTTATATGAGTATCGAGGATGGGATTCAAAAGCTGCCAACCCAACACATCGCCGTTTTACTTGGGGTCTCCGATCACTTGAGGTGAGAAAGATCATCTCCACTGCTTATGCTGGATGTAATTCAGAATGAATTCCTACCATTAATGTACAAATTTTCATATGGTGTTCCTAGTTTTTCATATGAGGGGGTTTCATGTATATTATGCTGATTACGCATGTTTTTTTTTTTTTGTGTGTGATTATTTTGCTTGATAAGCAAGCAGTGGTGGAGGGAGGGGGGCTGGCAGGGGCCATGGCCCCCCGTTAAGACAAACAAGCCTCTCAAGTTCTTTATATGATGTATGGCTTATATTGAAGAAGTATAGGCAGAACAGTACATGTGGCCCCCCTTCTTCATCAAGACATTAATCAGTTTGTATATACTAAAACAATAGCAAGTATTGCATGCAATTTAAGAGTTTTAACTTTTGACGGTTGATTATTATACATTATATTATTATACTTTTATATATTCTTTAAATATTTAATAATAAAAGATTAGATCTCCACAATTTTTTAATTTGAAACCTAACAACAAATCAATCATAAATTGAATACAATACTGCTAGAAAAAAAAAAGTCTTTCTACTTCTCTCCCTCTACTGCAATTGCACCACTTTCTTATTTGTTCTTCCTTTACACAATAATATAGTAATTCTCTTCTTCTTCATCTCTTTTATTTAATTTTAAATTTTATTATCTTGAAATAAAAAATATATTTATAATATCTTGAAATTGATGACATTGATTTATAATAAATTTTTTTCTACCATTAATAATTTATTCTCCCTTATCAATTTGTTATTTTGTCACAAATTTATGTGTGTGTGTATATATATATATATATATATATATACACACATACAGACACACACATATAAAAAAACTTTGTCCCCACCAAGAAATTAATGTATGCATAAATATTTTAACCCACCCCCCCCCCCCCTCTCTCTCTGGGGCAAAAGAAAAAAAAAGGGAAAATTTCTGGCTCTCCTTGCAAGCGAAGCTTTCTTTTTATTTTATTTTATAATGTGTGTGTATATATATATATATATATATATATATATATATTTGTGCGTGTGTGTGTGTGTGTGTGTTTTTCATGAAGGGTTCAAAATTTCCCTTTCATATATAAAGTTGCATTCACAAGGCCACCTTGAAACCATTGTTCAAACTTCAAAATACTTGACATGTTTACTTGAGGCTCTTTTGAGTTGACTTTACTCTGCAATTTTTTCAAAAAGTCAATCACGCTAAATTCACTTAAGTTATGATTCAACTTGGTTAGTCAACACATCTTAATGAATTATTGCCCATGCGGCTATGCATGGAGGTTGTTTTCAGTCCTGTGAAGTTCAATGGTTATATATATTAGCTAAATTTTGCTTTCAGTGGAGTTTAGAACTTTGCCTTGTTTTCAGGACTATAGTGGAAACCTATTGGGTGGGTGAACTGAACCTTAACTATTGAGTAATCTTGACTATCATCAGGCTCCATAAGTCGGCTTCTTTGCATTTTGCTACATGCCTTAAGCCCCCTGATTTCGGATATGATGTATTTACTCATATTTACTTCAATGAATTGTTTGGCTGGGCAGTGATTATGTATTTTAGGGCTCTGGTAAATCATGAAGTCCCTGATTTGGTTTTATGTATGGGTCACATCATCTTGGACAAGATTATTATTGTTATCATTATTTTTATTGGAGATATCTACATTGCAGTGGCGCCACATCAAAATCGATGGTGTTCATCACTTTATGTAAAATGGTGGGTCCATGTGACAATCTAGCCTTTTGTATAGATTGAGAACCTCTTATGTCTGTCATAACAAATGAAAGAGTTTGAATTAAATGATCCTCTTCATCTGAAAAATAAACTTAATTTTGCTCATAAACATTCGATTAAAGAAATATAACATTTTGTGTCTTTGATCCTTGTGAAAATAAGGATGTCCATTCTCAATGTTGTTAGATCTGTTTGAATGGTCTAGATCAATACATGGTCCTTCCAGTTCACATGTCAAAGGTGAAGATGCAATTGGGGGCAGCGAGCATCATAGTTTGTCCCATTACTATTTTGTCTATCATGGAGAGATTGGCTTAGTTTTAAATGACACATTTTTCATGTGCACCAATATTGTGCTTGATTGGAATTTGTTTTATGTATGCTGATCAAAAAGAATTTCTTGCATGTATTATTGCAGAGACATGTGGTCGATTTCTACATTTCTGACTTTCAGTCTGGGTTGAGAGCATTGGTTAAGACTGGTTATGGTGCACGAGTGACTCCATATGTTGATGAATCTGTTGTTGTCGACATCAACCAGTCAAACAGAGATATGTCTCCAGAATTCATTAGGTGGTTGGGAGAGAGAAACCTCTCTAGTGATGATCGTGTCATGCGTTTGAAAGAAGGGTAAACAATTCACTATTAATATAGAAATTCTCTATTTTTAAGATGCCTTTTTCAGTGTTTCTTCTGAAGGAAAAGAAATTTAATCTCTCCTGCTTTGGGTGGTTGTTGATGATAGGTACATCAAAGAAGGTAGCACTGTAAGTGTAATGGGAGTTGTTCAGCGCAATGATAATGTGCTGATGATTGTTCCTCCGCCAGAGCCATTCCCAACTGGGTGCCAGTGGACTAAATGTATTCTTCCTGCCAGCCTTGAGGGTATTGTTTTGAGATGTGAGGACACTTCAAAGATTGATGTCATTCCTGTGTAGCAATTACACTTTGAAGCTCAAATTTATGTGGGTATTGCTGTTTTGAGATTTAATTTGTTGGATGGTATCGGCGGCGGCGATGGTGGCAGTGGCGGTGTTGGTGTTTCTTCTTTTTCAACCTGGTGTATAGTTCTATGTGATTTCTTTTTGTCTTAGGCTTGAAAGCTTTTGTAATGGGGTTGCTGTGATTATTAGAGGGTACTTGGTGTTGAATGAGGGGAGATTGAAGATTGGGTGAAATGTTTAGAATGTTTTTGAGATAATTTGAGATAATTTGGGTTTGTATCAAATCGTGTTCTTGTCAAAGGTGATAGAAAATTTGGATGTTCTCTGATTGAGATGGAATGCTTTGCAGGTCTCACACCCTTGGGCTGTACTTGGATAGAACTCATGTTTAAAGTGTGAATGTTGTGTGGCTTAAATCAATGCCCGGAGAGGATTAAACTACGAGAATTATGGGTCTGGACCAGATTCGATCGGATTTCACATTGATTTTGTAGCCGTCTCAACTTGAGATAAGCGGGTTGGAACGTGAATCATTGCCCAAAAGCCACGCCCAGTCATAGACAATAGGGATCATGCAGATGCTTAGTCCTCGTGTCTGCTTGCATCTAACTTGAATTACTCTTTTTCTTGAATTATATTTATTTATTAATTTTGAGAGAGAGAGAGATAGGTGGTGATTTTTTTGGGGGGGGGGGGGTTGTATTTGTTTTGTTTTGTTATTGGAGAAGAGCCCAATGAGCCATTGGGCTACACACGGGGATTTGGGTTTGGGGTTGTTAACTCCTTTTCCTCCTACATGTAAAGTCAGGAGGAGTTAAGAAATTCTCCTAAGGGAACGGCTATTGCAACCCCTCAAAGGGTTATGTTGCCCCCAGCTGAAATTCCCACCCCCCAAATATATATACCCACCGCTTCAAAAGACTAAAACACCCTTCTGTTTTCAAACCCTCACCCACCCCACTCCCCCCCCCCCCCCCCGACGGGAGAACGGCGATGGAAAAACAGCGACGGCGACGGCGACGGTACCTCCGTCCCCTTCTCTCTCCTTCTCCTCTTCTTTCTTCTTCTTCTTCTTTTTTTTTTTTTCTTTCCTTCCTCTGCTGGTCAGATCTGTGGGGGGAGTTTTTTTTTCAAAACCTCCATTTTTTCCGGTGGGGTGGGGTGCCCGCGACGGGAGTTCTTCCTCTTCCCTCTTCTTCTCCTTTTTTTTTCCCTCTGTGGTTAGATCTGTGTATTCCTCCATTTTTTCCGGCGACAGGGAGGGAGGACTGCTGACGAGGGGCGGTGCGGGAGAGGGGTTCTGGGAAGGAAAAGAAAAAAAAAAAAAAAAAAAAAAAAAAAAAAAGAAGAAGAAGAAGAGAAGAAGAGAAGAAGAAGGTAGAGGAGGAAGGTATGGTAGAGGGGTGGGCTGCCGACCGGGGGGGGGTGCGGGAGAGGGGTGGGCTGCCGACGAGGGGGGTGGGGTGCGGGAGAGGGGTTCTGGGAAGGAAAAGAAAAAAAAAAAAAGAAGAGAAGAAGAGTAGAAGAGGAGGAAGGTGCTCGCCGGAAAATATTGCCGGTGGCGTGGGCGTCGGAGAAGGTGCCGGAGAGTAGAACGGGGAGGGGTGGGTTGCATAAAGCCCTTTTTGGTCATTTTGCAGCATCATTTTTCTCCTTAAAAAATTGGGAGGGCAACTTAACCCTTTGGGGGGTTGCAATAGCCGTTCCCTTCTCCTAAACCCTAATCCTAACCCTTTTCTTAAAGGGTGAGGCGTTCCATTTGGGCTACAGCCAATTGGCATTACTCAAGCTTTTTACTTTTTCTTAAAGCTTCTTGGAAGATAAAAAGGGTGTCTTTTGAATTTACATTTTTAAAACGTTTTCTTACAACTAATGAATGTATTAACTAATATGTTCTACAAATGCACACTTCTATCCTTCGCACCATTCTTCTTGTTAGTTTATATAATTTGTCCCACATTGGAAAAATGTCTCTTGGACTTTTGGGTTGGGTCAGACCCTTGCAACATTATTATTATCTACATATTATAGATGATTGTATTCGGATATACACATATATATGTGGTCAACAAAGACCAGTTCGCAAGAAAGCCCACAAAGCATCCATAAATAATAACCCCAAATCCATAAGAAAGCATGCTAAATTATGTGTCTTTGCAAAGAACATCCTGAATCTCTAGAAGAACATTCCACCACCAATCGTACCCAATATGTTGAAGTCCCAGATTAGCACAAAAATCAGTAACAACATTACTTTTCCTATAAATGTGAGCATTGCCACTGCATGGATCTCAAATATACCCTATAGTTCATCCATCTTGTGCGAGGAATAAAATTAGAATTCAACATGCAATGTACAATCGAAGAAGAATCACATTAAATCCAAATTTGCCTCCAATCCTTAGCCCATGCTTGTTCCACACCTATGATGACAGATAAAATTTTGGTATAAAGGGCAGATTGTATCCCTATGTTCACCTTGTAAAGCTCTTTCGCAACCCTCTATGGTTTCTAAATACTCCCCTCTGCCGCTGCGAGACCTGGATTGCCCTTAACGTACTAGTCCATTTGTGTTCAACTTAATCTAAGGAGGATGAGGGGGAACTAATGAACTGGGACCATAGATGGAACCTTTAGAAGCAATCTGTCCACCTTGAGAGAATGGAAAATCAACTAATCAATAGAAGAATTATACATGTTACCCCCACTAAGCTTACTGATGTCAAATAACATGGTCTTAATGTGGAGACAAACCCTTCTCCCATTAGCTTGCTTAGCTTCGGTTTTAAAATTGTTTCTTGTATGCAATATTGTAGAAACTAGCATAATTGTAGATGACCAAAGATTAAAAAGTAGAGAGTTCATGGACTTAGATGTCATAATTAACCAACGCTCCACAGTTGACATTCGCATTGAAGAGAAGAGAAGACTTAGCGACAAGACTGATAAACCCAATGAACTAGCTTCCAAGGCTAACCTGGTTCAAGGGGTACCTATTAACCCAACAACAAGTCTAGGAGACAAAACCGTATACCTAATTAGAATTCAAGGCCCAACCAAAACCATAGGTCTATCAAAACCCCAAATCCAGTAAGAACCAAAATACCTAATACCATATCTTTAAGAAAAGGGATAATTGTTTTGTTTGTGGTAAACCTGGACACTATGCTCCATAGTGCAGGTTTAAAAAGGTGGACAATGTCATTGTTGTGGTTGTTTTTGAGGTGAATGTGGTGCCAAACACAAAGGAGTGGGTGGTAGAATCTAGGGCTACCAACCACATTTGTGCAAGCAAAAGCGTGTTTGTCTCCTACACTCCTCTGGAGAAAGGTGAAGAATAAGTCAAGATGACTTTGGGAAAAGTCATTTCGTTAAGTGATGTACCAATCTGAACATTAACTTCTAACTAGGTGTCGATTTCTTTATTGGGGAAGGTTGAGGTTGAAGTGTCTTTTGAGTTTGACAAGATCATTATGTAAAGTCCATATGTCTTTGTTAGTAGATTCCATGCCAAAATGATTGTTTGTGAGTCTTGTTTTGGTTGAAGTTGTTTGAAGTTGCTAAGGTGCATCAAAGTCAAGCTCCTGAAGCTATGCGTCTCACTCACACTTGAGGTAAGGTAAGTGACATTTGAACCAATAAGACCATATGTAGATAGAATGAAAGTAACCTCGCAATACTATAAGATCAATTGGACTTGAATTTGTGCAATGCCTCAAAGAAATTTAAATTGATGAACTATGACTTTATAATTTGATAATGAGTTTTATATATTTTTGACAGCTCCATGAGTCTAGTTTCCAATGCAAAAAATAGTTCGTCAATTGGAGTTTTCTAGAAGAAGTTATCGTGAATTTTGTAAAGGTATGTCAATGCTGAAAAAATAGAGCCCAATCGATTGGGACCCTCTGGATAGTGTATTTTGCTAATATTTTGCCTAATCGACTGGGTCCTCACCCCAATCTATTGGGACCCTCAAGAAAGTGAAATTTGCTACTGTTTTTCCCCATCGATTGGGCACTTGACCCTAATTGATTGGGGTTTGTAAAAATTGATTTTTAACTTTTTAAAACTTGCCTACTTTAGACTAAAACATATTTTCTTCTATTGGGATGTCTCAGCAACTATATATAGGGGCTCTCTTCATAGAGAAAACTTAAGGAAGTCTTCTCCAGTTTTGATTGAATTCCTTGCTTCTTTCTTTCTAGACTACATCTATCTAAGGTTTTCATGCCATTGATCTAAAGTACACCAATACTTTAACACATCCTTGAGTGTGTGTTGTTGGTGCTTGCTGAATCCGTTGCAACAGAGATCAAGCTTGCAAGCTTGTGACTTGGAGAATTGCTGTGAAAGAGGTTAGATGTGTCTGAAGCCAGTGATGGCATGGAGATTAATCGACGGGTCGTGGAAGTCAAGACAACTACTTGAGTCATTGGGTCTCTGAGTATTGTGTCTTATACTTGTTTTCTTTCATAGTGGATCCATTTCATCTAGATAAGGTCCCGTGGTTTTTTCCTACTAGGGTTTTTTCACGTGAAAATTCTCTTATGCAATTTTTACTGATTTATGGTTTGATTGATATGTGTGAATGCTAGCTTTTAGGGTTTGAATTGATTGAATTAAAATTGGGTAAGAAAATTTAAATACCAACGCAACCCCCTTCTAGGTATTACAGGCTTGTTAAAATCAAAATTTCACGTTATAATTGAGAATGGAATGTTTGTTTAGAAGGGATATTGCTCCTGTGGTTTATTTGAAATCATGAATGGAAATGTTTCATATTCTTCTTCTTACTTGATTAAATCTATTGATTTATGGCATGCTAAACTTGGTCTTGTTAATTTCTCTAATTAAAAATAAAAATAAAAATGAAAGATTACTGCATAATATAACCATAACTAATACTAAAAAATGTGAAGTATATGTAGAATCAAAGTGACTAGAAAGTCTTGTAAAACAATAGAAATAGAAACTAAACTATTAGGCCTAATTCACAATTACCTAAGTGATTAGAAAAACACTTCAACTAGATGAGGTAAAAGATTTTACATAACTTATGTAGATAATTTTTCTAGATACACAAAAGTTCACTTGGAACTAAATATGAGACAAGTGAAATGTTTTGAAAATATAAAGCAGAAGTTGAAAATACAATATACAGAAAAAGTAAAAGACTTAGCGTTGATAGAGGAAGATAATATGAGTATCATCAACTTAAAAACTTTTGTTAAGAACATGGTACAATACATGAAACGATTCCATCGAATTCCCTAGAGCATATAAGGTGCCAAAGTTCACTTTGTACTCTTCGGATGACAAAAAATCAATTGTAGAACGCATAGGCCATTTCTCGGACTAATGTGGCGAAACAAGAGCCACTAAGAACCTGAATTTAAGATTATTTGCCAATTCTCTCACTAGTTCTACTTTTTCTTGGTATGTTACTTTGCCGTGAGATTTAGTCAAAGAATTGACTGCAATGGAAAAAAAATTCCATGCTAAGTTTTCCCATTCTATACGATGAGGAAGAAATTAAGGGAATCAGTTAATAACTATGAACGCGTCCAGATTTAAGAAGGCAAAAAAATCAATGTAAAATGACCTTACTTAAGGTTAAATATGTGAAATTGGCATAGAGAGTAGCCTAAGCTTTGGGCTCCGAAAGAAGTTTCAAGGCATGAAGTTTAGGGATCTGTGTTGGAAAATTAATGCTACTTGTATGATTCTGTTAAAACAGTAAGCAAATAAAACAGAATTGAACAGACTCAAAATCTGGGGAAAAAAAAAAAAAAAAAAAACTTACAATACACATAAGTCAATTAAAACAGAAACTGGATGATCAAGGCTAATGTTTGATTCTATGTCCTTAAGACAGATTTCTCTCCTCACTTGGTGTTTTGAGTTGCTTGGACGTCTGCTCCCAAAGTACAGTGATCTGCACTACACAGAAGAAGCATAGTAATGTGTGTCTAGCGAACTCGCTATGTAATTACTCTTTTTCTTAACACAACTTAATAGAACCAAATGACGTGAAAAATTGACTTCTAATCAATTCTGAATGTGTGCAAAATGCGGATTTATAAAAACTCTAAAGTGACATTCTAGAATAGTCAGGAGAGGTTATTAAGAGATATGACTTATGAAACATGACTGTTTTGGTATAACAGGCAGATTAATTGTCACGACTCAAAATAATTAAGCCGTGATCAATAATAATAAAACAAGCTTTAAATAAATCTTTTGATAAAACATGGATGATATGTGTCAAAATCTCAATAATTTTGAATATTTTTTCCTTTTTCGGGCATGACCCATCTATAGATAGGACATACTATCATAAAACCTGTTAGAAAAATCCATACATAAAATTTCCTGTCATCCATGAAAGTGGTATCATCCCATGCATTGCATTCCGCAACCACGCAACCATAAATAATTAAAATGACAACCCTGATTAAATTTTCATGTAAATTGGCCATTAACTCGAATTAAAATCAATTAATACATATTCCTTCCGATGAAAATACATTAATAGTTAACATAATGAAATTCCATTACGAGCATCTTCCGCCTATGATAGCATAAACCAATCCCTAGATTATCTGAAAAACATTTAAAATAATAGGCGTGAGTTCAACGACTCAGTAGATACAATCAAACATAGTAAACTAAAGCAATGATATAAATAAAACCAATTATATCATTAAAACAGAATATACGAATCAAGTATATTACAACCCAAAATAAGTTATAATCCATAACTTAAAACAAATGATGCATAATACCCAATGCATGTGACTCATGTTCAATTTACATTAATTCCATTAATTACCGACTACTCCCATAGGAGTCTTCGCGCGGAAACGGAGGATTTAAACCCAACCTTAAAGAGGACAACACAAGGGTTCCTACCTGGAATCGGAAAGTACCCAAGACTAAAGGAAAGGAAAACACTGCAAAGTCTCTTGATTGTAAGTAGTCCAATTTCAATGACCCCTTTTTATGCAATACTTTTACTTAGTATTTATTAAGTCCATTTAATGCATGATTATGCCCAACATGCAGTGCGATAAACCCATAAAATGATTTTTAAACGAAAATCATCTCCAAAATATGCCATATAAACCATAATAACATAACTCATAATTATACCAAAATTATGATAACCAACATAAATTCCCATTATGATTATAGCCTTAAAATCATAATTGAAAATATCAATTAAACATGGAAATTAACCATAAAATCCATTCATCTATATTCCATAGGATATATAAAATAAACCAAACTCATTAATAAACATAATTTCCAATTTCTGTTATCAAATACCCAAAGTTCTATTTCAAGCTTTATTCCATAAATAATTTATATACATATTCTAGACCCAAGAATACCAAATACTATGATAATATAGACCATATTATCATGTCAATAGTTTAAACCTATGTAAATTGCACCTATTTCTATGAAACGTGTAGAAAAATATGATCTTGATGTCATAGGTGTGTAGATCCAAGCCTAGGATGCACATACAAGCTCCCAATCCAAGTTTTAGCTCCCAAATGACATGCTTGATGAAAAGAATGGAGATTCCAACTCCAAGATGCAACTAAACCTCACAAATTGCATGAATAAACACAAAATATGAGGATATGTTGACTAAAACCCAAAAGAAATGCAAACCCTAGCCTTAGATGTGAGAAATTACCTCTCAAATCCGAAATGGAGGTAAACCTTGTGTGAATCCAAGTTAGAAATGTTAGAATCCAAGCCCCTTATGCATGAAATCCAAGCGAAAGTAGAGAGAGAAACTCCTTCTCTCTCCTCCCGTACACCCTAAGAGTTCTCCCAAGCTCACTCTCCCTCTCTCTCATTCTAAAATGCAGGAATGAGGGTTACCAGTCGGGGTTGAAGGGTTTATAAAGAAAAGGAGGGCAAAAGGGTCATTTTAACCGTTTATAAAATCTGCAGATTGCAACTTTTAGACGTTTAAAATGTAGTTTTAGACGTCTGAAACTATACTCTAGAAAACCTTGCTCTCTAGAATTTTCAGACATTTGAATGTCACTTTCAGACGTCTAAAACACATAGTCAGCTGAAAATTGACAGTCAGTCAGACTACACCTCATCAGCACAGACATCAGCCTTATTTCATTAAAAACATTTAAGTAATAAGTTATTTCATTAAAAATATTTAAGTAATAAGTTATTTAATGAAAATAAGCAAATAACCCCCCATTTGAATTCAAATAAAATATCAGAAAAATCAAATTCCCAATATATCAAAATCTCATTTCCAAGTTTTAGTACAAAATTCGTTTCCCGACAGATTTTCCTAAAACAAATATGTGTGGAACCCAATCCAAACATGCTAATAAATTCCCATAAAATCACAAATGTCTTATAATATTATAAACTCCCATTACCACTAAAAATTATCCTTAGAAACGAAGATTTACGAAAATTCACTTTTTCCCAACACTTAGCCAAATTTCAGTAGCTTAAACCCTTAAGTTGCAAATAAGGCTAAACGCACCCGAAAGATACTCGATGCACAAAAACAAGCATCAAAACACATATATCATCATAATATCATACACATGCATTACCCATACATGAAGTTATTCGCCAAATCAAGGGATTAACTACGTTAACCATAGATTAAGCCTTTAATACCCTATTTAAAAATTATGGGTGTTACATTAATTAATAGTAATTAATTTAAATTAGCCAAAAATAAATTTTGCTTAAAAAATAACACACATGAGAACACACATGAGTTGGTCTTATTGGACCACACCCAACTTGGTGTGAGCGGGAGAGTGCATGCTAAGCCTAATATTGGCTAGGTCTTCTCTCCTTCACAAAACTTAGGTGCCCCTTGGGACCTAACTCTAGGCCCTATGTATGTGTTTTTGAACTCACTAAAGAGTTCATGGTTTTCGAATGTAGGACAAGTTTTATTACCATTCTTTAACCAACACTTCAAAGGGTGACTTTAGAGAATAATTTCTCGTTCAACTTTTAATGATTTTGGATAATATTTGTTTTAATTCTCCAAATGGAAATTAAAAAATTCCAATATGGGTCCATCACAAAATACACAGGGGACCTACACTTATAATTGGACCAACTCTCTTACAATCTCTTCAAACTAATCTCTAGTGGCATGTAAGCTTGTCCAAAAGGACATACTATCAGGACCCAAACATGGAGATCCTAGTAGCCGATCTAGTGGAGAACAAGGAAGACCTTGAAGCATAAGACCTTGAAGCAGAAGAGGTGAAATCAACACGGCCAAATTTGTTAACAAATGTCTGTACTTTTGTAAAGCCTTAATGAGGCCAAGAAATGCCACTAATGGCCAATTAGGGGGGGGGGGGGTTATTGCAACCCCTCAACTTAATTTGTAAACCCCACTTCTTTTCACTTTCTAAGGTTTTATGAAAAATATAAAAAGTTTTTATGAAAACTAATCACGAGTTCCTATAGAAAATGTCATTTCGAACAACTTTGTAGAAGAAAATGTTTCAAAATCTGTTGCTTAAGTGGACGTTTAGCTATTTAATTTTGTTTCTATAAAAATGAAATAGAATTTGTAAATGGCCAAAAATTGCTCTTAAATGACATATTTTGAAAAAATTTTATTCTACGAAGTTGTTCGGAATAATGTTTTCTAGTGGACTACATAGCTATTTTTCATAAAAACCTTCTATATTTTTTATAAAACCTTAAAAAGTGAAAAGAATGGGCTTTACAAATAAGGTTGAGGGGTTGCAATAGCCTCCCTCAAATATTCTACCTCTCTCTCTCTCTCTCTCTCTTTCTCGTTCTCTTATATTATTGTGTTCACTTATATCAACACTTGCGAACCCGGGAAAATGGCCCACATGAGATCAAAAAGAGAAAAGGGGAGTCGCCACCTCATTTTTTAAGGAAAAGAGGATAACCCTAACATATTTTATTTTCCAAAACAAGTGACTTCATGTTTAAAAATGGAAAGGCAAAAGATCTTTTGAAAAACCAACATTGTGAATCTGGAGGCTAAGTTATGATATGGGAAGGTTCTAGGCAAAGCCTATAGGCACTCATATCATCCTAATCGGTCTCTTAATTTAATTGGGTTAAATTAAAGTCTTAATTACACAAAAATCAATAGTTATCATCGCAAGACAGCATGCATATCATTATTCCATCCATCCACATAAGCAAACAAAAGAGAAAATAGAAAAGGGGAGAAGAAAACCTAGGATATTTAGTATCCTAGGGCAGACTTGAACATCAAAGAGTGTCTATGTACCTTGTATTGAAGGTACAAGGATCAAAGTCCACATAGTTCGTTCAAAATAGGGTTGTAACCTAATAAATACTTACGGTAAACCCTAAGTTTCCTTCCATAAAATATAGGGAATTTCCAAAGATAAATGATTCTCAAAAAGATCTTTAGAAAATATGGTATTTTAATAAAGATGGAAATTTTCAAAAAATGTTTTTTTTTGAAAAGAAACTCCAAAATCTATCATATCTCTCTATTAGGAAACAACCCTAGGAGGGAGAAGAGAAAGAATAAGGAAAGAAAAGGGGTATTTTCCATACCCATCACACCTACCATTTGCAACATTCAACTTATCAAATCACCCTATTTCATAAGGCAATTACTATATTTGCAAGTTTTCTTTTTGCAATAGCCATAAATAATCAACCCACTTTTATGGGATAATTGCACCTGCCAAACATACAATAATCTGCCCAAAATATTCACCCCACTTTCTATGAGATTTGCACATACCAAACTCACTTACCATTTGCAATACTTCAAAAAATAACCAACCTATCTTCAATAGGGCAATTACTATACGTAAGAATAGAATTTTACATGCTCAAAATATTACCACAATGATAATAATCAAATCTGTACAGAATTATCAAGCCTTAAAATTACCTAATGATGATGCAAAAGATAAAAATCAAAGAATAACACAAACCTTAATATGCTTCTATATGCCAAGACCTAGTCTACATGCATGAAAATTGTGAAAACTATGCAAAAAAAAAAAAAAAAAAAAAAAAAGAAAAAAAACAAAAAGAAAAAGAAAACCCTATAATAATCATGAGAATATCAAATAATATCATTAAGCATGAAAACAAAGCAAACTGAAGTAAAAAAAGATGACATTTTATGTAAAACATGAGAAAAGGGTTTTCTTACAGCGAGCTTTCTTAAGTAAAATTATCCTAAGATAATTTTATGTAGAAACCTCTCTGTATGAAGATTCTATCAACATATCCTACGTAAAATATATACTTTAAAACATATTAAAAGTGATTGCATGTTGTGAACCCACGAAAAAGCGCGGCCCACAAGGGTTTGGCAAAAGATAGGTGTGAAAGACAACAAACGAACAGGAGTCGCCACCTCATTTTTTAAGGAAAAGAGGAAAACCATAAAAATGTTTTATTTATAAAAAAAACTCATGACTCCATTTTAAAAAGGAAAGGCAAAGTCTTTAAAACCAGAAAATTGGATTCGGGGGCTAAGTTATGACGTGGGAAGGTTCTGGGCTAAGCCTATAGGTACCTACATCGCCCAAGTTGGTCTCTTAATTTGATTGGGCTAATTTAATGACTTATATCACATGCAAATCAATATCAGCCAATAAAATACAGCATGCTAATCAATCACAATATCCATCCTATTCCTCTAGCAATCATATGCGATGGACAAATTCATCCTAATCTACTAGCAATCACAAGCATGAATCCATCCTACTCCTCTAGTAATCATATGTGATGGATAAATGTATAAAAGAAAAAGAAAACCTAGGATACTTAGTATCCTAGGACGAACTTGAACATCAAAGTGAGCGCCTATGTACTATGCATAGAAATACATAGATCAAAGTTCACGTAGTTCGAATAGAATAGGGTTAAACCGTAATAGTGACTTATGGTAAACCTTAGGTTTCCTTCCATAGAAATTTTCAAAGACAAATGATTCTCAACAAAAATTCAGTAAAAATATAAACATTTGAAAAAGGGTGGAAAGAAACCCTAGAATTCACCATATCCCTCTATTAGAAAATAACCCTAGGAGGGAGAAGAGAGCAGAAGGGAAAAGTGGAGAAAAGTGAATTAGGCGGCACTTCATACCCTACTTACTTTGTGCAATTCTCTCCAAGCAATAGCAAGTTTAGGCGCTAACAACCTTATTTGCAATAAGGCAATTATTGCATTTGTTTGCACCCTTACAAGTGCTCGAAATCATGCAAAAACAACAAAACTCTAATTTGGACAGAATCATATTAAGGCCTAAAATTATCCATTAATTATGCAAACAACAAGAATAATGAATAACTAAGAACTCCAACTCAATCCTACATGCAATAACCTATCCTATATGCATAAAAACCTATAGAAAACATACTAATAATCATGAGAACATCCAATAATATCAATGAACATGATAAGAGGGTCTATTCTAACCAAAAAGATAATATTTTATGTAAAATATGAAAAAAAAACCTTCCTACGGGGAGCTTTTTTAAGCAAAATTATCCTAAGATAATTTCATGTAAAAAAGTCGTTATGGGGAGGTGCAACCATCATACCCTATGTAAAACATATATCTTAGAACACAATAGAAGTGATTTCATTCTTAGACACATCACAGAAAGCTCTCATGCAAAACTTTACTTAATAAAAAGGATAATTATCCTTAGAAAAGGATAATATCTCCAAAAGACCTATAAAATCCACTACATGAATGCAAACCTAGCATGATTCAACTATATGCAGTATATATAGAATGACCATGATGAGCAACAACTCACAAAACTATCCTAAACATGCTATATGAAACTTGCATGAATTTAGGGTTACCAAAACCCTAATTTCACAACTATGCATTAAAACCTATGAAACGACTCTAACACATCCTCAAACTATCATGAATGTCATTCATATTATATATATTAACTAACAATAGCGTCAACTCATGACAATTATCACAGCAACTAGGATATATGAATTATGCATGATTTAAGAAGAGAGAAAAGATAATGCTTTTAAAACCTTAGTAAACTAAAGTTTTTTTAGGCATATAAAACATAAATCATCTTAATATCATTCATATCATATCATAAGTGCATTGAATTAACCTAACATGTGGAACTACTACATGCACTAGAACTATCATGAAGAAAGAAGGAGAAAAAGAAGAAGAAAGGCCTATATTCAGCAATTGAAAGGGTGTTTACTTCTTGTAGAACCTCTCTTGCCTTCAAAATCCTTATTCTCTTGCTTGTCTAGAGTTGAAAATCCTTCCTTTGATGTCCTTCTACCTCTCCAAACTCGTAGCTCCCTCTCTCTCTAAGTATAAAGTGCAATTGTCGCCTCCCTATATGTTGAATATCATGTTCTTTATATAGAGGACTAACCTCATAAACCAATGGCTAAGATTAATTCATTAAATAATGATCCTAGGGCTATTAGAGACTCTCTTAGTGCTCAAACAACTCAAATTTACACAATCCTAGGAGGAAACAACTTGCAAGGGTGGAGGAATCTGTCACAGGAGGGAAGAAGGAGTCAGAAACCCAAACGAAGACGGACTCCTCGGGTGGCCAACTAGGCTTGGACGGTTACTCGAGGCTCCTTTTTTCCTCGCTTTGGTTTTGACTTCTAATCACTTTAGGAATCCTACAGAGGTCAAATTAAGTCCGATTTTAACAAAATAGAAGCCAAAACAACCGTGGTTTGAAGGGGAACACATTTTTAGACATCTTAGGACAAAAATCCTTAACCATGGGTGCATGGTTAGGTTTTACAAAGGTGGCTAACCATAGTGTGCCACCGTTACAAAGCTAGGGTTTGCATACAAGGTTGAACTAAATGCTTTCCAAATCAAAATTCAACCTTTTTAACATGTCTAGGATGTAAATAAAGCCCAATTGAAGTTAAATGGGAAGGAATTGAGTGGGTCTTATGAGTCAATTTGAGCAAACCAGGAAAGGGTCTTTTAGCCAACCTGAACCGTTATGAGCTGAATTGATTTTAAACCACTATTTCATCAAATTGAACCTATATATAGACTCTATATACTCATATGAACTCGAGGGAACGACTTGGGACTCATTTCAAAGTCAAATGGAAAATATACTACTTAAAAGATGATTATGCCCTCAAAGTCGCAAAAGTTCTTATTGACTATTGAAATGAACTCCAAATCATTTCAAAATTCATACACATGATAGTCAATGCCATAGAAACTTAATGTAAAATACTAGACTTGAAAAGAACCCAAAATCTTACATGAAATGATATACCCTAGCTAAGGTGACAAAAATAGGGTGTGACATGTTTAAACACATTCTCGAATACCCTCACGCAAAACCCCACTTTCTAAAAAGGATAATTATCCTCAAAAAAGGATAACGTCTCCAAAAGCCCTAGAAAATCATCTACATGAATGCAAACATAACATTATTCAACTATATGTAACATATATAGAACAACTATGATGAGCAACAACTCAAAAAGCTATGCTAAATATGTTATATGAAACTTGCATGAATTAAAGATAATGAAAACCCTAATCTCACAACTATGCATAATAACCTATGAACCACCCCTTAGACATGCTCAAACTATTATGAATATCATATGTTAATACAAACAAAAGCATTAACTCATGACAATAATCACAGTAAAAACATGGACTAAAGCTTACATAAGAAAGAGAAACCCTAATTTCCAATTTTTAGGGTTAGATGCATTACCTCTTGTCGAACCTTGAAGATAGCTCCTTCTCTTCTTTTGCTAGGGTTAGAGAACTCCTCATTGTCCTTCTCTCTTACACACACAACTCTTTTTCTCAGAAAACTCTCTTTCTCTCCCTTAGGGTTTAGGTCTCTAGTATATAAGTAGTGTCCTCCTAAGGCTGAATATAGCTAGGTATTTATAGGAATCAACTCTCCTAAATCAATGGCCAAGATTAAAACCCTAAATAATGATCCAAGGGTCATTAGAGACTCCCCTGGGACTCAAGGCATATAAATATACCACAAAATAAGCAGGAAAGGCTTGTGGAAGCAGAAAAATACATCAAAATAGGAAGGAAATCACAAAACCCTAAAAAATGACGGAGTTCCTTGGGTGACCACCCAAGGCTGCGTGGCTAGCCATCCAAGCCCAGGTGGCTAGCCTCCTAGCCTTGGGCAGTTACCCAAGGTCTTTGCCAAGTCTTGCCTTTTCTACTCTCTTTCGGCTTCCAAAAGTGTTTCAAAGGTCAAACAAAGTCTGATTTTGACGAAACAAAAGCCAAAATGACTGTGTTTTGAAAAGGAACACATTTTTAGACATTTTAGGGGAAAAAAAAAATTCTAAACCATAGGTGCATGGTTAGGTTTTACAAAGGCGGCTAATTGCTATGCACCACTGTCGCAATGCTAAGGTATGCACATAAGGTTGCACCAAATGCTTTTTAATTTAAAATTCAACCTTTTAAAACAACTTTAGGAGTGAAATCAAGACTAATTAAAGTAAAATGAGAATGAATTGAGTGAAAATCATAAGCCGATTCGAGCAAACCTAGAGTGAGTCTTTTAGCCAACTTGAACCATTATGAGCTAAATTAATTCTAAACCATCAATTCATCAAATTGAGCCTATAAATAGCTCATATGTACTAATATGAACTCCAATTGAAAATTTGGAGATCATTTCAAATTCAAACATAAAAGTTATGACTTAAAAGACTATATTGCCCTGCTAGTCGCAAAATCTCTTATTAACCCTTGAGATCAACTCTAAATTGAATCAAAATTCATACACATCATCCTTAAGACCTTAAAAACTCAATGCTAAAGACTTAGCTAAAAAATGAAATAAAAAGATACATGAAATGATAAACCCTAACTAAGGTGAAAAAAAATGGGGTGTGACAGCACTATGCGTTGGGGGTTGTGTCCCGTGCATTGGCCCAATGTACCCCGTAACCCACTAATGCATGGGGTATAACCCCCGATGCATGGTACTGATATAAGTTATATTAGCACGTGCTCGCCTAATCATCATGCTATATATATATATATATATATATATAGTAGGGTTGTTTACAAGTCGGTTTGGAATGGTTTAGGAGAAAAACCACTAACCAACCCGATTGCAAATTTTTCAACCCACCGCCAAACCGTTAGTGCTAAAAACCAACGGGTTTGCTAAATTTTTTGGATGGTTTTTATAGGCAATTTGAGTAGATTTTATGGATTCTATCATGCTATTTCCAATTGGGGTTTTATAATATATTGGGTCTTAAATGATCAGTTATAAATAAATCTAAAATATATAACCATTTAAGGTGGTTATGTAAAGCTTGATACACTTACACAATATCTTAATGCCAAATACAAAAATTACTAAATTATGACTTTACGAGAATAAGCACCTAATTATGTTGATTAAATTTGAGATAGTTAATGTTAAATTAGCTTTGAATCTTTCTAGAGTTCCTAAAGCCTAAGCCTAGCAAAATAGCAATAAAAAAAATACATTAATATGAAATTGAAGATGTGCGATTTTTATAATTTTATACATATAAAGGTGGGTCGGTTTGGTTTATTGACGGTTTAATAAAGTTTAACCGACCAACCAAACCAAACCAAACCGCCAAATTTATTACTCAATCCACCCAAACCATGCCTTCTAACCTCTCAAACAGGAAAGATCGATGCAAAATGGAGTTGATTGGTTTGGTTTGGTAGATTTGACAGTTTTTTACACATTCCTAATATATAGGATAATGATTAGGTGAGCACATGCTCATATAACTTATATCAGCACCATACATTAGGGTTTGTACTTCGTGCGTTAATGGGTTATGGGGTACATTGGGCCAATGCATGAGGTATAACCCCCAATAAATAGTGCTGATATAACTAATATCAACATATGATGACCTAATCATGACTATATATATCTATAAAACAGGCATATGCTTCACACATTCTAATCGTAGGATCAATTGAGATACAAAATTATTGGCACAGCAAAAGGCCACCGAATATCAAACTTTAAAAACATCACATCATACCACCCCAATGTCACAATAAACTTAGAGCCCGCAAAATATCCTAGTAAAATGATTTTAGTCAATGAAAAATCATGTTCCAAATTGTTTGTCTACATCTTTTAGCTGAATCTTAATGATGCAATTAAATTAGGGTAAATTACAAAAGAACTTTCTTAGTGATTGGTCCTTTCTCACATAACCCACAAAGAAAAAATTGTTGCAATGCCCCATTTCTTAAACAGCTTAGGGATTTTGGCCATAAGTCTATAAAATAGGACTTATGCAGGCATAAGTCCTTAGAGAAATCTTGTGTAACTATAAGTCCATCTAATATTCTTTTGGACCAAAACACCTTCAAAATATCTATTTTTTCTTCAAACCTCACAAGCTACGAGATCTATGTTAGATCTAATGCAACAATGCCGTTATAAAGACAACTCTGGCAGCAAATCCGACAAAGGGGACTCCATTTATAGTGGCGTTGCTTGTAAGAGAAGGTGGAGTTGAAGTCAAACAAGTACTGTTCGATGGAATGACGACATATGGAAGCGAATGGGATCGTTCCTGACCAAAAAATCAAATGATACAAGAAGTCGAATTCCAGCCACTACTTCTTGATGTTTCCAGCCACACTGATGTTCTTTCACTTTGCGTTGTCAACTTCACGCCATTAATTTCAATTTGAGGAAGAAAGAGGTGATTTAGATGTGGAGTTGCAGGTGAATGAGGTGATTGCTATATAGGTATAGGGGAAGGAAAATGGTTTTAAGATTCAAAACCATGGAGGATCAAATTACATTTTGTTTAATGCATGGGGTGGAAGCATTTGATACAAGTAAAGGATGATTACTATTTGACCTGGATGGTGACCTCATGCTTTCAAAATAGGATGGAATCAAGTAGTGTACGTTGTCAATAGATTCAACAAGGTGAATAATAGTTTATTAAATTTAGTTAGAAAATTTCTTTAGAATAGTTAAACAAAAACATTAGATTTATTATATTAATTGCGATGCTTTTTGTTTCTTCTAGTATATCTAGGAAATGTGGGTGTTTCATTGTGTAAGTAATTTGTGGAAGTGTGGGTGTTTCATATCAATTCCTCCTAATTTTCTTTGCTTGAGTCATGAATTTTGAAACAGATATATATAACTATTTCAAAATAGCTACATGTAATGGTTTTAGAAAACACTATCTTTCGTCAAATCCACAAAATCTTTTGCTACTAATACCAAAATTAATTGTTTTTATTCAGAATTAGCGGTTAAATGTACTCACAAAACAATAATTTAAATTTAAACTCTATTAGAAATAATTTAATTTAAATTTTTGTAAAACAGTTACATGAAATAGTCACATATACTCAATGTAACTGTTTTTTTTCTTAATACATAATTTCATATTAAACATGGGTCTTGTAGTGAAGGTCTTAATGAATAGATTTCAAAAATATCAATTTTATTGAAAATCGACATATAAATTAAAAATTATGCTATTTTAAAGTTTGAAAAAAAAAAAAAAAAAAACCAACTTAAGGATATAATTGACTTTATGCACCTAAGACTTACAAAAACACAATCGTTTCATTTAAAAAGGGGTTTATGGCTGCATAAGATTTAGCCTTGAACTTATGCCTTCATAAGTGCTAAAAAGTGGATTTCTCACTAAATTTTCCATTTAATAATTAGGGCCACTGTTGTAACTACCTTTATAAAGTCAAATTACCAAGTTTACCTGTACAAGGTCAAATTCAAGCTGTCTCTCAGCTAACAAGTATCCTTTATAAAATCCTTAGTGAAAAAAAAAGTAGTCTTTATAATATCTCTTAGCCTAGTATGAAGTTGGTTCTTTCTGATATAGTACGCATGTCATGACCCAAATGAATTAAGTCCGTGATCAATAGTAATAAAACAAGATTTATTTTAACAAATCCTTTGATAAAACATGGATGACACGTGTCAAAATCTCAACCATGTTAAAATTTTTCCCTTTTTCGAACATGACCTATCCATAGATAGGATATGCCATCATAAAACCCGTTATAAAAATCCATTCATAAAAGCTTCCTGTCATCCATAAAAGTGGTATCATTCCATGCGTCGCATTCCACGAATACCCAACACTAAATAAAATAAAATTACAACCCTGATTGAATTTACTGTTACATTAGCCATCGGCCCCAATAAAATTAATTAAATACATATTCTCCCCATAAAAATACATCGATAATAACATAAGCAAATTCCAGTCAGGCTTGCTTTCGTCTATGATAGCATAAACCAATTCTTGGATTATCTGAAAAACATTTAAAATAATAGGCATGAGTTTGACAACTCAGTAGATACAATTTAACATAGTAAACTAAAGCAATGATATAAATAAAACCAATTATATCATTTAAAACAAAATATACTAACCAAGTATATTACAAACCCAGAATAAGTTATAGACCATAACTTAAAACAATGATGCATAATGCCCAATGCACGTGACTCATGTCCAATTTACGTTAATTCCATTAATTACCGACCACTCTTGCAGGAGTCTTCGCGTGGAAATGGAGGATTTAAACCCAACCTCTAAGAGGACAACACTGCACCCTTGCAACCTTGCAAGGATGGAAAGTAGCCTCTTCTTCGGGACAACATAGCACAACATCCCTACCTGGGCCATAGTAGCCCGAATTCAGGAACACAAGGGTTCCTACCTGGAACCAAAAAGTACTAAGGACCAAAGGAAAGGAAAACACCGCAAAATTCCTTGACTGCAAGTAGTCTAATTCCAATAACCCCTTTTTATGCAATACTTTTACCCAGTATTCATTAAGTCCATTTAATGCATGATTATGCCCAACATGAAGTGTGATAAACCATAAATGATTTTTAACCAAAATCATCTCCAAAATATGTTGTATAACCTATAATCAAATAACCTCATAATTATACCAAAATTATGATAAACACATAAACTCTCATTATAATAATAGCCTTAAAATCATAATCGAAAACATTAATTAAACATGGAAATTAACTATAAAAAAAATCAATACATCTATATTCCATAGAATGTATAAAATAAGTCAAGCTCATTAATAAACATAATGTCCAATTTATGTTATTAATTACCCAAAGTTCCATTTCAAGATTTATTTCATAAATCATCTGTACATATATTCTAAATTCCAAGAATAACAAATACTATGATAATATATACCATATTATCATGTCAATAGTTTAAACCTATGTAAATTGCACCTACCTCCATGAAATGTGTAGAAAAATGCAACCTTGATGTTGTGGGTGAGTAAATCCAAGCCCTAGAATGCGCATACAAGCTCTCAATCCAAGCCCTAGCTCCTAAATGACTTGGTTGATGAAGAGAATGGAGATTCAAACTCCAAAATGCAACTAAACCTCACAAATTGCATGAATAAACACAAGATATGAGGATATGATAACTAAAACCCAAAAGAAATGCAAACCCTAGCCTTATATATGAGAAATTACTTCTCAAATCCGAAATGGAGGTAAACCATGAATGAATCCAAGTTAGAAATGTTGAAATCTAAGCCCCCATGCATGAAATCCAAGCAAAAGTAGAGAGAGAAACTCCTTCTCTCTCCTTCGTACACCCCAAGAGCTCTTCCTCACTCTTTCTCCCTTTCTCTCACTCTAAAATGTAAGAAATAAGGGTTACAAGTCGGCGTTGAAGGGTTTTATAACCTCAGAGGCGCAACATACATCATTTTAGCAAAAATAAGCCTTCAGATCCAATTCAGTTGACTCATTAGCAATTTAGTCGACTGAATTGAGGATTCAGTCGACTGAAAATCCCAGAATAGGAAATTTCAGTTTTTGTATTATTTAGTCGACTAAAATCACACTTTAGTTGACTCAAACAGACAGAATACACTCCACTGCCTTATTTTCATTCAAAACATTTAAGTAATCTTCTCCATTCTTTATTCTCCCTTTTTCTTTAAGTTATTTAATGAAAATAAGCAAATAACCCCCCATTTGAATCCAAATAAAATATCAGAAAAATCAAATACCCAATATATCAAAATCTCATTTTCCAGTTTTAGTACAAAATCCATCTCTCGACAGATTTTTCTAAAACAAACATATGAGGAACCCGATCCAAAGATGCAATTAAAATCAAATAAAATCATAGAAGTCTTATAATATTATAAACTTCCATTACTACAAAAAATTATCTTTAAAAACGAAGTTTTATGAAAATTCATTTTTTTTCCCATACTTAGCCAAATTTCAGCAGCTTAAACCCAAAGCTGCAAATAAGGCCTAACACACACTTAAAATACTTGATGCATAAAAACTAGCATCAAAACACACTCAACATAATATTATCATGCACGTGAATTACCCATACATGAAGTCATCTAACAAATCATGGGATTAACCATGTTAACCACAGATTAAACCCTTAATACCTTATTTAAAGATTACGGGTGTTACAATGCACAATGGATGGTAGGAGATGGTGTCTCAATTGATCTCTCGCATGTGATAGGCACAACATGCACATGGTTCAACAGGAGGCTTACTAACTTGAAGAGCAAGGGTTTACCATAATTATTTAGTTTTATTTTTAGAATAATAAATTATTGCCTTTTAAATTCCTAGACTTTAGGGTTAAATTTTGACCATATTTGATGTAATTAGACCTATAGTTATTAAACCTGGACCAGACCAGGCGGTTTGACCGGTGAACTGAACCCCTGACTGGTTTGGTTTTATAATTGGATCGGAATTACAGTCAAACTGGAATGAACTGGATTAAATTGGCTCAAACCAGTGGGTTTTTTCATAAACCGGTGTAAACCGGTTCTGCTGACCGATTCAATACTTGTGAGGTGTGAAACTGTGTATAAAAATCAACCTCTTTTTGCTGCTATCGAGACTTGAAACAAGGAAACTAAATCTAAAGAGAGAGCCTTAACTAGTAAACCACATATGTTGTTGTGAAATAACTCACAAAACATATTATTTAATATCTAAACATCACATTTCATTTTTTACCACATAGTTTTATTTTTTATTATTTTTTTAATTATTAGACCGGTTGAACCATAGACCCGATGGTTGAACCAGTGACTCGGTGACCCGATCTCTAGGCCAGGTCAATGTCCGGTCCGGGTTTAATAACTATGATTAGACCTCTATATAAAGGCTCTAATAACTCTTTAGTTTTTCAGCTTATAATAAATTAAAATTGGATTTTTTCCAACATTTGGTGCCAACTCTAAACACTTCCTAGGTGCCGACTCCTAAGATTCAGCTTCTTTTCTAAATTCTTTCTCTACTTCTTTCATCAGCTTTGGTATCAACACAAACTTCAATCTCCGGCTTCATCATTGTTTCTCTTCGCAACTTGTCAAACAACCATACCACCTATTCTGGCAAACCATGAACCACCTATGAGTTTCCACCAAACCCATTGACCTATTAGTACCAGAGCCTCCATCTCAACCCTTACGACCCTCAAACAATCAAACCTCACCCTCTCACACATTGTTGAGTTTGCCTTTATCACAATAGTCAAGCTAGGATCACAACACCTTTGCCTTCAAACCCCCATCACTGTCGATTCCCTTACCATCAAACCCATAATACATAGCCACCTTCACCATGGTAAAACCAACATCCACAGCGTTTCTCTCTGCCAAACTCCCCATCCTGCACTAACTCAGTCTCTAACTCGCACAGGTTAGACCAAAAATAAAAAATAAAAAACAGAAGACTCATTTTTTTCCCCCAATGGTAGCCATCGAATCCATTGCCAAATTTTGCCTTTTTTCTATATCTTTGATAACGAATCTAATTCCGGTTCAATCTTCAAAAAAAAGATAAGCAGTTTTGGAGTTTTTTTGGTAAAGCCCTTCCTACTAGTGACCTTTTTCTGGAGAAGCCCCCTGCCGATAACCCTTTTCCAACGAGACCATTGGCCACCGACTATTTGCCGTTGAGGACCCAGGCCCCCTGCCGTCTCTCTCCCTTACTGATGCTTCAAGAAGCATCTCAGAAGCTTTATTTGGGTTAAAGTTAAGTGGATTTGGGTCGTTTGGTTACAAAAATAACCTATTCCAATTGTCACACCCCATTTTTGTCACCCTAGTTAGAGGTCATCATTTCATGTAGGTTTTTGTTTTATTTTTGAGTCTATGCATTTGCATTAGGATTTTATGGCATTGAATATCATGCATATAAATTTTGGTTCGAATTGGATGAGGTTTCAATAGTCAATTAGAGATTTTGTGACTGTAAGGGCATTGTTGTCTTTTAAGTTGTATCTTTCCCATTTGACATTGAAATGATCTCCAAGTTGTCAATTAGAGTTCATATGGATATATAAAGTCTATATATAGGTTCAATTTGATGAATTAATGGTTTAAGATCAATTCAGCTCATAACGGTTTAGGTTGGCTAAAAGACCCTCTTTTGTTTTGCTCAAGTTGACTCATGTGACCCACTCAATTTTCTCTCATTTAACTTCGATTGGGCTTTATTTATATCATAAACATGTTTTAGAAGGTTGAATTTTGATTTGGAAAGCATTTGGCTCAACCTTATATGCAAATCCTAACTTTGCGACGGTGGTGCACAACAGTTAGCCGCCTTTGTAAAGCCTAACGATGCACCTATGGTTAAGGATTTTTGTCCTCAAATGTCTAAAAATGTGTTCCTTTTTAAAGCACGGTCGTTTTGGCTTTTATTTCGTCAAAATCGGACTTAATTTGACCCCTGAAAGACTTCTGGAGGGCATAGAAGTCTAAACCGAAGCGAGCTGAAGAGGCTCCTCGGGTGACCGTCCGGGGCTGGACAGTCAGCTGTCCAAGCCTTGCTGGCTGACCGTCCGGGGCTAGACGGTCACCTGAGGGAATTCGTCTTTGAGTGGGATTTCACCTCTTCCTTCCTCTTTTGACGGGTTTCTCCGCCCTTGTAAGTTGTTTCCTTCTAGGATTAAGTAATTTTGAGTTTTTTGAGCACCGAAAGAGTCTTTAATAGCCCTAGGATCATTATTTAATGAATTAATCTTAGCCATTGGTTTATTAGGTCAGTCCCCTATATATAGAACATGATATTCAGCACATAGGGGGGCCATAAATGCACTTTACACTTAGATAGGGAGGGAGCTACGAGATTAGGAGTTGAAGAACATCAAAGAGAGGTTCTCTAACCCTAAGCAAGCAAGAGAAGAGTTATTTCAAAGGCAAGAGAAGTTCTGCAAGAGGTAAGTCATCCTTTCAATTGCTGAAATTAGGGTTTCTTCTTCTTCTTCTCCTTCTTTTTTTATGATAGTTCTAATGCATGTAGTAGCTCTGCATATTGATTGAATCCAATGCTTTTGTAATGTTATATGTATGAATTTAAGGTTATTCATGGGTTAATATGCTTAATAGTCCTTATTCACCTAAGGTTTTGAAAGCGTTATCCTTTTTATCCTTTCAAATCAGTGCATGTTTCATATAGCCTATTTGCCGTGATTATTTGGTTTTTTTCTTCATCATGGTTGGTTTATATATGTGATTTGGAGTTGAAACCATGTTAGGTTTTGCATTCATACAATTTATTATTTAGGGTTTTTGGAGACGTTATCCTTTTCTAAGGATCATTATCCTTTTTAGAGGGTAGGGTTTTGCATGAGGCTATTCGGGATTGTGTTTAAGCATGAAATATTTTCTACTATGTTCTTAAGTATATATTTTATGTAAGATATGTTGATAGACCCTTCATACGAGGTAATTTCCATGTAAAATTATCCTAGGATAATTTTACTGAAGAAAGTTCGCCGTAAGAAGGCCTATTTTCATGTTTTACATAAAATATCATACTTTTGACTTGAGTTAGCTTTGTTTGCATGCTTTATGATATTATTGGATATTCTCATTTTTTTTTTTTTTTTTTGGTTTCCCAAGGTGTCCCTAGGCTTCGCCTAGGACTAATCCTCCGAGGTATGGTTGGGCGCCGAAGCGGGGACCTCTCCCAAGAAAGTTTTCTGCATTCACAAGGGCTCGAACCCGAGACCTCTTGCTTAAGCGACCAGAGCCCCTTCCACTCAGGCCAACCTTCGTTGGTGATATTCTCATGATTATTGTAGAGTCTTTTACATATTTTTCTTAGTTTTGTGCATGTAGACTAGGTCATTGCATGTAGGAGCATACTAGGGTTCCTTGTTTCCTTTTAATTATTGATTTTGCATGATTATTAGGATAATTTTGGGACTTTTAGTATTTTGTCCAGAGTAGTATTTTGTTCTTTTTGCATGGTTTTGAGCACGTGTAAGGGCGCAAATAGGTGTGATAATTGCCTTATTGCAAATAAGGCTACTATTGCTTAAATTTGCTATCGCTTAGAATAAATTGCACCAGGTAAGTAGGGTATGAAAGTGCCCTAACTCTTTTCCCTAGTCTTTCCCTCCTCCCTTTTCTAGGATTATTTCTTAATACGGATACATAGTCATTACTAGGGGTTTCTTTATAACAGAATTTGTCTTTTTATAAAAGTTTTCGTCTTGTGGAAGTTGTTTCAAACTTGGTTTATTTATCAAATTCTCTATCATTTAAATAAGGAAACTTAGGGTTTTTACCATGAGTCTGTATTAGGATTTAACCCTATTCTTTTCGAACTACGTGGACTTTGATCCATGTATTTCCATGCATGGTACGTAGGTGCTCAATTGATGTTCAAGTCCGCCCTAGGATACTAAGTATCCTTGGTTTTCTTTTCCTTTTTCCTTTATCCTTTTTATCCATCACATATGATTGCTAGAGGAGTAGGATAGATTTGTGATTGATTAGCATGCTGTGTTTTGTTGATTGATATTAATTTGCATGTGATTAAGTTATTAAGTTAGTCCAATCAAATTAAGAGACCAACTCGGGCGATGTGGGTGCCTATGGGCTTTGCCCAGAACCTTCCCACGTCGTAACTTAGCCCCTGAATCCAATTTTCTGGTTTTAAAAACTTTGCCTTTCCTTTTAAAATGGAGTCATGAGGTTTTGGAAATAAAACATTTTACGGTTTTCCTCTTTTCCTTAAAAAATGAGGTGGCGACTCCCTTTATTTTGTTGTCTTTCACCTTTCAAATGCCAATCTCTCATAGACCATTTTCCTGGGTTCACACTAGTTGGGTCAAAATTGCAAATAGGGTTATCACAACCAAGAATTAAGCTATTCCAATCTAGGCATATAGCATTCTAATTTCGGACAGAGCTATTCTTAATTCAATTCGGGTTATCCCAATCAAGGATAAGATATCCTAGCTGAGTCAAAATCATGGACAGTGTTATCCTCCACTCAATCTAGGTTATTCTAATTCTAGGTATTCTCAAGTTGATTAAAATTGTTTATTGCATCAATTATTTCTATTGTGTTTGATATTTATCTATATATATAATAATAATAATAATAATAATAAAATAAAAAAAGAAAATGAATCTCTTAGTACACTTACTCGAAAGGCTGCTCATAGATGTTGGGAGAAAACTTATAATCCCTCCATATTATGTTGGTGAACTTTGTTGTCTACTTGATAAGCTTGTATAAAACTTATCAAAAGTAGGACCATTCCCATCTTAGTTCATGTAAGATGCACTGGGGCCTTCAATGATTGTACTAATATCTCCTAGGCTTTTGAGGCATCCGAATGCCGACGTGAGAATTTCTGTTGCATCATGCATCTGTGAAAATTTGAGGATAAGTGCCCCAATTTTTCCTTATTATGATGAGCAAATGAGGGAAGTTTTTCAAATCATAGTTGCCACATTCGATACATTATCTCTTGAGTACAAATGTTATTATATATATTTTCTCATCCTTAATAATGTTGCAAGGACCAAGTTATGCCTAATGATGTTGAGTATTGGGTGTGACAAGCTGCTGTGAACCCCAGAAATTGGGCCCACGAGGGATTGAAAAGAAAGTGGGTTTGAAAGAGAAAAAGGAAAGGAGTCGCCACCTTATTTTTTAAAGGAAACAAGGAAAACCTTAAAAATAGTTTGTTTTAAGAAAACAATTTGAATGACTCCATAAAAAAGGAAAGGCAAAAACCAATCTTTTGAAAACCAAAGAAATCGGGGATTCGGAGGCTAAGTTATGACATGGGAAGGTTCTAGGCAAAGCCTATAGGCACCCATGTCACCCTTTCGGTCTCTCAGTTCATTTGGGCTAAATTAAGATCCTTCCCATACAAAAATCAGCAAGTATATCATCACAAGAATTGCATGCATATCATATATTTCATTCATCCATCCATGCATAATAAGCAAATAAAAACAGAAAATAAAAAGAAGAAAAGAAAACATAAATAAACCTAGGATGCTTGGATCCTAGAACGGACTTGAGCCTCACGAAGAGCGCCTACGTACCATGCAACGAAATACATGGATCAAAGTCCACGTAGTTCGATTAGAATTAGGGTTAAGACCTAATATAAACCTATGGTTAAAACCCTAGGTTTCCTTATTTGATCAAAAGAGTTGAATTTGATAGAAAGTTTGATTTTAGAAAGAACTCCATAAAATGGAAACTTTAATAAAAACCAGAATTTTATTTATGAAGGAAACCTTTGATTAAACCATAGACTTGTATTAAAAATTAACCCTAGATAGGGAGAAGAGAATGAGTTAAGAAGAAAGGTGAATTGGGGCACCTTCACACCCACTTACCTGAGCGCAATTAGCTCCAAACATTAGCCATTTCAGACATGAGCAGCCCTATTTGTCATAGGACAAATACCACACCTATTTGCACCCTTAGGAAGGGCCTTCCTTTGTGTTTGTAATTGTTCGTGGCTCCTCAGGTCTTTAGAGTGAATCAAACCAACACGAATCCTCCTCTTTGTCAAAGTGGTATCACAGCAAAGAGATCAAAACTCAACTCAACTTTGAAAAGAAATAGAAGACAAAAAGAGAACAAGAGAAAAGAAAAGTGATTTTCGTCACTTTGCAGCAGCAGCAACTTCAATCGCATTTTTGGGTATGAAAACGTTGGATTTGGACAAAGCTTGTGAATAACAAAGTTGTAGAGAATTGAATTATCTTTCTAACAAGACCAATTTCATCAAATTCTGACTTCGGATGAAAAAGTTATGATTAAAATACGACTGCTGGTTTTCAGAAAATCTGCTGCTGAATTATGACGAATTTCACTCCCTCCAAACCCTCTTCTCCTCCCCCTTGTTTAAAGACATTAAGAGAGTATTTATAGCTAAAATCTGGAGTTTCCCTTTCCTTCCTGGACTAGGTTTCCTTGGAGAATAATCAAAAGGTATTTTATAATGATAAAAGACTTCTAATCTGAATAGGAAAAGGAAATTGTCTTTTATAAAAATTGGGAGACTGACCGCTAACACGCATGCACATGTATCGTATGTGCGTACACACACTCATCACATACGTACACGTGTTAGTGTCATGATAAAAATGGCTAATTTAATAAAATAATTTTCTTTTCATTTTAACCAAAAATCTCATGCTGTGATTCGCACTAATTCTTCAAGGATAATCCGTAAATAACCACACTAAACTCATCATCAGGCCATATCAAAATTGAACTTCATGAAACACTTTTGAGGGTAAAATGATGACTAATGAAAGTCAATTTGAAAAGATTTGGTTGGTAATTGTGAGTCAATTAGAGCTAACCTAAGGAAGGGTCAATTAACCAACTTGAACTACATCGAGCCATTTTAATCCCGAGCCATTGACTTACCAAGTTGAACCTAGAAATACCTCTTATGCATCCATATGAACTCCAATTGACAATTTGGAGATCATTCCAAGGTCAAATGAAAAGTTTGGGACTTAAAAGACGATCATGCCCCTCAAGTCACAAAAGCTCTTATTATCCCTCAAGATCAACTCCAATTTGAACCAAAATTCATATCCATTGTCCTTGTGACTCTAGAAAACTAATGCAAGTGACTAGACTCAAAAACAAAACAAAAACATGCATGAAATGATGAGCCCTAGTAAGGTGGTGCAAAAATGGGGTGTGACAGAAGCCCCTCATTGGCGAACAAGTTACACTTGTGAACCAATGATAAAGAACAACCCATTTTTGGCCAAAAAGCCCGGAGAAATCACACACTGATACCAACAATGATGGGAGGTTGAAAACCTGAGACTGAAGTAAGGAAGTGTACTCAAGTCATGAGTATACTTAAACCACTGGGGGTTGGTGATTGTCAAGAGAAGCATATTCAAGCCACTACGAATGAACATACTTTTGAAACGGAGAAATATATTCTAGTCACGAATATATTTAACCAAGTGATGAGAATGAGATCTGAAAAGTACGTTCAAGTGACGAACGTACCTTGGAAATGGAGAAGTATATTCAGGTCACGAATATATTTAACCAAGTGAGTGACAAAAAATCTGAGAAGTATACTCAAGTGATGAGTATACCATTGAAATGGAGAAATATATTCAGGTCGCGAATATATTTAACCAAGTGATGAAAAAGATGCTGAGAAATATACTCAAGTGATGAGTATACTTAATGATTGAAAAAGACTGAGAAGTACGTTCAAGTGATGAACATACTTTTGAAATGGAGAAATGTATCCAAGTGATGGATATATTTAACCAAGTAAGCTGAGAAGTACACTCAAGTGATGAGTATACCATTGAAATGGAGAAATATATCCAAACGACGGATATATTTAACCAAGTAAGATAAGAATAATCTGAGAAGTGTACTCGAGTGATGAGTACACCATTGAAATGGAGAAATATATTCTAGTCACGAATATACTTAACCAAGTAAGTGACAAGTATGTTTAAGTGATAAACATACCATTGAAATAGAGAAATATATCCAAGTGATGGATATACTTAACCAAGTAAGTGACAAGTATGTTTAAGTGATAAACATACCATTGAAATAGAGAAATATATCCAAGCGATGGATATACTTAAGCAAGTAAGATAGAGAATAATCTGAGAAGTGTGCTCAAGTGATGAGTACACCATTGAAATGGAGAACTATATTCTAGTCATGAATATATTTAACCAAGTAAGTGACAAATAATCTGAGAAGTATGTTCAAGTGATGAACATACCATTGAAATGGAGAAATATACCCAAGCGATGGATATACTTAACCAAGTAAGTGGCAAAATATCTGAGAAGTATACTCAAGTGATGAGTATACCATTGAAATGGAAAAATATACCCAAGTGATGGATATACTTAACCAAGTAAGTGACAAATATGTTTGAGTGATAAACATACCATTGAAATAGAGAAATATATCCAAGCGATGGATATACTTAAGCAAGTAAGATAGAGAATAATCTGAGAAGTGTACTCAAGTGATGAGTACACCATTAAAATGGAGAAATATATTCTAGTCATGAATATATTTAACCAAGTAAGTGACAAATAATCTGAGAAGTATGTTCAAGTGATGAACATACCATTGAAATGGAGAAATATACCCAAGCGATGGATATACTTAACCAAGTAAGTGGCAAAATATCTGAGAAGTATACTCAAGTGATGAGTATACCATTGAAATGGAAAAATATACCCAAGTGATGGATATACTTAACCAAGTAAGTGACAAATGATCTGAGAAGTATGTTCAAGTGATGAACATACCATTGAAATGGAGAAATATACCCAAGCGATGAATATACTTAACCAAGTAAGTGACGAAATATCTGAGAAGTATACTCGAGTGATGAGTATACCATTGAAATCTAGAAATATATTCAAGTGATGAATATATTTAACCAAGTAAGTGATAATGAGGATCTGAAACTAGGAAGCATATTCAATGGGTGAACATGCTTTTGAAATGGAAGAATATATTCAAGTGATGAATATATTCAACCAAGTATGATAGAGAATGAGAATTTGAAGCTGAGAAGCATATTCAAAGAGTGAATACACTTTTGAAATGGAAGAATATATTCAAGTGATGAGTATATTCAACCAAGTGGGATGGAAAATCAAGATTTGAAATGAGGATATATGATCAATTTATCAAGATAGAACAAGCATGGTGCAAGATGAAAGTGACTTAACACATTGTCACTTGAGTTGGCATGACACAGGGGAAATATATTCAACCCTTTTGAACATAAAATCAATTCAAGGAATTGATTTCAAGATGGAATTTAATTGATTTTAAGCTCAAAAAGTGTTGAATATCTCATTTGGAAGGAGGTTTGATCACGCGTCAAGGCGAGACAAAGCGAGAAGCAAAACCAAAACAAAGTGGCTTGGGTGACCACCAGGCCTCGGGAGGCTAGCCGCCCAGGCCTGGGTGGTTACCCGAGCCCGAAGCGGAAATCCCACTTTGAATAGGAAACTTCCTATTCTGATGGGTTTTTTCCTATTTGAACTTGGATTTGTGACCTTTTCCCTATAAAAACACATCTAAGAGGTTCCTAAACCTACTTGTATTCATTCATTAGAAATTATGGAGGCTCTAGACAAATTTTTAGGAGGGTTTTTGAGAGTTATGAGTGCTAAAGCAAAATCTGAGTTCAAGTGCTTTGGCTTGGATCCATTGCTCTCCTTGAGGCATGTGAGGCTTGAAACGAACCTCTTGACTGCTGCTACATATTTTTGGGATCCTCAAGTTCATGTGTTCCGCTTCAACTATGAAGAACTGTGCCCAACCATGGAGGAATTCTGTGCATTGTATGGAGTTTCAACGGTAGGTCCTTTCATTCTACCTACTCCTCGCCCAAGCTTTCTTACTTCTTTCTCCAATCTACTTGGGATTCACTCACAATATGCCTCTACGTTTGTAAAGGACCATATGGTAGACTTGATGAAATTGGCAACCTCTTTTTTAGCTTGTGATAGCAAAGGTATTCTGAATTTTACCTTTCCTATTAAGCATGCTCTTGCCTTTTGCCTCATTGGTTGTTTTCTTATTTCCACTGGTACTCCACATGTTCCCATTCAAATCTGTGACTTGATTCCTCTCCTTGCCAAGGGCCATAATTTGATTCCCATGGTGCTAGCTGAAACCCTGAATGGTTTGGATAAAACTCATGAGGACCCAAAGGTTCCTTTAGGAGGTAGCCCCATTCTACTGCAGATGTGGTTGCTTGAAAGACTGAATTTCTTGTCACCAGTTGCCATTACACCATACAAGCCCCAGCATTACTGCTTTCGCCGCATTGAACTACCTGGGCAATTTTCATTGAGAGATTGGCTAGGTTACTTCCAAACCCTTTCTTGGAGGAGTGTCAAGTGGTTTGTATTCATATGGGGCTGCAGTGACCAGGTGCTTCTGCGGACTTCTGGATGCGCCATGGTGAGACTCATAGGACTGAGGTCTACTTCCTTCTATTGGCCTTCAAGGGTTCTACGTCAGATGGGCGCCATGCAAACCATACCCACTTCCTTGAAAGGTGACTATCCTGTGGTGCCCGCGGGTCTTTCTGTAGTGACTTGGGCGAAGGACCGATGGCCTAGCAAGTTGATACTAACCCAAGTTACGAATACTGATGGTCCGTATATGATGAGCCCCGAGTATAAGGAATGGTTGAAAAGCAATTTAGGTGAGAGAGAGACTACTCGAAGAGAAAAGATTTTTGGACTTATCAAGAACAATGAACTTGGATCTTGCAGAGAAGATATTATGGAAGCAGTGACAACAGCTTATGAACATGACTTGAGGAAGAAAAGAAGACATGAAAGAGAGAAGAAGAAAGCTGAAGAGCGAGCTGCAAAGAAGCCCAAGAAAAACTGAAGACTCAATAGAATAGGATATTTATGGCATATTTATAGTTCTTTTACTTAATACCAATGAATTGCTATGTCAATCAATTTTAGTTTTGAATAAATTGCCAATAATAAATCAAATTTGGGATTTTCTTGTTTGATTTAGACCGCACCCAAGGTAACTTTATGGGTTGCCTACGTATCTCCATGGTTTTTTTTCTTCTTTTTTTTTTTTTGTTTTTTTTTTTTGTTTTTTTTTTTGTTTTTGAATGGAGAATCAGGTCTTACGTAGTTCTTATGCCTTAACTTTTGCCTAGGCCGCCCTTACGGGTTTTCAACCTAGCAGGCTTCAAACATGATATTTCTTCAATTGATCCAAATTAGTTGGACGAGCGAACTCAATTCCATCTAAATCCATGAGGCGAACAGCCCCTACTGGCAATATCTCTTTGATAATGTATGGCCCACCCCAACTTGGCTTGAATTTTCCCCGCGGATCGAACACTGGAGCTCTGATTTCTTTCAGCACTACATCCCCTTTCTTTAGACCTCGATCTTTGACATGCATGTTGAATGCTCTGACAACTCTCCGTTGATACCCCTGAACATGATACAGCGCCCTTAAACGCCTTTCATCCAGCAAAGCTAACTCATCATAGCGGCTCTTAACCCAGTCCACTTCTGTTATCTGGCTCTCCACGGCAACTCTTAGTGAAGGAACTTCCAATTCAACTGGCAACACGGCCTCCATTCCATAAACTAGAGAATAAGGGGTAGCCCCTGTTGACGACCTTATTGATGTTCTGTAACCCCATAGAGCCAATGGCAACTTCTCATGCCAGTCTGTGTGTGAGTCCGCAGTCTTCTGTAGTATCTTCTTGATGTTCTTGTTAGCTGCTTCCACCGCTCCATTAGTCTGAGGACGGTATGGTGACGACAGATGGTGGGCTATGCCATACTTTTGCAAGAGCTCATGGGTTTCTTTCTGAAAGTGCTGGCCATTGTCTGAGATAACTTTATGCGGTACCCCATATCGATAGATGATGCTGTGCTGTATGAACTGTGCTACCTTCTTGGAATTCAAGGTCTTGAAGGATGCTGCTTCCACCCATTTAGTGAAGTAATCGATGGCAACCAGGATGTATTCATGCCCATTTGACGCCTTTGGCTTGATCTGTCCGATGATATCTATCCCCCATACCGCGAATGGCCATGGTGACGACATACTTGTTAAAGGCATAGAAGGCAAATGTTGTCCACTGGCGAACAGTTGGCATTTGTGGCACTTCTTGACATGTGCGTGGCAGTCCCTTTCCATGGTAGACCAGTAATAGCCTAGCCTCATGATTTTCTTAGCTAACATATAGCCATTCATATGCGGAGCCCCTGTCCCTTCATGGATTTCTTTAATCAGATGCTCGGCTTCCTCCTCGGTGACACACAGCAGGTGGATCCCGTCGTATGATCTCCGATATAGCTTTCCTCCACAAAGTACATAGTGACTCGCCAACCGCCTTAGGTTTTTTCTATCGATACGAGATGCTCCTTCTGGGTATTCCCTTTCTTCAATGAACTTCTTTATGTCATGGAACCACGGACGGCTATCATTTACCTCTCCTCCTCGGATTGCACAACAGTACACAGGCTTGTCTCGGCATTCTATCACCAACGGCTTCACATTTCCCTCTTCAGGTATCTCCACCATGGATGCTAGGGTCGCCAAGGCATCGGCGAACTGGTTCTTGTTCCTTGAAAGGTAGTTAAATTCTATCTCTGAGAACTCCTTGGTTAGAGCTTCCAGGTAGGCATGGTAGGGTAGCAGCTTCTCATCTCGAGTTTTCCATTCCCCTTTTATCTGACAAATGATTAGCGCCGAGTCCCCGAACACTTCTAATTCTTTGATCCCCAATTCAAGTGCCGCTTCCAGTGCTAGGATACAGGCCTCATACTCAGCAATGTTGTTGGTGGCTTCGAACCCCAACTTGACCGCCAACGGTGTAAATGCCTCTTCGGGTGAGACCAGCAGGACTCCTATCCCATAACCTTTCTTATTGGCTGCCCCATCGAAGTATACTCTCCAAGTTTTTCTACCAATCTCTAGCATGTCCTCATCTGGGAATTGATCGTTGAACGGAGCGGATGATGACACCGGACAGCTGGCTAGGTAGTCTGCGATGACGCTTCCCTTGATAGACTTCTGATTCACGTACTTGATGTCGAATTCATTGAGGAGAATTGACCATCGAGCAGTTCTGAATGACAATACTGGCCTTTCTACCAGGTACTTCAATGGGTCCATGCGACTTATCAAGAACACTTCGAAGGACATCATGTAGTGCCGGAGTTTCTGCGTCGCCCATACTAGTACCACACAAGCCTTTTCAATTGCATTGTACTTCACTTCATAGTCTGTCATTTTCTTGCTTAGGTAGTAGATGGCATTCTCCTTTGTAGACCCTTTAAGATATTGAGCTAACAAAGCTCCCGTCGCGGTTTTGGTGACCGTTAAGTATAACAAAAGCGGTGCACCTTGCCGTGGGGGAACTAAGATTGGAGGATTGCTCAAGTATCTCTTAATGGTCTCAAAGGCCTCTTGGCATTCTTCGTTCCATACTTTTGGCACACCTTTCTTAAGCAATTTGAAGATTGGTTCGCAAACCATGGTCAAGTTGGCAATGAATCGGCTTATGTATTGAACTCTTCCCAGAAAACCCCGGATCTGCTTCTCAGTGCTAGGCGGCTCCATCTCCACAATAGCTTTTATCTTCCCTGGGTCCACTTCGATACCTCTCTGAGTGATCATAAACCCCAATAACTTGCCTGCAGTGACACCAAAAGCGCACTTCTGTGGGTTAAGACGGAGGTTGTACTTTTTTGCTCGCTCTAGGAATTTCTCTAGTGCCTTGAAATGCCCTTCTCTATCCACGGACTTCATGATCATATCATCGACATAAACCTCTACTTCCTTATGGATCATATCATGCAATAAGGTCATAGCTGCTCTTTGGTAAGTAGCCCCAGCGTTTCTTAAGCCAAAAGGCATTACCTTGTAACAGTACGTTCCCCATTGCATGATAAAGGCTGTTTTCTCCATGTCTTGAGGCGCCATCTTTATCTGGTTATACCCAGAGAATCCGTCCATGAAGGAGAGGAGTGCATGTCCCACTGTACTATCCACCAACACGTCGATATGGGGTAAAGGAAAGTCATCCTTAGGGCTTGCGGCGTTGAGATCTCGGAAATCGACACACATCCTCACTTTCCCATCTTTTTTAGGCACAGGCACTATATTCGACAACCATTCAGGGTACTCCACAACTTGGAGGAAACCCGCGTCTAGTTGTTTAGTTACCTCTTCTTTTACTTTTAGAGCCCATTCTGGTTTTAATCTTCTGAGTTTCTGCTTTACCGGCTTCTTTAGGGAATTAGTGGGGATATAGTGTTGCACAATATCGGGGTCGATGCCAGGCATGTCTTCATAAGACCATGGAAAAGCCATAATGTTGGCTTTCAAGAGGGAGATCATCTTTTCTTTTTCAACGGGGGAGAGGGTTTTCCCAATTTTAACTATTCTTGGCAATTCATTCGTCCCTAAGTTGATTGATTCCAATTCATCCATATTAGGTTCGGTGACGCCCCTTTTCCTTTGCTCAACGAGCTCCGGGGGGACATCGTTCCTATGATCTATATCCATGCCATAAATATCCATAGAGGAGAGAAAAGAGACACTGCATATATAGAGAAAGAAAGCACACTTTATTGACTAGGAATAATGGGAATGACACACAAAAGAAAGAAGGAAAACAAACAAATCTGTATCAATACTATGACTCCACAAAGTGAGTAAAGTAGATACATATTATTGAATTAGGGAAATATTACTAAACTAAGACACCTACAAGCTGCTATCAGGTAGGCCAAGGTCTTCTTCTTCATGGATCTCCGCAACGACACCACATTCAAGGTACCAATTCAGAAGTGGCATGGTAGTATGGCTAATGGATAAACCCTGGAGTTCTTCAATGGTCGAGTCTTCCACGGTGAGGATCATGTCTTGGAACATTTCAGTCATAGCCCCTGCATCAAGGTTCTCTGCCCAGTCCTCCTCTTTCTTTTCCCAGAACTCATCATTGATGGCATCATCATCCACCATTTCAGCTGTGATTGGATACCATTCAGTGAAGAAGATTTCAAAACCCGGAACTCGGATCTTGGTAGCTTGGTCAAAGGTGGGCTCTGGAAACCCACAATATAGAAAATCATCCCCTTCTTTGACGAAGTAACCATTCAAAGTAGGTCGATATGGCGAGATCTTCAGGTCTGGCACCCTTCCCTCAGCTTTGGCTCTTACTTTCTCTTTATTCCTCTTCAGCATTTCCGCATAATCATTTTTGGAGGGCTCATATCCTAACCCAAAAGTATATGAGGTGACACGGCTTTGAATAGACGTAGGGATCCCTTGTTGGCGACGCCCTAGCCCCATGCCTGGGAAGAAACTCATCCTTCTCATGATTTCACCAACATGCAAGTTGCCATGGGGGCAAAAGTCCAAGGGTATTAATTCACCCTTTTCGAGCTCTTTCTCAATGCATTGGACATAGTCAAACCCAGATAGCGGTATCGCTGCTGATTCGGGTTGTATCTCACATATAGGCACACCTGCGAGTTTCAATTCATAGTCCCCTTGAAGCGTTACTATGGCTCCTTCATAAGGAAACTTCACCTTTTGATGGAGTGAAGATGGCACAGCCCCAGCAGGATGGATCCAAGGTCGGCCCAACAACAAGTTGAAACATGACGGCACATCCAACACTTGGAATTCTACCCTAAATTCAGTGGGTCCCATGATAAGAGGCAAAGTAACTACTCCTATTACTTCTCGGCGGGTGTTGTCATAAGCTCTTACGGTCTGCCCAGATGGCGTGAAATTAGTGGGTCCCAAACCCAAAACAGTGGCAGTTCGGAGAGGACATACATTCAGTGCGGACCCATTGTCGATAAGAACGGTGGGAACCCTCTTCCCCATAGTGTCAATGGTCACATAGAGAGCTTGAGAATGGCTCGGCCCGCTTTTAGGTAGGTCTACATCGGTGAACACGATGGTTGAGTTCTTGGGAGTTGGATTCACCAAATGTACCAATCCCTCGGGGGATGTGTCAACAGGCACTTGTATCTGATTCAACAGTTTCAACACGGTCTGTCTGTGCTTATGCGAGGCCATGAGCAAGCCCCAAATAGTGATGTTGGCATTGGTCTTCTTCAGTTGCCTAAGCACTTCATCCTCTTCTTCTTGCAAGCTAGGGCGCCTCTGCCCTTCCAAATCTTCCAATGGATTTTCAGACTCTAGGTGGGGAGGCTTGAAATGATGACCCCTTCTGGTTATATGGTCCAACTCATCATCGCTAGCCCATATGTCATGGACTTCCTCGGAGTCATTCATTAAGTCATCCCATTCTATCATGTCAATGCTCTCCATCTCTGTCGGCAAGTCATCCCAACTTGAAGGGACTATCGGCTCATCTGATATCGGACTTGGGCTTGAGTACAGCACATAGTAATCAAATTTCCCCGATGATTGACCTAATAGGCCAACCTGAGGATCCCCTGCTTCATATCTTTCTTTCAGCTCTTGTTGGATAGATTTCTTTGGCAACAACAAAACTTTTTGGTCAATGAGGTCTTGAATGATCTTCTTTAGTATAGAACAAGCCTCGGTGTCATGGCTGGGTGCACGATGGTATTGGCAATATTGGTGAGGGGTTGATGGCCTTGGCTTTGGTGGAAGTGGCATGATAAGGCTGTTATTGCGGCAAATGGTGAAGAGACGGGTTAAGGTCATGGGGAGCGGAGTGTATTGTCTTATGGGATGGCGAGGGCGAGAGGATTCAACCCCAATGGCATTTATGGTGTTAGGTGGGGGTGTGTTGTTGTGTGATGGGAGAGGATTACGGGTGACATTTGGACGGGTTGGTGGTGAAATGACTTGCTTGTCAATGAGGTCTTGGACTTGGTGGTGAAGGCGAATACAGCGATTGGTGGCATGGCCTTTGGATTGGTGGTACTTGCAGTACTCATTCTCATTGTAGCTCTTGGGTAAGGGATTTGGTGGAGGTCTTGGGTCGAGTGGCTTCAATAGGTCACGACTTATGAGCTTTTCAAGGACTCTTTCGAGTGGAATGAATAGGTCAGTGAATTGGCGAGGTGGGTTGACATCATTGAGAGAAAAGGGTTGGATTGGTTGAGTTATGGTATTGACCTTGGCATTGTTCTTCCCAGTAAAGTTTGTCTTGCGACTCCTCACTTCCTTAGTCTTGATTGTCCCATCATTGATAGCATCTTCAACCTGCGTGCCAGCCCCAATGAGAGCTTTGAAATTTGGGAAATAGTGGGCAAATAGGTTCTTGTGATACACGGGCAGCAGGTTCTTAACCACTAACTGAATTTGGTCCTCCTCATTCGGCCTATCCGTCATTCTCGACGCCTTTTGTCTCCACCTTGTAATGTAAGCGGAGAAAGTTTCATAAGCCCCTTGCTTGGTAGTTTCTAGGTCCCTTCGAGTAACGTCCACCTCTGTGTTATACTTGTAGTGCTCTGAAAACTCATTGCATATGTCTTCCCAAGTCCGGGTTCTATTCTCATCCAAGGATAAGAACCATTTCAAAGCAGAAGTGGCCAAGGTTTCATGGAACATTTGAGCTAAAAGCTCGTCAGTAGCCCCTCGAGGGTGCATAGCTCGCACGTACATCTTCAAATGAGTCTTAGGGCAACCCGTCCCATCGAACTTTTCTAACTCCGGCATCTTGAATTGTAGTGGAATACAAGCCGTTGGAAACAGGGATAGAGTCCGCACATCGACCATGTCATCAGCCCTACGAATCCCTTTTATGGTTCTCTCCAAAGCTTCTACCTTGCTAGCTAACACGGAATCACTGCTAGTACCTTTCCCCTTGGCTTCCCCTTCTAGGTCGGTGACCTCAGGTTTTGAGCTACTTTCCCCCCTTGTCTTGGTGTTCTCATTGGATTGAGGTCCCTCTTCGGTGCCAGCCCCATGAGGTATACCCGAGGAATGGGCCTTAGAGCCATTTTGTTCAAGATCCGCCATCTTCTGTTGGTTCTCTTGAGCCATTTTCAATGCGGTGTCGGATGTCTCGGCGGTATGATCAAGCTTGGCCATGATGGCTTTCAGGCAAGCCTCAAGGTCGAAGTGCCCCTCACTAGTTCTTTCGTCAGCCATGTCTGTCTGATGGGTGGACTCAACACTCACTAGGCGCCCTTGTGGATTGCGGATCCAAGCCAGCACGTCTATGGATAGAAAAGTTTTAACCTTTAACCTAAGGATCTGTCCTAAACCTCCATATTTTCCTTAATGAATTCGGTCTCTACACCATGTTCAATTAATTCATTCCTTTTATCCAATTACCTTTACAGGGGTCATGGATTAAGGGTATGTTTTAAAGAATAGGGCATAGAGTCCTTCAATTAGGTTTAATTAATCCCCTAGGACTAGCACATCACAAACATAGCTTTACATCCTATTTCCTTAATTTATTCCTCCTAACCCATGGCCTTAATGAAGGCTAGGGTTTAAAGGTCTATATTAAGGGCATAAGATATAAAGCCTCACACCACAAACACGGCATAGCATCATTACAAACAATTGTGGGTGCATAAAGGTGAGACCGTAGTGTCCTACAAGTCTGTCTATATGGACTAATGATAAGGGTAGGCTAGGGTCCTTCACTTGCTTGAGCAATCCTTATACCTAACCACATGTGGCATCAGGAACGCCGCGTGGGTCCAGCAGTACGTGATTAACTCATTTAATATACCCAAGGGTACTAGGCAAGAGAGGTTGATAGCTTTCGCCCCAACACATGGAATCAGGAAAACCAAGGTTGAGACTAGGCCGATCGTTGGCAAGGATACATCGAGGGACATCGATCCTAACATGCAAGAGTTTGCGCACACAATGCAATAAATGAAAGCACACAATCAAGCGGATGCAATGTGATTGATTTTAATTAAACATAAGAAATTAACCTAGCCCAATTAAACTTTATAGAGTCTAGCCCACAACATCCCCAGCGGAGTCGCCAAACTGTGAACCCCGGAAATTGGGCCCACGAGGGATTGAAAAGAAAGTGGGTTTGAAAGAGAAAAAGGAAAGGAGTCGCCACCTTATTTTTTAAAGGAAACAAGGAAAACCCTAAAAATAGTTTGTTTTAAGAAAACAATTTGAATGACTCCATAAAAAAGGAAAGGCAAAAACCAATCTTTTGAAAACCAAAGAAATCGGGGATTCGGAGGCTAAGTTATGACATGGGAAGGTTCTAGGCAAAGCCTATAGGCACCCATGTCACCCTTTCGGTCTCTCAGTTCATTTGGGCTAAATTAAGATCCTTCCCATACAAAAATCAGCAAGTATATCATCACAAGAATTGCATGCATATCATATATTTCATTCATCCATCCATGCATAATAAGCAAATAAAAACAGAAAAGAAAAAGAAGAAAAGAAAACATAAATAAACCTAGGATGCTTGGATCCTAGAACGGACTTGAGCCTCACGAAGAGTGCCTACGTACCATGCAACGAAATACATGGATCAAAGTCCACGTAGTTCGATTAGAATTAGGGTTAAGACCTAATATAAACCTATGGTTAAAACCCTAGGTTTCCTTATTTGATCAAAAGAGTTGAATTTGATAGAAAGTTTGATTTTAGAAAGAACTCCATAAAATGGAAACTTTAATAAAAACCAGAATTTTATTTATGAAGGAAACCTTTGATTAAACCATAGACTTGTATTAAAAATTAACCCTAGATAGGGAGAAGAGAATGAGTTAAGAAGAAAGGTGAATTGGGGCACCTTCACACCCACTTACCTGAGCGCAATTAGCTCCAAACATTAGCCATTTCAGACATGAGCAGCCCTATTTGCCATAGGACAAATACCACACCTATTTGCACCCTTAGGAAGGGCCTTCCTTTGTGTTCGTAATTGTTCGTGGCTCCTCGGGTCTTTAGAGTGAATCAAACCAACACGAATCCTCCTCTTTGTCAAAGTGGTATCACAGCAAAGAGATCAAAACTCAACTCAACTTTGAAAAGAAATAGAAAACAAAAAGAGAACAAGAGAAAAGAAAAGTGATTTTCGTCACTTTGCAGCAGCAGCAACTTCAATCGCGTTGTTGGGTATGAAAACGTTGGATTTGGACAAAGCTTGTGAAATACAAAGTTGTAGAGAATTGAATTATCTTTCTAACAAGACCAATTTCATCAAATTCTGACTTCGGATGAAAAAGTTATGATTAAAATACGACTGCTGGTTTTCAGAAAATCTGCTGCTGAATTATGACGAATTTCACTCCCTCCAAACCCTCTTCTCCTCCCCCTTGTTTAAAGACATTAAGAGAGTATTTATAGCTAAAATCTGGAGTTTCCCTTTCCTTCCTGCACTAGGTTTCCTTGGAGAATAATCAAAAGGTATTTTATAATGATAAAAGACTTCTAATCTAAATAGGAAAAGGAAATTATCTTTTATAAAAATTGGGAGACTGACCGCTAACACGCATGCACATGTATCGTATGTGCGTACACACACTCATCACATACGTACACATGTTAGTGTCATGATAAAAATGGCTAATTTAATAAAATAATTTTCTTTTCATTTTAACCAAAAATCTCATGCTGTGATTCGCACTAATTCTTCAAGGATAATCCGTAAATAACCACACTAAACTCATCATCAGGCCATATCAAAATTGAACTTCATGAAACACTTTTGAGGGTAAAATGATGACTAATGAAAGTCAATTTGAAAAGATTTGGTCGGTAATTGTGAGTCAATTAGAGCTAACCTAAGGAAGGGTCAATTAACCAACTTGAACTACATCGAGCCATTTTAATCCCGAGCCATTGACTTACCAAGTTGAACCTAGAAATACCTCTTATGCATCCATATGAACTCCAATTGACAATTTGGAGATCATTCCAAGGTCAAATGAAAAGTTTGGGACTTAAAAGACGATCATGCCCCTCAAGTCACAAAAGCTCTTATTATCCCTCAAGATCAACTCCAATTTGAACCAAAATTCATATCCATTGTCCTTGTGACTCTAGAAAACTAATGCAAGTGACTAGACTCAAAAACAAAACAAAAACATGCATGAAATGATGAGCCCTAGTAAGGTGGTGCAAAAATGGGGTGTGACAGCTGCTTATTGAGATGTTTCAGCGTTTTCTAATAGTTGCTCAATTCTATTACCCTGATGGTATATTTGTTAATATGGAAACAATTATGACCATGGTCTTGGAGGAAAGTGATGACATCTCCAAAGAGCTTCTATATCCTCTCTTGGATAGTGAAGAAAAGGAAGACAAGAATGTTGGATCTCTGTCTTGGCAATTAGGAGAGCAAGTCCTCTCGAATTGCGTTGATGAATTGAAGCCCTAACTTATGGAAGCAGTGCAATCCTTGGGCTCACTTTTAGGTGATTATGCTCTAATCATTGCATCTATTTGCAAAGAAAGATCTAATGTAAATCTCGTAGAAGCCACTCCAACTCCAAAGGATTACTCACCATGGGAGTCCATGATAAAGCTCCTTCAAGATCATAAAGCAATCTTTAATGAGCCTGAGCTTATGCAATAAGACATTGATTCACGCCATAAGACTGCACTAGCTATAGAAACCTTGAAAGTGGATATTGAAGTCGTCACTAAAGTTGACCATTTATGTGTTGAGTTTATTCCTATAGTGGAACATTGGTGTATTACAGATGCTAGTTCTTTCGAGATTCAAGAAGGAATAGTTAGCAAGAATGAGTCTTTGGTGCCGAGAGTTGTTTCAGAATTTGGGCATGGTACAAAGGATTTGGTCATGGATCTTGCCTTTATTACTAATAATTTAGGTGTTGAAGAAATTGTTATGCAAGAATCTAATCTTGAGGAGACTAACTTGTCAGAATATATTTCTTGTCCGTCCAATTTGCTCGAGGTCCTGATCATAGATTTTCTTGGTGTTGACAGTTGCAAGTTGCAGTGTGACTTTTATTTGATTGCCTTCTTTAGCAAATTAAAGATTATATGTCGGGTTGCACATTTTGAAGCTGAACTATTTCAACAAACCAAGCAGTTGGCCTATTCGAAATACTTGTTCATTTGGATAGGGTGGATTCAGTATCTCAATCCCAATTCAAACTTGAGGTCGTGTTTATCCCACACTAGGAGAGTTGATGGGGACAGCATGCACATGGTTCAACAGGACGGCCCAGCTTGGCCTATTAACTTGAAGAGCAAGGGTTTACCATAATTATTTAGTTTTATTTTTAGAATAATAAATTATTGCCTTTTAAATTCCTAGACTTTAGGGTTAAGTTTTTACCATATTTGGTGTAATAGGACCTCTCTATAAAGGCTCCAATAACTCTTTAGTTTTTCAGCTTATAATGAATTAAAATTGGATTTTTTCCAACATTTGGTGCCGACTCCAAACACCCCCTAGGTGTCGACTTCTAGGGTTCAGCTTCTTTTCTAGCTTCTTTCTCTACTTCTTTCTCTCTTTTACATGTTTTGAGGTTGTCCTACATCAGCTTGCTAATTAGTTGGGTGAATCCTCCATTAATGAAATGTAGATTTCAGCAACTGTCAAGACCAATTTTACTTATTTTCTGAATTTAGCCTGAGTTCTATGAATTAAAAATTTTATAATTTTTATCCAAGTTGGATGTTATGTTCCAATTTGAATTCAAAATATACAACACTTTGTGCAAATTTATATGGATGCAAGAGGAGTGGAGAGGCAAATTTGAAATATCTATGTAGATATACTAAAAGAGAGGATGGCCTGTGCTACTATTCATCTTTTGGTTCATTTATTGTTCATCTGCCCCAAAACGACGTCCCCTTACCGCGTAAAACGGCGCATGAGTTCCCCCGCTTATCAGAACCCTGTCATTTTGCTTGGGGAAATAGCTTCTGGAGGGTTCTTCTTTTACCTAAATGACGTTGTTTTTTGCCGTTTCCTGGCTAAACGGTATTGTGTCTCCACTTTGTTATTAGATCTAAAAGGTAGGAAAAAAAGGCGAGGAGATGTACAGGCACCATTGCCTCTTTGTACTCCATTACAGAAGCGGTGGGTTTCCGGTTTCTTCGCCTGTGGTTCTCTTTGCTCCACGTCTCCCCGTTACAAGTGCTATAGGCGGCGATCTCTTCCGATGTTGATGCGTTTGTACTTGCGGGAGCCATGGACGGTTGTGATGAGGGTCATGCTGAGACGTTCTCTTGGAAAGCGCTTCTCCTGTTGCTTATTCTCTTCTCTTTGGTAAAAGCTTTAGTATTGTCGCCCGAGGAGAATGCTGGTTTGTTCTTATTCTTGGCTTTTGGTTCTTCGTTTTTCCATCCATCTTTGTGTTTCTTCTTCCGTCGCTTCAGAGGTACCATTTCTCTCTATTTTTTTATGTTGCTTTGTTTGGTTCTTCGTGTTCTGGATTCTTCGTTTGGATTTGGGTTTTTCTGGGCTTTGTTATTATTGCAAGTTTGTTTGAAAGGGGTTATGTGTTTATATGCTGTGCTTGGTTTTCCATGGGTTTCCCTAGCGTTGGTATTTGTATGCTGTTTTCCCTTCTTTTTTTTTCCCCCCTCGTCTTTTTTGTGTTCTGATTTACTTGTGTTTGTATGTAAAGGTATCCTGTATTTTGTGTTTTTGAGTTTGGATTTTTTTACTAGTTTGAAATTTTGTATGGGAGAAGCTAAATTGAGGATTGGTGTAGTAAAAACTAAAGTTTGATTTTTGAACTAAAACAGGTTTGGCTTTTGGGCTTAATTGAAGTGGGTGTGTGCTTAGTAAGAGCATAAGAGTATATGCTGTCTATTAGAGGCTACTGTCATTGTGTTTTATTAGTAATGAACTTGCAATAGTTAGGGTTTGGATTTGAAATTTTTGATTAGTGGTACAATTTCGATCAAAACTAAGAACTTTTGATGGAAGATTGGTATATGGCGGTGTAACAAATGTTTGATTTTACAAAAGGAAGGAAGTGGGAAGAACTGTTGGATTTCATTGATTATCTTCTGGGGAACTATTATATTGGTTATCCAAAAATCAATTATGTTCATAATGGTAGTTATGATGGCATTGTCGAGTGAAAAAACCAACTTTTTGTGTGTGTGTGTGTGTATTGTTCTGCTGGGTATTGAGGATAGATGAGAGATCAGTGCATTGGGGGTGAGGAAGTGCTGTTTGAATTGGCATGAATTGAAGTTTCCAGAAAAGGGAGAGGATGGGCAAAAAAACATTAACACGACTATGATTAGACTTTAGCTATATGAGATTTATAATGCATTGATTATATGAGAAATCAGTGCATTGTGGGGTGAAGAAGTACTATTTGGATTGGCATGAATTGAAGTTTCCAGAAAAGGGGAGAGGATGGGCAAAAAAACATTAACACGATTGACTTTAGTTATATGAGGTTTATAATGCAATGATTAGACTAAAGATATAAGAATTTGTACTATCTTAAATCACAATAGCAATGTGTTTGTTCCAGACCAGAAAGACATCAATTTTTCTTCTCGCATGCATTCATAAATGACATGAATTTTTCTCGGTATATGATAGGGGAGACATCTATTTAACTTTTACAACATGGGTTTTATTTTGGGCGGTAAAATTGAACCCCCCTCCACCCCCCTTTTTTCTTTTTGAGTGGGATAAGTGGTGATTTCTAATTCATTAGAGATCTGAGGTATTTGAATCTATCAACAAAACAAGTTCAATTTTTGACATTAACATAAAACTTATTAGAAATGAGACGAGTAATTGATCCTGAAGTAACTTTATAACAAGTTCAAGTGTTAAGGGACCCTATGTCGTTACCTCTTTCATTTCTGTGTTGATATATATACTAGAGGAATGTTGAATTTTAACGTTTGTTTACAGTGACAATTCTGTTTATTAAGATTATTTTTTTTTGGTTTCATTTCATTTTATTTTGAGTTATTCTTTTTCCTTTTTTCTTAATATTAATATTTGGAATTTTTTTTAATTGAAAATATACCATCTATTATTCGTGATTGTGAACTGAATGAAATGCAAAATTTTTCCTTGCCTCTTCATTATCATTTGTAAGGAATAATAAAGAGAATGTTATTGATCCAATTTTATTATTTTATTATTTTTTTTCTTAATGACGTGATTATTGATGTGGTATGCATTAGTTCTTTTTTATTTTATTTTATTTATTATTTTTTACAATTGATAGAATGTAGTTTTACTCTTAATCCCCTTAATATGAACGAATCGGTAGTCAATACTTCTCCACTCACTTAAGAAGTGAGATAAATGTTACTATGTTACAAAGCTATTGATTATTAATAAGGTTTTTGGTGTGGCGCTTATCGCATCATTAGGTAAAAAAATTTTAAAAAAACAAAAAAAATAGAGGTACTTTTTTTGCTAAGTTTATCAAAAATGCCAAAAGACACCAGCCACTGCTACAGTAGTATCAAGTTGATGATGACTTCCTAATAGAGGTCAGCGCAGTGCAAGTCTACAATTTTCTATAGTAAATATCTATGTAATTTTAGAACTCCCTTAATATAGTTGAATTAAAGGAAGAAATATTTTCAAAGTCTTAAGCGACATCTTAAGACTTGATCTAGATTGGAGGCTTATATTTTTTATGAAAAGGTTATAGTGAATAAAAATGTTATTCTTATGTCATCCTTTTTGTGTGAAGTGACCAAATTTTGGTTTGTTTCTATATTACTTATGTTTGCATTAGTTTCCATGAATTGATTTCCTACGCATGTTCAAGAAATAACTTTGGAGACCAATTTATGTTACATTGGTTACATTGGTATTAGAATTAATTTTCCTTGAGAAATTAGGAAATAAGGACACAACAAAATGCAACAGTATAAGAAATATTTTAGGAGGTAAATTAATTCAAAGGATTATACAACTTAGCATCTTATGAGTAGATCATGAATGTAGGAGCAATGGGTAAGGAGTTTATAATATTAGCATACTTAGAAGTTAGAAACTACTATACATTGGAAATGTTTTCTATCTTTGCAGTTTTTATTTATTTATTTATTAGGGTTCTTGTGCAATTTTTTTCATGTTTTTGTCTTATTTGTTTGGCTTCAAGTTCTCTTTATAAGTTATAGTTTTCATTAATTCTATAGATTTTTAAAATGCTTACCATTTAATCTAATTTAAGTTTCTAATCTTATTTGGTGTTATCTAAGTATATGTTGTAATCTTATTGGTGTTCTACCAAGTATATATACATCTAATTTATCTATGTAGATATACTAAAAGAGAGGATGGCCTATTCTACTATTCACATTTCAGTTCACTTATTGTTCACCTGCCCAAAATGACGTCCCCTTATTGTGTAAAACGGCATTAGGTCTTCCCCACTTATGAAAACGGCCCATGTTATCAACTCATTGACTAACTTGTTATGTGGTAAGGCAACTCTGGGGGTTTGAACTTCCATTTGCTTAGTGTTAGGATTGTGCCCTAGAGCCAATCATAGAGATGATTGTTTAGGGATTAGGAACAATCAATTGATTTCATTTGTGCATGTCACATTTATTATTGATTTAATAAAAGGGGTTATTCTATTATGTTTATATGCATTATTTATATTTACATAATATGTCCATGGAGTTAGAGTTGAGAATATGAAATTACAAAGTGTTGTAATTTTGAGACTGTAAATATATCTCTGTACTAAACACCTAAAACATTCCTAGTTGAAGGTTCACTATGATGGACAGTAATGAACCATAGAACTAGCACTTGTTAGGTTGACTCTATAGGAGGATAGCTAGTCTCAAGCTATTTGTGTGGAGACACTACAACCAATAAGTGGGTGCCTATTATAGAATAGGTATACTGAATGTGACCAAAGATATGAGATAAACTGAATGGAGTTTTAACCTGCCTGTCAATCAGTTTCTCATTGTTATAGTGGTATAAGTAATCCTTAGACTTGAGACACCATATTTGCCTTATGCATGTAGCTTTAGAAATTTGATAACACTAAGTGCAGATCCTTATAGGGGTTTGTAAGGGTGTTCATTGGCCTTATTGCTATGTGTGTGAAGGCATGTGAGTGATCAACAAAGAATCCATCACTCTCAGGAAAAAGGGAGTGAATGTCTCATATAGCATTCATTGAATATAACTCATTAAATCCATGGGCCCATGGTAGGATGAATATGGAAAGGAGTTTCTATAAGTTCATCATTGAGTTGATATTAATGAATAAGTATAAAGTAATTGAACTAGGGACTTGACAGACTTCCATGTCCTATTAGTTCAATTGGAGACATTGTGTTGATGGAAGGATGTAATTGTAACCGATAAACTATAACAGAAGGGTTCTTTGTAAATGACTATTCACCTCATTAAGGACCACACCATTGTTAGGATTATGCCCTAGAGCCAATCATGGAGATGATTGTTTAGGGATTAGGAACAATCAATTGATTTCATTTATATATGTCACATTTATTATTGATTTAATAAAAGGGCTTATTCTATTATGTTTATATGCATCATTTATATTTACATAATATGTCCATGGAGTTAGAGTTGAGAATATGAAATTACAAAGGGTTGTAATTTTGAGACTGTAAATATATCTCTGTACTAAACTCCTAAATCATTCCTAGTTGAAGGTTCACTATGATGGACGGTAATGAACCATAGGACTAGCACTTGTTAGGTTGACTCTATAGGAGGATAGCTAGTCTCAAGCTATATGTGTGGAGACACTACAACCAACAAGTGGGTGCCTATTATAAGAATAGGTACACTGAATGTGACCAAAGATATGAGATAAACTGAATGGAGTTTTAACCTGCCTGTCAATCAGTTTCTCATTGTTATAGTGGTACAAGTAATCCTTAGACCTGAGACACCATGGTTGTCTTATACATGCAGCTTTAGAAGTTTGATAACACTAAGTGCAGATCCTATTCAGGGGTCTGTAAGGGTGTTCATTGGCCCTACTGCTATGTGTGTGAAGGCATGTGAGTGATCAACAAGGAATCCATCACTCTCAGGAAAAAGAGAGTGAATGTCTCATACAGCATTCATTGAATATAACTCATTAAATCCATGGGCCCATGGTAGAATGAATATGGAAAGGAGTTTCCATAAGTTCATCATTGAGTTGATATTAATGAATGAGTATAAAGTAATTGAACTAGGGACTTGACAGACTTCCATGTCCTATTAGTTCAATGGGAGACATTGTGTTGATGGAAGGATGGAATTGTAACCTGTAAACTACAACAGAAGGGTTCTTTGTAAATGACTATTCACCTCATTAAGGACCACACCATGAGCCATATGCTAGGTGTTACTCATGGTTAGTAGAAGCCCTAATTGATATAAATGAGTTATAATCAATTAGGGAATTGAAAGGAGTTTCAATTAGACCCTTAATGGAAAGTGTTCCATTGTGCACAACTTGTGCTGTTCCTACTACTTGATGATGTGAACCCAATGGGTCACACACTGATCATGCTAAGAGAGCTTGATAGTCTATGTGAGAAAGGGTATAAGTGAATAAAGAATTGTTCTTAAGGGGCAAATTTATATGGGATATAAATTAGAGGGGTTATTGTGTAATTAGGAGTAATTACACAAAACCCATTAGGGTTAGAAGACCCCCCTTAGCCGGCCCTAGTTGGGGGCTATTTAAAGCCTTTTATGATGTGATGACATCATCACTTGAAGCACTCTTGGAGGCTCCCAAGTGCTGGCCGAAAATTTCACCTCTCTCTCTGTCTCTCTCCTCTCTTCTCCTACTCTAGCATCAACAAGGGAAAGAAGGAAAGGACATCAAGCTCTAGCTAGGTGTGGACACTGTTGGAGGCAGCACACTTGGGCTGCTCATTCACCGCTGTCCGAAGACAAAGCTTGGAGCAAAAAGGAGAAGAAAAAGCTTGGAGCATAAAGGAAAAGACTTGTTCAACTGTAAGTACCCTAACTCTCTTGGTAGTTAGGTTTATGGCTTTTGTATTAAGCATAATTAAGATTCATGGGTTTGGGAATCATAGGAAAAATTTTAAATTCCGCCTTTGTATTTTTCTTCTCTAGTTTGATTCCCAACAGTGGTATCAGAGCCATGGTTATGCCTAATACAAACTGCATATGGGCTGTAATTCATGGTAAATTGATTAGTTTAATAAATCTGGAATTTATGTTCATGCATTAGAATGGTTTCCCTCTCATGGCCAAACTTAGGGTTTATGAACCCTAGGTTAATTCTCCTTCTACTCCTCTTCTAAAATAGTTTTAGGGCTGCTGGTTATTCAAAAGTTGAATGGGGATTGAGTTTGGAGAAGATGATGAACAGTTTTTATGATAGTCATGAAAAATCGTCATCTTGTTTTGCATGCCGAAATCAGAGTTCTTTTCGAAAATTTTTGAGCCATATATGGTTAGAAAGCTCTTCGAATCAGCTTTACAACCCAAGAAACGGTTCGTTGATCCGAGTTTTGTAGTAAAAGTTATGAATTTTTTACTACAGGCTGTCAGGGAAGACAGTTTTGCTCGGGAATGATGTAACAGCCACAATTGTGAGTTTTTGATGGAGATCAAAAGCATGGCAATGGTTGCCACCACTTGGGTTATGTTCTAGACATGGTAGGAAAGGGTTCCCAAGCATTCGGATGTATCATAATTGGATTATGAGTCTAGAACAAAAGGAAGAAGGAGAAGACCACCATGTTTGAATCTGGGTTTTAGAACCCTAGGGTTCTTGCTACTGTTATGATCAGATACTTCTGTAACATTGATGAATAATCATTATAGGATGATGATATATGATGTATAGATCATATTCTTTAATAATCAAAGGAGTCTTGATGCATAAAGAATCAAAAAGTTTGATTTCTTGGAAGAACACAGCAGGTTGTTTTTCTGCAGAAAGTCATCAATGGAGTTTTGTTCATATCTTGAGCTAGGGAACTCCAAATTGCATGAAACCAATTTTATTAGTTTCCTAAGACATGTAGGATTCTAGGAAAAATAATTTGGTAGCCTGAATTAATCATCTTGCTGGGTTTTAAATCGATTTGTGACAAGGGACAGTATGCTGTCAAATTCTGGACAGCCTACTGTTCTTGAATTGTTTAGAACAATTGGGGATGATTTGATCATCCAAACCACTTCAATTAGCTTAGTAATTCATGTAGGGACATGATACAAAAGTTGTTTTTGATGGTGGAGTCGAATTGATTAAGTTTTAGAAACTTTTGTGACTTTGGAGGTCCTCCCATGGTGGTTCCAGCAAGGGTTCTTGAAACCCTAATGTTCTTTGAAGAAGACAGCCCTCTTGGCCACTCCACACGTGCCCATGGGCTTGACCCACAACCTGGCTTGAGTCCCCCTTTGCTGGCCATGGCCTCCCATGGCCTGGCCAAGCCATGGCAGCCTTGCTAAGCCATGGCAGCCCACTATAGGTGGCGGCAGCCTTAAGGTTTCTTAGGAAACTCTAATTCCCTTTAATGATGAAACCCTAAATCTATTAATGGCATTAATTAAAACCCTAATTGAGAAATTAATTACCATAATTAAAGTGTTTAATGATTGGTCATTAATTGATCAATCATGGTTATTAATCATTAGGGTATTATTAATTGCATTTATGATGTCTAGGGTTTAGGGTTTAGGAAACCCTAATTCATATTAATTAAACCCTAATTCTATTAATGCATTAATTAATAACTAAACCTAGTAATTAATGTGTCTAACCTAGGGTTAAATGATTGGTCATTAATGACCAATCATGATCATTAATGGTTTAGTAATTAATCATTGGCATTTAATAGGTTTAAGGTTTAGGGTTTTAGAAACCCTAATTAGTGCATATTAATTAGGTGTAATTAATATCCTAGGTGGCATTAATTAAACCCTAATCCTAATCATTAATACCGTCTAAACCTAGGGTTTAAATGATTGGTCATTAATTGACCAATCATAAGGCATTTAATGCATTAGGGTTACACTTAGGGTTTAGAGTTAATGCATTTAGGGTTTAGGGTTTTAGGAAACCCTAATGCACTAATTAATTAATAAAATGATTTTATTTAATTCCAAAATTGATTATTTAATTAATGGTGATTAATTTTATAATGTTTTAAATGGTTTAAAACACAATTTAGGATTAAATTAAAATCTGGAATTTTTTAATTAAATGAAATTGTTTTGTTTAATTAAAGAGACCCTAATATTTGATATTAGAGTTTTATTAGGGGCCTTTAAATGTTTCAATTGATTTGATTAATTGAAATTAAATGTCTTAAATGTTAAGACTTAATTAATTCAAGAACTTATGCATATCCTAATAAGATTAGGACACATTAATGAGATTAATGAAAACCAATCAATAGAGTTACCATGAATGCCCATATGTTTATTGCTTACAGTTATTTCCTTTATTATGCAATGTGATTGTATGGTTATGGATGGATGATGATTATGGACTATACCCCTTAAACCAATTGTGATTGGCCGTCTTATGAATGGGTTGTATTATTTTCAAGAGTTGTAATTTTATTATGGTGATGTATTATTTATTTGGGGATTGCATGCCACCTTCTTCTCTCTTTCTATCATTCTCTTATGTACCCCATATTCCCCTTATGTATCTCTTTCTTTAAAATTATGTAAATGTTATGTAATCGAGAGTGCACTAAGGAGCATGGTGGACCTAAAGGAGCATGGTGGAGCCTAACAAGCCTATGGTGGAGACCATGAAGCCAATGGAGGAGATTGAAGAACTTGAAAGCTTGGAGAAGATTTTCAAGAGTGCATGCTATGTTTCAAATGAATGTTTTACGATCATCTACACCCACCTTAGACCAAGGATTCAATTCATTGGCTTGGATTGAATCCTCTTAAAGTCCATAATCATCATAGTGGGAGCTTTTAATGAGATTAATAGAGATAGCTCCAAATCCAAAGATTGTTATATGTCACCTCATAGGGACTAATATCGATAAGTGGATTACATATATATAATGTTATATATTTCTTATTTAAATGCATGAGATGTATGTTAGATTAGTTATTTTGATGAGACCCTTAAAACCCCTCTATTTTAATATTAAGTTGGAAATGGAGAATACATTAGGGAATGGATTCTTCATTGCCTTCCATCATTATAGGATCATCTAACGTCCCTTAATGTGGGTACCTGGCTACAGACATGTAGGAGCTACCCATATTAAAGACATTACTTGAAACTATCACATATGTAGATATCATGGGGTGCCTAAGCTGGTATATACCAAGAAACTAACATGTGAGGTATATATTTGGTGAAACATACTTGTGTGAATGATGGGCTTAACTTAACTAGGGAAGTATTCCAAGAAACTAACATGTGAGGAGTGTGTACCCTAGAGGCAAAATGATTGGAACTTGCTTATAAAGCAATAGACAAAGAGTTGTCTTCTTACTGTGGGTTAGAAGTCAAGAAACTAACATGTGAGGCTTCTAGGTCATAGTGGGACCCCAATCCCCATTAGGAATAAGATTCCCGAATTCCATTAGAGGGTGTATGGAATTTGATAAAATAGTGGGAGGTACCATATGATTAAAGACCCGATCATTATGGATTAAAAATGAAATCTAATTCTCTATTTAATTTTTATATGTAGTTCATAAAAATGGCTCACCTCAACCCGTTATCCAAAATATTGGACATCAACCGTTTGACTGGACCAAATTGTCTTGATTGGCTTAGGAATCCAAAAATTGTTTTGGATTCCAAGAATCTTACCTATGCACTTTATAATCCACTTCCCATTGCTCCTGCTGAGGCAACAACTCAGCAAGAGAAAGACGCTTACCAGAAGCGCATGGACGACGATCTCATGGCAAGGTGCTATATGATGGTATTTATGAGTCTCGAGCTTAAGAAGCAACACGAGTCCATGGGAAGTGCCTACGAGATTTTTCTCAACATACAAAAGTTGTATGGGAAAGAATTCTTGCTTGAATTTAATGAAGCTGCTACTTCCAAGTCTAAGCTCAAGCCCAAGGGCAAGGGCATAGGCAAGGGTAAGAGTACCCGAAGGAAGAAGAAAGGTAACAATAAAGCCAAAGGAACCTGTTTTCACTGCGGCAAGGATGGACACTGGAAACGTTACTGCCGGGAGTATCTGGATACTCTAAAGAACCAACCTTTGGAAGGTATGGATCATGCTCTAAACTAAATGTTAGTTTTGCTTCCACTTGGGTACTTAATTCTGATGTGAATTTTGAATTCCATGTAGAATCTAGTGGGAAGCAGAAGGTAGAGTAGAGGCGGATCAACCCTACAAGTGGGGAATGGAGCAAACGTTGCTGCATTAGTTGTGGGGCTTGTTGCTTGACTCTACCTAATGGAGTAGTTTAGAAATAATAGTTGGCTATCTTTACATTCCAGAAGTTATTAGAAACATTAATTTTATTTCAGTTTTATCTAAACAAGGTTTTAGTTTGATTTAATAAATGTTTTCTATTAAATGAAGAGTTCATTACTTCTGGAGTTTATGTGGATGGCCTTTATTTTCTAAACTTTATTGCAAATATGAATTGCATAGAGCATGATAGTTCTAAAATTGAATGCTAATAATCTTAATAGAACAAAATATACATAGTGATGTATGAAGAGGTTTCTCTTACTTTACAACCTTTACCGATGATTCATTCTAGGTTTGGGTGTGTATACTTAAAGAAGTACAAATCAGAATCATTTGAAAAGTTCAAAGAATTCAGATATGAAGTAGAGAAACAAACTAGTAAAAGTATCAAGCTCTTCAATTAGATCGAGGAGGCGAATATTTAACTAGTGATCTTTCAGATCAACTTGCTCAAACAGGCATTCTATTCTAATGGACACCTCTTAGAACACCATAACTAAATGGTGTGTCAGAAAGGAGGAAGAAGACCTTATTGGATATGGTCGGATCCATGATAAGTTACAACGACCTATATTATCCTTGTTAGGATATGCCTTAGAAATTGCCACGTACCTGTGAAACAGAGTTCAAACCAAGGCTGTCCCTTAAGACCTATATGAGATATGGAAAGGGAAGCACCAAACCTTAAGCATGTTAAGGTATGGGGGTTACACTGCATATGTAGAGACACATGATGTAACCAAATTGGAAATCAAGATAACTTGAACGTAGGTTTGTGGATTATCCTAAATAGAGTTTAGGATACTAAGTCTATTATCCTGATGAACAAAAGGTGTTTTGTTTGTATGTTTGCAATCTTTCTTGAAAAAGAGTTTATTCAAGAAGGTAGCAACAACAGGAAAATAGAACTCAAAGAGTTGTCTAATGAGACACAAACCGACATTGATGCAACCCCTGTCCCTGTTGAGACAGAACCCATGATTGTACAAAGGGTTAGTGGGAGTGCGATCATATTTTGGTCCTATAAGTGAATGACGTTCTACTTATTAGGGAATAATGTAGAGACGTTGTCAATAGTGAAAAATTAGTTTTTCACAAAGTTTCTCCATAAAAGATTTGGAAGAAGCATCCTATATTCTAGGAATAGAGGTCTATAGAGATAGATCTTAAAGGATGCTAAGTCTCTCCCAATTGAAGTACATAGACAAGATTTTGAAAGAGTTCAAAATGCATGATTCCAAAAGGAGGTCTAATTCCTGTCAAACATGGAATTAAGTTGTCTATAACTAAAAGACCAGATATCAGTTTTGCTGTAAATGTTACGAGCAGATATCAGGCAGACCTAGATAAGGAACACTGGGAAGCAGTCAAGGCTATCCTTAAGTTCTTGAGAAGAATTAAAGGACCTATGCCTTGCCTATGGAGAAAGAAACTTGAAATGGTTGGTAGAACGGATACAGATTTTCAATCTGACGATGATGATAGGAGATCAACATCGAGGTATGTTCTCACCTTAAATGGTGGAGCTGTAAATTTGAGTGCATTGCTGCATGTTTGGATGAGTAAGTTCATTGCAGAACTAGGAGTGGTTCCTGACATTGAGAAGCCTTTACTATTGTTTTTGTGACAATAATAAGGCTAGTGCTCAAGACAAGGATCCACGGTCTCATCAAAAGTCCAAACTTTAAGCGGCGATTCCAAGTGATTAGAGAGATCATTGGAAGAGATGACATATACATATAAAAGTTTAAAAGAACAGAGATTAAAGAAGACCCCTTTACTAAAGCTATGACCCAAGTGTGTTGGATCACCACCGATAGCATATGAGTATGAGATACATGGTGGATTGGCTATAGTGCAAGTGGGAGATTGTTAGGATTATGCCCTAGAGCCAATCATGGAGATGATTGTTTAGGGATTAGGAACAATCAATTGATTTCATTTATATATGTCACATTTATTATTGATTTAATAAAAGGGCTTATTCTATTATGTTTATATGCATCATTTATATTTACATAATATGTCCATGGAGTTAGAGTTGAGAATATGAAATTACAAAGGGTTGTAATTTTGAGACTGTAAATATATCTCTGTACTAAACTCCTAAATCATTCCTAGTTGAAGGTTCACTATGATGGACGGTAATGAACCATAGGACTAGCACTTGTTAGGTTGACTCAATAGGAGGATAGCTAGTCTCAAGCTATATGTGTGGAGACACTACAACCAACAAGTGGGTGCCTATTATAAGAATAGGTACACTGAATGTGACCAAAGATATGAGATAAACTGAATGGAGTTTTAACCTGCCTATTAATCAGTTTCTCATTGTTATAGTGGTACAAGTAATCCTTAGACCTGAGACACCATGGTTGTCTTATACATGTAGCTTTAGAAGTTTGATAACACTAGGTGCAGATCCTATTCAGGGGTCTGTAAGGGTGTTCATTGGCCCTACTGCTATGTGTGTGAAGGCATGTGAGTGATCAACAAGGAATCCATCACTCTCAGGAAAAAGAGAGTGAATGTCTCATACAGCATTCATTGAATATAACTCATTAAATCCATGGGCCCATGGTAGAATGAATATGGAAAGGAGTTTCCATAAGTTCATCATTGAGTTGATATTAATGAATGAGTATAAAGTAATTGAACTAGGGACTTGACAGACTTCCATGTCCTATTAGTTCAATTGGAGACATTGTGTTGATAGAAGGATGGAATTGTAACCTGTAAACTACAACAGAAGGGTTCTTTGTAAATGACTATTCACCTCATTAAGGACCACACCATGAGCCATATGCTAGGTGTTACTCATGGTTAGTAGAAGCCCTAATTGATATAAATGAGTTATAATCAATTAGGGAATTGAAAGGAGTTTCAATTAGACCCTTAATGGAAAGTGTTCCATTGTGCACAACTTGTGCTGTTCCTACTACTTGATGATGTGAACCCAATGGGTCACACACTGATCATGCTAAGAGAGCTTGATAGTCTATGAGAGAAAGGGTATAAGTGAATAAAGAATTGTTCTTAAGGGGCAAATTTATATGGGATATAAATTAGAGGGGTTATTGTGTAATTAGGAGTAATTACACAAAACCCATTAGGGTTAGAAGACCCCCCTTGGCCGGCCCTAGTTGGAGGCTATTTAAAGCCTTTTATGATGTGATGACATCATCACTTGAAGCACTCTTGGAGGCTCCCAAGTGCTGGCCGAAAATTTCACCTCTCTCTTTCTCTCTCTCCTCTCTTCTCCTACTCTAGCATCAACAAGGGAAAGAAGGAAAGGACATCAAGCTCTAGCTAGGTGTGGATACTGTTGGAGGCAGCACACTTGGGCTGCTCATTCACCGCTGTCCGAAGACAAAGCTTGGAGCAAAAAGGAGAAGAAAAAGCTTGGAGCATAAATGAGAAGACTTGTTCAACTGTAAGTACCCTAACTCTCTTGGTAGTTAGGTTTATGGTTTTTGTATTAAGCATAATTAAGATTCATGGGTTTGGGAATCATAGGAAAAATTTTAAATTCCGCCTTTGTATTTTTCTTCTCTAGTTTGATTCCCAAAAACCATGAGCCATATGCTAGGTGTTACTCATGGTTAGTAGAAGCCCTAATTGATATAAATGAGTTATAATCAATTAGGGAATTGAAAGGAATTTCAATTAAACCCTTTAATGGAAAGAGTTCCATTGTGCACACCTTGTGCTGTTTCTACTACTTGATGATGTGAACCCAATGGGTCACACACTGATCATGCTAAGAGAGCTTGAATGTCTATGAGAGAAAGGGCATAAGTGAATAAAAGAATTGTTGTTAAGGGGCAAGGTTGTATAAGATACAAATTTGAGGGGTTATTGTGAAATTAAGAGTAATTACACAAAAACCTTTAGGGTTTGGAATCCCCCCCTAGGGCCGGCCCTATGTGGTGGCTTTAAATAGCCTATTATGATGTGATGACATCATCACTTGAAGCACCCTTGGAGGCTCCCAAGTGCTGGCCAAAAATTCCAAGCCTCTTTCTCTCTTTCTCTTCTCCACCTCTAGCAATAACAAGGAAGAAGAAGGAAAGGACTTTAAGTTCAAGCTAGGTGTGGATACCGTTGGAAGCAGTACACTTGGACTGCTCATTCATTGCTGCCCGGAGTTCAAGCTTGGAGCAAAAAGGAGAAGACAAAGCTTGGAGCAAAAAGGAGAAGACAAAGCTTAGAACATAAAGGAGAAGACTTTGTTCAACTGTAAGTATCCTAACTCTCTTTGTAGTTAGGGTTTTGTTTTGTATTATGCATAATTGGATTCATGGGATTGGGAATTGTAGGAAAATTTTTTAATTCCGCCTTTGTAGTTTTCCTCTCTAGTTCGAATCCCAACAGTGGTATCAGAGCCATGATTATGCCTAATACAAATTGCATATGGGCTGTATTTTATGGTAAAATTGATTGGTTAATGAATTAGAATTCAATTCATGCATTTAATGGGTATTCTCCACCATGGCTGAACCTAGGGTTATTGAACCCTAGGTGTTTATCTCTTCTTCTACTCTTCTAAAATTGTTTTAGTGTTGCTGGAAATTCAAAGAGTTGAATAGGTTTTAGTTTTGTAGAGGAAGGAGGAAACTAGGGTTTCCTCTTCATGGCCAAACCTAGGGTTTTGAACCCTAGGCTGTTTTTCCCTGTTCTCCTCTTCTAATTACCTTCTTTCATTAATTCTGGAATTTTTGAGAAGCATGTGATGTATATAGAAGAAGAAGAAACTAGGGTTTCTTCCATGGAGGCCGAACCTAGGGTTTGGAACCCTAGGTTGCTCTCTTTTGTATTTTGTTTTTGTTTTGATTTAATTGAGACATGAGATGCTTGTAATTAAATTCACCTATAATTAAATTCACATAAAGTTGTTATGGTGATTTCTTAAGCATAGGGATGCATGAGAATCAAAAACAAAACAAAAGAATGGGAAGAACACCAAGGAGTTTGAATCTGGGTTTTAGAACCCTATGATTCTTGCTACTGTTTTGATATGAAATCTCTGTAAAATTGATGAATAATCATTATAGGATGATGATATATGATGTGTAGATCATATTCTTTAAGTTTCAAAAGAGTCTTGATGCATAAAGAATCAAAAAGTTTGATTTCTTGGAAGAACACAGCAGGCTGTTTTTCTGCAGAAAAGTCATCAATGGAGTTTCATTCATAACTTGAGTTAGGGAACTCCAAATTGCATGAAACCACTTTCATTAGTTTCCTAAGACATGTAGGATACTAGCAAAAAATAATTTGGTAGCCTGAATTAATCATCTTGCTGGGTTTTAAATCCGTTTTCGACCATGGACAGTATGCTGTCAAATTCTGGGCAGCCTACTGTTCTTGAATTGTTTAGAACAATTGGGGATGATTTGATCATCCAAACCACTTCAGTTAGCTTATTAATTCATGTAGGGACATGATACAAAGGCTGGTTTTGTTGGTGGAGTCAAATTGATTGAGTTTTAGAAACAATTATGACCTTAGAGGTCCTCCTATGGTGGCGCCAGCACTGGGTTCTTGAAACCCTAATTTGTTTTGAACAAGACAGCCCTATTGGCCACTCCATACGTGTCCATGGGCTTGGCCCACACCCTAGCTTAAGTCCCCATGCATGATAGTAGCCATGGCAGCCTTGCCAAGCCTTGGCAGCCCCCTGGCTTACCCGTGGCAGCCCATTGGCCAAGCCATGGCAGCTCATCAATGGTGGCGGCAGCATTAGGGTTTTCTTAGGAAACTCTAATTCCCATTAATGATGAAACCCTAATTCATTAATTGCATTAATTGAAACCCTAATTAGGCTATTAATTACCTTAATTAAAGTGTTTAATGATTGGTCATTAATTGACCAATCATGGTTATTAATTATTAGGGCAAAATTAATTGCATTTATGATGTCTAGGGTTTAGGGTTTAGGAAACCCTAATTTGTGTTAATTGAACCCTAATTCTATTAATGCATTAATTAATAACTAAACCTAGTAATTAATGTGTCTAACCCAGGGTTAAATGATTGGTCATTAATGACCAATCATGATCATTAAAGGTTTAGTAATTAATCATAGGCATTTACTAGGTTTAAGGTTTAGGGTTTTAGAAACCCTAATTAGTGCATATTAATTAGGTTTAATTAATATCCTAGGTGGCATTTATTAAACCCTAATCCTAATCATTAATACCGTATAAACCTAGGGTTTGAATGATTGGTTATTAACTGACTAATCATAAGGCATTTAATGCATTAGGGTTACATTTAGGGTTTAGAGTTAATGCACTTAGGGTTTAGGGTTTTAGGAAACCCTAATGCACTAATTAATAAAATGATTTTATTTAATTCTGAAATTGATTATTTAATTAATGTTGATTAATTTTATAATGTTTTAAATGGTTTAAAACACAATTTAGGATTAAATTAAAATCTGGAAATTTTTTAATTAAATAAAATTGTTTTGTTTAATTAAAGAAACCCTAATATTTGATATTAGAGTTTAATTAGGGGACTTTAAATGTTTCAATTGATTAGATTAATTGAAATTAAATGTTTTAAATGTTAATACTTAATTAATTCTGAAAATTATGCATATCCTAATGAGATTAGGACACATTAATGAGATTAATGAATACCAATTAATAGAGTTACCATAATGCCCATATTTTTATTGCTTACAGTTATTTCCTTTACTATGCAATGTGATTGTATGGTTATGGATGGATGATGATTATGGACTATACCCTTAAACCAATTGTGATTGGCCGCCTTATAAATGGGTTGTATTAATTTTTCAAGAGTTGTTAATTTTGGTGATGTATTATTTATTTGGGGCTTGTATGTCACCTTCTCTCTCTCTCTATCATTCTCTCATGTACCCCGCATTCCCCTTATGTATCCCTTTTTTTAAATTATGTAAATGTTATGTAATCAAGAGCACACTAAGGAGCATGGTGGACTCAAAAGAGCATGGTGGAGCCCAACAAGCCAATGGTGGAGACCAGCAAATGGAGGAGATTGAAAGACTTGGAAGCTTAGAGAAGACTTTCTAGAGAGCATGCAATGTTTCTAATGAATGTTTTATGATCACCTACACCCACCTTAGACCTTGGATTCAATCCATTGGCTTGGATTGAATCTTCTTAAATTCCATAATCATCATAGTGGGTGCTTTTAATCAGATTAATAGTGATAGCTCCAAATCCAAAGATCGTTATATGTCACCTCAGAGGGATTAATATCGATAAGTGGATTTTGGATATAATGTTGTTATATTTTATTTATATGCATGAGATGTATGTTAAATTAGTTAATTTGATGAGAACCTTAAAACCCCTCTCTTTTAATATTAAGTTGGAAATGGAGAATACATTAGAGAATTGATTCTTCATTGCCTTCCATCATTATAGGATCATCTAACGTCCCTTAATGTAGGTACCTGGCTGCAGACATGTAGGAGCTACCCATGTTAAAGACATTACTTGAAACTATCACATATGAGTTATCATGGGGTGCCTAAACTGGTATATACCAAGAAACTAACATGTGAGGTATATATTTGGTGAAACATACCTGTGTGAATGATGGGCTTAACTTAACTAGGGAAGTATTCCAAGAAACTAACATGTGAGGAGTGTAGACACCCCATTTTCACCCCCATGAGATCATGATAGTGTTTTTTTAGGTTTAGAAGCATTTAGGAGTCCCTAAGCCTTAAAGGACACTTTTGCCCTTTTAAGCCTTAGGAGAATAGGTCATCATCGCATGCACATTTTTGTCTCTTTGTTGAGTCCCATCACTTGCATTTAGTTTCTAGGATCATTTTGGATATGTGTGTCAAATTTGGTTAAATTCCAGATAGGTTTGGATAGCTAATTAGAACTTTTGCGACTTCCAAATTTGCTCTGGAGTGTTCCATTGACCTTAGAATGATGAAATGAGCCTAATTGAAGTGTCAATTTAATTTATTAATAGGTTTTGGATTGGTTCACCACATTACCCTATGGTTTATTGACCTTTTTTCGAGTAATCGCCTCATGAAAACCCAGCCAATTGACTGGTGTTAGGGATTTTTGGTTTAAGAATATTCTAGGCTTATTCTACATTGAATCCTTGAATTTTTGGCTTTTGAATCACTCAAATCGGAGTTAAAATGAAGAATTTAAGTCCGTTTGAAGTTAAGAGTCCGAACCGAGCTAGAATTTCAATTTTTTTGGATTCCTCTCGGGTGACCGGTTCACCCAACCGGTCACCCGAGACCTCCGTCTTGATTTGTCTCTCTTTGAAGTTTTGACGGAATGGGACTCTACCACTCCGAATTTCAGCCTTCTAAAGGTCTTCTAAGCCTATTGGGAGGTGGTTTTGAGTTGTTTAACATCCATGGGATTTAATTACAGCCCTAGATTGGTTTTATGGTGAATTAATCTCAACCATTGGTTCACATGGTTGGTTGGTTATAAATATAGTCTCATTCATCAGCATAAGGGACTTTTGGCTTTTGCTGGACTTTTTGGTTTATTTGACACTTCATATTCATAAAAGAGAGAGGGACCACGAATTTGCACACACCCATATCACTTGGAGGAGGCTTTCTACTGTAATTTGGAAGAGGAACTAGAAGACAATCAAGCCAAAGAGAAAGAAGAACGCAGCGAAGACTTTTGCTTTGTTGTAAGTTTCCTTTGCATCCTTTTACGATTCCTTCTTCTTCTACTCCATTCTCTGCATAATTATGGCTTAGAATTGAATTAGGAATCATATATACTCTATATTTTAGAGTGTATATGATTCAAATATGATGTGAAAGCATGCTAGTGGAATAGGATTGCGGATTGTGAATTGCTTGCTGTTAGGATAGTTTCTCTCTTAAGGATAGAGGTACGTTTTGCACAAAAAATTGGTTGATGCGTTTAGGCCTGTTTTCTTTTCATGGTTCAATTATATGCATGATTTTAAGCATCTTTTGTATAGGACACTCGCTGTGTAAGTCTCATCTTCATAGGTGTATGGATGATTATTCTTTTCAAGGATAATTATCGTCCTTAAAGGGTGAGGTTGTGCATAGGTGCTTTCTGGAGTGTGTTTAAGTGCGCTGTGAGTTTCTTTGCATCCTTAGGTATATATTTTACGTAGGATATGTGAAGAAATCACTCATGCAGAGTGGATTCTACATAAAATTATCTCCGGATAGTTTTACTTAAGAAAGCTTGCCGTAAGGATGATTATTTCACATTCTTACATTAAATACTTACCTAAGGCATCATGTTAGATTTTATTTTCATGTTTTGGATTGTCATATGATATTTTCATCATGGTAATTCATGTTTAGCATGTTTTTAATAGTTTTTTGTATGTTAGGGTGTTTAGAGCATATAGGAGCATATTAGGATTTTGTTTCTCTTTTGATTTTTGTTATTTGCATGAGTATTAGGTCATTATATGCACGTTTAGTATTCTGTCCAGATTTGATTTAGGTCTCCTAATGATTATTTGAGCATGAATATGGTTGGTTTGAGCTTAATAATTGCCCTATAGAATACATATGGTGATTAATTGGTGTTTTCTTGATGTTTCGGGATAATTTGCATATGGTAAGTGGTTCATGGTAAGTTTGTTTTGATTTGTTCTCTTCTCTCCCCTTGGGTTATTGTCTTTACTTTGGATTAGAAGTCCTAAGTTTCCAACTCTCTTAAAATTCTGTTTTACTTAGAGTTCTATCTCTTTTAAAATTCTACTTTTCTCAAACTTCTTTTTGGATAAGAGTTCTATCTTTTTTCAAATTCTATCTGTTCTCAAATTCCTTTTTTGGAAACTCTTCTTCTTTTTAAACTCTTCTTTTCTTTTAATGGAAACTTAGGGTTTATAGTTCATTGTAAAGGGAGTAACCCCTTCTCAATCGAACTACGTGGACTTTGATCCTTACATCTTTGTATGTAAGGTACGTAGGCGCTCATTTGATGTTCAAGTCCGCCATAAAATACTAAGTGTCCTAAGTTTTCTTTTTCCTTCTTTTCCTTCTTTTCTTTCTTTTTATCCATTTGTCCATCACATATATGCTAGAAGAGTAGGATGGACCCATGCTTACTCATTTATCCATCACATATGATTGCTAGAGGAGTAGGATGGATCTATTTCTTATTCTCTATCTCTCTATTGCTTTCTATATCTCTCATATTTGTTCATGGATGTTTACATGCTTTATGGATGTTTATTGTTTTATGGATGTTCATGGATGAATGTGGATTATTTATGATGATTCTTTGCATATGCATGGTGACTAATTAGGAAGTTATTGAAATAGCCCATATAAATTCAGAGACCCATTTTGGGGCGATGTGGGTGCCTATAGGATGTTTCCTAAAACCTTCCCACATCGTAACTTAGTCTCCGAATCCTCTCTTGTTTTGATAGACCTGCTTTTCCTTGATCGGAGTCATGTGTTTGGTTTTCTAAAGGTTTCTTTTAAAAACTATTTTCAAAGGTTTTCCTTTTTTTCCTTAAAAAATGAGGTGGCGACTCCTTGTTTGATTGTTTTTGTGAACCTTTTAAAAACCAGATTTTTATTAATTTAAATCTCTACAAGTCTTTTTAAAAGAAGGGTTCTCCTTCCCCTCCCGGATCGAAACCCATGGTTCACAAGGAGTATGTTCCCTAGAGGCAAAACGATTGGAATTTGCATATGAAGCAATAGACAAAGAATTGTCTTCTTACTGTGGGTTAGAAGCCAAGAAACTAATATGTGAAGCTTCTAGGTCACAGTGGGACCCCAATCCCCATTTGGAATAAGATTCCCGAATTCCATTAGAGGGTGTATGGAATTTGATAAAATAGTGGGAGGTATCATATAATTAAAGACCCGATCATTATGGATTAAAAATGAAATCTAATTCTCTATTTTAATTTTTTATATGTAGTTCATAGAAATGGCTTGCCTCAACCCGCTATCCAAAATATTGGACATTAACCGTTTGATTGGACCAAAATATCTTGATTGGCTGAGGAACTTAAAAATTGTTTTAACTTCTGAAAAGATTACACACTTGATGGCACACTTCCTGAGGCTCCGGCTAAGGCTGCAACTCAATAGGAGAAAGACACTTATCAGAAGCGCATGGATGACGACTTAAAGGCAAGATGCTATATGATGGCATCCATGAGCCCTGAGCGTCAGAAGCAATATGAGTCTATGAAGAGTGCACGCGACATCTTTCTCCACTTACAAGAGTTGTATGGAGAGTAAAGTAGGACCGCAAACTACAATATTATCAAGGATCTATTCAAGGCAAGGATGAATAAGGGTTCATCCATGACTGATCACACCTTAAAGATGATCAACCATATCGAGCAGCTTGGGAAGCTTGATGTGATCATTGAAGCTGATATGTGTTCAAACATTATTTTGCAGTCCCTTCCTGATTCTTTTGGGCCGTTCATTATGAACTTTTATGTGAACAAGCTTCAGCCCACTCTCCCCGAGCTGCACAATCTGTTCAAGATGACTGAGGAGACGATGAAGAATGGGAAAGATTCTTTGCTCACATTTGATGGAGCTTCTACTTTCAAAGCCAAACCTAAGCCCAAGGGCAAAGGAAAAGGCAAGGGTAAGAGTACCCAAGGGAAGAAGAAGAAGAACTTAAAGCTGAAGGGAGGCGTCAAGAAAGGTAATACCGACAAGACCAAAGGAACCTGTTTTCACTGCGGCAAGGATGGGCACTGGAAACGTAACTACTAGGAGTATCTGGATACTCTAAAGAACTGACCTTCAGAAGGTATGGATCATGCTCTAAACTAAATGTTAGTTTTTGCTTCCATTTGGGCACTTAATTCTGATGTGAATTTTGAATTCCATGCAGGATCTAGTGGGAAGCAGAAGGCTGAGTAGAGGCGGAGTAACCCTACGAGTAGAGAATGGAGCAAAGTGTTGCTACATTAGCTGTGGGGCTTGCTGCTTGACTCTGCTTGAAGGAGTAGTTTAGAATAAATAAGCTATCTTTGCATTCCAGAAGTTTTTAGAAACATTATCTTTACTTCTGTTTTATCTAAACAATGTTTTAGTTTGATTTAAAAAAATGTTTTTATTTAAATATGAAGAGTTCATTACTTCTGGAGTTTATAGCTTTTATTTTCTAAATCATATTGCAAATATGAATTGCATGAAGCATGATAGTTCTAAAATTGAATGCTGATAAACCCAAGAGAACAAGAGGAGAGGTTTCTCTTACTTAATAACCTTTACCAGTGTTCATTCAAGGTATGGGTATATGTACTTAAAGAAGTACAAATCTGAAGCATTTGAAAGGTTCAAAGAATTCAGATATGAAGTAGAGAAACAAACCGGTAAAAGTATTAAAGCTCATCGATTGAATTGAGGAGGAAAATATCTAACCGGTGATCTTTCAGATCAACTTGTTCAAACAGGCATTCAATCACAATGGACACTTTTTGGAACACCATAACTTAATGGTGTGTCAGAAAGGAGGAATAGGACCTTATAGGATATGGTCCGATCCATGATGAGTTACATTGATCCAATATTATCCTTGTTAGGATATGCCCTAGAAATTGCCACGTACCTGTAAAACAGAGTTCAAACCAAGGTTGTCCCTTAAAACCCATATGAGATATGGAAAGGGAAGCACCAAACCTTAAGAATGTTAAGGTATAGGATTGTATTGAATATGTAGAGACATATAATGCAACCAAATTGGAAATCAAGATAACTTAAATGTAGGTTTGTGGATTATCCTAAAGCGAGTTTAGGATACTAAGTCTATTATCCTGATGAACAAAAAGTGTTCTATTTGAAAGTTTGCAATCTTTCTTGAAAAAGATTTTATTCAAGAAGGAAGTAACAATAGGAAAATAGAACTCAAAGAGTTGTTTAATGAGACACAAACCAACAATGATTCAACCCCTGTCCCTATTGAGACAAAACACATTATTATACCATGAGTGTACAAAAGGGTTAGTGGGAGTGCGATCACATTTATGGTCCTATAAGTGGATAACATTCTACTTATTAGGAATAATGTAGAGATGTTGTCAAAAGTAAAAGATTGATTTTCACAGAATTTCTCCATGAAAGATTTGGGAGAAGCATCCTATATTCTAGGAATAAAGGACTATAGAGATAGATCTTAAAGGATGTAAAGTCTCTCCAAATCGATGTACATAGACAAGATTTTGAAAGGGTTCAAAATGCGTGGTTCCATAAGGAGGTTTGATTCCTGTTAGATATGGAATCAAGTTGTCTATAACTACAAGACCAGATAGCAGTTTTGCTGTAAATGTTACGAGCAGATATCAGGTTGACCCAGATAAGAAACCTTGGGAAGAAGTCAAGGCTATCCTTAAGTACTTAAGAAGAATTAAGGACCTATGCCTTGTCTATGGAGAAAGAAACTTGAAAATGGTTGGTATTATGGAATATGTTTTCACTTTGTAAAGTGGAAATGTAAGATGGAGAAGCTGTAAGTGGGGTACTACAGCAGACTCCATTACAGAGGTTGAGCGCGTTGCTGCATGTTTGGATGAGTAAGTTCATTGCAGAACTAGGAGTGGTTCCTGACATTGAGAAGCCTTTACTATTGTTTTTGTGACAACAATGCGGCTATTGCTCAAGACTAGGATCCACGGTCTCATCAAAAGTCCAAACCATAAGCGGCGATCCCAAGTGATTAGAGAGATCATTGGAAGAGATGACATATACATATAGAAGATTTAATCCAATAGAGAATGTTAAAGAGCCCTTCACTAATGCTCTGATCCAAGTTTAGTTGGATCACCACCATCAGGAAAAGGGTATGAGATACATGGTGGATTGGCTATAATGCAAGTAGGAGATTGTTAGGATTATGCCCTAGAGCCAATCATAGAGATGATTGTTTAGGGATTAAGAACAATCAATTGATTTCATTTATGCATGTCACATTTATTATTGATTTAATAAAAGAGCTTATTCTATTATGTTTATATGCATCATTTATATTTACATAATATGTCCATAGAATTAGAGTTGAGAATATGAAATTACAAAGTGTTGTAATTTTGAGACTGTAAATATATCTCTGTACTAAACTCCTAAAACATTCCTAGTTGAAGGTTTATAGGAAGATATAATGGACAGTAATGAACCACAGAACTAGCACTTATTAGGTTGACTTTATAGGAAGATAGCTAGTCTCAAGCTATTTGTGTAAAGACACTACAACCAACAAGTGGGTGCCTATTATAGAATAGGAACACTGAATGTGACCAAAGATATGAGATAAATTGAATGGAGTTTTAACCTGCCTGTCAATCAGTTTCTCATTGTTATAGTGGTATAAGTAATCCTTAGACCTGAAACACCATAGTTGCCTTATGCATGTAGCTTTAGAATTTTGATAACACTAAATGCAGATCCTTATAGGGGTCTGTAAAGGTGTTCATTGGCCCTACTGCTATGTGTGTAAAGGCATGTGAGTGATCAACAAGGAATCCATTACTCTCAGGAAAAAGGGAGTGAATGGCTCATATAGCATTCATTGAATATAACTCATTAAATCCATGGGCCCATGGTAGTATGAATATAGAAAGGAGTTTCCATAAGTTCATCATTTAGTTGATATTAATGAATGAGTATAAAGTAATTGAACTAGGGACTTGACAGACTTCCATGTCCTATTAGTTCAATTGGAAACATTGTGTTGATGGAAGGATGTAATTGTAACCGATAAACTACAACAGAAGGGTTCTTTGTAAATGACTATGCACCTCATTAAAGACCACACCATGAGCCATATGCTAGGTGTTACTCATGGTTAGTAGAAGCCCTAATTGGTATAAATGAGTTATAATCAATTAGGGAATTGAAAGGAATTTCAATTAAACCCTTTAATGGAAAGAGTTCCATTGTGCACACCTTGTACTATTCCTACTACCTGATGATGTGAACCCAATAGGTCACACACTGATCATGCTAAGAGAGCTTGAATGTCTATGAGAGAAAGGGCATAAGTGAATAAAAGAATTGTTCTTAAGGGTCAAGGTTGTATAAAATACAAATTAGAGGGGTTATTGTGCAATTAAGAGTAATTGCACAAAACCCTTTAGGGTTTGGAATCCCCCCTAGGGCCGGCCCTATGTGGTGGCTTTAAATAGCCTATTATGATGTGATGACATCATCACTTGAAACACCCTTGGAGGCTCCCAAGTGCTGGCTGAAAATTCTAAGCCTCTCTCTCTTTCTCTCTCTTCTCCACCTCTAGCAATAACAAGGAAGAAGAAGGAAAAGATTTCAAGTTCAAGCTAGGTGTGGATACCGTTGGAGGCAGTACACTTGGACTGCTTATTCATTGCTGCCCAGAGTTCAAGCTTGGAGCAAAAAGGAGAAGACAAAGCTTGGAGCAAAAAGGAGAAGACTTTGTTCAACTGTAAGTATCCTAACTCTCTTTGTAGTTAGGATTTTGTTTTGTATTATGCATAATTGGATTCATGGGATTGGGAATCGTAAGAAAAATTTTTAATTCCACCTTTGTAGTTTTCCTCTTTAGTTCGATTCCCAACACTTAGCACAAGCAACAAGGTTTGCAACTGCAGAATAAGTGTGTTTTTGCTGTTGATTTTGTGGGCTGTTATATGAGGTGATGATGATATTGTTAAACAATGCAAGGGATGTAGCAATTGATTGCTTTGTTAGTAGAATGGTGATGGTGAGGGCTTGTTTGTTAGCACAAGCCTTTTGGAAGGTTTTTTTTATAACAACAAGCAACATCAATTGCAACTACATTCTAAAATTCTCAATTGCATCTTCCTGTATTGTTGAACTGAGTCTCTTTCTATTCATAAATTCCTTCCCTTAGGTTATTTCCAGCTTTGATTAGACCTATGCTTTCTGGTCTTAAGATTTAGATTGAATAAAACCTCTATTTGCGCTATTTTTTCCTGTTCAAATTGTCTAGAAGTTTTATCTAGGTTATTTTCTCCTATTCCATGTATAAGTTCACTTCATTTTTCCTTGTGTTTTCTCTGTTCAACTTTAATTCATATATCAATGTTAAGTTTTCTAAGCCATCTATTATTTGAGCAAATATTATTTTTTTCCCCTTGTTCCCAAAAAGAAAAAAATGAAAAAAATAAAAAAAAAAAAAAAAGAGAGAGAGAGAAGAAGGAAAGAGACAAATAAAAAAACGAAAAGAAAAAGAAAAAAAAAAACCGCACACACCGCATTATTTCTTCATTGACCAACTATCGTGTATCATTAACGTCTTTTATTCAAATTTATTTTCATTCCTTATAATTCTAGGATAAGTTATATAGTATTGTGTGATTGATTTTATTTTTCTTTTAGAACCTTATAAATATTTATTGTTGAAAATTTCGTTTGTGTGGGTTCCGGTTGTTGATATTCTTTTGCACACTGGTTTTTCCTCTCCAATGCATTCTTTAAATCTGAACGCCAGTTTTCCATTTCCGTTGGTCTTTTAAAAAGAGCTTCTTCTTGGCGAGCTACTTAATAAAAACACTTTATTCACTAGTTGACAAATCTAATTTTTCCCCAAATTATTTTTAAAGGGGAAAAAATAAAAAACTTTTTTTTATAGCAAGTTACATTAAAAGTTATAATTCAATTTGTCAAATCTCTTTTTCTCTTGTATTATAATAAATAAATGCTTTCATTAACAGTGTTCACCTAATCTGTTTCTTCCCAGGAATCAATTGCATACACTCGTCTACATAGGTAGTATTGAAGACCTAAAGTATTTAGCCTTATTCAAATTTGACTTACCACTTTTAAAATCTTTTATTCAAATTTGACTTACCACTTTTAAAATCTTCCTACATCAATTACAATAAACCAAACCAACAACTCAAGGTGATATATGTCATTTCACATATTATATTTCCATCTATATAAATGCTTACTTTGATCTTATATGTATACTTTGTTTAAAAAGTATTAACCTGCAATTATGTTTACCTGTTTATCAGCATCTTTGCTCAACTTCTCGTCAAAACATGCCTCTATTATTGTCATCTTCTATTAGATGGGCCTTATACTTTCGTCATATTTATCAGCGCTATTAACGCGGGCTTTCTTTTGGGACCACTCTTCCAGGTAATATTCTCTATCTATACTTTTGTCATTGGTATATGATACTTGTTTATCATTCCAATATCGTTTCCATCATTCTTTATACGCCTGAAAGATTCAATAATTGTATAAGAACTACACACTTTCTATATTAAAATGTCCCTTCTATTAGCTGTGCCTTAGATTACATCGTATACAACTGTAAAGTTGTTTATAAACTTTGTATCCCTTCTCATATGCTAATGTTAACTAAATATATATTATTTTGTTATCATCAAACCAAAATTTCCTTTCCTATATATATATATATATAGATCAACAGACACTTTCTTTATTGGGTCATGACCAGCTATATTTTCTTTTTTCCTTTTTTGGCAGCCGCTTGATTGGGATTCTAGAAAAACATACTTCTATCATTGTCGCGTTTTTCCAGGAAACCAAACTTTTGGTTGGTTGAGATTCGATTTCGTCTATCTCTAATTAGCTACTAAACTAGGCGACGCCACTATTTGCATACACACCTAAATTGCAGTGTAGTCAAGATGGTGTCATAATTTTGCCGCAATCATTTATTTCTCCATATAAGTCCTATAATGAGTTACAATATACATGCTCATAAAATGATGCTTCTTTTCATAACTCCAAAAACAAGCAGCTGGTCAGCTGGTCATTTCACAGACATGCCATTAATAACTTCATGCTGAAAAAACACTCAAAGCTTCCTTTCTTATAGCAATCGCTATCATTAATGAGTATTGTGAAAAATTCTTCCCAAGCAATTTTCGTATGAAGATTACATCTTGTAGAGGTGTGTTCTTGCAAATATTGTTTTACAATGTCTCTTATTTAGCTTTCCCTTGCCACTTACTTTAATCTTCATATTTTAACTCACATTTTTTAACCATTCATTTTCACTTTCTCACTTTATTTTTACTGCTAAAGATGTTGATCTGCCACAACATCCTACATCTATAGAGTATAATAAATCAAGTGCCTTCATCGCCTTAATAAAATACGGTAAATTCTTATAACTTTCTAAGACACTTACTTCTTTATTTTGAGTTTATTTGTAGCGTTCAAATTTCTATACTATCTTCACTTTCATAACAAATGCTTATATCTTTGTAGGATTAAAAGTTGTATCCTACAATACTCCTTCTTCCGCAAATTACACTCGAGATTTTTGAAAGAGTTCCATAGTACATACAGGAAGCCAGAACAACAAGTCTAAGTAATATCAGGATTTGCATACGCATAAAATGATCTTGGCAGAACATTATATAATTATGTTTTATGACAAGTTGCCTGATTTTATCACTCTCTTCAAGGAAACATTTTATCTCTTTCTTAGCTTAGCTATCATAACCCAATGGAATTTAATAAGATTCTTTCTGACAAGCTTATCTTTGTTTAGGTTAATTAGAAGCTGATGATAAAAGAAAAGGCCTATGTTATTGTCATATTTCATCAGATTTGGGCTCTATAATAGACAAGCCCAAATAAGGGCGCAGAAGATATGACATAGATTACATGTACAACTCCGATACCTTCCACCATCATTCAACGTATTACAAGGAAATGACAAGATACCCAAAAGAAGACCATAAGACCTCGTCCACATTAAACAAACAAAAAACACTAATCACAAATGTTGTCGTTAGTATTCTTGTTTGTTTAATGTGGATGGGGTCACCTGTGTTCTTCTCTTGAGTATCCTACCCCGGGAAGAAACCAAAACCTTTACTTCCCTATGATACATTGAACAATGATGGAATCTATTGGAACTGTGCTTCTAATCCATGTCATATCTTCCCCCTCCTCATCCGAACTTGTGTATCATACTTTGCACTTTTACAAGTTTTCCTTAGGATTTGCAATCAATGGCGACAACAAATAAAGGTGATATATCTTCCCTTCCTTTTTTCATTAAAAAATAAATGAATTGAGTTCCTGCTACTATTAAGCCATTGTAAATATATAAAAATTCTTGTCATATAGTTGTTTAAAACTTCATAATTGGGAGTTTTTCATTTGCTGACATCCAAATACTTTAAAAATAAATAAATAAAGAACTTGCAGTAACAATTTCCATGCCTTTTTGTCAGTTAAATTGTTGTTTTTTCCCCTATTTTGAGATATATTTTTCAGTTGGCAAAAAAACAAAAAGAAAAAAAAAACAGAGATATATATTTGTCCAAGACAATATATAGTTGATATAATAACTAATATATGTATATATGTGAGGCTCACAACGTGGAGACAATGTGAAAATATATGAATTTAGCTCTTTTTCACAGAACTATGTTAGCGATTACTTTGAACTGGCCAAGTAAAAGGCACTTTATTAATCTTATGGTAATTGTATCTTATTTCATGCATCTTGGTGATTTTCATGCATAAGAATTAAATCGTGGTTTTTGGTTTCAGGTCACATGATGATTTTGTCATATTTTGGGTGGGTTGTACTTCATTGTAGAAGATTAGGCTGCTAATATATTTTTCCCTTTTTATTTTGTTGGTTTTTTATTTTCAAATTTAGGATGCAAAAGATGAGAACTATAATTGCAAGAAAGAAGCGATGCGTGCATCAACAGCGACAAGCTCCCAAGCCTTAAAAGGGCAGTTGGAAGATAGTGGCATGGGTCCCAGTTGTAAGCATTTCTAGGCATGTTATTGTCGAGAAATGCTTAAAACTAAGCTTTTTATTTGATATGTTATAAAAAAATTCCAAAGGAGTTAGGTTAACTTGTATCGCTATGTGAAAAAGTTATAGATGCTAACGTGCTTTTGAGCAAGGGCAAATTACATTCCTTAGAATAAAATATTCACACAAATTACATTCCTTATAATAAAATATTCATGGAAATTGTTCCTTTTTTTATTCTTCTGTAGTAATTGTAAAATTTTGTTATTTTGATTTTGATTCATATTATATTATGTATATTTCTAATGAGATAAAATTTAACTCATGTCATCTACTTGGCTAAGAAACCCGTGTTTGGATAAAATTTAACAAGATTTTATAATTAATACTTGTAATTCTTCGTATTCTTCTATGTGTCTAGGTGATTTTCCCTATGTCAAAAGTATTATTTGTCTTTTAAAATGATATTAAGAAAAAAGACTACATTTTGGAGAAGGCTAAGATCTAAAATGCAAAAGGAGTTGGCTTCGATTTAATAAAGATGAAAGTGGGATTTACTCAACATATCTTATAACATTTTTCCCCCCTTTCATTTTTTTAACTTTTCCCTATCATTTTTTTTGTTATCTCTGTGTATGAACCTTGTTCTCTTTCTTTTCTCAATTATAAGAGTGAATTTTTTCAATGAGGTGGAAGGTAGTCCAAGGATAACATGTTTTCATTTTGCTTCATCCAATTGAGCAAAAAAACAAAAAATGCATGCTACAGCCGTTTTGACTCATGGGAATTTAACCTGCTCTTTGAACATCCAATTAATAGAACAATACTAGCCAACAAGAAGAAAATAATATTCTAGTTGGATAATTTTAAGTAGTTTCCAATAGACGAACATCCTCTCAGTTTCCAAATTCATTTTAATCCAAAAAACTACTTTCAGTTACCGCCTGTGATGATTCCCAAAAAAACCAGGCATTTTTTCGCCCATTGAGAATAAAAGCAAAAAATTCCACAACAGAGAGATATAACAATCAAAAGCACAACTATGAACTACAAACAAAAACGAACACCGAAAATATGACAGAAGAAAGACAACAGCCTAAGAATAGCAGGCACGTGCCTTGGACGTGCCTCGGCCCTAGTATAAATATAAAGGGCATACAGTCACTTCTAATGACAAGATAAGTTGAAATGTGGTCATATACAGTATTTCAACATAAAATATGTTTCTCTAAATAAATATTACAATTGAAGGTGAAAAAACTGCACTTTGGGCCCACCATGGTTTCAACTTGTAAACACCTCCCACGAAGATAGACCCCATAGCTGAATGCTAATCAAAATGTTGAGCCATTGAATCCGAAGAATGAGCGCTTCACCAAAAAAATATGAGCATAATCACCATGGGCATAAACTAATAAGATTTGAAAACCACATAAGAGAAAATTAAACAAAAGAAAACCTTTCTTCAATGGCGTAACTGATTACTGGTATAGTTTTATTTTAACAATGCATAAAACTAGTAACGAAACCCACTCCTCCAAGGAATGAATCAGGATTAACAATATCCACAGTACAGTTTCAATATAACAAGGCCCATTCGATTCAAATGAAAAATATACATATTTATATACTTTCTGTGAAATTACCGAAGCCCCTACTATTCGAAAGGGCTGAAGTAGTGTTCCTTTCTAGTTAAAGGAAAGAGAGAAGGGTGGTGGGGGGGCATCGTTATTCTGGTTGAGGAAAATCAGATTTGTGTAGACAACCCAAGTAGTTACGGTATAAGCTTTCCTTATATTTGTTGTTGTTACCATTGTTTCCTAAGAAAAGATTGTTTTACTGAGATGAACTTAAGGAAGCCTCATCTCAGCTATTCATGGTCGGCTATGCGCACCTTGATACACCATTATGCTATATACCATTTATTAAATCCTTAGCTAGCAGCTTTCTTTTTGCTACCTCAACCAGGAGTGCATTCATTTTCAACTTTTTATATTGCTGCTCATCCAACTTTTTATATTGCTGCTCATCCATGTCAACATGATGACTTCAACCACTCTTATTTTATCAGATGTTTATTCTTGAGTGCCTGATATTATGTACCATCAACATGGTCGGGTTTATTTTTCCCTTCAATTGTTGAGTCATATGTAACTCACATAACTAACTAAAAGCTATCCACTTCATTTTCTCTGCTCAAAATCAACAGGAAAATCCTCTTCATCCTCTCCCACCCTATGGATAATTAAATTTAGATAATGGAGAAAAACACTCCTAGTTACAGAAACATTACATTCCATTTCTTAGTTTTTCTTATTTTAGAAGATTTCACTCTCAGTATCTCAACTAAAAAAAAAAAAAAAAAAAAAAATATCAGTATCTCAACAGAAACCTAACTAAGCCTTTACCTTATGTTAGTTTCTTCAGTTGAAACTATATTATCAACAAATAGTATACACTATAAGACCTCTTCCTATATGCCCAATCAACTAAGAAACAATTTGAACAAAAAGATATGGCCTTCATCTTAAACACGAGATTTAGGCAAATTGTAATTGTATACCCACTTGAGTGTATGATTCACATTTATTTAGGTACACCGCCAGTAAAAGAATATTAGTTGTTCACATCTGGTCATATTTTTCAAATTAAGTTGTTATTTTCTACAATCTTTACCACTTTCGAAATTTTTAAAAATGAATGAATGCATATTCAATTTTTATTTATTTTTTAAAGAACAGAGAGAACAAGACACTCATGCTCATTTTACCTAATCTTTTACCTCTGCCCCCTTTGTGCCCTTCCTGCACATTCAGCCTCCAACCCAACTTCCGTCCACCAAGTTTAAAGATGGCAACAATAACAGTGTCAATATTGATAAGATTGTAAGAGTTATCAAACCTTCTTCATCATCATTATAAGAATACAATGGCTCTGATTTTCAACTCATCCTCTCTCTTTCTCTTTGTCATTTAAGAAAAAGAAGGCCAATGTAGTTCATGGTACCTCTGTTAGCTAGTTCCCATCTTCTCTTTTATCATACGTAGTAGAGTTTATTATTATTTTTTTATTATTATGCAATTTTACACTCTAACAGGTTGACATAAATCTTGTACATCTAGTAATTATTAAAAAAAGGCAGTACGCAAGGCATTTTGCATCATGTGAGAAGGTAATAAGAGTATTGGATCTTGGATGGATAATCTTTTGATGGATGTTTGTTAAATTGATTACTACTGAAAGGGCTGGATTGTACACATTGATCCTAACTCTCGAGAGTAGGCAGTGAGTCAATTAGTTGGGGGTGGCCACAAAGTGGTAGCACCTTCCTGTCAGAAAGTAAAACCCCTGTCAATAGTCATTTTGTGCCCTTGCAGGAATTTTTATTTGTGCATGGACAGAAGTTAGTCTCGTAATTACTGTTGTTTAAAATGATCTATTTTTCTTGCAATAAAGTTTCCACAGAAACAAATGTAGCCTAAATAGACAGAATTCAAATAGATTACCTGAACATCATATAATTTGATATAAAATCGAGCGCTATCTATTGAAAGCTTAGTTTGAAGAATTTCTGCAATGGTCGAACTCAACTTTCCATTAACACTAGGTCCGAGCCCCCCAATGGATATCAATTCTCCATACGCAGCTGGCTCTTCAGTGCCAGAAAATGCAATAGGCACTCCTCCATTCAGCAAAATCATTACATACTGAACAATTATGAAGAAAACTCATGAATAAATATTGTGAGCCACATTTCAAAATGAATGACTACAACTAAAAAAAGTTATTTTAAGAAGGCTAGACACAAGAAAGAAGAAATTTTCACCTACTGCTCAGTGCATAAATTAAAATGATTGCCAAAATTTGAAAGTAAACATCCTCACCCACTAATAGTGTTACCTAGTAGGAGGGAAAAAAAAAGGCTCTTAGCTGGGTTGTAGAAACTAAGTTCCGAACCAATCAGCCAATACACTACTATTTGGATTTCTTAGTTCTTTGAAAAAAACACAAGGCTAATTTAATTATTTTAGGTAAGGAATGCAAAACTTGTCTTGTATCCTCACCCACTGATGGTGTTACTTACTAGGTGCCAAAAGAATCTGCTCTTAACTGGGTTGGTGAAACCAAGTTTCAAATCAATCACTCAGTACATCGGTACTATTTGGAGCTTTTAGTTCTTTGAAGAAAAAGAAAAAACAAGCCCTAATTTAGGCTATGTTACACGAAATATGTCAACTACTTGTGTTGAAAATGACAGGACAGAGATATGGGTATTGGTATGAAGTATGTGTCATATGGTACTATTGTCGGATACATGCCCAATAGGAGTGTCCAATAAAGGTATAGTGAAACAAATTCCTGATACATTCTTAATGTGTCTCCCTTAAGAATGCTTATTTCAAAATGAGTAAAGTAACCTTAGACAATAAGCCATATTACATTAAAATCTTCATCTTACTATAAGGTAGGATGAAAAAAAAAAAGGCACATTGATAATCACCTATTGCCCTATGGAATAAGGCATTAGATAAAGTTAACATCTAGTCACGTACACTACCTAACATGTATATCCAAATTTATGTACTGCAGGTTCACAAAATGAGTAAACAATTCCCAAATATTTCACGGTGATTGAAGATGGACCAAATTTCTCCTATCCAATTCAGAACAGAATTTTGAGCCCAAACAGGCATACGAAGTCATATCAAACCCAATATTTGAGTGATGTAGGATGTAGGACTTTCCAACACTTCTCCTCAAGTGCAAGCCCAATAAGACAATAACAAACATGTCACGTAGACAACAAAGATGCACTTACAAACAAGATAGGCCCAAGAACGGCATGCTTTGATACAATGCTAAGTTTCTAGTGTAAAAGCCTAAACTGTTAGGTGGAGGGTTCAAATAGGTATATAAAGCCATATTAGACTCAATATTTAGATGATGAGGAATGTGAGATTTCCCAACATTCCCCTTCAAATGCTGGCCTAACAAACAAGAACAGGCCTATCCTGTAGACATCAATGATGGCCTCTAATGCTATGTCAAGTTTCCACCTCAAAAGCCTAAGCTATTAAGTGGAGAGCCCATAGGTATATGAAGCCATATCATACTCAATATTCAGAGGATGTGGGATGTAGGACTTACCAACACTCCCCTCAAGTGCAATCCTAACAAACAAGAACTGACCTATCAGGTCGATGACAACGATAAGCTTATTAACAGAATGGCCTAAGAATGACAACAATGGGCTCTGGTACCATGTTAAGTTTCCAACCTAAAAAGCCGAGCTGTTAGGTAGAAGGCCCCAAACAGGTATATGAACTCAAACCAAACCTAATATTTGAACGATGTGGGATGTGGGACTTTCCAACATCCCTAGAAGGAATAGTTCCAAAAGAAGAGAAAGCAAGAAATACATATAAAGAAAAAGAAAAAAGGGGAAAAAGATAAAATGATAATAAACCCAAAACAATTATGTAACTAAGTATGAGGAATATAATCCACCGTACTTTAAATTTTGTTACTGCTTATATCACTCCAATTGTGCAGAAAATAGATAGATAGAGCAACTGAAAAAAAAAAATTAAATAAATAAAATATAACAGCAAGAAAAGAAAACAATACAATCGAAACACATAAAACCTAAACAAAAATCCAATCTTTCACAGAGTAAAATTGTAGAACAATTAAGAGTCATAATGGTAATGCAACCACTACAGCCCAAGCAGGTATAACATCCCCCAAAACCAAAACAAGAAGTATTCAAGAAATGAAATGTACAACAATGTCAACAAAGTCTACAACAATCCTTATTAGCATTAGAAGGATAAAAACAAACAAAAGCGGCAATAGGACAACTCCAGATTTCACAGAGTAATATTATCAAACAATTAATAGTCACAACAACAACAACCACAAAATGAAATCGAATGCAGAGAGAACAGTAGAAGGGACTCAACGGACTCAGGTTTGCCAATGATTTTGGCAACAGCTCTGGTGGCATCCTTGAGAATGTCAGAGGCCACTACGGCATCTACCGGAACATTGGTGTAGAGATTCAAGGTTGGCATTTCTTATTCTTCTTATGGTTGGTTTTCTTCAAGAACTATTATGGCACAAGAAGCAGAAGCCAAAGTGCTTCTGTTTAATGGGTGGTTTTGAAAGCACAGTTTGTAGATAACAGCTCCCGGAAGTATATGGCAACTTCTTCACCACTTTTGGTTTTTTATGCCCATATGTGTATAAACGCGGCTTGGCTCCTTTCTTGAGTGAGAAAGCCTAAGTAGTTCTTTCTTTCTCCCCCCCCCTCTCTTTTTTTTCTGTTATTTTAAGAATTACTTTTAATGCGAAACCAAATGCCAGTTAAAAAGTTTAAAAGGGGACAAATTAATGTATTAATGACTTTTTTTAATTTGCATGTTTTGTCAAAGATAACCTATCTTTGTGAGATAGAGGATATATACTAATATGGTTTTATTAGTACATGCCAATATTAATATTATGCATTGGGGTTCGTATTCCATAACTCACCAACGTATGGGATATAAATTTTATTAGTGGCCAGCTATTGCTATTACAAAAATTCCTCTACACTCATTTTAAACTTTTCAATATTTTATGAAAAATATAAAAGGTTTTCATAAAAACTAGCTTTGACATCCATTAGAAAACATCATTTTGAACAAGTTTATAGAAGAAATTTTTTTCAAACTTTGTTATTTAAGTGAACTTTTGGATCATCTACAGTATAAAAATGGCATGATGGTGATGTAAATTATTATATTATCTATTTATTTAGTTCAAAGAAAAGAGAAGAAATTTTTTGTGGGGAAGAATATTGATTTCTGTGGGTATGGCTTATGATTAGTAATTGTTAAATGCTAGTGGAATTTCTGTTTTTGGATTATCAATATCTTTAAATGTGGAAATTGAATCATATAAATTGGAGGTTGAATTATTGGTAAGGTGGCAAAGGCCTACAAGGCAAAATTTGTGGTGTCATTGAACTTAGGGAAGCTGATACACTCACACACAATGTAAAACCTCAGTCTTCCACTAGTGATTCATATGTGGGAAGCCATTTTATTGTTTGTTTCATGAACTTGTTGAGAGCCTCAGACTCCATTATTTGTTTATAACTTTCTATGGAAGTATTCATTGGTAAAAAAACTTATTACTAGGTGTTCGGATTCAATGCTGAGGCAATGTTTCCTTAGCACCGTGCCAAGCTGCCTAGGATCGCGCCGCATGGCTCACCTGCTAATCTAACGATGGAAAAATGCCTCTTGATAAAACGCCCCATTTTGCTGCGTTTTGATAACCAAAGGCACCGTTAACGGCGTAACTCCCCCGTTACCCCCGTTAGAACCAAAAATCCTCCCTTGTTCTCCAGCAACTTCATTTTCCCGCTCAAAAACCCATTGTCACTCAGCTCACTTCTCTCTCGCTCTCATTCTCATTCACCAGGCTCAAAAAGAGAACCCATTCTCCCTCATCTCATGACTGTGAGATCTGCTGCTGCCGTCGACTTCTCTCTCGCAGCTCACCTCCCTCTCTCTCTCATTCTCATTCTCCCGCTTAAAGGACCCAACCTGCATTCTCTCTCTCTATCTCTCATCTCACGCACCCCTGGAATGTGAGATCTACTGCCGCCGTTCGACGTTTGCCGCCGCTGTCGTCATAGAGGTCTGTCGTGGAGATTTGTCGCCGTCATTAAGGTCTGCCGTCGTCAAGATCTATCGCTGGCAGTGTACGGAGCTACAGCAGCAGCAGCATACGCAATTCGGCAAGAAATCCCTCAATAATTTCTCAATTAATTGAAAAAAAAAAAACAAAAAAGCAACTCACCTATAGCTCTGTCAACAGTCCGTCGATCCGTCGATCTTCACACCGGCTTTCAAGCTTCCCTTTCCGTCAATCTTCACGTCGGCGCGAATGGCATGGGAAAGGAATGGCAGGAGAAGTGGGGGAAGGACGAGCAGGGGAAGTGAAGGAGGAGTAGGAGAAGTGGAGGAAGGAGAAGATAACGATCGCAGGAGTAGGGGAAGATGAGGAAAGAGAAGATGACGATCGCCGGAGCAGGGGAAGTGGGGGAGATCACAGGGGAGGCGGATCGCAGGAGAGGTTTTTGGTTCAAATGGGCAAAAACGGATAAAGTTTTTGGTTCAAATGGGAACTGACAGGGAGGATTTTTGGTTTAAAAGGGGGTAACGGGGGAAGTACGCCGTTAACGATGCATTTAGTTATCAAAACGCAGCGAAATGGGCCGTTTTATCAAAAGGCGTTCCTCCATCGTTGGATCAGCAGGTGAGCCACGCGGTGCGATCCCAAGCAGCTTGGCACGGTACTGAGGAAACATTGCCTCAGCACTGAATCTGAACGCTATTACTAGACCCTTTTGTTTTTTGTTTTTTGTTTTTCTTTTGTTGTTCTTCTTTTTTTTTTTTTTTTTTTTTTTGGGTAATAGAGTATGGGTTAAAATTTTAAATAGAATTACAGATAGTTTTGCGTGGGTACAAAGTGCCTAGTCTATGAGCCCCTAGTTGTTTACAAGCAAAAAGGAAAGAAAAAAATGAAAAAAGAAGAAAAGACAGGGTGAGGAGATACGTAACAAAATCCGCATACAAGTGACTTCCTTCCGATGGGCGCATTTGATTCCTTCATGGAAGGTGTGTTGCATCTGCATCTTTCGGAATTTCTTCAGTGAAAAATGATAGAGCGCACAAAGCTCTATTGCTACAGAGGCATCAAGGTCATCACGAAATGCCATAAGGCCTTAGCTCGGCATTCATACTGGTAGTTTCTCCCAAATTCCATAGAGCACTAGGCTCTTTACAAATAGCGACAGGTATGGTGAAGCTTACTTTGAAGTCTAAATTTTTTTCTTTTTGATACACACACACACATTTGTCTTAATTGGCTAAAGGCGAAACTGAATAGGAGAGAGAGTGCAACAGAAGCGGGACCCACAAAGCACCAACTTCTAGGCAATTGTTGACTGGAAGGGGCTCTGATGGAGCTTAAGTACACTCCCTACTCCCGCTCCTGGGCCGATGTGGGACGCACACAAGGCGTTTAGCCGATTGAGACAAATGTGTGTGTGTGCATCAAAAAAGTCTAAATTATTTGTCAGAAAAAATTTATGCTAAATGATTTGAAATTATTCATTCTTCGCAAATTTTTGGGGCAAATTCTAAAACTGATGGGCAAGGGAAAACATGATATATCATGGAAAAATTTACCCAATTCAAAGTTTCACAGAACTGTTGTCTGTAGGGAATTGATTTCAATCGAACAAATGGATAGTGGTAAAATATAGCCAAAAGTGTGCTTAATTAATGGTTATAATTTTTGGCCAACCGTTGAGCAAAAAGGAAATATTTCAAAGAGAAATCCAATAGTCAGAATTTGGAAATCAAAATATTTATCCTAAGATTTTCATGTTATCAAGTTTTGAAGTTAAATATTTTGTACTTTGTTACGCTGTTGGTTGATAGCTCTAGTTGTTGAGTCTTAGAGCATCTCCAATGGTGTGTTATTGTTATATTTCAACAAAAACACACCTTGTTGGTGCTCCAATAGTATGCTAAAGGGTGTGCTAAAAAATAGTAATAGCTCATTTTTGTATTATATTTGGCATACCCTTGAGTTAAAATAGTACAAAGTTGGTTAAAAAAAAAGGGTAAATTGCACAAAAGGGTCCAGAGTTTGGACCATGTTTCACTTAAGGGTCCCAAATTTTAATTACGTCACTTTGGTACCCAACTTTAACGTTGACCACAAATCACAAATGGTGTTAACGGAAATTGTGAAATGACCTTACTACCCCCTAAAAAACGCCGTCGTTTTGAATATTAGCCTACTTTCTTCTAAACCGTTCTAGAAGCTGGCCAATCCTCATCCCGCTATATTTTCTCTCTCGTGATATTTTCTCTCCAATGTTCTCTGTACTCTCACCCCCTCTCATCTCTCTCTATCTTATCTCTCAATCACCTGAAACCCTAAAATTTCTCTTGCATCTCAATCGTTGAAGTTGCTCAACGGTGGAAGTCATTCAATTCTCACGAAGTCGAAATCATTCAACTCTCACGGTGGAAACGAAGTCGGTGGAAACGAAGTCATTCAACCACCTGCAATTGAAGAAGTGGTTGAAAGACGAGGTCGATGACAAAGAATTAGAAGACGAACGATAAGTTGTTGTGGATTTTATAGGAATCATTCAACTCTAACGGTGGAAACCCTAAACAAATAATCAGGTATGTAATGGGTTAGGGTACTATTTTCGTTCAAATTAGGTTTGGGGTTTCAGAGTATGGTTACTAGGGCATTCATATTGCCCCCGTTTTTACAGTTTAATTTAAGGTTTCTATGTATGTACATACAGAAAAGGGGTTTTGGGGTTTCGATTAAATCGGTGTTAAATTTGTTCTTTCATTTGTAATTTTTTTTAAATCAGATTTTTTTTTTTTTTTTTTTTTGGGTGCTGGGGATGGCTACTGCCGGCCAATTTTTTTTTTTTTCCTGGGTTTCTTCTACTTTTTTTTTTTTTTTTTGTATGAATTTTTGTAGCTCTTTTGGGTTTGGTTTGGATGATTTTTGCTACAGTTTTCAGGTTGGTTTTGGATAAAATTTGCTGCTGTTTTTGGGGCTGGTTTTGGATAATTATTGCTTGTGCTTCTGGATTGGTTGTCAATGATTTTTGCTGCTGTTTGCGTTTTGGTGATGATGGTGTTTGTGGTTGTTGGGGCTCGACAATGACGGAGTTGTGGCTGTTAGAGGGTGTAAGGGAAGAGTATTGTGGGTTTGATTTGAGTGGGGCTAGGATGGGTTTGATTCACTGATCTGTGTTTTGGGTTTGGGGTTTGGAATTTAGCAGGAGGAGGCTATGGTGGCGTGGGTAGTTGTGTGCTGGTGATGAATTTGGGAAGGGATGAGGGTCGATTGTGATTGGGGTTTGTTGTTGATAGTGGAGCTGAGATGGGTGTGGTTGCACTGTGCAACAATGTTGGTGGGGTGTGGAGTTGTATTAGACAGCTGACACTAATACAAAAAAGCTGGAAATTTATAGCTAGGTTCCTAAATGTGGGCATGAGTGGTTTGTGCAATTTTGTAGGTGTTTTAAGTCATATATTCATGTTGTCCTATATACTTGCATAACTTAATATTGGCCTATGCTTTTCATGCACAGACACTGAAGCTATTAATGATTGAAACAGTAATTTTTGCTTTTTTTGATGCTGTTGGATTGATGATGCTGAACACTTTTGCAGCGAGGGCTTACATATGCATTTCTTTCAATAGTGGTTGATCATATTAGATTGACTAATCTATATTTTTGAAACAATATGTTATTAAACACTATTACATAGGTGCTTGTATCACCAAATTTTGTGGTAATGGGTTAGATATTTTCTATTTTCTATTTTCTATTGAATGAAAACAGGTAGCTATGATTCAATTGGTGATGATTTTATTTGACATGTTTAAATATGTTTTTCGGTGTGCATGAATATAGAAGGGATTATATTAGTGATGGTATATACAGGTAATGCTAAACATGAACACTAGTTTAAAAAAAGGGATAAATTTCCATGTGTGTGTGCATGGTGTTCATTCTCAAGGGAGACATAGGTGTACTATTGTTTTAAAAAAAAAAAAAAATTGGTCCAAATGGGTTTGCTACTTTGCTGCTTCTATGCCATTTTCATAATTATAAAAATAAAAAAAAATGGAGAGAGAGAGAGAGAGAGAGAGAAAAGTTGATTAAAGTTATTATTCTCCATGTGAGGACGAGGTTGATTAAAGTCATATGTAGTGAGAGAGAGAGAGAGAAGGGAGAGATTCAAATTTGGTGGTAGTAGGGACAATTTAAAGGAGGCTGATAGGGAGGGTAAAATAGGCTTTTTATACTGTGAAGGGCAAAATGGGGATAATGTAATCTCAATTTGATCACATGCACGTCATGTGCAAAAATAGGGGCAGTTCCGTTTGTTCAACAAACGGTTTCTAATATTGGACCCCAATTTGAAACCCAACTAATAATGTGGGTACCAAAGTGATGCAATTGAAATTTGGGACCCTTAAGTGAAACATGGTCCAAACTCTGGACCCTTTTGTGCAATTTACCCAAAAAAAAAAAAAAAAAAAACAAAAACAAAAGGAGATGGTGACTATGCGAAAAAATTACTTATTGTGTCATTTGCACCATTGGAGCACATTGTGCCAAATTATAGCATTTGACACTATAACATGTGCTAAAATGGCAATAATACAAGTAATATAACTCACACCACTGAAAATGCTTTTATGAGAGCATCTCCAGCGGTCAGTTATAACTTGTACTATTACTATATTATAGCATTTAGCACAAATTGGGCTACTCCAATGGTGTGCTAAAAACCTGTGCTAAATATAGCAATAGCTCACCCTTGTACCAAATATAGCAAATATAGCACAAGGGTGAGCTATTGCTATATTTGTCATGTCAACTCTCCCTATATTTCTCAACAACCAAACACACCAGCACTGTGAAAAATACAGTATTTCACTTCCTCCATTTCTCTTTCAAAATTTTCTCAAAATAACCAAACAGTCTGTAAAGAAATACAATATTTTCAAAAATAATACTGAAATCTTATCTATATATATATATAAAATGTTAGTGGTTTGTACAATATTTGTTTTTATTTTCTATTTTTTTTATTTTTTTTATTTTTTGTGGTTGGAATAATGGATGTTGGAAGATGGTAGATGGTAGTTTATAAAAAAAATGGAGGGATTGAGATTGTGGAAAAAAAATAGCATATTATGTCATTTGTACTATTGGATTATCTTGTATTAAATTATAACATTTGGTTCTATAAGGTGTGCTAAAATAACAATAGTATAAGTAGTTTAGCTCATACGACTGAGATGCTCCGAAGAAGAGAATAGTGCATGGAGGTGTGGGCCCTCCTTTTCAGCTTTCCTGAGAGCTCGTCGGTTGCTTTGTCATGGATTGAGGCGGCCTTATGAAATTTCGCTGACTTGGAGAAATAGATCAAGGTTCTTAGGATGGGGTAAGGTTGTGTTTGCATCCTTAGTGCCATTTTATATGGATTGAATTTTGGAGCTTACAAGCTCGTGTGTGTGTGTGTGTGTGTGTTTTTATTTTTTTTATTTTTAAATTTTTTTTTTCTTTTTTATAAGAAAGGAACGTTGGTTTCGTTCGGCCCTTATTGTTAGACGCTTTTACCCCTTCCAAAAACAACGTCGTTTTGATATTTTGCTTTGACATACTTGCTTCTAGATCAGTACAGTTGACTAGTCGAGTCCTCGAGCCGCGAAGCTCCCTGCGCCGCCGTCGCGTCTCCTCCTTTCCTTGATCTCAGAAAACCTCACTCAGCAAACTTAACCGACATTCACCCTCCTCTGCAACATAAAGAACCCCCCCCAACCCAAAATAAATAAATAAATAACCAAGATCTTTTACGACAGGCTTCGCCGGCAAAACAACGAAACCCCCACCTTCACCCTCCCCGTCTGTAACATAAAGAGGAAAAAAGAAAAGAAAAAAAATAAAAAGAAAGCGTAACAATGTTCTTTTCTAGCGAGCTATGCCGGAAACACAACGAAACCCCCACACAATTGAACGTATAAACACCGTCACCATCACAAGTTCGCAACGAAAATGAAATCGCCAAAAAAAAAAAAAAAAAAAAAAAAAATCACGTTCGTGCGTGAAAGGCAAGGGAGATTTTTTTTTCACTAAAATAAAGGAGGTTAAAAGAATGAAAAAACTTTCGCCTAGATCTTTTTTATTTTATTTATTATATCAATAAATATATTTAAAAAAATAATTATTTTTTTATAATATTATTTTTACAAAGGTCACTTTCTTTATTCATACTTATGATTATGTAAGAACATTTTATGATGGAATGAGAGAGAATGAAATGGTGATTATATTAACCAAAAAAAAAATGATTGTTGAATAGTCATTACTTTATAAAAGTCTAGACGGGATTAGCGGTTCCTTCCCAAACTAACACTACATTTGTTACGAAGGAATAAGGAAGGAAATGGAATGATGATTCTATTACCTAAAAAAAAGTGAGTGTTTGGTAACACAAGAAATGGAATGGCCATTCCTTCCCAAACCAAGAAGAATGGCTATTTCCTATTCCTACTTTCTAAGGAATGAAAATCATTAAAAGTGGGTCTTGCCTATTCTTTTCTATTCTATTCCATTCTATTCTCACCCCTTACCAAACATTGGTATGGAATGACTATTCCTATTCCATTCCTATTCTCACTCCAGCACATTCCATTCCCTCAAATTAAATATACTTAGCCTAAGAGGAATGACCATTCCTACTCTTTAAGAAATGAAATTATTAAAAATGGATCTCACCTAATCTTTTCCATTCTATTCCCTTCCCTTACCAAACATTGGAATGGAATGACTAGGCCATTCCCATTCTCAATCTATGCCCCACTTTCATTTCATCACATTCCCTCTCTATTTCATTCATTCATTCATATCAAATGCAGCGTAATAGCATATGTACACAACCCAAGATAAACTCCTTTAAAAAAAATAAATAAATAAAATAACTTAGGCACTCGACCGAAGCCTAGGCACCTTCCCTAGTATTTCTTATAAATTTCTTTCGGACCTTCTTAGCATGACAAATTGTCATTGGTAAAAATAATGACAGACAATCAAATCATGGCCACAAAAGAGATGTTAAAGCTATTATAAAAATCCACGGTTTATAGTTTAAGTGGTAAAGATTTGAACAATGAGAGTCTGTTACATTAAATTTTTCCATTTCTTTATGAACAATAATAATAGCCTTTGTGCAGAATATTAAAATTGAAAATCAATGTTTTACTTTTTAAATACTAGTTTAATTAGACATGTACTTAGAGATAAAATAAACAAGCATAAATCTAATGGTATACTAACTGAATTATAAAAAAAGGTAGGCACTCATTTGTAGAAAGTGTTGAATTGTTTGGAAAATTTTTGGAAACTTTAATATTTTTACAAATTTTAAATTTATAACTAATAAATAATTAATATATTTATTACATCATGATGACATCATAATTCAATTCCAATTGATCCAACAATTGAACTAGTGACTCTTAACCCAGTAAGATGGTTAAACCAATGACCATTAACCCAATGACTTTTTTAGTTTAATGAAGAGCCTGGGTTTTAAAACATTGGATACGAGTATATGACACTGCAAAAGATAAATCCCGCGGCAAAACCTGAGTAGAAAATGCTACGGACGGAACTTTTGCCATTTGAGGTAGTTCTAATGGGACTTTCATTCTTCCAATTATGCTCTCAAGTGAAATATTTCAATCATAAAGCGTTCCAGCTTTCATCCTTGGCTGGAAATGTTCAAGATACATTCTTCCTGTGTTTAAACCAAATTTCAACCCAATTTTTATAGTTCTATACTTCTATCAACATGATGAATTTGTACATTCCAATGCTATAATGCTTAAAAAGCTTTTTTAAAGTAGAGTGACATGGTTAGTTTGCCTTGCACCAGAAAACAACAAAAGTTAGTTTGCCACAAACGATTTAGTAAATATAAATACCCCACGCAAGATATGGTAAAAATACAAGTGCAACAAGCTCATGCAATTTGTTGGTAAATGCACAAGATTCAGTGTCAATTAGATTCTCTACCGTTTCATTACATTTCTGTTTCTTCTCAAGCTTGGCTACCTGAAAATTTACCGACAGACCATAGCCGATAATATCAGATGAACAAAGGATTCCTTGAGATACTATACACAATATTGCATTCAAACAGTATTTCTTCCTCTAATGAGAACTAATATGAAAAACAATAGTCCAAATGAAGAAACTGCCACAAATCTAAGGTCACCCATTCAGAGCCTGAAGTTACCATAACCTCCAACACCAGAAGATCCATACCCACCATAGGGTTGTGCCGACAACGAAGAGGGGTAGGTGCCCAACTGAGAGTACGAAGACCTCAAACCAGTGTCCATCGTGCCATAGCTGCTTGCAACGGGTTCTTTGTGATTACTCATAAATTCCTGGAAAAACAGAATGAAATGCATTAACTATCTGATGTGAACCAAATCAACCACTCAACAATCTAGCAATAAAGTACTAGAAACTGAGAAAATGGAGAATCTTTGATTCCAAGAAGGGCTCTTAGCCCTCTCTACAAACAATTACAATATGAATATTCTGGAAAAAAACTAACTCCCTAACTAATAACAGCCCTTATATAGAAATTAAAGGCTTGAGAAGACCAAAATACCCCTAACTAGTTACCTAATTCACCCCATAGCTAATACAAACTATTACAACTAATAAAAGCTAATATATCTTGCCACATCACTATTGGTCAACATGCAATCTTTTGCCATGTTTTAACTCTCTGAGCAAAACCAACATATTTGGTTATTGCAAAAGGATGTTTTCCTGCTAGCTAGAGATGTAGAGTTCAACAGCTTTGAACAAAAGACAATCAAAATGGGACGAAAAAGCAAATATTATACCTTACTTCTTCAATTTGGCCTAAAAAAACTATTGCATATAGCTCAATAATTCAGGAATGTTTTTAAAAATTGCAAAATATTATGAATTATTAGCAAAATCCCTAACTATTATTCAGAATAAAATGGCCATAAAACACACAAACACAAGCGCGCACAAAGACAATCAGACATGCACAAGAACACACACACACACACACACAAACACACACACACACACACACACACACAATGGCTCCTGCTTAATAATTCTTAATTACCAAACTCATTGTCATATTCTTGAAATTGTTGTTATCCTTAGGCTTACCAAATTTTCATTGCACCTGGTTCCTGACTTCCATACAATATTCTTCCACAAGATTTTTCCAAAGTAATACCAAAATTCAATCTTTCCTAATCACAAGGTCATTATGGCGGACATGGAAGAATCCAGAGTACAGATGAGAAAAGTTTTTATTTTTATTTTTATCAGCACAGATGAGAAAAGTTAAAGCAATCATTCTTTCAAGTGATGAATATTACATCCTAAGTAGCATGGATACTACAACAAAGGAGATCTATCCGTATCGGCAACGTATCAGCTACCAACACATCTCAAATGCTCCCTATCCAGTACTACTTAAATCTATCCAAATTTGAAAATAACAGTTTTGATTTCAGAAACACATCAATATTTATTAACAAATCATGGATGCATATCAAACAAACTTCCTATGTTAGAATACAACATATTTTTTAGTATAAAACACAAATATAATTGTTTATTAAAAAAAAAAAAAACAAAAACATGAAAAACTTTTTGACCATTTTTGGCATGAATGATACATTCTCTTTTGATTTATAAATCAGGGATGATTGCATGATCACATTATTTTAACTTAAAAGCACTTAATTTTAGCGATTTAATGAAAAATTAATGTCCGTCAAATATTCTATATACCATACATATTGACATATCCCTGTTGTATTAATATAATACTTCTTCAAGATTTTCCGAATCGACGTATCTTTAACCATATCCATGCTTCATAACTTAGATCAAAAATAAAAATAAAACAAAAGAGTGAAACCCCCTACCTGAATTAGTTGTTGGGCTGCCTGAACCTGCGATGACGTGCCTTTAATTTCTACTGTGATTTCATCAGGTAGGCCTCTACTCTCTTGCACAGTTAAAATGGCTCCACTACTACGACGAATGTATGCAATATTAGCCCCTCCAATTCCAATGATGTCCTCAGCATAAGACAGCGGTATTTGCATTGTCTGTGTAATCTGATCACACAAAGCAAAAGAGAGAATAATAATATCAGGACTATCAAAGTGAAGAAGGATCAAGACAGAATCTAGAAGGCTGAAAATTTTTCTTTTCTTTTCCTCCTTTATATGTATATATTGCCCTCCCTATTTGCACTCCACCTGATGCTCACTCTCCACACTGAAAGAATGGTGGTAATGCATGAAAAATCCTGAAAGAAAGCATCAAAAAGTAGAGAGAAAGTAATCCCCCCTTCCCAGGGCAGCCCCTGCAGGACACCGCAAAGTGTAATAGAGAAAATAGTAAATAAGTTAAGGCCTAATGTCACAAACCCATTTTATATTTCTTGAATTTTGTTGTGCTTTAGTAGAAACTGAGTTATGTTTTCCCAATTTGAGGTTGAATCAATAGTCCCATGCACATATCCCCATCCCTATAGGGCTCAAGGCACCCAACATTTAGAACTATATTTGTTTTTTTTGTTTTTGTTTGGTAAGGTAAATACTTCATTATTACTCAAAAAGGACCAAAGCCCATGTACATAGAGAGTATACAGATTAAACCAAAACAAAGCCCCCAATCTACAGCATCAATGAACTAAAAAAATCAGTATATCACATTCGTTCTCCCAAAAACATCTGCCCCCACTCAAAAAGGATCCTAGAACTATATTATTACGGGCTTTGAAGAAGATTTCAGTTTGGCTGTAGTAAATAAAATCTTAAAATATCTCCCAAGTATAAGGTATGGAAACTAGATTTATAGGAGTTGAACAGATCAACCCCAAATCATATTAATAATAGGGCCAATAAATCGTAGACTCAGACTGAGTGATACCATAGAAATTCCCCTGATGTTTTTGTGGATCCCAATTGGTTTCATTAAGCACCTTGCAGAAGAGTAATCAAATTGTATAACCAAAGAACAGAAGTAACTGCTGAATGTCTCTACAAACTTCTATGGCATTGTTTGTACTATACAGATATCTCTACAAACTTCAATGGTATTATTTGTAATTTTGTACTATACAGATCGTTTGTCTTTAAACATAAGAAGAGGGAAATCTGAGTTGGAAGGGTAGCCCCTGCTCTCCCCTAGCTTGCTCAGCTAAACGAGGTGGGAGGGGTTAAAGAAAAAGAATATTTACTACAAAACAGAACCGTAAGAATTATGTAGTTCCACCATATTCTGCTATTTACTATGCACTTATGTAGCTCTTTATTCTGCTACTTATTGCTATAACTCCCAACTCTGTTCATTACTATGGTGACTCACCCCTTCCATCTAGGCTTATATTGCTACGCAACAACAGAGCAGGATAGCATTTTGAGCCCAAATGTTTGAATTTGAGGGTAAGAGCTTGCTTGTTATACAGGAACTAACATATCCAATAGAGCGAAACAGCATCATGTGTTTTCTTACCATAAACTCAAATCAAATATTACATAATCAATAAATGCCATGTTTAAAATCACCAACCTGTGTAACAATAGGAGCACCAGCACGTCCAAGTCCTGAGGATCGTATTCCTGAAAGTCCAGGATCTTGCCCATACAGAGAAAGTCCAGAGTGTGAAATTTGTGACTCCAGCTGAGTATCACGATCGAGGAACGAGTCCCTCTTTGCTGAAAGTGGATAATCCATGCCAATTCCAGTTTGAGAAGCAGTATGAAGCAACGACTTGTCAGCCCAAGTGTCCACTTGGCGATCCTGTGAGGCTGTTGTAGCGTACTGAAAATGGACATGGCAATTTTAAATTAAAATAGTGCCACAAAACCTATACTCTGAACCTTGATAGAAAACATACTTACACTCTTTTCAAAGAGTGGAAGAACACTATGATCAACCAAGAACTTCCTTAGGTGCCCTACTACCGCTTCTAGAGCTTTGAGAACCTTCAAGGCTTCTCCTTGCAACTCTACGATCCTTTCATCTGAGGCAACATACAACGGCACTTCATCTAGAAAAATAAATTTTAAGCATCATGTCCCTTGTCATCTTGAGATGAAAGAATAATTTTTAGAATAAGAAGTGATGAATGGATTAAACATACAAAAAACTTGGCTTGCAAATATTTGGAAGAGTCAACTGAGTCCAGTTAAAGAGAACCGCAATCTACTGGTTTCTATGAGAGGGGCCATTCAGAGGGAGTAAACACATTAATCTCTGAAGGTATCAAGAATAATATAGAGATGGTGACAGGAAGCTTGTTCATTCCCTAGGCTACAGCTTCTCCAAATCAAAAGATCAAAGGATGTTTAAATATAAGGTTGGGAGACACTAATTTGTCTGACTAGGTTCTTTTTATTTGGACAGCATTTGCAAGTACTTTCAACTCTCTTTTCGTACTCTTTTCCATTTCTGGTCTTTGAAATAAGATAATATACTTCTTATCAAAGGATTGAAAACTAATCACTTAACTGATATATAACGAGTTTATCATCAGAATTAATGTATATTCAGCAAAATAAGATCTCAATAAGCAAATAAGCAAAACAGATTAAAGAATGAAGCTAAAGCATAGATGACAATGAGGGCAAACTCATCTACAATTGAAATTTTCCCTTAATGCAGTACTAATTTTGCATGGAAATCAGCAATTCTAGAAAAGCAGGATTCAGATTCATAGGATTGAAAAATCTTAAATTAACAAGGCACTGACAGAATCTCTTGTATATAGGAATTAATAATAATCCAAAATCTCAACTCAATGGCAAAATCCTGTTGAAATATTCTAATTTCTTGACACATGGCACCTGACAAGATCTCATGTATTAAATCAATTGGGAGTAATGAAGACAAATTCCACCTGTCCTCCAGCCACCTGGAAAACTTTAATGAATCTGATGTACTAATGTTGACTATAACACATTAACACCCTCAAAATTTGGATTCAACAACAACAATAATAATAATTATTATTAAAATCAGAATGAATAACCCAATAAATAACCATTAAAATGAAAAATATGCCCCTAGACTTGAAAACACATTGACATGGTCTTTCCCAAAAGAAACTTCAGTTGGATTAGAGTTACAATAATAAAAAACAATAGGAAAAAGGGAAAAAAGAAAAAATTCCATCTCCAGAAACCCCCGTTGATTATCGAATAATAAAAATCCATTAATAGGTGACTCTTTCGCCAAGTATTGGTTTTTGAAGGGTGGAACCTAGTGAATAATAAAGATCCCTTTTTTATTCCTTTTTTTAAAAAAAGGATTTGAACTACTTTGTGCCTTGAAGGCATTTACGCACCCATACTAATCAAATTGTTTTTCAGTTTTTTCTTATATTCCTTTATTTCCATTTTTAAATTGTTATATAATAAATAGTAAATACTATTTCCTATACGACATGGACTAAAATATCCGCAATATCTTCGATATATCCATGAAAAATCTGTTTATTTAGACTATCTAACTGACATATCTCTTTCACAATTTATCTTTATGTTATTATGGATAATATTTGATATATCTCGATATATCCATAATATCTTCTCTCTTTTTTCACATGATACTGTCAATATATTGGAGATATATCAATGATATTGGAGATATATCAGTTATATATTGTAAATGTCCTCCATTGTCCACAAGATATCATGGATATATCATCGAGTTTATTGGATACATATCAAGGATTTCAGAAATATATCGCAATATCAAAGATATATCAACACTATTGTGTTGGTGCTTTGAATCTGCCAGCTTCACCTTCAAGTGGTTTCACTTTTCTTTTTTTTTTTGTTCTTTTAAATTTCCAACTTTTAGTGTAAATGATATGTGTATGGGAAAATTTCCAGACAAGCTACAGGGCCACCGCTCGCGGAGGTCACTGGTAAGAGAACTAACGGCGTTGCGAGATACAACTGAGATCTTGACGAAGCAAGGTGGAGCTGGTGATCAGAATAGATCTGAGGGCAAAGCTTTAGGAGGAAGTCACCATGGATGCTGGCTGTGAGATCTTGCTTTAAGAACTGAGGACAACATTGACAATGGTCGCTGGAACTGAGAATGGAAGTGGAGATGAGTGGACCTGATCTACAACAAACACCGGTCAGGGGTGGCTGCACTTAATCCAACCGGAGATCCTTTGATGATCAAGTTAGCAACTAGCCAAAGATAGAAAAAGAAGAAGAAAGCTAGAGAGAGATGAAGCTTATGGGAGGGTCCAACTTACCTTATGCTGTTCTTCTCCTATCCTTTTTATAGAGGTGTGAGAAGTCTGATTAGTTCTTGACCATGGTTGAAGGAATAACTGTCTAACCATAGTTGGGTTAGAGCTAACTATTGTCAAATCTAACTGCTTCACCATGGTTAAGAGAACTACCTAACCATGGTTGTAACCGTCTAACTCTAGTTAGCCAGTTGTGATTATAGTTACATTTTGCATGTGCTTGTGAGACGCTATTCCCACCTAGGTAAGGTCGTGCCATTCAGAGAGCTAGGTCAGGCCCGAACTTCAAAACTGGACTTAAATTGTCACCCAACCTTGGAAGTGAGGCAACCTTGAAAGGGATCCGAACTTGACAGCAAGGGGAGCTTAAATGTAGCCTGAACTTGTAAGTGAATGGAACTTGGGGGAGCTTGAGGTCCAAGACTTGAGGTCCAGGATTTAAGGTCCCAGTCTTGAGGTCCGAGACTTGAGGTCCCAGTCTTGAGGTCCAGGATTTGAAATCCAAGTGCTGAGCTTAATGCCACGTGTACAGTTCTAACCTACTATTGGATAGGTTGATATTTTCCCACACAATATGTATGTTAAATCTTTAGTGTTTTGTCACATTTAAATGTTGAATTTGCAAAAATTTCTATTATTTATTTGCTACACATGGCACACTTTTTAAACCCTCCACAACACATATTTGTCTTATACACATTTAAATGGTAATAATTTGATTCTAAATTGTTTATTAGAGTCTAAATCATTATTTCTAGAGTTTCAATGAAAAATTTTCATGTTTAAATTATACTATCCATCATTTCTCCAAATTGATATCGATATTTTCAATATATCCGATATATCTATTTGTTTGGACCCTCGATCTATTAATTATTAAAAAATATCGATATTTAAGTCCTTTACTATATCATTATCTAAAGGCAAAAAATTTCAAGATTAGAATAAAGGCAATCTCTTTAATTTTCTACATTTTCAGTTTTATTATAATTCTTTTATTACCATTTTAATTTTTTATATAATAAATAGTAAATACTCATTGTTATATCATTATCTAACATAATTATGACGCCAAATTTTACGAGATTAGATTAAAGAGTATTTTCTTTTCTTTTCTTTTTTTTGTTGCGCTTTTATTTACTTATTTTTTTACTAATATTATGCCAAAATGTTTTATATAATATATTTTCTATTTATTACTGGTATTTTAAATTTGTTAGTATATTTTAAAAAATATTGCTTGTATAATGTGTAGTAATAACTAAATACAATTAATAAAATTCACCCTAACGTAGTACATACATTACTTCAATTTTAGCATAAAAATTTGTTCATTTTCAAGCTTTGTTTACATAATAATTAATGAATACTATTAGTAAAATACCCTAACTCAGATAACATAAATTCGCTTTGGTGGTGACTGATGAGTGTTATTAATTTATTTTATTCCTTTGTTCATTTATGAAGTAGGAACAATTAAATCGTCACCAACAGTTGTTTAGGCGCCGTAGACTGCTTGTAAAAGTTTTCATAACAGGGTGGCACTACACCATCAGGATGAGAAGTCTGATTAAGGCAGACTATGGCAGAAAGGCGGGAGAATCAGGAATCATTGGTCACCGAGCACTAATTAATGATTACCGTGTCTTCCTAGTAAAGGAGAGCCATATTCCTGGAGGATCAGTGGATTCAGCAATTTCTAGTCTTCATCTATTTGGTGTTTCATCCATTTTAAGTGCTACCAATTTTATATAACTATCTCCAACTTAGGCTCATACCTTTCAATGAAAGGACTACCCCTTTGAGGAACCCCAAATGGGTTCTCAAAGGTAGATGTAGCTTCTTCGAAGTCTTCATTCACCTCACTAGGAGGATAGAGGCACTGTAATATCTCTGTTAAAGCATCTTCCTTGTCTCCGTAGTTCTTCAATTTCATCTTTTTGGTTGCTGATTTTGTTGTTGAACATCATCCCTACCCATAGGCAAGGACTTTAATATCGATATCGATGGATATATCGAGGGTTCAAAAATGTGGATATATCGGATATATCGTTGGATATATCGACAATATCGATATCATTTTAAAGATATGGTGCATATTATGAGTTAAACATGGATATTTTTATTGAAACTTTGGGAAACAATGATTTAAACTCTAATACACAATCTAGCATCAAAATATTGCAATTTAAATATGTATAATACAAGTATGTGTTGCGTAGGGTATAAAAAATATACCGCACTAAGTAAATAAATAATAGAAAATTTTGCAAATTCAACATTTAAATGTTATATAACATTGAATTAGATTTTTGTAACATTTAAATATAGAGTGCTATTAGACCAAAGGCCATTGGTTTGAAATAATATTTTAAATTATGTGAAATACTAAGCATAGTAAAATGTACATATATAGGTGAATCCTAACCTATTCTAATGTGTAAAAATTTCACCAGCAATCAGCAAAAGGGCATTTAAACATGGCAGTGTCGATATCTTGAACGATATCTGTGATATATCTTTGATATATCGCGATATATCGAAGATATCGTTCGACATTTTGTTTTTTGAAAATCCTTTCAATTTCACAACAATATATTGTATCGTCCACCTCCGACATGGCGATATATCACGATATATTGACGATATATCGTGACATTTTGGTCCCTGCCCATAGGTGGGTGTAATTTAGCCTCATTGTCAAAGTTCATAGCATTTTCCTCTTCCTCTACCCCTTTGAGAAATAAAATCAGTAGAATGATAGAAATAATAGGATAAATCTGATTTGAATCAAATAGAGTCAATCTTGCATGCAAGAACCAGATCAGGTCTGAATCCTGAAGCAAAGAACAGCACTAACAAGCTGCATCAGAAGGCTCAATCAGGTCTATAAAGTCAACTGAAAGGCTCGAAACAACATGTTGATCAGATCTGTAAAGCCACACTGGCACTCGATCTCACTTCTAGCACCACATCGAGGATCAAGAATGAACAGCTTTGTCCATTCTGTATGAAGAACACCTTCAATCTCAATGTGGCTGGAATAATCAAACCAACCAGATCAAGATTCAATCTCGACCCGAACAAAAGAGGATCAGATCTGAAATTGAACAGATCAAGGTATCGATTACCCTGCTATCTTCTCTCGATCAATCAAATGATGGAAAATATCAAACCTAAGCAAGAACTACCATCAACAAAGCTTCAAGATGAGGCTTGATCTGCGAAATAAATTTAATGGCAGATGATGAAATGGACAAGGCTGCCACCTATAATAGTTGTCGAAATTATCAGAGCATCAAAAAACTGGCGATCGACTGAAGCTATTCTTCATTACAACAGAAATAGATGCAAGAGCAGTCTTCAAATCCTAATGCTCTAGTATTCGAATTACTTGCTGCAACAAAAATATTGGTTTATAGAGTCTGGCGACAAGATCAGATACCTCAGTTCTGATGGTCAATGGAAAACAGGGGTAATTACACAGGAAATTGCACAAAAACCTGATGCTTGATCAAAAGAGGCTTCCTCCCAGCTTCGACTGAAGTTCTGATACCAGATGATGACATGCAATCAACAAGATGCATCCAATCAAGCAAATTTCATTACTAGAGAGAGAAATTTCATATTACAAGAGCCCAAGGGCTGTTTAGAGGCTATGTTACATGGATTCAAGTACGAGTATCGAGCTTGGGAATGCGTCCAGGTGTCGAATTTGTCTACTTTCCAAAGATTTTTCACTATTTTGAAGTGTCCAGCACGAGTATACTCACCCATGTCACATGCCTCTGACATGGGTACTTGACACATTTTGAAGTGTTCATGTAACATAGTTTAGAGGAAAGGAAAGAGCAAGAAAGCTCCAAGTCCTTAGAGCATCTCCAAGGGTACAACCATACAAGTTATTTTTTAGCTAGTAAAATAACATTTTTTAGAATAGCTAGCTAGCTATCCAAGAGGACAGATATTGTCACTTTTTAAACTTAAACTAATTTAGCTACTAAACATTCGCTAATGTAGCTAGCCAAAATGGCAATAGTTAAAATAGCTAGCCATATGGTTAGCCCCTTGAAGAAGGCAAAATGCGATTTGGCTGGCTAAAATAGCCAAGGGGGTTGGATAGCTAGCCCCTTTGGAAATGATCTTAGAGAGAATTCTGTAACAGAAATCAATTCATCGAAAACTATCTCTAATAGCTCATAGGGCCTCTATTTATAGTAGTCTTACAACTAACTCTAACTAAACTAACTAGGCTATTTGTTACACGTGGGTATGTAAACAAAATAACCAATCAAATGGAATGACTACTAATTTTACTGCATCAAAAAGCTAAGTAAACAGAGGGGCATCCAAGCTGCAAATCCATTTCAGTAATATGTTTTAGAAGTGGTGAAAAAAAAAAAAAAAAAGAAAAGGAGGGGGAGGGGGGGGGGGGGGGGGAAGAAGAAACAAAATTAAATTTTAGAATACTAGGTATGAGAAATTTTTGTAAAATAATAAAAAATAAAATAAAATAAAAGAGCAGAATCGTAGTATTCATTAGTAAGGTAAATTCAAATAGTGGTCTATATTTACATATTAAGTGCTAAAAGTGCCTTACAGAGATCAATTTTCACTAAAGGCTCCATTTGGTAGCATTTATTTTACTTTTTCTTTATTTACAAAAAAAAAAAAAAAAAGGAAATCAAACAGTGTTTTAGAGAAATTGTTTCAGTTTCTGAAAACAAACTATATAAAGAAACACATTTGATTACCATTTAGCAAATAAGAAAAAACATATTGCATAGAAAAGCTTTGAAGTCTGCTCAAGAAACTGAAAGAGAAAAAGGGAATGCGTGAGAGAAAATGCCTGATTATCATTCCTATCCTCTGCCATCCAATGAAAGAAAAAAAGGGAAACTGAGAGATGATGTGATGCTCACCAACAAGTCAATGATGCATGCGAGAAAATGTGAGAGATAGAAAATGAAGGAAAATCAAGTAAATTCATTTCTAGAGAGAGAAAGAGCTTAAAGCTTTAAGTACAACTAAAAGTTGTTACAATTCTGGTAAATGATCAAAAACTAACTATACCAACTCTAATCAACCTATTAATAGAGAATTAGATGGCCAAAATTACTAAAATACAACTAACTGACTAACCATATAAACTAATACAAGCCAATACAAACAAATATATACTTCTTATAAACTAACACAAACAATTGAGTATTGGCAGATCATAACTTGGCACATCAAGACTCCCCTTAACAAATAAAAATAAAAATAAAAAATAAAAAATCTTGTCCTCAAGTTTAGATAATGAAGTAGAAGCAAGTCTTGATGTAGCTTGTTGAAGTTCTCCCTTAACACCACCCAAGAAATATCTCTTGCTTTAAAAATAAGCTTCTCTTCAATCATCAACTTGAAACTTGTGCTTGATATTGAGTTTCTTAATCATGAGCCTCTTAGGAGCATGAAGATCTTGCAAAAATTCACCCACTTGTCTTCACATGTCATACATCATCTTTGGAAACGGAAAAGAACCTAAAGCCTTTTGGAAGCTTAAAACTAACATCAACACACATATATCCCAATTCCCAAAGAAATGAGCCACGAAATTTCTCTTCTTGATGCTGCCAAGAGAGATCATCCATCTCGTAAAGAGGAATTTGATGAGTCACCTTGATAGGAGGTGCTTCTTTGGGCTCCTCATCAAAGCTAATAGCATGTCTTGCATAGGAGATAAATCAGAAGGGAAATCACAAGTAAAAAATTCATCAAAACTTGGTGGCAGTAACTCAAAATCAGCACTAGAAAACCCCTTCATTTCTTCACCTTCTACCTTGTCAACATCAAATGCTTGACAATCTTCATCATCATAAGCATCACAAATAGGGGTTCTTTTGAAGTTATCACTAAAATTTCAGAGAAAAATTTATCTTTTGTGTTCAACAAAGCATCATCTTCATCAAACACAAATGTCTTATCACCATCCCCATCAAATACAAGGGCCTCTTCATGATCAATAACAAACAAAAACAGGGGCTGCATACTCCAAAATATGCACCAAATCTTACCTAGGAAGACTCTTCTTCTTTTCCCCAATATAGGTGTCAAATGAAATTTGATTTTCGGCCACAAATTTCTTTTGAAGTTTTCTCTTCGTCTTGTCCAAGCTTCCAATTTTTTGTTTTCCACACCATTCATGATATTTTTGCAATCGTTTCCTCCAATCGGAAGTTTTTCTGTTTACGTGAATATTGGCCCTTCTTGTTATTTGGAACTTCATAGTAATCAAATACTCTCTCAAGATTATTCAACCACTCTTCGAACACATTGGCATCAAATCTTCCATAAAATATCAAAAGTTCTTCAATTTTATACTCCCATTTGGAGTCTTCATTCACACTAGGAGAATGGAGGTATTGTACCTTCCCCATCAAAACTTCAAGTTGTCACCTTATTCGATCAATTTCATCTCTATAATATTGATTTTGTTGATTGGTATCATCATTACCCATACGTGGATAAATTTCTTCTCTAATGTCAAAATTGATGACATTTTCTCCTTTCCAACCTCTTCGTCCTTGACCTCTATGTGCCATAACAGCCAAGAACTTGCTAAAACAGGTCTGAAATGAAAGAACAGTGAATGATGAACCTTTGAATGGCAACACCACTTCGACAAAAAAGAATTGCAGTCAACAGCACTTTGACACACCAACAAGATCAAATCTGAAAAGTTACAACTCAATTTTCCAGCACCAGGTAATTAATACAGCAGCTTCAAACCAGTAGCACAGGGCCTGCTCTTGTTCTGAAGTAGAAATTTTAACAAGAGGCTTCGATTCACATAGGAACAGAGATTGAGTATTGCTCCAACCTTCGACTCCACAAAGAGAAGAAACAAAGGCTGCCTACCATTCTTAGGCAGAGATTTAACTCTTTGATTGAAGTCAGACTAGTGTCATTCAAAGAATCGACTTCAATCTACTCTTGAAAACCCTAAATAGAGATTCTTGAAAGTCGTCTCGACTTCGAATTGAAGTAGGGTCTAGAAAGCTGTGTGAGGCCACAACAGGTCTATGGAGACTCTAATTGAGTCTAGAGAGCCTCATGGAGTCTTGAAAGCTTCGTTGGGCCTCTAGGAGTGTATTGGGATCATAATGGAGTTTAGAAAGCCGTGTGAGGCCAGACTGCAGAGTTGACTCAAACTCAAAAGATAGAGCCTCAAATCAAGCAAAGGAAGCACCAGCAAGCTTCAATCGCAGGACGATGGCTGATCTTTGAAGTCAGTATCGACTGAACTTCAACACTAATTGAATCGACTCTGGTTTGACTGGAATCAAGCTATGATAAGGACAATACAAGCTTCACACTGCCTCGATACCTTCTGCAGCAAAAATCAAGTAGTGTAGAAGGCAAATCAAAACTTAGCAATGGTTTGATCAGGCTAGAAGTAGCTTATGGAAAACCAAAGACTTCAAGACCGACTAAGAGTAGCAAGATCAAATCTCACTGTTGACTGATATTATCAACTCCAAACCAAGGACTTAAATATCCATATTGATGGATATGGGTCCAAAAACACGGATATATCGGGTATATCAATGGATACATCAAAATATTGATATCGATTTAGAGATATGATGGATATTATTAGTTAAACATTGATATTTTCATTGAAACCCAGAGAAACATTGATTTAGACTCTATTAAACAATTTAGAATCAAAAGATTGCAATTTAAAAGTATATAATACGAATATGTATTGTATAAGGTATAAAAAATGAGTTGCGCTCAAGAAATAAACAATAGAAATTTATGTAAATCCACTATTTAAATGTGACATAACATTTAAATGTATATTTGAAACACTAAAATGAAAAATGTCACCAGACTGAAGGCCATTGGGCTTGAAATTATATTTTAAAATATATGAAATGGTAAACATAGTAAAATTGGGACTTTTTATAAAAAAAATGGGTCGTCTAGTAAAATTGGTTTGTTATGTTCAAAGTGTTAGAGCACTTCCAAGGGAAGTAACAAAATTTAGAAGTCAAAAAATGAATATTTTTTATTTTATTTTATTTTTAATTTTGTTACTTTAAAGTTTAAACATATTTTAATTTTGTTTAATATATTTTATGAAAATTTAAGATGATTGGAACCTAAAAAAAAAAATTTTTTTTTTTTAAAAATTAATTTTTTATAATGTAAAAAAAAAAAGAAAAAAAAGAAAAAAAAAAGCTTTATGGTACGTTTCTATCATTATAGCCAAATAAATAAAATGTTTCAAAAACCAAAAAGTCTTTTTTTTAGAAAAAGTTCTTCTCTCTCTACCCCTTTAAAGACCCACCCCCTACACATTTTCACTTCATCTTTCTCTCTACTGTGTAAAATACAGCCAAAGCCTCCCTCCATGTTTCATAGTCCCCCCCTCATCCCCCCTCCTTCTCTCTCTATACCCCCTACAGTATTGACCCAAGGTTTTGAAGATTTCCATCGATTGGCTTTCTTTATGAGTTTTGATCATTGTTAGGGCTCAACAAATGAAACAAAGCGGTTTGAGAATTATAGCTACATGACGCTTCATGCTTCCATGGAGGTTTAACAGTGTCGCCGGTGCTTAGGATGACAGCAACGGCAACAATCAGGAGAACCACAATAGTAGATACCAGGTATGTAAGGTGTTTGTTTTTTTCTCCACATCCTCTTCTAATAGTAGCAAGGACAACGATTGCGGCACAAACAGAATTTTCTTATTCTTCTTCTCCGTAAAATTTATTGGAAAAAGTTTGAATTTTGCACCGACATGGGTATAAATCGACGATATTATCGATATACATCCTGATATTCACAATATTCCCGATATTATCAATATATCGGCAATAACTTAACAATAACTTGCTGAAACGAAATCTCAGGAGGAAATTGAATCGGTGGCCACCGATACGACGATATATCGCCGATATCTTCAATTTTTAAGACCATGCTCCAAACATAGCTACAGAGAGTTGCAACCTAAACAGTGACCACGAACTGAACTTTGGCTGCCAAGAGGAGTTTGACTTCCCCTATACTTTGTGTCGATCAACTCTAGGAAACCCTAGGAGATTCGATCGAGCTGAGACTCAGTTTCATCATCTTCTTGTTGCTTCAATTGTAGATTGCTGCTACAAATATGAGGTTCTGATCACTACAGAGGATCATAACAAACCCTAGCCAAGTATTGACCAAGTGAGTGGCACAAATCACATCATAACTCAGAAAAAGAAGAGGAACAACAAAAAATTTCCACCACAAGGAGATCGATTCGCATGCTCTAATGCCAAATGATGTGATGCTCACCAACGAGTCAATGATTCAAGCGAGAAAATGCAAGAAAGAGAGAAAATGAATGAAAATCAAGTAAATCTATCATTTCTAGAGAGAGAAAGAGCTTAAAGCTCTACGTACAACTAAAAGTTTTTACAATTGTGGTAAATGATCAAAAACTAACTAAACCAACTCTAATCAACCAATTTATAGAGAATTACAAAGCCACAATTACTAAAATACCCCTATACAACTAACTAACATATAGACTAGTACAAGCCATTACAAAATAATATATGCTTCTTATAAATTACTACAAACTATTGGCAGCTTATAACTTGGCACATCAAAAAAAAAAAAAAAAAAACCAATATTAGCAATGAGAATATATAATATAATTAGGAAATTTGAAACTAACCTCACATCACAATACCATAAAAATGTACCAACCCATTTCAAAAATGAAAAAGCTATGATACAAACAGAAACACCAAAATAGATTATAAACAATAAAAACTTCTTCTCTTCTAAGTTCCAATTAAAACAAAACTGAAACCAAAGTCCCTACTAGCCTGGTTCTTCTGAAACCTTTAAGAAAAGGTGGTGGCTTTGATCAGCAGAATTTATTTGAAAGGAAAACAAATGAAGAGCAGAAAAATGGGAACCATAAATGTTAGTAACATGTATGTATGTATATATATGTGTGTATGTATATATATGTGTGTGTGTGTGTGTGTATGTGTGTGTGTGTGTGTGTGTATCGAGAGAGAGAGCGAGAGAGAGATTGATGTAACAAAAGACCGGTACATCCAACAGAACCCAAGTGCAAGATTGTAGATGATACATAATTTTTCATAACATTATGAAACATTTATAGCATACCTCCTGATAGAACCCGCACAACGGCACCAGTGCTCTCTTGTATTGACTTGATTAAGGAACCTTGCTTTCCAATTAAATTAATGGCTTGTGTGGATGCCACCAATAACCGGATTGAACAATATGCAGCTCCAGATGCTTTACCCTCACCCTCACTCTCAGATAAGCCATTGACACGTTTGAAGACTCTTATTACAGCATCCATTGCAGGAGATATTGGTGTCTCTGGCTCTTCCTTTCCAGATATCAGGACCTAAAATAAAATCAAATTAGAAATAATTGAAGAGGAATAGAAGTACAGTCAGAAATTATAATGCAATGCCCAAATGAGAAGAAAAGAAAATCAAATTTTGATACAAAAATGATTAAACTATAGAAAAAACTTCACTGTTCATTCAATATCCACCCACCAGCTCAAAAGTAACAACTATGGGATTTGCACACATAATGGCTTAAAAGTATCATTTCTAAGCCAAGTGCTCGCCAGAAGCCTAGCAAAAAGAAGCACCTGAAGTGCTACAGTGTAAGGTTACTCGTGTCCAAGCCCCCAAGGTCCTAATAGAACTTGAAAGGCACTTAATTTTTTGAGTAAAAAGGTTTTAGGGGAACAGCTCAAATTTAAAATATATAAATAAAAAAAACAAATGGTTTTGAAATTTTTTTTTTAAAAAAAAAGAAGATTAGAACAGAACAGTTATCAATCTATTGAGTAAGTGAATCCAAACATTTTACAAACAATGGAGTTACAGCAAAATTGAAATTCTTGTAGGAATAATCTAACTAAGATAACAATATTTGACAAAGAATTATAATTCATCATTAACTTTTTCAAGCAACAAATTTAAGAAACAACCAATTGCACAAGAAAAGAACATGTGTGGAAACTCGTTAGAGATGCTAATTTTATGGCGGCACACACACACTGTGTAAACTGTACAGTTCGTAGCTTGTAGCAGCAATAAAAGAATAAACAGCCGCTCCGTCAATTGTACTTGTGGAAATGGTGCGGACACCAAACTTACGCCACCCATCACGCATGTGTACAGGCGCCAACACAATCGGATGGGCCATCCAATGACCATGTGGCTAGATGATATTTTGGAGGCCTAGGCCTAGTTTATTACCTTATTCGTTTTTACTTTATTTGGTCTTATGTTATGGGATTATTGCATTTTTTTATATTTTAGTTGCTCTTATAATATTAGGGTTTAGTATTTACCATATTTGATATAATCGGAAGCCATTTATAGACTCCAAAATTTTATTTAGGGTTATGTCATAGAAAGAAATAAACATTGCAGCTTTCTTACGTTTGGTGCTGAATCCAAATCCCCTTAGGTGCTGAAGCCTTGGGTTTTCTTATTTAGCTCTCTTCTTCTACTTAGTTGTAGTTGTTCTACATCAGGGAGGAGGCAATGCAGCCATTATGGTGGCAGGAGGTGGAAGTGAAGCAATAGTGTGGCCAGTGGGGTAACAGCGATAAGTAATGATGATGGTATTGTATGGAAGCAGGGGTAGAGCTACATGTGGACCCAAAGAGGGCCCCAGCCCTTGGCAAATTTTTTAAAAACTTGACATTTTGGGTAAATAAGATTCATTCTTTTTCCATCTATATCTATATCTATCTATAGATATATCTATATATATATATATATATATAGATAGATAGATAGATAGATAGATAGATAGATATATATACAGGTGGCCACCTCAACTTTTAATTCAACTTGAAACGGTGGATCTCACCACACCAAATCAAACCACTTTTGTAATATACTTGCCCACAGTTAATTAAAATATTGTAAATAAACCTTTTTTATATATTTTGACAAAGTCTTATTATATCCTTATTGTATAAAATGTAAACATAAAAAAGATTTTTATATATATACACATATATATTTATTTTTTAATTTCTTTTAAGCCTACCACCTATATATATATATCTATATATATATATATATACTCCATTTGTTCCTATTTTATTGGCCTTACAGTAGTGTCAGTGGTAGGAGTGCAAATTGGTTTGGGTAAAACGGAGAACCGAACCGATCTGAGCAATTCAGTCCAATTCAATTCAAACAATAGGTGGTTTGGGAATGGTTCCAAGTTGGACTCATCAAATTTTTAAATTTAGGATACAGGGGACTCGGCCAAAAGGATCCGAAAATGGGATACGGGTACGGGGATGTGTGTGTGTGTGTGTGTGTGTGTGTGTGTGTGTATTTATTAATATTTTAAATAAGGTAAATATGATGAGGGGCATTTTTTGTAAAAATTTTCATATGTGGGAGCATGTTCATAATAATTAGATTTAGTGGGTCCAATATAAAATTCAAATTTTGGTCTTTTAAGAATAAAAGAAAGATAAAGGATTACATTGAAAAGTCAAAAAGATAAAAACATGAGTGGGTGGGGAATATTTGGCCAGCACATATCACAAGATCTCTCTCTCTCTCTCTTTTCTTTCTTTTTCTTATTCTTTCCTTCTTCCCCCTTCTTCCAGCTTTCTGCGACGCTGCTGCTGCTGCTACTGTCACGCTGCTGCTGCTGCTTCTTCTTCTTCTTCCTCTTCTCCTTCTCCTTCTCCTTCTCCTTCTGCTGCTGCTGCTGCTGCTGCTGCTGCTACATTCTCTCTCTTCTTCTTCTTCTTCTTCTTCTTCTTTGTTTTTTTTTCTTTCCTTCTTCCCCCTTGACGCTGCTGCAACTGTCCTCCTCCTCCTAGTAGCCATGTCCAATTTTCAGGTGAGGTATCCGACACAGATCCGATACCTGTACCCATGTCGTGTTGTGTCGACATGGGTACCTTGGGGTAAATAGCAAAGTCTGTGTAACACAGATCAAGAAATTGGGATTGTACTCAAAGTTATGTTCGTCCAACTATCTTAGATGTGCCTTCCTCAGGCTTGGAACCCTTCTGTTAGAGGATATTGTGTCCCTGCTGGTAATCCAGCTCTGGCTGTTTTATTTAACTCCTTTGCACCCAAAAAAAAAATATATATATATATATATATATATATATTGTTCTTGTCTTTTACCAAAAAACAAAAAACCAAGAACCGGACCAAACCAATCCTTTCTTTTTCAATTCGGTCCGGTCCTGTCTGGTTCTATTTTCCCTCATACCCAGACCAACCTGGACCTAGTTGCAGTCCTAGTTGGTGGCATGTAGTGAATGTGGTAATGATGGAGTGACCATGAAGTCATGGTTCTTACTTGGAAAATAAAGGCGAGCTTACCAATCAGATTTTATTAAAATTTTCTATTGAAATGCATATATATATATATATATATATATATAGTTATGTAACTTATGGTTCTATTCAATTTTACTAAAGTTACTCGTATGTCCATCGGTAAAAAATTTAAGAACTAAAGGGAATCTATCTCCTAGAAAACTTTGAGCTGGTTACTAAAGTTGTTGCTTTGTATAGCAGTAGAACTTCTAAGAAGTTTACTCATCTTTAATAGTGTTTTTGAGTTTCCTATTAACATTCGGACACCCATAAAATACAACTTAATAACTCACAACCACCCCCAACAAGTTTCCAATATGAGTAAGTACCTTCAATAGTATAAAAACAACAATGCGCAATCTTGGGAGTTCGGCAAAAACAATAAACTTCTTAGCTAGACCAGTATTAATCAAATTCAGTGACAATTACTTGAGGATATAGAAAAAGCAGAAACTTCAGGATGAATTCACTAGATCCAATTTAGCACATCATAAAAGACGAAAAATTGGGAGGACATGATCCAGATCACAAATTGCAAAGATGTACCCTGTATTCATGGTAACTCTGGTTTAAAATAATAAGAGCTGGAAGTCTGCTAAGGCTTCTCAGGGTGGCCCTTCTATTTCTCACCTCTTCTTTGCTAGTGATTTGATTCTCTTTAGTGAATCTCAGAGATTTTATGTCTCCTAATATTAAAAATGAATGCCAAGTATGACATTAACTCTCTATTGAGGAAAATATTTGGGTTTTCCTTTAAATACTAGAATTGATAGAAATACTTGTAAAAAGGTAGTAGATAAAGTTCAAGCAAGGTTGGCTTCTTGGAATTTGGAAAGCAAAGAAACTTACCTAGACCGGTAGGGCCTCTCTGATACAATCTGTTAGAAAGTGATGTCCCAATAGATACCATGCAGATGGCAAAGTTGCCTAAATACATTTGTAATAATATTGATAAACAGCAGAAGCAGTTCTTATGGAGTAATACAAAGTCACATAAAAAGGGTTCACATAGTGAAATGGGATAGGGTCTGTTTGTCTAAAGATAAAGAACATTTTTGGGACACAAAAAGATATCTCAAGTTAATTCGGCAAAGCTAGCCAAGTTGAATTGGTGTATTCATTCAGGATTTTACTATTTGGGTGAGCTTTCTAATAAGTAAATATATAGGTTCTAAAGATCTCATGTCATCTAATGCTAGTTCTTCCTCTTCTTATGTGTGGCGACTGGCAAAGCATTGTTTAACGAACGAATGCTTTGAGGAAGAGTCTCTGGGGGAGGGTGGGCGACATCATGAATGTTTGTTTTTTGACTGACTATTAATTGCATGATAAACCTTTGTTTGAACATGTTGGGTGGATCTAATATGGGATCGGCAGGAGATGAAAGTGATTAATTTATTTTCGATGGGCTATGGGATGTTGGTGTGAGAAGTATTATTTGTACAAATTTTATTTTGATAAGGGTAATATTTATCTTTTGCAATCTTGTTTTTTGCATTAATGAGAATAATCTCTTGTAAAGTATCATGGCATCAGAGCCCTAAAAGCTTAGTGCACCTCCCTCTTCCTCCATTGTTGATCCAGATCAGCATATCCCTCATCAAAGCATCACATATCCCCATCAAAGCATCCCCCTCTCTTTCTCCCCACCGGTGTCGCACCTCTCTAGCAACTATAGCACCACCCTCGGCCATCTCCAGCCCTATTTGAACCACCACAACCCTAGGCCATCATAGCCAATGATAAGTTACAAACCATCAGCATCAATTGACTGGAGACAATGATTCCTAATGGTCTAATGTTACCAAAAAATATATATATATATCTGCTTGGGAAAGGCCTTTGCGGTTACATTACAAGGTCTGAAATTCCACCTCATAATCCTAAGGCTGAAGATTTTGACCAAGCTGTTATAAAATGGGGTGAAGAAAGCATAGGTTCTAACTTGACTACACAATTTTGTGGAACCAAGCATTGGTAAGAATTTCTCCAAGTATGACACAACTAAGAAAGTTTGGAACTACTTGAAAGGTATATTTCTAGAATCCAATCTTTCAAAACAGTATCAATTGAAAATGTCCATTTGAGGTATGATGCAAAAAGACAAGTTGATTCAGAAATTTTAAAATGAGATGATACACGGCTGTTGGATAGCCATATCAACTACAGGAAGCAGAGGCTTGTACAATTTCTTATGGCTCTTTGAGATCAATTTGAACCTCTCTGTGGTGGCATTCTTGATGGTATCCCATTACCTAAGGTTGATGCAGTCAATGCAATCCATATCTCTTCCCTTGCTTTGCCTGCCTGCTGCTCTGCTCCCCTTCGAATGGATTAGATCTGCTGCCCTCCAATAGAAGCTGAAGATGCAGGCTTAGAGTTTTCACCCCACTTTCCCTACTGCAACGGAAAGGGAGTAATCGAAAGTCTAGTGTTTGTTGCCTCTTCTACCTAGCCCCCACTGTTATCTAATCCCTTTGTTCATCTTATCATTCATATAACTTGAAAGCCCAAACCACGTGTTGATATTGATGAATACAACTTTTGTTGTCAAGGTCATTAGATGAAATTTGAACTCATCCCTAACTCCCATCGACCACCACTCTCCTGACTCACACCCATATTTTCATTCCACCACCTTCCTCCACAGGCTTTCTTTTTCAATCGCAAATCTCCAAAGCGATCTCCCCATTAGCACATGATTTGACAAAATCAAGAGTTTTATACCCAAACCCAATTTGGAGAGCACACCATCCTTCAATCAACAAGATGAAATTTGAACTCATCTCTAAAGTAATCCCTCTGATGTTTTCCCAACCTCTTGGCCACCAAAATTGGAAGTTTGAACAATGACATGAAATAAATCGGCAAGATTTTCTTTTATATCAGCAAATACATTGGCAAGCTTGAGAGCACACTACAAATCAAAGTGATAGTTGTGCTTGAAATAGTTATACATAATTATATCATAGAGATGGTATACCATTTTGATCAGCACTAATAAAGTGATTACCGGTGTCAGTGCTACGAAAACCCAAACATACCCTCAAAATCAGAAACACTCTAATCTACATAGGATTGATAAAAGAATACACTTTTTTTAGGCCTTTTATAAAAGAATGTACCAATTAAGCAGAACAATACAAAGAACCACAAAACCCCCTAAAACCCATTAGAACCCATGCATGTGATCCTTATTAGTTTCACAGAAGACTTATTAGGTTTCATTTGGTGACAAGAAAGCATAGGGGAAAAAAGGAAATAAACATATTGGATCTTTCAATAGTTAGTACCCTGAAAAAATCTGACATTAGTTTCACAGAAGACTTATTAGGTTTCATTTGGTGACAAGAAAGCATAGGGGAAAAAAGGAAATAAACATATTGGATCTTTCAATAGTTAGTACCCTGAAAAAATCTGACATTCACACAAATGATCCTGATTCAACAATGCAGCCTATCTGAGTTTAGTTCTTAAATGTTTTGGATACCACAATAGCATAAAACATCATTTTTCTTAGCAATTTAACAGAAAATTGGGCTTCTTTGAATCCTTGAACTAAGCAGAATTTTCATTAATGGTATTATAAAAGAAAAAATAAAACAAAACAATCCTCCTTTTGGTTGCTGAGGAAACTGAGATAAGAAAATATTAAACAAAATTAATGTCACCCAATATGTTGTTTTAGTTTCCATAAATCCAGAGATTCGCCTAAACCAACCTAAGCATGTGTATTAGACTCAATGGAGTGGAGATTTTGGTCATCTCAGAACCCAAACAGCGACAAGTCTAAATTCAATACTTTGTTTTCTTTCAGTTTCGACACTTTCTCAGCAACCAACCACATTCAAAGAACACCAAAAAGGCAAAATCTTAGAAATAATCATAGAGAAAAACTCACAATACGGTCAGAAGTGCCAATGGGGCCGTCAAGAACGCGAATGCGTGCGCGAGTCTCCTCGCACATCTTCTTGATAAGATCGCCCTTGCGACCAATAATGCTGCCAACCTTGACAACTGGCACGATGAGCCGGAACACGCAATTGCCAGGCCACCCCGGCCACTTCTTGTCAGCGGCAGGACCAGCAGCCGGAGCAGCCGTTTCAGCAGAAGGAGCTGACTCAGATTGAGGGTTCTGAGTTGATGGATCGGGTTCGGTGCTGGTGGTGATGCTGCTGGTGATGGCGGTGGTGGTGGTGGTAGCCGTAGTAGCTGCGGCGGCGGCAGAGGCGGCGGCGGTGTCAGATGTCATTGTTTGGGGTTCAGATATCGGCGCCGGCTCGGAACCATTCTCGGCGTGGCCGGTGGGAGGAGAAGTAGCAGCCATGTGAGAGAGACAGAGACAGAGACAGAGACAGAGTGTGTTTGGGTAAGATTTTGGAGAGGGAAGAGAAAGTGCAAGGGTTTTATGAGACTGGATATAGGTGAGCTTCGCAGGAGGGAAAACTGTTGAAGGGACTTAGGGCTATATACCACGTAGGATCGTATATACGGGTTCCCGAAGGAAAGCACATGTACCGCACGTGCATTAATTTTCCCACTTATATCTATTTCTATACTACCTATAAAAAAATAAATGTGAGAAAAAAATTTTATTGACTAATATACCCTTATTTTAAATTTTAATTTTTAAATACACGACTACCAATCTACATATATAGGAAATATAGTAATATAAAACACATACTTTAATAAGAATTTTAAAGAAACTATAATTCGTATAATAATTAAATAAAATCAAATCCAAATAGGAATTCTAAAGAAACAGAAACTATAATTCGTAAAACCCTAACAATGTTAACATATAAATACAAATAAAAATACATTATAAAAATCATAAAACCCTAACACAGGAAAAAACAACTACTGCTTCCTTCTTTTGCGTCTTCTATGTGCCTTCATTGCGTCTCTTTTCTTCTGGTGTTTTGTCTGGTATGTAGTTTTCAATAAACTTTACTCATATATACAAATTATGTTTAAGTATTTAAATCTCTACCTACATAAACATTTAAATCTCTGCATGCATTGCATGATTGACTTTTAAATCTCTATTTGAATTGCAAAATTAGCAAGAAAAAGAAGAGAATAAAAAACGAACCAGTTGAATAAAAATAAAAAGACGCATGCTTGAACAAAAACAAATGAAAACCCAAATTAAGAGGCCAAAAAAAAAATAAAAAAACTTGAATTGCATAAGTAAAGTTTTGAATAGCACATATATATCTTTGATTATTTTCTAAGGATTCGCATATCATAAAAAACTTGAATTGCATTGTTGAACTTTTAAATTGCTGCCGTTGCATAGTTTTCATATTTTGTTGAGAATTCATATATAATCTCTGATTTTTGAAAATAATCAAGTCAAATTACCAAAAAAAAGAAAAGAATCAAAGACAATTCAATTGAAGGAAAATTAAAAAAGAAGCAGGCTTGAACAAAAACAAAACAAAACCCCCCCCCCAAAAAAAAGCACATTAACGAATGCACAAGAGAAAAAGAAAATAAAAAGGGAAGGTCTAATGAACCACCAAAAAAAGTTCCTATCAAATAGTGAGATTCATGAAACTTTGCAATATCTACCTGCAAACCCAAAATACCAAACTAAACAAAACAAAACCAAAAAGAACAAAAAGAAAGACAATAACTTAGATCACAACCCCCACCCCCCAAAAGTTCAAAATAATTTTTTTTATTTAAAAAATGTACAGGACCAAAAAAATAAAATCAGAAGTAGTGATCCACCAAGCATCAATGAAGAAAATATATATATATCGAAATCAAATCATATAAAAGAATCTATGTAAAATGAAGTTTCAAAGATAATTTTAAGCACTATGATTTGGGAAAGATAATGAAAAAAAAAATAGTAATCATATCAAAAGAAGTAAAAGATTGAGTGATCAAAGTGCTTTCATCTTATGCAAAGGCACGATAAAATTATTATATTTAAAAAATTATTATCATTATTGAAAAAAATAATTTAACTCAAAAATGTACGTGCAACACACATGTGCACCAACTAGTACAATAGAAATGGGCATACGTGTATTGTATGTGAATAATAATATTTAAATAATAAAATATATATAAAATTTCATAAATTCTCAAATATGTATATGTGTGTGTGTGTGTGTATATATATAAAGAACATGAAAATATAATTATTTATTACATTTTTGTTGAAAACATAAATCTCGTTTGAGAAACATGTGTATATATTGTTTTCTTAACATACATGTAACTCATTTAGGTTATTAGAATGGACGCTCAACACACTAGGTCAAACCTTTTTCTATTATTAGGACTCGTGGTGGAAATAAGAAGTTGGCTAAAAGACATCCATAGTAATGGAAGTTGTGTAGAATTCATAAAGTGGACGTCATTATTTTTCTTTTTTCTTTTTTGGATGGAAAATAAACATTTTTAATTGTTTAATTAATTAAATATAGGGGCAAATAAGTATTTAAAAATTAAAATAAAGATATAATGGTCAATCAAAAGTTTTTATGAGATACAGACTTTTATAGGCAAAGTAGTAGTAATAATAATAATAATAATATAAATATAGATATAGATATTGGTGCACATGTGCGTTGCACGTGAATTGTCTTGATAAATTAAATTTTCTCCAGAACTTATATGTCACCAAAAAGTCAAAATCTATGTTTCTGAACCATAGAAAGGACCCTAATTTTTTATTGATTATTGGCTTCTCATAGAGTCATAGCTATCTTCTTCCTCCTCTACCTCCTTCTTTTTTTTTTTTTTTTTTTTTAAATTAATTTTATACGGTACTAAGATCCTATACAACTATCCTACTTATAAGGAAAAATTGCAGTTTAGCGACTCCACTAGGGATATTAAGGGCCAAAATGAAACTTACTAATTGGGCTTAGTTAATTTCATTTGTTAATAGAATTAATCACTATTACTGTTGTCCCAAGAGAATAACCTTAGAGGGGGGGGTGAATAGGGTTATTGGCCAAATTAAGAATTAATAGCAATCTAAAAATCAAATTATTGCAAGCAAGATTAAATGTAAGACAATGCAATAATGAAGATATTAAGAGGAAGAGAATGCAAACGATATTAACGAGGTTCGGCCTCCCGCCTACGTCCTCGCCTCAAAAGCTCGCTTGAGGATTCACCAATCCACTATCACTCTACTTCAAGGTGGAGCAGCAAACCTTTACAACTTGAGTGTTCTTCACCAATACTTAACCAAATGCACTCTTCTCAAGTGCTTACAAGTGAGGGTATACACAACCCTTTTGATACAAAGTAGTTGGAGATGATTTTGTGCTCAAAGAAAGCTCTCTCAAAGAGTAATTACACAGGAATTGAAAGCACACTCAACTATTGATTGATTTCAATGAATGCTCACAAGAGGAATTAGGGCTTGTAATTGATTTTCTTGTTTATAGCTCAATGAATGCTCATAAATGAGCTCAAGCCTTGTATTTATACTCAAGGGGTCCAAAATAGCCGTTCTGGAACAATAAATGCCAAGAAAAGAAGTTTGGTGGGCATTTAATGCTTCAAAAGTCCGTTAGAAAACTAGTCGTTATACTTCTGCCCGAGGGTTTTAGCCGGCTGAAACATCTTTCAGCCGTCTGAAACTTCTCCTTCAGCCGTTTGGACAAGGCTGCTGAGAAATCCAGAGAGGGTAACATTTAGTATATGAACAAGCCTGTTCTTCAGCCGTCTGATCATACTTTCAGCCGACTTAAAGTGATCTTTCAGCCGGCTCAAGGAGCCGTTTGAAAATTCCAGAGAATTGAAATTTTAGAGGGATGCTTTTTCAGCCTGCTGAAAACATTGTTTCAGCCGTCTGAAAATCCTTGTTTTCAGACAAAAATAAGCATTAAGTCTATTTTAAAGGTAAATTATTTTTAGTCCTTTAAGATCATTGAATTTGCAATGTTTTAAGCCCTTTAAACTTGTGAGCAAGGATTGAAATTAATCTCATAAGATTTTCCTAAATCTCTCACAAATTGACTTGCGACAAAGCTTGACTATTCTTGAACATATGATGGATCCATTAGCGCTGCTTTCGAATGATCTATTGCTTTGTTGGCTTGTGCAATTTGATCCTTCATTCTTGAATCATTTTATGGCATTGGTACCTGTCTAGATTCATCACTTAAATGCTCATTAGTCTTTAAACATCTTATTATGTATTGTTATCGTCAAAACCTCGGGGATTAAACCATTTAGGCCAACAATTACTGTTAATTGTATGTCTTACAACTAATCATAGAGATGATACTTTAGGGATAATGAACAATCAATTGATTTCAATTATTGTTAATTACATTTATTATTATTTAATAAAGGGCTTTATTCTATTATATTTATTCTATTTTATATTTACATGATATGTCCTTGGAGTTAGAGCTAAGAATATGAAATCATAAAGTGTTGTGATTAGGAAACTATATATATATATATATATATACACATAGATATCTCTGTATTAAACTGCTAAATCATTCCTAGTTGAAGGTTCACTATGATGGACAATAATGAACCATAGGATTAGTACATATTATGTTAGTTCTATAGGAGGATAGTTAGTTGAAGCTTTAGAAGTTTAATAGCATTGACTATATATTCCACTAGGGTTTACAAGGGTGTTCATTGGCTCTACTGTTTCATATGTGAAGACATATAAGTGATCAACAAGGGATCTATCATTCTCAAGATAAAGGAGAGAATTTTTCACAAGAACACCCATAAATATAACTCATGTAAATCTATGGCCATAATAGGATGATTATGAACAGGGGTTTTCATAGTGTATCTAGTGAGTTAGTATTTTGGGTTGGTTCATAAAGGATTAAACTAAGGACTTGACACACTTCCATGTCTAATTAGTTTAATCAGAAGCATTGTGTTGATGAAAGGATGTAATTGTAACTTCAACTCTAACTGAAAGGTTCTTTGATTTATCTTCACCTTTTTTAGGATCACACCATGAGCCATTGCTAGATGTTACTCATAGTTAGTGTAGACACTTTAATTTTGTAGGTATACTTTCCATATCACTCCATTCACCAATTTCAATCTCAATCTCAAACTTAAGCCTTAAACTTAATGTTAACCTCAAAATCAAAGCTTAGTCGTTGTTTCAACAAAAGTATCGAACCGATGAAGCCACTATTTGGCCCAAAGCCGAAGGTGGAATCAAAACTAACAATCGCCATTATACTAGCCCCTGTGCTAGGACAATGATGCCGCTTCTTAGCCCAAAGCCAACCGTGAAGGTCTTTAGTTTAGGATGCAACAGGGAAGCGAAACCATTTTGCTACTGTAACACAGGGCATCCTACCTAAGGGAAACTCTCAAGCTTATAGATGCATTGGAAACGTACAAAACTACTACGTTTCTAAAACACAAGGCATTAAATTAGTCTTAGATTATCGATCGCCATTGTACTAGCCCCCGTGAGGACAATGATGCTACCGTTTGGCCCAAAGCCCACTGCGAAGGTCTTTAGGTTAGGATACGACAGGAAAGTGAAACCATTGCGCTATTGTAACACAGGGCATCCTACATAAGGGAAAATCTTAGGCTTATAGATGCATCAGGAATGTACAAAACTACTATATTTCTGAAACATAGGGTGTCAAATTAGTCTTAGATTATCGATCACCATTGTACTAGCCCTCGTGCCAGGATAATGATGCTATTGCCTGGCCTAAAGCCCACCGCGAAGGTCTTTAGGTAAAAATGCGTCAGAATGTATGGATGGTAACATTTCTGAAGAAGAACACTCAACCTACTTAAGGAGAAGATCTCAGACTCTTGTTGCTTTAGGGCGTGCTAATTAGTATGATACCTAAACACATTTGGACATGCTAACTAGCATGATACCTAGACGCATTAGGACATGCAAACTAGCATGATACTTTGACGTAGGGAATCTGATCTACCTCATCAGACTCAAACCCGTCAACTATTATTTCCAACAATGGAGAATCGGCAGCCTATTTCTCTAAACAAACCACATTTTTGGATTCAGTACACCTTTTAAATACTTTAGAAAGACCATTTGGCCAGATCCTGAGATCCGTCTTTTGGCCTTTTTTTCATCACAAAACAATCGGTGCATCGTTTCTCAAAACAGACTGAGTTTTTAGACTCAGAGCACCTAAAATACCCTAGAAAGATTTTTATACTTGACCTTGGTCCTAATCGGCACATATTTAAATAGCGGTTTAACGAAAAGTTCATAAGAGGTTCCAATTCGTAGCTCGTGTACTTGCACCTTAACCGGTGCACTGTCTTACAAAACGGACTGAGTTTTGGACTCAGAGCATTTTTAATACCTTAGAGAGACCTTCTGGTCTGACCCCGGTCATCGCCCGGGAGCGGGTCCCTGGCCAGAAGTCCAACTTTCATAAGCCTCTACAGAGCAATCGATGTGTTGTTTTTCAAAACGGACAACATTTTTGGACTCACCACACCCTAAATCACCTTAGGAAGATTTTACAACTTCACCCTGGTCTTCGCTTATCGAGACTCGTCGGCCCAAGACCTAGGTTTTTTTAGGTAGAACCTAAGATCAACCTAGACTAAGAGACTGACCCCCTCACCCTCAAAAATCACTTTCGAAGCGATCGTTTTCAGAAACGGACTTCACATTCCAACTTAGAATGTCCTATTTACCCTAACAGGACTTTCAGATCCAACCCTAGGACCTGCGTTGAGGTCCTACTAACCGATCCGACATTTCCAGTTGCCAGCTGGGCATCCAAACTACTCAAAAAGGCTCTTAGGGATGCGAAATGGTGAGATTTCTTGGATTTCTCACCCAAAATCTAGCCAAGTCACTTCCTATCAAATCCAAGTCACTTTATGTCACAAGTGCACTTGAGTAGGGGACAAAGCATTAAATGCTTCCACCTACCTAAACTCGCACTATAGCCAATAATGCGAGTAAGGGACAGGGGGCTGTTCTATAAATACAACCCTCTTCTCTTGCATTAGGGATCTCTTCTTCCAACTTTAGATCCCTTCCAAGCCCCAAAATTGAGCCTTTTCCCCCATTCTACCACATTTTCTTTTTCTTTAAACTTCTAGTGTTCATTTGCCTACCCTAAACCAAGATCAAACCCCATCTCTTCTATATCAAAACCTCTCCTATCCCCAAGAAGCTTTCACCTTTGAATCTCTAGCTCAAGTGGATCTCTATTGCATCTCAACAAAGACGAAGAAAGGAGGAAGGATATTCACCAAGTTTCTACCAATTGCGGTAAAGCTTGGTAGTGATCCTTTCGCCCGAACGTTTTTTCTCATTTTGTCTTCTCAAAAGTAAGGTGTTTGAAAAGTTTGCATCTTTCTATCCCTAACTCATTTCCTTTATCAAGTTTTCTTGCTTTTTTAGCATATTATGCATATTAGCTTAGATCTGAAAGAATAGATGTAGTTTTACAAGCTTTTATGTAAGTATATGTAGACGAATACTATCGTCATCCCCCTCCCCTGTATTGATCTCAAGTTTTAATCAATAAGATGCAATTTTTGTAATGATTGGTGTATAGTTTTCACTATTTTGAACTAAGTTTGTAGGGACTTGTCAAACTTGGTAAGTCTTAGGGACTTTGTTCAAACAAAACCTATAATCTTTTTACAACCTCTTTAAAATTGTAAACTTTTTCAAAATAAGGGTTCGGTTGAGCAAAGTATTTTGATCTACCTTTTCTAACAAGTTGCCCATTTTTAAACTCGAGGCTAAGATTGATAATGTAAATGCTAGTTATGACTCAGTAATGTGGTGTATGAAAAAGATCATTAAGTGCAAGATAAAAATTGTTACACCCCAAAATTTATAAACGATAACATGTTTAATTTTTTACAAGCTCCGTATAAATAAACATTTTCAAAAATAAATTCCCTTTGAAAATACAGAGTATTGCGCAGCTGTGGCTAGCGATGGTTAACACAAAACTCATCAATATACATTGGCCAACTAAATGAATAAAATTACATCAACTTTTAATAAAAATAAATGTACGCGATAACTTCTCAAAATCTCTACCCCAATCCTATTACGTGGCTCCAACAATCATTACCTGAAAATATATTGGGGTGAGCAAACTGCCTAGTAGGAAATCCAATTCCTATACAATAAATAATGTTTCAAATATTCTCACATAGAGTATACACAATTATATTCAAAATAATATATAAATCGAATAATACGAATTCCAAATTATATACCTCAAATATAATTCACTTATCAATAATAATTCAATTCCCAAATATATTAGCCTCGATAAAATCAACCATCATAATCCATGACATCAAATAATATCATCATCAATATTTATCAATTGCACAAATCAAATCTTAACATATGCTTCAAAGTACTTATCATTCACTGTACAAGAATTAAACCCCCTACCTAAAAAATGAGTGAATAAAATGAAAAACCACAACTGTAAACACGTAGATCTGCTCAAGAAATACCAAATCCATACTTGCAGATGTGGGATTGGAGTTCCCATCTCCTGCAAGCATTCGTCTGCCTTTGCCTCTCTCAAGAAATACCAAATCCATACACCAAGTTTTCAAACTCTAGAATCTACCCATTCACTTAAATAAGAGTAAATAAGACCTAAATAATTTCCCTAGGATAATACATTTGCTTTAGAACTTCTAGCCTCGAGTAGGGATTTCATTTTTAAGAATGTGTTTAATTAAAGAAAGTTCATGATTTAAGGCAATCGTTCGTTAACAAATGTGGTAGGGTGCTAATACCTTCCCTACTCATAACAAAGCCTCCTTACCTAGATCTTTTGTTTGCAAACCACCATCTAGGAGTCATTCAATTTTGAAATAATAAGGACTAATCAAAGGCTTAGAGACGACCTTCCACATCTTTAAATATATGGCAGGTGGCGACTCCAAGCCTTTCTTTTTCTTAATTATTCTCACATAATTAAATAAGAGAAAGGCACCCCTGAAGGAGTTATTGAATCTTTCCACTTTCATTCACCATCCAATAAGAAATACCACACTAATACATGCGCACCACTCATGGCACATCTAAGTACGTGCCTGACCAAGTCATTACCCACAACATGGGGAAAAACGAAGGAGAGAGATCCACTCGATGGGGTTTCCTCGCGAGTTTGGGGTAGCGATAGTTAGTAGAAGCCCTAATTGATATAAGTTGGTTATAATCAATTAGGGAATTGGAAGGTGTTCCAATTAGACCCTGTCACACCCCATTTTTGTCACCTTAGCTAGGGTTTTTCATTTTATGTAACTTTTTGTTTCCTTTTTGAGTCTAGTATTTTGTATTGAGTTTTTAGGGTCCCAAGGATAATGGGTGTGAATTTTGGTTCAATTTGGAGTTGATCTTGAGGGTAAATAAGAAATTTTGTGACTTGAGGGGCATAATCATTTTTTAGGTCACAAACTTTCTATTTGATCTCGAAATGATCTCCAAGTTGTTAATTGGAGTTCATATTAATACATATAAGATATTTATAGGTTCAATTTGGTGAATTGATGGTTTGGGATTAAAATGGTTTAATATGGTTCAAGTTGGTTAAGAGACCCACTTCAGGTTGGCTCAAATCGAGTCATGATTCTCACTTAATTCCTACTCATTTGACTTTAATTAGTCTTAATTTCATTCCTAAAGTCGTTTCAAAATGTTGAATTTTGAATTGGAAAGCATTTGGTGCAACCTTGTGTGCATACCTAAGCTTAGTGATAGTGGTGCATAGTGGTTAGTTGCTTTTGTAAAACCTAACCATGCACCCATGGTTAAGGATTTTTGCCCTAAAATGTCTTAAAATGTGTTCCTCTTCAAAACACGGTCATTTTGGCTTTTGTTTTCGTCAAAATCGGAGTTAATTTGACCCCTGAAACAAATTTTGAAGCTAAAAGGGTTCAAAAAAGGGCAAAACTTGACAAAGGCTCGGGTGACCACCCAAGGTTGGGTGGCTAGCCACCTAGCCTTGGGTGGTCACCTGGGCCACTTTCCTAATTTTTTGCTGAAGCGGGATTCCATTCCTATTTTGATGGATTTTTCTGCTTCTATCTGACTTTCCATCATATTTTCAACCCTAATTGAGCGACTTGAGCCCCAAGAAAGTCTCTAATGACCCTTAGATTAATATTTAGGGTTTTGATCTCAACTATTGATTTATTCCACTCAAACCTTATAAATACACCTCTATGTTTCAGCATTGGGGGAGCCACTTTTATGCATTTAACCTAATTTCTAAGAGAGAATAAGAGAGAGACTTCCAAAAGAGAGCTGGGTTTTGCTTGGAGGCTTGAAGGAGAGTTTTTCAACTTGGTTACAAGAGAAGAAGGAGTCTCTACAGCAATAAGAAGGTCCAACCTAAGGTAAGAGTTTATCTCTATAGTGCTAAAATTAGGGTTTTGCTTAGAATAGCTCTATGGCATGTTAAAGTTAGTGTTTTTATCATGTGTTGATGCTTTTATTAGTTAATATACATGATTTAAATGTCATTCATGATTAGTTTTGCATGCCTTAGGGTTATTTCATGTGGTTTAATGCATAGTTGTGATTTTACAGATTCTATTATCCTTGTTTTGAGTAAGTTTCATATAGCATGTTAGATTAGGGGTTTTCATCGATTTTTCTTCATGGTTGTATATATGTGATACATGTAGAATAACTATAGTGTTGGTTGCATACATATAGTTGATTTCTTAGGGTTTTGGAGACTATTATCCTTTTCAGAGGATAATTATCCTTTTTATTAAATAGGGTTTTGTATTAGAGCTTTCTATGATGTGTTTAAGCATGAAATCACTTCTATTGTGTTCTAAGATATATATTTTACATAGGATATGACGATTGCACTTCCCCATAACGAGGTTTTTACATGAAATTATCTTAGGATAGTTTTGTTTAAGAAAGTTTGCCATAGGAAGGCCCTTTTTCATATTTTACATAAAATGTTAGCTTTTTGATTGGAATAGACTTTGTTATCATGTTTATTGTTTTCATTGAATGTTCTCATGATTATTGGTAGATTTTAACATGTTTTTGTTAGTTTTTATGCATATTAGTTGAGTAATTGCATATAGGGTTATGTTAGGGTTCCTATTAGTTCATGATTCTTGTTGTTTACATGATTTATGTATGATTTTAGGGTTTATTTCAATTCTATACAGATTTGTTTATTATTATTGTGGTGGTATTTTGAGCATGTGATAGCTTATTTGTGAGCATGATAATTGCTTGGTTGAAAATTGAATTGGTTAATTGTTATCTTTGGTCGATATTGCATGCAAATTGCAAGTGACTTTAACAGGTACAAATCCCATAGAAAGTGGGGCATAAGTTTGGCAAGTGCAATTACCCCACTAAAGTGGGGTGATTATTTTGGCTATTGCAAAAAGAAATCTTGCAAATAGGGTAATTACTGTAGACACCCCATTTTGCACCCAATGATTTGAATTGGAGATGCCCAATGATGAGTTAGTTTATGCACTTTAATAGGCTTTGGAATACATCCAAATGAGCCAACAGAATTGTGACTGACAATAAATTGAAATTTGGAATAGTGATGTGTACGTAAGGACTAAGGTGCGTACGCATCTACTTAAGGTGCGTTCGCACCACATGCTTCCAGAACCTTTTTTTTCGGGCTTCTTGCCCTCCAAATCAAAACTCTTTTTAGGAAATGTGTTACAGCATGCTTAGGAGACTTGGATTTCGGGGAAAAGAGGCAGAAACCCTAATCCTACTTCCCATGCCTATATATAACCTACTATACGTTTGAGTGAAGGGACTTTTAGAGGGGAATGAGAGAGAAAACCCTAGAGAGAGAATAGAGAGAGAGAAGGAAGAGATGGCTGCAATTCTGGAGGTTTAGAAGGAAGGATTCTAAGGAAGATTAAGTGCATAACCCTGAGGGTAATATTTATGACTTAACTCTATAGCTTATTTGTTTAGTATATTAGTTTTTCTGGTTGAATGCTATGATCATCATGAATATTATATTTGATATGCATAATCGGTTAAATATGCTGCATATGTGATAGCATAAATGTCATCATGTAATGGACTCTCTTTACAAGGGAATTTAGGATCTCATGCATGTAAGCATTGTGTAGTAGATTAGGGCTTTCCTTATATAGTATTTTGCTTTCCATTAGAATAACCTATAGGATGACGGTTTCTGTTTTATATTAGTATGAAGATCTCTTAAGCATTAAACTTGGTAAGGACCACTGCATACCTCTTCATGGTACGTAGGTGATGCCTTAGGCCATAACATGAACACCAACAGGTGCGTATGCATCTATTAATTGCGTACGCAATGTAGGTGATGCGTACGCAGTGATTTAGTTGCGTACGCAATCCAAGTATTGGCAGACAGTTTCTTTCTTTATTGTAGTTATTCTGATAGTTGGTTAATTTGTATTTTATTTCTTTATGTTTATTTCGTGCCTTTATCTATATCATGTCACCATGATTTGCATGCTGCCGCGGTTGAATGAATAGGGTTAATTTTAGTTAGACGTTTATATTAATTAAAGCCATTGATCATGTGTAGGGGCCAGGTTCTGACCTGGCGTGGTTGGGTGCCTAACACCTTCCCAGCAAAACGTACCCTAGCTCCGAACCCGAATCTCTGGTTATGATGAGCTAGACCCTGCTAGGGTTCACTCGTTCCCATTATTGGGTGGCGACTCCTCTCTGTGTTAGTCCTTTGAGGCTAATGTGTATTATCGAGCTATGTGGTTTAGGGTATGGCGCTTATAGTGGCGACTCCACTGGGCATAGAGAACTAGATTCTATATAGTGATTTATGGCTTTACTTAATTTAAATTGTTTAATTGGAAAAGACCAAAATTGTACACACGTGCATTACCACCAATTACTCTCGATGACAGTCTGATGAAAGGTACCAAGTCCCATTCGGGCCTATGGTTACTGGAAGTTGGCATCATCAACCCATAGCTTGTGCCACTAGCCTGTAATAAGCTTGTGAGTATGCTGACAGGCCACTCTTTGAGTACCCTAGCTTGGGTGACCCTTGAAGGAGAAGTACCCTATTGACTAACACCACTAGTTACCCCACCAACCTTTGCATATCCTTGCTTAAATGTGTGCCATATCATGTTGCATTCATATTTAGGAATTCAACGCGGGCTTGGGACAAGGCCCCCATTATCTATTAGTTATCTCAAGTTGAGCCCAATTGAGGGAAGTTATGTTATGTTGTTATTAGACTTGGACTTGTGTAAAATAATAAGAAAAAAAATACATTGGTCCATGATCCAAAAGAGAGTGATGTGTGTGTATATTGGGCCTAGCTTGAGGTAATTAGTGGACTATGTGGGTTTAGTACTAGGTTAATCTGTGTTGGCAATCAAATCCAAATCCAATTAAGAAGCAAGTCCAAAGCAAGTTATATTCGAACTTAAGACCAGAAGAGTGGAGAATTATTTGTAATTGGGCTTGACTTGAAAAAAAAGAAAAAAAGAAAAAGAAAAGGATGTATATCAGGTTTAGGCCTAAATTATTGAGAGATGAGAGATATTTCTATATTGGGCATAAGTTGGCGAAATAACGAGGTTTGTGTCCACTTGTTATACCTTAGGTATTTGGAAGATATAGTAAACATGACAAAAGCCCAAGGTGTAGCAAGAATTAATTGGGTAATCTTAAGGGAACAGGGCTGTTTATTCAAACAAGGGACATGCACTTAATAAGTTACACATAGCTAAATACAGTAAAAGGATTGGTCAACCGCGGAAAAGTGTGCCAGGTTGTGCTTGGATTCGATCACCTATGTCCAACCATTTGAAAAAAGTGGAACAACCGTCGATAGTCGTGGAGCCTACTGTAGACACCCCATTTTCACCCCCATAAGATCATGATAGTGTTTGTTTAAGTTTAGAAGCATTTAGGAGTCCCTAAGCCTTAAAAGACACTTTTGCCCTTTTAAGCCTTAGGAGAATAGGTCATCATTGCATGCATATTTTTATCTCTTTGTTGAGTCCCATTACTTGCATTTAGTTTCTAGGATCATTTTGGATATTTTTGTCAAATTTGGTTCAATTCCAAATAGGTTTGGATAGTTGTTTAGAACTTTTGCGACTTGAAGGGCAATTTCATCTTTTACTTCGTATATTTTTCAATTGATTTCCAAATTTGTTCTGGAGTGTTCCATTGACCTTAGAATGATGAAATAAGTCTAATTGAAGTGCCAATTTAATTTATTGATAGATTTTGGATTGGTTCACCACATTACCCTATGGTTAATTGACCTTTTTTAGGGTAATAGCCTCATGAAAACCCAGCCACCTGACCATGGTCATGGATTTTTGGTTCAAAAATATTCTAGGCTTATTTTACATTGAATCCTTGAAATTTTGGCTTTTGAATCACTCAAATCGGAGTTAAAATGAAGAATTTGTGTCTGTTTGAAGTTCGGAGTCCGAACCGAGCTAGAATTTCAAGATTTTTGGATTCATCTCGGGTGACTGGTTCACCCAACTGGTCCAACCGGTTCACCCAACCGGTCACCCGAGACCTCCGTCTTGATTTGTCTCTCTTTGAAGTTTTAACGGAATGGGACTCTACCATTCCGAAATTCAGCCTTCTAAAGGACTTCTAAGCCTATTGGAGGTGGTTTTAAGTTGTTTAACATCCATGGGATTTAATTACAGCCCTAGATTGGTTTTATGGTGAATTAATCTCAACCATTGGTTCATATGGTTGGTTGGTTATAAATAGAGGCTCATTCATCAACATAAGGGACTTTGGACTTTTGGCTAGGACTTTTAGACCATTTGACACTTCATATTCATAAGAGAGAGAGGGACCATGAGTTTGCACACACCCATATCACTTGGAGGAGGCTTTCTACTGCAATTTTAAAGAGGAACTAGAAGGGAACCAAGCCAAAGAGAAGGAAGAACACAGCGAAGACCTTTGCTTTGTTGTAAGTCTCCTTTGCATCCTTTTACGGTTCCTTCTTCTTCTACTCCATTCTCTACATAATTATGGCTTAGAGTTGAATTAGAAATCATATATACTCTATATTTTAGAGTGTATATGATTCAAATATGATGTGAAAGCATGCTAGTGGAATAGGATTGTGGATTGCGAATTGCTTGCTGTTAGGATAGTTTCTCTTTTAAGGATAGATGTACGTTTTGCACAGAAAATTAGTTGATGTGTTTAGGCCGTTTTCTCTTCATGGTTCAATTATATGCATGATTTTAAGCATCTTTGTATAGGACACTTGCTATGTAAGCCTCACCTTCATAGGTGTATGGATGATTATTCTTTTCGAGGATAATTATCGTCCTTAGAGGGTGAGGTTGTGCATAGGTACTTTCTGGAGTGTGTTTAAGTGCGCTGTGAGTTTCTTTGCATTCTTAGGTATATATTTTACATAGGATATGTGAAGAAATCATTCATGTGGAGTGGTTTCTACGTAAAATTATCTCCGGATAGTTTTACTTAAGAAAGCTCGCCGTAAGGATGATTATTTCACATTCTTACTTAGGGTACTTACCTAAGGCATCATGTTAGATTTTCTTTTCATGTTTTGAATTGTCATATGATATTTTCATCATGATAGTTCATATTTAGCATGTTTTTGGTAGTTTTGTGCATGTTAGGGTGTTTAGAGCATATAGAAGCATATTAGGGCTTTGTTTCTCTTTTGATTTTTGCTATTTGCATGAGTATTAGGTCATTATATGCATGTTTAGTATTCTGTCCAGATTTGATTTAGGTCTCCTAATGATTATTTGAGCATGAATATGGTTGTTTTGAGCTTAATAATTTCCCTATAGAATACATAGGGTGATTAATTGGTGTTTTCTCGATGTTTCGGGATAATTTGCATATGGTAAGTGGTTCATGGTAAGTCTTTTGTGAATTGTTCTCTTCGCCCCCCTTGGGTTATTGTCTTTACTTTGAATTAGAAGTCCTAAGTTTCCAATTCTCTTAAAATTCTGTTTTCTATTCGCTTTTGAATTCAAATCTCTTTAGAAGTCTATTTAAGTTAGAATTCTATTCTTTCTCAAATACCTACTTTTTCTCAAACTATTTTTGGAAACTCCTAAGTTTTTAAACCCTTTTTTAAGTTGGAAACTTAGGGATTATAGTTCATTGTAAAAGGAGTAACCCCTTCTCAATCGAACTACGTGGACTTTGATCCTTACATCTTTGTATGTAAGGTACGTAGGCGCTCATTTGATGTTCAAGTTCGCCCTAGGATACTAAGTATCCTAGGTTTTCTTTTTTCTTTCTTCTTCTTTCTTTTTATCCATTTGTCCATCACATATATGCTAGAGGAGTAGGATGGACCCATGCTTCATCATTTATCCATCACATATTTGCTAGAGGAATAGGATGGACCCATGCTTATTCATTTATCCATCACATATTTGCTAGAGGAGTAGGATGGATCTGTTTCTTATTCTTTATCTCTCTACTGCATTCCATATCTCTCCTATTTGTTTATAGATGTTTACATGCTTTGTGGATGTTTATATGTTTTATGGATGTCTATGGATGAATGTGATTGGTTTATGGATGATTCTTTGCATATGCATGGTAACTAATTAGGAAGTGATTGAAATAGCCCATATAAATTCAGAGACCCATTTTGGGGCGATGTGGGTGCCTATAGGATGTTTCCTAGAACCTTCCCACATCGTAACTTAGTCTCTGAATCCTCTCTTGTTTTGATAAACCTACTTTTCCTTGATCGGAGTCATGTGGTTTATTTTCAGAGGTTTCCTTTTAAAACTATTTTCAAGGTTTTCCTTTTTTCCTTAAAAAATGAGGTGGCGACTCCTTGTTTGATTGTTTTTGTGAACTTTTTAAAAACCAGATTTTTATTAATTTAAATCTCTACAAGTCTTTTTAAAAGAAGGGTTCTCTTTCCCCTCCCGGATCAAAACCCGTGGTTCACACCTACCTTGATCGATCTTATGGCCATGTTGCGACAAGATAAGGCTGAAATGAAGGAACTCATCACGGGATTAACTCAGAGGCTGGAAAACTTAGAGATAGGAGGCAAAGGGTCACCTGATCAACCTGAAGGTGAAAAAGGAGTTGACAAGGAAGGAGAAGGAAGTGCTGCACCGAAAACCCATGAGGGCGAATCTCACCTTTGGGATGATGAAGATTTCACAGATTACATGGCTAGTAAGAAGAATGTTAAAGACAAGAGCAAAGTGGAAGACCATAGGTTCAATAAACTGGAGGTGGAGAATCAAGAAATGAGAGAACAAATAAGGTAGATGAAGGCCGCCTGGCATAAGTCTCAAGAGATAGACGACTACATGCTTTCTATACCTAGTGCTATGTTGGAAACTAGAATGCAACTACCCCCCAAGTTTAAGATCGCGAATTACGAGAATTTTGATGGGATCGGTGACCCTAAGCAACACTTGCGTCAATATATTAGCATAGCCAGAATGAGGGGCCTAACCTCGGAGCAAGTCCACTTTGCTTTTCCACTGTCTTTATCTGGGGATGCTTCGAAATGGTATTACAAGCTTGACGAGAAGGTGACGGGACCTGGGAGGTATTAATTAAGGAATTCACTAACAAATACAACTACAATACAATATTGGATGTAACATTGAGGGACTTAGAGATGACAAGGCAGAAACCAGATGAGCCTTTTTCTGAATTCATAGGGCGATGAGGGCCAAAGCAGTTAAATTGACAAACAGATCAGCAGAGATAGACCAAGTCAACATGATTCTGAAGAACCTAACATCGGTTTATTTCGACAAAATGCTAGCCTTATTTGTTATGGATTTCCAGCAATTGTACCAGTGCGGGACCCGGATAGAAGATGCAATAAACAAGGGGTAGATCGAGACCAAGTCTAAGAGGGTGTTTGGGGCAAACAGTGGGAATAGTGGAACAAGTGGAGGCAATAGAATTGGAGGAACAGTACAGGCGACAGTAGGGAATGTCCAACAGACCGAGAAGAAGCCCAGAATATTCCACGACTTGGGAGTGCCCTTATCCAAAGCATTTGCTAAATTGTCTAGAAGGGGGAATTTGCAAGCATTGGAACCTAGGCCACTCCCCAATCCCATACCATCTAATTGGAAACAAAATGAGTTCTGTGAGTTTCATCAGCGCATTGGACATAGGATTGACAACTACACTCGGTTGAGACATGTGATACAAGACATGATTGAAGCAGGGAAGCTACCACTATTAGGAGAAGAAGAAACCTAATGTGCATCAAAATCCCATCCCCAACCACAATGCGCTACCACCTTATACCAATATGATTGAAGAGGAATTCAAAAGCTGGGATCCATCCATACTCATTGTAGTAGTATACTCACCATGGGACGACAGTGATAAAGAAGAAGACGTCAAGAAAGGATTCTGGGAACAGGTTAAGGAAGAAACATGCACCTCACCCGTGCGGGTTGGCACTTCAAGCCTCCCTACTTGGAAGGCAACAACCCAAGAAAAGATGTGAATCTTGAAGTTGATATAGAGGAGTTGAGACACAAATTGGGAGAAATGGGGAAAGAAGAGGAAGAAGATTGGGTCCTGAAACAGTTGAAGAAGACACAGGCTAATATTGCTTGCAGGGGTTGTTGGTGGCTTCAAAAAGACATATGAAGACAGTACTGGATGCACTGGCTCAGCATGAGGTTTCCATTGACACTATGCCCGAGCAAGTATTGTCAATCATGGGGGTAGATTCTGCTTAAAAGACTGTGCTGACTTTCTCAAGAACGAATCTTCCCACGGAAGGGGTGGAGCATGCAACGCCTTTGTATGTCATAGTAGAATGCAAGAACCTAAAAATTCTGGTGGTACTCATAGACAATGGGTCAGTTCTCAATGTATGTTCGCTATGCATCGCGAATCGCTTAGGCATAGCCAAAGAAGAATTAACACCATCCGCAGTAACGGTAAGGGGGTATGACAATAGCTTGAGGAGCATCCTGAGCACCTTCAAAACCAACTGCAAATTAGGGCCAGTGGAGTTTGTGGTGTAGTTTTGCGTGATGGATATCCCGGTTAACTACAACATGCTGTTGGGACGAACTTGGCTCCACCCCTTTGAGGCCGTCCCGTTTACAGTGCACCAGAAGATAAAGATGCCATGGCAAAGAGGCGTTTTAGTGATTCATGGAGATGGTGAAATTTCAGGGTAGGTGTTGGGTATTAAGGAGGAAGCAGAAGATTTAGACTGGAGAGGGTTTAAGCTAGTATAAATGCTAGAGAGGAAAGATGAAGAAAAAGAAAAGGTGTGCTCTGATTTTGGGGTAGGAGTAAGTTACATGGTAGCCCACATCATGAGGAAAATGGGGTATATACCTGGAATGGGGATAAGAAAGGATGGAAAGGGGATCACTGAATTCCTTAACTTTCGCTCACAAAAAGACTGAAAGGGACTAGGGTATGAAGGAAAAGAAGGGATCCCGAAAAACAAAGGCACTCTCAACGGCAACTTTGTTAAGGAAGGAGAATATTTTCCTTTTTGTGGCTTTCCGGAACCATGGATGGATAGAACCAGTAGGAAAAGGCTACCAGGTTTAGAAGTCTTTTTCGCCGAAGCACTGAAGATAACACCTGTGTGGGAAAAGGTTGAGGAAACAGAGGTGAAGGATGTAGATTGGGTTGACAATTTAGGACAGGAGGTCTGGGAGCAGTTGATATCTGAGCACAACCTGAGCATTGCAGCATTGATAGATCAGATTATTGCAGGGAATCTAGCGGAGCTGATCACTGAGGCAAGTAGAGGAACTAGCACCTAGACCTGGGAGAAGATGGAAAAGACTGCTATTGGCAACATGATAAGCATTCAGACTGATAAAATCATTGTTAATCCTATGCCTGTTTTTATTAGCAATGAGGCTCTGAAAGCTAGTTATGATGTAATCGATCCAATTAATAATGAAATGAGTTCTGATTTTGCTTATATTGACATGTCTTTAAAAGAATACATTGCATTAATATCTGAAGACCCCGACTTAAATAAGGTAATTAATGAAGATCACGAAAGAAATATTGAACCTATTAAAGATAAAACCATTAAAATTAACCTAGGCACCATTGAAGATCCTAAGGAAATACAAATTGGCCGCACTTTATCTATATAAGAACGTACCAATCTTAAGGCGTTGCTGTATGAATTCCAAGATGTGTTTGCATGGTCCTACGATGACATACCTGGAATAGATCCGGAAATAGTGCAGCACTGCATCACCACAAGGGAAGGAGCCAGACCCATGAAACAATGGCTAAGGCGAATGCAACCAGAGTGGCTAATGAAAGTTAAGGAAGAGGTCACTAAGCTGTTGAATGTAGGGTTTATATGAGCTGTGGACCAGGCTGATTGGGTCACAAATATAGTACCTGTACCGAAGAAGGATGGTCGGCTAAGAGTTTATGTGGATTATCAAGATCTCAACAAAGCCTGCCCAAAGGACGATTTCCCTCTTCCTCATATCGATGTCTTGGTAGACAACACTATAGGAAGCGCCCTAATATCGTCCATGGATGGGTTCTTAGGATACAACTAGATCAAGATGGCGTTAGAAGACATGAATAAGACAACTTTCACCACAGGATGGGGAACGTACTATTATACCGTCATGCCGTTCGGATTAAAAAATGCTGGGGCAACATACTAAAGGATGGCGACCACGTTACTGCATGACATGATGCATAAGGAGGTAGAAGTGTACGTGGATGATATGATAGTTAAGTCGGCAACCAGGGAAGGGCATTTGGGCAACTTGGAGAAATTCTTCAGGAGAATTAGGAAGTATAAGCTCAGATTAAACCCTCAGAAATGTACTTTCGGGGTCACCTCAGGAAAGCTTTTGGGATACTTGGTAACTCACAGGGGCATAGAAGTGGACCCTATCAAGATTAAAGCAATATCGGAAATGCTGCCACTAAAAATAGAAAAGGAAGTACGGGGTTTTTTTAGGAAGGTTGCAGTATATAAGCAGGTTCATACTAGATTGATGCTAACCTGTGAGCTGATCTTCAGGTTATTAAGAAAGGGAGATTCGAAAGACTGGAATGAGCAGTGTCAGCAAGCATTTGAGGCCATAAAGATGTATCTGATAAATCCTCCGATCCTTATACCCCCGCGTCCGGGAAAGCCTATGTTACTATATCTTTCTGTTTTTGAAGAAGCGTTGGGAAGCATGTTGGCACAACAGGATGACTAGGGGAATGAGCAGGCAATTTATTATCTAAGTAAGAAACTGCATGACTACGAGATACGCTATTCTGCCATGGAGAAATAATGTTTCGCGTTGGTCTGGGCAGTTCAGAAATTGAGGCATATTTTAGTAACCTTCGAAATATAGGTAATTACCAGAATGGATCCCCTAAAATATCTCCTCGAGAAACCCGCACTTAGCAATAGATTGTTGCGATGGCTATTCTTATTATCCGAATTTGAGCTGATCTATGTTACCTAGAAAGCAATTAAGGGAGGAGCAGTTGCCGACTTCTGTGCTGAACACCGAGTAATGGGGCAAGTTCTCAAAGAGGATTTCCCAGACGAAGATCTATTGCTAATAGATGTTTGGAATCATACAAGAGGAAAAATAGAAGTGCAGGAATATAAAAATTTTTCCTTTAATTCACAGCCCATGAATCTAACTATGCATAACACAAAATCAAACCCTAACTACAAAGAGGGTTAGAACATTTATAGAATTCTTGTCTTCTCTTTTTTGCTCCAAGGTTTGATTCCGAATAGCGGTGAATGAGCAGCCCAAGTGTGTTGCCTCCAATGGTATCCACACCTAGCTAGAGCTTCAAGTCCTTTCCACCTTTTCCTTGTTGTTGCTAGTGTAGGAGAAGAGAGGAGAGAGAGAGAGGGAGGCTGGAATTTTCTGGCCAGCCCTTAGGGAGTTGAACTTTTTGTTGTAATGTCAACACATCACACTACATATATATAGCCCACCAAGGGGGGACCGGCCATGAGGGAGAACCCAATTAGGGTTTTGTGTAATTATTATTAATTACACAATAACCCTTCTTAATTATATCATATATAAATTTGGCCTTAAAGAACCTTTCTTTATTCACTTATACCCTTTCTCTCATAGATTTTAAAGCTCATCTTGCATGATCAGTGTGTGACCCATTGGGTTCACATCATCAAGTAGTAGGAATAGCACGATGTGTGCATAATGGAACTCTTTCCATTTGGGGTCTAATTGGAACTCCTTCTAATTCCCTAATTGATTATAACTCACTTATATCAATTAGGGCTTCTACTAACCATGAATAACACTTAGCATATGGTTCATGGTGTTGTCCTTAATAAAGTGAATAAGATCTAACATAGAACCCTTCTGTTATAGTTTATAGTTACAATTACATCCTTCTATTTATACAATGTCTCCAATTGAACTAATAGGACATGGAAGTCTAGTCAAGTCCCTAGTTCAATTACTTTATACTCATTTATAAATATCAACTCAATGATGAACTTATGGAAACTCTGTCACACCCCATTTTTGCCACCTTAGCTAGGGTTTGTCATTTCATGTGTCTTTTTGTTTCCTTTTTGAGTCTAGTCTTTTGCATTGAGTTTTTAGAGTCTTGAGGATGGTGTGTATGAATTTTGGTTCGATTTGGAGTTGATCTTGAGGGTTAATAAGAACTTTTGTGACTTGAGGGGCATAATCGTCTTTTTGGTCACAAACTTTCCATTTGACCTTGAAATGATCTCCAAGTTGCCAATTGGAGTTCATATGGTTGCATTTGAGGTATTTGTGGGTTCAATTCGATGAATTGATGGTTCGGGATTAGAATGGCTCAACAAGGCTCAGGTTCGTTAAGAGATCCTACTTCGGGTTAGCTCGAATTGGCTAATGAATTTCACTCTATGACTACTCATTTGACCTTGAGTAGTCTTAATTTCATCCCCAAATGTGTTTAGGAAGTTTGAATTTCGAATTGGAAAGCATTCGGTACGACCCGTGTGCATACTTAAGCTAAGCGATGGTGAGGCATAGCGGTTAACCGCCTTTGTAGGACCCAACCATGCAGCCATGGCTAGCGTTTCTTGCCCTCAAGTGACTCAAATTACATTCCCCTTCGAAACATAGTCGTTTTGGCTTTCGTTTCGTCAAAATCAGAGTTGATTTGAGCCCTGAAACACATTTGGAAGTCGAAAGGGTCAAAATTTGGGCTGAAGCTGACATGGCCTCGGGTGACCACCCAGACCTGGGCGGCTAGCCGCCTGGGCCCAGGCTGCTAGCCGCCCAGCCCCAGGTGGTCACCTGAGCCACTTTCCTTTTTTGAGTCTTGACGCGACTCCCTCCCTATTTCCTCGGATTTGCTCGCCTCCAGCCGCCATTTAACCCTAATTTCAGCCCTATTTGACCTACTTGAGCCCCAAGGGAACCTCTAAGAGCCCTTGGATCAATCCCTAGGGTTTTAATCCCAACCATTGAGGGTTTTCCTTCAAACCCTATAAATACCCCCTTATACTTCAGCAATAGGGGAGGCAATTTCTGAAGTGTGAGGCATGTGTGAGACTTGGAGGCTATGGCAGCCATCCTTAGGGTAGTTTAACCTAAATTTTGAGTGAGAGAGTGAGAGAGAAAGCTTGAAGGAAGGCTGAAGTTGGGCTTGAAGGCTTGAAGGAAGGAATTCCCAGCAGTGCATAAGAGGAGGAGGACTCTCTACAGCAGCCACCATAGGTATACCTCTCCCCCTTTCTCTCTTTCATTCAAATTAGGGTTTTTTGCATAGGATAGCATTATTTCATGTGCAAGCTTATATTTTTATCATGTGTTGATGCTTCTAATGCTTAGAATGCATGATTAGGATATTGTTTATGGCTGGTTTTGCATGATATAATGTCATTCCATGTGACTTTGTGAGTGTTTGTGTTTTTAGGGTTTCTAGAGTCTTTTCTAGGGTTTTGCATTGAATAGTCATTATTTCATGTTCAAGTTTATGTCTTTATCATGTCTTGTTGCTTCTATTAGCTAGTATGCATGTTTAGGATGATATTCATGGGCTGTTTAGTATGCTAGGATGCTATTCCATGTGATTTACTGCATGTTTGAGACTCTAGGATTTCTCTTGTGCTGAAATTGAGTTTATGCTTAGAATAGCTTTATTTCATGTGAAAGTCTATGTCTTTATCATGTGCGGATCATTCTATTGATTAATATGCATGGTTAGAATGCTGTTCATATTCTGTTTTGCATGATTTAGGGTTATTTCATGGGATTTTATGCACTAGTGTGATTCTAGGGTTTTTATCATCCTTGTGTTGGTTTAGTTGCATATAGCATGATAGCTTAGGGATTTTCTCTGTTTTTTTCTTCATAGTTGCTGCATATGTGTTCCATATTAGGTAACTATGATATTTTTAGCATTCATATAGTTGATTTTAGGGTTTTTGCATGTCATTGCATATAGGGTTGAATTAGGGTTTTAGTTAGCTTATGATTTATGTTGTTTACATGATTTATGGTTGATTATAAGCTCTATTTCAATTTTGTCCAAATCTGTTTAATGGCTTTAATGATGAGTTTTGAGCATGTGTTAGCCTATGTTTAAGCATGATAATTGCTTGATTGGAACCTAGCTTGGTTGGTGGGTATTTTGGTATATTTTGCATGCAAATTGCAGGTGCTTGACAGGTACAATAGGTGCAACTACCCCACCAATGTGGGGTGGTTATTTTGGCTATTGTGAGATGAAATCTTACAAATAAGGTAATTACCCTATGCAATAGGGTGGTAATCTTACCATGTTTTTCTTGAAAGGAAACTTAGGGTTTACCATAGGCCTCTATTAGGTTATAACCCTATTCCCTTTCGAACTACGTGGACTTTGATCCATGTATTTCCATACATGGTACATAGGCGCTCTTCGTGAGGTTCAAGTCCGCCCTAAGATACTAAGTATCCAAGGTTTTCTCTCCCCTCTTTCTTTTTTCTGTTTTTCTTTGATTTACTTGATTATATGGATGAATGAATGAATGATATGCATGATGTCTTGTGATGATAATTGTTGATTTGTGTGTGATTGAGACTTTGATTTAGCCTAATTAAATTAAGAGACCGTTTAGGGCGATATGGGTGCCTATAGGCTTTGCCTAGAACCTTCCCATATCGTAACTTAGCCTCCGAATCCCCGATTTCTTTGGTTTCCAAAAGATCATTTGCCTTACGATTTTTAAATATGGAGTCAATCTTTTGTTTTCCTAAAACAAAACTGTTTTTTAGGGTTTTCCTTGTTTCCTTTAAAAAATAAGGTGGCGACTCCTTTCCTTTTCGTTTTCAAACCCACCATTTTCCTTTTCAACCCGTGTGGGCCTTAACTCTTTTTTAGGGTCCACAGTTTAGCGACTCCACTGGGGATTTGTGGGCTAGACTCTATACAATTTGATTGGGCTAAGTTAATTTCTTTTGTTTAATTAAAATCAATCACATTGCATCCACTTGATTGTGTGCTTTCATTTATTGCATTGTGTGCGTAAACTCTTGCATACTAGGATCGATGTCCCTTGCCATTGACGGGCCTAGCCTCAACCTTGGTTTTCCTGATTCCATGAGTTGGGGCGAAAGCTCTCAACCTCTCTTGCCAAGTACCCTTGGGTATATTAAATGAGTTAATCACGTACTGCTGGACCCACGCGGCGTTCCTGATGCCACATGTGGTTAGGTATAAAGATTGCTCAAGCAAGTGAAGGACCCCAGCCTACCCTTATCATTAGTCCATATAGACAGACTTGTAGGGCACTATGGTTTCACCCTTATGCACCCACTTTTTTTTGTAATAATATCATGATCGTGTTTGTGATGTGCTTAATGGAAAATTAATAGAGGACCTTTGCACCCTATATCCTTAATACGTACCTTTCGCCCATGACCCTTGCAAAGGTGATTGGATTAAAAGGGACTAATTGAGTATATATAGGCGTGAAGTCATTGAGACAAATATGGAAGCCTAGGACATATCCTTAGTATGAGAGACTAATTGTTCCCTTTCTTAGAGGAGTGAGAGGACGTAATGGCTTGGATCCGCGACCAGCAAGGGCGCTTAGTGAAGATTGATCCTACCAACCAGTCAGATATGGCCGATGAAGCAACTAGTGAAGGGGGTTTTGATGTTGAGACTTGTTTGAAGGCTATCATGACCAAGCTTGATTACACCACTGATATATCCGAGAGAGCATTGAAAATGGCCCAAGATATCCAACATAAGATGTCGGAACCCGAACAGAACAATGGCCGTACCCCGGGGGATAACACCGAAAATGGGACCCAGTCTGGAGAAGGCACTAAGACCAATGAGGGAGGAAGTACTAAGACCAAGGGAAATGAATCACCTGAAATTTTTAACCTAGAAGGGGGAAGCAAGGGGAAGACCTCTGATACAGACTCTGTGTTGGCTAGCAAGGTAGAAGCCTTGGAGAGAACTATAAAGGGAATCCGTAGGACAGATGACATGGTGGATGTACGTACCCTATCTTTGTTTCCTCAAGCTTGTATTCCCTACAATTCAAGATGCCCGAATTAGAAAAGTTTGATGGAACGGGTTGCCCTAAGACCCATTTGAAGATGTATGTACGGGCTATGCACCCTCGAGGAGTGACAGATGAACTCTTGGCTCAAATGTTCCATGAAACCCTAACCACTTCTGCTTTAAAGTGGTTCCTAGCCTTGGATGAGAATAGAACCCGGACTTGGGAGGACATATGTAATGAGTTCTCGGAGCACTACAAGTACAACACTGAGGTGGATGTCACACGAAGGGACCTATAGACCACGAAACAAGGGGCTAATGAGACTTTCTCCGCTTTCATTACAAGGTGGAGGCAAAAGGCCTCGAAAATGGCAGATAGACCGAATGAGGAAGATCAGATTCAGTTGGTGGTTAAGAACTTATTGCCGGTGTATCACAAGCACCTCTTTGCTCACTACTTCCCTAATTTCAAGGCTCTTATTGGAGCAGGTACACAAGTTGAGGATGCCATTGCCGATGGGTCAATCAAGACAGAAGAAGTCCAAAAGAGCTGCAAGCCGAACTTTGCTGGGAAAAACAATGCCGAGGTCAATGCCATAGCCCAACCCATTCAACCTATCTCCCTAAATGATACTAACCCACCTCGCCAATTCACTGAGTTGCACATGCCACTTGAGAAAGTGCTTGAGAAGCTAAAAAGCCGAGGCCTGTTGAAACCTCTCGACCCAAGACCACCACCAAACCCATTGCCTAAGAGCTACAATGAGAATGAATACTGCAAATTCCACCAAGCCAAAGGCCACTCAACCAACTGTTGCTATCGCCTTAGACATGAGATCCAAGACTTACTTAACAAACAAATCATCTCACCACCAACTCCACCAAATCGCCCAAATGTCACCCAAAATCCACTTCCCTCTCATAATTCATCCAACTCCATAAATGCCATTAAAGCCAACCCATCTCGACCTTGCCTACCCATAAGACAATATACCCCGTTACCCATGTCCATGACCCAAGCCTTTCACCAATGCTATAACAAAGGCCTTATCATACCTCACCTTCCAAAACCAAGACCCCAAACACCCCATCAATATTGCCAATACCATGGTATACCCGGCCATGACACTGAGGACTGTGCTATGTTGAAAAAGATTGTTCAAGACCTCGTTGATCAAAAGACCCTACAATTGCCAAAGAAGTCTATCCAACAGTAGTTGAAAGAAAGGTATGAAGCAGGAGACCCTCAAGTGGGGCTATTAGGAGAACCTTCGGGGAAATTTGATTACTATGTGCTTTATCCTGATCCATTGCCAAGTGAGCCCATAATTCCCACGGGTTGGGATGATATACTTGAAGAAGTACAGATGGAGGACATTGATATGATTGAATGGGATGACCTAATGGGTGACACAAATGAAATTGATGACATATGGGCTAGTGATGAAGAAGTAGACCACATAACAAGAGGGGGCCGCCTATTTTAAGCTTCCGCACTTGGAATCTGATAATCCACTGGGTGAGTTAGATAAGTGCCTTGATGTGCAAAAAGAAGAGGATGAAGTACTCCGACAGTTGAAGAAGACCAATGCCAATATCACCATATGGGGCTTGCTTATGGCCTCCCACAAACACAGACAGACAGTGCTGAAGTTGTTAAGTCAGATACAGGTTCCGGTTGATTTGTCTCCAGAGGGATTGGTGAATCTAGTAAACCCTGCTTCGAAGAATTCCACTATAGTATTCACAGAGGCTGACTTACCTAAAAGTGGGCCAAGCCACTCCCAAGCCTTGCATATAACCGTTGACACCATGGGGAAGAAAGTTCCCACGGTCTTGATTGATAATGGTTTCGCGCTGAATGTATGTCCCTTGAGAACTGCAACTGTTTTGGGCTTGGGGCCCACTGATTTCACGCCATCTGGACAGACAGTGAGGGCGTATGATAATACCCGTAGAGAAGTAATTGGGGTAATCACTTTACCTTTAATCATGGGACCTACGGAGTTCGGAGTAGAGTTTCAAGTCTTGGATGTGCCGTCATGTTTTAATCTGTTATTGGGAAGGCCTTGGATTCATCCTGCTGGGGCTGTACCATCATCATTGCATCAAAAGGTGAAGTTCCCTCATGAGGGAGCCGTTGTCACGCTTCAAGGGGACTATGATTTGAAAATGGCGGGAGTACCTGTATGTGAAATAAAACCAGAGTTAGTTGAGATACCCTTATCGGGGTTTGAGTATGTGTAGTGCATAGAAAAGGAGTTGGAAAAGGAAGAATTGATACCCCTTGACTATTGTCCTCATGGTAATTTACATATTGGTGAGATAATGCGGAAAATGAATTTCTTCCCAGGTATGGGGCTAGGGCGTCGCCAACAAGGACTCCCTCATTCTATTCAAAGCCGGGTTGTTTCCTATACTTTTGGGTTAGGATATGAGCCCACCAAGAATGACTATGCAGAAATGACAAGGAGCAATAAGGAGAAGGGAAAGGCCAGAGCAGAAGGAAGGGTGCCAGACTTTAAGATTTCACCATACAGGCCGACTTTGAATGGCTATTTTATCAAGGAGGGGGATGACTTCCTGTACTGTGGGTTCCCAGAGCCTATGTTCAATCCGACAACCAAGATCAGAATCCCGGGGTTTGAGATTTTCTTCACCGAGTGGTATCCAATCACCGGTGAAATGGTGGATGATGAAGCCATCAATGACAGTTATTGGGAGAAGAAAGAAGAAGATTAGGTGGAGTATGTGGATTTTGAAACCATGGTCACATTGTTCCAAGACATGGTCTTCACTATGGGGTTTGAAGGTGAACAAGAGTTCGAAGAGGAAGAGCCATCACACTATTGCACTTTTTACCCAAGTTCTGATCCAGCACTGGCAGATAAAGATTTTTGTGACAAGTACTTTACAGAAGGGCCAAATCCTCAAAGCTTGACAAGTTGGTACAATTCTATGGGAAAGAAGAAAGAAGACTGGGTAGAGCATGTGGATACCGAGGCTATGGTCACCATGTTCCAAGATATGGTTCTTACTATGGGGGAGTTAGCATCAGAAGATTGCCAAGATTCGTCAATTCACCATGCAACCATGCTGCTTCACAATTGGTACCTAGAAGATGGAGCCATTGCAGAGATCTTTGAAGAGGAAAATCATGACCAGCCTGATAGTAGCTTGTAGGTTCCTTAGTTAGAGTCTTTCCTGCTTTCAATAAAGTGTGTCCGCCTATCCCACTTTGTGGAGTTAGGAGTCGTTTCATAGTTGTGGCACCAAATTTTGTTTCCTTTTTTGTCTTCAAGTTTGTGTCTTTTTGTTAGTTCCTTTAATGAAGTGTGTTTCTTTTATACATTGTTTGCTTGCAGTGTTTCTTTTCTCTCTTCTATGGATATTTATGGCATGGATATAGATCCTAGGAATGACGTCCCCCCGGAGCTCGTCGAGCGAAGGAAAAGGGGTGTCACCGAACCTAACATGGATGAATTAGAATCAATCAATTTAGGGACAAATGAATTGCCAAAGATAATTAAAATTGGGATAACCCTCTCACCACTTAAAAAAGAAAAGCTGATAGCCCTCTTAAAGGCCAACATAACAGCCTTCGCATGGTCTTATGAAGACATGCCCGGCATAGATCTTGACATTGTGCAGCATTTCATCCCCACCAATCCCCTTAAAAAGCCGGTAAAGCAAAAATTGAGAAGGTTAAAACCCGAATGGGCATTGAAGGTAAAGGAGGAAGTAACCAAGCAACTGGACGCAGGGTTCCTATAGGTTGTGGAGTATTCGGAATGGTTATCCAATATAGTGCCTATGCCTAAAAAGGATGGAAAAGTAAGGATGTGTGTGGATTTTCGAGATCTTAATGCAGCAAGTCCTAAGGATGATTTTCCTTTGCCCCACATTGATGTGTTGGTAGATAGTACTGTAGGACATGCGCTTCTCTCTTTTATGGATGGGTTTTCCGGATACAATTAGATAAAGATGGCGCCGCAAGATATGGAGAAAACAGCTTTTATCACACAGTGGGGAACGTATTGTTAGAAAGTGATGCCGTTCGGTTTGAGAAATGTCGGGGCTACCTATCAGAGAGCTGCGACAACTTTACTGCATGATATGATCCATAAGGAGGTAGAAGTGTATGTGGACGACATGATCATGAAGTCCGTGGACCGAGAAGGACATTTCATGGCACTAGAAAGGTTCCTGGAGCGAGCAAAGAAGTACAACTTGCGGTTGAATCTTTAGAAATGCACCTTTGGTGTCACTGCAGGCAAGCTATTAGGATTTATGATTACTTAGAGGGGAATCGAGGTCGATCCGGGAAAAATCAAGGCCATTGTAGAGATGGAGACGCCTAGCATAGAAAAGCAGATTCGAGGATTTTTGGGGAGAATTCAGTATATAAGCAGGTTCATCGCTAATTTAACTATGGTGTGTGAGCCGATTTTCAAGTTGCTTAAGAAAGGTGTGCCGAAGGTATGGAACGAAGAATGTCAAGAAGCTTTTGAGACTATTAAAAGGTATTTGAGTAATCCACCAATTCTAGTTCCCCCTGCGACAAGGTGAACCGTTATTGTTATACTTGACGGTCACTGAAACCGCGACGGGAGCTATGCTAGCTCAGTATCTCGAGGGGTTGAAAAAGGAGAATGCTATTTACTACCTAAGCAAGAAGATGACGGACTACGATGTGAAGTATAATGCCATAGAGAAGGCTTATGTGGCTTTGGTGTGGGCAACTCAGAAACTCCGTCACTACATGATGTCGTATGAGGTTCTCCTGATAAGTCGTATGGATCCACTAAAGTACTTGATAGATGGGCCGGTTTTATCCCACAGAACTGCTCGTTGGTCAATTCTTCTCAATGAATTCGACATAAAGTATGTAACACAGAAGTCAGTGAAAGGAAGTATCATTGCAGATTACTTGGCTAGCTGCCCTGTGGCGTCATCAGAACAATTCAATGATCAATTCCCCGATGAGGATGTCCTGGAAATCAGAAAGAAGAGTTGGAAAGTATACTTTAATGGAGCTGCAAATAAGAGAGGGTATGGGATAGGAGTTCTACTTGTCTCACCTGAAGAAGCATTCACACCATTGGCGGTTAAGTTAGGGTTTGAAGCAACCAACAACATTGCCGAGTATGAAGCCTATATCCTTGCGTTGGAAGCTGCACTAGAATTGGGGATCAAAGAGTTAGAGGTTTTCGGAGATTCAGCACTGATTATCTGCCAGATAAAGGGAGAGTGGAAGACTCGTGATGAAAAGCTGCTGCCGTATCATGCTTACTTAGAAGCCTTGACTAAGGAATTTGTGGAAATAGAGTTCAATTACTTGTCGAGAAATAAGAATCAGTTCGCCGATGCTTTGGCAACTCTAGCTTCTATGGTGGAGATCCCGGATGGTGGGAATGTAAAACCGTTGGTGATAGAATGTAGAGAAAAACCTGTGTATTGCTGCTCTATTCGAGAAGGAGAGGTGAAAGATGGCCATCCTTGGTACTATGACATCATGAAATTCATCGAGAAAAGGGAATATCCAGAAGGAGCATCTTGCGTTGATAGGAGAACACTGAGGAGGCTAGCAAGTCACTATGTTTTGTGTGGAGAAAAGCTATACCGGAGGTCATATGATGGGATTCATCTGTTGTGTGTCACCGAAGAAGAAGCTGAATGTCTTGTTAGTGAAATCCATGAAGGAGTTGGAGCACCGCACATGGATGGTTATATGCTAGCTAAGAAAATCATGAGGTTGGGTTACTATTGGTCTACAATGGAGAAAGATTGCCATGCGCATATCAAGAAGTGTCCCAAGTGTCAGGTCTTTGCTAATGGACGACACTTGCCTTCCATGCCTTTAACAAGTATGTCGTCACCATGGCCCTTTGTAGTGTGGGGAATAGATATAATTGGGCAGATTAAGCCGAAAGCCTCCAATGGGCATGAGTACATCTTGGTAGCTATCGATTACTTCATGAAGTGGGTAGAGGCAGCATCTTTCAAGACCCTGAATGCCAAGAAGGTAGCACAATTCATACAGCTCAACATCATTTATAGATATGGGGTACCCCATGAGATTATTTCAGACAATGGTCAGCACTTTCAGAAAGAAACCAAGGAGCTTTTGCAGAAATACAACATAATGCACCATCTCTCCCCCCTTTATCGCCCGTAGACTAATAGAGCAGTGGAGGCCGCCAACAAGAATGTTAAGAAGATATTATAGAAAACAGCTGACACTTACCCTTAGCCTTGTAGGGCTATAGAACATCCGTAAGATCGTCAACAGGGGCTACCCCCTATTCTTTGGTGTATGGGATGGAGGCTATTTTGCCTATAGAGCTGGAGGTACCGTCATTACGGGTTGCCATGGAGAGTCAGATAGCAGAAGCAGATTGGGTTAAGAACCGTTATGATGAGCTGGCATTGCTCGATGAAAGGCGATTGAGGGCCTTATATCATGTGCAGGGATATCAGCGAAGGGTTGCAAGAGCATTCAACAAGCATGTCAAAGACCGAGGTTTGAAGAAAGGGGATTTGGTGTTGAAAGAAATCAGAGCTCCAATTTTTGATCCACGAGGAAAGTTCAAGCCAAGTTGGGGTGGCCCGTATGTCATTAAAGAGATATTACTAGCAGGGGCTGTTCGCCTCATGGATTTGGATGGGATTGAGTTCGCTCGTCCTACCAACTTGGAGAAGTATCATGTGTAAGGCCTGCTAGGTTGAAAACCCATAAGGGCGGCCTAGGCAAAAGTTAAGGCATTTGAACTACGAGGGCCTGATTCCCCATTCCTAAAGAAAAAAGAATAAAAAAAGAAAAAAAAAGAAAAAAAAAAAGGAAAAAAAAAAAGAAAGAAAAAAGAAAAGAAAAGAAAAAAAAAAGAGAAAAAGAAAAAGGATGGGGATACGTAGGCAACCCATAAAGTTACCTTGGGTGCGGTCTAAACAACACCACAACAACAAATCTCAAAATTAAATTATTACTGGCAATTCATTTAGAACTAATTGATTGACAAAGCAATTTATTAATGTTAGATAAAGAACTATTGACATGCCATAGATATCCTATTTCTAAAGTCTTCAAGTCCTTTTGTTCTTCTTCAGAGTCTCTTGGATTGCTTTCTTCTCTTTTCTTTCAAGTCTTCGCTTCTTTCGTAAGTCATGGGCATGTGCTGCTTCCACTGCTCCCAGAATATCTTCCCTACAAAATCCAAGTCTTGTGTCCTTGATAAGGTCATAAATCCTTCCCCTACGTATGGTTTCTTTGACACCTAAGCTATTTTTCAACCATGTCTTGTATTCAAGGCTCATGACATAAGGCCCATTAGTGTTTTCAACTCGAGTCAGTTTCAGTTGGTCAGTCCATCTAGTCTTGGCCCACTTAACCATTGTGAGGCCCACAGGTTCAACAGAATGATCAAATACCATAGAAGTAGGTATGGTTTGTGTGAACCCCGGAAATTGGGCCCACAAGGGATTGAAAGAAAATGGGTTTGAAAAAGAAAAAGGAAAGGAGTCGCCACCTTATTTTTTAAAGGAAACAAGGAAAACCCTAAAAATAGTTTGTTTTAGGAAAACAATTTGAATGACTCCATAAAAAAGGAAAGGCAAAAACCAATCTTTTGAAAACCAAAGAAATCGGGGATTCGGAGGCTAAGTTATGACATGGGAAGGTTCTAGGCAAAGCCTATAGGCACCCATGTCACCCTTTCGGTCTCTCAGTTCATTTGGGCTAAATCAAGATCTTTCCATACAAAAATCAGCAAGTATATCATCACAAGAATTGCATGCATATCATATATTTCATTCATCCATCCATGCATAATAAGCACATAAAAACAGAAAAAGAAAAAGAAGAAAAGAAAACAAAAATAAACCTAGGATGCTTGGATCCTAGAACGGACTTGAGCCTCACGAAGAGCGCCTACGTACCATGCAACGAAATACATGGATCAAAGTCCACGTAGTTCGATTAGAACTAAGGTTAAATCCTAATACAAACCTATGGTAAAAACCCTAGGTTTCCTTATTTGATCAAAAGAGAATTGATAGAAAGTTTGATTTTAGGAAAGAAATCCACAAAATGGAAACCTTAATAAAAACCAGAATTTTGTTTATGAAGGAAACCTCTAATTAAACCATAGGATCATATTAAAAATTAACCCTAGATAGGGAGAAGAGAATGAGTTAAGAAGAAAGGTGAATTGGGGCACCTTCACAGCCACTTACCTGAGCGCAATTAGCTCCAAGCATTTAGCCATTTCAGACATAAGCAGCCCTATTTGCCATAGGACAAATACCACACCTATTTGCACCCTTACAAGTGCTCAAAACCATGCAAAAACACTAACATGCAAATCTGGACAGAATAGTATTATGACCTAAAATCATCCACTAAGCATGCCAATAGCAAAAACAGTGAACAATAATAAGTCCTAACATATTCCTAGAACCATATCATGCATAAAAACCCTAAAACATACTAACATGCATGCAAAACTATCATGTTTACTCCATATGAAAAACATATACAGCAAACACGAAGAAAAACCAAATAAAAAAGTCTACTTTATCATGCTATATGAAAACAAATACAAAACAATGACTCTAAAACCCTAAACTCACAAATATGCTTAAAAACTCACAAGACATACTTTAATCATGCTAAAACCAAACTAAACAGAAATTATATCATGCATATTAACTAACTAAAGCAATATAACATGATGAAAATCCTAACTCTAACATGCAATGACACTAATCCTAGCACAAGGACAAACAGGAGCACAAGAATCATAACTATGCATTAAAAACCTAAAGGACAGCCCTAAAGCATGCTAAACAGTAGATAAAAAATAGATATTCCATGTATATTAACTAGCTAGAGTGTTAATACATGATAAAAAAGTTACCTTTAACATGCAATAAGCCTAACCCATATGAAAACCTAGTTTAAGCTTGAATAGAGAAGGAGAATACCTTAGGAAGGGCCTTCCTTTGTGTTTGTAATTGTTCGTGGCTCCTCAGGTCTTTAGAGTGAATCAAACCAACACGAATCCTCCTCTTTGTCAAAGTGGTATCACAGCAAAGAGATCAAAACTCACTCAACTTTGAAAAGAAAATAGAAAACAAAAAGAGAACAAGAGAAAAGAAAAGTGATTTTCGTCACTTTGCAGCAGCAGCAACTTCAATCGCGTTTTTGGGTATGAAAACGTTGGATTTGGACAAAGCTTGTGAAATACAAAGTTGTAGAGAATTGAATTATCTTTCTAACAAGATCAATTTCATCAAATTCTGACTTCGGATGAAAAAGTTATGATTAAAATACGACTGCTGGTTTTCAGAAAATCTGCTGCTGAATTATGACGAATTTCACTCCCTCCAAACCCTCTTCTCCTCTCCCTTTGTTTAAAGATATTAAGAGAGTATTTATAGCTGAAATCTGGAGTTTCCCTTTCCTTCCTGGACTAGGTTTCCTTGGAGAATAATCAAAAGGTATTTTATAATGATAAAAGACTTCTAATCTGAATAGGAAAAGGAAATTGTCTTTTATAAAAATTGGGAGACTGACCGCTAACACGCATGCACATGTATCGTATGTGCGTACACACACTCATCACATACGTACACGTGTTAGTGTCATGATAAAAATGGCTAATTTAATAAAATAATTTTCTTTTCATTTTAACCAAAAATCTCATGCTGTGATTCGCACTAATTCTTCAAGGATAATCCGTAAATAACTACACTAAACTCATCATCAGGGCCACGGGACTTAATACCTCATATGCATCCATATGAACTCCAATTGACAATTTGGAGATCATTCCAAGGTCAAATGAAAAGTTTGGGACTTAAAAGACGATTATGCCCCTCAAGTCACAAAAGCTCTTATTATCCCTCAAGATCAACTCCAATTTGAACCAAAATTCATATCCATTGTCCTTGTGACTCTAGAAAACTAATGCAAGTGACTAGACTCAAAAACAAAACAAAAACATGCATGAAATGATGAGCCCTAGTAAGGTGGTGCAAAAATGGGGTGTGACAGTTTGCATGGCACCCATCTGGCGAAGGATTCTTGAAGTCCAATAGAATGAAGTTGATCTCAACCCTATAAGCTTGACCATAGCACACCCAGAAGATCGAAGAAGAATTTGTTCCTTGCATCCCCATGTGAGGACAAACCACTTGATGTTTCGCCATGAGAGAGTTTGGAAGTATCCTAACCATTCCCTCAAAGAAAATTGACCGGGGAGTTCAACCCGACGGCAACAGTAATGTTGAGGTTTGTATGGATAAATGGTGGTAGGAGATAAGAAGTTAAGCCTTTCAAAAAGCCACATCTGCAGTAGAATGGGGCTCCCTCCTAGTGGGGCTTGTAGGTTATCATGAACTTTGTCTAAGCTATTGAGGGTTTCAGCTAGCACCATGGGAATCAAGTTGTTATGTTTAAGAAGAAAAGGAATCAGTTCACATATTTGAATAGGGACATAGAAAGTCCCCGTGGAGATAAGGAAGCGACCAACCAAACAAAAAGCAAGAGCGTGTTGAGTAGTAAGGTTGAAATTCAGGGTACCTTTGCTATCATGAGCTAAAAAGGAAGTTGCTATTTCCATGAGATTCACCATATGATCCTTCACAAATATGGAGGCCTCTTGTTGAGAAATCCCAAGGAAGTTGGAGAAGGAAATCAGGTAACTTGAGTGTGGAATAGGGAGGATGAAAGGTCCTATAGGTAAAACTCCATACAAAGCGCAGAATTCCTCCATTGTTGGGCATAGCTCTTTATAGTTGAAACAGAATACATGAAGTTGGAGATCCCAAAAGTATGTAGCAGCAGTAAGAAGAGTGGTTTCAAGCTTCACATGCATCAAAGAGAATAATGGATCCAAGTAGTAGCGCTTGAACTCCTTCCTTGCCTCCGCACTCATAACCTTTAGAAAATCACTTAAGAATTTGTCTAGGGCTTCCATAACTTGCTCTCAATGAATGTTAGTAGGGTTTGAGACCCCTTGGATGTGCTTTTATAGGAAAAAATTCGGAAATCCGCGTTTTGGAAGGTGAAATTCCGTCAAAATAGGAAGTTTCCTAAAAACAGGCGAAACACCGCTTCGGGCTCGGGTGACCACCCAGGCCTGGGCGGCTAGCCGCCTGGGCCCAGGCAGCTAGTCGCCCAGCCCCAGGTGGTCACCCGAGGCCGCCGCTTTGTTTCGCCCATTGTTGCCTTGTTATGCCTTTGTTTGGCCCTTTTGTGATATTTTGACTCTTTTGTGCTTGATTTAAGCCCATCTTTCACACAATACAAGATCATATCATTACAATAAAGTTCAACATAGATTCATCAAGTATCCATAATAGGAGTTCAAGGTTGGGAATTGAAATTCCTAATCAGTACATAATAAGATAATAATAAGTTCCAACATTCCTAACAAGAGGTGAGTGAAACTCAATGATTCCCTATGGGCCTTCTCTTTCGACTTGGCCCAGCTCCATCATGCCCTAAACGAGGTGCTCTAGAGAGGGGCATATCCTGTGGTAGATGAGATGATGATGCCTGTTGCAAAGAAAGATAATGAGTTAGTAGGGTAATGGTGCCAATCCTAGTTGACAGTTGATAAAGATGATCACTTACTTGGGGATTCAAGCGTGCTTCCAAAACTGAGTTCTCTAAAATCATCCGCACAAGATCCCTGCTCAATCCTTCATTGAGTTCAATGCATTCCTGGGCGTACTCCCGTGGAACCTAGGAGAGTATGAACATGGTTAACAATAATGAAAGAATCCAATTTCAAGAAAGTAAGAGTTTAGAACTCACATTCTCATAATATGGATCAATCTTGGGATATTCATCGAATGGTGGATGGGTAATGTCAGTCTTCACAAATTTCGTCCCACTGCACAAATTCACGTACCAATTTAGTGGTGGGAGGGGTGGAGGTTGATTTCCTTCAAGGTCATCATCCTCGTTATTGTAAGTCATCCCAGTGGCAGATCCAACTGTGGAGCTATGTCCCCTTGCCCGTCGACCCTGAAATTCAAATGCTTGTCAAGTGGAGTCTTTCTTATGATCTTAAAAAAGAGTTTAAGAGTTTGGGGAGCTCACCACTTGAGGTGGGAGACCAGTGACCCTAGGATTCATCAGATATTGTCGACAGAAGGCAGTGTATTCTATGCGAGGGGAGGTGAATCCCTCAGCATCCCAACCCCTCAGAGCCTCTTCTAGTTCATCCCCCATTAGGTGGCTAGTATGCCTCATGTTCTTTGGGGGCATGGAAGGTGTTACAGCTGCATTCATATTTCCGTGGACTTGTCTCAGGACTCGCTCCCCAAGATACCAGCATCTACCTGTGGGGCCTTCAAAAAGGACCCTTTTGCTTGTCAACTCCAAACAATAGGAGTACTTCTCGGGAAGCCTATGCTCCCACAGCCTCTATGGATCCCATTCCACCTGTTGAGTTTGAAATGAGAAATGAGAAAAAAGATAAAAAAGATAAAAAAAAGAAAGAAAGAAAGATTTTACCATATCAGCAGTCAAGCTGGCAAGATATGCCCTTGCATGGGCATAATCATGTCGGTTGGAGGCTCTTGTAGCCAAGCAAGAGGGAGCGTAATTTTGGAGGATAGGCCATGACATGGCATCACTAGCAAGAGTTGGGCGGCACATGTTCAGGTACTCGTAGTACCATATCTGTGGAAAATCATTCAAATAGAGGAAATCATGTATGTGTTAAGTTTCGGGAAATAATAGAGAATTGAATGCTCTTTGTTACCTCCCAAACGAAAGGAAGTCCCCCAAAGTTCTTTGCAACTCCTCGGGACATGTCAGTCATGGAGCGATACATGGTTGCAAAAGCAGCCCCACCCCAATTGTATCTCCCAATTTTGTTCACATCTTCCATGCTAGCTAGCAACTCTAGTCGAGCCATGTCATTGGTGCCCGCAAAGGAGGTAGATGAAATCATGTAGAGCAAGAAAGCTCTCACAATGTGTTGGGGATCCGTCCCCTCACTCTCTTCCACAATGGCAAAGGTGTTGTAGAGCCAAGTACGGCGCACACCTTTTGGGCTTAATTCTGCTTCAACCCCGAGTAGAGCTACTATGTAGTTCTGATCCATGTTGGCTTGTTCGTAGTATTCCAAGCGCTTGCCTTTCAAGCTCAACCCAGTTATCATGGTGAAATCCTTAGGGGTCATGGTCATCTCCCTGAAGCTAAAATGGAAAGTGTTGGTGGTATCCCACAATAGCTCTGTCAAGGCAAACAATGCTTGCCTATCCCATTGCTCGTTCCATAGAGCATCTAGGAAGGGCCCAAAACCCGCCTTCTTTATTATCTTGCGAGTGGTTGGGCATGTTCTATATGTCTCCACCATGAGATGAGCCCTTTTATTGATGTCCTTGTATGGAGACTTTGGAAGTCGGGCTATGTCAAAAGATTGTGTATTGAGTTAGCATTGAAAACATAGAGATATTGGGCATACATTGGTAATTGATTTCAAATGGTTTTCCAAAAAGTTTTAAAATATGGGTTTTGATTCATGAAATGAATTAGAAATGAATGCCCATGACTTTGTGCATTCAAATTCATTGATTTTGTAAAGATTGAACATGTTTTTGTCTTTCGGGCATTTTATCGAACACTTGGTGGGAGACTTGTTTTCAAGCATTGAAATGAAAGATTTTGTATACCAAATCCTTGCCAAGACCATTTGACTTTGTACTACAATGCAAACCAATTGATTTTTCAAGAATTGAACATGTTTTTGTCTCTTTGACATTTTATCAAACACTTGGTGGGCATCTTTTCTCAAGCATTGGGAAACAAGCTTTTTGCACATTCAATCCTTGCCAAATCAATGAACTTGGCTTAACAATGATAGAAACAATCAAAAGAAGATCATGGGAATGCATTTTATCCAATAGAAATCAAGATTTCAAGATAAACATGTTAAATTGGGAAGAACTAACCTCATGTTGGGAATGGAGGTATGAGAGATGCTTCTTGGGTTCAAGCAACACCTTGTCTTGGGATGCATCATAGATTGGTGCCTTGTATGTATTCTTGATCACATAGTATGCATACTTGATGTTGGAATCATTGTTAGAAGCCATTGATGATGGTTGAGCTTGTATGTAAGAAAAATGGGTTTGACAAGAAAGATAATGAATTTGATCTTGCAAATGGATGATTGATGCTTGTTTTTGTTGTTGAATGACTTGTTCTTGATGCTATTTCATGCACACAACTTGAATTAAAAGTGAAACTTTGAATGAGGATGTGTGTGTGAGTGTTTGGAGAAGATGGAATGAGTTTCTAGAGAGAGAAACTCTCAATTTTCGAAATTGGGTGTGTGTGTGCACAAGTGGGAGTCAAGGGTTTAAAAACCCAGATTTTTGGAGGACCCTAGCCTCGGGTAACCGCCCAGCCTGGGGCGGCAAGCCGCCTGGGCTTGGGTGGCAACCCACCTGCAGCCAGGTGGTCACCCCCCTTTGTTCGCTTCGTTGCGCTCGTTTGGCCTTTGCTCGCCTATTTGCGCTTTTGAACCTTCTTTGAGATGAAATCTCAAGCTTGTTTTGAGTTGAAAAATGAGTGAATATCTTGATATTGTTTGACTTGAAATGGTTTTGAAATAGATTGCATTGGTGGCCCTTGTGTGGGCATGGCATGCTAGTAGGGTTGAACAACCCTCTCTATGCATATGACTTTTGATCATTAGGGATGAACTCCCTCTTATGTCACTATGATTCGTTGTCATTTGGGATAAAGATACCTTCCCTATATGCATGTGAATGATTGCTTTCATGAGGAGAATGTGTCTCCTATATGAGTTGATGTTTGAGTTGAGGCATGAATAGCCTCCATGTGAGATGACTTGGTGAATTGTTGAGCGTGGGTAAGTAGAAGCTTACCTTTGCCTTGATGACTTAGTGAGAGAAAGATGCAATCTTTCTCATGATTACATGCTTACCTTGATGACTTGAAAGATGCAATCTTTCCCATGATTTGTGTTTACCTTGATGGTTTGATTATGAGAAGGACGCGATCTTTCTCATGCTATGTGTTCACCTTGAGAGTTTGATATGAGAAGGATGCAATCTTTCTCATGTCACATGTTTACCTTGATAGTTCGAAAGATGCAATCTTTCCCGTGGTATGTGTTTACCTTGACATTTGAATGACAACCTTGATGGTTTGAACATGAGAGGGACGCGATCTTTCTCGTATTACATGATAACCTTGATGATTTGAATATGAGAAGGATGTATCTTTCTCATATTTTGAGATAGCCTTGATGGCATAGTTTTACCTCGTATTATTCGCCAGAGCCATTGGCGTAGTATGGGAAGACCTTTCATCGAACGCAGATTCGGTGTAAGCTATGGATACCTCGTATTATTCACCAGAGCCATTGGTATAGTATGAGAAGACCTTTCATCGAACGTAGATTCGGTGTAAGCTATGGATACCTCGTATTATTCGCCAGAGCCATTGGCATAGTATGGGAAGACCTTTCATTGAACGCAGATTCGGTGTAAGATATGGATACCTCGTATTATTCGCCAGAGCCATTGGCGTAGTATGGGAAGACCTTTCATCGAACGCAGATTCGATGTAAGCTATGGATACCTCGTATTATTCACCAGAGCCATTGGTGTAGTATGGGAAGACCTTTCATCGAATGTAGTTCGATGTAAGCTGTGGATACCTCATCTTGTCCCCTAGTGAAACTGGTATACAGTATGAGAAGAGTTCTGTAGAACTTATGAGGAGTACCTTTGCATGATTCAATGATGTGATCACTCTCTTTTCCCCAGTGGGTCTTGATGAAATCAATTCCCTGGGCAAAAATGGGTTGTTCTTTTGATCATTGGTTCGCAAGTGAAACCTGCTCACCAATGAGGGGCTTCTGTCACACCCCATTTTTGCCACCTTAGTTAGGGTTTGTCATTTCATGTGTATTTTTGTTTCCTTTTTGAGTCTAGTCTTTTGCATTGAGTTTTTAGAGTCTTGAGGATGGTGTGTATGAATTTTGGTTCGATTTGGAGTTGATCTTGAGGGTTAATAAGAACTTTTGTGACTTAAGGGGCATAATCGTCTTTTTGGTCACAAACTTTCCATTTGACCTTGAAATGATCTCCAAGTTGCCAATTGGAGTTCATATGGTTGCATTTGAGGTATTTGTGGGTTCAATTCGATGAATTGATGGTTCGGGATTAGAATGGCTCAACAAGGCTCAGGTTGGTTAAGAGACCTACTTCGGGTTAGCTCGAATTAGCTCATGAATTTCACTCTATGACTACTCATTTGACCTTGATTAGTCTTAATTTCATCCCCAAATGTGTTTAGGAAGTTTGAATTTTGAATTGGAAAGCATTCGATACGACCCTATGTGCATACTTAAGCTAAGCGATGGTGAGGCATAGCGGTTAACCGCCTTTGTAGGACCCAACCATGCAGCCATGGCTAGGGTTTCTTGCCCTCAAGTGACTCAAATTACATTCCCTTTCAAAACACGATCGTTTTGGCTTTCGTTTCGTCAAAATCGGAGTTGATTTGAGCCCTGAAACACATTTGGAAGTCGAAAGGGTCAAAATTTGGGCTGAAGCTGACATGGCCTCGGGTGACCATCCAGGCCTGGGCGGCTAGCCGCCTGGGCCCAGGCTGCTAGCTGCCCAGCCCCAGGTGGTCACCCAAGCCACTTTCCTTTTTTGAGTCTTGACGCGGATCCCTCCCTATTTCCTCGGATTTGCTCGCCTCCAGCCGCCATTTAACCCTAATTTTAGCCCTATTTGATCTACTTGAGCCCCAAGGGAACTTCTAAGAGCCCTTGGATCAATCCCTAGGGTTTTAATCCCAACCATTGAGGGTTTTCCCTCAAACCCTATAAATACCCCCTTATACTTCAGCAATAGGGGAGGCAATTTCTGAAGTGTGAGGCATGTGTGAGACTTGGAGGCCATGGCAACCATCCTTAGGGTAGTTTAACCTAAATTTTGAGTGAGAGAGTGAGAGAGAAAGCTTGAAAGAAGGCTGAAGTTGGGCTTGAAGGCTTGAAGGAAGGAATTCCCAGCAGTGCATAAGAGGAGGAGGACTCTCTACAGCAGCCACCATAGGTATACCTCTCCCCCTTTCTCTCTTTCATTCAAATTAGGGTTTTCTGCATAGGATAGCATTATTTCATGCGCAAGCTTATATTTTTATCATGTGTTGATGCTTCTAATGCTTAGAATGCATGATTAGGATATTGTTTATAGCTGGTTTTGCATGATATAATGTCATTCCATGTGATTTTGTGAGTGTTTGTGTTTTTAGGGTTTCTAGAGTCTTTTCTAGGGTTTAGCATTGAATAGTCATTATTTAATGTTCAAGTTTATGTCTTTATCATGTCTTGTTGCTTCTATTAGCTAGTATGCATGTTTAGGATGATATTCATGGGCTGTTTAGTATGCTAGGATGCTATTCCATGTGATTTACTGCATGTTTGAGACTCTAGGATTTCTCTTGTGCTGAAATTGAGTTTATGCTTAGAATAGCTTTATTTCATGTGAAAGTCTATGTCTTTATCATGTGCGGATCATTCTATTGATTAATATGCATGGTTAGAATGCTGTTCATATTCTGTTTTGCATGATTTAGGGTTATTTCATGGGATTTTATGCACTAGTGTGATTCTAGGGTTTTTATCATCCTTGTGTTGGTTTAGTTGCATATAGCATGATAGCTTAGGGATTTTCTCTGTTTTTTTCTTCATAGTTGCTACATATGTGTTCCATATTAGGTAACTATGATATTTTTAGCATTCATATAGTTGATTTTAGGGTTTTTGCATGTCATTGCATATAGGGTTGAATTAGGGTTTTAGTTAGCTTATGATTCATGTTGTTTACATGATTTATGGTTGATTATAAGCTCTATTTCAATTCTGTCCAAATCTGTTTAATGGCTTTAATGATGAGTTTTGAGCATGTGTTAGCCTATGTTTAAGCATGATAATTGCTTGATTGGAACCTAGCTTAGTTGGTAGGTATTTTGGTGTGTTTTGCATGCAAATTGCAGGTGCTTGACAGGTACAATAGGTGCAACTACCCCACCAATGTGGGGTGGTTATTTTGGCTATTGTGAGATGAAATCTTACAAATAAGGTAATTACCCTATGCAATAGGGTGGTTATTTTGACAGGTTGCTTTTGCTTAAAGGTAAGTAGGGTATGAGGGTGCCCTAATTCACCCTTCTTTCCTTTCCTTGAAACTTTCCCTTTCTCCCTCCTAGGGTTATTTCCTAATAAGGGGATATGGCAATCTCTATAGTTCCCTTTCATGAAAGAATACCTTTTTTAAATCAAAATTTCTGTCTTTACTTGGAATACCATATTTTCTAAAGATCTTTTGAGAATCATTTTTGGAAACTTACTATGTTTTTCTTGAAAGGAAACTTCAGGTTTACCATAGGCCTCTATTAGGTTATAACCCTATTCCCTTTCGAACTACGTGGACTTTGATCCATGTATTTCCATATATGGTACGTAGGCGCTCTTCGTGAGGTTCAAGTCCGTCCTAGGATACTAAGTATCCAAGGTTTTCTCTCCCCTCTTTCTTTTTTCTGTTTTTCTTTGATTTACTTGATTATATGGATGAATGAATGAATGATATGCATGATGTCTTGTGATGATAATTGTTGATTTGTGTGTGATTGAGACTTTGATTTAGCCCAATTAAATTAAGAGACCGTTTAGGGCGATATGGGTGCCTATAGGCTTTGCCTAGAACCTTCCCATATCGTAACTTAGCCTCCGAATCCCCGATTTCTTTGGTTTCCAAAAGATCATTTGCCTTACCATTTTTAAATATGGAGTCAATCTTTTGTTTTCCTAAAACAAAACTGTTTTTTAGGGTTTTCCTTGTTTCCTTTAAAAAATAAGGTGGCGACTCCTTTCCTTTTCGTTTTCAAACCCACCATTTTCCTTTTCAACCTGTGTGGGCTTTAACTCTTTTTTAGGGTCCACAAACTCCTTTCCATATTCACACTGCCATGGCCATGGACTGAATGAGTTGTATCATGAATGCTATATGAGACATTCTCTCTCTTTTTCCTGAGAGTAATGGATTCCTTGTCGATCACTTATATGCCTTCATACACATAGCAATAGGGCCAATGAACACCTTTACAGACCCTTGAATAGGATTTGCACTTAGTGTTATCAAACTTCTAAAGCTACATGCATAAAGTAACTATGGTGTCTCAGGTCTAAGGATTACTTGTACCACTATAACATTGAGAAACTGATTGACAGGCAGGTTAAAACTCCATTCAGTTTATCTCAAATATTTGGTCACATTCAGTGTACTTATTCTATTAATAGGCACCCACCTGTTGGTTGTAGTGTCTTCACATAAATAGCTTGAGACCAGCTATCCTCCTATAGAGTCAACCTAACAAGTGCTAGTCCTATGGTTCATTATTGTCCATCATAGTGAACCTTCAACCAGAAATGATTTAGGAGTTTAGTACAGAGATATATTTACAGTCCCATAATTACAACTCTTTGTAATTCAATACTCTCAACTCTAACTCCTTAGACATATTATGTAAATATAAATGATGCATACAAACATAATAGAATAAGCCCTTTTATTAAATCAATAATAAATGTGACATACATAAATGAAATCAAATGATTGTTCCTTTATCCCTAAACAATCATCTCTATGATTGGCTCTAGGGCATAACTCTGACAATAGAACATTCGGAGACTTGGAGAATGTACTTCGACGGAGCATAAAACCAATATAGGAATGGAATTAGGGTTATCCTAATATCACCTAATGGCTCCCACGTGCCGTTGTCTATAAAGTTAAATTTTAGGAATTCGAACAACACTATAGAATATAAGGCTTGCATAGTAGGGTTGGAAGCATTATTAGCCTTGGGAGTAGAAGAAGTAGAGGTCTATGGAGATTTCGCATTGGTCATAGCCCAAGTCCAAAAGATATGGAAAACCAAAGAAGAACACCTGAAACACTACCAAGCCTATCTAGAAAACCTAGGCCAGAGATTCCATAAAATCACCTTCACTCCTTTACCCCGTTCCCAAAACTAGTTCGCCGATGCTTTGGCCACTTTAGCCTCCCTAATCAATATCCCCGAAGGAATCACTCTACAACCCCTCATAATCCAAGAAAAATCCCAACCTTCTCATGAAACTGCCATTATGACCATAAAAGAAGAAGTAGATGACGGACACCCCTGGTATTTCGATATCCAAAACTTCTTAGGAAGAGGAACTTATCCATTAGGGGCACATAAAAAGGACCGCAGGTGTGAACCACGGGTTTCGATCCAGAGGGAAGGAAAACCCTTCTTTTAAAAAGACTTGTAGAAATTTAAATTAATAAAAATCTGGTTTTTAAAAGGTTCACAAAAACATAACAAACAAGGAGTCGCTCCCTTATTTTTTAAGGAAAAAAGGAAAACCTTGAAAATAGTTTTAAAAGGAAACCTTTGAAAACAAATCACATGACTCCGATTAAGGAAAAGCAGGTCTATCAAAACAAGAGAGGATTCGGAGACTAAGTTACGACATAGGAAGGTTCTAGGAAACATCCTATAGGCACCCACATTGCCCCAAAATGGGTCTCTGCATTTATATGGGCTATTTCAATCACTTCCTAATTAGTCACTATGCATATGTAAAGAATCATCCATAAACTATCCATTCATTCATAGACATCCATAAAGCATGTAAACATCCATGAACAAATAAGAGAGATATGGAAAGCAGTAGAGAGATAGAGAATAAGAAACAGATCCATCCTACTCCTCTAGCAAATATGTGATGGATAAATGAATAAGCATGGGCCCATCTTACTCCTCTAGCAAATATATGATGGATAAATGATGAAGCATGGGAATCATCCATAAACTATCCATTCATCCATAGACATCCATAAAGCATGTAAACATCCATAAAGCATGTAAGCATCCATAAACAAATAAGAGAGATATGGAAAGCAGTAGAGAGATAGAGAATAAGAAACAGATCCATCCTACTCCTCTAGCAAATATGTGATGGATAAATGAATAAGCATGGGTCCATCCTACTCCTCTAGCAAATATATGATGGATAAATGATGAAGCATGGGTCCATCCTACTCCTCTAGCATATATGTGATGGACAAATGGATAAAAAGAAAGAAAAAAGAAAACCTAGGATACTTAGTGTCTTAGGGCGGACTTGAACATCAAATGAGCACCTACGTACCTTGCATGCAAAGATGCAAGGATCAAAGTCCACGTAGTTCGATTGAGAAGGGGTTACTCCCTTTACAATGAACTATAAACCCTAAGTTTCCATTAAAAGAAAAGAAGAGTTTTAAAAAGAAAAGAGAAACTTCCAAAAAAAAGGAATTTGAGAATAGATAGAATTTGAAAAGAGATAGAACTCTTATCCAAAAAAGAAGTTTGAGAAAAGTAGAATTCTAAAAGAGATAGAACTCTAATTCAAAAAAAGAGTTTTAGGAAAAGTAGAATTCTAAAAGAGATAGAACTCTGGATAAAACAGAATTTTAATGAAAGTAGAGTTCTAAAAGAGATAGAACTCTTATTCGAAAAGGAGTTTTAGAAAAACATGGAAACTTAGGAATTCTAATCCAAAGTAAAGACAATAACCCAAGGGGAAGAAGAGAACAATTCACAAAAAGCTTACCATGAACCACTTACCATATGCAAATTATCCCGAAACATCGAGAAAACACCAATTAACCACCTTATGTATTCTAGAGGGCAATTATTAAGCTCAAATCAACCATATTCATGCTCAAATCATCATTAGAAGACCTAATTCAAATCTGGACAGAATACTAAACATGCATATAATGACCTAATACTCATGCAAATAACAAAAATCAAAAGATAAACAAAATCCTAATATGCCGCTATATGCTCTAAATACCCTAACATGCACAAAACTATCAAAAACATGCTAAATATGAATTACCATGATGAAAATATTATATAACAATTCAAAACATGAAAGTAAAATCTAACATGATGCCTTAGGTAAGTACTTTATGTAAGAATGTGAAATAATCATCCTTACGGCGAGCTTTCCTAAGTAAAACTATCCGGAGATAATTTAACGTAAAAACCACTCCGTATGAATGATTTTTTCACATATCCTACGTAAAGTATATACCTAAGAATGCAAAGAAACTCACAGCGCACTTGAACACACTCCAGAAAGCACCTATGCATGACCTCACCCTCTAAGGATGATAATTATCCTCGAAAAGAATAATCATCCATACACCTATGAAGATGAGGCTTACACAGCAAGTGTCCTATACAAAAGATGCTTAAAATCATGCATATAATTGAACCATGAAGAGAAAACGGCCTAAACATATCAACTAATTTTCTGTGCAAAACGTACCTCTATCCTTAAGAGAGAAAGAGAGAAACTATCCTAACAACAAGCAATTCGCAATCCTATTCCACTAGCATGCTTTCACATTATATTTAAATCATATACACTCTAAAATATAGAGTATATATGATTCCTAATTTAATTCTAACCCATAATTATGTAGAGAATGGAGTAGAAGAAGAAGGAATCGTAAAAGGATGCAAAGGAGACTTACAACAAAGCAAAGGTCTTCGCTGCGTTCTTCCTTCTCTTTGGCTTGGTTCCCTTCTAATTCTCCTTTGAAATTGCAGTAGAAAGCCTTCTCCAAGTGATATAGGTGAGTGCCAACTCGTTCTCACTCTCTCTCTTATGAATATAATGTGTCAAAAGTCCCTTATGCCGATGAATGAGCCTCTATTTATAACCAACCGACCATATGAACCAATGGTTGAGATTAATTCACCGTAAAACCAATCTAGGGCTGTAATTAAATCCCATGAATGTTAAACAACTCAAAACCACCTCCCAATAGGCTTAGAAGTCCTTTAGAAGGCTGAAATTCGGAGTGGTAGAGTCCCATTACGTCAAAAATTCAAAGAGAGACAAATGAGGATGAAGGGCTCAAGTGACCGGTTGGTCCAACTGGTTGGACCAGTTGGGTGAACCGGTCACCCGAGAGTGAAGTCAGGTTTCCTCGGTTTTGAGGATTCCTGACCCGGTTTGGACTCCTAACTTCAAACGGACTTAAATTCTTCATTTTAACTCCGATTTGAGTGATTCAAAAGCCAAAATATCAAAGATTCAATGTAAAATAAGCCTAGAATATTCTCAAACCAAAAATCCTTGACCAAGGTCAAGTGGCTGGGTTTTCATGAGGCGATTACCCGAAAAGAGATCAATTAACCATAGGGTAATGTGGTTAACCAATCCAAAACCTATTAATAAATTAAATTGGCACTTCCATTAGACTCATTTCATCATTCTAAGATCAATGGAACACTTCGGAAAAAATTTGGAGGTTAATTGGAAAATATACGAAGTAAAAGACGAAATTACCCTTTAAGTCGCAAAAGTTCTAATTAACTATCCAAACCTATCTGGAATTGAACCAAATTTGACACACATATCCAAAATAATCCTAGAAACTAAATGCAAGTGATGGGACTCAACAAAGAGACAAAAATATGCATGCAATGATGACCTATTCTCCTAAGGCTTAAAAGGGCAAAAGTGTCCTTTAATGCTTAGGGACTCCTAGATGCTTCTAAACTTAACCAAATGCTATCATGATCTTATGGGGTTGAAAATGGGGTGTCTACAGCAGGGTTTTAAAGTTGTTGGCAGCACAATACATCATATACGGAGGGAAACTGTTTAAAAGATCGCCCAATGGAACCCATTTGCTGTGCGTAAGCAAGGAAGCCGCCCAGATACTAGTTGCCAAAGTTCATGAAGGGGTTTGTGGTCCACATATGAATGGGAGGATGCTGGCAAAGAAATTGGTTAGATTAGGTTACTTTTGGTCAACCATGGAAACGGACTGTGTATTGTACGTAAAGAAATGTCATCAATGCCAGATTTATTCTAATATGCAGTACACTTCGCCTATGGAATTACATCAGTTAACTTCCCCTGGGCCTTTCTCGGTCTGGGGAATAGACATTATTGGCAAGATTCACCCGAAGGCCACTAGTAGATATGAATACATCTTAGTAGCCATAGATTATTTTACCAAATGGGTATAAACAGAAGCATATACAGAGTTGAAGGCCAAGCATGTGGCTCAGTTTATTGAAACCAACATAATCTGCAGATATGAGGTTCCTCATGAGGTTGTTTCGGATAACGGGTTACACTTCGAAGGAGAAACACAGGAATTGCTCGATAAGTATCTTATCCAACACCACCATTCGTCTCCCTACCGACCACAGACCAATGGGGCAGTGGAAGCAGCCAACAAGAATGTTAAAAGTATTCTGGTGAAGTCAGCTAAAACACACAAGGAATGGGCAGAGAGGTTACCATATGCATTATGGGGGTATCAGACATCCATAAGGACATCCACAAGGGCTACGCCTTATTCTTTGGTATATGTGATTGAAGCGATTTTGCCAGTAGAACTCGAGGTCGAATCTTTGTGGGTTATGATGGAAAACCAAATCCCCGAGGTAGAGTGGGTGCGAGGAAGATATTAAAGGCCATGTACCATGTCCAGGGTTATCAGAGAAGAGTTGCTCGGGCATTCAACAAAAGAGTGAGACCAAGAAATCTAAAGGAAGAATATTTGGTGTTAAAAGAGGTTCTAGATCATGTTTTAGACCCTAAGAGCAAGTTTAGACCTAATTGGGCAGGACCGTATATCATCAAAATAATATTGTCAGGGGGAGCAGTCAAGTTAATGGATGAGGAAGGGAATGAGTTCACACATCCTGTAAATATGGATTGGTTGCGTAAATACTATATATAAGGTGGGCAAAATTTTGTATGGACAATAGGATAAAAATAGTGCAAAGTTAATAGGAATAGTTTCATTAATAATAAGCTTGACCATAACTTTTATGATCATCATTGATTACATATTTAAGAAAGGGAAAAGGAAATAAATGAAATGTAGTCTAAAGCAGGCATATTAATAAAGCAAATCAAATTTTCAGCTTCTTTTTGTCTCCAAGAACTTGTCCTTCCCTCTTCCTTTTATGACTCGCCTCCACCTCTTTAGAGGCCCGCATATCGATTTTGAGCCAAGAATAGTAAGCAGAACCAAGAGATATTAGTTGTGGGATGGTAATGGGCCGAATCTAAACTCTGTTGGCCCAAGCCTCTCCAACTTGTTCAATGATACGGGTTTTGAGAGGGCAAGTATACCCTATATGATCACTATTTATAGGAGTCTGGGGTAAACCAAACTGTCGCTGAATACGGGGAATGGGGCAATACGAAACCTCCCGTAAGCCGATCAACATCACACCGCGAGAGAGGATAAGGTCAGCTGTCATTTCAAAAATTCTCTACTAGGGGCAAATCCAATAAACGTCATGATAAGGGAGATGGGCTAGCATATCGCGCAAACCCCCAGCATCGGGGAATGGTTTTATTAGAGGATGGCAGCGAAAATTGGAAAGGTGATATGCCCAAGGATTGACCACAGGTTTGCTCACCAGTTGTAGCTGTTCCAATAGCCATATTTGCCATTAAGAAGAAGAAAAGAATGCAGGTCAAAGGCTACATTTGCGTACGTAATTCAAGAGTTGCGTGCGCACCAAACCCATTGCGTACGCACAACACTAGGTGCATACGCAATCGAGAAGGCATTATGATTGTACTTACTTGCAGTAGTAGTGGGCTGCCTCCCAAAAAGAACACTTCTTCACGTATGAATTTGTCAAGACCATTGAGAGTATTAGCAAAGATGAGCATACAAGGGTTACATTCCTTCAGTTTGAGAACGACAGGAAGGATTAATGCATCTGCCAAACCTCCGAGTCCCACAAACAAGAAACTCGCCACAAGGACAACACATACAACATTCAGATAATAGTCAATCTGTATGGTAGAGGTCGGAAAGGGGAGTGCAGCAAAGTGCAATATTACACTCTCCAAGACAATACGCGAATTTGGAAGCCATGATCGTGCAAGCCTCATGGAAATCCCAAATGCAGGGATCAAATCTTCAACTTTTGTGATAGCCACTTTAGGTAAGAGGATGCGTTTGAAGTCAGGTCGTCCAAGAATCGCACCAAATTCCTCCATAGTAGGGCATAGCTCGTTACGATTGAAGCGAAAAACATGACGAGCAGGTCCCAGAACTCGGCTACTTCGCACAAAAAGCTGTGGTTAATCTTCATATGAGCATAGTCAAACAAAGAAGAGATTTGAAACTTGGCTTGGAAGAGGTTGCATGTTCCCTGATCTAGGGTTTTGAGCCATCGCGATAAACCCTTAGGAGGAAGAGAATTCTCCATAATTGCCAAGGAACAATTTATGAACTAATACATTGGATTTATAGACAGAACCGGAAAGAGTTGCCATGGGACTATGATTCTGAATAGTAGAGTAGTTGTACAAGGAAACTGGAAGAGGAAGTTTTCTAGAACACTACTGCCGAACTCAGGTGCATACGCAATCACTCAAATATGTTGGTGCATACGCAATTTAGGTGGGTGTGTACGCAACCCTCTTCCTGCATACACAGAATTGGCACCCTTATGACTGAACAACTCCTGTTGAAGAATCAGTTTAGAGACGAGAAATCCACATATACATGCGCAAGGATATACAACTCAAAACAGCATTCAAAATAAAAATGTAACTAATTAAGTACATGTCCCCAAAAATGCAATAAACAACTATTGTTTCAAAAAAAGAAAGGGAATAAAAAATGATAGGACTAAGCTAAGTCACTAGGCAGCATCAGCACCATCACCACCATCGTCACTACCCTACTCCTCGATCTGCGCCATTTTCTTGCGCAACTCCCAAATCGTTCGAGAATGAGCATTTAACATCAACTTCAGCCCCTTAAACATCTGGTACAGCTGCTTGGTCTTAGCAAGAGTCAATTGAAGGGGA